>OY283149.1:12799778-14080864 GCA_958299815.1 Sarcophaga carnaria | reverse complement strand
TGTGATAAAAAAAGCAGTTTTAAATGAAGTAGAAGAAGAAGAATAGAAAATAATTTAAAACTAGAGATTAAGAAAGAGGGAGTGATCGTGAATAGAAAACAGAGGAGAGAAGTGAGGTTATGAAATAAATTTTTATTTTAATAATTTGAATAAATGAAGTGTGTTGTGTTTATGATATTTGTTGGTTTTTTAATTTTTGGTTTTTGTTTTTAGAAAGTTATTACCGGATATTGTCAGTAGTTTTCTTTCCTACTTCTTCTCTGTTTCTAATTCTAAGAACCGTTTTAGAAAGAAATTTCTATTGAAACAACATCTTTGGTTTGTGTAACTGCTGCTGCACTAGGGAACGCAGAGTATTTCTCTGTGTTGCTTGCTTTTGCTGCACAGCGAAAAACAACTGTAAACCGTGGTGGTTTTCTTTTATTGAATTTCTTCCATACATTGTGTGGTTTTCCTTTGTTGCCTTTCCTTTCCTTCTTCCCAATAACGATGATATTAATTTCATATGCAGACAATTTTCCACTATTTTAATTAAATTATCAAAAGAAATTTACACTTCATGCTAGTTTTTCTATGCTTTCTATGCCTATTATACCCACACTACCACTACCAACTACTGCTACTGCTACTACTACTACTACTGCTACTTACCCATCAATACTGTTTGTGCCTATTTTTAATCAACTCTTCTGCTTCAGTAGTGTTGTGTTGTGTTGTGTTTTCGTTGGTCAAAAAAAAACAACAAATTCCAGTCACGAGTTTCCGGTGTCATTGGTTTGGTTTTTAGTTTTTTTTTTCTCGATTTCTTTAGATTTTTTCTCTATTTCTCTGTGGCTTATAAAATATGGTTAAAAAAAAAGAAAATAGTAAAAAAAATATTCAATAATGCCATATGGGAGTCTAAAAGTATGGTAATGATGATGACGATGACGATGGTGTGCTGTTGCGCTGTTGATCGTCATCATAGATGGCACACAATGGGTATGAGTGTAGCAGCACAAGCCATTTACAAAATGCATTCAATTGTTCTTAAACATTTATTTGTTAATGTTGTTGGGAAAAATATAGAAAAAAAAACACAATAAAAATTGTGTCTCTAGACTTGATAATCAATATCATCACAGTTTAAATATAGTAATGTAGGTAGGTGTAGTAAAAAGAAATCCATTATGTGTCCTATAAAAAGCGTAAAAAGACTGGATTGAGTTTAAAGCATTTATAAATGGAAGATTATTTGCTGAATTCCTAAAATTTCAGCTAAATTGCTAGAAAAAGCAACTACACATTATAAATCTTTAGCTGAATTACAAAAATTGTAGCTGAATTGCGTATTAAATCATTACAAAAGATACTGCTACCAACTACTACTGCTATCACCCATCTATACTGTTTGTGCCTATTTTTAATCAATTCTTCTGCTTCAGAATTTAATAAAATTCCAGCTGAATTACAGTTTTAACCATTTTTACATGGTAAATCCTTTGCTGAATTAATTTAATTGTAGCTGAATTGAAGTCTAAAGCATTTTAACGTATTAAATCGATAGCTGAATTACTAAAATTCCAGCTGAATTGCAGTTTAAAGTATTTGTGCATGGTAAATCCTTAGCTGAATTAATTAAATTGTATCCAAATTGCAGTTTCAAGCATTTTACCGTATTAAATCCTTAGCTGAATTAATAAAATTGTAGCTGAATTGTATTTTAAACCATTATGCACGATAAATCCTTAAGTAATTAAATAAAATTCCAGCTGAATTGCAGTTGAAAGTATTTGTGAATGATAAATCATTTGCTGAATTAATTAAATTGTAGCTGAATTAAAGTTTAAAGCATTTTAACGTGTTAAGTCCTTATCGGAATTAATAAAATTCCAGCTGAATTGCAGTTGGAAGCATTTTTACATGTTAAATCCATTGCTGAATTAATTAAATTGTAGCTGAATTAAAGTTTAAATCATTTTAACGTGTTAAGTCCTAAGCTGAATTAATAAAATTCCAGCTGAATTGCAGTTGAAAGTATTTGTGAATGGCAAATACCTAGCTGAATTAATTAAATTGTAACTGAATTAAAGTTTAAAGCATTTTAAGGTGTTAAATCCTTAGCTGAATTGATAAAATTCCAGCTGAATTACAGTTTTAACAATTTTTACATGGTAAATCTTTTGCTAAATTAATTAAATTGTAGCTGAATTATAGTTTAATGAATTTTAACGTATTAAATCCTTAGCTGAATTAATAAAATTCCAGTTGAAATGCAGTTTAAAGCATTTTAACGTATTAAATCGGTAGCTGAATTAATAAAATTCTAGCTGAATTGCAGTTTAAAGCAGTTATACATGGTAAATCCCTAGCTGAATTGTAATGTTTTAGCTGAATTCCAGTTTACTTTATATTTAAGGTGTAAATATAAAGCTGAATTATGTAAATTTAAGCTGAATTGCAGTTTAAAGTATTTTAGCTTATTAAATCCTTAGCTGAATTAATAAAATTTTAGCTGTTTTGCAAGACAACGCATTTGTACATGAACAACCCTTAGAATTTTTTAAAAAACTAGCAGAATTACGGTTTAAGGCCTTTAAACATATTGAATCCATAGCAGAATTTATAAATACTAGCTGAATTACAATTTAAAGCCTTTTAACGTACTCAAACCTTAGCTGAATGAATAAAATTTTAGCTGAATTGCAGGTTATAGTATTTATATATAGAAAATCCTTATCAGAATGTATAAAAACTAACTGAATTACAGTCTAAAGCCTTTTAACATACTCAAACCTTAGCTGAATGAATACAATGTTAGCTGAATTGCAGTTTATAGTATTTATATATAGAAAATCCTTATCAGAATTTATAAAAACTAGCTGAATTACAATTCAAGCCTTTAAACCTACTAAACCCTTAGCTGAATGAATAAAATTTTAGCTGAATTGCAATTTAAAGCGTTTGTATAAGCTAAATCATTAGCAAAATTACATAAATTTTACAACCCTCAGCTGAATTGTAGTTTTAAGCATTTAAACATATTAAATACTTACCTAAATTAATAAAATTTCAGCTGAATAAACTACAATTCATATGTACGTGCTAAATCTTTAGCTGAATTAATACAATCGCAGCTGAATTGCAGTTGTATATAATAAATACTTGGCTGAATTAATAAAACTTCATTTATACAACGTAAATATTTAGCTGAATAACAAAATTTCCATAATCCCTAGCTGAAATTCAATTTAACGCTATAATATGTTGTACATCTTTAGCTGAATTAACAAAATGTCAGCTGAATTGCAAGTTATAACATTTTTACATGGCAAGTCCTCTGCTGAATTAACAAACCGTCTGCTGAATTGCAGTTCAAAGCATTTCTACATGTAATTACTGGTCAACTGTATTCTAAACTATCTATACAATTGAAATCCTTGGCTGAATTTATAACATTTTGTCTAAATTTCAATTTAATAAGTTTGTACATGGTAAACCTGCAGCTGAATTAATAGAATTTCTATGAATTGCAGACACATGATCCCTGATTCGATTCACAGATCCCTTTTTTGGCTCACCTTTTCTTCATAGTCTCAGGGAATTATCCTCATTTGGGATCGAATTGATCACTAAATTCGTTAGTTTCTAAGGCCAGTTTTCAGTTTGATCTTTAAGTGGTTATGTGCTCCAAATGCGAAGCTCTGATACTAATTTTCAAAACCAGTTCAAATGCAGTTTCAATACCGGTTAATCAAGACTTGCCAGCAACCTCTAGGGCATCATTTTATGTGGTATTACAATAGGTTGTCATGGGAAGACATGCGGACAGACTTCAGCCCAAGTGAAAAGACTTTTGCCTAGGTCACGGATCGATTGAAGAGGAGGAAGCTGTTAGCCACTTTCTTTGTCAATGCCCCATCTCTTGCTAAGTGCAGATTTAGTTTACTTGGCTCTCCATTCCTTGTCAGCTTAACGGAGTTATCATCCATTGACATCAAGGTTACAGCTTCGTTTATTAAACTTTCAGGTTGGTTTCCAGCATAGGGAAGTCGTGGTTTCATAACCAGCCTTTCCGCAGGCCAATTTCATTCGCTTAGTATAGAGTCGGCGATTATCTGTGGCACTACAATGGACCGCTATGCATGCTTTGGTATCAAAGCTACCACACTAACATAACCTAACTTAACCACAGGACGCTATACGTTCTCAATTGAGCTTTGGTTTCAAATAAAGCTGCCACTTCCATATCCTATGGGTCTTACACGAAAAAGGGAATTGTAATCTATCAGGACAACATCTAACTGAGTTGTAGAAGACCTTCAGTTTCGTGGAAATGTAGGTGAAGTTAGGTGGCATTTTGTCCCGCGCAAGACATAGTGAACCTTGCTATCGCCTCCCTTGTTCAGTTTTGGTTTCTTCCACCACCAAGACAGGTCATAGCATTTATTGATGTACAGCAATTTCGTAAACTTATACTATGTTCAGACATGCACTTATATTGAGTAAATCGCAATAAACGGCATTATTGATCTCAATACTTCATATAAAACGTCAATTAATTATTGCTCAATAAATTCATAAATTGTTATAATATTGAGTAAAACTTGAAATACAGCACTGAGCATATTACAATTTTCCGAACGCTTTCCAATGATATTTGACAACTCAAAGATCAAAAAAAAACAGCGAACAAAACAAAAACAATGTTGTTGAAAAAATCAGCTGTTGTTGTTTACCAGCTGTCAAATGAATATTGAATAAGCAGCTGAACTGCGTATATTATTATGTCTGAACACTTAAAATATTGTACTCAATAAATCGAATATTGACTCAATAAAAGTGCATAGCCTGAAGTAATTAGTTCACTTAATCTGGCAACTCTTTTTGCTGTTTAATACGGTCTATTTAGCGTTTTCTTTTTGGTAGGCAATTAAACGTTTTTGAACCTAATGAAACGGCAGTGATTTATTGCGCGGCAAATGCGTGTTTAGTTTTCACTCTTGTTTAATAATATTTTCTTAATAAATTTTTGAAAACTAAAATTTTATTACAAGACAAGCTTTAAAACAAAAATAAAACAAAAAAATTAAGAAGAAAAAATTCATCAATCTTTTCATGGCATTTCATTCAAAACGTATACGAAAACGGTAATGGATGGATGAATGAATTGATGGCTTAATGTAGTGGCTTATATAAATCCTCAACAAAGTTACAAAATAAATAAATATTGTAACAGAAATTGAAATATTATTTGATTTTTAAATAGTTTTATTTAAAAAAACATGCTAGATGGTACATCTGCTTGATGCTTCTTGTCTGCCTTTAAATAAATCATAATCATTGTATCAAAAGATAATGATTTAATAAGGAAATCAAATTTCGAAAAGGAAATCCTTTTTTGTTCTCAAGCCTTTCTTAAAAAGATTTCCCATTACAGCTGAGTTATATGTTCCAAAAATTAAACCTTTTCTTGACTTGCCTTTCTTTTTAATTTAAATGCAGTTTCTTTTTTGTTTTTATTGGTAAGGATTTACAAGAAATTTGCATTTCCTTTATCAATACAAGTAATCCTTGTGAAAAATCCTTTAAGGGTACTGTGCACCCTTCAAATTAAAATTTCCAACATTTTTAAATGGGCTACCACCGCGTCCCCTTTTTTTAATACTCAATACATCATTCCTGTTTATTTTTGTTCTCTTTTAACCAAGCTCCTCTCTCACATACCCACTTGCGTACACCGGCACTCAGAAAACAACATTATCGTGAGAATAGAAAAGCAAATGAGAGTGAAACTCTACTTACTAGGCGTTGAGTTATTTGCGGATTATTTATGGGATATTTATAACGTCTCCTGCTTACATTTAGTGTTGCCATTTTGTTCAGTTTTAAACAGTTTTAAAGACTGGATAGTAAGTCTCTGTATAATTAGGGTTTTTAATGTATTTTTTTTTTTTTTTTTTTTTTTTTTTTTTTTTTTTTTATAAAATGGCCATCGACTTGTCCTTTTATTATTTCCAAAACTCTTTACACCATTTAAGGAGTCTTTTACGCGCTACGCACATTTCACGATCACCGTAATCGTCCTGCTGAAAGAATTTTTCACAATTTGGTGGATAAATTCGAATTCCTTGGTTCAGTAAACGATCGGCCAAAGTCGGCGAAACGCAAAATCTGAATGCGAGGGTAATGAGTCACGCGCTTCGCACATTTCACGATCATCGTAATCATCCTGCTGAGAGGATTTTTCGCAATTTGGTGAATAAATTCGAATTCCTTGGTGTTCAGTAAACGATCGACCAAAGTCGGCGAAACGCAAAATTTACCAAAATCATAGCTAAAGTACGTGAGAGAATAGAAGGCAAATTTTCCGCCGTGACTTGGGCCTGCAGCCGTACAAAATTCAACTAGCCCGAGAACTAATGGTAAACCTATGGTCGTTTAGACGCGTGTTCGCTAAAATGTCTGGGAGCTGCTGGCAATTGATTAGAATCTTTAACAATGAGGTTCAATTCTAGATGAATAGGTAGAGTTGGATCAAGGAATAAATAAGTGGCTCTAGAGCAGCAGGCAACTGATTCTAATCTTCAGCGATGAGACTTATTTCTAGATGAATGAGAACGTCAATAAACAAGACTGCCGAATTTGGAACGATACCAAGGCAAATAAGATCTCTAAGAGCATGCAATGCATACCACACTGTTTGGTAAGGATTTTGGGCTTTGTCGTTGGTCCATATTTCTTTGAGAAGGGCCTTGGCCATCACTTTTAATGGCGGGCACTATGGGTTGATGATTACGAATTCCTTTTGGCCTGAATTAGATGATCCGGACACCAACGGCATGTGATTTCAACGAGGCGATGCTATGTTCAACACAGCTCATGCCACATTCTATATTCTGCACGACCGATTTGGGGACATAGTCACCTCACATGGGGCTGATATGGGCTGGCCATCCAGATCATGTAATTTGACGCCATTAAACCGAAATACTCCACATTCACTGTGAAAGTGGTTATAGAACTTCAAATATGTTTTCACCGTATCCACATTCTCCTATAGTCTTAAGAAACGTTTAATGCGTATTAAAATTACCATCTCAAGGTGTTTCAATAAGGCTATAAAAAATGCCTTTAAAAAAATTGTAAAAGATCTTCAATCATTAACTGGTTGCGGCACTTTTAAAGCCAGCAGCAGCAGCTGTTTTCTAACCTCATTAGAAAAAAGGAACACTACCTTTTGCGCATTAATTTTTTTCTTTATTTTTTTTTATTATTATTAAATCCCTTTTTCTTGTTCTTCTTACTTTTGTTGTACGCATTAAATCAAATAAAAAAAACAACAAACATAATTACGTTGTAGGATATTGCAATGTATCCCCGATGTAATACAATAGAAAAGAAAAAAGGATTAAAATGTCATTGTTAGCCTGTCCCGTTTTACAATGAAGAAATTAAAAAACAGCTGCTGGGTTAACACTGGTTGAACTCTACATTACGTTTGTTTTGGGTACAACACACACACACACACTCTCTCTCGCACATGCTATCTTTTTCCTTTACATACAATGTGATGCTACTCAATAACTAATGGCAACAAGAGCTTGAAAGCAATAATAAAAGGATTAAAAAAATAACAACAACAAAAAATATGCACAAGTAAATGAATGAATGAATGTTGTTAGCATAATAAACTCGTAAAGTAATTAAAAAGTAAGGATTTAATAATGAAAGATGGAGTGTGTGCAGTTCTATTAAGGCATCATACTAATATTCTGTAATGTAAACTACATACATAGTCGTAGTCAACATTTGTTTACATTTTACTTGTGAGGCAGAATGTTATAGGATAACAGGTTTTAATAGCAGAACAGAATCTTTAGTGTTTGGTAATGTAGAGTAGATTAATGATTACTTGTGTTTACATTTTACTTGTAAGTGCTATAGAAGAGCATGCAGTTATAACAGAAGTCAATTGCTCTGTTTCTCTGTTTAGTATTGTAGAGTATACATATGACGTAATGAGTATTTATTTACATTTTACTGGTAAGGGCGAGTTGTAGGAGACCGCATATTAATAACAGAGCAAGTGCTGCTATTGCTGCTCTGTTTACGTATTTAGTAATGTAGAGTATATGCCGTAATGAGTATTTATTTACATTTTATTGGTAAGGGCGAGTTGTAGGAGACCGGATATTAATAACAGAGCAAGTGCTTGTATTGCTGCTCTGTTTATGTATTTAGTGATGTAGAGTCCAGTTCAAAATATTTCTTTACATTTTACTTGTGCAAGTCGTAGGAGACAAATGTTGTTATTGTTCTGTTTAGTAATGTAAAATTCAGTACACATTGCTTGTTTACATTTTGCTTGTGCGAGTTATAGAGGAAGCTGGTATCAATAACAGTTCAATATTTGTTGTTGTCTTTTGAAGTGTTTGTTAATGAGTTAAAGTGGTTTATTATGTTTAACTGTTCAAAGGAAAAGTATTGCCATTGTGTGGGTTTCTAGCATAACAACATGTACTTGAAAAAGTACATTTTTTACACATTTTTACAATTTTAAGTAGTTTTTCCAATGTAAACCTTTGTAAAATGAATTTTCTTTCCCTAAATAAGTAATAATTTTACCTTTTCAAGACCCCTTGCTGTGTACAAGTGCTACTAGAATATATTTTCTAGTAATTTTCCTTTAAATTATTTTTTTTAAATATGAAAAAAAAACATTTTGAATGGAAAAAAAACAAAATTTGTTACATTTATACAACCAATATATTTTTCTTTTATATGAAAATATTTATTTTATGTAAATTTCTGGTTTATTTTATGGTAAAACAAGCAAGGACCTTCTGTCAGCTGAACTTAATTAGGCATGAGTAAAGGCAGCTGTTAAAACCATACGGGTGACTAACTTCTGACCACTACTTGCCTTATAATGACTGCCTTCAGCCTGGTGCTTTAATTCTTTTTTTTTCTTCTTTTTAATGCAATTGCCTTACATTTTTTTATTTTTTTTTAATTCCTTTTGAACTGGTGGCGCATGTCATTCGTACTAGCATGTGTGGTGAACTATATTTTGTTTGTGCTCGAAATTAATGCAAAAAGTAACCACGTTTTTGGTAACAGCTTTCGTTCTTTTTAATAAAATTCTTAAAAAAAAAAAGAAACCTTCTGTTGGCAATTGCTTTGAATGCCCTACTGCATCATCTATTTAAAAATCACTTGTCAAAAGAAATGTTTCAACTTTTAAACCAAATACTGGACGGGATTTGACAAAGCATAGGGTATCCTCAAGCTGTCTAGAACCTCTATAACTTTTTTAATAACAATGTTGTTGCGTTTTTGTCCATTGTTAACGAATTACAATAGCATTTTCGATATTTGCAAATTATCTGTCATCGCAGTGATTAGACAAAAAGATTAAAAAAATGTGTAGAAAAAATAGAGGAGTTAACCAAGGCACAAAAAAGCTTTTTTCAAAACACCCCTTTTTTATACACCAAAAACACCCTCTTTTTCCATGCATAAATACATATATGTATGTATGTCCATATAAAATGCTTTGTTATGGTTTTAAAATTACCATGGTTTTCTTTTGGAATAAATTTAAACAAGATTTGTAGACTGGAAGATAAAACAAACACGTGATCAAGCCAATTTGGTATTCAAAATGAACGTATTTGTGAAAAGTTTCAATTGAATTTCTAAATTTCAAGGCATTCGTTCAACCTTTTAGCCCTTTAGACCACTAAAGAGTGATAAATCTTGTGCGTAATCGCCACAATGAGTATTTACTCTGTTCGATGATTATTGGCTGCTTTCATCAGCTCTTCCAATGCCTCCCAGTTCCTCTTGGATAGCAGCGTCACTTCCACTGCATTGTCTACCTTCTAGCCGACCGAGTATTCACTTTGAACTGAACATGTTTCGCAGTCGCATTTCCATTAAGACATTTTAGTGAGATGCCCTACCGCCACCGTATATCTTACTTCTGTAGCCATCACGATCTGGTCCTTCCAACAACTAAGTTAGTTTATATTTAACCTTTCCATAGCTTCTATTAACTCATTTTTCAATATCCGAGAGTGGTTTGTAGAGTTGAGAGTCAGTGAGATGGTTTCTGCATCAAGGAAATAATTGTTAAGAAGATAAGCTGCGGGCTAATAAATAAATGCAACATCCTCTAGGCAAATTATAACGCAGTCGCCAGCTGACTGAAGTTTTACCCAGTGTATGAAAGAGATATTCAAATCATTACGAACAGAAAAGTAACCCTAAAGTGCCTATGATGGTATTTAGAGGACTTCTATGCGGATTAGTAGACAACAGAACATCTCTCAATGAGACGAAGAGACGTTGTAACGTCACAGTGGCTATGTGCAAAACCTAGCTACAGATAAGGCATATGATCACGGTTTTATTCAAATCATTAGGAGCAAAAAAGTAACCCGAAAGTGCCTTTGATGGTATTTCGAGGACTTCTATACAGATTAGTAGACAACAGAACATCTCTCAATGAGACGAAGAGACGTTGTAACGTCACAGTGGCTATGTGAAATACCTAGCCATTGATAAGGCATATGATCGGTGTCCCCTTTCCTTAGTTAGTGGTGAGTTAGATTGTTTGCTACGAAAGTTAACGCAGGCTACATAGAAAAGGGAACCAACATCCACAATTAGCAGTTCATTTATCACAAGAGATCATTAGCTTTAACGAGAATTCACAAAGGCAGTTAGGGTGATTACTAACTCACTGTCCAAGCAGTGCTCATATCCAATGTTGTAGGGAAAGAGATGAAATTGTCATCCACTTCCCTTTTTACGAGCAATATTTCCTGCACGAATAAAATGTTCTTAGAAAGGAATTTTTTAAATAGTTTGGCTAACTTAAAGTCTTTGTACGTTAGCAGGCTACACGTTATCATAAGAACCCTAAAGATAGACATCTTCCTAGACATTCGATTTATATAATGTGCCACCCTAATGATTTCGAGAGGGCTAGGACTGCTGCCTTTAGATTTCTGTTTTCTTTACTAACTGTGGTATTACAACAGGAAGCTAAGCTATCAAGAGAGCTTTGGTATTCAAAGCTACCACTTCGACCTAACCTTTCTTTACTACGTCATGCTAATAACATGTAAATTATCATATCTTTTAATCCATGTAAGTTTGGAATCTATATTCCTGCCCGTCGGCCATAACTTACCTAATTTATATCACATCCATAGGCCACAAAAGATCTTTAAAATCATTTTTACAGCTTCAGCTCTGCAAATGAATATAGAAAAGCATAGCTTTTTCAAAAATTCATGAAAAAGTGTAAAAATAATACGATCTACACTTTGATACCCCTGTTCTACTACTTTTTCTTATTGCAACTGCTATATTTAGTAGCCTTTTATTAGCAACCGTGTCTTATTGTTTATCATTTCAATTCTATTCGAAAAAAAAGAAAACAAAGTTTCACTCCAAGAGTTTTGTTTTCACACAGAGACAGAGAGAGAGAAATGTTCTCCAAGAGATATTCTCTCTTTGAGTGCGTAGTGTGCTCTTGTAGAGGAAGATGTTTATTTGTTTGTTTGTTTATTTACTTGTTGTTTTTGTTTTTTATCCAAAACGAATCTTGGAAATGTTCAGTAATGTTTGTGTAGCCAGATGAAATAAATTATTGTGATGGTAGTGTGAGTTTCTTTGATTTTTTGTTTGTTTTCTTTTTTTGAATTTATTTGGAAATGATGAATCATTTTTATTCCGCTTTTGGTTCAATTAATTTCTCTGAAAACAAAAGAATGGGATTTAACCAATATTGTTGGTACATTTTTCTTTGTAAGCAAATAAAACGTGATACATTTTAAAGGAGTTCTTTGAGGGGTGCCTTAAAAATTAGAAGAGAATTGTTTTAAATAAAGAAATTGGAGTTTTTTTGATCTACAGCCCATTAAATTGTCTTTAAATAGATATCGGCGAATAGTTGAAGTATGAAGACATACATAAATCCTGGTTTACCTTTTTGAAAGTAACAAATGCGTTTGATGTTACTTACTTACTTAATTGGTCATTATATGCCTTAAGTTAGGATTACAACCTAGCTTCCCACAACACGCATGATGTGTGTGGCATAATTTTATCCATAAGTACCTACAGTTTAATGTCGACTCCGAACGACAGCTTTTTGAGAAACTTTTCAGGCAATTTAATTTACCCAGAGTTTTCGCCAGAGGACGGCTTTCGTACGTTCAAGGTATCTAAGTTGGGGTTTGTATGAAACACGGGCTCTAGTCTAATAAGCCAACACACTACCTGCTAGACTACGGCGACGGAAATTACCACAAGTTTTATTTTTTTCGCTGTGCGAAGTTTTTAACTCGTGCCCTCATTTTTCTGATTTCTCTTAAAATTTTCTTCAATTTTCAATGCCTGTAGTAGGACATCGCCTTATATTTTGAACGTATCTGTACGATATCAGATTTTCACTGATGGCTCCAAAATTTAATGGAGCTGTAGGCGGCGATAATTTGTCTTAATCGGCTGGCAATGCTAATTCCATAAGGCTACTGAATCACTGCAGCGTCTTCCAGCAGTATGTAGTTGTCGCGAACATCTCCTCCAGATAGTAGACTGGTATAACGCTCATAACATCTGGATACCGGAGAATGACTATTTTTCTTCTTCAACTTCAGAGCGAATAAATTGGTCATAAGGCTACCCAATTACTGCAGCGTCTTCGGCGACAGCGAAAGTATTGGCAATTCAGGTTGCGGCGATAATTATTAAGGAATAAAATATCACGGAAAGAAATATTTTCTGATAGCCAGACGGCTCATAGGGAACTGGGTTTTCTTTGAAAATGAACTCCAAGACGGTATGTAGCTGTCGCCAACAGCTCAACAAGATTACATACTAGTATGACGTTCATATCATTTAGCTACTGGAGCATGAAAGTATTCCGAGTAACTGCAAGATGGATGAACTTGCCAGAGATGACGCGTACATCGAACTCTCCTTTGAGAATATCTTCAAACACTTGTGGCCTCATAATTCATAATATAGTTATGGTTTCCATGAATACCAGATTAACGGCTTCGGATACGAGCAGAAAGGCGTAGAAAATATGGTCAAAGCTAGAGAGTAGAGAGCGTACAGAAAGTGTTGTTAAGCTTCAAAGTAGCATGCTCGATGTGGTTATTGGAGTCTTTACTGGACATTGAGTTATAAGCATCGGCTTTGGATCATAGCAATTGACTGTAAACATGAAGACGAGGAGAAAAGAGTCTCTTCACCTACTGGACATAAGCCCAGCACTATGTAGGAGTAGGAAAAGGTACTTTGGCGTGTACTACGCGTACAGTTTAAGCGAACTATCAATGATCGCCATTGATATTCTACGTCGCTTCATCGTAGTCTAAAAAGCTTCAAATGGTTCAGAGGGAAATGGTAAACTGTGTGTGGTAGCACAATTCACCCTATTTGGTCTAAAGGTGTCTAGACAAACACATTCAGCAGCATTTAAGCCAAAGAAATACCAGGGAATATTATTAAAAAGGTTCTACAAAACAAATAATTCCACGGGAATATTAAAAAAAAAGGTTCCACAAAACATTTACAATTTTTTGGGTAGCAAAACCTACGTAAAAATAAAAAAAATGAATAAAAATTACAACAAAAATTATTTTATTTGTTGTTTATTTTAATTAAATAATTATTTTCATTTCAAAATTTATAAAAATATTAAAAAAGCCTTTTTTACAATAATTCCCCTGTAGTTCCTTGTCTTAAACTGCTTGTTTACATTTCTTGTAAATCTGGCATCATTTATGGTGTAATAAACACGATATGGAATGTGATCTTTTAGTATTTATGTTCTCTCTCTCTCTCTCTCTCTGTGGTTTACTTAAATGTACTCTTGCACTCAAAGCGCTAAACATAATTGCTGCTGAGACAATAAGAATTGAGTGAAGTCGTCAAGCAATTTGAATAACGTTTTCATTTCAGTTGAGTGCGGTTAGTCAAGAAGAGAAGTTTTTATCAACGGTAGAGAATAGTAACGCGTCGCGTCAAAATATAAAAAAGAATTTAAGTTCAAAATTTTTAACAAAAAATCAGGGAATTTTTTAAAGAAATGCTTAAGGAATATTAATTAATTTTGAAATACAATAAACAAACGAAATTTATTTATAAGAATATGCAATTAAACGAAAAAGAAGATTTAAAGGAAAAGGAATCTTAAAAGAGCAGCTTTACTTGTGAAATATAAGTTGTACGGCAAGTTTTTGTTGTTTTTTACAGTTGTGGAGCATCTGGAAAATATTTTTTGTGTGTGTAGTTTTGTTGTTTTTGCGCGTTGTAACCAGTCAAAGAATTTCGTTTATGAACGAAGACAAAAAAACGGCGTAAGAATATACCCTGTGAAGCAGAGTAAAAGAGAGGGAAAAGTGTGTAAAGAAAATCTTAATATAACCGTGTTTAATAGAAAAAAAGAAAATATTTTCACAAATTGTTTATAATTATTTAAAATTGTTGCCATATATTTGAAAGCGAAAATTAAATAATTTAAGCAAGAAATTAAACAACAATACTAAGTGTAAAGTTGTATATTTAATTGAAGTTAACAAACCAAATATTTATTCCAAACAAGAAAGAAAAAAGTGTTGCCATTGCATTATTTTAATTTAAAAAAAATATAAGCATATCAATATAAAACAGTTTTAAACAAATTTTAAACGCTTTAATTAAATCAAATGGAAAGTAATAATGCGTTCATTTAAGGAATTTGTTTAAATTTAATTTAAAAAAAAAGCAAAAAAATCTTGTCAAAATAAAATGTTGCCTTCATTGGATTCTACGTCGCTAAACCGTTCCAATAGCTCCCTGGTATCTGTAACACCCTCTACACCCTCCAGCACCACTACTACCACTTCCTCAGAGGAAAAACAACAACGTCGACGTTCTACGTTTTATGTACCTTTAGTTATAGAAGACGACGACGAGCATTTGTCAACGGCCGCTAAATCCCCAAGCCAAGTCGAAAAGGACACGGGTTTAGGCAGCCAAACTAGTTTAGCTAGTCATACGAACAGCACTAGTAGTAAGGATTTTAAAAATTCCAGCAATAATAACTTAAAGAAATCCGCATCCAGTGTTTTGAAATTCAATAGCAAAACTTCTGCCCAATCCACATCACCTAGAAGTGCCTCAACATCGGTTAAGGTTACCACTTTGCTATTTGAAAGAGCCAATAGCACTTTGGGTTTTAGTACCACATCCTCGAATTCTTCTACAGCCTCCTCGGGCTATAGAAGTGGCAGTTCAAAGGCTTCTAAGAAAATGGCACCACCCTGTGGCTTTAATTGGAGTTTAAGTGGTGTTACCGATGACTTAAGTGCCGACTTGGATGATGATAGTGATGCTGCTGAATTTATTATAGCCATGCATAAAAATAAAACTACAAAAACTAGCATTACGCCACCTACCAATAAGGATAATACAACAGCCCCATCATCATCCTTAACAGCCCCTAAAAGAACAAGTAAAACGTCATTAACATCAACTAAGTCGTCCTTAAGCTCTAATAGGCTTAGTTCTCTAAGTAATAAATCCTCTTTAACAAGCGTTAACACTCAGTCCACAGTAGCTTTAACAAAACAACGGGCTCAAGGTCAAAGTTCTGCCAAAACCAAACGTTATGGCATTGTACTTAATGCCTTGGATGACAACGGTTCGCCACGTAACTCTTTAACGCACTCTATAACGGAACATTTAAACCAAGATCGAAAATCAGCGGCTTCATATAAAAGCAATACTTCATCCAATTCTAAATGGGCCACAATAGCTCCCCGTACACAATTTAACGAAGAAAACGACATTGTGGTAACCCCCAACACTAATAACACAACGTCACCATCGTCTATTATGCCTACTCTACGCAAAACA
Source organism: Sarcophaga carnaria (assembly GCA_958299815.1). Taxonomy (NCBI): domain Eukaryota; kingdom Metazoa; phylum Arthropoda; class Insecta; order Diptera; family Sarcophagidae; genus Sarcophaga; species Sarcophaga carnaria. Next base: position 14,064,958 of record OY283149.1, on the reverse strand, counting down.
CTCTCTCCCCCCATAAATACAAAAAATGGAAACAAACAACAGCAAACCCCTGTTAAAAATTGCTCTCTGAAATCAATATCAGCAACAACAACAGCAGCACAACCAATGCAAAATTGCCATAACGAGTACGATGTTGATGACGATGATGATTCAGAGATAAGTCGTATACAGACCAATACATCGACACCCATTAAAATGATGAAATCACGTTCGCGCACGAACATCTTATCAGTACCAGCTGTTACCTCCACAACTACGATTTCGTTAACACAACAACAACAACAACAGCAAACAATACAAACAACAGAGCAACATCAAAATCTAATCAATGTCGCCAAAATAAAAGTCTCTTCGTCTTCGTCTACGACTCATACTAAACAAACAAATACCAGCACAACAACAGCAATTGCAATAAAAACGAAATCTCCTACCCATACAGTGACATCGCCAACAACACCGTGTGTTTTGCGTATTAAATCGAAAACTTTGCCACAAAGTCTAACACCCTCAGTTGTTTTAAAACAGGGAGAAGCATTAGACCAGGCCGCTAATGCCAAAAATTCAAATTCCAATAAGAAAACCTCTGCATTGGAAAGTTCAATAACCAGCACAACGAGCACCACTACCAGCTGCACCTCGGTTACATCTTTAAATCGTAAATTTGGTGGCAGTCAATCGTGTAATTTAAATCGTGATACGTCCGGTAAAAATGTTAAAAACCAAGCGTTTATTAGTACAGCGTTTCCACCGAAAAATCTATTCTTATTGAAATCAACACCGAAATTAAGCAACAGTGCCACTAGTTCACCTAATTCGGATAATTCTATGTGTACACCGCCACAAGGAAACGCCGCTAATAACGCTAAAAACTATCCTCCTCATCCGCATCAAATAACCTCACCAGCCAAAAAGTCATTGTCGTTCATTAGAAGGGCCCATTCAACCAAACTATCGCGCAGTAATTCGCTTTTAAAATCCATTGCCTCACAACATCAACAACAAATGCATAGCAATAGTGCTGCTTCTAGCTGCGGTACAAATAACGGCACAAATTTTTGTACCGGCAGTTGGGGTAAAGATTTCTATTTGCAATACGATGTTTGTCCATTGGCTTTGGACGAATTGGATTCATATTTTCGCGCTGAAAAATGTGCCGAATTGATACGCGAACGTTTTAAAATTTTCGATAATTCTTTGGCTGCCAGCACAGCAGGTAATGATAATGAAGAGACAGCTGATGCTGTCACACAACAGGACAATTCAAATGCTTCTTCTTCAATGGGGGAAGGTACCATCAGGAATATTGATAGTAGCAGCTGTAGCTGTAGTCCTTCGGATAAAAACCACCAGCATTATCAGCAACATGATGTTGGTGGTGCCGACGGTGAACATGATGAGGACGATGATGATGCAGGACATCATTCGGGTAAGACAATGACTTACTTTTTCTTTTTTTAATAATTTAATAATTTAAAGAATTGTGGAATTTCTTCTGTTCCTTTGTATCAATTTTGTTTTTTTAATTTTTTTAAAGGAAAAAAAAGGAAAAATTAAAATTTATTCAGCTGTTGCTAATAAGTCTTATTAAAAAAAATCAGGCAATGGCAACACTTGACCTTTAAATCATTAATTCTTGTCATATTTGTCATTAACCGACATTTATTTTCTTGTTGTTTAGATTTCAGCTCCACTCTATTTGTCATCTTTACACCTTCTCTCTCCCTCTCTCTCTCCCTTACTCTCCTACAATTTTCTTTATTTGTTTACATTTGTTTGTTAACAAATTTCCATCAGAATTATTTCATTTTTTTTGGTTTATTTTTAATTTCTTACATGTACCCTTAATATCTTTGATTTTTTTCTTGTTATTTTCTTTAAAAAGAAAACATTTTTCTTTAGTTTTTCAATTTTTGATCATTATTTGGCTACAAATTCTTCGTTAATTTGTTTTTGTTCTTGTACAGCCATATTGAAAAGGTATTGTAGCATGAGAATGCATGCATGCTCTGTGTACACTGTAATACATATTTGTTGTTGGTTTTATTTTTAAGCAGAGCATTACTATAGTTACACACACATGCATTCATACATAACGTTTAAGAATGCTTTCCAGTGTTTTGGAGTAAATAACAAATAAAATGATTGATTACCCCAAGGAAAAAAAAAACAATAAAATACACACGAGCTATAAAGAATGCATACGGTGATAGTGAGAGAGGGAGCGAGCGAAAGAGTGGTTGAGTGTTTTTAGAAGTTGAAAAACTGCTTTTGTTTGGTATAATTTGGTTCGGGATTTCATTCATCGGTGTATTGTTGTATGTCCACATGCCTTCGTTTTTTTTTCTTTACACGTTTATCGTAGGAATATTTTTTGTTTGTTTGTTTTTGTTGGTTTTAGTTTCTGTTACAATTGTTGAAACAAAGACTATAAATATATAAAGATGTTGCACACAATGTATTTAAAATTTAAAAAATTTTTTGCTTCTTTATGATGAGGGGGGTAGGTAACAGGGAAAGCAAAATCTTCGTGCTCACTCTCATGTTAACTGAGAGAAAGAGAACAAAAACATGTACTCAGAGAACTTATTATACTCAGAGAACGTATTGTTTTCTTCTCTAAGCAATTTATTCTCATATGCGTGTGTCGTGTGTGCATGTATGTATATATACATTTGCCAAATAAAAAAATAAATAAACTAAAAGAAGTCTTGTTTTCACAAAATTTATGTGCAAATAACCTGTGGGAAAAATGTTACCGTTTGCTTTATTGTAGGGTAAGAATATGTGTTTTATTGTTGTAGAAATGAAACTATATCGATTCGCACCGAATTATAATGTTATTTTTTAGACTATTCAATGTGTGTACTTACCATATGTAATTTTATAGACAGTTCAATTATGAATTTCTGTCTCTATTTTTGTATAGAATGAAGTTGTAATAAAAGGAATGCTTTTTTGTTTAGTATTTATTAAATTTATTTATCATTTTAATGTTTTAATATATTAACTTTTTCCACACTGGATGATTTGAATTTATATGTTTCCCATGTAGAATGCTTCTGCAGTAAAATAACAACTAATAAATTGAGCATCTCCATTCTGTGTTTATAACATTCGTTATCCTCATCAAACCAAAAGGAATAAATTGTATTTTTGGTACAACTTACGCATTGCTCAACAATTAATGTTTTTATGTTTTACAGCTTTATTATTTATATATACAGTGCATGACAAAACAATGGACACTTGTTCAAAAATTTATTTATGTGTTACAATCGGACGAAAATTTAAAAATCTTTTTAAGAAATCGGCAAAATATTAATGCCTTTTATTAATATGCACTGTTATTAACATTTCTGTATTTTAAAAAATATATAAAAAGATTATATAATTCAGTAATTAAAAAAAATAATTCTATTCACATATTTGATGTTGACAAAACAATGGAAACTTTGGAAACTTTTTTAATTTTTGAATTATATAATTCATTTTTATACATAATTTTAATATACAGAAACGTTAATAACAGTGCATATTAATAAGCTCCACAAATGTTTTGCCAATTTTTAAAAAACATGTTAAATTTTCGTCCGATTGAATACATTTTTGAAAAAGTTTCCATTGTTTTGTCAAGCAATGTATATATATTATATATATATATATTTCTACGGTTACTATGGTAAACCAAAAATTTAAAATAAATTGCAGTAAAATTTGTTTTAAAATAATGCTTAAAAATTTTAAATTTTAATATTTAATCAATGTATGTAAGAATTAAGAGATTATTTTCATAATTTGCTAGTTTTGTTTCTCTTTAAATCTGTAATTCCAAAAATTTATTTATATAATAAAGGTTTTTTAATTCGGTGCGAATCGATATAGTTTCATTTCTACAACAATAAAACACGTATTCTTACCCTACAATAAAGCAAACGGTAACATTTCTTTCCCACAGGTTATTTGCACATAAATTTTGTGAAAACAAGACTTCTTTTAGTTTATTTATTTTTTTATTTGGCAAATGGGTTTACCAAAAAATTTTTTGTTGTGAGTAAGAGAGAGAAAATATGTTGAGAGAATTTATTTAATACAGCCATAGAAAAGTGTTAGTAATATAAGCTATTTTTATTTTCATTACATCAACATATATATGTAAAGATATCTATCTTTGGGTTAATAATTTTAGATAAATAAAAATAAAATAAAAAATCCAATTACTATTAAAAGAACATAAAGTTATCCATCTTTGGCTTAAAAATTAGGCCATGTTTTTTAGATAAATAAAAGGAATAAAAAACCAATTTTTTATTAAAAGAAAAAAGCGAGCATTCCAAAGCTTTTTAAAAAAAATATACTATGCGACAAAATAAAAAAAAAATTAAATACTCCCAGCTAATAACATAGACCATTTTAAACATAAAATATTTTTTGAGTGTTCTTCTGAAATAAAATGATAAAACATCCGCTACGCATGCGTTCTTGTCGAAGTCTGACCGACAACTACATCAAGCAATACAAGAATGCGTGTGAGTTCTCTCTGCACAATTGTGCTATGAAAACTATACATACATGCATACACGTATACAAGCGTATGAGAATAAATTGCTTAAAGAGCACAATACGTTCTCTGAGTATAATAAGCTCTCTGAGTATAATAAGTGGCAGTAGCCGTACTGCCATCAACAAATTTAGCACTGGCAGTACAATGTATGGCAGTGCAACATCTTTATATATTTATAGTCTTTGGTTGAAATGTTCTCAAATTTTTTTGTTTTGTATTCTCTTATGACTTCTTTTATTCACTTCACTTCATGTAAACAGTTTAGCAAAAGCAGTGTTGCCAGAATTTTTAATACATGAAATCTGCAAGTCAAGACATCATTTTTATGGGGAAAAACTTTTAAATCTACAATTAATGCATTTTTAATAAGAAATTTTTTACATCTTTAGTGCGATACACACGAAATGTATTCAATTCTCATATGAAAATTAAACAGAAATATAATAAATATTGATAGCATAACATAAAAAACTAGTCATTTATACAGTCAAAGAGAAAAGTCTACATACACCGCTTTGCTTGCTAAATTTATTTTCATTTTCTATTTTAATTTCTTTTTATATTCGTTTTCTTCTTCAAACATTCTTGATTGTAAATGTGTTAAAATACGCACAGCATCTTTTACAATAAAAATCAGCGGGTAAAAAGTCTACATACCTACACCGACTGACCACTTGCTTTGCTTAAATATCGTTTTATACAAATGTCATTTGAAATAGCAATTCTGGAGCTGTCAAAATCAATCAGCATTGTTTTGGTTTTGTTGTGTACATCATAATTTTATTTCACGATTGAAAATCTTTCAAACTGCTGAAAAAAAAAATCCCAATTTGGGGCAAGTTTTGTTGAACCACCATTTTACGAAAAAATTGCACGTGCAAGTCATTGTTTGCTTGTCAAATTATACGTTTAGCACGCTGTATCAAAAACATAATGTATAGAGAAACAGTGTTGAAAGACTTCTTCCGGGATTGTAAAAAATCCAATAAATTTTAGACACTACTCGGTCAAGATTTATTTCAGAACCTTGAAGAGCTTAAACAATCTTTAGGCGTGACTCAAGCAAACATTTCAAGAGATTTAAAAGCAGCAGTATTCATTCAAAAGTAAGAAAATTTGATGCCATATGAACTAAAGCCGAGACGCGTTTGAAAATGATTTTGCATGTCTGTTTGAACGCTTTAAAACGAAATCATTTTTGCATCGAGTTATCACCGACGTCAAAAAATGCTTTCTTTTCGTCAACCTTAAGCAAAAATTCTTATGTGAAGCATGGGCAGCAAGCAATATCTACGGCCAAGCAGAATGTCCATTGCGATCAGAAGATCAGAAGGGTGCGATTCATTATAAGCTACTAAAACCGTGACTAACTATCACGTTGGTCTGTACAGACAACAATTAGTTCGTTGGAAGCAAGCATTGACCTAAAAATTCCCTGAATATGCAAGATCACCTGCCTTTTCTGACTAGCATTTGTTTCGTTCGATGCAGAACGTTTAATACGCTTCACTTCAGAGCAGGTTGTCAATTGTCTTGATTCGTTTTTGTCCTCAAAAGGATTGGTGTCGTGTTAAATTAAATAATTGATTACGTACCTATACGTTCGTCCGACAGAATATCCATTTTGATGAAGCAATTTTATTATTTGCACGCTTTGTTGAATGCTATAGCCGTCCTTGGTGCTTTGGCAAAACAGTCTGAATAAATAACGTCCATATTGGAAGACCCTTTATTTATGCTCATAATATTTCAAATGTCTGAACTCAAACACGTTTCAAAAAGGGTATACTGAAGCTTAGGTATTTATACCAGGTAATCAAATACGAAAAATTAATTGATTCCTGCTGTCGGTCGGGTCCATATAAATTAAAATTTTTAGTTTTCTAGTTTTGCTTCAATTCTAGATTCAGTAAATAAATGAACGCCCGAAAAAAATCTGTTTTTTTTTTTTTTAAGCAAAAATCTTGTATTTTAGAACAAATAACTCCAAATATGGGTGAAATGCAACCTATTGGCAACACTGATATCAAAATATGTAGAAAAATAAACCTTAAAAATTTACGGTTCTTTAGCATGTACTTACATGAGCGCATTTGTAAGAGAGAGCGAGCATGCGAGAGAGACCTCCTTTACTAATAAGCCAGGGATGGATAAATGTGATGTGAATTTGAAAAATTAAGGACTTCTTAAGGGAATTTAAATAAATTGTTTTTAAAATTTGAGAAATTGATAAGAAAAATTAGTTATGTTCGCTTTTTATTTGAAATATTTTGCAATTGTTAACTTTATTTGTTTATTTTTTTTAACATTCATTCATTCATTCATTGCTTATAAAACATTTAAAAAATTTGTGTTTTTTTCTTTTGTTATTTCGTTTTTAATTCTTTTATCCGACACATGTACATACATATTATTTTTGCAATCAATTTGTGTAAGATTAGATAAGAGTTGGTTTTGCTTGCAATGGTTTTGAAATAAAAAAATATTTTCTTGTAAAGAAAACATTATTAAAAACGTAATAAATTTTTGTTCAAATGTTATCAAAACAATTATTAAAAATTTAATAACAAATTATAACCACCACTTATGTACATACATACATACATTCATGCATCACATCATATGTATGGCATGGCATGAAGACCTATATTAGCCATGGCTAGGCTTAATTAAAAATAAAATTGAACTTCTTTTTCTCTTTATTTTTATTTACTTATTTAGTCATTAGTTTTGTTGTTGTTGTTATATTTTTTTTTTTTTTTTTTAATATAAATCGTGACCAATTATTTTTTTTCGATTTTTGCTTTGTTGTTCATATTTTTTTTTTTCTTGAGTATTTGTTTTATTTTCAAATATTTTTTTTTCGATTTTATTTCCAATTTCAATTGAATTTTAAACAATTTTTACATGGTAAGCTTTGTGTGTAATTTTACCATGAATTTTTTTTTATTTATTTTTTTTTTTGTAAAAAAAATTATTTTTTCTTGTAAAAAAAATTATTTTTTGTAAAAAAAATAATTTTTTCTTGTAAACAAAATTATTTTTTCTTTTCATATTTCATCTGTGATGTGGTGTGGTGTTTGAATTTTTGTTTAACATTACGTTACAAATTTTCTGTTTTTTTTAGGGTTTTTTGGTTAAAATTTTTGTATTATTGCTGTGTCGTTATTATTACTGCTGCTGCTCAAATCACCTTCATTCGATAATTTGTTTTCAACAAAAAAAAAAAAAAAAAAAAAAAAAAAAAAACGAGCAACTGTTGGCCTACTTCAACAACAGTAATGAAGTGATAATGGATTTTTCAAGAAAAAATTAATTGCCCTGGTAGTCTAGTGGGTAGTGTGCTAGACTATTAGCGTGAGGGTCATGGGTTCGATACTCACCAGAGACTCTGGTCTGTGACATTACACCGAGCATATGGTCAAAGTTACTCAGCTCGTATATAATTAGAATATAATTTGTAATTATATTGTAATTAATAAATAAATAAGTCTGGTTTTTCCAAATCATAGATAATAGATCAGATAGACCTGAGATCACTGAATGGGCTCTGCAGCAGTTGGCAGTTGAGCACAATTTTCATAGAAAAATCAACTTCAACGATGAGTCCCATTTCGAGATTAATAGGTTAACAAACAAAAATTCACCTGACATACATATGAGAGCGTCCATTGTATTTAGAAAAGGTTACAGTTTAGTATGAATTTTGAGCTAACGGAGTCATCACACATATTTATTTGAGGCCATCACTGACAACGGCGACCATTTTGGGTACATGACTACAAACTTCTTTGGCCTAGACAGCGTTACGTATCACACAGCTCATACTATATTCCTGCACCAGCCATTACAGGAACGGATCGTCTCAGGTAGAGGTGATCCTTAGGCATTTTCTTCTAAAGTTTCTTGTGTCGTATTGGATTATTGCGGCTCATGGTTTAAAACACAGCTCAGACATCTCGAACTAATATGAACAAAATATTTCTGTCGGCGACTTCCTCTCAGAAGTCTTCTGGCAAAAACTCTGAGAGTAATAAAGAAATTGCCATGAAAAGTTTCTAAAAAATCGTTAAACTGTAGGTCTTGCTACTCATGGAAAATTTACAACCGCAACATGGGTTGTTTGAGAAGTTAGATCGTAATTTTGACTAAAGATAATGGCGTTACTGACCCGTCCTCGTAGCATTGAGTATGGTAGGTTTAGTTTCTACAAGAATGGGTAGACTTTTCAGCAGCATAGGATGAAATATTTCAATCTTCAAGATCTTGAAAACGTCATTAAGAACGTCCTTTAGGAAAGGCTAAGTGATATGTTCAAAAGAAAAAAGTTGTGAATCTTTTTTCAAAGATCACTTGAGACGAAGCAAGGATTACCATAAGCAACTGCTTTCTTCTTTCTTTCTAAGAAAGATTTCATCTTGAAGTTAGTTTTCGTAAATAAAATATTTCCTTTTAAAAATTATTTTATTTTATTCTTTAAATTATTTAAAATCGATCGTGAATGTATTTTGTTGTTTATAAAGGGTGTTTTTTTATAGAGGGTATAAGAACTTTAAGTTGCAATAAAACAAGGATGGATTATTCGATTGACATGAATTTTATTTATCCGAAAGATAATCTTGTGGCATTACATTTTAAATATGATTTCTGGCATATGACCGCCACGGCTGGCGCGGATGTAGTCCAATCTGGACGTCCAATTTTCGATGACTTTTCGGCAATAATACGGCGAATGTTGTCTTCCAAATGGTCAAGCGTTTGTGGCTTTACCGCATAGACCAATGACTTTACATAGCCCCACAGAAAGTAGTCTAGCGGTGTTAAATCACAAGATCTTGGAGGCCAATTCACAGGTCCAAAACGTGAAATTAGGTGGTGGTCACCAAACGTGTCTTTCAATAAATCTATTGTGGCACGAGCTGTGTGACATGTTGCGCCGTCTTGTTGAAACCACATCTCCTGGACATCATGGTTATTCAATTCAGGAATGAAAAAGTTAGTAATCATGGCTCTATACCGATCACAATTGATTGTAACGTTCTGGCCACCATCGTTTTTGAAAAAGTACGGACCAATGATTCCACCAGCCCATAAAGCGCACCAAACAGTCAGTTTATCTGGATGTAACAGTGTTTCCACATACACTTGAGGATTATCTTCACTCCAAATGCGGCAGTTTTGTTTGTTGACGTAGCCATTCAACCAGAAGTGCGCTTCATCGCTAAACAAAATTCGACGAATCTACGCCTTACTTGATGATCGTTTGGCTTCAAATCTTGCACGAGTTGGATTTTGTAAGCACGCAAACCAAGATCCTTCCGCAAAATCTTCCATAAAGTGGATGGACACAGATCCAATTCCTGTGCTCGATGACGGATGGACTCATTCGGGTCTTCCTCAATGCTACGCTCTACACGCAGCAATAGCTTCTTCTGTACGCACCGTATAGCGTCTCTGGGGATGCGAGTTATCAATAAGAGTAAACGGGGTGCGAAAACGTTCCATGGTTAATCGAATTAACTGCTCTGATGGACGATTTTGTCGACGATAAAATGGACGTAGTGCGCGACACGTTTTCCGCACAGAACCATTATTTTCGAAATAAAATTGCACTATTTGCAAGCGTTGTTCAGGCGTGAGTCTATTCAGGATGAATTGCCAAACCAAACTGAGAATAGATCACTTGACAGCTGTTAAATCGGTCGCCATCTTGAAAAGTAATGCCAACTTAAAGTTCTATACCTCTATAAAAAACACCCTTTAGAATTGTTAAAAGAGCGTTTAAATTGTATTTCCACAAAAAATATTTTTTGTGAATTTTTTGTATGTTTATTTTAGCAAAAACCAGATGTTTTCTTCTCCTTCTTTATTAGCATTTAAATAAAAATTATAATAAATTTTTAATAAACTTTTTGCCTCCATATAGCAACTAATTATTGTTTAGATTAGTGGTGGCGGTGATAAGAGGCAGGAGGTGTGAGTTTCATTAACAACTTTCTGTGAAATGCATTCGTAATAAATATTTTTTTATATTTTTTCTCTATGAATTATTGTTTAAACAAACCATTTTTAAAAATAGAATCGTTCTCCCTGTTTAGAAAAAATTTTTAAAAATTAAAACGCAAAAGAATTATGAATAAAAGCAAACAAATTTTATATAAAATTTTAAATAAAAATGTGATTGTGTGTGTGCAATTAAAAAGAATTTATTTTTGAAAAAACGAATGTGTTGTAAGCAGTAATAAGAGATTTAAAAAATTTAAAAAACAAAAAATATTTTTTTATCAGAAAAAAATTAAATTTTTAAGCAATTTTTGCTTCAAAAACCCAACAATTTTTTTCATATTTTTTATTTATTTTTTTCATTATCAGCACAATTTTGTTTCCTTTTTTTGTATTTGTTTATGTTTTTTTTATTATTATAAAAAAAACAGAAAAATTTTGCTTTCGTTTTGTAAAATTTTGTAGGTCAGTGTGAACAATTTTTTGAATAAATTTTGTAAGAGCCGCTAAGAAAGGGGTGTAATGGTTCGAATAAAAAAAAAAACTGATAACTCAGCGGCATTAATGAAATAAAAGCTGAGGAAAAAATTATAAAAATTGCTGATATTTGTTTATAAAAAAAAAGAAATGTAATAAAAAATACATACATTGAAAGGCGGCATTTTAATTAAAAAAAAATAAATCCCCTTTAAAATGTTTTTTTTTCAGTAATTTTTATGTTGAAATTTAAATTAAAAATTTTATTAAAAAAAAATTTGTTTGTTTTGCAATTTTTTCCATGAAATTTAAGAAACTTTTTAAGGAAATAATTTGAGAAGCCACTTAAATTGAAATTTAGAAAAATTTTAAAAAGGATAACTTCTTAAAAACTAGCCTAGGTGCCTGTTTTTTATTTCTAAGCCTTAATTTTATTCTTTAACAGGGCAAAGCTCTATTGACTAAGAGCATTTTACAATTTCCTGTAGGATTTTCTGTAATATCATCAGAAAAATCAGAAATCCAACGAATTGTTTCATACTTTATTGGCATATACTACCAGTCCCGTAAATGCATAGGAAATAGCAGGAAAGGCACGCTCCATTTAGAGAAGCCGCCACTACCTCTTTTCCATCGTGCTCTTTATGTCAGGGAACTCATATCAAATGAATTTGATTTTAAGTGACCAGGCTGTTCAGCGTATCGTGTTACTTCAGTAATGCCTTGAACGTAATCATGTTACCACAAAGAGCCTTGAGAACATACGGGTTTGACAATCAGAAAGAATTCTGTACCGTAAATTCATAGGAAATAGCAGGAAAGGCACTTAAAAATAAAATGACAGGAGGTGTTAGGCCTGAATCCTAGCTAGACGTTAGGAATGGCTAATAAAATAATGCGGAATACGCCATAATCTTGTAGGTAGTGTGTTGGCTTATTAGAAGTGAGGCCATAGTTCAAACTCCAGCAAAACAAAATATGACTTCTCTCAGCAGATTTCTGGCAAAAACTCGGAGGGTAAATAAAAAATTTCCATGAAAAGCTTCTCACAAAATCTGTGGTTCGAACAGTAGGTCTCAGCCATTCATATATAAAATTATCACACACAACATGAGTGCTAAGAGAAGCTAGGTTGTAAGCCTAACTAAAGGTGATGGCATTATTGACTTGTTCTCATAGTAATGACTGCTCTAGGTTTAGTTTCTGCAAGAATGGGAAGACTTTTCAGCATCATAGGATTTTTTTTACGCCGAGGAGGGGTAAATTTACCTAACCGCACCATAGAGGAAGTCGTCACATCCTCCCTCACCCACTAAATCCCCCCTTGTCTCCTGTGGGCTTGTTTGTGCCCACTCCGGAACTACGGTGGTATTACTTCGGAGTGGAGTCCTTTTGGCTCTTTGGCCTCTCCACGTCCGGATTGCGTATCGAAAGTTGAGGAGACATCTAAGCGTCTCCACTATTCCTTTCGTCTAAATCATCGTTTCGGTTTCGTTTGACACGTGTGACAGTATCAGCTATGTCGACATGCTTACTTGTTCTGCAGCCTCGAGATATTTCTTTTTCCGTCTCAGAATGCGTTCTACGTAGTTCACAACATCATAGGATGAAATATTTCAATCTTCAAGATCTTGAAAACGTTACTAAGAATGTCCTTTAGGAAAGTCTAACTGATCTGTAAATCTTTTTTCAAAGATTCCTTAAGACGAAGAAAGAATTTGCATGTTAAACTGTAGGTTTCGCTACCACACATGTGTGAGAAGCTAGGTTGTAATCATTTCCAAAGGGTTGTACAGAGCAACCTGAGCCTATTTTTCAGGGTTGGAAACTATTTATAGAAGTCGTCGTAATCTAGTAGGTAATGTGTTGGTTTATTAGACGTAAAGCCAGGGTTCGAGAACCAGGCCTGACATCAAGACAAAATACAAAAAGTATTTCTTCGGCAACTTCCTCTCAGCAGATTTCTAGCAAAAACTCTGAGAGTAAATAAAATTGCCATGAAAAAGTTTCTCAAAAACCTGGTTGCCGAATTTCAAAACTGTTGTGTCCAGCAGTGAAATCGTCGTAGTCTAGTAGAAAGCGTATTGGCTTATTAGACGTGAAACCACGGTTCAAAGCCCAGTGCAGACATCTCCAAAATATTATTTCTGGCAAAAACTCTGAGAGCAAATAAAATTACCATGAAAAGTTTCTCAAATATCTGTCGTTCGGGGTCGACTTTAAAGCTGTAGGTCCCACCACTCATGTATAAAATTAACACACACAACATAAGTGGTGTGAGAAACTAGGTGGTAATCCTGACTGAAGGGTTGTAATAACCAAATTATGTACATATGTAAACTATTTTGGTTACATGATTTAGTTAATCTTTGCTGCAATAAATCCATCATTAATTTTATGTATTCATTGGGATTTTTAATTTTTAAAATTTTATTTCAAAGTTTTCTTTCTTTTATTTTAATTAAATTGTTTGATTTATTTTTAATTTCTTTATTTACTTAATTTATTTATTTTTATTTTATTTTTTCTTTTGTTTTTATTTAATTTTTTATTTGCCAAAGTAGTAGTTTTTTAAATCATATTTTATTATTAGTTTCTAATCGCTAATTTGCGTGTTATTTTTGTGTCTGAAATTCCATTATAAAGTTTAATTTTTTTTTAAACACTATTATTGTTTGTTTTTGTTTTTATTTTAAGTCATCTTTCGAAAATGAAAACAAAACAGGTATTCAGAAAGATTATTAATAAAAAAAAATTTTAACAAATAATCTCTAAAAAACAAAAGAAAAAAGCAATAAAAAACGTCAAGGCATTCAAATAAATCCAACAGCATCTGTGGAATAAACGTGATGTTTGCATTTGTAATTCTTTTTAATAAATATTATTAAATAAGGCAAGAAAAAACAGTAGCAGCAACAACAATTTTCATAAATGAATAATTATCAAGTAACTGTTGTGTTTTTATTTATTTTATTTTTTGTATAATTTTTTTTTATTTTTTTATATATTTTTTTATTTTGTATTTTAATTTATTTTTTATTATTTTTTTTTTATTATTATTTTTTTTATTATTTATTTTTTTTTTATTAATTTTTCTTACAAATTTTTAATTTGATTTAAAAAAATAAGTGAGGCTAAAGTCTTTAGCTATTATTGCCTACCATTTATTGCAACTGTGTTTACAACTGGTAAACATCTTAACAGAGAGTCTTTTAGGCAACGAGCAGAGCAAGCAAACAAAAATGTAAACATACGACACAGAACAAGTACGTACCAGCATAAGTATTGTATGAGAGAGATACACAGCAGCAGAACCAGTCTTTGTTTTGTTATGTATTAGTGTGTGTGTGTGTGTCCTTTAGTGTTTTTTAGTGCGTGCATGTAAAGTTAACAGTGCATTATATCCATGCCTTTTGAACTTTATGTTGGGGAAAAAATGTAAACAAAATAAGAATTATTAGTAAAGAGAGCAACACTATACATACACTGTATAATATACAGTGTACCATGCCATACAATGGAACGGAATACAATCAATACATGATGGCGGTTAAATTCAAATGAGTCATGATGCTTACATACATTTAAACAAAAGCGAGGAAAAAAGAGGGTCATAAATACGATGACCAACCAAACAATTTAAAGAAATAAAATTTAAATTAATGGTAATTGGGGAAACAGAACGTTTTTTTTTTGCTGCTGCTGCTTTTGCTAGTCACTATTAAGACTCCAAAATGAAAATAAAAAACAAAAAAATTATTTTTAATGTTTTACATTTCATGGGAAAATCTGTAAGAAGTTGAAAACGGAAAACCTACCTGTTTTCATTTGTAGAAAAACTGTCAGCAGGTAGTTTTTATGTAAAACCAGTTCTTTTTTTCATAAATTTTTTTTTCTTAATTTTCATAAAATATAATACTCCCCTCCCTCTATTTAAAATAATTTTTTTTATTAAAGTTCCGCTTTGTTGAACAGCAACTTCCTCTCCAATTGAGCAATTGTGTTCAAAAGGGCTTTAAAAAAATAAAATAAAATAAAAATCAACCCCTTTTGAATAATTTTTAAATACTTCCGTTTGTCAAACAAAAGCTTACGTTTTTCTTTACAATTTTTTTTTAAAGCAAATTTCAATTCCTGTGTAAAATGTCTTGAAAAATGAAAAGATAAGAATCCATTTCAACAAACCTGTTCCAAAATTCTATTTAAAATATCTTTTTAAATCATTTCAGTTCAATTTATTTCAGTAGATCATGACTCATGGCTCATGTTTGAAATGTTTATGGCTTTTTATGAACGTGCAAGACTGTCACCTCTCCTCTCTCTCTCTCTGTCTCTCTTTCAGCAACTCCAAACTGGTTGCTTTTTCTATATTGAAAGATTAAAATCTTAAAATATTATATTGATTTCTATTTTATAAACAAGTGTTGGTTTGCTTGTCTCTCTCTCTTCTTTTTCTTATTCTTCAGTTTTTTTTTTTTTTTTTTTTCAATTAATTTTTTCTTTATGTTGCTGCTCTTGAACTATAATTTCTACTTTCTTGATTTATTAATTCGTTTTCAATTTCTTTAATCAATATTCATAAGCTTCCGTTGAAAGAAATCTCCATCAACTGGTGAAAACAGGTGAAATTTTTTGTTATAAAAATTAAAAAGAAATCTGAAAATAATTGAAATATAAAAATCATTGAAAAATTAATTTCTAATTTCTTTTTGTAACCTTTGACCTTTCTCTTAGCATTATAAAAATTTTAATTTTGTTTAATAATTTTTATTAAAAGAATATGATTTCTTAGCTGCAAATGAATAAACTTTGATTATTCCTATTTTGCCACTAATTTTATAACCTTTGACCTTTACTTTTAAAAATTTATTTACGATGTTGGCTTTGAGAACCATTGCACTTTGTGACTTACTCGTATATACCAGCGACATAAGAAAACCCCACAAGAATAAGTCTAAATGGGTCAAATCACACAATGTCGGTTGCCACTCCACATTAACTCCAAGTGAGATAACCATGCCCTCAAAACGCTCCCATGTGACATGAGCAAAGATTGTTCTTGTTGAAATCACATATTGCTGGTGCCCACATCATCCAATTCAGGTCAAAAGAAGTTAGTGATGATCGACCTAGAGTGCTCGCTGTTGACAACGTAAACCTTATAGAAATATTGGTCCATGGCGCCGCCAGTTCATAATCCACGCAAAACAGTGATTTTTTCGGTAAGCATCGACTGCTCTTGGATCTCATGTGGATTGGTATCTTCCCAAATTTAACTATTTTGTTTGTTCACTCACCCATTCATTTGGAAATGGGCCTCATTGCTGAAGACGTTTTTTTTAGGTTAGGTTAGGTTAGAGGACGTGTACTTGTCAATTGAGGCAAGTACAGTACCCGGAGGTCGAATTGACCCATTGTACAACGTCCTAGTTTCTCACACCACGTATGTTGTGTGTGGTAATTGTATACATGAGTGGTGGGACCTACAGTTTAAAGTCGACTCCGAACGACAGGTTTTTGAGAAACTTTTTCATGGCAATTTTATTTACTCTCAGAGTTTTTGCCAGATATCTACTGAGAGGAAGTCGCCGAAGCAATACTTTTTGTATTTTGTCTTTGATGCCTGGCATGGGGCACGAACCCAGGCTTTTGCGTCTAATAAGCCAACACACTACCTACTAGACTACGGCGACTTCAACTTTTTTTTTTTTGAAAATTAAGTTCAGTTGCGAATACACCTCCCTGCCTATGGTAGTCTACTTCAGTTCTTGGGTCATTTGAATTTTGTGCCGATTGGAGGCTCAAGCCACAACGTAAAATGGCCCAAGTTGTGGTCTTGGATAAAACGAGTTCTTGTGAGCGACACAAAATCGTCCGTCTAGGATACTCCTACAAAATCTCACGGGTAGCGACTATGTTTTCATCAAATCTTGCGTTTCGTCGAGGTAAGGATGTTAGTCGATCATTTCTGAATTGAATTTATCCTCCACATTGAGAACGTTTATGGGGATCGTAAAATGGAAAACCACGTGCGCAGTACGTTGCCCGAACAGAGCAACCATTTTGATGAAACAATTTTATTACTTGTACGCCTTTTGGAATGTAAATCCGTCCATTGTAATAACAAGTATTTTGAAATACGATACCTTGAAAAAGTTGGCCGTAATCAACACACAAATTTCGATCTTTCTGTTCGTCTTAACCTTTGACCTTTAGTGGCATTATTTCTTCCGATATGGTAATGTTAGTTTAATGTCTATGTTTGTAAAGTATTGGGCTTTAGTCTTTGAGGTTAAGAAGGAAAATTATGTTAAAACAGTAGATTTTTTTTAAAGTATAGTATGCTTTAAATTTGGACGTAACAACCTTTGACCTTTTATCAAAAAAAAAATTGAAAATTGTATTTTTAAGGGCCATAAATCTAATGGAATATTTTATTAGCAATTTGTGGTAGCTAAATACATTATTTTGATTTAATTTCTCTATTTAACCTTTGACCTTTACTACAATTATTTACAATATTAAAATTAAACATGATTAAAAATGTATCTTTGAGTGGCTTAGTTTTTATTTTATCTGATTTATTCTAAAACACAATATTTGTTAAGTAAAGCATTATTAACCTTTGACCTTTAAATTAAAAAACGATGAAAATTGTATATTTCAGAAACCTATTTTTAACAGAATTCTTAGTCAGTGAAAGAAATAAAAATTGTGTTGTATTTCCTTTAAAATCGCTTTAACCTTTGACCTTTAGTGCCTATACTACCAATTGTGACAATATTAATCCTTTGCTACTTTATATAAACAAAGAAAAGCGTGTGAAAAGTGCAGATTTGATTCAATGCATAATAATTAATAAATTGTGACATTATTAACCTTTAACCTTTAATAAAAATAACCGTAAAATAATTATTTTTCAGAGCCTTATCTCTAATTCAATACATATTAGCTATTTGTAATGCTAATATTAGTTATATTTGCTTAATTATGCCTATGCAAACTTTGACCTTTACACACAATGCATGCAAAATGGTCTTTAATATTTATAAAGGAAACATATTGTCGTAAACTGTCGTAAAACTTCAATCCTTTCTTATTTGTAGTAAATTTTATTATGTTGTCACCTTTGACCTTTTGTCTTAAAAGTTTGTTTATAATACCAAATTGTTACAAAACGGTTCATAACTGCTTTTGGTTAGGTTAGCGGGTTGCTTGCCATTCAAAGGCAAGATCACTTGGTGGCGACTTGTGTCACCCAGTATGAGCTAAGCTCCAATGACTGTTTTAATTTTATGACAAATCCTTTTTAAATCTTAAAACCGTTTTTAAGCGTGACTAATTTTTGTTTCCTTTGAAATCTTTGAAAGTCACAAAATAAGTTTTTTAATGTTTTGTTTTTGATTTTTTTTTGGTTGCCTTGCCAATTAACTTTTTAAGCCGGTGTTAAAGCCGTTTTTTTTTTCTTAATTTTTAAGAAAAAATGAATCACTTTTAAAGAAAAACACACCTTAATTGAAAAGACAACCCTCGCTTTGTGTTACATTTCGAGAGATGTCATGAATTTTCTTTAAAATAATTATGTTTTTATTTTGTTTAAGTGGTATTTCCTTTCCTTTCAATAAGAAAAAGGTCATATTCGTTAAATTTACTTGAAATTTTTGAGTCTTTCTTTTTTCTCTTTATTTTGTATTAAAATTCTAACACGTTTCCCTTTGTTTATCTTTTCAAAAATTATTCAATTTAAAAAAACGGCATCGGCATTAAAAGAAATTATAATTTTTTTATTGGTATTATTTATTTATTTATTTGTGTCTGCTTATGGCTGGTAAATTAGTTAAAATGCATGATTGTTAGCTTCACACTCACACACACCAGCGGAGCCATAAACATAATTTCCTATTATGTTTACATTACAATGTGAACACTTACTTTTGCTGTGTCTGCCTGTAATGAGATAGTGGTTGGCAATGTACACACATAGTGTCTTGAATTTAATATAAACACTGGCTTTATACTCTATGTCTAGAGAGAGAGAGAGGCATCAACTAAGTACTTACTATACTCGTATCATGCCGTTTTAAAGCAGCATAACATTTATTGTGTATTATGAGTGAGGGTATGAATAAGTGCATGTGTACGAGTGTTTTTATAAGTGCGCCATTTGATGATTATTACTGAAGACAGACGTGCCCATTTTTCTATATACACACAATTATTAACAACAATAACAACTTAATGGCTACACAAAAAAGAAATTTATGTGCGAATAAATATATCTGTGTGCGTGCCTATGTGTATGATGTTCGTATTTTAATCATATTCCTCGTATTGATGCAAATTATCAGCGAAGTAGAGAAGAAAAAAAAAAACACAAATTTTGCCGTTGCCGCATTGAATTTGCAGAAATAATCAAATTGTTGTTGTACATATGGACAGTAACATACATATGTATGTGTGTATATATGCTTTTTTGTGTATGTATTATTATTTTTTCTTTTTTTTTCTTGACTTTTTACTCACATTCATTATGTTATTTTAGCAATTCAACAACACAACAACTACTGCAAATTGCGGAAGTTTCTTTCATTTGTTTTCTCTTTTAATTTATTTGTTTTTCTTTCTTTTTCTACTCTTTTTTCTAAACATTTATGCCTAAATTGTTTATGGATGTACAATGTGTGTATATGATGAGTGACTGTGTGCCTGTTTCTGTTACAGATTTGTTGTGCGAAAACCCAGAACAAATTTATTTACTGTGTGGTGGTAAATCGAAATTATTATCCGCGGTTCTAGAGCATAAAATGTTAAGAGCTAAACATTGTCATAAAATAATAATATTATTGCCTAGTTTTTTTAATATATTTATTTAAACTAAAATAAAACTAGTTTACAGAAGAATAAGTATGTATAAGAAAGAATTGGCAACGCAACAAAATAATATACATATACATACATACATATGTCTTTTATACATACATAATATTTTATTTAATTATATACATACATACATATTATAACCCCTCAGTTAGGATTACGACCTAACTTCTCAAACCACTTCTGGTGTGTGTGTGTTAATTTTATACATGAGTGGCGGAACGTACAGTTTAAAGTCGACTCCGGACGACAGATTTTATGAGAAATTTTTTCATGGCAATTTTTATTTACCCTCAGAGTTTTTGCTAGAAACCTGCTGAGAGGAAGTCGCCGATGAAATACTTTTTGTATTTTGTTTTGGTGTCTTGCCTGGGGCTCGAACCCTGGCTTTACGTCTAATAAGCCAACACACTACCTACTAGAGTACCATGCTGCTTGTTCCAATTTGTTAAAGTGTTCTTGTAGAAGCACCTCCTCTATCGTCTCCTCAGATATCTCTAATCATTTCCATGCCAGTTCGTCCGTCTTTTTTTGTGTTCCTTCTTTGCCACCGTGGGCCGGAGACACAGTAGAGGCGGGCGGGTGTTGTGTCGACGTACATATACGTTGTAGAGAGTCCATGCATCTCCTGGCGCACTTTGATTTGAAGAGCTGGAATCCCAGCGCTTTGATTACAGCTTGATTAAAGGATTTTATCATTAAAAAAAAATTGGCAACGCGATTAAATTTTATTTTTCGAATTTAAGCACTTTACACCCCTTTTTAATGTTTATATTTAAGGAGGGTTAATATTGTCCTTTTTTACAGAGGTTAGTTGGCTATGGCGTTACCAATTACATGTTTATTATTATTTTTTTTTAAGATAGTTAACCTTTAAATTAGAAATTTTATTCTTTTTATTATTGTGATGAAGAGGTGTCTTATTACTGCGAACAAATCGTCTATTGTACTCCCCTATAGTACTTTATAGATTACCTTACTTCAAACATCAGAATACTGCTGAATGTACCCATGTGTTTTCTTCTGGAATGCAATAATACCTCAAAGGTCCTAAGAATGTGTTTCCATTCTACATTCTTATCGTCACATAATCTACGTTTTAAGCATAACATTAAGACGACAGTGCACCATGAACATATCGATTATCAACCTCAGATGATTTTTTGATAGCCTAGTACATGACTACGATTTCCTCTTATTGTAATTTCCCAATAAAAGTTTTCATTGCCTTTGATCTACTTGGTGTGAGAAAAGTCTTTGCCTGTTTTTTCCCTTTCTAAACATCTGCCTCCACTGCACAGAAGAGTTCTAACTTTATCAAAGGCGTGGAAGTTCACCTCTTCGCAAACTTGACTGCTCGCTTACTGCCTACAGTTTCCACTTGATCTGAGACCCAAAGTATTTTGCCTACCAAATTGATTCAGCTTCTCCAGACAGTCCCATAATAAAGGGTGTTTTTTATAGAGGTATAGAACTTTAAATTGCAATAAAACAACGATGGATTATTCGATTGACATGAATTTTATTTATCCGAAAGATAATCTTGTGGCATTACATTTTAAATATGATTTCTGGCATATGACCGCCACGGCTGGCGCGGATGTAGGCCAATCTGGACGTCCAATTTTCGATGACTTTTTCCCAACATTTGTGGCCGTATATCTATTTGCGGCGAATGTTGTCTTCCAAATGGTCAAGCGTTTGTGGCTTTACCGCATAGACCAATGACTTTACATAGCCCCACAGAACGTAGTCTAGCGGTGTTAAATCACAAAATCTTGGAGGCCAATTCACAGGTCCAAAACGTGAAATTAGGCGATCACCAAACGTGTCTTTCAATAAATCTATTGTGGCACGAGCTGTGTGACATGTTGCGCCGTCTTGTTGAAACCACATCTCCTGGACATCATGGTTATTCAATTCAGGAATGAAAAAGTTAGTAATCATGGCTCTATACCGATCACCATTGACTGTAACGTTCTGGCCACCATCGTTTTTGAAGAAGTACGGACCAATGATTCCACCAGCCCATAAAGCGCACCAAACAGTCAGTTTTTCTGGATGTAACGGTGTTTCCACATACACTTGAGGATTACCTTCACTCCAAATGCGGCAATTTTGTTTGTTGACGTAGCCATTCAACCAGAAGTGCGCTTCATCGCTAAACAAAATTCGCTTATGAAAATCGGGAACAACGGTAATCTCGTTTTGGGCCCATTCGACGAATCTACGCCTTACTTGACGATCGTTTGGCTTCAATTCTTGCACGAGTTGGATTTTGTAAGCACGCAAACCAAGATCCTTCCGCAAAATCTTCCATAAAGTGGATGGACACAGATCCAATTCCTGTGCTCGATGGTGGATGGACTCATTCGGGTCTTCCTCAATGCTACGCTCTACACGCAGCAATAGCTTCTTCTGTACGAACCGTATAGCGTCTCTGGGGATGCGAGTTATCAATAAGAGTAAACGTGGTGCGAATCAAATTCGTGGTGGTTAATCAAATTAACTGCTCTGATGGACGATTTTGTCGACGATAAAATGGACGTCGTGCGCGCGATACGTTTTCCGCACAGAACCATTATTTTCGAAATAAAATTGCACGATTTGCAAGCGTTGTTCAGGCGTGAGTCTATTCATGATGAATTGCCAAACCAAACTGAGAATAAATCACTTGACAGCTTGTAAATCGGTCGCCATCTTGAAAAGTAATGCCAACTTAAAGTTCTATACCTCTATAAAAAACACCCTTTAGCTTCGATTTAACCTCATAAGAGCGTAGTGCTCTAATATAGGCCTAGCTATTAAATATTATTGCTATGTCCTGTTTTTTTATATCGTTCTTAACCTATCTATGTACCATGTGTACGGCAACGCTTTAAATAATCTTATAAACCGAATCTTTCTGTTTTAAAACACTCATATACTAGTTTTTGGAAGACATTCGTAGTGCATTAAAATTTTGTTTATGTAATCATATTATGTAGACAGCGTTGCCAATTGATTTTGTTTAAATTTATTTAATTGTTGATGAAATGGCAACATGTAAACTTTATTTATCGATTTTTGTGCGGTATTTTAAAGGAAAAAAAAGAAAAAAGGACAAATTTTAAAGAAAAAAGTTGGCAATGCGATATATTTTTATTTTATTTTTAATGGGAAATTTTAATGATATTTTTATGCGTTAGGAGACCAGCAAACTATGTAGATCTCTATCTCGCTCTCTCTCTCCCCCTCTTTATCCCTCTGTAAATTAATTTTATGGCCTAAATAATCGTCTGTAAAATAATATTGAAAGACATTTTCCATTAGAGACCTTTTTTATGAGGTAATTATGAGAAGGTTTTTTTGTTGTTGTTGTTTTTGTTTTATTACATACTTTGTAAATAATGGCGTTTATAAACTTTTGGCATTTGATTACTTAAACAATTACATTTAATTGGTCTTGGAGAGCCTTTTTAGTGTTGGGATTTATTTGTTTTTGGGGATTTTTTCCTTTTCTCTTTAAAAATTGCTTTCTTAAGTTGAAATGTTTTTAAAATTCAAATTAATTATGTGTGTGTGGTCCAAGCGACAGTCTGTCGGCCTGCCTGTCAGTGTGTTTATGCAGTTAAAATTTAAAAACCAATTAATGAACAACAAATTCCTTTTATTTCATGAGTTTTTGTATTGTTGCGTTGCCAACAAAAGTTTATTTAAGATATTAAATAAGGTCTCCTTTAATTTAAAACAGTTTTTGGGGAACAGCAGGCAATATTTTCTTTTAAAATTTTGTGATTTATGCCCCCCTCATACAAGAAAAAGAGGCTTGTCTTGAAAATTTGGCTACAGTTTGAGGAATTTTATCAACAGTTTTAAGACAATTTTTTTTTTGTTTCTTTTTTTTTTATTCACAAATATTTTATTTCATGGAGGGCGTTAACAACTAGGAAGTAATTAGTGTTTTTTTTTTTTTTTTTTTTTTTTTTTTTTTTTTTTTTTTTGTCAGCCTTAAATAAATGAGTTTGTAATTAAAATAATAAAAAATCAACTCAAATAAATAAAAATTGTGGTACTCAACGTGAAGTGTTCAGCCATTATTGCTAACAAAGTACTTCACACAATCAAATAGTTGGCAATTAATGTTAATTGCCATCAAATTGGATTGAATTGTGTGGAATTATTAATTATATTGTAATTTTGTTATAAAAATTCCTTTAAAAGAAATGAATTTAATTTTTTATTTTTCTTTTCTCTCTTTGCAGGTAAGCTTTTTAAAAATATTTCGAAATTTTAATAAATCTTCATAACGTAAGTAAAAATGAAAAATAATAATTAGAAACATAAATAGAAACGCTAACAATAACAAAACCATAAAAAAATACGAAAATAGGGAGAACTTAAAATAAAATAACAAAACTACAAGACAGATAGACCTGTATAACAATAACAAATCAACTGTAAGGTTCTAGAAGTTGCCAGATCCCTCGACACAATCACCCTGATTCTAAGTATGTGTTCTAATCATTCACTTGCCCTATCACAGGTTGTTCTTGTAGGACTTGAAGAGATCCCTATTCTAAAAAATAATTATTTTGAATGTAAAGGGTGTTTTTTATAGAGGTATAGAACTTTAAGTTGGCATTACTTTTCAAGATGGTTTAACAGCTGTCAAGTGATTTATTCTCAGTTTGGTTTGGCAATTCATCATGAACAACGCTTGTAAATAGTGCAATTTTATTTCGAAAATAATGGTTCTGTGCGGAAAACGTATCGCGCGCACGACGTCTATTTTATCGTCGACAAAATCGTCCATCAGAGCAATTAATTCGATTAACCATGGAACGTTTTCGCACCACGTTTACTCTTATTGAAAACTCGCATCCTCAGAGACGCTGTACGGTGCGTACAGACCCGAATGAGTCCATCCGTCATCGAGCACAGGAATTGGATCTGTGTCCATCCACTTTATGGAAGATTTTGCGGAAGGATCTTGGTTTGCGTGCTTACAAAATCCAACAATTTGAAGACAAACGATCTTCAAGTAAGGCGTAGATTCGTCGAATGGGCCCAAAACGAGATTACCGTTGTTCCCGATTTTCATAAGCGAATTTTGTTTAGATATGAAGCGCTACGTCAACAAACAAAACTGCCGCATTTGGAGTGAAGGTAATCCTCAAGTGTATGTGGAAACACCGTTACATCCAGAAAAGCTGACTGTTTGGTGCACTTTATGGGCTGGTGGAATCATTGGTCCGTACTTCTTCAAAAACGATGGTGGCCAGAACGTTACAGTCAATGGTGATCGGTATAGAGCCATGATTACTAACTTTTTCATTCCTGAATTGAATAACCATGATGTCCAGGAGATGTGGTTTCAACAAGACGGCGCAACATGTCACACAGCTCGTGCCACAATAGATTTATTGAAAGACACGTTTGGTGATCGCCTAATTTCACGTTTTGGACCTGTGAATTGGCCTCCAAGATCTTGTGATTTAACACCGCTAGACTACTTTCTGTGGGGCTATGTAAAGTCATTGGCCTATGCGGTAAAGCCACAAACGCTTGACCATTTGGAAGACAACATTGGCCGTATTATTGCCGATATACGGCAACAAATGTTGGAAAAAGTCATCGAAAATTGGACGTCCAGATTGGACTACATCCGCGCCAGCCGTGGCGGTCATATGCCAGAAATCATATTTAAAATGTAATGCCACAAGATTATCTTTCGGATAAATAAAATTCATGTCAATCGAATAATCCATCGTTGTTTTATTGCAACTTAAAGTTCTTATACCTCTATAAAAAACACCCTTTACAATGCCCGTTCAGAAGGTTTTTCCTAACTACTCCGCGCAAGCCTTACACTTGACATAAATCTTCACTTATCATTGTTATTAACCAACAAAGTTTTTGGTTCTCAAATTCATTTGTCATGAGACAAGTCTCTGCCTTTGAATTCCCACTCTACAGAAAGGTTATGGTGAATGGTGAATTTCCTCATTCCCTCAAATCTAGCATAAGTTGACCGACCCTACTACCCTTTTCTAAGTAATTTAGTTTTATCCAGTAATGTCTCCATGCAGTTGTCCACTTTGCCATACACCAATCCGAGTGTTTGTACAGTGGCTGCCAGATAGAAAGTTAAACGCCGTGCTTTGTCGTGCCAATCCAAGTTGATTTTAGCACATCTTTCTTTCTGTGTTGTAAACTTTTTCTAAGTATTTGTCTCGTACTCTTCCCCACGGATTTCGAATATTTCTCTCTTGCAACCGCACACTTTTGCTGCTGTTCCACTATTTGTCCTCGAATCATCTGTAAAAGACAGAATGGTTCCTCTCCTAAAAGGTTTATACAGCTTCCAAATTTCTCTATGCACGCTTATTACTCAATCTCTTTTCAATGCAGTCTCCAAAAATCATAAGCTAGTTCCGACCAGGTTGTAGTTAAAGAGGTCACCGGCAGCCAATCGATTATTTGGATCACGATACCTTCTGACGTTTCTAGCATCAGAATCTCAACCATAACCTAACCGCACCATAGAGGAAGTCGTCACATCCTCCGCCGTGTGTGGTGCCCTCACCCACTAAATCCCCCCCTCGTCTCGTGGACTTGTTGTGCCCGCTCCGGAACAACGGTGGTATTACTTCGGAGTGGAGTCCCTTTGGCCCCTGCGTGTTCATATCCACGTCCGGATTGCGTGTCGAAAGTCGAAGAGACATCCACGTGTCTCCACTATTCCTATCGTCCAGGTCCCTGTTTCGAATTTCGCTTGACACTTGTGCCAGTTTCATCTATGCCGGCGTGCCCACATGTTCCGCAGCCTCAAGATTCCTCTTCTTCAGTCTTAGAATGCTCTTCTCCACGTAATTCGCCACTGAGGTCCAATTTTCTCTACTCGCGATCATAACCCCGACAATGTTCCTGGCCGTGATCGTCCCAACTATCGACGTCAGTGCAGTGCGATAGCTCTGCCAGTGTGCTCTGCGTCATCAATTATCTCCCCTTTCTCGTAAAGACAGTAAGGGAAGGCGGTCTTGCCCATTCTGTGCAGATATTTTCTGAAATATCCGTGACCCGATAGCATCTGTGTAACGTAGTAATTTACCTCTCCAAATTTCCGACCAATCCATGGCCTTATGTTCGGGATAAGTCTCGCCGTCCATCTTCCTCTATTTTCCTCGTTCCATCGTTGTTGCCATTTTGAAATGGTGTTTTCCCTGAAATGAGCGGTTATGTGACTTCCAGCCGATTTCGCCCTATAAATCTCCATCCGCTCCGCTGCCAGCAGATCCACAGGGATAATACACGCTATCACCCACCACTACGGCTGGTATGAAAGCTACCACACTAACCTAACCTCACTTAACGTAGTACGCAATTTTTTTTTTTATTATTCTAAGATCATTGCTTTGGCTCTATCTGGGTCGCCTCGGAATATCACAGTAATTCTTTAACCTTTTTTCGTTACTCCATAGTGTCCATCTCTGCGGTTACCAGACTTAATTTTTCCGACTCTGTCTTCTTTCTCTGGGCTTTTTTTTTTTTTTTTTTTTTTTTTTTTTTTTTTTTTTTTTTTTTTTTTTTTTGAGTAAATTATTCATAATTATTATCGTGTGCTATTGTTTTTCATATTGCCAACCATAATACTTATTTTTTATTGTATTTTTATTTATTCATGTTGAATTTCTAATCAAATAGTGATGGTAGTGACCGGCCCAACCATATTTAGAAGGTTCTGGGAGTACTTGTGGTAATCTCTACTGGTTGGTTGATGGGGGGAAATTTTTCTTTTACTAATAATGACTAATCATTTTATGGATATTTATTTATTGGACTTTATTATTGTGTATCGTATTTATTTTAGTTTTTTTTTAATATTTTTTCGGAGCTTTTCTTTGTACCGTTTATCGTTCTGTTAAACCATATTAAACGCCAAAAAAAAATACATTTTTTTCTGGGGGGAAAAACTTACTGGCTGGTGACAGCTGTAAAATGGAATACTTATCGGTTGTTTAGACAGACAAAGAAATCATTAAATATACAGGGTGTAGACAATAAAGTCATGCATTTGTTTCTTTGTTTGCCTAATTCTGACAGGTCAGCCTATTTATTGGGTTGTTCGGAATGTAATTTCGTTTTTTCCAGAGGATTTAATTGTATTTCCTTTTGCACCCAACTTCACACTTAAACCGTACAAGGCAAGGCTTGTATGTGAAAAATTCCAATTAATTCTACGCAGTAGTTTTTGGTTGGAGCATTTTCGACATATCTTACTGTTTTATGCTGTTCAAGCCAGAAAGAAATTGGCCGATGTGTATGGAGAGGGTGTGTTGATATGACAGTTCGCCAGTGCCAGAACTGGTCTGACGTCGATAGTTGCGACGATCACGGCCGGTAACATTGTCGCGGTTATGATCGTGAGTAGAGAAAATTGGACCTCAGTGGCGAATTACGTGGAGAGCATTCTAAGACTGAAGAAGAGGGAACATGTGAGCACGCCGGCATAGACTAAACTGGCACACGTGTCAAGCGAAATTCGAAACAGGGACCTGGACGAAAGGAATAGTGAAGACACTTAGATGTCTCTTCAACTTTCAACACGCAATCTGGACGCGGATATGAACAGGCAGGGGCCAAAGGGACTCCACTCCGAAGTACTTCAGCCGTAGTTCCGGAGTCTACGAGACGAGGGGGTATTTAGTGGGCGAGGGCCCACACACGGAGGATATGACGACTTCCTCTATGGTGCGGTTAGGTACATTTACCCCTCCTCGGCGAAAAAAAAGTGCCAGAATTGGTTCGCTAAATTTCGATCCGGCAATTATGATGTCGAAGATGCATCACGTTCGGAAAGGCCGGTTGAAGCTGATAAGGACCGAAAAAAGGCATTACTTGATGCGAACCGGCGAATAACAACACGTCAGATTGGATTGAGGTTAAATTTGTCAAATTCTTGACACTTGAGACATATCGATCAAAGGAAATCTGGAAAAAAACCATCTGTCGGCAACTTCCTCTCAGCAGCCTTCGGGGGAACACTGAGAATAAATTATATTGACATAAAAAGGTTTTCAAATCTGTCGTTTGGAGGCGTTAAACTGTAGGCTAAAATAACGCACACAACATGGCTGAAAATGAGTAGCTAAGTTGTAAACCTCACTAAAGGGTTATAATGACTAAATTAAGTAAGAACCTTACAAATTTCGGTTAGATGGACGGAAGCGTAGTCTAATTAATGCAAGCCCAATCTTCGTGTAGCTCATCACGCTGCGGTTCCAGGGTGCCGTTTGATTAGGATCGTTAATATGTGTGATATTTTGGCCGATATCTCATCATTATGCTCATATCCTTACTAGTTCTTGAATATAAACTTGTTGTATTGCTTTATGGAGTGGATTGGCATGACCCCCTCCCCCCCCCTCCGTAATCTAAAGACCTAAAAAGCAAGAGCCGCCTCAACGCATCCGTATCGCAGTTGGCTGAACGTATTCAATCATTTTCAGTACGCTACTTAAAGTTGTCCTCCTCTACCTACTTGTCCTTCAGTAGCACATCTCAATTTCCCATCCGGGATAAGTCTTAAGTACTCTTATCTCCTTGTCAAGGAAATGCTATTCTTTTTTCATTGTAAATAAGCAGATGTCGGTTTTATTGGTGCCTTCGGACGTAGCCAGCTATGTTCCGAACATCTTTTCTTTTACACAATTGGAGTGTGGCTTTTTTCCCTCTCAAAAATATTACGACATCATCCGCGTGTAGACCCATTTAAGCCCTTCTTTGGTCAGTATCTCTAGGAAGGTATACCTAGTGGTAACCCGCAGGAGAGGCGACTATATGCTTCCTTGTGCTGAATTTCGGTGAACCAGAGAATCTCAATGAGTACTGTAAGCGAGTATACATTAAGTTAGAGGACGTGTACTTATCAATAAAGACCCGGAGGTCGAATTGGCCCATTGTACAACGTCCTTACAGAGGGAAGGATAATAGAGGGATAAAAAGGAGAGGATGTAGGAAAGGGGAGAATGGGAAGTGGGGGAATTACACAGATAAGGAGTATACACTGGTATTTAAACAATTTGCGACATAGTGAGCACGTCATTGGTTTCGCTGTAGTCTAGCAACTAGAGTGTTGGCTTGTTCGACGTGATCTAGTTGTTCAAACTCCAGCTCAGACATTTCGAACATACAGTAGTCTGAGAATAAATAAAATTGCTATGAAGTTTCTCAAAAGCCACTTGTTCGGAGTCGATTTTCAATTGTAGGTGCAACCACTCGTATAGAATTAACACACACTCATCTGGGGTTATATGAGAAGGTTGTGATCCACACTAAAAGGTCGTATTAGCCAGTTAAGTAAATAAGTCATTCGCAATTTAAGTTTGTTTTTTTTATTTCTTCTGAAGTTACTCTACAAATATTTGGTGTTATTATATCTTACTATGCACCCTGTATACCATACAACATTGCACTTAACGTTAAGCAAACATTCTTTCGCTTCTCTCTCTCTATCGCATTTTCATTCTCATCACCATCATTCAACGATGACGGACGACTGATAAAAATGTGTCAAATACAATATGATATTTATGCCCCGTTACATTTTTATTTGTAATGCATGTGTGTAAGTGTGCGTGTGTTTTGAGTGTTGGGTACGAAGATTACAAAACTAAACAAATGAATGCGATTATAACCGAAATTGTAGTTTCTTATTTGTTGTTGTTTTTTGTTTTTGGGTTTTTTTTTTTTTTTGTTTACTTTTAACATTTTAGTGATAAAATGTACAGAAAATTAAACAAAAATAAACTGAAAATAAATAATAAATGACAGACGAAGAGACAAAAAAAGACAGAAAAAGAAGTAAAGAATGTTAAATAAAATGCATAATAAATTTTCCTCCAACAACAACAACAACAAAAAAAATTTTGGAAAATATGAAATGAACGACCAACGATTACCGTTTTTTTTTTCATTTTCGTTTATGTTGTTGTTATTGTTAATGTTGCTTATGTTGGTTAATGTCAGCATTTGTAAAGGTTATCAACCGCTGCTTAATGATGATGATAGTCAGCCGCCGAAAATCAATAAAAATTCATAACAATTACGATTTTTTTCTTTTTATTTTTGTTTTTCATTTTTCTTCTTCGGTTTTTGTGGCAGCAATAAATAGTATAAAAAAAAGTTTTTTTTTATTATTTATTTAAATGATAATAAAATAAAATAAATAGCAACAGAAACTAACCGTATAATAGACACCTAAAACTACCGCTTTAAAAATGGAACCCAAAAAGAAAATGCTTTACTTTATAATGTTAGTGGAAGACAAGGAAAAATTTACACAGGTTTACATACATATGTATGTACATACCAGAGGTCAGCAATGAGTATTCAAAACGATGAGTAGATTCGAATCATACTTATAATTTCTGATACTTATACGCATTCATACTTACTCATACTCAAAGTTTGAAATACTCATGGTACTCGTACTTAACAATACGCATGATGTTATTGATTTCGACTCTCCACGACTCATCGTATACACGAACCACAAAATAAGTATGATTCGCGTACGAACACTACAATACTCACATGAAGGTTGTGTGTCTGCTGTGTCTTTGTTCTTTCTTTGTAAATGCAACAACAACTAAGACTGCAGATTTTAATGAATGATTCGAATCACTCGAATCATTTATAAGTATTCTACTAAATTTGTGAATCTGAATGAGTAGGGCGTATGAATCAAACACATTTCGAATGTTATGAGTTCGACGTCAACGTTGTACTCATACTCATTGCAACTTGTACTTATAAATCAATGTTGTACTGAGTACGAATGAATCAGAGTAGTTGGACTGTTGACTCACTCACACTCAAAATTTCATGAGTACTGATGAGTAGCAAAAAAGCGATCCATTGCTGATCTCTGGTACATAGATACATATTCAAAGAAACAAAATTTTTTTTTTAAATCATTTCTTCACAGTAGTTTATCCAATGAAA
Organism: Sarcophaga carnaria; assembly: GCA_958299815.1. NCBI lineage: Eukaryota > Metazoa > Arthropoda > Insecta > Diptera > Sarcophagidae > Sarcophaga > Sarcophaga carnaria. The sequence continues at coordinate 14,033,052 of OY283149.1, read as the reverse complement.
TGTTAAAAGTGATTTGAATTTGAAAAAAAAATGAAATCTAGAGATTTTTAAGAAATTTCTATGGGTCCCATAATGGGTGATTTCTTCCGTTATTTGGGTTTTCAGTGAAAATTTTTTATTATTTTCACAAGTGCATAGACTAACACTGAAGTATAATTTTTGCAAAATTGTTGCTGTATGAGAAATATTGAGTCTTTCAAGAAACACTTCCGAACTTTGACAGTTGAAACCTACAGTCTTGCTAAAGCTACATCTGTCAAATTAGTTGTTATTTATTCAGTCTATTTTACCAACTCGCCGTGGACAGATATGGCACTCAACCACACATGCAAATAATAAAATTACACACACACGTACACACATTCATACATACATAATTTGTCATTACAGCCTAGCTGAAGGGCTAAGATTTCAACCTACTTTCTCACACTACTTATGTTGTGTGTGTTAATTTTAAGCATGAGTGGCGACACCTACATTTTAATGTTGACTCCGAACGACAGATTTTTGAGAAACTTTTCATGACAATTTTATTTACTCTCAGAGTTTTCGCCAGAAATCTGCTGAGAGGAAGACGCCGAAGAAATACTTTTTGTATTTTATTTTGATGTCTGGCCTGGGGCTCGAACCCTGGCTTTTCGTCTAATAAGCCAACACACTACCTACTGGACTACGGCGACTTCTATTGAAATGTTTTTTTCTTTAAAAACTGATGATTTTACTATGAGAGTTTTTTTTTTAGGAGTTTTAAGAGTTTTTGAGAGTTTGAGTGTGAATTTATGATGTATTCAGCTAATATTCATTTTTTATATTAAAAATAATAATAAAAACCTCCTGTAACAGCTTATTTTGCTTTGTGAGTTATTTAAAGTTTTTTTTTTTGAGAGTTATAAGAGTTTTTTTTTAACTTTCCAGAGTTTTTTTAAATTTTAATTTTTTGTGTAAAAAAAACTATTTCAATCGTTAGATATTCTTTAATTTAATAAGAAAAAAGATCTAAAATCTTGTAACAGTTTATTTTCCTTAGAGAGTTATTTGAAAGTGTTAAGAGTTCTTAAAGAGTTTTACTTTTAAAATGTATTTTAACCGTGTCCCTGCCTTTTTTTCGTGTTTATTTCCCTTCATTGTATTGTAAATTCCTTTAACTGTATAATTATGATTATTTTTTAAATTTCTTTTTAAGGTTATTTGCCCCTTTTTCTTGTTCTTGGTCTTTGTTTTCAATGTAAAGTGCTCCTTTCCACACTTTTGCTTCCTTATTTTGATTTTTTTTCGTTTTGCTTCTCTTTTTTAAGGTTTTTTGTTTTTTGTATTTGAAGTGGGTTTTCTTTGTTTCTTTAAGAAGCCTTAAAATGCTTTTTTTTTCTTTGGGTTTTTTTCTGGTACAAAATTGGCCTGAAATATGCAGATGACTCTTGAAGAGCGTATGAATACAAAAACCAAAAGAAGAACGAAATATTGAAAAATTATATGCCAAATGAAACCAGCTGCTGTCAAAATATGGAAAGTGGTTTTACAAGATTTTTGTTTATTTTTTTTTTTTTTTTTTGTGCAATAAAGGAAATCCCATAATCAAAAAGTCAGGGTTCGGCTAACATACAATAAATATGAACAGAATTTTTTTTTATATTTTTTCTTTTGAATTTTATTTGCATTCTAGTGTACATATGTTTTTTAATTCTAAATTTAAAAAAAATCATTAAAAACAAAGGAGTTGTCTATGCGTCCTTTACTTGAGCTCCTTATTGGATTTCGCATACGTTAAGAATATTTTTAACGTTCTTTGTCTAAACTGCATTGAATCAAGGACTAAGAAGATTTTCCATTTAAAAGGAAAATGGTATCCTTAGCCCCTAAATGTACTTGAGGTGATTTCCGTAGGTTAGGTTAGAGGACTTGTACATGTCAATTAAGACAAGTACAGTACCCGGAGGTCGAATTGACCCATTGTATAACGTCCTAGTTTCGCACGCCACTTACATATGTTGTGTGTGTGTTCATTTTATACATGAGTGGTGGGACCTACAGTTTAAAGTCGATTTCGAACGACAGATTTTTGAGAACCTTTTTTTCATGGCAATTTTTATTTACTCAGAGTTTTTTGCCAGAAATCTGCTGAAAGGAAGTCGTCGAAGAAATACTTTTTGTGTTTTGTCTTGATGTCTGGCCTGGGGTTCGAACCCTGGCTTTACGTCTAATAAGCCAACATACTACCTACTGGACTACGGCGACTTCAAGTGATTTCCGTAACTACAAATCCAATCTTCAAACATCGATTTTCACTGATTTTAAGTATTTCATAATATCCTCCCAAGAATCCCACCAAATAGAAAAAATAAGTAAACATCTGTGACATCCCCAGTATTGGCTATGAGCGAATAAGAGTTGCCAGATTTAATCCATCTAAACCTGTATTTTACAGCACATCATCCCCTATCTGATCCATTCGTTCTGATTTATGAAAAACAAATATTTTCCATTCTTGTAGTCTAGTTTCCTCATAAGATGTGTTCCCTTAGGGGGGAATTGCTTACTACAGACACGAGTATAGATGTTGAAAAATGGCGCTGATACACTAATTGAGTTGCTAAACAAGTGTTCATGCTCAACTGGTAAACAACTTGAGATCTCTTTAACTGCTTTCTTGCCAGATAATTGGGCGATGAACCAAAATCTACGAAGATTAGACATAATATGGAGGGTCACTATGCCACAAATTATTTTCTTAATCGGTCATTATCACTCTTTAGTCAGGATTACAACCTAGCTTCTCACTACGCACATGGCTTGACATATAGCTCAACATCTACTTCAAACGTGAGGTTTCAGAAACCTCACAGTTTTTGCCAGGGGCCTGCTGAGAGTAATGTTGCCGAATGAAGGATTTTTTTTTTTTTTCATTTTGTTGTTTTGTTCGAGACGACTGAACTGGAGTTTGAACCACGCTCTCTCGTCTAATAGGCCAACATACTACCTACTAGACTAAGGCAACTGATATTACCACCATGCTTTTAACACTTCCCGGGTCTTTGTGAGAAATTTTTAACTCGTGTCGGCAGAAACCTAATCAAAGCTAGGTATCGCACAGAAATTCTTGTTAAACACCAAAGTAGCACAATCGGTGTGGTTATTGGTATCATTACTGGGCATTGAGTTACGGACAGTCATGTAAGGCACATCGCTCTGGAACGTATGGCATATGACTTCTATTGGAGCTGTAAATAGGAGGAAAAGGAGAAAACTGCTTTTCAGCTACTAGGCATGTGCCCAGAACTAAGTGAGAGAAGAAAAAGGTACTTCCCCATGTACTACGTGGACAGTTTATTCATGTAGACATTGGTAGTCCAAGTCGCTTCATCGTGGTCTAAGAAACTTCGACCTTTTTCTGAGGAAAATGTTAAACTGATTCATCACAATGGATAGAAGTTACCGTAGTCTAGTAGGTAGTGTGTTGGCTTATTAGACGTAAAGCCAGGGTTCGAGCTCCAGGCCAGACATCAAGACAAAACATAAAAAGATTTCTGGTAAAAACTCGGAGAGTAAATAAAAATTGCCATGATAAAGTTTCTCAAAAATCTGTCGTTCGGAGTCGACTTTAAACTGTAAGTCCCACCACTCATGTATAAAATTAACACTCACACAAGTGGTGTGAGAAACTAGGACGTTGTACAACGGGTCAATTCGACCTCCTCGTACTGTACTTGTCTTAATTGACAAGTACACGTCCTCTAACCTAACCTAACCTATCACAATGGATACTATCTGGCCTAAGTGTGTTTATACAGACTATCGCTACTAGACCATTGCGATTAAAAAAATTCTAGTAAGAAGAGGTCTCCATGAAATCCCATAGCGGCTTACAGTTTCTATTAATTGAGCTTCAGCCAAGCTGCGAAATTAGAAAGACTAGGCTTTTTGCATTATTTCTACATGGCAATCTTTTGTAAGTGTTGCAAAATGTCTTTTTTATTTTATATTTTAATTCACTGCAATGTTTTACCTTTACCCAAACCCTGGATTTTTTTTTTTTTCGTTCAATACAAGACTTGAGAAAAGAGCCTTTAAATCTTATTTTTTCCCTCTTTTTATTGCCATTTATTAAAATAAGTTTTTTTGTCTTTAAGAAAGACCAAAAACATTTTAAAGCCTTAAGGGAATTGGGCAACAGAAGCATTAACAAAAAAAAATTTTTTTTCATAAATTTTTTTGGCATTAAAAGGGCGTTACTTTATAATCAATTTTATTGTTGTTGTTTAAAAAAATTAATATTTGAATATAATTTTAAAATGTTTTGTTGGGAAATAATAATTATTTAAGCAATTAAATAAAACACCCTTTAATTTCATTATTTGGTTATACGCTTAGAGGCTTGCTAAACTGACTGTCTGGCAATGCTGCCAGCCATTGAATGACTACCATTTAAAGTGTCATTTATTTAATGAAAGATTTGTCATTCCCAATGGAATAAAGGGATCGTTTAAGTATCGAAGAACGAGTATAAATAGTTAAAATTGCATCCCAAAAGCATTATGGGATGTATAGGGCAGTCATAATAGGCTGCCTTCCCTTGTAATACGGCGTTCAGATATACACCTTTATTGCGTAAATCGCAATAAACGCCATTATTGAGTTCAATATTTCATATAAAGTTTCAATTAATTATTGCGCAATACATACGCAAATTGTTATAATATTGAGTAAAACTTAAAATGCAGCACTGTCATAAATATGTTCAGTGCGCATATTACAATTAACCGAACACTTTCTGTTGATATTTAACAACTCAAATGTCAACAACGACAAACAAAAATTAAAAAAAAAAACAAAATGAAAACAATGTTGTTGAAACAACCAGCTGTTTTGTTTACCAGCTTGCAAATGAATATTGAATAAGCAGCTGAACTGTGTATATTATTATATCTGAACACTTAAAATATTGTACTCAATAAACGGAATATTGACTCAATAAAAGTCCATATCTGAACATAGTATAGGAGACTGACAAGGTTATAAAGAAATTTAGAGAATATGTAAGAGTTACAGAAATGGTCACTCCTGTGCATTATTGCAAGGTACGCATTACCGAAATATATATCTTCTGTTACAGAAAGTGTAGTGAAAAATCGGAATCTGTCTATTCCCTAGCGTTCTCAACAGTTAAGCCTATCTTACAGTCTATTATAGCGTATTTTGCATTTGAATTTGCATCTCTACTCAGGCAACAATTAAAGACGGTTGAGCATTCACAATATCGTAGATATTTTGCTGATGATTGGCTGCTAGAGCAACAAGCATTCAGTTCTGAATTTTTGTAAAAAAAAAAAAAAAAAAAAAAATTCTTCAGCTTTGAAATTAATTTTTCACCAGCTTGTTACGTTAGCAAGCGAAATGGTCGCATATGGGATTCGGAGAAAATAGAATCCATCATTGCATACGGGAAATATTACTGCTTAATACGTATTGTAGTCACGTCAGGCCGTATTTTATCAAAAATTCTACTGGAATTACTATTTCTATCAATTCTGAACGTATGATAAACAACTGGTTTTAGTTTGCAATTGAAAATTATGAGCCGGACGGTATTTGGTTGCAATAAGACAGTAGGACGAGCCATTCAACCCTATCGATTTTGACTTTATTTTACGAGATGTGTCTAGGAGTCGCCGTAGTCTAGTAGCTAGTGTGTTGGCTTATTAGACGTAAAGCCAGGGTTCGAGCCTCAGGCCAGACATCAAAATAAAATACAAAAAGTATTTTTACGGCGACTTCCTCTCAGCAGATTTTTGACAAAAACTCTGAGTGTTAAACAAAAAATTGCCATGAAAAGTTTCTCAAAAATCTGTCGTTCAGGGTCGACTTTAAACTGTAGGTCCCACCACTCATGTATAAAATTAACACACACAACACAAGTGGTGTGAGAAACTAGGTCGTAATCCTGACTGAAGGGTTGTAATGACCAATTATGTATGTATGTAGCTGAAAGCGTTACAGAAAGTCACTCCTATGCATTATTGCAAGGTACGCATCAGAGATCAGCAATGAGTATTCAAAAAGATGAGTAGAATACTAGAATACTTATACGCATTCATACTTATTTTAATATCATATTCATACTACTCATATTCAAAGTTTAAAGTACTCATCGTACTCATACTTGACAATACGTATGATGTTGATTTTGACTCTCCATGACTCAACATTCGAAGCATTTATGAGTACATATTATAAGTATTTTTCTAAATTTATGAATCTGAATTAGTAGGCGTATGAATCAAACATATTTCGAATGTTATGAGTTTGGTGTCAACGTTGTACTCATACTCATTGCAACCTATACTTATAAATCAATGTTGTAGTGAGTACGAATGAATCAGAGTAATTGAATTTCAATACTGTTCGCTCACTCATACTCAAAATTTCATGAGTACTTATGAGTAGCGAAAAAACAATTCATTGCTGATCTCGGGTACGCATTACCGAAAATATCTCTTCTATGAGAGAAAGTGTAGCGAAAAGTCGGAATCTATATACTCCCTGGCAGTCTCACCGATAAAACCTAACTTACGGCTCATTATAGCGTATTTTGCATTTGCGTGCTAGAGCAACAAGCATTCAATGCTGATTTTTCAAAAAAAAAAAAAAAGAAATGCTTCGGCTTTGAAACTCATTTCTCACTTGCTTGTTACTTTAACAAGGGAAAATGTCGCATATGGACCTCAGAGAATACAGAATCCATCGTTGTACGTGGAAAAATTACTGTTTGATACTTATTGTAGTCGCGTCAGGCCATATTTTATCGAAAATTCAACTTTTTTTTTGTTTACTACAACCCTTCAATCAGGATTATGGACCTAGTTTCTCACACCACTTATGTTGTGTGTGTTAATTTTATACATGAGTGGTGGGACCTACAGTCTAAAGTCCACTCCGAACGACAGATTTGTGAAAAATTTTTCATGGCAATTTTATTTACTCAGAATTTTTGCCAGAAATCTGCTGAGAGGAAATCGCCGAGGAAATACTTTTTTATCTTGTTTTGATGCCTGGCCTGGCTTTACGTCTAATAAGCCAACACACTACCTACTAGACTACGGCGACTTCTGTTTGTTACGTTAACATGCGAAAATGTCGCATATGGACCTCAGAGAATACAGAATCCATCGTTTTACTTGGAAAAATTACTGCTTAATACGTCGTAGTCGCGGCAGACTGTATTTTATCGAAAATTCTACTGGAATTACTATTTCCGTCAATTCTGAACGTATGATAAACATCTGGTTTTAGCCTGCAAAATTAAAGATTATGAGCTGGACGGTATTTAGTTGCAATAAGATGTTATGACGAGCCGTACAGCCCTATTTATTTTGACTTTATTTTACGAGAAGTGTTCAGAAAGAGCAATTGTACGTAATGGCGTAATATGGTTTACACTTTTACTTCTCATAGTACATCTCTGTTGTCATAATTCCAAAGAATTCTAAAGAGACTGATATATACGAGGATGTGTCAATATGTTCGTAATATTTTGAATTTCTGTTCTTTGATTGCAAGGGTAACACTTTTCCTGTCAATAGGCAAGTTGCATAATTTACGTTGTATTTGAAAGCCATTTATGGCCAACGACATCCAGTTGTTTGACGCCGTTAGATTTTTTTTTTTTGTAAGGTTACGTCAAAGACCGTGTCAACATGGATAATACTCCTAACGTTGGAACATTTGAAGACAGTTATCGTCGACTTAATACTCGAATGAGAGAGTTAGAAAACTAACTCAAAAGGATCGCAGTGCATGTGGGGCAGGTCCAAGTATTTTAGTGAAATAAATAAAATCTTAGGTTTATACTATGTTCAGATAACGTTACCGTCAATTCAAAGCACTATGACCGTATAATAATCGATTTATTTTGGGGTTTGGTTGAGGACTATGAACTGAGTGGTGGTATGTGGTTTAAATAAATGCTGAGAAATTGACTGAAACAGTAATTTCACTTTTAGGCGATGTAATTTTGCCACGAAGATCATGCTATTTGATTCTGTTAGTGCGGCTAAACCAAAGACTGTGTTTAAGCTTCTAATCCTTTAAAGTTGGACAATTTAAAAGCATTAATTCGTCAAAGTATCGCCTGAAATGTGCAAAAAAAAAGTGGTCGAACTGACTGCTGTTGGAAGTGTAATACTATGTTCAGATATGCAATTTTATTGAGTCAACATTTGGTTTATTGATTACAATATTTTAAGAGTTTAGACATAACAATATACGCATTTCAGCTGCTTATTCAATATTCATTTGCAAGCTGGTAAAAAAACAGCTGGTTGTTTCAACAACATTGTTCATATTTCGTTTTTGTTTGTCATTGTTGACATTTGAGTTGTCAAATATCAATAGAAAGTGTTCGGAAAATTGTAATATGCTCACTGAACTTATGAACTCGTACTTATGACAGTGTTGTATTTCAAGTTTTACTCAATATTATAACAATTTTGTGAATTTATTGAGCAATAATATAATGATTGACATTTTATATGAAATATTGAGATCAATAATGCCGTTTATTGCGATTTACTCAATATAAGCGTATGTCTGCACATAGTTTTATGTGCCCTTAATGGATAACCCTTTGATTTCATTTGATAATTTCAATTGAATTTAAATTTAAAACTTTTTTTGTCGCCATCGTGTTCATATTTATTATGCTGCTCAGGCAAACAATTTTTTTTTTTTTTAATTTCTAATGAAAATTTCTTAAACATTTGTTTTTGGTTTTTTAATTTCTTTTTTAATTTCTTTTAAATTTTCTTGTAAATGTTAGTTAGCTAGTGGTGGTGGTCATTAACCTCTGTAGTTTAAGGTGCTTAAATTTTAATTTTTTTTATTTTTTTTATCAGTTTTCTTTGCCCATATTTGTTACAAAAATATTTTTTTTTTTTTGGTAAATTTTTCGAAAGTTTCATTTTGTTTTTGTCTAATTCGTTTGACTTTTTTTTGGATTTTATTTTAAGGAAATTTATCATTTGGGTCAGTTTAAATTTTATTTAAGAATTCTTTTTTTTTTTTTTTATATAAATATTTATGAATATTTTTTAACTAAAATTTCTTTTCTTTTTCTTCTATTTGCAGGTATGTTTCATTTATTACTTAAATTAAATACATAGTAAGTAACTTATTTTAAAATAGTTAAATGGCAACACTGAAGACGTGTAATCATTGCTTCTACATTTATTGCTGGTACCAGTATTGGCAGCCTTGAGATATTTAGAGGCAATTTACTAAAAAAAAAACTATTTGTGTTCTAACAATTATATTCTAATTATCCAAATCCAATTGCTATTTTAAATCTATGTACACTCAGCCACAAAAGTATACATACGGTTAACAAATTTCAGAAATTTTTTAACCAATCCGTTTTGCGTTGAAAATCTTTATAATTGTCTGACATCATTCTTCGATTTTAAGACGGTCTTTTGCATTGGTTCAGAAATTTGCGAAATTTGTTAATCGGATGTATACTTTTGTGGGCCTGTGCAGGGCCACAATTGAGTTCAATTTCAGAAATTTTTTAACCAATGCAAAAGACCGTCTTAAAATCGAGGAAACTATAAAGATTTTCAACGAAAACGGATTGGTTAAACAATTTCTGAAATTTGTTAACCGTATGTATACTTTAGTAACTGTGTGTATATGTAGTATTCCTATAATATCTTCTTCAAACCTATTACCCTGACAAACTTAAGATTGTTTGTTCCCTAACCTCACATTATCAGTGTATCATACAGATTCAAAGTATGTGTTCTAAGTGTTCATATTTATCATTACAGAACTTTCATACATATTGGGTTCGAAACGATCCTTATTCTGAACAAGTGTCCTTTGACACTACAATGTTTTGCTAAAAGATCGTTTACTAACCCCAATTTACTCTTGGATAGTGTCATGCCTGACTCTATATCTCCTGATATTGTATATATAGTCTCAAACCCAACTGCCTTGCCTAGCATGGCTGCTTCTCTTTGTCTTGCCTTTTTCAATTCAAACAACTTTTCCCACTCCACACCAGCGTGGAAGCTTCTCTGCTCGTAATATCTTTTGACTGTCGTGTCAGTGCCGTAAACTTCCACAATAACTGGGGCTCGTCAGATTTTTATCATTTCTTTCGGTGTTATAGATAGACATGGACTTTCAAAAATTTCCGCTTCTGCCTCAATATCTATCCTCGACCGCTCTGTATTTTTTTGCAAAATATTTCCCTTTTAAAAGAATATATAACCTCCATACTACTAAGTCTCGTTGTAATTACTTTTTAACATGTTCTAAAATGATAGGGTTGCCAATAGTTAACATAATGATCTCTGTGAAAATGTATTGTATTGTTGCATTGTTAGAAACTTAGCGTGTGGGTTTTGAGCTAGCAGCGTCATTGGTTCATATTTCTTTGAAAACGACATTGACCATGCTATCAGTGTCAACGGAGAACATTATTGCTTGAAGATTACCAACCTATTTTGGCATAAATTGGATGATATGGACACTAACGATAAGTAGCTTCAACAGAGCGACGCTATGTACCACATTGAATATTTTGCACGAGCGATTTCAAGGCATGATCGTCATGTGAGCTGTCCAATGAGATAAGTGCGATTTGAACTAGGCTAGCCTAGCCACAGGTGTTTGCGAATAAGCCACAGCCTCAAAACCAGCATGTAAAGTGTCATCATATGTTCAAATTTAACATTTCGGATGCGTTCCACCTAGAGAACACGTATGGGACGTTTGAAATATGTTATATTCTACTCACAATGGCATCAATACATACATAATTGGTCATTACAACCCTTCAGTCAGGATTACGACCTAGCTTCCCACACCACTTATGTTGTGTGTGTCAATTTTATACATGAATTGCGGGATCTACAGTTTAAAATCGACTCCGAACGACAGATTTTTGAGAAACTTTTCATGTCAAGTTTATTTACTCTCAGAGTTTTTGCCAGAAATCTGCTGAGAGGAAGTCGCCGAAAAAATACTTTTTGTATTTTGTTTTGATGTCTGGCCTGGGATATGAACCCCGGCTTTTCGTCTAAAAGGCCAACACACTACCTACTGGACTACGGCGACTTAATAATTATTAGGCCTGTCAAATGAATATAAATTTCGATGACATTTCACGCACACTTTGTTTTATTGACAATTAACTATAGGAAGCGCTTAAAGAGACAACCCTGCAAACCATCATGCATACAGCTTTGTTTACATTTACTTGCTCTCTTGCTTTCTTTCCTCTGCTCAAACAAAAACAAATTTAGAATTGTTATGATTTTTCCACACTCATTACACTTCCACCACCTGCCATCATTACTCTTCATGTATAACATAATGACACACAAACAAAATCAACCGGTTTTTGCTGTCTGTCTTCTTGTAAAGAGCAATAGAATCTTCTGTTTAATTATTACACCACTTGCAGTACTGAACGGATGGTGGTGTGATGGTCATGCCCTTAAATAGGGTCACAGATTTTTAAAACAAATTTTTAATAATTCCAAGTAATAATGGAAAAGAGCTTGTGTAAGAGAGAGATAGAGAGCAGTGAGTAAATAAGAAAAACGGTAAACAGCAGATGTGTTAGAAATTCTTCTCATAACTCACTAATCCACATGTGAACATATGGAGAAGAACAGTGTGACAAAAGTAATCGATATTATTTAAGTGACCATTAAAGGGAATAACATGGCAACAACTCACACACAAATGTACATGTGTACGTAAACATATTGAAAGAGAAAAATCGTTCATATAAAACAATCAATATATGTATGTGTATGTATGTATTGCGTTTAAAGGTTGTCTTGTCAATCATGTGTAACTAAATACGTTACTTTTCCTGTGTAATTTATTTCAATTACTACCGTGTGTGTGATGTATAGAAATTTTACGCGCTTCTTTCGATATTTTTATCGTGCTGGCTGGTGGTGGCTAAAATGTAAAACAGGGTTGTTATTTTGTGTATTTTTTTTTCTTTATTTATTTATTTAATTTGAAAATTAATTAATAATTTACGTTGATCATTTATTTTGGTTGCCATTTAATGGAAATTCTTTTCAAAAAATCAAAATGAACATAAATTATGCAATTTGTTTAAATGCTTGTGTGGTCAATTCTATTGCTCTTTTACTGAGAGGTGTTGCTGCTATCAAATGCTGACGTTAGTGTGAAATATGCATCACACCGTTTCAATATGGATTTGCTAAAGTAAACCACATTAATTAAAAACGAAACGAAAATGGAAACCTACATGGTAGACCAAAAAATTGAAATTAAAAATTCCTAATGAAGCAAATCACCAAAATAAAAATCCAAAAAAGTTGTTTAAAATCATTGAATTTCATTAGCAATGAAAAAATAACGGTATTGTATATACAGTAAAAACATGCGGAGGGTATTTATTTCCACGACAACAGTTGAGAATTTTTGACGAATAACGGAATTCATCACTTTTAAGCGTGTACAGGGGGGTGTACTCTCTTAGTGAATGTAAACATTTAGTCGAAGTTTCAGTCATATATCGCTCCGAATTAAAATATTTGAAATCAAAAACTTTCCGGCTGTCCATCGTTTCAAAAATGAGATTTTCGCTTAAAAGCTCTCGCAAGTAAACCCTATTCAACATTTGCGATCGTTAGCGGTTGTCTACCAGCGGCTCTAATCACGACTGTTTATACAAACTTGTGTCATTTTATGGCTTAATTGTATATGTATTACAAGGAAATTGTAAAATATGCTCTATTTTCTCTCTATGCCTGAGTTCATTTCTGACAAGCTCTTAAGCAATACTGGAAAACGAAATATTATAAAATATTGAAATAAAGTTTCTTTTAGTATAAAAGCTGATTATGGAACTCTTAAGTTTCTCGGGACAAAGCTACACAAAAAGCTAAAACATGCAATGACGTTTATTATGCCAACTTATTGGTGTAATTTAATAAGACAAGACATAAATTTTTCTAGACCAGAAGCATAGCAAGGTGTGTACATTAATGCAATTTCCACGTCAAAAATCCATTTCTGAATTGTTACTGCTACTACTGACACTCTACTACTACCGCTATTCTACTACGATTGCATACCGCAACTACTACTGACATTATACTACCACTGCTGCCGCAACTACTACTGACACTGCTACTACTGCTATTCTACTACCGCATACCGCAACTACTACTGACACTCTACTACCTCTGCTGCCGCAACTACTACTGACACTACTACTACTGCTATTCTACTACCGCATACCGCAACTACTACTGACACTCTACTACCCTGCATACAGCAACTACTACTGACACTACTACTCTGTTATTCTACTACCACTGTATACCGCAACTACTACTGATACTCTACAACCTCTGCTGCCGCAACTACTACTGACTCTACTATTGCTATGCTACTACCACTACATAGCGCTGTCACTCTACTACCACTGCTGGCGCAACTACTACTGACACTACTACTACTGCTATTCTACTACTGATATGCTACTACCACTGCATACCGCTGTCACTCTACTACCACTGCTGCCGCAACTACTACTGACACTCTACTACTGCTATGCTACTACCACTGTATACCGCAACTACTACTGATACTCTACAACCACTGCTGCCGCAACTACTACTGACACTCTACTACTGCTATGCTACTACCACTGCATACCGCTGTCACTCTACTACCACTGCTGCCGCAACTACTACTGACACTCTACTACTGCTATGCTACTACCACTGTATACCGCAACTACTACTGATACTCTACAACCACTGCTGCCGCAACTACTACTGACACTCTACTACTGCTATGCTACTACCACTGCATACCGCTGTCACTCTACTACCACTGCTGCCGCAACTACTACTGACACTCTACTACTGCTATGCTACTACCACTGTATACCGCAACTACTACTGATACTCTACAACCACTGCTGCCGCAACTACTACTGACACTCTACTACTGCTATGCTACTACCACTGCATACCGCTGTCACTCTACTACCACTGCTGCCGCAACTACTACTGACACTCTACTACTGCTATTCTACTACCACTGTATACCGCAACTACTACTGACATTCTACTTCTACTGATACTTCTTCTGACACTCTACTATTACTGCTATTCTACTACCACTACTACTGACACTCTACTGCTATTGCTGCTACTGTTACTCTAGAACTACTACTGGCAGTCTAATCTTACTACCTCCCTACTACTACTACCATTGTTTCTACTACAAACTCTGCTAATGCTACACACCTACTATTGCAACTCCACTAATTTTGCTACTCGTTATGTTATACTAATCTTTATGGTCTAGGTGGTTTGATAGGACTTGTCTTTTCAAAGTTATTGCCAGTCACTGTATAATGGAGCCCATTAGGGTACCTCACACTTTCTGTGCAACAGTTTAACTCTGAGGAAATGAACACACATATAGTCTCATTGCTTGCTAATGCTGAATTATTTATACAAAGACTAGGCTTTAGGTCTTCCTAAAGCTATCACAAAGGTGTCTAATAGCCTTCGATTCTATCTGTTAATGGTTGGAAAATCATGTAAAATCTTTTCTTGGTTTCAAGAAAAGCTAGTCTAGTCCAGTTTTACGAAACAAAATGGACTATATATGCAGAATCTACGATTATATCTGTCCGTTGCTTTAAATCAAGGTTTGTTTTAGAGATTTTACTGTTTACTGTGAAGACTATGCGTTTCCATGCTGCGGAGTACGCCTGAACCATTTAAATCCGTATTTATTTCATCTTGATCGGTAGTATTTGCAATGTTTGCTATGATCCCAGGCCCCTAGCAAGTCCTTTTAAGGTCCAGGTGGTGTCTACTACATTCACTGGGTTATTAACCAGAAAATCTATGAAATATTTTCAAATTCAAATTGTATTTTAAGCAACTCTTTCAGGGCTTTTTAAAGGGTACTTGAGTTTCTTATTTCTTTTTCCTTTTTTTAAGATTTTTTTTGTTGAAATTGTGTTGCTGCTGCTATTGTTATTGTTGCCATAACCTTAACAAGTGAAAGGGAAACAAGGGCCACTTAATCAATTCTAAAAAAGACACAATAAGATTGCCACAGTAGCAGCAGCCCAGCCAGCCAGCCATACGTCCATAAAAATAAATTTTAAAAATTTCTGAAACAAAAAACCATGAAGCAATGAAAACGAAACACTCGATAAAAACAGACCCAATAGGAGATAGAAAAAAAAATTGAAACTGAATTGTCTTAAGATTGACTGAAGAACCTTTAAGCAGAATGCTTTACATTTTGATAAAATAGACACGAACACACAAACACACTAACTGACTGACGATGGACAAAGTATCCATCGATCGTCACTTTAAGGCTCATTTTACAAAAAAAGAAAAAACACGATAAAAGATAATATTTTGTATTCTGTTCTTGTTGTTATTGTTGTTTGTTGTTGTTTTTTGTATTTTAAAAATACTCAATAAGATTTAACAGATACGGATACCATTTAAACGGAATGTACAGTGTTGGTGAAAATGCGGTGTTCAGATATGCACCTTTATTGCGTAAATCGCAATAAACGTCATTATTGAGCTCAATACATATTTCACATAAAGTTTCAATTAATTATTGCGCAATAAATATTCAAATTGTTATAATATTGCGTAAAACTTAAAATGCAACACTGTCATAAGTGTGTTTAGTGAGCATATTACAATTAACCGAACACTTTCTGTTGATATTTGACAACTTAAATGTCAACAACGACAAACGAAAAAAACAATGTTGTTAAAACAACCAGCTGTTTTGTGAATATTGAATAAACAGCTTAAGTGCGTATGTTATTACGCCTGAACACTTAAAATATTGTACTCAATTAACCGAATATTGACTCAATAAAAGTGCATATCTGAATATAGTATTACACTTTCAACAGCAGTCGGTGCGACCACTTTTTTTTACACATTTCAGGCAATAGTTTGACCAATTAAAGCTTTTACATAAATGGTGCAACTTTAAAGGATTAGAAGCATAAAC
Source organism: Sarcophaga carnaria (assembly GCA_958299815.1). Taxonomy (NCBI): domain Eukaryota; kingdom Metazoa; phylum Arthropoda; class Insecta; order Diptera; family Sarcophagidae; genus Sarcophaga; species Sarcophaga carnaria. Next base: position 14,016,987 of record OY283149.1, on the reverse strand, counting down.
TCGGTCTTTCGTTTAGGGCCACTGGTTGGTGCATGCGAAATTGACTGAAACAGTAATTTCACGTTTTGGCGATGTAATTTTGCCACGAAGATCACGCTATTAACGGCATCAAATAGCAAAATTACATCGCCAAAACGTGAAATTACTGTTTCAGTCAATTTCTCAGCATCTTCTTATTTAAACCACATACCATTCAGATCATAGTCTTCAACTAAACCCCAAATAGTCACAGTGCTTTGAATTGAAGGTAACGACTCTTCCAAACACCTCCAGGTTCTGTTCTGAGTTCAGCGACTCTCTTATGCGACAATTTTGCTTGTTCACATAAAAACTACGTAAGAAATTAGTCTCTCATCGCAAAAGAAAATGTTCGAAAAATCAGCATTGAAAGGCTGATGCTTTAGCACTCAATCAGCATTCCTACGACACTGTAAATGGTCAACAGGTTTTAATTGTTGCGAGAGTTAAACTCTCGCCATAATAAAACCCTTGAAATCTTGAGAGTTTTAGGTACCAGAACATAGCGGAATATTTTATTTTGTATAAGAAATCTATGGAAAGCAATGGTTGTTTTGAGATTTTCTGTTCCAGATTGGGATAACCAATTGAAAATTTTATGAAGAAATTAAAAATTTTTCATCTCGAAAGCCCAACCATGTAAATTCTAGGAATTTTAGACTCTAGAACATGTCAAAATGCAAATTTCTGTTTTGTGATAAAGAAAACAATGGTTATTTTAAGATTTTCTGTTGCAGATTGGGATAGCCGATTGAAGATTTTAGCGAAAAATTTAATGTTTTTCTTATATGGAAAGCTAAACCTTGGAAAACCTAAGAATTTGTTTCCAGAACATAACAAATTGTAATTTTTTATTATTCTGATTAGGAAATAGGAAGAAACAGTGGTTAATTTGAAGTTTTAGGTTCCCGATTGGGATAACCAATTGAAATTTAAAAAAAGAAATTTAAATTTTTTTCGCTTTCCAGCCAAACCATGAAAAGCCTGAGGATTGTTTGTTGCCAGATGTGTAAAAACGGAAATTTTTATTGTAATAAAGAAATCCGTAGCAAGCAATAGCTTTTAAGTTTCAGACAGGGGATAACGATTGAAATTTTTAGAGAAAAATTTTATATTTTTTTATGAGGAAAGCCAAACCATTTTTTTACGACGAGAAGTGTTAAATGTACCTAACCGCACCATGGAGGAAGTCGTCTTCTGTGTGTGGGGCCCTCACCCACTAAATCACCCCTCGTCTCGTGGACTTGTTGTATCCACTCCGGGACTACGGTGGTATTACTTCGGTGTGGAGTCCGTTTGGCCCCTGCGTGTTCATATCCGCGTCCGAATTGCATGTCGAAAGTTGAAGAGACATCTAAGTGTCTCCACTATTCCTTTCGTCCAGGTCCCTGCTTCGAATTTCGCTTGACACTTGCGCCAGTTTCATCTATTCCGGCGTGCCCACATGTTCCGCAGCCTCAAAATCTCTCTTCTTCAGTCTTAGAATGCTCTGCTCCACGTAATTCGCCACTGAGGTCCAATTTTCTCTACTCGCGATCATAACCACGACAATGTTATCGGTCGTGATCGTCCCAACTATGGCAATTCTGAAGTTCCAGAAGTTGTAAAAACCTAATTTTTTTTTATTCTGTTTAAACACTCTGTGGAAAATTAGAGTTGATTTAAAGTGTTAATTCCCCAATGAGGAAGAATATACAAAAATTCAATGCATATACTATTTTTTTGGCCCACACTGTATATACCAGTACAGCTCTAAAGAAAAAGAAAAAAATATGGAACTGGAAGCAAACGTTGCAAGATAATTGAATGAATGAAGGCAGGCACAGTCTAAGTTTCAATGGATGGATGGTGGTAGTCAGTCATTCTCATTGTATTCTCAAGTAAAATTTAATTTTTTTTTCTGTTTTGTTTTTAATTTTATTTTTACAATGAAAACAGGCACCCGCATGCCAACACAAGAATATACAGAAATAACTCAACACCTTTTAAACGCGTCCCTACATGAAAATGAAATCACAAGGAAAGAAACACGGAGAAGAAATTATTTTTTAAGAAAAAATTTTTTTCTTTTCGTTTTTAGCAAATTTTTTAGGTGAATTTGTTAATCCCTCAAATGACCAGCAGCCAGCTATAAAATATTTCCGTATTTTTAGATTAAAAAATTGAAATTTTTTTGGCTTTCAAATTTACAAAAAAAAATCATGTTTTTCTTGCCAAGAAATTGTAAAAAAATTTCTTTCGGTTTTGTTAAGGCAGGGCATGGGTATGGGCACGGTTTTCTAAAAATATTTCTTCAAGTGATAAAAAAAAAAAACAAAAAATTAAGGAACTGAAATAGAAAAATTATGCAAGTTTTCTAAAATATGTAAGGCAACCTGAACATTTTTTTCTATAAAAATAGCAGCATAAAATTTCTTTTGTTTGCTCTCTTCTTCCCCCCTGGCCATTTTCTTAAGCCATTAATTATTATTTATTTAGGTTTTCTGCTTTCAAAATGTAAAGCTTTTAATATTAAAAACAACAAAAACAAAACAAAAATTATGTCGTTGGGTTTGTGGTGGTTTTTTAATCAAAAAGCCCAGAAAATCATAACAAACACACCCTTTCACTTTACTACTTACACAATGCAAAGCAACTGTGCAAGCAAAAATTAAATACACTTTTTTGCATTGGCATGTAAAGATTCCTAAAAAAAAATCTGTCTTTCGGAGTCGACTTTAAAGTGTAGGTCCCGCTACTCATGTATAAAATTAACACACGCACAAAGGGAGTGGTGAGAATATCTAGGTTGTGATTCTGACTGAAGGGTTGTAATCACTAATTATGTACGTAGTAGGGAGTGATGCGGAGACTAGTGGCAGAATTATTACTTCTGTTCCTGTGACTGTGACGTGTACATTTCTTATGCACTGTTTAATATACGCTGTATTCACTACATTTCTAAAAACATCGTCATCTACATCGTAAACATCATTATCGTCAGCATTATTGTCTCGCAAGTAAAACAAAATAAAAAACAATTGAGGAAAACATTACTGAATGTCTAGTAAGCACAGCACACCACACACACACACACACACACTCACTAACTAATCGAGTACTGACTAAGTAATATAACATCTCCCTCTCTCTTTGTCTCTTTGTCTGGTGTTAAAGAAGAGAGAAAAAAGTGTGTGTGGAGTGGAAACATTAAAAAAAAACTGGGTTAATATTTGTTGTAATATTATCGCGCTTTTAGCGGTTATGAAAAAATAAAAAAAAAAACATTGTAACGAGTATTTATCCAAACAGAAAAACATAAAGAAATAGAGGAAGAGATAGAGATAGAGCGAGAGAGAGAGAAAAGAAAAATAATAATAATGAAACAAAATAAAACCATAGTTTCCTGATATGAAAATAAATATGATGCTCTGGTGATGGTGCTTCTGCTGCTGCTGCTGCTGCTGCTGTTGTTGCCGCTACTGCTGCCATTGGTGTTATTTACTGCGTACAACAAGAGTGGGATAAAGACTTATAATAGCTTAGGGAATTACGTATAAAATAATTGAAATTAATTTTTTCTCCTTTTTTTTTAATAAAACCGTAACAACCAACCCAAGGAAATGGAAAACGAAAGTGGTTGAGGAGAGGCGGCAATAATAAGAGTAAAACAGTCATCCTGAGTTCAGTAACCCAAGTTTGAACTGCGAGTTTAATTAACTGAACTGAGACACATAAAACGGAAGTGCTTGGAGTTATTCAGCAAAATTTTTAATTCAAAATCAACAAAAGCGGGTTAATAAGGGCAATACTTCTCCGTGTGAGCAAGATTTTTCCACAGTTAGGTGATCAAGTTAAGAGAATAGCCACTTCCACCTATTGTGACGACGACTTCCTCTCAGCAGTTTTCTGGCAAAAACTCTGAGAATAAATAAAATTACCATGTCGTTCGGAGTCGACTTTCAACTGTAGGTCCCCCGCCACTTATGGATAAAATTAACAGACACAACATAAGTGGTGTGAGAAACTAGGTTGCAATCCTGACATATCCTGATGTATGAGTATCGGTTCCTCACAGTCACTTGTAATCTTCAAGGAATTATCTCATTATAGCAGAGTCCCAGAAGGCCCTATACAACCTACAGATATAGTCCTCAGAAAGGAATGCTAGAAAAGGTCATGATTTTTTAAAGAAACCAAATTTTCAATACCCACGGAGATTACCAAGAGAAGTACTCATCAACGAGATCAAAATTTTGGTTCTCTTCGGTTCCTATTCACCCTGGATAACTCCCTGTCGTGTTGACTGTTGTGTGGTACAAGCCATCGTCCTTTTGAACCGTGATCACACGTTCAATAAGCCAACGCACTACCTACCAGACTACTGCTGCTACTAATTCAGCCTCTCCTATAAGCTTTATTGTTTAATTTCTCTCTATCATGTGTCTTTACGAGCTTAATATTTTCTTTTTTGGATTTATCACCCTTCTAGGACCAAAACAATAAGTTCCACCATTGGAATTATGTTTTTTATTGACTAAGGCCTCAATTTGGCGTCAAACCTGCCTTCATAAGTGGAATTATGCCTCAGGTCTGTTCTATTTTATTTGCCCTTCCACTCCAGCTTGAAGCAGTATATTTGTGATTAATTACCTGTCATCAAACGATCGTAGCGATAATAATTCATTATTATTGGCCTCCCAATATTTTCCAAAAAAAAAAAAAATATTTTTTCGTTTGGGAAAGTTTTCAAAAAAACAAATCGATTTCTTGGGAACCAGCCCTCCTTAGTAAGTCATTTCGTTTTTGGTTAAAAAGTATGCCTAACAGCCCTTTATTGGAAAAGAAGAAAACGTTTAAAGCTGTTGTCAAGCATTTCAAACAAACCCATGTGATTAAATATGACACCATTTTCTATCACAAAAAAAAAATATTTTCCCATAATAAAACGCTTAAACAAATACACATGTTTTCTTATGGCATAGCTGTGCTCTGTATTTAAAAGAAAAAAATTCCCAAAAATAACGAGTACGAGTGTTTTCAGTTTCATTTAAAAAGAAGAAAAAGAAGAGAAAAAAAACGTTTTTTTTTTTTTTTTTTTTTTTATGGAAAATTGTAATGAAAGCCAAGCCATTCAGTTGCAGGGAAGATAGATACGTACTTAGAAAAAAATGTTAATAACACGGATGATACTGAGTAAATATTGCTTCAAGCCAAATAATCATTTTCTCTTTTGAACATCGTTCTTTACAAATTCAATGAAAGAAAGAACACAGACAACACGCACAAAATGTTTGAAACACCCACAGTTTCATAAGCCATCACCATCACCACCAAACAACCAACCAACCAACCAACCGACCATGCTTATCTATGAAATGAAATGAAATTCTTATTCTGTTGTGGCCTGCGTTTAAAGTTTATGCCCTACACATGGTATGTCGAGAACAACAGACAGTTCTAATGGATGATCGGTATTCTTAAGGAATCCATTTTTCGATTTCATAACTAAATTGTTGTACCATGGGTCAATTCGACCTCCGGGTACTGTACTTGTCTTAATTGACAAGTACACGTCCTCTAAGTAAAGTTAACTCAAACACCTAGAAAGCTAAGATTTCCTGGAAAATTTTTTTTCATCACAATGCTTTAATCTGGCCATTATGTGTAACATACAACGGCATTTAAAGGATCGCCCCTGGAGACACTTTTTCAACCGCTTTTTAATACATTCCGATTGGTATTTTGGTGATAACTTGACGTAGTCTAGTTTACAAATGATCCAACGTTAGAGGGGCATTATTCACCAACATAGACAAGGTTTTTGGCTTAGCTCCACAAAACCAACCGCATTAACAGCTTTATTTCGCATTATCTTTGAGGGCAAATGACGTCATCAAAGCGTAAGATTACATTTCCTGGAAACTTTGCATATAATAAAGCCAAATATTGTGGCGTTCTGTGGCTTGGCGCACCATGTTATAGGAAAATGAGGGCAAATGACGTCATTAATGCGTGAAATTACTTTTTCTAGTAGTCTAGTTTCCAAGTGATCCAACGTTAGAGTGGGGGGGGGCATTATTCACCTAGACAAGGGTTTTGACTTAGCCCCACAAAACTAACGCCACTAACAGCTTCATATCGCATAATTTTTAAGGGCAAATGACGTCACCAAAGCGTAAGATTACGTTTCCTAGAAACTTTGCATATAATAAAGCCAAATGTTGTGGTGTTCTGTGGCTTGAGGCACCATTTTATAGGAAAATGAGGTCAAATGACGTCATTAATGCGTGAAATTACTTTTTCTGCTAACTTTGCATACAATAAGGACAAATTCATTGGTTTATGTGGCTTGTGGCACTGTTTTTGGGAACCTTATACCGTCCAGTTCTTAAAAAAAGCGAATTGTCATACGGCCATACCATTCAGAGTGAACAGTCAGATTAGATTCGTCACATTTTCTCCAACAGATGCGATATGTTCGGCATTGTATTCGTAGTGTACAGGAGGTTGATACATTGGCCCGGAATTTATTTTTTTTTTCTCAAATCCTCATAAAGACGTTGTAGTTTAGTAGGTTGCCGCGAGACCGTGGTTCAATCCCTGGCTCAGATATCTCGGACAAAACGAATTGTGAAAAAAAATTTGTTTCGGTATCCTTCTCTCAGCAGTCTTCTGATAAGTACTGTGATAGACATTCGAAGTCACTATTAGACTGAGACTGTAGGTCTTGCAAGAAGCTAGGTTGTGATCCTAACTAAAGGATTGTAATGACGACGAAGTCAGTAAGTTAAGTTTATATATCCCGGATATGTAGTCCGAAATGTCTAAAATAGCCGTAGAAATTAAATACTGTGGGGAAAACGTATACATTTTTTACACTAAAATGGTGCACCAGTTTCTAATGTTTTCAACTTTCCATACACGTTTTGAGTTAAGCGTGTGGCATTTCTCCTTGGCCCGAGACAACACCACAATATTTTCTGATTATTTTTTTTCTTTCTTGTCCGTTTGTTTTCATTTGTATTTCACTTTCGTGTAATCTTTTATTAATAATTTTCCATTCAATTCGTTTTTAACACAAACAAAGGAATTTGTGGCTGCGGCAATAGATATGGCAAATCTCTTTCCCTCCAATCTTTTGAAAATCTCGGCCACATTTTCTTTGAATGCAAAAGAGATTCCTTTGAATAGCAACGGAATGAATGTAAATATTGGTTGAGAAATGTTTTTTTTATTTCAATTCTTTTCAATGGACGTGATTAATTTCCTGTTGAAGGATTCTGTTTTTTTATGCGTTGCCAACCATTATACAGACAAAGCAAGCAATTGCTTTACACTGCAGCAGGTCTAATGCTAAAGGTCCTTCAGATAAATTGCACCATGAAATGACAAGAGAAGTGAAGGATAGAGTGTTGAAAAGTTGTTGTTGAATACAGTTTGAAAACCTTTGCTTGTCTGAGAGCAAATATAATCACAAACTGTATAATCATTTCTCTGTAACGGGAAATGGTAAGATAAGAAGCGATTAAGGCGTTACTTAGGACCAGAAAATATGGGCGACTAAGCTAGTTGTTTTCTTCAAATAAGCAAAAAAAGAAAATGCTCTGTATAAATGAGTCTAAATCAGATAAAAAAAGTGCTTGTGGCAGAAATAGACCTAGTGGGCTGGATAGCCATAGTATCCAGGATTTCAAAACAGGTTTCCTTGCGGTCGGGTGTTAATTGGTATCGGAGATATAGGCGACGTAGCAAAAAAGAAAAGAGCTCCATGTAAATCGGTTAAAATCGTATAAAAATTAGACCTAGTGGGGGAACATGGACCTAGTGAGTTGGATAGCCATTGTATCAAGGATTCTAAAACAGTTTTCCTTATTGCCGAGCTTTACTTTGGGACCGAAGATATAGGCGACGAAGCTAACTTTTTTCAATATGAATTTTTCTTTATATATTGAAATGAACTTAAAAATTTTTAATAATTCTCATTGAGTTAATATGTATTTATACAATATAAATGCAACAAAATGTCTTATTTTTCGCAAGTTGCATTGCTTTGGTAAATGACTTGCATTTTTTGGACGATGACTTTTTTTTTGGACGATGACGCTTTTTTTGATGTTGAATTGCATTTTTTGGAGGATGACTTGCATTATTTTGGTAGATAACTTGCATTTTTTTTAACAATGACTTGCATATGTTTGGTTGATGACTTGCAATTTTTTGGTCGATGACCTGCATACTTTTAGATGATGACTTGCATTGTTTAGGTCGATAAATTGCATTTTTTGGTCGATGACTTGCATTTTTTTTAGAGGATGACTTGCATTTTTTTAAAACATCAACATGAATTTTTTGGTTCATGACTTCATTTTTTAAACGATGACTTGCATTGTTTAGGTCGATGAATTGCATTTTTTGGTCGATGACTTGCATTTTTTAGAGGATGACTTGCATTTTTTGTCTATGACTTCCATTGTTTTGGTAGACAGCTTGCATCTTATTGGACGATGACTTGCTTTCTTGGAAGTTGACTTGCAGTTTTTGGTTGATGACTTGCATTTTTTTTGGTCGATGACTTGTATTTTTGGATGAAGACTTGCATTTTTTTTTTTTTTTTTTTTTTTGAGGATGACTTGCATTTCTTGCCTATGATTTGCATTGTTTTGGTAGATGAGTTACATTTTATTGAACGATACCTTGCTTTTTTCTTTTTTGGACATCGACTTGCATTTTTTGGTTGATGACCTGCATATTTTTAGACGATGACTTACATTTTTTGATCGATGATTTGCATGTTTGAATGATAACTTGCATATTTTGGTCGATATTTAGGATTTTTTTGAACTATGACATGAATTTTTTTGAGAAGTCGCCGTAGTCTAGTAGGCAGTGTGTTGGCTTATTAGACGTAAAGCCAGGGTTCGAGTCCCAGGCCAGACATCAAAACAAAATACAAAAAGTATTTCTTCGGCGACTTCCTCTCAGCAAATTTCTGGCAAAAAAAACTCTGAGAGTAAATAAAATTGCCATGAAAAGTTTCTCAAAAATCTGTCGTTCGGAGTCGACTTTAAACTGTAGGTCCCACCATAAAATATACACACACAACATATGTGGTATGAGAAACTAGGTCGTAATCCTGACTGAAGGGTTGTAATGACCAATTATGTATGTATGTATGAATTTTTCTGATCGATGATTTTTTAGCCGATGACTTACATTGCTTAGGTCGATAACTTGCATTTTTTAGACGATGACATGAATTTTTTTGATCGAATATTTGCATTTTTTTTTATACAATGACATTAGTTTTTTTGGCCGATGACTTACATTGTTTAGGTCGATAACTTGCATTTCTTTGGACGATAACTTGCAAATTTAGATCGATGACTTGCATTTTTTTAATATTCGTCAATGAGAAAAATCTCATTAGCCTGTATTAGTTTCGAGGCCTATATCTCCGGCCCCAAATAAAGCCCGACCGTAAGGAAACCTGTTCTCGAATCCTTGATACCTGTAGCAAGTACCACTTTTCCACAATATCGATCATACTACCCAGGAACGCATGCATGCAGTAGTGATTGTAACCAGCTCTGCTTAATACTGGAGTAAAAACGATTGAAAAATAAATGATAATGGTCGTGTCTTACAACTGAAATTATTGAGTTTGAAAGCTTTTAATCGATCATCATTACAATGATGGTCGCTGTCAAATTATCAAACAATCAAAATGTGGTTGGTAATACGAATTCTTTGAGCATAATGAAGCCAAAAAAAAAAACATTGGAAACAAATTTACGTTGATTTTTAAATGCTTCAAATCATATTCATTACAACGATGTTGGTTAAGCATTTTACATGTCAAGTTAACGAAGTCAAAAGCTAACGAGCTTATCATTTCATTATAAATGTGGTTGGCAACACAAAAGTGTTTTATTACAAAAAATAGTCAAAAGTAAACCTTGAAAAGTGTTAAAAATTGTGGTTTTGTTTTAATAAAAATATTTTTGATTTGTTAATTATTGTTTTTTTTTAATTTAATTTCTGTTCTTAATTTTTTTTTTTTTTTTTTTAATTTCTGTTCTTAATTTTTATTTTTTTGTACAAAAAACCTCAACCATAATCAGACACAATCATTCGACTTTGAAATTTAATTTCGTAGATAAAAAATAAGAAAACAAATTAAAGATTGATGAGTTTGATGACTAAAGCAAATCCATGTAAGCCAGAACATTTAAAAAATAAAAATTATGGAAAAAAATAATAAAAAATTTTTTTTTTCACTTTTTAAACCAAAACATTCGTCTTTACAAGCAATTCTACTTGTTTCTGTCGAAGCCTACATTTTTATGTTTTTTTTATTTGAAATGATTCTTTAAGTGTGGGTTGCATTTTTTTTATTTGTTCTTTTGCTTCTCCTTCTCCTTTTTCTTTTTTTTTTCATTTTCTAGTTTCTAAAACTCATCCATCCATACAATATTTTAAACAAGAATCCAAAAAAATATGTGTATTTTTCGTTGTTGTTTTTTTGTACTCATGCTTAACTATTCAAATTAAATATTTAAATTTGTTTAAACAATTCCTTTTTATTTACAAACACAAACAATATTTATTGCCAGTGTTTGTTTGTTTATCGCAACACAATGGCAACCCACATTAAATGTTTTAAAATCCACATTGAAAGGCAAAGCTAAAACCCGTTAAGCTTCGTTACCCAATTCAATTATTTAGAAAAAGAGAACCAATATTTGTTCTGTGGTGGGGAATATAAAACCAGGACAGCTGAACCTTACATGGCAGTAAAAGGGAAATACTTTGTGAAAATCTTTTGCTCCCAAGATCGATAATGAAAACATTAAGTCTTAAAGTTTTCCTATCTTTAAATTTAAATAAAATAAAGTGTGAAGTAACCTAGAAGTTTTGTATTCGTTTGAAAGGCCTATTGGTGACATTATGGGTGGATCGAATTAGAAATTACCAAATTTTTCATAATTCATGCACATAAATCAGGCTGAATTTAGCCCAGGTTTCATACCCCAGGTCAGATATCCTACCTACAAAACTAAATATTAAAAAATATTTCTTAGGGGACTTCCCCTCGACATATTTGTAGCAAAAACTCTCAGAGCAAATTAAAAACAAATTGCCATGAGAAGTTTCGTTCTCAAAAACAAAAAAAAGGAATTTGTTGTGCGGAGTCAACTTTAAAAAGTAAGTCCCGCCAGTCACGTGCAAAATTAAAACACCCAACATAAGTAGTGTGAGAAGCTAGGTCGTAATCCTGACTTAGGGGTTGTAATGACCAATTATGTATGTATACATGCATGTGTTTTGTTGGCTTTGAGGACTGCTGCGTCTTAAGAAAATCTCACAAGAAAAAAATTCTAGCGTGATTAAATCTTACGATCTCGGTGACCAGTACACATCACCGCTACATGAGATGCCCATGCTCTCAAATCGCTTGTGTAGGATATTCAATGTGGCATGAGCTGTATGACACGGTGTGTCTTATTGAAACCAAATGTCTTTGGGGTCCAGGTGATTCAATGCAGAATTATAGTGGTCGCCATTGCTAGTGGTGGCCCGGCTAAAATCGTTTTAAAAGCAATATGGACTGAAGACGCCTTCAGTTCAAAGTCTGTAACGAAAAGTAACTTTTTCTGGATGTTTTAGACGCTCTTGAATCCCATGTGGATCGGTGTATCGTTTCAAATTCAAATCTAATAAAAAAAACCTTTTTCAATCGAATATAAAATCGGGTTTTAATCGAATAAAAAACCCTTTTTCAATCGAAATCGGTTTAAAGCGAATAAAAAACCGGGTTTCAATTCGAATAAAAAACCGGGTTTCAATCGAATAAAAAACCGGTTTTTAATCGAATAAAAAAACGAGTTTCAATCGAATAAAAAACCGGTTTTCAATTGAATAAAAAACCGAGTATCAATCGAATAAAAAACCGAGTTTCAATTGAATATAAAATCGGTTTTTAATCGAATAAACAACCGAGTTTCAATCGAATAAAAAACCGGTTTTCAATGGAATAAAATACCGGGTTTCAATTGAATATAAAACCGGTTTTTATTCGAATAAAAAACCGGTTTTTATTCGAATAAAAAACCGAGTTTCAATCGAATAAAAACCGAGTTTCAATCGAATAAAAAACCGAGTTTCAATCGAATAAAAAACCGAGTTTCAATCGAATAAAAAACCGGATTTCAATTGAATATAAAATCGGGATTAATCGAATAAAAACTGAGTTTCAATCGAATAAAAAAACTGAGTTTCAATCGAATAAAAAACCTGGTTTCAAATTAATAAAAAGCCGGTTTTTAATCGAATAAAAAATTGACTTTCAATCGAATAATAACCGATTTTTAATCGAATAAAAAATTGACTTTCAATCGAATAAAAACCGATTTTTAATCGAATGAAAAACCGAGTTTTAATCGAATGAAAAACCGAGTTTTAATCGAATGAAAAACCGGTTTTTAATCGAATAAAAATCCGATTATTACTTAAATCGTATATGATTGTACATTATAAAAACTAGTTTCAGCCCAAAGAAATATCAGATATTTTCTATTTGTTTTCACCCACCTTATTAACAACGATTTGATTTTGAATCGCAATACAAATTTATTATTTGGAAGTAGATTTGTATCTTCTGTTTTATAAATATGAAATTCACCGTATATAATATATGTATGTATGTGTTTATAGGGAACAATACAAACAAATTAACATAAATTGTTAACTTAAGTCAAAGAATTAAATTTATTTCTTTATCTCGTCTTGGGAACACAGTTAAAAACAGAAGTCTGTTTGAAAATGTCACATTAAAAATGAAGATAAATTTAAAAGAAATGATAATAAAAAGAAAAACGATAATTTATTGAATTGAAAAGTTTTTCAAATATAAATTAATTGTTTAAATCAAGCAAAATCAATTTTATTTGGCGTATAAATACGCATATATTGTAGTGAAACATTATTGGCAACACTAAATGCTTGTAACGCACATGAATCTATTATTTTGAACTTTGCAAATGTAAACAGTTAAGTTTATTGCCTTGCCAGATCGATCGGTGTAAAACTATGCCTGCAGGTATAATAACTCGAAGTATTTTTTCTTGTACTTTTCTAATGAAGAAAATAAATTTCGATTTACATTTCGAGTTTAAATTTTTTTAATCATGTAAACTCAAACTCGTAATACCCTGTACAGAGGAAACAGGTAATTTTTAGTTTTTTTTTTTTCAACACAAAATATTTAATCTCCAGCTGTTACTGATGAAAATAAGAAGAAAACAAAAACTGCAACAGCATTCTTTGTAGAAAAACGATACCAAAATCCTAATTCCTAAACGAATTACGTACGTGTGTTCGAACAATTTACTGCAACTGTGTTATCAATAAGAAAGACATAAATTCCCAACTTTCCTACACTCTCTCTGTTTAATACTTAACACATATTAGATGAGTTATGTAAAGGAAGGGATTTTTATAATATTTTTCCTTTTCATATGTATTAATCACACATTGCAACCAAAGGCTGGTGCCAAAAACAAAAACAACAAAACAATACAAGGGAATTTTGTAATATTTCCTTCTTTACAATTACTTATCTCTTTAGGCATGAACAAACAAAACAAATGCTTTTGCCGAAATCAATACAACAACACTGTAGTACAGTATTATTAGGAGAGGCTGTAAGAAACGAAGAGTGAGTGTGTGAGTTTGCCTAGAACCTGTTCTTTTGTGTTTACTTTGCTTGTTCTCTGTTTTAGGCAAAGAGATATGATCCCTGTGTTCAATCTTATTGAGATAATTTCACTTGTTTACTGAAAATTTTTGTTGTTGTTTTCACGAATAAAAAAAAAACACATGCATTGGAAATAGAGAAAGAAAAATCCCTAAGCAGGTGATAGTCACAGAAAAAAACCCTTGGATTTAACAAAGTGTTTAAGTGTGTGCTCTAAACAGGGTTTCTCTTTATTTTATACCTGAGAAAGGTTGTCTCTTTCGCTCTCTCATTCTCGCCTCTCTCTCTTTTCTACCCTTCAGCAGTAATTCAATCAAATTTTAAAGGATTTTTTAAAATGTCATTTGTAGTGTGAAGCATTTTTCAGCATTAGTTAAGACTGCCGCAGTCTGTCAACTGCAGTGTAATCGCTATAGAGAAGGTTATTTTAATATGAATTGTTTAATTTAAAAACTATAAAAAAAAATAATAAAAAGAAATAAAAATAAAACATTTAAAAGTCACTTGATCTTTTGAAAGATCTTCAAAACGTATATAGTTTTCTGTATATAAAGAAAGAAAGAAAAACAAGAGAAAAAAACATAAAAAAATTTACACAAATTAAGTTGTAAAACAGAATTTCATTTCAAAACGCGCGTGTGTGTGTGTGTGTGTGTATTTATTTATTTTAAATTTTTTATAAATATTTAAAAAAACCAAAAGAACGTTTCTATTTGGTTAACTTTATTAGCCATGGCCAGTTTATAATGTTATAAAGAGAAAAAAGTGTTGCCTCTGTGCATGCATATAAAAACAATAAAAAAAAATTATTTTTTATTTTTAACCTCTGTGTCAAATTTCATTATGGTGTTTTAACAATCATTCTACCGTTGATTTTATTTTTTTATTTTCTCCACACAAAAAACACATCGTCTCCTCTTATCTCGTCTCTTTAAAGCTTTTAATACCATACCGTTATAACTGTGTTCCACTTACTCGCATGCACATGTACATATGAGTGAGTTACCACCACCACCTTGGCCATTAAATTGTTTTGAAACGTTACTGTTTTTTTTTTAATTGCTGAATGGAATTTTATACAAAAATCTTCGATATTTCTCAATCGTTGGCCTTGAATATCTCAGAAAGTCGCCTTTTTGCTTTCCCAAGACGCATGTTTTATGAGTTATGGGATAATGAGCCGACCAGCTACAGTATTGAGTACACTAATGGTAAGTTTATCCATCCACCTTAAACTATAATTATACGTGTGCTCCTAAAATCATGGGCTCTTAAGTGAGGTGTATGACAAGATCTTTGCTATTCATAATGGCAAGATCTAAACACATGGAATATCATTAACCATTAGTGCAGCTACAGAATTTTTTTCTCTCTGTATACCCTACAAAGATAGTGTTTATTAGAAGAAATTGTGCAACAAAATCGTTTCTACCATTTGACACCTATTGGGATAAAAAGATCGAATTTTTATCTATTCAATTTTTGGATTTGAAGCCCGGTATCTCTGATACAAGTTCATATTTGATTCGAATAACAAACTATTTTTTATTCGAATAAAAACCGGTTTTTGATACGATTAGAAACCGAATTATTTTTTTTTTTGTTAAACGAAAAATTAATGAATTTTTTTTATTCGAATTTCCTTTTATTAAATCCTAAACAGTTTTTTTTGTTATACGAAAAATTAATGAATTTTTTAGTCGAATAAAAACTGGTTTAAAAAAATATAATTTTTCCGCATTAAATTTTTACGCTTCGAAACTAGTATTTTTGATTCAATTTTATATTTGATTTGAATACTAATCGATTTTTTATTTAACTCATTAACCGAATTTTCTTTTTATTAAATCCTAAACAGTTTTTTTTTGTTATACGAAAAATTAATGAATTTTTTATTCGAATAAAAACTGGTTTAAAAAAAGTAGAATTTTTCCCCATTAAATTTTTTCGGTTCGAAACTAGTATTTCTGCTTCAATTTTATATTTGATTTGAATACTAATCGAATTTTTATTCGAATAAAAACCGGTTTTTTATTCGATTAAAAACCGGTTTTTTATTCGATTAAAAACCGAATTTATTTTTAAACAGTTTTTTTTGTTATACGACAAATGAATGAATTTTTTACAGAATATTTCCCCATTCAATTTTTTCGGTTCGAAGCTAGTATTTCTGATTCAATTTTATATTTGTTTTAAATACTAATCGAATTTTTATTCGAATAAAAACCGGTTTATCAGAAAAATCGATTTCTTTTCCATTCGATAAGTTGAGTTCGAAATTAGGGTCTCTTATACAATATCATATTTGATTCGAATAATAATTTATTTTTTATTCGAATAAAAACCGGTTTATATAGAAGATTGAATTTTTTTCATTCGGAATTAGTATCTCTGATTCTATTTCACATTTGATTTGAATACTAATCGAATTTTTATTCGAATAAAAACTGGATTTCTATATTTATTGATATATTGATAATAAATGAATAAAATTTTAAACAAATCAAATCAAATTTTAGAATAAATTCAGAAAAAACTTTTTAAATAAAAATTGCATCACTTCTGTTCGAAACTAGCCATCTTTCTGCTTCAATTTCATAAAAGATTCGATTATTCGTTATATGTAAGTAATGAAAGTTGTTTAAGCAATTTGGAAAATTAACTCAAATCTACATTCAATCTAAAAATAATATAACCGGTTTTTATTCGATTAAATCTCGATGT
The DNA here is from genome assembly GCA_958299815.1 of Sarcophaga carnaria. Classification (NCBI taxonomy): domain Eukaryota; kingdom Metazoa; phylum Arthropoda; class Insecta; order Diptera; family Sarcophagidae; genus Sarcophaga; species Sarcophaga carnaria. The sequence continues at coordinate 14,000,507 of OY283149.1, read as the reverse complement.
TGTTTCTCAATTTAAAATCAATTTTTTTATTCTATTCGTAATATCCTTTTAAAACTAATCAATTTTACATTAACTCTGAAAAATATAAAGACCGACCGGTTTTTTATTCGATTACAATCCGATTTTATTCGATTAAAAACATCTTTATTTACTGAGCTTATTCTACTTTTATTTCACTGAAGTACCTTTTAAAAATAAAAATAAATTGTACCCAACCTGTTGGCGATTTTTGTAGATCCAAACAGGAAGCTTTTAGGCAAAATGACGTATAATTCTTTCACGATAATCCTTGCTAAAGTAACGCCTTTAACTTAGTCCTTTACTCCACTTGTTTAGATTAATTTCTTACAACGACCTGCTTCGTGTAGTCTTCTGGCAAAATCTCCGAAACTCATGTCATGAAAAAACATCTCAAATTTGTCCTTCGAGTTGAAAGGTGAAATCGATACATAATTTCTTATGGTGATGCTTAGTCACTAATTTAAAGTTTAAGCTTTGAATTATAGTTCCTTTTTCCTTTTTCGTAAAGCTACTTAATCATCCCAATAATAAAGAAATGGGCTCTTGATGATATTCACTGTCTTCGGCTATTTGTGATTAGTTATAGGCGTCTGCGACTGTTAGATGTCCTTGATCTTCTAAATCGCGTTTTTTTTTAATATACTTGCACAATAGCTTAATAAAACGCTTAGTTCCTCTGGATTTAAACAGAGATTTCCAATCACAAAAAAAAAAAAAAACTCAAACATAAACGCAAATTCTTAAAGGGTTCTGGCCTATCAATGCCACACTACACCAGAACGGAATTTATCCAATCAACGAAGAATGGCTTCGAAATGCTTAGAAATGCACACGCAAACAAGAGAAAAATAAATAAAAATTAAAATAAAATCATAAAAAAATACAATAAACCTTTTAAAAACAACAACAACAAGAACAAGGACTGCAACAGAAAAAATTGCATAAACAAGCGGCGACCATGATAACACACCACCCCACACCACATGCGAAATATTTAACTTAAAAAAAAAAACGAAATAAAAGAAAGACTTTGAAGCAGTAGTGGTGACGAACGGCAACAATACTCTGTACGCTGTATTAAGCACCACATTAAGTACTGGCAATGCCATGTCGTTCGGTGGTTAGTAATAATGGTTGCTTTGATTTGGTCCTATAAAGTAATAACAACAACAACAACTGAACTGAAGAACTTATACACGATGAGTGCAAATACTTTGTGTGGCACATTGAAATGCGTTTAATCACCACTTGGCCTAATCCAGAAAAAATAAACGAAAACAAAAACAAGAAAACTTACATTGGCATGGTGTAATGTGGTGTGGTGGAACTAAAACAATAACAAAAATGCCATTAACACACATAAATGTGTGTGCGTGTATGTGTTGCAAGCTAGAGACTCAAAATAAAATAAAATTGAAACCAAACGTTTGTGTTTTAAAACAAATTTCGTTCAAAACATTTCAACGTCTAACGCTGGCATTGTGTTTTAGAATTCATAGTTATTTACAGGGTTTTACAAAGTCGCCTCAACCATTAATTTCTTTTCTTTAAATGCTAATAAAGGGAAATCTGTAACTCTGTAACATACGCTTAACGCCTTACGCTTTAAGTGTGTTTTGAAAAGAATTCTATAGAGGCCAGTGTTGTTTTCGTACTTTTTTTTTTGTTAACAATTCCCAGCAAAACATTAAAAGACATGTTGCATGTTAAACGCACATTATCATTAAAGTTTTTCAATGTTTTTTTTAAATTATTTTTACATTTTAAAACTAGTGAAGGGAGGAAGGCAAATAGACAGCAAGACGCTCGCTTTTCAGCAACAACAACAAGAACAACAACCAATAAAACTTTGTTGCAAACTTTTTTAAAAACTTTGCTTAATTACAAGTGCAACTGCATAATTTTTTTTTTTATTTTTTTAATTTTAAACTCACACTCAAGTTTTGAATTTGATTTTTCGTGTTCAACTGTGGCCCCACCACAACTATCACTATTTACAAAAAAAAAATTTAATTAATATTCCCCTCGCATTTTTTGTAATGTATACGGAGAGCATTAGTCCTCTTCTTTAAGGCCTTTCAATGTGCAATGATGTGGCATATTTTTTAGTTACAAAAATAGATAAGTTTTCTTAGGAATTGTATACGAATTGTGAACAAAATGATGATAAATTGTAATCAAGCAAGGAAATGATTGACTGGTTGCGATTGATTGATTGATTGATCGATCGTTGAATGTATGCATAATACCGATAATAATGCCAACATTGAATAGAAAAGGAGAACGTAAATCCTATAAACTAAAATGAACCTTACCTTAAAAGAATTGCGGATTTATTTTTATATTTTTTTTATTATGTTTTCACATGGTTGAACAAGTGGCAACACCATATAAGCTTTCTTTTTTAAAAATCTATCTTTTGCATTAGATTACTCACCAATAAATCTTTGTATTATATACATAAAAGATTTTAAAATAATCGGTTATTATTCGATTAAAAACCCGGTTATTATTCGAATAAAAAAACCGGTTATTATTTGAATAAAAACCCGGTTTTTATTCGGATAAAAAACCGGTTATTACTCGATTAAAAATCGGTTATTATTCGAATAAAAACTGGTTATATGTAGTTTGAATAAAAAGTGTAATTTTTCAAAATATTTGTTTTTTTATAATTCATAGTACAAACATCTTTAATTTTTAATTTTTTTTATTAATTTTTTTTTTATTTTATATTATTTTTAATTAAACGTAATTAAACATCTGGCAACACCATTTACCCTTTTACATAGACTCTCCACAATTAGCCACAGATTTATCAATAATTATACATTGAAGTCGCCGTAGTCTTATTAGGTAGTGTGTTGGCTTATTAAATGTAAAACCTCAGTTCAAAACCCTGGTCAAACATCAAAACGAAATATGAATAAAATATTTCTTTGGTGACTTACTCTCAGCAGATTTCTGGCAAAAAAAAACCGCCATTAAAAGTCTCAAAAAAATTTGTCGTTCGGAGTAGACTTTAAAGTGTAGGTACTGCCACTCATGCATAAAATTAACACACAACATAGGCGGTCGTAATTCTGGCTGAGGGTTGTAATGATCAATTATGTACATATGTATGTATGTACGTATGTATGTATCCATTGTTTTACATAAATTATTAGAATAAATTTGTTTGTAATCGAATAAAAACCGGTTATTATTCGAATAAAAAATCGGTTATTCGAATAAAAATTCGAGAAAAAAATATTTAAAAAAAATGTAAAATGTTTGATATTCCACTATAAAAAAGTGATCATAGTTTATAAGTATTTAAAATCGATTATTATTAGAATCCAAAATTATTAAACAGTGTGATAAAACATATGGCAACACCATTAAAAAATTTTTATGAACTCTGGCTTAAATCCATATTTCTTAATTCTGATTGTGTTACTGTATATAAACAACTACCAATATTGATTTTAATACGCTTGAAAAGCTATTATTGTTCGGAAAGAAAACCCCTTATTAATCAAAAGCGAATAAAAAACGCATTTTTCATGTGAATATGTGCAGCTTATTCGAAATGTAACCTTTCCATGACTCTGATGCATAACTTAGGGTGGATTTATGCGATGACATGTTGGTTATGCGGTCTTTGAGGACCGCTGTCGTTTGTGGGTTAGCTGCACACATCTGCAACTTTAGAAAACCCCCACAAGAAAAACTGTTACGAGGTCAAATTGCACGATCTTTGTGGCCAATGCACATCACCTCGAAGTGAGATTACCATAACCTCAAATCGCTTGTGTAGAAAATCCAATCGGAACCACATGACGTTGGTGTCCAGATTATCCAATTCAGGCCAAAAGAAGTTGATAATCATTGACCCATAATGCTAGCCGTTGATAGTCTTTTAAGAAAAATGGACTAATTACGCTAACAGCCTAAAAAACGGCAATATTTTTGGCATTGAAATTGAATTGAACGATTGCTGTAATCGATTTATAAAAATTATGGTTTCAAATTAAATTAAATTCTTTCCCTTTTATGCAATTATTGTTATTAATTCATTGAGTTTTCCTATTTATTTATCATAAATTTATTTATAAATGCACAATTAAATTATTTATTAATCGTAATATAATAATAAATCTATCAAAAATCATTTAAACTTTTAATCATAAATTAAATAAAATCGATACCGTCGATGCAAAAAGACTTTTTGACTTCCCTCTGTTGTTATAACGAAAACAAGTTTCTCTGTCAACTTGCTGGCAATGTTTCATTCTGTTTTGTTTTGTTAATTTATTGCTGTCCACTTCACATGACTTGCTTTATGGTTAATAAAACAGAGACGTCGTATGTATATTTTCTTTCGTTGATATTTTAAACGAGAGTTTTATATTTTACGCAGTCAAAGAATAAAAAAACGTCATAGTTAGCCACACTGACAGTTTAATTATAAACAAAATTGTTAACATTTTTTTAAAGATTTTTTGTAGTTGTAGTAGTTGTTTTTATTGTTTTTTTTTTATAGGTTTTTTATATGATTTTCCATTCATAATATGCTGCTTAAACATTCATTTTGTGTCATTCCATCTGCCGCTGACGGTAATCTGTTGCCAACAAATTTTCGGAATTTATTCTAGTCGAGTCGTAGTCAGTCGTTTATGGATTTTTGCATGTCTGTCTGTTTGTCTGCCTTAATTCGTATGTGTTAGTCCGACACTATATTGCTTGCTTAACGCTGAGTTCTTTCGGAGTTGAGTTATGTGAAGTGTTGCTTGAACTGTGTTTCAACAATTATAGCCAGTCGGTCTGTCTCTATTATTACTCTGTTGGAAACATGGTTTAATTTGTTAAAACGACAACTACAATTACATGCATTAAACAATGTTAAAACAATTGTAATAATAAATAATAACACAATAATAAAACATTAGAATATGATGGCGTGGTACTTAGACTATGTACATTTTAAGCATATGAGTTATGACACTCAACTCATGTAGTCTTAATAAATATCAGCGTTACCATTACATAAATTAAACAAATATATGTTCTGTTCACAATTCATTAGACACCAGTTTGTAAACGAATAAAAACCGGTTTTTATAATCGATTATAAAAATCGAATAAAAACCGGTTTTTATAATCGATTAAAAACCGGTTTTTATTCGAATAAAAAACTTTTTGGAATCGAATTAAAGCCAATTGCAATAGATAGCGGTTTTAATTCGTTTACAAATCTGTTAAATTAAAAAAACTGATTTTTATTATTTATTATTACAATTGTTTTAACATTGTTTAATGCATGTAATTGTAGTTGTCGGCTTTTAATCGATTATAAAAACCGGTTTTTAATCGATTATAGCCGTTACCATTATACAAATTAAACAAATATATGTTCTGTTCACAATTCATTAGACACCAGTTTGTAAGCGAATAAAAACCGGTTGGTAATCGATTATAAAAACCGATTAATCGGTTTTAATCGATTATAAAAACCGGTTTTTATTATTTATTATTACAATTGTTTTAACATTGTTTAATGCATGTAATTGTAGTTGTCGATTTTTAATCGATTATAAGAACCGGTTTTTATTCGTTTACAAACTGGTGTCTAATGAATTGTGAACAGAACATATATTTGTTTAATTTGTATAACGGTAACGGCTATAATCGATTAAAAACCGGGTTTATAATCGATTAAAAACCGGTTTTTTTATTCGAATAAGAAACGTTTTCGAATCGAATTAAAGCCAATTTCAATAGATAGCGGTTTTAAATCGTTTACAAAATCGGTTAAATTAAAAAAACTGTTTTTATTCGAGTACAATCTGGTTCAATTAAAACACCCATTATTGTGGTTATGTGGTTACTTGCTGTTATTGAGACAATTAGAAGAAAACAAGGGAAAGACAATTATGGCATATCCTGAAGTAGTCCTTGTTATGGGAAGGTTTTGCTCACAGTTAGGGAGATAATACAGCCAGGTTGACCTGTCCTCATGGGCTAGTACGAAGGGTTAATAGATTTATTCGATAGGAAATATAAGATGATCGGGTTTACACCGACAATTCTTAATGGTGTAGCGTTAAGGCTTTCAGATAGTGCGAAACACATAGCAATGATAATCGATTTGTCATGGAAACTTGAATACTTAGCCGAGGATTAGAAGGGATTTTTATACATTACCCGTGTATAGAAATAGGTAGGAGCTAGGGGGTCTCAGGCCGAGTATGGTAAATAAAGCTATATGGAATTAAAACCATGTTTTTAATCTAATAAAAATTAGCTTTTAATCGAATAAAAACCAGTTATTAATCGAATAAAAACCGGTTATTAATCGAATAAAAACCAATTATTAATCCAATAAAAACCAATTGTTAATCGAATAAAAACCAATTATTAATCGAATAACAACGGGTTATTAATCGAATAACAACCGGTTAATAATCGAATAACAACCGGTTAATAATCGAATAACAACCGGTTAATAATCGAATAACAACCGGTTATTAATCGAATAACAACCGGTTAATAATCGAATAACAACCGGTTAATAATCGAATAACAACCGGTTATTAATCGAATAACAACCGGTTAATAATCGAATAACAACCGGTTATTAATCGAATAAAAACCAGCTTTTAAACAAATAGAAACATGGTTCTATTTTTATTTTCAAATAAAAACCGGTTATTGATTGAATAAAAAATTGACTGATTGATTCGTTCGATTGGTTTCGTTCGATTATATTCGATCGAATATAAACCTGCTTTTAATCGAACAAAAACCGGTTAATCGAATAAAAACCGGTTATTGATCGAAGAAAACCGGTTTTTAAACAAATGGAAACAGGATTCCTTTTTTTAACAAAAATCGTTTATTGATCGAATAAAAAATAGATTGATTGGTTATTGATCGAATATAAACCTGGTTTTAATCGAACAAAAACCGATTAATCGAATAAAAACCGGTTACTGATCGAAGAAAACCCGGTTTTTAAACAAGTAGAAACAGGGTTCTTTTTTTTCGGTTATTGATCGAATAACCGGAACAGGTTTTTATTCGAATAAAAATGTATGTGTTTGTTTACTATTTACATGCTTTTTTTTTAATTTTTCTTCTAATTCTGATGATGGATATAAACCCTAAACACAACACAACTTGGTAGCTGGTCAGTGTAATGGCAATTAAATTTTGTTTCAAACAACAAATTGCTATTGTCTGTCTAATCAACATATGTTGTAATAATAAATGATAGAGTTTTTGTAAAATTATTAAAACGCATATAAAAACGGCAAAAAATTAAGAAAAAAAAACTTGTTTGACCATAAAGTTTTTAAAACTCTTAAGAAATGTTTCAAAAAAAATAGAAAAACTTTTAAAGAATGAGTGGTGAGTCATTGAAGTTAACTCATCTGTTAATAATGCCTTAAAATTCAACCCACTTGTCGATTAATTTGTTTTATTTTTGGTTTTGGTTTAATTTATTATTTATTTGTTTAAGCTTTTTAAATTTAATTTAATTAATTATTATTAATTTTTGTGTTTTTCTAATTTTAGATACTTCATATGAAAAAGCATGCAGGCGTGGCTCAGCACCAGCGACACCCATATTGGGTCAAAAACAAAATCAACAGGAAAATAATACAACATCAAGATTTACAAATTTCTTTTCAAAAAGGTAAGAATAAGATTTAAAAATATTTTATTTTCATTTAAAATTTTTGCACATAACCGCTTAAAACCCGTTTCGAATCGGTTACAACCGTTCCGCCAGAAATAATTGAAAATTTTACAGAAATAAACTTTTTTTTTTTTGCCTTGACTTATGAATATTTGGCCTTAAATCTTAATAAATAAGGAATATTTGTGGTCTTTTCTTCTACTCTTTTCTCCATTCTAACCCACTAATTGATTAATTTTCTATTCTTTTTAATTTAATTTGAGTTTTCCACAAGGAAAACTAATAAACAATAAATTTACACACCCAAAAATAAACAAAAAAAAACTAAAGAAAACTTTATTTTCCTCCATTTTCCCTTAACAACACTCCTAAAACCGTTTAAAACCGTTTTTTGGCTTTTTGTTTCTTTTGAAAACCCAGAAGCCAAAATTCAAAAAGCCAGCCTGTATTACACCCTGTCAAACTCTGACTCATACACTGAATATCACGTATTGTTTAACACAATGGTAACCCCTAGTATCTGCTCTCTCTGATAAACAACAACCAAATATTCTGCTGCTGCTGCTGCTATTTTTGCTGTCATTTATCAAACCTCTTTGGCTGGCTGTGCACTTGTGCTCTCCAATAGGAAAGCGAAAAAACCAATAGAATTTGCCTTAAAGAGCTGACTTGACTGCACCAATTTATAATACAAGTTTTTGTTTTTATTGTTGTTGTTGTTCTTGTATGTTTCCCCCAAAAATAAAAATTCAAAAGACTCACACCGCAAAATAACCCAGCTGGTCTGGTGTTTACATGACAAGAGATAGATCGGCGACGTTTATTTTTTGTTTTTGTTTTTCAGTTTAGTCACCCAGTCTTTAAGTTTTAGTTAAGGAATGATAATCATGAAGCATTTGTTAACTTGATTTGTTGGTTCAGTGGCTTTAAGCCATAATAAAATTACAAGCCAAGTAAAGTGAGTTTAAAAAAAGCCAACAAAAAACCTGTAAAATTGTGATAAAAAAAACCGATTCGAATTTTAAAGGCAATTTTTAAAGACAATAATTTAACCATACTTAAGCTAACCAAAAAAATTGAATGCCAAAAGAATATTTATTAAAAGCAAAAGTTTAGGTTACCGGTTCGGAACCGGTTTTTTAAAAGGCAAACTGATTGTAATGATATACAAGTGAACAAATCGAATTACAACCTTGAGAAAATATAACATTAGAACAAGAGAATTCCATTCTTATCAATTATAAACCGGGTTTTAATCGAATAAAAACGTATTTTGAACGAATCAAGTTTAAGTTAAAAATTCTGTTTATTAATTAAAAAAAAACAGAGTTTTAGTCGATTAAAAACCGGCATTTAATCGAATAAAAACGGGATTTTAATCGAATAAAAACCGGATTTTATTAATTTGCCTGTTTTACTTCGTGTAATTATGTATGATGTATGTAGATTGTAAAAAGACCAAAATCTCAAACCGAAATATCGGAGATTTTTAATCGAATAAAAACGTACTTTGAACGAATCAAGTTTAATTAAAAATTCTGGTTACTAATTTTCAATAGAATGAAAAGATAGAGTCTTAGTCGATTAAAAACCAGTATTTAATCGAATAAAAGCAGGATTTTAATCGAATAAAAACCGGATTTTATTCGAAAAATGCAGTTTTATTCTAATAAAAAGTAATTTGCCTATTTTACTTCGTGTAATTGTATGTAGATTGAAAAAATCAAAATCTCAGACCGAAAAATCGAAGGTTTTTAATCGAATAAAAACGTATTTTGAACGAATCAAGTTTAAGTTAAAAATTCTGGCTATTAATTTTTAATAGAATGAAAAAACAGAGTTTTAGACGATTAAAAACCGGCATTTAATCGAATAAAAACAGGATTTTAATCGAATAAAACCCGGCTTTTATTAGAAAAAGGCAATTTTTATTCTAATAAAATGTAATTTGCCTGTTTTACTTCGTGTAATTGTATGTAGATCGTAAAAAGACCAAAATCTCAAACTGAAAAATTGGGGGTTTTATTCGAATAAAAACGTATTTTAACGAATCCAGTATTTAATCGAATAAAATCAGGATTTTAATTGAATAAAACCGGATTTTATTAGAAAAAGGCTGTTTTTATTCTAATAAAAAGTATCTCTATTTTACTTCGAGTAATTGTATGTCGATTGAAAAAAAAACCAAAATCAAACCGAAAAATCGAAGGTTTTTAATCGAATAAAAACGTATTTTGAACGAATCAAGTTTAAGTTTAAAGTTCTGTTCCAAACCCATTTATAAATACACGTGTAATTACAAGTAGAAAGAAACTACAAATCAAACGAGTCGGTTATTAATCGAATAAAAATCGGTGTATTATTGAATTCCCAGGTCAGAGATCTTCAACTAAACGAAATATGAAAAAATATTTCTTCGGAGATTTCCTCTCAGCAGTTTTCTGTCAGAAACTCTGAGAGTAAATAAAACTGTCATGATTATTGATTGAATAAAAGCCAGCTTTTAATCGAACAAAGACAACGTTTATTAATCGAATAAAAACCGATTATGTATTAACAGAATAAAACCATTTTTTAATCTAAGTAAATCGGTTATTGATTAAATAAAAACCGACCTTTGATCGATCAAAGAAAACGCTTATTAATCGAATAAAAACCGGTTATTAACAGAATAAACACTGATTTTCGACAGATTAGAAATTAATATTCCAATTTTTAACCATTGCTGGTTCATAATCCTGAAAATCGTTTCGTATTTGTATAGAAAACTGAAAGAAATTGGTGTGCAACCGAATAAACACCACTCATTCGCCGAATGGACCCATTGAGTCCAAAAATGGATTTAAAGTGTTAATTTCCTTTTTAATGTCTAAAGATACTAAAGGTATTGAGGAGATTAAGATTACAAAATATTAAAAAAGATTATCTTTACTCCTATTTAAACCAACTCACCGAAAAACTGATCCTTTCTTTCTCTTTCTTTAACTCGAACAAAAATAACAAAAATTATCGAAATGCAAAAGTGCCTGAAGAATTTTTCAATTGCTTTTATTTTTTTGCCTATTGTTGTTGTTGTTATTCTTTGCAAATTTTTCTGTAGTTTTTTATTGCAGCAATAAAAGCAACAACATTTTGTCATGCAATTTTCATGGCAACTTTTAAAAAAAAAAAACTTTAAATACAGAAAAAAAGAAAAAAACACACCAAAACAAACCGAAATGAATTGAAAAGAACAACTTCTGGGCGAAGGAATTACGAAGAGAAGTTGACTGACTCAGTGTGTGTTCGTAACAAATAACAAAACAATAATAAATAACAACAACTACCAACAAACCAACTACCTCTCGAGAGTCTTAAAATCACTTGCTGTACTAAACTGCACTGTGCACTATGAGAAGGAGAAAAAAACAGAGAGGACGGTGATTGTAACAAATAACAAAACAATAATAAATAACAACAACAGCAACAACAAAACCAGGAGAATATGAAAATGTATTGCTGTGTGCAGGAGTAGAGCTTGGTTGTTACAACAAAGAACAACAAAAAACCCAGAATGCCGAAGTAAACTGCACTAGTCAAATGAGACGAAAGAGCTGTTGATTGTAACGAATAACAAACCGTTGATAAATAGTCACTACTATGTCCAGAGTATTTGAACATTCGTTAAGCTGCGCTGCTTAGGGTGAAGTAAACAGAATGAGAGGTTGATTGTTAACAAGTAACAACAACTAGCTCAAGAGTATTAAAAAACTATAGCTGCGCTGCTGATGGAGACGTTATTGTAACAACTACCTTCTCGACTGCTCTAGGCTTTATGCTGTTGCATTTGCTATTGAACCCCACAGTCGTAGTAGAGACCGATAAATAGTTGGCAATAAAAACAAAGTGTGGCAGCAATAGAATAACAAAAAAAAGTTTCAAATCAAAATAGAAGAAGAAAAAACCCGAAAATAAACGTCATCAGCTGTCAAGAATGTTTGAACAAAATAAACCGACAAACAATTTGAAAAACGTTGTCGTCGTTAAACAACAAAAAAAAAAACTTTGTTTTTATGGCAATTTGCCATGACAATTTGATTTTTTGTTTTTGTTTCACAAAACAGTGGAAGAGAGAGAAACAAAAAAATATAAACTTGACTTCAAATGACTTGTAATGTGTTGACCTATAGCCGGTTTAAAATTAAAACAAAAATTTTGTGTTGTGTGTGATATAAATAAGACAGGTTTGTCTATGTTTTGTTGTTTTAAGATCAGGGCTTTAATTAGGCAAACGTTTCAAGGTTGCATAATAATATAGGTTGTTTAACTAGCCAAGGAATCATGTTAGACAGCAAACCTAACTGGAACATAAATACACAACAACAGAAGTACTAAGGCGCCAAGTTTTCTTTATCGTTATACGAGATCAATATGATGAAGTCCTACAACCGTACGACTTTGTAATCAAAGCAACTTGTGAAAAATGCATCGTTCAAATTCAGTATGAACACGATGACGATGATAATAGCATGGGCTCTTAGGACTACATCTTCTAAGGTATTGTTTACCATCTTTAACTGGCTACCTGCAGGCATGTTGACGCAAAAAATGACTGTGAAGACGACAATAAGAGGGAATGCCACTAGAAGGTGAAAGTTCTATATTTTCTATGCAAATGGTCATGCAAAAATTTTGGGTATAGTTGCTATGGAAAAAGGCTAAATTGAGAAATTGTATAAAAATACTCCATTCCGGCCGGTTAATTTGTCCCTAAGACTGTTAGCAGTTTTACTTTTACATCCACAGGGCTTTACTGGAGCATTACTACAGCACACTCGACAACCTGGCCTTGAGTTATCGAAACTTTCTGCAAAGAGTGTGACTAAAAGGACTTTCATTGGTCCCGATCTGTCTCATGGCTCATATATCTCTTGTGGATATATTGCCTTGAGAACTCCTTCGTGGCTTTCTCTGGCCACTATGTCAGCAGCAATAAGCATATGCACAGGAAAAAGGCGGCATATCCGAGATGCTAGTTGGAGGATCACCAACTGTGAAGTACTACTACACGCTCATATCTTGAGTGAATAGAACTTTCGGACTCTAGCAATACACCTGCTGGTGATAAGAAACTTTTGGTTCCTAGTAACTTGAACAGAAGTCAAAACCAAATCGTCTGGATACGGTGGCTTTCAGCCATTGATGCGAGGAAGCTGAAGTTAAAGAACTCAGTGCGGCGAACAAAATTTTGTTTACTTCGACCCTCGTAACTTCGGGATTATTGGCAATGAAATTGCTGGCGTACTGGCGAGGGAAGGATTCGCAACAGATTTTATTAGTTTAGAGCCGTTTTGTTTGATTAATTGAAGAGAAGTCAGGTTGCAGGTGTACCACTATGAATCTTCTCAGGGAGGGTGCTTAACAGCTATTCTAAGACAGAAGACTAATGGGGTCTCTCCTATGAAGAAGAGGCCATTTCGGGATCACTGGCAATGAAATTGCAGACGTACTGGTGAGGGAAGGATTCGCACCAGAGTTTATTAGATGAGAGCCATTTTGTCAGATTAATTGGACAGAAGTCAGGTCGCAGCTGTACGAGTAAGAATACTCTTTCAAGGTCTCACTTTGTAAGGGCGCTTGATGGCTGTTCTAAGACAAACGACTAATGGGGATCAGAACCCTTTGTCGCATTGCTTGTGCAAAAGCTAGTTTGAGAGTAAACCTCCCGTTAAGAACACTCTCTGAGAATTGTAAATCTGGAGGGCGTTCGAGTCATACGATCAATGGGTAGGCTTTTATCCTGTGCAGTAGAGGCGGCCACTACGATATCTCTGGCAATGAAATTGTTGACGTAATGGGAAGAGAACAATCCGTCTTACTGCAGTAGTCAGATCGAAGGTGAACTGGCTGATAAGAAGAGTTTCTAACATTGGAAGTGAGGCTTTTCTCCAAAGAAGAAGGAGTATGTACTCGTATATATTATAGGAAGGAAAAGTTGGCCTGATAATAAGTCTTCTATGGGGCCCTACTAGCTGGGATATCAACGCGGTTTTGTATCCTGGAAGAGACCTAGAACAAGATATGTCTGGAGGAGGTTGTACAACCAGGGTCAGATAGCACGTTTCAGTTCAGAATCGATTAAATCTGGAAGATCGAAAATTTTCCCAACTTTTCCCGAGAGAGCGGGGATGGTAGCCCCTCAAACGATAGTGATTAACTGCTCGTCATTTGATTGTTTACACAGGTTATCATATGTGATTGACACAAAGGATCTTTTTGGGGTGACAGTGTCTGTCTGCAGTATAGGTTAGTATAGGAGTGACTAGCTTAAAAGAGCTTAAGGTTATCGAATATTAAATGGCCTGCATTTATCGCTTTTAGACTTTCAGAACATTGAGGCAATTTAGGCAGATTTTGAAAACGTTTGAAACATGAGCTCGTAGATTGCAAATAAAAATAAATTTGTTTTCAGTTTTAATTAAATTCTTTATTGTTTGCACAATTATGTGTGCCACTGTTCACAACTTGATGTAAACAACAACAATTTGCTTTGTTTGCTATTCTTCTTTACACTCTTCTGCGTAAACACTAACAATTGTTCGACAGATCTTTATAACGGAGATTTTCAAATCACAATTATTCTCTTCACGCGTAACGTGTCTTCACACAAGACTGACTGAATTCTTTCTGACTCTGTTGTCTGCTTTGTCGCAAGGTAAACACTCTGATGAATTCTCTTGGAGGAGAATGACTTCGCCTACGCGAAATCTCTATAAATGTAAACATGTTGTTTACGCTATTGTTGTTTGTGTATTTTGTTTACGTTTGTCCTTGCAGCGTTGTTGTTGTTGTCTGTTTGTTTACTTGTTTATCTCTTTTTTATACTCATGTTGTTGCCATATTTTTGTTTACATATTTGATTATCATGTAAACAAGTCCATTGTTTTTGTTTTTGTAGCTTTTGTTTATCATTTTAATGTTAAACGATGTAACACCATTTCCATTTTCATAACAATATAAACATTATTGACCTTCTGTGCGGAATATTGATGGCCTTAAGTCTATAGAAGCAAAGCAGCGATAGCTTTTGTAGAACAACTTTAGAGTGCAAATGTGAAGAAATAGGCCTCCAGGACTGCCAAACTTCAGAGAACTTCCTTCCCAAATTTTTTAAAATGTTTTGAGATTCGTACGCGTTAAGATTTAATTGAAATCGCCGTAGTCTATTAGGTAGTGTGTTGGCTTATTAGACGCAAAGCCAGGGTTCGTGCCCCAGGCCAGACATCAAGGACAAAATACAAAAAGTATCTTTTCGGCGACTTCCTCTCAGCAGATTTCTGGCAAAAACTCTGAGAGTAAATAAAAAATTGCCATGAAAGGTTTCTCAAAAATTTGTCGTTCGGAGTCGACTTTAAACTGTAGGTCCCACCATTCATGTATAAAAAATTAACACAGACAACATAAGTGGTGCGAGAAACTAGGGCATAATCCTGACTGAAGGGTTGTATGACCAGTTATGTATGCTTTATTACTCGAACAATTCTGTGTACCACTGTTCACAACTTGATGTAAACAACAACAATTGCTCTTCTTTTTTATTCTTCTGTTCATACCCTTTGCATAAACAATAACTATCGCTAAACAATTATTCGACGCATCTTTGCAACGGAGACCTTCAAACCACTTTATCGCTTTTAGACTTTCAGAACATTGAGACAATTTAGGCAGAGCGAATGGATATGAACATTCTTGGCCTTGAAATGCAAATGCCTGGCCTTGAGTCTATAGAAGCAAAGCAGCGATAGCTTTTGTAGAACAACTTTAGAGTGCAAATGTGAAGAAATAGGCCTCCAAGGGAACTTCCTTTCCAATATTTTAAAACGTTTTACGTACGCGTTAAGATATTTCAAATATTTAAAGTTCATGAGGTCATCATGCATTTGCCCCTGTTATTAATGCCTTTTAAATGTCTTTTTTCTTCTTCTTTTTGCTTTTGAGCCATTAAGGCCATTAACATTCTTATCAGGTTTTATTTTTATAGGAAACTAGACACCCATTGGAAGCATAAACCACATAATCAAAATCGTTTATCATCATGCCCGTCATGGCATTTGAAGCCAAATGGCATTCAAACAATTTAATTTAGATTTCTTGGCTTGGCCTCTTGTCTTGGCTTGGTTTGGATTCAAACTGGCATTGAAAGGCGGTCATAACACATACAGACACACACACACACACAGACACGGTCACTTACAAAATATGAATGTTAAAGTGCCATATTTTATTGCCACTACTTCCTCATCCATATCGATAGGCATTCTCCTTTAACATTGTCTTGGCCAAATGCCGAAAAAGACTACAAATAAAAGGAATTAAATTAAGAGAGTTATCGTAACACAACTACTTCCTCTTTCTTAAGGGTGTGTTTGGCTACGGAATTGGCATTGACAACTTGATTAGTTTTTCCATTTCCATTTTGTATTGTCTTCTGGCCAAAAAAGCATTTTGGCTGAACGAACGAACTTTAAATTGAATTTTCTTTTCTTTGCTTTTTTCTTTCTTTTCTTTAAATTACTAAAGTTTTCTTTTCTTATTTCTTTTTGTAGATCAAATCCTTTAAAACGTACAAAATCTGTAACCAAACTGGAGCGCACCAAACGTGGTTCTGGCGGCTTAAGAGGCTCTCGCTCTCATGAAAGTCTTTTGTCCAGTCACGCAGTCATGTCTACCATCGGTAAGTTTGTTTGGAAATTAAAAACTAAAATTTGCTTTTAATCTCCCCTCTTTTTTGTAGATCTCTCTTGTACCGGTGCTGTGGGTGTGGCTCCCGTTCATCAATCGGTATTGGGCCGCCGCTATTGTTTCCAAGTACGCGGTGGTCCACGTGGTGAACGTTATTACTCTTGCGGTTCACGTCAGGAACGTGACCTGTGGATATATTCGTTGCGCAAATCAATTGCCCCAAATGCTGAACATAATCGCCACACGGACAACTCATTGAAAATGTGGATATACGAGGCCAAAAATTTACCACCAAAGAAAAAATACTTTTGCGAACTGCATCTCGATAAGACCCTGTATGGGCGCACTAGTGTTAAACTACAAACGGATCTACTGTTCTGGGGTGAATATTTCGATTTTCCCGATATACCCGACATCAATGTCATCACGGTGAATGTGTTTCGTGAAATGGAGAAGAAAAAGAAACGTGACAAGCATATGTTTGTCGGTTCGGTGAAAATACCCATACACGAGGTAACCACACGTTTGTTTTCGGAAGATTGGTATCCAATACTCAGCGAGAAGAACGATAGTCTTAATCGTAATGGCAAAGAGGTTATACCCACGTTGCGCATTAAGTGTCGCTTCCAGAGTATTGACATTTTGCCAATCAATATTTATGCCGATTTTCTGGCCTATTTAAAGGAGAACTACAAGAAAGTGTGTGAAACCTTGGAGCCCGTTATTGGGGTAAAGGCCAAAGAGGATATTGGCCAGTCTTTGGTATTGCTTATGCATGCCCAAGGCTTGGCCGGTGCCTTTTTAACCGATGTTGTGGCTTTGGATTTGCTGAGGGTAGGCGATCAAAGGCTTACATTTCGTGGCAATTCATTGGCCACCAAAAGTATGGAGGCTTTCCTAAAGCTTACCGGTGAACAGTATTTGCAGGATACATTGGCGGGGCCGATTAATGAAATCATACAATCGGATCGTGATTGTGAAGTGGATCCCACAAAGGCTACGGGTTCGTTACAACGTCAACAGGCTTCCCTACGAGCAGCCGTACGCAATGCCTGGCAATGTATATACGAATCGAGCAAACATTTTCCACCCCAATTGCGCAATTGTTTTGCCACCTTTCGTGAACGTCTAGAGCAATTGGGTAGACAAGATATGGCGGATAATTTAATTTCGGCCTCCATATTCTTACGTTTCCTTTGTCCGGCTATACTGTCGCCCAGCCTGTTTAATATTACCAATGGTAAGTTGCAAAGTGGTGCTACCACCAATGAAATGAATTTTTATTTTTAATTGCGTTTCCTTTTTTCCTAATGTCCTTACAGAACTCCCCTCTTCACGCGCCACCCGCAATCTAACCTTGGTTGCCAAGACTTTACAAACTCTAGCCAATTTTACACGTTTCCAGGGCAAAGAGAATTTCATGGAATTTCTTAATGATTTCCTAGAACAGGAGGCACCCAAAATGAAAGAATTTCTACAGAATATATCCACCCGACCAGAGCATACAACACCCGAATCCATATTGGATTGGGCCGGCTATATAGATCAGGGCAAACAATTGTCCATTTTACATATGCTGCTTAGCGAAAGTGTTACCAAATTGCCGGAGGCTAGACAACAGGACTTGGATCCCTTACAGCATATACTCGATGAGATAAGCAAAGCCAAAGAGAGTAACAGTTATTTGCAGCAATTGCCATGTCCCACCAGTATGGCAATGTCGTCCACTTCATCGGCTAGTGAAAATCAAGAAAATCGCAATCCCGATGAAATGATGACTTCATGCAGCTCGGCAGGCGGTGGTTCTTCAGCGGCAGCAGTGGTGCAACAGCAACAGGCACAGTTGGCTCAACCGCAACATGCTGTCGTCACTAAGCCAGTGCCAGCCGAAAGAGGCATAATGCGTGGTGTTCTCACGCCCAGCTCGTTGGAGAAGAATATATTCCGTTACAATGATCCTACGGTCAATGGTTTGCTGCAGCAACATCAACAGCAACAGCAGCAGCAGCAACAACAACAGCAGCAGCAACAGCAACAGCATGGCTTATCGAATATGGATAAGCGACACTCCAACTCACAAAGCAGTATAGTCGGCTTAACCTATACGGGTGGCCTACAACATGCCCAAAGCCAAAGTTCAATAGCCAGTTCATCGCATTTGTTAATGCCGGCCGGGGTGACACATCATTGCCCACCAGCTCCCAATGCCAGTGCAACGAATACCATGGATCGTTTGTATTATACGGCGGTAAGTTCCAATGGCAATCTCTCCACAACACAAAGTCACAATGGCAACGACAGTGAGGTTAGCTCTACAACGGGACAAATACGTGCCACCACATTGCCGCGTGGCAACAATAATAATTATGATGAGTCAACGGGTGATTTTATACAAATCTCTGGTCTGGATACCAACAGTGCCTTTGTGCGCAAGTCACCCACGCCAATGCTTAAGAACAACCTTAACCACCAGCAGCAGCACCAGGGTGTAGTTAGCAATGCCGTCAATATGTTAAATGCTGTGCAACAACAGAAGCGTATGTTGAACAACTCCACCTTGAGTTTAACGTTGAGTGATCGTACACCCAGTAAATTGAATTTGGGCATACCCGATCACTCTAGTAGTTCGCCCATCTCCCATAAAATGGCAAATTACCAAAGACCACGCGAAAGCAATCCCAATTCGAATATGCCCATGAATCTGGAAGACTTGGATGATCTGTTCAAGTATGCCGAAGAGCATGCCGTTGTGGGTGAAGTACAACAAACTACATCGGCAGGAGGAAACAATAAAAATAAGGAACAATTGTCGGGCAAAATCAGTCATGGCTCCAGTTCTGGATACCAAAGCATTAATACTCAAATCAATATCGAAACGCAACAACAGCAGAAAACAACAACAACAGCAGCTCCATTGGCATTTAAAAATCCCGGCTATCAATTGCAAAATACCTCGTCAGCTTCATCACAAACGACGAATCACCATCATCATCATCATCACCATCACCAGCAACAGCAACAGCAGCAGCAAAGGTCTGTTAGCGGTAGTGGAGTAGGCGGTGTGGTTGGTGGCGGCTTAACAGCCCATCAACAATTGTTTGGCAATACAAGAGTAACGAAAAACTCGAATACAGGCGGCGGCTTAGTTGCAGCCCGTGCAGCTTTACTAAATCGTGCAGCTCCCTTAACACCCTCCTCCAGTGAGGAGCGGCTCTCCAATGATAATTACCACCACAATTATACACCCGTTAATAAGCTTTTAAAATCACCCTCTCACGGTCATTTGGATGCCCAAAGGACACTTAGTGGTGGCAGTACATCATCAGCTTCTAGCTCTAATATGCCGGGCTCTGCTCTACAGCAGCAGCAGCAACATCAACGTATGCCACGCACTAATCCTCTGATTAAACGTGAAGATATTTATGCTCCCTTGAATAATGGCGGCAGCAATTATTTGACTTCATCGTCGGCTTCATCGGCGGCCAGCAATGGCTTGAGTCATCATCAGCATGCGGGTACAGTGGCAATATATAATAATGGCGCGCGACCTGGACACCATCATCACCAGCAGCAGCAACAGACGCAATATGGACATAATGCCGGCGGCGGTAATATGATAATGTCTGGCAATGGCATACGCTATCAGAGACGGTTGAGTTTGGATTCGGCGCGCACATTGTCGGATAGTTCAACGGATACGGAAGGTATGTAAAGAATGTGGTTTTTCAAGACAATTCGCGGGCTTTAGGAAGCTGTTTCGCATTTCCTTTAACGATTTTCTTTCTTTCCCTTTGCAGGCCACTGTGGTGCTCCCCATGAGAACAATAAACGCAGACGCCAGCCGCGTTCACACATTAATTCCACTTCTGGTGGTAATGCGGGCGGCGGCGGCATTGGTGGTTACCAGCATGTTTCAAACTCCACTGCCCTTAGCTCTTACGATCAGAATGGTGAAATCCAATTGCTGCAAGAGACCTTGGATACGTTGAGGCATACATTAGATCGTGATGAGGCCGAGCTAAGAGACTCCAGTGATGAGTTGTTTGCTTTACAACGATGCAATGGTTTCCAGCCAGGCAGCAATAATGGTTGCACATCATTGGCGGGCAATAATTTAAGCCTACAATCGGAATCCACCATGAGGAGTATTATCGATCGGTGAGTGGCAATGAATGGTTTAATGATGACACAATGAGTTTAAAAAAAATATTGAATTTGTTTAAAAAAGCAGCGATTTAATCTTTGATAGGTTAATCACAATGGAAGAGGAACTGCGTAGGGAACAATTGAAAATGTCATTGGCCTTGTCGCACAAACAAAAGGTCATAGAAGAGCAGGGCCAACAAATAGCGGCCTTGGATGCAGCCAATAGCCGATTGTTAAGTGCTTTGACGGCATTAAGGCAACGCTATGAAACGCAACATCAGCAACAGAATCAACAGCAACAACAACAACAGCAGCAGCAACAAAACCAACAACAACAGCAGCAACAGCAGGCCCAACAATGAAGCCTGAAGCCGCTAAGGATGTAAAAACCAAGGAGAGAAATTCTCATAATAAGTGGCTGATTAAACAACCACCTCATTAAGGAGAAGGGGAATGATCCCCTTTTTTATTATTTAAGAAGTTTTAATATTTAATACATAGTATATTTAATTATTAATTTTTAGTATTTGTTAAGTTTAAAACGCAAGTATTTTATTTTTATTTTTTAAAATTTAAATTTTATAAGAATTTTTTTAAAATATTTAAAACGAGGGAAAAAACAAGAAAGAAAAAAAACAGAAAAAAGAAATTCTCTTAAAGAGTTTTGTTTAAAGATTTTAAAAATAATTTTAAAACAAATGTTTGTAATTGTATTTGTAATTGTTTTTACATTTTAAAAATTTAAAAAAATTTTGAAATAATTTTTAAAAATAATGCCTTGGGTTGCTTGCTCTGTGCTGTGTAAGGCAAACAATTTCAAATGCTTGTCTTATACACGAACCCTAGGATATGTTTGTTTATTATTCCTTAAGAGAATTGCAATAAATTTTATAAAAAAAAAAAGAAAAAAATTGAAAGAAAATTTACAAAAATTTTCTCACTCCCCCCCCCTTTAAAAAAAAAAAAATTATAAAAATTAAAAGCAAGCTCCTTAAGAGCCAATAGTTTTAAAAGAACACAAAGAAAAAAACAAACAAGCAGACGAAGAAAACTACAAAGGTTTTCTTTTTCCTTTTTTTGTTTTAAAAGAAAATGTAAAAACAAAACAAACCGAAAAAACTTTATAAGTGTTGATGATAAACCAAAGCAAAGTTTTTATTTTCTTCAATTCAATTCAATATTTGTATGTATGTAGAGTAAATCTTTTAACACACACACTAACACACATGTTTTGTATGTATGTATTGTATTTATTTATAAGAGGCCTTTTTTGTAAAGCCTTGTAATAATCTTTTTAAGTTTTAAGTTTTTATTTGCTTTTATTTAACAAATGTTTTGTATGTATTTTTAAGTACCCTTCTAAGCCTTTCTTTATTGTTTGTATACCCCTCCCCCCCTCTAATAACTTAGATTTTATTTATTTAAAACACTAACTGTAACGTTAAGAACAAATTCCTAAGCCATTCCTCTGCTGGGGGATTACTCTCTATTGCGATGCGTAAGTTAAATGCGTTCAAAGTACAATTTGGTACTATGTATTGCTTACGCAAAACTTTCGCAAAACTTTCCCAAAATTAGTTGAAAATGATGCCAGATTTGCGCAAGGAAATGCGTAAATAAAATACGAAAGCGCAATAAAGAGTACCAATTATTCGATTACGTACCATTTTCTTTTCGCATCGCAATAGAGAGTAACCCCCCCTGGTTTCTGTAAGACCAAGTAATGAAAAGCATGCAATTTCTCAAATATTTTATTTTAAAAATGTTTGAAAACGTTTGTCCTGTCCTGTCCTGTCTTACAGTTGAAAACCATGTTTAAATATTTTTTTTTTCTAAATAAGCAATAACGTATTGTATTTGTATTTTTTTTTTTCAATTTAAAAGCCTAAAAACCTTAATATTTACGTTTCCCCTCCAGTTTTTGTAAGACAAAGCATTTCCAAGCATTTGAAAATTTATTTCCCTCCTGTTTGTGTAACATAAACGATACAAAAACAATGGGAAATTTGTTTCAAATTTGTTTCTGTAAGACGAACGATTTCTGACAATCATTTCCGAACGTTGGAAATTTTATTTCCCTCCTGTTTCAATTCCAAATTATGAGAAATTTGTATTAGTGATTGACTATACCACCCCTCCAGTTTCTGTAAGCCGAATGATTTCTGCAAAACATTTCCAAACGTTTAAAAATTTATTCGCACTTGTTTCTGTAAAATAAACGTTTCCAAACAATGAGAAATTTGTTTGAGAATAATTTAAAAATATTTGAGTGATTGCCTCCTCAATCTCCCAGTTTCTGTAAGACGAACGATTTCTAACAAACATTTGCAAACGTTTAACAATTTATTCACACTTGTTTCTGTAACATAAACGAATCCCAACAATGAGAAATTTCTTTGAAAATATTTTAAAAATATTTGATTCATTGCCTCCTCTATCGTCCAGTTTCTGTAAGACGAACGATTTCTGGAAAACATTTCCAAACGTTTAAAAATTTATTCGCACTTGTTTCTGTAAGACGAGCGATTCCAAACAATGAGAAATTTCTTTGAAAATATTTGAGTAATTGCATCCTCTATCGTCCACTTTCTGTAAGACGAACGATTTCTGACAAACATTTCCAAACGTTTAAAAATTTATTCACACTTATTTCTGTAAGATAAACGATTCCAAATAATGAAAAATTTGTTTGAAAACATGTACCGTATGTAAAGTCAAATCGATTGTCTTACAGAAACAGGCCCTTAATTTGAAAAAATTTGAGTGATTGACTATACCACCGCTCTACTCTCCAATTTCTGTAAGACAAACGATTACATGCAATTGTATGAGTGTGTGAAATCTTTCTACATACAGAAACAGATGATATCTTGCAAATAATGTCCTGTTTCTGTAAGACGAATGGTTTCACACGTCTGTCTGTTTATACATATGTTTTGTTTGTATTACCACATAAACAAGTGAAATCGTTTGTCTTACAGAAAAAGCACATGAATTCGAATATAAAACATTTTGCTTGAAAATGCTAGTCTTACAGAATCAGGGAGGGAGATGGGACGATGCATTAACTGGAGAACACATGTTGCCGTAAGAATCTGCATCTCTGCCTGGGAACCCTTGGTGGATTTCCTAACGAAAAGCAATCTATAACTCTCGCTAACGGCTAAGTTTACAGCAAATTTATTTGCCTGCTAAACCAGAGATGCACAACTGCGTCTGGATATTAACTATTGAAGAACGGACAATTCCAACATTAAAACAATATATGGTATATGGAACGTGTAGCAGTAACCCTAGGAATTATGAGGAGGTCAAACCTTTTCCCCTCAATTTTACCCCCCTTTTTTATCAATTTTTAAAATTTTCTTTTTCGAATTTTGTCTTCTTCTGTAGTGTAAATGATTGTTTAACATTTAACTTCTTTTTAAGTTTTTATTTTTATTAATATTTTAAGGGTATTGATTGTAATTGTATAAATAATTTAAATTTAAAAAACGCTCTTTCATTTATTAAATCTTTATTAAGTTTATAATTAAATTACAATAATTAAAACAAATTATTATTAAACAAAAGAAGAAAAGAAGAGAAATAAATTTAAAGCTTTTAAAATTAATTTCTAAATGCTTTTAAAAAACGCTTTTAATATCGTATTTACAAACAAACAAACAAACAAATATTATAAATTCATTTATAAAAATTTAATTAATTAATAAATACAAATGAATTAAATTAGTTATCAATTAAGCAATAACCAAAAAAAACCAATAAAAACAAATTAAAAATATTATTCACTACACAATAAACACAACAATTATTTAAAAAAAATATAAAAAAACAAAACTTTTTTTATTGGAAAAAAATAATGGCTACAGAGGTAGGTATCAGAGATAAAGAAAAACTTGGGTCACACAATGTAAGCATAAAACTGTGTTTGACTGTCCGGTCTGGTATCTGGTAACGAAGTATGTAAAAAAGAAGCGATAGGTACTACAGAAAGGAAATTAGAGCCACTTCACCATCCAAATAATATCAACCACTGAACTCTCAATCTGTAAAACCCTATCCAATTGTTATCTCACCGCGGCCAAGTGCCTAAAGTGTTCTTTTCTAATGGTAGTTTTTTTCAAACGTATTTGCCTTTCATTAAAATACCCCTATTAACGATTGTTGTCGTCTAAAATGGTTAATTCTAGACATATAACCCTTTGCTAGTGAATACCTAAGCCCCAATGTGAGATTTAAGGGTATTATCAGGTTAGAATATTCAAAATTACTTATAAACACGCCTTTTTGAGTCATAACGGTTCATTTTATGGAAAAAGAGGAAGAAAAACTAACAAAATGAATGAATAAATGCAGAAATCATGGTAACAACGCTAAAGTAAGACGAATAAATCACATTTACCACGTTAGTTAGGTGTATTCAGTGTTTTTGACTCCACTAATCGAGATTAAATAGCATAAATCCGGTTACAAACCACCCACAGTTCCTAATGCAGTGGAAAATGATAGTATTTTAGACAAAAACCGGTTAATTCCCAAGACACCGCGTTGAAACGCAACACACATACACAAACAACAAAAAAAAACCATTTGGATGATGATTTTGTTTTGTAATAATGGTGGGTGGTGTTGTGTGTGGGGGGGGTACACAAAAATTTCGCTCTGTTGAATGGAAGAGGGGAGGAGGAGTAGTAAGAGGAGAGTTCCTTCCGGGGGGCAAGTCGCAAACGTACAACAACACTTTCACGTCACGGAGGGGGAAGAGCACGAATTGTGAGAGGAGGATGGATGATGAAGTGAAGGAGTGTTGTGGAGGCAGAATATGATATGATCAAGCTGTGGATTTGATCACCGGTGTGGTGGAGAGAGAAGGAGGACGAGACTAAGTATCCAGTATATGTGAGAGAGAGGAATATGGAGAGGATCAAGCGAGAAGGAGGAATATCCTCCTATGAGATCAGGTGGCGGATGGCGGATGGTGATGACTAAGTTGCGAGAGAGAATAATTATGGATGATTATTATGGGGATATGATTTATATAATGTTTATCCCAACAATTATATGAGGGATGACAGGACCAACGAAGACAGAAGAACGAAAGCGCAACAGCAACCACATGATGCCCTTATGTCATAACTCGCACAAGAACACCAGCAGCCACCGCACGCTACAAACTTCTGATTAAGTAACGTCGCTTAAAATTTTGTACTTATATTAACTAAATTCGAAAAAAGCATATGCGAATTTTTATTCCAAATGTTTATTTTCTTTCGAACGAACAAATGAATTTTTCAAGTGTTGCCATAGATGAAAAAAAATATCGCTAAAATAGGAAGACATATGTAAAAATTAAAATTCATAGGGTGTTTCTAATTTTTTTAAATTAAATAACGTTTTTATTATTTATAACTAATTAAATTATTATTAATTTTTAAATTTTTTATTGACAACAAAAGGAAAAAGAATACAGAATAGAATAAGAATAAGAATAAGAATAAGAATAAGAATAAGAATAAGAATAAGAATAAGAATAAGAATAAGAATAAGAATAAGAATAAGAATAAGAATAAGAATAAGAATAAGAATAAGAATAAGAATAAGAATAAGAATAAGAATAAGAATAAGAATAAGAATAAGAATAAGAATAAGAATAAGAATAAGAATAAGAATAAGAATAAGAATAAGAATAAGAATAAGAATAAGAATAAGAATAAGAATAAGAATAAGAATAAGAATAAGAATAAGAATAAGAATAAGAATAAGAATAAGAATAAGAATAAGAATAAGAATAAGAATAAGAATAAGAATAAGAATAAGAATAAGAATAAGAATAAGAATAAGAATAAGAATAAGAATAAGAATAAGAATAAGAATAAGAATAAGAATAAGAATAAGAATAAGAATAAGAATAAGAATAAGAATAAGAATAAGAATAAGAATAAGAATAAGAATAAGAATAAGAATAAGAATAAGAATAAGAATAAGAATAAGAATAAGAATAAGAATAAGAATAAGAATAAGAATAAGAATAAGAATAAGAATAAGAATAAGAATAAGAATAAGAATAAGAATAAGAATAAGAATAAGAATAAGAATAAGAATAAGAATAAGAATAAGAATAAGAATAAGAATAAGAATAAGAATAAGAATAAGAATAAGAATAAGAATAAGAATAAGAATAAGAATAAGAATAAGAATAAGAATAAGAATAAGAATAAGAATAAGAATAAGAATAAGAATAAGAATAAGAATAAGAATAAGAATAAGAATAAGAATAAGAATAAGAATAAGAATAAGAATAAGAATAAGAATAAGAATAAGAATAAGAATAAGAATAAGAATAAGAATAAGAATAAGAATAAGAATAAGAATAAGAATAAGAATAAGAATAAGAATAAGAATAAGAATAAGAATAAGAATAAGAATAAGAATAAGAATAAGAATAAGAATAAGAATAAGAATAAGAATAAGAATAAGAATAAGAATAAGAATAAGAATAAGAATAAGAATAAGAATAAGAATAAGAATAAGAATAAGAATAAGAATAAGAATAAGAATAAGAATAAGAATAAGAATAAGAATAAGAATAAGAATAAGAATAAGAATAAGAATAAGAATAAGAATAAGAATAAGAATAAGAATAAGAATAAGAATAAGAATAAGAATACGAATAAGAATAAGAATAAGAATAAGAATAAGAATAAGAATAAGAATAAGAATAAGAATAAGAATAAGAATAAGAATAAGAATACGAATAAGAATAAGAATAAGAATAAGAATAAGAATAAGAATAAGAATAAGAATAAGAATAAGAATAAGAATAAGAATAAGAATAAGAATAAGAATAAGAATAAGAATAAGAATAAGAATAAGAATAAGAATAAGAATAAGAATAAGAATAAGAATAAGAATAAGAATAAGAATAAGAATAAGAATAAGAATAAGAATAAGAATAAGAATACGAATAAGAATAAGAATAAGAATAAGAATAAGAATAAGAATAAGAATAAGAATAAGAATAAGAATAAGAATAAGAATAAGAATAAGAATAAGAATAAGAATAAGAATAAGAATAAGAATAAGAATAAGAATAAGAATAAGAATAAGAATAAGAATAAGAATAAGAATAAGAATAAGAATAAGAATAAGAATACGAATAAGAATAAGAATAAGAATAAGAATAAGAATAAGAATAAGAATAAGAATAAGAATAAGAATAAGAATAAGAATAAGAATAAGAATAAGAATAAGAATAAGAATAAGAATAAGAATAAGAATACGAATAAGAATAAGAATAAGAATACGAATAAGAATAAGAATATTTCGCTTTGTTGGCGTTAGCTGACCGGGGATTTGAACCTTGGCCTTTAAAATCTGGCAATCAAATTCTAATTGATATTTTCTTAACATTAAACTATACAGTGTCTTGTATTTCAGATAATTCATAGCAAAAGTAAATCTAATTTGGTTCATTAACATTTAAGAGAATACGTAAATGAAATTTATCCCTGTAAGGGATAAAATAATTAAAATAATACCACTAACTGGATTGTATTTTGGAAACCTCGGACTACAATGCTCATGTCTAGCATGATGTTTACACTACATGGCAGTGTTGCAAAATTTAAATTTTGAAAGGCAACTGAACTATAACTGAAAAACTACTTTTATGCATCAATTGGTACTTAGAAAAAATTTATTTATAGGTACTTACTTTTAATATAAGTACGGAATGGAATAGAAAAACTAGCGTCTTATATATGTATGTTTCTCAGATACAAAAAAGCTAATTCGGAATGTAAAAGCCCCGTTTAGTCATATGTCGACGGAACAAATTTCCCTTTTTAGGATATAAAGAGCAATTTTAATACTTACCGAAATTACATTACGGTTCGGCAAGCGTTCTAATTGCTTTTTATATTATTAAAATAAATTAAAAAAATATTTTTTTTCCATATTACGCTTAGTTGGCGTTAGCTGACCTGGGATTTGAACCCTGGCCTTACGTTTAATAAGCCAACACACTACCTACTAGACTACGGTGATTTCTTCTCTGCACATTGAACAAAAAAATAACCAGAAACGGCAACACTGTTTCTCTCTATCGTTTTCTCTCTTAGTTAATATAACTCCCTCTTTATTTCTTTTTGTTGATACTTTACTCTCTTACAATTCTCAAATAACTCTCTCAGTGCTTGTGTTTTGATTTTGCTTTGCCTTCTTCTTCTTTTGCATTGTTTTTTTTAGTTAGAAATTCTGTTTTCAATTGTTTTTGCATTTTGTTTTGATTTTGAGAACATTGAACTCTGCTGTCATAAACACAAAAACAACGACTACTATACTAGTACTACTACTGCTGCTGCTGCTGCTTGCTTTGCACGAAAGTGATATCACATTTTTTGTTTTCAGTTGTGTTGTTGTTATTGTTTTTTTTTTGTTGATTATTTTTTGTTTTGATTCATACACACAATTGATTTGGTGTTGTAAGAAGAGCATGTGCTCTGCTATTTATTTATGCTTAAACGGGTAAGCATTCATTGTGTGTTTGGTTGATTGTTTGTTTATATGAGAACATTGATTGCGTATTTTAACTGAGTAAGTTTCGTTAAGGCATTACGGTTTAACTGTTCGTTCGTTGCTTCGTTGATTTTGTTTGTATTTTAAATGAAGAAACATTGTTGTCATCTGGTTATTATTCATTGGAATTAAAATTCAACAATTTTATGTTTACGGAAATTTTAAAAACAATTTTCGTTTGTTTGTTTTATTTATTAAAACGAAAAATTTTGTTTTATTCATAAACAAGCGTTAAATAAAGATGTGTTTTTTGCTTATTTTTTATGGGTGAGTTTTTTTTTGTTCTTCATTTCACAATCTTTCTTTCGTTTTCATTTAAAATTAAAAAAAAGCGCGCTCTTTGTTTTTGTTATTTTCGTTGTGTTTGTTGTTGCTGTTTGTAGGGTCAATGTTTTTTGGTATTGCATAATTTTTATTATTTTTTGTTTCTTTCTTGTTTTTGTTATGATTTCTTATTTCAAATATTTTTTCTTATACGTAATGGCTCTCTTAAAAAGTTATTTTTAGAGAGCCAACATGATTGCAAGTAAAGAGAGAATTTTTTTTGCTCTAAGAAAAGGGCTCATATGAGTGTTGTGTGTAGTAATTATTGCTTATTGTTGGGAAATTCATTGCCTTGTCGTCGTCGTTTTTTGTTTTTGTTATACTTTTTGTTGTAATTGTCATGGTGTTGTTGTGAGAGTGCAAAAAACTCGGCCAGTTATTGACCCGTTGTTTTGAACTCAACAACAAAGTTGAAAGAACCTCAATTACAGTAAATGTTTTTGTTTTCGTTTTTTTGTTTTTGTTTTACATTTTAATGCCGGCAAAAATAACGTCACACTGTAGGTTGTTTGATTATGTCGTAATAAGTATTTACATATATAGACTTGGAAGGCATTGCCATTAATAAGTTTTGTTTTTCTGTTAGAAAATCTTAGTAATTTAAAAGAAGCCTGAATGTATGGATCACGTTTAAAACGTCAGTCGGTTAGTTGATCTAATGTGGTTCCCTTGTCAATTACGGACTAAATAAGTACTTGTATAGGGTCTTCCAATTACGATTTCCGACGATGGATGATGATGTTCTGTTCTGGCAATATACAGCGTGTACATATGCTCCCATAAAACTGTTAATGAGTTGTAATCCTCCCTCTCACTCTCTCTCTCGCGCACACATTTTTTTGGCATTACCCCCACTAAATGGTAAAGAAAGGTGGAATAGCGACAAAATGACAAAAACACCGACGAACAACAACAAAAATGTCAAGAGCAAAATAACCATAAAAAAAAGAGAGTAACACCAGAGCAGTGACAGTGGCAGTAGCAGAAAATGACACAATTCACCGGGTACGTTTTTTAAAGAGAGATACGGAGAAGAGACACAGAAATACAAAACTAAACTAAAGGAAAATACATGCATGCACACACAAACGCATACATATGATTATGTGAATGCAAGTAAACGAAAGAAACAAAAAAGAGTGTCATATTGAAATTAAAACAAAATTAAAAATAATAACAACAAATGCAATAAAAAAGGAGACAATAAAACAACAAAAAAACGCATGCTAAGCAGGGTCATTCACATTAAAGTGTGTTATAGTTTCACATTTTCATGAACGAACGAACGAACGAATAAGCGAACATTATTCATTAATTTGTTATTAATTTTTGGGATTAAATAATTAGTGAAAAACAACAACAAGAACACCAAAAAACAAAGAATAATAAATAAAGTAATTAAGCAATGAACCAGGCCAGATATTCACATTCCGCCAAATCCTGGAGATTCATAGGTGTCCTGCAAGCCAACCAACATCAACTTTTTTCCACGGAAAGAACTCGTGTCAAAGTAAAATAGAAGCTTACCAGACCTTTGTTATTGTGAAAGATTTCAGACAACGTAAGCCCCTTATCATGTACATAATTTGTTCGACTGTGTAACGCTTTATTAGTTCATCGCAAAAGTGTGCAGTTCCAAGCGATATGTTACTCACTTAATTGGTTATCACAATCCTTTAGAAAGGATTATAACCTCACCTCTCACACCACCCATAGCGTGTGTGACAAAATTTTATTCAAGATTGGAAGGACCTACTGTTTAAAGTCGAGCGACTTGGCCGACAGATTAGAAAAACTTTTCTTAGAAATTGTATTTACGCCCAACGCCTGTTGAGAGGAAGTCGATTACAACCGATAACTATGGATTCGACTTTATTAACGACTCTATTTACGTTGGCTCTCCCATTCATTACCAGCAAAAGCAAATTGCAGTCTAGAGATCAAGTGTAGGATTACTGTTGTTAACAGGTGTTATTATCTCAATGAAGAAATTGGAAAGTAGAGACCTCTCGTGCAACAAAACTGATTATCTGCAAGTCAATTATATTCCCTGAGCACCTCTAGGCCGTGGAAGCAAAACTTTGTTGTTACACATCAATACCGCTGCCTTGTAAGTAAAAGGGTGTTTTTATAGAGGTATACGAACTTTAAGTTGCAATAAAACAACGATGGATTATTCGATTGACATGACATTTTATTTATCCGAAAGATAATGTTGTGGCATTACATTTTAAATATGATTTCTGGCATATGACCGCCACGGCTGGCGCGGATGTAGTCCAATCTTGACGTCCACAATTTTCGATGACTTTTTCCCAACATTTGTGACCGTATATCGGCAATAATACGGCGAATGTTGTCTTCCAAATGGTCAAGCGTTTGTGGCTTTACCGCATAGACCAATGACTTTACATAGCCCCACAGAAAGTAGTCTAGCGGTGTTAAATCACAAGATCTTGGAGGCCAATTCACAGGTCCAAAGCGTGAAATGAGGCGGTCACCAAACGTGTCTTTCAATAAATCTATTGTGGCACGAGCTGTGTGACATGTTGCGCCGTCTTGTTGAAACCACATCTCCTGGACATCATGGTTATTCAATTCAGGAATGAAAAAGTTTGTAATCATGGCTCTATACCGATCACCATTGACTGTAACGTTCTGGCCACCATCGTTTTTGAAAAAGTACGGACCAGTGATTCCACCAGCTCATAAAGCGCACCAAACAGTCAGTTTTTCTGGATGTAACGGTGTTTCCACATACACTTGAGGATTACCTTCACTCCAAATGCGGCAGTTTTGTTTGTTGACGTAGCCTTTCAACCAGAAGTGCGCTTCAGCGCTAAACATAATTCGCTTAGGAAAATCGGGAACAACGGTAATCTCGTTTTGGGCCCATTCGACGAATCTACGCCTTACTTGATGATCGTTTGGCTTCAAATCTTGCACGAGTTGGATTTTGTAAGCACGCAAACCAAGATCCTTCCGCAAAATCTTCCATAAAGTGGATGGACACAGATCCAATTCCTGTGCTCGATGGCGGATGGACTCATTCGCTCTACAGCAGCAATAGCTTCTTCTGTACGCACCGTACAGCGTCTCTGGGGATGCGAGTTATCAATAAGAGTAAACGTGGTGCGAAAACATTCCATGGTTAAGCGAATTAACTGCTCTGATGGACGATTTTGTCGACGATAAAATGGACGTAGTGCGCGATACGTTTTCCGCACAGAACCATTATTTTCGAAATAAAATTGCACGATTTGCAAGCGTTGTTCAGAGGTGAGTCTATTCATGATGAATTGCCAAACCAAACTGAGAATAAATCACTTGACAGCTGTTAACTCGGTCGCCATCTTGAAAAGTAATGTCAACTTAAAGTTCTATACCTCTTTAAAAAACACCCTTTACTAGAGGTAGATACGGAACATGAAAACAGTAAAGCTTACCAGTGGCGAAGATTAATCCGTATATATAACCTTTCGTCTCAGACCCTGATTATCCATACGAGGAGCAAGCAGCAATGCTGTTTAGCGGCAACATCACCTTGCAGAATACATTTGTACTTATTTACGTACGCATAATAACGGGTCTAATATCAACTTCACTTGACACTGATTGAAATTCCTTCGTTAGATTTATCCTGACCATGATATTAATCTAAGGACCCTTGACCCTTTATGCAAGTAAACAGGTACTTAAAAAAAAAGTAAATAAAAAATACTATATTCAAAGGATACCTGTTAATATTTTATTTTTTTAAATGGTACCTTTTGAAAATAGTACCTTTTTAAAATGGTACTTTTTTAAAATAGTACCTTCTTAAAATACGTTTTTACTTTTCTAGACCTTATGCAATGATATTTCTTAAAATGGTTCTTTTTAAAATAGTACTTTTAAAATGGTACTTTTTAAATAGTACTTTTTTAAAATACATAGTATCTTATGCAAAGGTATTTCTTAAAAAGATACTTTTTAAACCAGTATTTTTGATGTAGCAACTTTTAAAATTGTACTTTTCTCAAATAAAACATTTTTAAATGGTTCTTTTTGAAACAGTACTTTTTAAAATAGTACTTTAAATAGCATTTAAAACAAATGTTTCCTCCACAAATATAAGAAACCTGTTTTTATAAATTTCTATCCAAAATATTAACCCAGATTTACTGATAATACGTGTAAATTGGTACTTTTTGTTGAAATAGTACTTTTTTTCTTGCATTTGAATTCATGATTTGATTTCAATATAAAAGAGAAGCGTTTACCAGAAATTAAAAAAATTTGTTTTTACTAAATTCTTCTTCAAGTACGTTTTTAGGGTACTTTTTGTTTTCGTACTTTTTTTTACTAGGCATTAAAAATGCAGTTTAATGCAGTTAGCTTATGGTTTTAATTTTTTCTTATTAAATTTTATTCGAATATTAATTAATTTTAATAATTCGATTTTTTTATAAAAAGAATTTTTAATTTTTTTTTGGTGTTTTCTATCGCATAATATTGCTTTTATGAAAGAAGTGACATTAATCTTGTGAAACTTTAAGCCAGCCATACATACATGCATGCATGCATCAACAATGAAAGCAAAAACACTGTGAAATACTACTACTGCTGTTGCTGTTGATGTTGCACAAAAATTATTTGAAATACAAAAACAACAAACAGAACACAAAAACACCAACACCACTAGCATGAAATACTCTCTGAAAATTTACACAAAAACAAACAAACAAACAAAAACGAAAAAAAAGAAAAACTTAGTAAAACGAAAAAGAAACAACATCAGCATTTAATAATAAAAGAAAAATAAAAACAAAAACAAGAAAACAAAAAAAACCCTACAAACTAAGCGTTCGTTAGCCCAACCGAGTCAATGAACTTTTCTCTTAATGTTTTTGTATAAATTCCGTTTTCTGGTCATATACGTAATCGGAAAAGAAACAACAACAATAACAATTTTTTTTTTCGGGGAAAAGAGAAAGAAGAATTGAAGAGAGTTTAATTTTTGTTAAAGGAAAGAGAAAAAGATTTTGTAAAGAGTAGTAAGAGACAGAGTGTTGTAATCTTTGTACGGCAAAATGTGGTGTAAAAATATTTTTCATGTTATTGTTGTTGTTGCATGTATTTTGTTTTCCGTGTTTTCCTTTAACATGAAATTGTGCACTCTTTTTCTTTGAACGTAGAAATGAATGATTCAAAGAGCAAGCAAATCATATTGACTGGCAGAGTGCATGCATATGCCAGTGTTTCGTAGCGTTTATTTGGTATTCTACCATAGCATTGTCATTGACTGGCTGATGAGTACGTAAGCGCGCCTCGTTCGGTACGTTTTATTTGCTCGAACGGTTTGGCAAATACAAAAAGCAAAGAAAAAAAAAAGCCCAAAAAGAAAAAACAAAAAAAGCTAACAAGAAACGCAATTTTTTGTTTTGGTACTCTATTAGAGCATTAAAAATACACAGAAACAATAAGAATAAACAAAAGTAATGTTTTAGAAGAAATTAACAAAAAAAAAAACAACAAATAGCAGAAATTAGAAAAAAAAATATATTAAGCTTTACGTGAATATTTTAGAAAACAAAAGAAATTCACAAAACAAAGCAAGAAACCGAAACCGAAATATTACAAAAACAAAAAAATTTAAAATGGAGGCGACAGAAAGCACAAATTATTACAAAATTTTGCAAATCATTTAAGAAGAATTCAAAAGAAGAAGAATTAAGAATTAAAAAAAGAAAATTGCATTGAAAATGAAAATTAAAATTGAAAATTTAAAAAGAAAGAAAGAAAGAAAATTTAATTCTTTATTACGAAATTAAAAGTGAGTGTGGTGAGTCAAGTTGTTGTGCAAAGTGAGTGATATTGAAATAAAATTAAAAGCCCCTTATGAAAAATACTAGAAGTTTCCAATTGCAAATTAAAAACCACATTTCCAAATGGATATTCATCAGGATTAATTAAATATAACTTGGTCCACGGAGGCCGTTTGTAAAATTTGTCAATAATAACGGATAACTGTGAAATTTTGCAAAATTCTTTTGCAGAAATTTTAAGAAACTTCTTTTCAACAGATTTTGTAACGCCATTTTGTTTTTTTTTTACATACCGTTTAATATCTTCTAACGCTTTAATTGTTGTTCCTTATTTTAGTTCAATAAGTTTCTCCTCCTTCACATTGAAATTCATTTGAATTAGAAGTTGTTGCAGATTTAGAAGAAGTGCATCAGTTTTATTGTTACCTCCTGTGAGCAGAGAAGCAGGAATCAAATGAAACCAAGCCATCAGGAATTTTGCAAAAGAAATCTGAAGTCTGAAAAACATGTCCAGCGGTGTCGCATTCATTCTTCGTTCAGTATCACCAGGTATTTAGTAGTAAAGGTTGTAGAACATTTTGAAATGGATATTCATTACTGGCTTTATTTGTATCATTTGGTCCATATAGGCTGTACAACTGAAAAATTTTGCCCGTGTCAATTCCTGTTGCGTTATTTTCGAAGACTTTTCAGTAGAGTTGTGTCTTATTTCGACTCTCCCACGCCTTTTAAGGCCTACCAAGGCTTAAATTGTTTCTAATTTTAGTTGAATATGTGTTCCTCCCTCAAAAGAAGAACGCCAACCTCGTATTTGAATCGTATGCCTTAGTAATTGTATCGGTTGCAACAAGTGCGTCAACTAAACTGTCACCTCCTGTATATCCACAGCCAGGAAACGACAAGAGTTAGCATATTACAACGACTTATTGATCACTAATATCTGTTCAAGCAATAATTTGGCTAAGAAATCTTACTCCTCAGCTTCCCAACTGTAGGAGAATGAAAGAGAAGATAGTCTCCTTTCGTTTTTCGTACCTCCACAGCTTCTGCAGACGTGGTTACAGGTTATTTTTAAACTTTGGGGGCATATGTTGTCAAGAGTAAGTGTTCCCTTATGACGTCATGAAATTTCTAAAAGATTTGAATCAAAAACTACTTCAACTATGTTGTTATATTCTGTATAACAAAGCCTTATTGAAACCTAATATTGTTAATATCCCTTCCATTAACAATTTAGCAAAGGAATCTTAAGCCAAGCCTTAGGTTTTCAAATGTCACAATGATAGAGATGATGTGCACTAGCCTTCAATTCTTTCTTCCATAGTGACTATGAAGGCTGGAGACTAGGTGAAGTATAAAATTAATTTCGAAATGTCCTCCATGTTATCGTTTGCTTAAAGCAATCCTTTTTTGTAAATTTTTTTCGACATTTTAATAGAAATTGTGGCTTTATATCGGCAATTCATCCCCATTTAAAGTTTCGTTTCAACAGCTAACCTCATAACTAAATTCGTTTGTTATCTTCAATAACACCAGGACCAGGAAACAACCTGTCGTCCATACCATCAGCAATTTGCCATAGGAATCCTATGTTTCAGTGTTAGACAATGACGGAGAATATTTACAGTCCTCGTTAGAACTTGTTGCAATGTATTCTAAGCCTTTGAGAGTAAGTGTCATTCATCCTCTGTCCTCTATTAAGTTTCTAAAGTGAATTCAAGGTAAATTTAAATCAATTCGTATCCCACCGTATATCCATGACCAAGGGCCAGTCTTATTTTTATATAAAAATAGCTTCATTTTCCCATGCTTCCTTGGCGAATGAGTGAGTGAAGTCAGATTAAAAACGTTTGTTTGCTTCTCAAGAGAGAAAGAATGCAATTCTCAGGTCTGAATTTATTCCAAGTAATTTCTTTATCTTTTGCGCTACCTCTCCGGCATTCTTGGATACTCTTTGTTGTGGAACTCACACTCTGTGTGGGGGGATCAAATGGCCGTTTTGGTCTCAGTAAGTATAAGGCAAATTTATTTTCAGCTGTTGTAGGCTGAACGTTTCTCTATCTTCTCCAGCAAAACCCGTCATTCTTGGAAATTCTTCGCTGAAGTATAACGTTTGTCTAGGAACTTAAGATGACCGCTTCGGTCTCAGTGAATATGTGTATGTCCTCCTATTGCTACTGAATATTGTTGTATAAGTAGATGGTTGTTCCGGCTGCCTGTATGGTGGTTGGTCGTTAAGGATAGTGAATACTGCCTTAGGTAATGTAGTTTTAAGATCACTCGTCATCATGGCCGGCATCATTTTCATAGTGCGTTCTAATTTTATGATTTGTCTACTAAAACTGACGTCCCTTAGAGTAGAATTGCTTGATGAGGAAGTCGTACAACAAAAGCACACGTTTTTAGGGTGAATGCCAGGTCAATTGCTTTTTTGCTGCAATGTAGAACAGTTGCCGCTTTAGGGGTTGTGACTTTTAAATTAAAAAATCAGTTTAGTTCGTTTGTCTAACATAAGAGTCCCATATGTTTGGCGTTATCGTAAAGATAACATTGATACCACGGTAGTATATTCCTTGCGAATAAAATTAAATCTGTTTTGTTTCCATCCTACATAATTCCAGTGTAGATTCCATAACAATAGAAAGAAGGTTTGGATCTTTAACTGTAACTGTCATTACCCCGTAGTCTAGTACATGCTTTCTCAATTGTTGACAGTGGAACGTTTATGTTGAGTTTCTATACATACATACATAATTGGTCATTACAACCCATCAGTCGGGATTACGACCTAGTTTCTCACACCACTTATGTTGAGTGTGTTAATTTTATACATGAGTGGTGGGACCTACAGTTTAAAGTCGACTCCGAACGACAGATTTTTGAGAAACTTTTCATGGCAATTTTATTTACTCTCAGAGTTTTTGTCAGAAATCTGCTGAGAGAAAGTCGCCGAAAAAATACTTTATGTATTTTATTTTGATGTCTGGCCTGGGGCTCGAACCCTGACTTTACGTCTAATAAGCCAACACACTACCTACTAGACTACGGCGACTTCAAGAGTTTCTGTAGTAAGTGTGAAAATACATTTCATTGTGGATCAGACCTTTAGCTCTTGAAATAGATTCGGTACGCCTGTATCCTTAATAGGCTTTTAAAATGTGTGATGACTGTAGGTTCGATTTGAACATTTAGTTTCTTTTCTAAAGGCTTTAGACACCTTGTTAGCGCTTGAATACCCTGCTTTCCATTCCAAATTTCCTACAGTTTTTCTAGACTCAGTGTTCCGATTGATGAGAAGGCTTAACTAAGGCTTAAGAATTCTTTTAAGATTTATGATTATAAACTTTACATGAAATTCATCATGAGGTCGATGTAATGAAGGATAAATTTCTGTCTAGTGTTTGAAAAGCACACGGATATCTCCTCTTAAAATGTATGTGTGTTCTGGTAAATCGTTTTTCTCTTCACATAAACTTACATGGGTCTTGGAGAGATTCCTATTTTAAACAAAAGTTCTTGTGAGTTCACAATGTCAGTCAGATGATTTCCATTAGGCTAAATATCCTGATGTATGTTTTAAATCTCTTCTTACTGTTATAATCAAGCATAGGATGAGATTGAAACCGAGTATACCGTTCCACATACCTCTTCCCCACTTGTATTTTAAGTTTCTGACCCCATTAACAGTATGGAAGCTATCCTCCTAGCAAGCTCATATTGAATTTCCACATGACCTAAGTAAAGCGTGACCCGGACAGTTCCATACTAATCTCAAGTCAACTTTGCAGGAATGATACTTCCTGCCCAAATTATAAAGGGTCAGCCAAATAACTTTTTTTTTGAAAATGCTTTAAAAAAAACTACTGAATATTTTCTCAAATTTCTTTTTTTATTTGAAAGTACAATCCTTCCGGTTAATAATGGAAAATAATTTCATTCAAATTGCTGCCTCGGCTGGCCATGCAGTAGCCTACACTATGGGCACATTATCGATTGTGTGCAGCTGTATTTCACCAATGGCTTCACGAATATTGTCCTTTAAAGCGTCAATTGCCTCTGGCTTGTCGGCGTAACACTTGTCTTTGACGGCACCCTACAAATAATAGTCCATCGGTGTCAAATCGCAGCTCCGAGGTGGCCAAACGACATCAGCTCTGCGGCTGGTAATGGGATCTTCAAAAACAGGGCGCAAAACATTGAGTGTAGCTTTGGCTGTGTGGCACGTAGCGCCGTCCTGTGGAAACCAAATGTTGCCAATATTTTCCTCTTCAATTTTTGTGAACAAAAATTCGTTCAACATGGCCCGATAACGATCGCCATTGACTGTAACGGCCACTCATTGCTCATTTTCGAAGAAATATGGCCCAATTATGCCTCTGGACCAAAATCCGCAGCAAACAGTGACTCGTTTTGGGTGCGTCGGCTTTTCAATGTATGCGTGCGGAAGATACATACACACATACATAATTGGTCATTACAACAGTTCAGTCAGGATTACGACCTAGTTTCTCACACCACTTATGTTGTGTGTGTTAATTTTATACATGAATGGCGGGGACCTACAGTTTAAAGTCGACTCCAAACGACAGATTTTTGAGAAACTTTTCATGGCAATTTTATTTACTCAGAGTTTTTGCCAGAAATCTGATGAGAGGAAGTCGCCGAAGAAATACTTTTTGTATTTTGTCTTTGATGTCTGGCCTGGGGCTCGAACCCTGGCTTTTCGTCTAACAAGCCAACACACTACCTACTAGACCACGGCGACTGCGTGCGGAAGATACCCACGAATATCTCCTTAGGTGCCATATATTTAATTTTGAGTTCGAAAAGCCCCCTCTGCTGTACCTGTATCAATCTTTCAATCGTCCTTTAATATGGTACAGGGATAAATAAATTCCATCAGTTCTTATTTTCTCATTTCTCATTCAATTTCTGGATTTTTTTTCTCGAATGTAATATTATTAATGGAGCTGTACTTCCAGGGCTTATACTTACATATACTCATTCTAAGTATATCATTGCCAACCTATATTTTTGCAGATATTGTACATTTACTCAACATTTCTCACAGTACAATGGCTCGCCGCTCACTCTCACACAAAGATAGTTTTATACCTGGACATTCCGTCTTTAAATATTGCAAAGCCACCGATTGCATTCCTCTTTTTTTTAAAGCTTTAACTGACTAACTGGCGAATTCTGGCAATGCTTTCGACTGTTTAGAGAATTTTGAAACCTGGTTTCCGCTCATGGTGCAGAGATTTGATAAGAGGGGAACAGCTCCTAGTGTGAACGTGTAATTAAACACAATGCATAGCATATGTAGGGACCATCACCTGAGTGTTGGTTGCTCATTAAAATAAATTAATTAATCATATACCGTGAGTGGAAGCTTTAGTCCAAAATTTTAGTTTCTAGCATTATACGTTAGGTAGTAGGTGGATTGGTGACTTAGTAGCCAGTCTGTCAGTAACGCAGATTGCTCGTTAATATAAAAAAAATTTTATTTTTTTTTTTTCGTTTTTCCAGCATTGAAATAAGAAAAACTTGAAAGTATCATATCGACGCCTCTATTCTATAACATTCCAAGTCGAAAAAGTGTGTCTTGTCTTATGAGCTCTCAAAGTTTTCACGATACATACGACTATATGTGTATTCTATGTAGATTTTTCCCTATAACTTCGGAACGGATCGGCGCATCTTAACCAAATTTTGACAGTATTTAAGTTAGTGAACGTAGAATTTAAAAATGCAAGAACATTAAAAACGTTCTAAGTACACTTAAAACGTTATAGAATGGAGCCGTCGATATGTAAACTGGAAACTTTTCATGCAACTTTGAGATGATTTTAAAGAAATTTTTAAAATATAATGAAAAACTTTATAGAAAAAATTAAATTTTGTATATAAAATAAAAGAATAAAAATTAAATATTAAAATAAACTAAAAACAAAAGAGCCATTTTTACAGCCATAATAATAAATTTTTATTTTAAATAAATGGCTTAAAATAAATTAATAAATTATTTTAATACAAAAACTATTTAAAAAAGTATTTCAAAATTATAGAAAAAAAAAATTAAGCAAAAAATAATTAAAAATAAATAGAATCTTTAACTTTAAAGAAAAAAAATCATGAAAAATTGAAAGTGAGTCTAAAACTACAATAAAACAAAAAAATTAAGTTTTCAAAAAATCAAAAAAAGCACAAAAAAGTGTAGAAAATTAAAAAAAATTATATTTTAACAACTTAAATTATAAAAAAAAAAAATAAAAATTAATTTAAAAGCCAAGCACAAAACTAAAATAAAATGGAAAAAATTTTTTTTATTAAAAATTAAAATATAAAAAAAATTAAAATTAAATATATTAATATAAAATAAAATAATAAAATTACATAATTATAATAATAATTTTTTATTAAATAATTAAATTAATTTTAATTTTTAATAAATTAAAAAAATATATTCATAAATATAAAACAGAAAAAAAAGACTAATAATACCTATAAAATAAATAGAATAAAAAAATAATAAATAATAAAAAATTATTAATTAATAAATTCAATATTTTTATACAAGTTTAAATTAATTTTTTATTTTTTTATTTTTTTAGGAACACCACAACATTTATGAAAATTTAAAAACAAGACTTAATTTAAAAACAAAAAGGTATTAGAAATTTAAATAAATAACAAACATAAAGCAAAACAATAAAAAGTGAAGCTCTAAAAACCAATTTATCGACAAAAGGTGGCCCCCTTAAAAAAGAAAATTTATCAAAAATAAATTAAAAACAAGCAAAATAAAATTGAAAATTAAAAAAAAAATTTATTAAAGATTTTTATACAAAAATAAAAGCAAAATATGTACATATGTAAGGCATTTAATAAAAAAAATTCAAAAGAAATATTTTTAATTTTTTACAAAAATTCTAATCAAAGTATAGAAATTTTAACAATTTTGTAAAATAAAATTCATTTTTACGGTAGAACAGAATATCGTATAACAAAAACTAAAAAGTAAAATAAATGTTTATAAATTTTAAACATTATAAAAAATAAACAAAAATAATACAAATAATGAAATAAAGTGACAAGACAGACAAATTTATAGTGAAAATCTGTGCTAATAAAAATATAAAAAAAAACAAATTTAATAGAAAGTATAATAGAAATCCATACTTAACACCAGAAAATTAAGACTAAAATTTAAAACTGAAACATGTAGTAATATTTCTAAAATTTCCATAAGAATATTAACAAATAGAGCATCACATAATGAATAAAAATGCAGTAAAAATTCTCAGAAAATAATTCAACAAGATTCAAAAGATTTTGAGAAAATAAAAGAAATTTAATGCAATAAAAATTAAAGAAATAAATGCAAGAGTGATTAAAAGATTAAACAAAAATAATTAAATTAAATAAAAATTAAAAAAAAAAATTTAAATTGACAAAACCTAGCAGCAGAAGAAAAATTCTGAAAATTCTGTCAAAAAAAATTACAAATTTTTTTAAAAAAATTTAAATTATTTTTTAAATATCTGAAAAATTTATAATAAATGGAAATCGTTACGGAAAATAAAAATAATTTTGTAATAAATAAATTTAAAACATTTTAAATCAAATATCTGCAGAAAATCGTACTGAGAACTGAAAATTTTAAGTCAAAAATTAAAAAATAATTTAAAATAAAAAAAAAATTATATTAATTTTTTAACAAATTGATTGCAATATTAAAATAAAAAAAAACGGCAATAAATCGTATTAAAAATATTAAAAAAATAATAAAGCCAACTGATGAGAAAATTTGTACAACAATGTAAGAAGAATTGAAAGAAAAAAAATTTTTTTAAATAATAATTAATAACTTAATAAATTTTGTATAAAATGCGATATAAAACATAAACCAAAAGCAGCTGATGTTTTTTAAAAATATAACAAAATTTTAATAAATTTCATTAAATTGCAATAAAAATTAAACAACAATTTTACATGAAAAAATCAAAGAATTTTAAAATATAAAAAAAATTGTGAATTAAATGCAGAAATAAGAAAGAAAATAATTATAAAAAATAATCCAAATATACAAAATAAAATTTAAAAAATTAATATAAAGTCAAATGTAAACAAATTTGTAAAATAAGTGCAGAAAAATAATAAATAAAACATACAAAATAATATAAAAAAAAATTAATACAATATAAAGTGAAAAAATAAATTCAGAAGAGAAAAATTAAGAACCACATTTTATAATAAAAAAAAAAACTTAATCATGAAAAACACGGGGGATAAATAATTTCAATTTTAGGCGAAAAATATTATAATTTAAAAAACAAAAATTATACAATAAAAAATTCAATATTTTAAAAATAAAATTAAAAATAACAATAAAAACTTGTAATGAGTCAAAGTAAAAAATACAAAATCGACCGTATTAAATAATAAAAGAAAAAAATAAAACAATATTAAATTAATATATAAATTTAAATAACAATTAAAAAGAGAGAGCAAAAAAAAAAAGAAAATAAAATTACAATTTTTGTGTAAAAAGTGTAAGAAATAAAATTTATATTTTTTTTAACAATGGCAACCCCTTTAAAAATCTATATAAAATAAAATCTACCTAAAATCGAAAACAACTGCAAAATAATTAACAACAACATTTAAATTTAATAATTAATCCAATAATTTTTTTTTCTTTCTAAATATTTTACTTG
Organism: Sarcophaga carnaria; assembly: GCA_958299815.1. Taxonomy (NCBI): domain Eukaryota; kingdom Metazoa; phylum Arthropoda; class Insecta; order Diptera; family Sarcophagidae; genus Sarcophaga; species Sarcophaga carnaria. The sequence goes on along the minus strand of OY283149.1, from coordinate 13,956,504 downwards.
TTAAACATGTAATCTTTAACTTACACACCCCGTTCATAAATATATTTACAATAAAAAAGAAATTATTGAATCTAAATAATTACATCAAGAAGTAGAAAACAAAATCAAGCCTAAAATGTCCTCAAAGACGCGTAAAATTTATAAATATTCACGTTATTTAAAAAATATTATCATTATATTACATTTATTTACATTAAAATTGTGTTTAAATACCTAAAAAAACAAAAAAATAATTCAAACAAAAAAGTGTAAATAAAACAAAACTTCTCTTCGTTTACAACGCTGCTCGCACGTTCGCTGCTGCATTTGCTTACAACCCCCTTAACCACACACACACACACATCATTGAAGTTTACACTCTCTCTCTGTCTACATCTCTTTTGATTTTGAAAAACGTTGTGTTTTATTAAAATTTCTATCAACAATCTCTCTTACTAGTAACTTAATAGAGAGTTTCTGTTTTAATTTGAGTTTGCGCGTGTATGTGTTTCATAATAAAATAAAAAAATCATAATAAAACAAGAGCATGTGTTGTTGTTATTGCTAATTGTTTATAATTTCATGTTTAGTTTTATTACATGCCTTACAACATCTCTTCTTTTTTTAATTGCCGTTACTTTCAAAAGAGTTGCTCTCCAACACACATTATAAAGAAACAACAATAAAATACTGTATGCGGGTATAATGTAATGCGAGAGAGTGTTAAACACTGAAACAGTCTCAGCGACAGGATTAGCTGTTCAATAATAAATAAAGAAAAGAGGTAAGTTTTATTAACTTTTAATTGTTATAAATAAATAAATTAGAAATTAATTAATTGAAGTGCATTTTAGTTAAATAAAATTATTGAATTTTGTTACAAATTTATTGTATTTACCTATACCTACATACATACATATATTTATTCATTTACACATGAATATTCTTTTGAAAGTTTTCTTTAAATTCCACATGCACACACAGAATTAGTACGACAAACGAATTAGTACGACAAACGTGTGCGAAAAGCCAGTTGGTTATCCTAACTAAATGGTTGTAATGAGCAATTATGTATGCATTTACAAGGGCTCTCTCTAAGAATAAATTTTGTTTGTTACTTAATTATAGCAACAGATTTGGAATCACTCTTGGTTTACAAAAACGTATGATCGTCTAATGAGCAGGAGATGAGAATAAAAACATATTGAGAATTATTACCTTCAAGCGAAATACCACTTCAGGTCTCAAATAAGATTTTAGGTGATTTACTACCACTATTTGTGGCATGTTGTTTCCTAATTCTTCTCCTGTCGATGAAAGCTGTCACTGATCCTTGTAATCCTTAAAAAAAAAAAGGATTCTCTGACTCCGTATACAAAGGTTATGTTCAGGCTTTCGTACGGTTATAGAATATTTCTGTTATACGATTGAATAATTAGGCTTGGCGTCGTTTTATATTCACCCTTGTTTCTTTAAATAGCGTGGAGGGTATCATTGTCACTATGTAAACTCTGGAAGCCTACACTCATGTCGCTATTTGTAATTGTTAAGAATTTGATTAGAAAATAATTTTCCTGGCAGTCCCACAAAAAAAAAAAAAAAGAAATGCATAGCCTTACGACCCAATAAGTCCATCAAATCTGCTGTTAGAATTGCTACCTTTTCACATGATGGTGTGATTGTGGAGGGAGACTCACTTTGTATCATCAATAGTTTTCAATACCTTTGACGACTCTACCAATTTGCCCCCTTACTATTATGCTGATTCATATTCAGAGTATTGAATATCAGCAGTCACAGCGCCGTATCATTATGAAGAAGCCTGATAGTTTCTCAAGAATGATGCTCATGGGAAATCTTTCCGGCTCAAGGTGGCGTGGTTTACTGCAAACCAACGGGGGTGTACGATACTAAATGGCAAAACGTAAAGTACCAGCGGCAAGTCATGGAAGATGAAGATGCTGTTTGGAACTCATATATTCCTATATTATGGTCTGTAATCGTTTTGTCAAATTTCGTTCCGTCAGGTCCTTACATGATTTTTCTATTCTTGCTGCTTCCATGCCCAGCTTTTGACGCAAGGTGTGGTTTGAGCATCCCGGTTAACGCTTGCCCTTAGGTTAGAGAACGTGTACTTTTCAATTTAGACAAGTACAGTACCCGGAGGTCGATTTAACCCATTGTACAAAATTGGCCCTTAAGGGTTTCAGCCAATTCTGTTTCTAGTTAATGTTAGATTGTGATTTCGCATTAGTCACCGTCAGTACCGAACCGCTTGATGTTTAACTAGTAGCAGTGACTTTTGCTTACCTTTAGGAAGTAGTGTTATCGCATCCTTATTTCTAGTATCACGAGTATCGGGATTTTCAACAACTTTGTTTTCCGCCTTTGGCGCCTTGATGTTTAGCGTGGTTAGGTTAGGTTAGAGGACGCGTACTTGTCAATTAAGACAAGTACAGTACCCGCAGGTCGAATTGACCCATTGTACAACGCCCTAGTTTCTCACACCACTTATGTTGTGCGTGTGTTAATTTTATACATGAGTGGTGATTTTTGAGAAACTTTTTCATTGCAATTTTTATTTAATCTCAGAGTTTTTGCCAGAAATCTGCTGAGAGGAAGTCGCCGCCGAAGAAATACTTTTTGTATTTTGTCTTGGTGTCTGGCCTGGGTCTCGAACCCTGGCTTTATGTCTAATAAGCCAACACACTACCTACTAAACTACGGCGACTTCAAAGCGTGGTTGTTATGGTTTAAACTCAAACCACGGTAAGAACTCAGTGTTGCAATCTTCGAATTGATATTTAAATGTGGCCATGCAATTACAAGCTATTTCTGTTATACCTGCTTATTAGGACATAGCCATTCTTATCATATTCAAATTGAGCCTGAAACTAATGTTAGTTTCGCAACGCAGCATTAGTAATTTATCACCACTTCGGTTTTCAGTGGTTTCATATTCCTTCATTTCATGTGTCCAAAAAGCCCTATTGATGCAGTAGGTTTATCCTAAGGGGATAAAAACATGACACTACTATGTCTAGATTATCTGCATAATCAATAAATTTAAAACCACATTGTTGTAGTCTCTTGTAAAATCATAATTTACGGCCGGGTGCCTCTATTTACTTGCCTTGTTACATGAACTCTACAAACAAATTCCCCTACAAACTTTACACTTCTTAGGGCCATTATTACAACTTAACGTTAACTAAAGGGAGGATTTTAACGGGCAGATAAATCGTTTTTTATTACTATAAGTGGACAATAAGGTAGAACGAAGCGTTTAGCTAAAGGGAGGACCATTCTAGCTTTAACTTTTAAAGTTAAGTTTATATTTGAACTTGCCATATTGAATATTATTTTCAATGTGGCAACTTCAAATATAAACAAAATGATTAAATACAACAAAAATGAAGAGGCCCTTCGTTGCCACTGCGCTTAAAACAAACTTGTTTAATTAAGCAGTTTTATCGACATTGCTCCAGCATTGCCATATTTTTGAAAAAGTTTACTTTATTTTATCTGTAGGTTGTAAAAACAAAAAAAGTTAAAGTTGACTTTAAAGTTCACTTTAGCTAAAGTTAAAGGTGACTTTAAAGTTCACTTTAGCTAAAGTTAAAGATGACTTTAAAGTTCACTTTAACTAAAGTTAACTTTAACTAAACCCAATTTTAACGGCAATTTGTAATAATGACCTTTAAATAGAAAATAGTAGGAGACAAAATGTTTTCAATTACGAGTCCAATTATTGCTAACTTGAGCAGTTTAGGACTGAATTTATGTACACCTGGTGTCTAGCCGTTCTACTAGATCTACTACAGCCTTTTTGACAAAACGACTATGTAAACTATTCGGCAAAAAGTAATTTGTTTTCAATGAAAACAAAAATTATTTCTCCAATATGTCTGCCAGTTTATTTTCTGTTTAATTTGTTATATTTTTAATAAAAAAAAAATGTTAATTTTTTATTATTTATTCAGAGTTTCTTGTTTTATAAATCAACTAGCTGTACCCTATGCGTGTTGCTGCGCTACCAACTAAAATAAATTTGAAGGAAAAACGTTACACAAATGTCCAATCAATATTGAATCATTTCATTGACATTGTTTCCCGTTGTCCAGACCATTCAGACGAACGGGCCTGAGTAGTACGCATTCGATCAGTTTCTAATCTCACTTCTCGTTGTTCAATTGGTTCAAGCGAACGGGTCTCAGCGACATATACTCGCAGATTTTCCAGTCTCAATGCTCGTCTGATTCTGAGGCTCGTATGCTCTTTTCTTTCGTGCTTGAGGTGTAGGTCGACCAATTGCTTGTCATTCATTTTGAATAATTTTCAGTGACGCTATCCATCGGAAATGAATCGCACCAACCTCCGTCGACTCATGCGCAACAACATTGCTAAAGATCATAACACGATCAAATGCCCAGTTTCCGATTTAGTTCATTTTAAGTAATTTTCAGTGGCACCACCTGTCGGATATTTGTCATATTTGTCATACTAACTTTAAATATTCGTCGGCTAATAAGCAACAACTCTGCTAAAGATCATAACATGATCAAATGCACAGTTTACGATTTAATTCATTTTGAATAAGTTTCAGTGGCGCCACCTATCGGAAATTGGTCATACCAACTTAGAAACCTTCCCCGGCTAATAAGCAACAACTTTGCTAAAGATCATAACATGATCAAATGCATAGTTTACGATTCTATAAGGTACATACAAACAAACATTCATTTTTATATATATAGACTAAGGGAGGTGACACGCCCACTATAGCCAATCCGCCCATTTTGTTCATATATACGTCAAAGTCGTCCATACAAAATTCGATGACTCTAGCTGTTGCAGTTTATGAGATATGCGACTTTAAATACTTATTGAATATGAGGGCGTGGCACCTCGCCTACTTGAAATCGGTCCAGCCGTTTAGCCGTCTATAGACTTCAAACAAACCCACCAACAAATAAACACACATTTATTTTTATATATAAGACTTCACAGTTTTTTTTAGTTTTTCATTCTTTCTATCAATATTTAAACAACATGGGCGTGTAGGAGCAGGGGATGAGGGAAGGCTAGGCAGTTTGAATTGGAAAACAAAAAAATATCAGGTTTATTTATGCATTTTTATTGACTACCTTTAAACAAATAGAATAAATATTCTAAAATTGTTTATTTTACAATCATTTTCATTTTTGCTTTCTAATCAAAACAATTTCATACGAAATCAATCAAACAATCAACCACTTAAGCGTTCATTGACCTTCTGGTAAAAGAAAAAAATTCTACACTTGAATGTAACAATGCAGGGAGGGAGGTAGGTGTGGAGCGGTAGAGCGGTAGAGATAGGAACAAAACAAAGAATAGTAGTGATAACAAATGTAGAAACTATTGTAGTAGTTACTATAGCATGATAAGACTATTTTGTGTGTGGTTGAAGCAATCGTCAGTCTTAAACACGAACACAAAATCTTGGACATTCACAGTCACACCTAGGCGCGCTACCCTGTCGCAACGCGAAAGACTTAAGTTTAAACGCCAATCGGGACTTACAATCAAAATCAAATCCTAATAAAGCTTTCGCTTTATCCTCCAGACTTTGCATTATGAATACACGTCGCAAAGCGTCAAGAACTCTTGACAATTTTCTTGACGGGGACTTACGCATAGAACAGATAACGGACAAAACTATTCACTTTCGGACCCCACGTTGGCCGCCATTTTATAATGTCAGCGAGCTGTAGTATTGCGCTATTGAAAATCGTGCTAAAGCTGCTTAGAGAATTAAACAGCTGAAGCCAATGTGTCCAGATAATCTGCGTCGCTGGTATGCTTGCGTTTTGCCGGGCTGTGGCCTGCCGGATGGGGTGGTTCTTGTCGAATATCTGAACCATATGCGCGTACTCACTGGTAAAAAATATCATACCAACTTAAGATAAAACAAATCTAAAAAAAACATGCAGAGTTACCCGAAAGTGAAACGACTAACAACGGAAACTGAAACTAAACGGAAAACAGATACCTACTGCAGTTACACAACCACAATGAGGAGAGCCTGCAGATGTCATTGCACAGGAATTAAAAGCATCCCACCATGATACTTAACCAACGTTTACCCTGCCACCAGCGTTGCCGTTCTGACACTTTAATATCACTTTTGACCCTTTTTCATGCCAATGACACATTGTACGACCCCTTTTTTTTAATTTATCCCATTGTATCATTTTATCGCGGCCCCTTTCGGGAGCATCGTGGTGGCTGTGGTTTGGACCCAAATCCCGGGAAGAGTCTAGTTGGGCTTGGTGTGTAGTTGCATTCTCAACCGGGTGCCGTGACCCAAAGATCGGAAGGAGTTTTAGATAGGCTCCGCTCCTAACCAAGGTGGAAGTCATGTTCAAATGCATGGCTTTGAATTGGTACTCAGGTGTAGCAGTCTGTTACATCTGGGGGCGTTGGCGTAGACGCATTGTATTTCACCCTGTGCGAAGAGCACCATGGGATTAGGTCCACGCGGACAGGTACCCATGTAAAACCCATCGTCGTTGTATCATTTTATCGAAATATATGGCACTTTTTGACCCTTTTTAAAAATGAGTAAAAGTTCCAAAATTCCCCACGAAAGTTCTCAGTAATATAGAAATAAAAATTGCAATAAAAGCAACTAACATTTCGGAAGGCAGCCAACATAGAATAAGTATTTCTAAGAAGTCATAAATAGGCTGCCTTCCAAAATGTTTGTTGCTTTGTGTTTGAACAAAGTATCGTGTTTCATAAAGCCGCTGTACAAAATATATACAATGTATTCCATTTCAAAACGTCGTCAATGTGTATTTTTAACGCAGTCAAATAACAATCAGGCATCAGATTTATAGTTGATGCATTGTTTGGTTACTTTGTATATCTACAAAATTTATACACCGTAGTAGAACTGTATACAAACTTTGTAATGATACCCGTCCGCCATGGTGATTTGTTAAAAGAACCGGAATAAATAACAATTAATTTGACAGATGACAGCATCAACAAGATGGATGTTATCAACTGTCAAAGTTCTATGTTGGAAATTCCGGTATTACAAATGCGTTTGAAAATAACTTCAGTCACGTCCTTGTTTTCTGGATACATGAACAAGTTTCTCATAGGTTAGGTTAACGGGTAACTTGCCAGCCACAAGTTTACGGCCCATTGTGTTACCCAGTGCGAGTTAAACCACCTTATCATGATCCGTTACAGACATAGTTTATATACAGTAGTCGAACTGCATACAAACTTTGTATTGATACATTTTGGAAGTCAGCCACATTGTCAAAAGTTTTTGATATGACTAATATTTGAACGTACCTGTGAATTGTTTTTTATGTATAATTACTTTTATTTTGGTTTAATGATTTTATGAACTGTTATAATTTGTTTTTTATTTTACTATTTACTTTAAAATACCCTTTTTTGACCCTTTTTTCATTAAATATCCTTTTTATGATACTTCTTCGAAATTGGAAACGGTAACCCTGCCTGTCGCCATCATATCCACTTACCTGCTTTCTATAACTAATCACTCATTATCAAAAAAAAAAAAAAAAAAAAAAAAAAAAAAAAAAAAAAAAACATGAGCACACAAGCAAAAATTCAAAAAAATATACTTTATTAAATATTAAAAGAATCTAAATTTAAAACTATGTTCAGATATGCACTTATGTATATTGAGTAAATCGCAATAAACGTCATTATTGAGTTCAATATTTCATATAAAATGTCAATTATTATATTATTGCTTAATACATTCATAAATTGTTATAGTATTGAGTAAAACATGAAATACCTATCAACTTACCTGCTTCGTATAATTAATCACTCATTATCAAAAAAAAAAAAAAAAACATGAGCACACGAGCAAAAATTCATTTCAAGACTTTAAAAAAAATGTACTTTATTAAATATTAAAAGAATCTAAATCTAATACTATGTTCAGACATGTTTTTATATTGAGTAAATCGCAATAAACGTCATTATTGAGTTCAATATTTCATATAAAATGTCAATTATTATATTATTGCTCAATAAATTCATAAATTGTTATAGTATTGAGTAAAACTTGAAATACCTATCAACTTACCTGCTTCGTATAACTAATCCCTCATTATAAAAAAAACGAGCACATGAGCAAAAATTCATTTCAAGACTTAAAAAAAAATGTACTTTATTAAATATTAAAAGAATCTAAATCTAATACTATGTTCAGACATGTTTTTATATTGAGTAAATCGCAATAAACGTCATTATTGAGTTCAATATTTCATATAAAATGTCAATTATTATATTATTGCTCAATAAATTCATAAATTGTTATAGTATTGAGTAAAACTTGAAATACCTATCAACTTACCTGCTTCGTATAACTAATCCCTCATTATAAAAAAAAACGAGCACATGAGCAAAAATTCATTTCAAGACTTTAAAAAAAATGTACTTTATTAAATATTAAAAGAATCTAAATCTAATACTATGTTCAGACATGTTTTTATATTGAGTAAATCGCAATAAACGTCATTATTGAGTTCAATAATTCATATAAAATGTCAATTATTATATTATTGCTCAATAAATTCATAAATTGTTATAGTATTGAGTAAAACTTGAAATACCTATCAACTTACCTGCTTCGTATAACTAATCCCTCATTATAAAAAAAAACGAGCACATGAGCAAAAATTCATTTCAAGACTTTAAAAAAAATGTACTTTATTAAATATTAAAATAATCTAAATCTAATACTATGTTCAGACATGTTTTTATATTGAGTAAATCGCAATAAACGTCATTATTGAGTTCAATATTTCATATAAAATGTCAATTATTATATTATTGCTCAATAAATTCATAAATTGTTATAGTATTGAGTAAAACTTGAAATACCTATCAACTTACCTGTTTCGTATAACTAATCCCTCATTATAAAAAAAACGAGCACATGAGCAAAAATTCATTTCAAGACTTAAAAAAAAATGTACTTTATTAAATATTAAAATAATCTAAATCTAATACTATGTTCAGACATGTTTTTATATTGAGTAAATCGCAATAAACGTCATTATTGAGTTCAATATTTCATATAAAATGTCAATTATTATATTATTGCTCAATAAATTCATAAATTGTTATAGTATTGAGTAAAACTTGAAATACCTATCAACTTACCTGCTTCGTATAACTAATCCCTCATTATAAAAAAAAACGAGCACATGAGCAAAAATTCATTTCAAGACTTTAAAAAAAATGTACTTTATTAAATATTAAAATAATCTAAATCTAATACTATGTTCAGACATGTTTTTATATTGAGTAAATCGCAATAAACGTCATTATTGAGTTCAATATTTCATATAAAATGTCAATTATTATATTATTGCTCAATAAATTCATAAATTGTTATAGTATTGAGTAAAACTTGAAATACCTATCAACTTACCTGCTTCGTATAACTAATCCCTCATTATAAAAAAAAACGAGCACATGAGCAAAAATTCATTTCAAGACTTTAAAAAAAATGTACTTTATTAAATATTAAAATAATCTAAATCAAATACTACGTTCAGACATGCACTTATATTGAGTAAATCGCAATAAACGTCATTATTGATTTCAATATTTCATATAAAATGTCAATTAATTATTGCTTAATAAATTCATAAATTGTTATAATATTGAGTAAAACTTGAAATACAGCACTGTCATAAGTACTTTCAGTGAGCATATTACAATATTCCGAACACTTTCCACAAACAAAACTAAAACAAAAATAATGTTGTTGAAACATCCAGCTGTTTTGCTTACCCCAGCTGTCAAATGAATATTGAATAAGCAGCTGGTTATGTCTGAACACTTAAATTATTGTAATCAATAAACCGAATATTCACTCAATAAAAGTGTACGTCTGAACATAAATTTCTTTTTCAAAAGTAAAACTAAATTTTTAACGAAACAGCTAAAAAAAACAAAACAAAATGGCTTCTTGACAAAGACAAATTGAGAGTAAAAAAAACTAAGAACTATGGAGGTCGCGTGGCTTCGTTTATATTTTTATACTCCATTTTCCTGGCCTATTTTTGAAATTTCTCATCGGTGTTTTCAGGCGGCATCATCCTTCAAATGTTTAGGTCTACGTTTGTCGTTAATCAGATGCTTTTTTACTTCTTAGGGCACAATCTTCTAATGTCTTTGCAGCTTCCAACATACCTTGCCTTCTATAAAGTGCACCCAGATTTTTTAAAGTTGTAATAACAGTTGGTGAATCAACTTTTGCAGCTTTATGCCAACATCCTTCATATTCGCCGTAAGTAGCGTTTTCTCTGTTGTCATACTTATGTTCTTCACGCTCTTCGGCAATCTGCCAAATGGGCTTATTTTTGCTATCAACAGCTCCAAACTCTCTTTCATGTGCTCGTGTCAGAACCTGCTTATATAAGATTTCGGCTTCAACATATTTTCCCTGTTTTATATAGCAACTAGCAAAATTATTTTTCATTTTAGCAACACTTGGATCATCAGGTCGCAATTTTGATTCACATATCTGCAAAGCTCGTTGATAGTATTTCTCAACTTCATCGTATTTTCCTTGATTTTGACATAACAATGCCAAGTTAAATAACTGTTGTGCAACGTCCGGGTGATCTTTTCCGAAAACTTTTTCACGAATTTCTAAAGCACGTTTACAAAGTGGTTCAGCATCGTTATACTTCCGCCGCTTACAATATAACACGGCCAGATTATTTAAAGTTGCTGCCACGGCTAGATGATTTTCACCCAAAGTTTTTTCACGAATTGATAAGGCATCATTCAAAAGATTTGTAGCTTCCCTGTATTTATTCTGATCGCGATACACCAATGCTAATATGTTTAGCATTGTAGCAACATCAGGATGTTGGTGGCCACTAGTTTTTTCTAAATCTTCCAATGCTTGCTTACATAGAGGCACGGCAACTTCATATCTTCCTTGTGAAGCATATTGAATTACTAGGCTATGAAGTGTCCTTAGACGAGCTCGAATTTCATAACCGGCAGATTGATTGGCTGGAGTTGGTTCCTCATCTGGTGGAAATAATTCGACAACAGGATCTGTTCTTGGTTTTTCACTAACATCATTCTGATCTTGATTTTCATTGTATTTTTTACCTGTTGTCGTAAATTCTAAATGTTTCTTCTCTTCTTCTAGTTGGGCCACAAGCTGTTCAGAAGCTTGTAATTTTTGTTGAGTATTCGCCAACTCATCTCGTAGCCAAGCATTTTCTTGATGCAACCGGCGTACGTAAGTCATTAATTTCTGTTTTTTTGCTGCAACAATTTGAAGATGGGAAGCCAATGCCATCATTACTTGGGCCTCACTCAATCCCAAATCAATATTTTTCATATTCTCCTTAATAACATATGACTTTTCATCATCGCCAATTCCGGTTATTAGAGATGCATGCTCAACACAAACAGCTTCCAGACCTTGTAAAACGGTTTTTGTATTACCGATTATTTCATCCTGTGTCGTCATTTGAGCCATTTTATCAATCGGCAATCGATTAACAATGATACTTGCTGTATAATAATAAGGCGAGACTAAATGGGCGTGGCAGTTGCAGGCACTGCAGCAGTGGTTGTTGTTATAGCTGGTGCTGTTAAAGCTGGAATTGGTATTGATGATCGTGGAATTTGTAGTCCAAAATAGTTATTCCCCACGTGGTAATTGTAGGCCCAACAGTGGTTGTTTGTTATAGCTAGTGATCTTTTTTTCTTTCTACACTTTTTTTCTTTTTACACTTTTTTTTCTTCTTTTAGATATTTACCCCTTCTGTGTTGTTTCCTTCTCCAAAGTTCAAAGTAAAATGACCGTCTTTCTTGCTGTTCGCCTTGACATCACCTCGCCACCGAATACACACAGAATGGAAACGATATTTTGACGTATACCTGCGAATTATGAAAGAGACAGCAAATATTACCAAAAAGTATTTCTGTCCCTCTCTGATTATCTGTCTATTTTGTGTATTTACATATGTTTTTTCAGTTCAAAGTAAAAAGACCGTCTTTCTTGCTGTTCGCCTTAACATCACCTCGTATTTTATCACAACATAATCAGTATGGACACGGTATTTGACATTTACCCCTGTATTGAGAAAGGGACAGCAAATATTACCAAAAAGTATTTCTGTCCCTCTCTGATTATCTGTCTATTTTGTTTATTTACATATGGTTTTTTAGTTTTCGGCGTGGGTCTTTTTTATATTGGCTAGAGGTTATAAAAAATGTAATTTTCGTGTAAAACTATGGATGCCTTCCAAACTGTATCAATACAAAGTTTGTATGCAGTTCTACTACGGTATATCCATTTTGTAGATATACAAAGTAACCAAACAATGCATCAACTATAAATCTGATGCCTGATTGCTTTTTGACTGCGTTAAAAATACACATTGACGACGTTTTGAAATGGAATACATTGTATATATTTTGTACAGCGGCTTTATGAAACACGATACTTTACATACACAAAGCAACTAATATTTTGGAAGGCAGCCTATGTAATAACAATTTTTAACATTTTCTTTCAAGAAATTTCGAACATTAAAAATCTTCTTTTTTCAAAAAATATTTATGTATGAAAACGGTAAAATTTCAAACAAATTTGAGTTTTGGTATTAAGTCTCAACTTTAGGAAAATAAAAAAAAAAATCCCCCCATGATGCTAGGGGCAAATTTCTTCAACCAATATTTTTGGACACTTTTTGACACTTTTTAAATTAATTTTTAGAAATAATAAACAAAATAAAATTAAAAAAATAATTATGAGAAATTACTGCCAATAAATGTAACCGTTTTATTAACACGTTCATCGCCACGATAATATCAGAAAAATTTTCACGTGGGCCACGGTAACTTTATTAGATAATTTAGTTAAAAATGTATCAAGGAAACTTAATGTATCACAAAAACATTTTTATTTGCCAAAATTCCCGGAAAACACTATTTTTTATGTCACACATATATGACTGACATGGCCCTATATTAAAACTTTTTTCTCTACAAACCTTGTCTGTCTTATATGTCTGACGCATCCATACAAGATACAAAAAGATACAACAAGTCTTAACCTGTTGTTTTGAACACAGCGTCGTTTGCGTCGGACATCTGTGATTTACCAAATCGCGTACGTCGGCCACATATGACTGACATGGCTCATGTAGAACTTCTTAGCGTCAGACACATATGACTGACATGGCGATGAACGTGTTAATTATAAAAAATATGATTTACATGCACATGCGTGCCTTCACATATGTGTAAACTTGTCTGTTCAAAATTTCGAACGCCGGCGCTTACCCGAAAAGTCGGAAAAAATTTTTGAGCTGATTTTTGACATCAGTAGGTCCTAATTACCCTAAAAAAGTATTTTTCTTCTGAAACAAAAAATAAAATTTAATCTCGGAGCGAAATGGGTTAAAAAAATATTGCCAACTTTCAGCAAGAAATATTTTTTATGAGCAGCAGTACGGCTTATTTTGATCTTGTAATATTTTGCTTCTTAATTACCTATTACACAAGAAACTATATTTATTGTGACCGCAAATCACCCACATTTCGATTAATATTTAAATATTTAAGAATCTTTAAATTTTTCATTGAAGAAATTAAAAAAAAAAAAATATTCCAAATTTTCCCTTTTTTTAACACAAAATAATTTTTCTACTTCATCCGCCAGTTTTCACTCTGTATATCTGTTGCTTCTAACACATTTGCTTCGTAAAACTTATAACATTTGTTTTCTCCCTCTAAATTCGCCAGTAATGGGTGCTGCTATGAGCGTTTGTCAAACTTCACAATTATCCCTTCTGTGTGTATTCGCTGATCACCTCGCTTTTTATTGTATTTATTCTGTCCCGTTATATTTTTTTTGTTTACAAAAGTATGTTTGTCTCTTTTTTACTTCTAACTTTGTTCCTTTTAATTAAATCGCCTTGCCAACTGTAAAAATTCCTATTTTTAGTGTTGCCAACTGGTTCTTTTTCTTTTCTTAACCCTCAGGCATAAGCCACGTGACAAGACAACAAATCAAATGAAGGCGATTCTTTTAAAATTTTGCTTCAAATATCGAAGTCGCCGTGGTCTAATAGGTAGTGTGTTGGCTTATTAGACGTAAAGCCAGGGTTCGAGCCCCAGGCCAAACATCAAGACAAAATACAAAAAGTATTTCTTCGGCGACTTCCTCTCAGCAGATTACTGGCAAAAACTCTGAGAGTAAATAAAATAATAATAAATAGAGATAGGAAAACAACAAAGAATAGTAGTGATAACAAATAGAAACTATTGTAGTAATTACTATAGCATGATAAGACTATGTTGTGTGTGGTTGAAGCAATAACAATTGGATGTAGCTAGCAAGCGTCAGTCTTAAACACGAAACACGAACACAAAATCTTGGACGTTCACAATCACACCTAGCCGCTACCCTGTCGCAACGCGAAAGACTTTAAACGCCAAACGGGACTTGCAATCAAAATCAAATCCTAATAACGCTTTCGCTTTATCCTCCAGACTTTGCATTCTGAATACACGTCGCAGCGCGCCAAGGAGTCTTGAAATTTTCTTGACGGAACTTACGCATATAACAGATAACGGACCCCACGTTGGCCGCCATTTTATAATGTCAGCGAGCTGTAGTATTGCGCTATTGAAAATCGTGCTAAATATGCTTAGGAATTAAACAGCTGGAGCCAATGTTGCCAGATTGTCTGCTTCGCTGGTATGCTTGCGTTTTGACGGGTTGTGGCCTGCCGGATGGGGGTGGTTCTTGCCGAATATATGAATCATACGCGCGTACTCACTGGTAAAAAATATCACACCAGCTTAAGATAAAACAAATCTAAAGGAAAAAACATGCTGAGGGACCCGAAAGTGAAACGACTAACAACGGAAACTGAAACTAAACGGGGAACAGATACCTACTGGAGTTACACAACCTCAATGAGGAGAGCCTGCAGAATCCAAAGGATCCCACCATGATAGCTCTAGATTTTTGGAGCTATCCCAAACATTCACTTAACCAACGTTAACCCTGCCACCAGCGTTGTCGTTCTGACACTTAAGTATCACTTTTGACCCTTTTTCATGCCAATGACACATTGTACGACCCCTTTTTTTAATTTATCCCATTGTATCATTTTATCGCGGCCCCTTTCGGGAGCATCGTGGTGGCTGTGGTTTGGACCCAAATCCCGGGAAGAGTCTAGTTGGGCTTGGTGTGTAGTTGCATTCTCAACCGGGTGCCGTGACCCAAAGATCGGAAGGAGTTTTAGATAGGCTCCGCTCCTAACCAAGGTGGAAGTCATGTTCAAATGCATGGCTTTGAATTGGTACTCAGGTGTAGCAGTCTGTTACATCTGGGGGCGTTGGCGTAGACGCATTGTATTTCACCCTGTGCGAAGAGTACCATGGGATTAGGTCCACGCGGACAGGCACCCATGTAAAACCCATCGTCGTTGTATCATTTTATCGAAATATATGGCACTTTTTGACCCTTTTTAAAAATGAGTAAAAGTTCCAAAATTCCCCACGAAAGTTCTCAGTAATATAGAAATAAAAATTGCAATAAAAGCAACTAACATTTTGGAAGGCAGCCAACATAGAATAAGTATTTCTAAGAAGGCTGCCTTCCAAAATATTAGTTGCTTTGTGTTTGAACAAAGTATAGTGTTCCATAAAGCCGCTGTACAAAATATATACAATGTATTCCATTTCAAAACGTCGTCAATGTGTATTTTTAACGCAGTCAAAAAGCAATCAGGCATGAGATTTATAGTTGATGCATTGTTTGGTAACTTTGCATATCTACAAAATTTATATACCGTAGTAGAACTGCATACAAACTTTGTATTGATACATTTTGGAAGTCAGCCATACTATACCCGTTCGCCCCTGGTGATTTGGCAAAAGAACCGAGATAAATAACAACTAATTTGACAGCATCAACAAGATGGATGTTATCAACTGTCAGAGTTCTGTGTTGGCAGATCCGATATTACAAATGTGTTTGAAAATAACTTCAGTCACGTCCTCGATTTCTGGATATATGAACAAATTTCTCATAGGTTAGGTTAACGGGTAACTTGCCACAAGTTTACGGCCCATTATGTTACCCAGTGCGAGTTAAACCACCTTATCACGATCCGTTAGAGGCATAGTTTATATACAGTAGTAGAACTGCATACAAACTTTGTATTGATACATTTTGGAAGTCAGCCACATTGTCAAAAGTTTTTGATATGACTAATATTTGAATGTACCTGTGAATTGTTTTTTATGTATAATTACTTTTATTTTATTTTAATGATTTTATGAACTGTTATAATTCGTTTTTGTTTTTTTTTTATATTGAAATAAATCTTATTTGTTGTTCACAAAAAACTTGACCCTATTTTGCTTTAAAACACACTTTTTTTGACCCTTTTTTGACCATTTTTTTTTCATTAAATACCCTTTTTATGACACTTTTTCGAAACTGTAAACGGTAGCCCTACCTGCCCCACCATCCTATCGTCTTACCTGCTTCCTATAACTAATCACTCATTATCAAAAAAAAAAAAACATGAGCACATAAATGTACTTTATTAAATATTAAAAGAATCTAAATCTAATACTATGTTCAGACATGTTTTTATATTGAGTAAATCGCAATAAACGTCATTATTGAGTTCAATATTTCATATAAAATGTCAATTATTATATTATTGCTTAATAAATTCATAAATTGTTATAATATTGAGTAAAACTTGAAATACAGCACTGTCATAAGTACGTTCGGTGAGCATATTACAATTTTCCAAACACTTTCCACAAACAAAAAAAAAAACAAAAATAATGTTGTTGAAACAACCAGCTGTTTTGTTTATCCCAGCTGTCAAATGAATATTGAATAAGCAGCTGGTTATGTCTGAACACTTAAATTATTGTAATCCATAAACCGAATATTGACTCAATAAAAGTGTATGTCTGAACATAAATTTCTTTTTCAAAAGTAAAACTAAATTTTTAACGAAACAGCAAAAAAACAAAATGGCTTCTAGACAAAGACAAATTAAGAGTAAAAAAAACTAAGAACTATGGAGGTCGCGTGGCTTCGTTTATATTTTATACATCACTTTCCCCGCCTATTTTTGAAATTTCTCATCGGTGTTTTCAGGCGGCATCATCCTTCAAATGTTTAGGTCTCGGCTTGTCGTTAATCAGTTAATGCTTCTTTTTTACTTCTTAGGGCACAATCTTCCAATGTCTTTGCAGCTTCCAACATACCTTGCCTTCTATAAAGTGCACCCAGATTTTTTAAAGTTGTAATAACAGTTGGTGCATCAACTTTTGCAGCTTTATGCCAACATCCTTCATCTTCGCCGTAAGAAGGAGTGTTTTCCCTGTTGTCATACTTATGTTCTTCACGCTCTTCGGCAATCTGCCAAATGGGTTTATTTTTGCTATCAACAGCTCCAAACTCTCTTTCATGTGCTCGTGTCAGAACCTGCTTATATAAGATTTCGGCTTCAACATATTTTCCCTGTTTTATATAGCAACTAGCAAAATTATTTTTCATTTTAGCAACACTTGGATCATCAGGTCGCAATTTTGATTCACATATCTGCAAAGCTCGTTGATAGTATTTCTCAACTTCATCGTATTTTCCTTGATTTTGACATAACAATGCCAAGTTAAATAACTGTTGTGCAACGTCCGGGTGATCTTTTCCGAAAACTTTTTCACGAATTTCTAAAGCACGCTTACAAAGTGGTTCAGCATCGTTATACTTCCGCCGCTTACAATATAACACGGCCAGATTATTTAAAGTTGCTGCCACGGCTAGATGATTTTCACCCAAAGTTTTTTCACGAATTGATAAGGCATCATTCAAAAGATTTGTAGCTTCCCTGTATTTATTCTGATCGCGATACACCAATGCTAATATGTTTAGCATTGTAGCAACATCAGGATGTTGGTGGCCACTAGTTTTTTCTAAATCTTCCAATGCTTGCTTACATAGAGGCACGGCAACTTCATATCTTCCTTGTGAAGCATATTGAATTACTAGGCTATGAAGTGTCCTTAGACGAGCTCGAATTTCATAACCGGCAGATTGATTGGCTGGAGTTGGTTCCTCATCTGGTGGAAATAATTCGACAACAGGATCTGTTCTTGGTTTTTCACTAACATCATTCTGATCTTGATTTTCATTGTATTTTTTACCTGTTGTCGTAAATTCTAAATGTTTCTTCTCTTCTTCTAGTTGGGCCACAAGCTGTTCAGAAGCTTGTAATTTTTGTTGAGTATTCGCCAACTCATCTCGTAGCCAAGCATTTTCTTGATGCAACCGGCGTACGTAAGTCATTAATTTCTGTTTTTTTGCTGCAACAATTTGAAGATGGGAAGCCAATGCCATCATTACTTGGGCCTCACTCAATCCCAAATCAATATTTTTCATATTCTCCTTAATAACATATGACTTTTCATCATCGCCAATTCCCGATATTAGAGATGCTTGCTCAACACAAACAGCTTCCAGACCTTGTAAAACGGTTTTTGTATTACCGATTATTTCATCCTGTGTCGTCATTTGAGCCATTTTATCAATCGGCAATCGATTAACAATGATACTTGCTGTATAATAATAAGGCGAGACTAAATGGGCGTGGCAGTTGCAGGCACTGCAGCAGTGGTTGTTGTTATAGCTGGTGCTGTTAAAGCTGGAATTGGTATTGATGATCGTGGAATTTGTAGTCCAAAATAGTTATTCCCCACGTGGTAATTGTAGGCCCAACAGTGGTTGTTTGTTATAGCTAGTGATCTTTTTTTCTTTCTACACTTTTTTTCTTTTTACACTTTTTTTTCTTCTTTTAGATATTTACCCCTTCTGTGTTGTTTCCTTCTCCAAAGTTCAAAGTAAAATGACCGTCTTTCTTGCTGTTCGCCTTGACATCACCTCGCCACCGAATACACACAGAATGGAAACGATATTTTGACGTATACCTGCGAATTATGAAAGAGACAGCAAATATTACCAAAAAGTATTTCTGTCCCTCTCTGATTATCTGTCTATTTTGTGTATTTACATATGTTTTTTCAGTTCAAAGTAAAAAGACCGTCTTTCTTGCTGTTCGCCTTAACATCACCTCGTATTTTATCACAACATAATCAGTATGGACACGGTATTTGACATTTACCCCTGTATTGAGAAAGGGACAGCAAATATTACCAAAAAGTATTTCTGTCCCTCTCTGATTATCTGTCTATTTTGTTTATTTACATATGGTTTTTTAGTTTTCGGCGTGGGTCTTTTTTATATTGGCTAGAGGTTATAAAAAATGTAATTTTCGTGTAAAACTATGGATGCCTTCCAAACTGTATCAATACAAAGTTTGTATGCAGTTCTACTACGGTATATCCATTTTGTAGATATGCAAAGTAACCAAACAATGCATCAACTATAAATCTGATGCCTGATTGCTTTTTGACTGCGTTAAAAATACACATTGACGACGTTTTGAAATGGAATACATTGTATATATTTTGTACAGCGGCTTTATGAAACACGATACTTTACATACACAAAGCAACTAATATTTTGGAAGGCAGCCTATGTAATAACAATTTTTAACATTTTCTTTCAAGAAATTTCGAACATTAAAAATCTTCTTTTTTCAAAAAATATTTATGTATGAAAACGGTAAAATTTCAAACAAATTTGAGTTTTGGTATTAAGTCTCTACTTTAGGAAAATAAAAAAAAAAATCCCCCCATGATGCTAGGGGCAAATTTCTTCAACTCATATTTTTGGACACTTTTTGACACTTTTTAAATTAATTTTTAGAAATAATAAACAAAATAAAATTAAAAAAATAATTATGAGAAATTACTGCCAATAAATGTAACCGTTTTATTAACACGTTCATCGCCACGATAATATCAGAAAAATTTTCACGTGGGCCACGGTAACTTTATTAGATAATTTAGTTATAAATGTATCAAGGAAACTTAATGTATCACAAAAACATTTTTATTTGCCAAAATTCCCGGAAAACACTATTTTTTATGTCACACATATATGACTGACATGGCCCTATATTAAAACTTTTTTCTCTACAAACCTTGTCAGTCTTATATGTCTGACGCATCCATACAAGATACAAAAAGATACAACAAGTCTTAACCTGTTGTTTTGAACACAGCGTCGTTTGCGTCGGACATCTGTGATTTACCAAATCGCGTACGTCGGACACATATGACTGACATGGCTCATGTAGAACTTCTTAGCGTCAGACACATATGACTGACATGGCGATGAACGTGTTAATTATAAAAAATATGATTTACATGCACATGCGTGCCTTCACATATGTGTAAACTTGTCTGTTCAAAATTTCGAACGCCGGCGCTTACCCGAAAAGTCGGAAAAAAATTTTGAGCTGATTTTTGACATCAGTAGGTCCTAATTACCCTAAAAAAGTATTTTTCTTCTGAAACAAAAAATAAAATTTAATCTCGGAGCGAAATGGGTTAAAAAAATATTGCCAACTTTCAGCAAGAAATATTTTTTATGAGCAGCAGTACGGCTTATTTTGATCTTGTAATATTTTGCTTCTTAATTACCTATTACACAAGAAACTATATTTATTGTGACCGCAAATCACCCACATTTCGATTAATATTTAAATATTTAAGAATCTTTAAATTTTTCATTGAAGAAATTAAAAAAAAAAAAATATTCCAAATTTTCCCTTTTTTTAACA
Organism: Sarcophaga carnaria; assembly: GCA_958299815.1. Taxonomy (NCBI): domain Eukaryota; kingdom Metazoa; phylum Arthropoda; class Insecta; order Diptera; family Sarcophagidae; genus Sarcophaga; species Sarcophaga carnaria. Next base: position 13,935,712 of record OY283149.1, on the reverse strand, counting down.
CAAAATAATTTTTCTACTTCATCCGCCAGTTTTCACTCTGTATATCTGTTGCTTCTAACACATTTGCTTCGTAAAACTTATAACATTTGTTTTCTCTCTCTAAATTCGCCAGTAATGGGTGGTGCTATGAGCGTTTGTCAAACTTCACAATTATCCCTTCTGTGTGTATTCGCTGATCACCTCGCTTTTTATTGTATTTATTCTGTCCCGTTATATTTTTTTTGTTTACAAAAGTATGTTTGTCTCTTTTTTACTTCTAACTTTGTTCCTTTTAATTAAATCGCCTTGCCAACTGTAAAAATTCCTATTTTTAGTGTTGCCAACTGGTTCTTTTTCTTTTCTTAACCCTCAGGCATAAGCCACGTGACAAGACAACAAATCAAATGTAATTAAGGTTAGGTTAGGTTAGAGCACATGTACTTGTCAATTAAGACAAGTACAGTACCCGGAGGTCAAATTGACCCATTGTACAATGTCCTAGTTTCTCACACCACTTATGTTGTGTGTGTTAATTTTATACATGAGTGGTGGGACCCACAGTTTAAAGTCGACTCCGAACGACAGATTTTTGAGAAACTTTTCATGGCAATTTTATTTACTCTCAGAGTTTTTGCCAGAAATCTGCTGAGAGGAAGTCGACGTAGACATACTTTTTGTATTTTGTTTTGATATCTGGCCTGTGGCTCGAACCCTGGCTTTACGTCTAATAAGCCAACACACTACCTTCTAGATAACGGCGACCTCATTGTGTTACCCAGTGTAAGTTAAACCACCTTGTCATGATCCGTTAGATGCGGCTTTAAATCACCCTCAAGCTCCGGACGAAACCGCCGGCTAGTTTTCTCAGTGACATGTTCGTCACTATTCCCAGATTTTCAAACGTTCTGTCATCCGAAAGCCGATGACGTCTTAAGGGCACTCGTATAAAAGGTGTTGCAACGATTTCGTTTCCTCCGCATCACGGCAGCTTCTGTATTAATTCTGGTGAGACAGACCGAGCTTATTAGCGAAACTGCGAATAGCGCAGTGTCTCGTCAAGTGTTTCTCTGGTTCTCCCCCTGTCTACTGCTGGAGACTGCAGTTTTGAAATTCAGCAACTAGGTATGTTGCGTCACCCACGTTTGATTACATAGATTTTATAATTTTTTAGGGTCAAAGGTCAGCCAATTTCCATTCAAGTTTTTGTAAATGTTTAAATAATTTTTTTCAAAAATAAGAATAATTTTAAATCAGTTTTTAAGGTCAAAGTTCAAATTTGCATCAAATAATTTTTCTTTTCTTTTCTATTTTTTTGCAGATCCACATTCTTCTTTCTTTTTCTCACTGTGTATGAGTGTAAAATTGTAAATTGTATATAAAAAATAATTAAAAATTATAAATAAAATATAAAAAAAATAATTAAATTTAAAACCTATTGAATAAATAAATTAATTAAATTGTGTAATAAATAAATAAATAAATAAAAATAAATAAATCTAAAGATTTGTAAATTATAAGCGATACCTAATTGTGTTCAAAATTCAATAAAAAAAATTAAAAAATATTTCAATTCATAAATAAATATTTTATAAGAAAAATATTAAAAAAAAATTAAAAAATATATTAAAAATTAAGGAAAAAAAAAATATTAAAATAATTAAGATTAGAAAATAAATCAAAATATTAAAATAGAAAAAATATATTTTAAAATAATTAAATTTAAAATTAAATAAAATTAAAAAAAAAAATAAATTCGAAGGAAAAAATTTGAAAAATCTTTGAAAAATTAAGAAAAAAAAAATAATTAAAAGAAATTAAAATAAGTGAAAAAAAATTAAGTAAATAATATAATAAAATAAAGAAAAGAAAAAAAATAAGAAAAATAAAAATAATAAAAAGAAGAAGAAATAAATTTCTTTTAAAGAAAGTTTTTTTACATCAAAAGTGTTACAAAATAAAAATTTGGGGAAATCAAATCCCATATCAAAGTGCTGCATCTTGAAAATCGTAATACAAAGTGTCATACTTTAAAAAGAAAAGGAAATACTTATTAAATAAATTAAATAAAATAAAAATAATAAACCCCGTTAATAAAGGATTATAAAATGGCTGCCACAAACTATTTTAAAAATGGATTATACCCCTGAAAGGAAAATGCGGTATTTGGCAAGACTTATTAGGTGAGTCCGAAACTATTTTTTACACTTTCATTAAAAGCAAAGAAAAATATTCTTGATTAAATAACTGTTTAAAGGTCAAAGGTCATGATTTTTAAAAATATCCATACATACATTGTAACAAACTTTGTTAAAAAGTCCTTATATCATTGCCAAACTTCAATTTATTTCAAAAAATATTGTGGAATATTAAGCTTAACCTTTGACCTTTCTGATTTTTTTAAAAGATTTTTTAAAAATGATATTTATAAAACTCTTAGGCCACAATTAACATCAATTAACAATTAATACTTGAGTTTAATTAAGAAATTTGCATTGATTTTTTAAGGTCAAGGGTCAAACCTTTTGAAATTGTTGACAAATAAAGGGTGTTTTTTTTTATTGAGGTATAGAGCTTTAAGTTGCAATAAAACAACGATGGATTATTCGATTGACATGAATTTTATTTATCCGAAAGATAATCTTGTGGCATTACATTTTAAATATGTTTTCTGGCATATGACCGCCACGGCTGGCGCGGATGTAGTCGAATCTGGACGTCCACAATTTTCGATGACTTTTTCCAACATTTGTGGCCGTATATCGGCAATAATACGGCGAATGTTGTCTTAAAAATGGTCAAGCGTTTGTGGCTTTACCGCATAGACCAATGCGTCTTTACATAGCCCCACAGAAAGTAGTCTAGCGGTGTTAAATCACAAGATCTTGGAGGCCAATTCACAGATGCAAAACGTGAAATTAGGCGCTCACCAAACGTGTCTTTCAATAAATCTATTGTGACACGAGCTGTGTGACATGTTGCGCCGTCTTGTTGAAACCACATCTCCTGGACATCATGGTTATTCAATTCAGGAATGAAAAAGTTTGTAATCATGGCTCTATACCGATCACCATTGACTGTAACGTTCTGGCCACCATCGTTTTTGAAAAAGTACGGACCAATGATTCCACCAGCCCATAAAGCGCATCAAACAGTCAGTTTTTCTGGATGTAACGGTGTTTCCACATACACTTGAGGATTACCTTCACTCTTCAAATGCGGCAGTTTTGTTTGTTGACGTAGCCATTCAACCAGAAGTGCGCTTCATCGCTAAACAAAATTCGCTTATGAAAATCGGGAACAACGGTAATCTCGCTTTGGGCCCATTCGACGAATCTACGCCTTACTTGATGATCGTTTTGCTTCAAATCTTGCACGAGTTGGATTTTGTAAGCACGCAAACCAAGATCCTTCCGCAAAATCTTCCATAAAGTGGATGGACACAGATCCAATTCCTGTGCTCGATGGCGGATGGACTCATTCGGGTCTTCCTCAATGCTACGCTCTACAGCAGCAATAGCTTCTTCTGTGCGCACCGTACAGCGTCTCTGGGGATGCAAGTTATCAATAAGAGTAAACGTGGTGCGAAAACGTTCCATGGTTAATCAAATTAACTGCTCTGATGGACGATTTTGTCGACGATAAAATGGACGTAGTGCGCGATACGTTTTTCCGCACAGAACCATTATTTTCGAAATAAAATTGCACGATTTGCAAGCGTTGTTCAGGCGTGAGTCTATTCATGATGAATTGCCAAACCAAACTGAGAATAAATCACTTGACAGCTGTTAAATCGGTCGCCATCTTGAAAAGTAATGCCAACTTAAAGTTCTATACCTCTATAAAAAAACACCCTTTATAATATTTTTATTTCTCGTATGCAAGAAATTGTCTTCTCGAATCGTTTCGTTACGTGAACTCATTCAATTCAATTGAGAAATTTAAAATAATTGTTTAAAGTCAAAGGTCACTAGCATTTCGCTCCTTTTATACTTAATTTATTTGGAGTTTGGCAACTTCTAGAATAATATTGTTGGTTTGTTACTTTGTCATTGTTTTCTTTCCTATAGGGAGTTGTTTTACACTTTTATGGTTTTAATGGTGATTCGTGAACGTTTTATGGATTATTTTTTAAAAAACATATAAGCTTAGGCCATTTACAAATAATTTTAATTAATAAAAACGTGGTGCAAACGATGTTCATTTGGCTTCAATTCTTGTACGAGTCGAGCACGGCGACGTATCGAAATTTAGCCATCCAGTTCAAGCATCTACCAAGCACTACAACATCAATATTTTCCACCCATTGTGTGTGTTAATTTTATCAATGATTTGAGAAACTTTTCATAGCAATTGTGGTTAACTTCAGATTCAGATTTTTTTGCTAGAACACTGCTGATTGAAATTCGCCTAAACAAATATTTTTTCATATTTCGTTTTGTTCGATATGTTTGAACCACGGGTTCTCATCGAATAAGCCAACACAGTACCTACTGATTATGGTGGCAGGTGACACTTCATGCCCCGGAAAGATGGTGTGAGTCTAGTAAAATTACCTTGAAGATCCTTTTGTATTTCCACTTCAAACGGTGCTAGATTCTGAGCAGCTCCTATACTTAGGACTGGGAAGTCTCGATGTAGCAGTTGTTTGTCTCATCTTAAATTGTGATAATTTGGTTTTTATTTGGAATATATCCATGATTCGTTATCATTCAGAGCTTTTTAATAAGTTGACAATGTTTTCGACGCTTCTTATTGCTTATTTTTAATTGAAAACAACTTTTCTTTAGCATTTTGCTGCTAAAAGCAATGTACACAACAGAGATCAGCAATGAGTATTCAAAAAGATGAGTAGAATTGAATCGTAGTCATAATTTCTGATACTTATACGCATTCATACTTATTTTAATATCATGGAACCTCTACTCCACATATTCAAAGTTTAAAGTACTCATCATATTCATACTTAACAACATGTATGATGTTGTTGATTTTGACTCTCCATAACTTAACATATACACGAAGCACAAAATAAGTATGAATCGCGTACGAACACTAAAATACCTACTGGAAGGTTATGTGTTTGCTCTGCTCTAATCATTTATAAGTATTATAAGAGTATTTTTTTAAAGTAATGAATCTAAATGAGCGGGCTGGCTTATGAATCAAACATATTTCGAATGGCATGAGTTTGACGTAACGTTGTACGCATACTCATTGCAACCTGTACTTAAATCAACGTTGTAGTGAGTACGAATGAATCAGAGTACATAGTTAAACTTCAATATTATCGACTCACTTATATTCAAAATTTCATGTGAGTGCTTATAAGTAGCGAAAAAACGATTCATTGCTGATCTCTGGTACACAACAACACTTCCAAATTTTCCTTATGAACAATGCAAAACAGCAACACTGTTTACAATTACACAAGAAAGGCCTCTCCACTATAATTGTTTAACGGTTTAATCTCATTATAAAAACAAAACTAACATCCAAAAGACCGCAACCATAAACAGAGCTATAAGTAAACTTTATTACAATAGCCAACAGCCAACGCCAAAAAAACACCACCACCAACAACTAATACTAACACAATATAAACATCATCTCTTTAAAAAAATAGAAATTTCCGATACTATACACTCTGCTCTCTTCATTTCGGCTTTTTCTACTCCGTCTTCTTAATATACTAGATTCTCTTGCAATGATAGAGTAATAAGTGTTGTTGTTGTTGTTGTTTGGAAATATTGGTGGTATTATTGGTATTGGGAGAAATGTTAAAAGAAAATGAAAGTAAAATAACTGGTAATACAGCCAGAGCAACAACTCTTTTACAAAATTTATGTAAATCCATATGATTGTGTATGTATGTGTGTGTGTGCATTGTAGACTACAAGGAAATAAAATACAACAAAAAAAAAGAGAAATACTCGAGATAATAGCAAAATATTGTGTATGTTGTTGCTGTTGTTGTTTTTGTTTATAATTTTAATAAGCAAAACAAAAAGAAGAAATAAAAAAAATGGAGAAAAGAGTATACAAAAGAGAGTAGAGTGCAGAAAGAGAGAGAGGAGCGTGTGTGTTGGTATTATCGAATAACATTGAAATAAAAGTCATGATCATGTTCAAGATCAACGACAGTAACAATAGCAACAACAACAACACACATGCATAAAAGAGAGAAAAAACAACCGTAAAGCAAAAGTAAATCAACCAACCACCCATACAATCAACAAGAAGAAGAGGAAGAAGACGACGTTGTAATAGCATTAGCAAGCAAAAGTAGTAGAGGAAAGCAGAAAAACTTTTACTACTTTTTCTTTAAACGGTATTTAGTATAGCACAGCACAGCAAAGCAACTCTGTGCTAAAAAAAGAAAAGAAAAAAGAAAAAGCAAAACCCACAGGAAAAGAAAATGAAAATCAAGTTCAATGAACTGGTTTTTATTATTCTATGGTGGCAGATGAGAAGAGATTTTTATTTTTATTACGATGATGCTGATGATGAGCAAATAAAAATGGATTTTCAATAAAAAGGAGAAGAATTAAAAGATTTTCTTTTAAGAAATCAAATAAAAATGACAACAACAGTGAAGGTTAACATAGGTTAATAACTGCAATCTTCTCGTCGATCCTTTAAGGTTCATAGGGCAGGGCTTCAGTAATTTTTTTTTTTTTTTTGTAAATTTCCATATTTTGTGTCAATGTCTTCACTTTGCTCCAACTATTATTTCCTTTGTAGTTTACCTGCCTGTGAGTAGATTGACTTCTTCTTCTGTCCCATATCGGGTATGCGTTTGCAGGGATTTTTTTTTTTTTTTTTTTTTTTTTTTTTTTTTTTTTTTTTTTTTTTTTTTTTTTTTTTTTTTTTTTTTTTTTTGAAACAACGGTTCCCGAACAACCCTACGTTACGTGTAGCAACGTACCAGGTTTCACAATTGCGTAGAAGGTTTGATTTTACATATCCAAGTTTCGTACGCAAAACCGATTATCCGGTAGTAATTATGATTGTTATTACTGTCGTTGTGAAGTCATTGTAGTCTAGAGGCATCGACTCAAACCCCACATCTCTAACCAAATGAAATACCAAAAAATATTTCTGCGGCGATTTTCCCCTCAGAAGATTTTTGGCAAAAAATCAAAGTAAATAAAATTGCAATGAAAATTCCCAAAAATCTGTCGTTCGGAGTCGTTCGGAGGCTCCCCGCAATTTAGGTGTTTACTTCTGGCATGCATTAATAAATGCCTCATCGATTCCAAGAATGTGTTCTGTTGATTGCGTTCTCATCATTACGTATTCTAAATATTGAGTTCATGACGATCAAGTCTTGCTTTGGTCTACAGAGCCGTGTTCTCTTATTTGATTGCCTCAAACCCATTTGTTTTGTGTAGAGTCTTTGTCCGCCGTTATCTTCCGTTTCGTGTTGTTGCGTATACCATTCTAAATATCTGTTATCACTCCACAGAAAGTTTTAGCGTGGAGCTAGTCTCCTCGCAATCTGACCTGCCTGGTAGTTGCTGCGAATTTCCACATCACCTGGAAGCCAGTAGAGAGTAATCCTCTTTTCTCCGCCTGGCTTATTCAAACTAGATAGTCCCATACTATCTTCGAGTTAATCTTATAAGAGTCTTCTAATTTTATCAATGCCTTTTGTACCTCCTATCCTAGTTGAATTGAGCACCTCTTTCGTTGGCACAGACTTCCGATTTGATATACTAGCGATTTTCCCATGGATTTCGAATATTTCAATCTGGAGCCGAAAACTCCTGCTTCTATTCCAAGCCAGAGTCCCATTCATAATCAATTTGTAAAAATAGACCATTCGACGAAAATGTGTGGTAATGCTGTTGTGTTAAGTGCCTTTTGCAACCTTTTAGGAATATTTGCAATGTCTGTGTGGGCACCAATAAGTTTTCTCACAGATCTACATATATGTACATGCCAGTTCGATGACTCTTAGTTGCAATTTCAATATCTGCCGTTCGCAGCGTTTTATTGCGCTGATAAGCTCGCAACGACGCGACGTGTCCCTGTAGTTGTATTTTGTCATTACTAGTTATTGCTACTTTTAGTACCAATTTTATTGTTTTACTTAGTTTCGTTAAACAAATGTTCTGGCATGTTCTAGGATGATAGGGTTGCCATCTAGAGTTGTTTGGAAATAACAATATCTTTATCTTTACATACGTTTTTATGATGTCCTTTGTTGATCTTATCTTCTCTGGGTGTGTCATGAGTCTTTCTGGATGGCTTATTTAAAAAGCCGATTAAAGCGTCCTATTCCAAGTATATACAACAATTGAAATCTTCGCATGTAGTTGGTCCGGATGGGGTTCCTAGCAGTATTTTAAAACACCATTTTCAATTATTGAGTACTCCATTAACCTACTTATTCAATAAATCGCTTAAATTGGGCTATTTTCCCTCCTTTTGGAAACAATCATTTATCATTCCACTGTTTAAATCAGGATCTAAAGCTGATATTTCAAATTATAGAGGAATTGCTAAACTCAATATTATACCGAAATTGTTTGAAAAACTCCTATGTGATACACTGTCATTTCAAGCATCGTCTATTTTATCTGCTTCCCAGCATGGATTCTGTAAGTCTCAATCAACAATCACAAATCTTCTTGAATTTACAACTTTGGTAAATGATGGATTTATTGTAGGCAAACAAACTGACGTCATTTATATCGATTTCAGTAAGGCATTTGATAAAGTAAATCATAACTTACTCGTTCATAAGCTTAATCAACTTGGTTTTAGTTCATCTTTATTGAATTGGATTAATTCGTATTTAGTAGACAGAAAACAGTGCGTTAAATTCAGGAATACGCAATCTAACTTTATTGATGTACTGTCAGGCGTACCACAGGGCAGTCATCTTGGGCCGCTCCTATTTACTCTTTTTTATAAATGATCTCCCTTCTGTTATCAAAAATTCAAACACATTAATGTATGCAGACGATGTTAAAATATTTTTATCATTTAATAACATTGAAGACCAAGTACTTTTACAAGAGGATATTAACTACTTAACCTCTTGGTGTAGTATTAATTTAATGGAGCTGAATGTTAAAAAATGTAAATATATGTGCTTCACTCGATCATCACCAACCAATGGATTTTATACAATGAATGGTGCCGCTCTTAAACTAGTTAATACCTTTAACGATTTAGGGATAGTTTTCGATTGTAAATTGGACTTCAGAAATCATATTACATCAACTGTTAGCAAAGCTACATGTACCCTGGGATTTATCAAACGATGGGCTAAAGAGTTTTCTGATCCTTATGTTACTAAGCAATTGTTTACCACACTGGTTCGCCCAATTCTTGAATATGGATCTGTAATATGGGACCCTCAATACGCTGTACGCTCTGACAAAATTGAATCAGTTCCAAAACAGTTCTTATTATTTTGTCTTCGTGGTTTAGGGAATGGATGGGATCCTAATGAAAGGTTACCACCTTATGAAAAACGCCTAGCACTCATTAAATTACCAACTTTAAAAAGCCGTCGTAAAATGCTAAATGCTGTCTTTCTTCTGAAGCTGTTTAATGGTGTTATCAACTCTCAATTTCTTCTAGAAAAACTTTCCATAAAAGTACCTGTTCGTCCGACTAGATACCATAATTTCTTAAATATAAAACATTACACAGTTAACTACGCGAACTTCGATTCATTTCGTAGAATCTGTAATGATTTTAATAGTCTGTATCTTCATATAGATTTTAATAAAAGTATGGAAACCATTAAAAAGGATATAATTTTACAATTAAACACATTTAATTAATAATTTGAATGTGGTCTCTTTTTTAACTTATTTTTTGAATTGAAATCATAATAATAATAATTCTGAATTGATATATAAAATGAATTGAAATATAAATGTAAAATTTAATGAATTGAAATATAAAATGTAATAGTCTGTAAGGATTTTCCATAGACTTAAATAAATAAATAAAAAAAAAATATTCTTCAAAATTAGAAAACCATGATGCAAATTTTTTTTGTCTTTTCCCCGGATTTGCACTCGAATTATTCAGGTTAACTACTGCATCATACTGCCACAATACACAATACCACAGTACCTGCAATAATTAAGGATCTCCAATGTACTATCAAAACTAAGTTTCGTTCTTAAGCTCTCCAGTGGACTATGAAAACTAAATTTCATTCTAAATGCTCCCATTTAAGTTGCTTAAGCAGCTATTTTGCAAATTTTCATGAGCTACAGGCTTGGTAACCATAAATACAAGTTTTAACACTCGCCGGAATTTAGCTTTCTACCTTTCACCACTCCTCGTTGGAAAGTTTTCAATGAAATTGATAATGAAACAGGGAGAGGCTGCTACATTGTTAGACAAAACCATGTTGGAGTAATTGATTGTCAGGGAAATTAAATAGCCCGCAGATTATTATCAGCGTTTTTATGTATTTAATGATCCAATCCTTCATCGCCAGTACCAGACTCCACGGTGTAGTCAGCAAACTCCTGATTGCAATTCCATTAGTCGTACTTCTCCCAGAAATAATAACCTTACGCACACTGCCATTAGCACTAACGAAGTCTCGGTTTTTTTATTATCCCTGGGACCTCAAGAGGTTAAACCATTTGAGTGCCATATTCTCATCCTGAAGACACAGCGTTGTATTTTCCAACATTTTTGCCCGCCTTATAGTCTTGAGAAATGATGGCAAAATAATTTTAAATAATTTGCAAAATTTCTAATTTCTATCGGCCTGGCCTTTCTTACTTACTTAATTGGCCATAACAGCCCATTTATCGGATTTCGGCCTTGCGCAACACACCCTTCCAGGCGGCTCTACTTCGTGCGCGCCTACTCCAGTTGGTCACACCAATCGATGACAGGGCTTCCTCGATTTGGTCCTTCCAACGGACGCAAGGTCGTCCGCAGATTCCCGCATCAAATACCCGTTTCGCCGGAGCATCCTCTTCCATTCGAACGACATGGCCGAGCCAGCGCAGCCGCTGGATATTAACACGCTGTACAACGTCTATGTCGTTGAGAAGCTCATACAGCTCACTGTTGGATCGGATACGGAAATCATCGCCAACGCCGGACCTTTTCTCTCGAACACTCTCAAGGCCGCTGCATCTGTACTTAATAGGGTCCATGCCTCTGCGCCATAAAGAAGCACGGGTAGGATGAGTGTCTTGTAAAGTTTTAATTTTGTCGCGCGAGAGAGGTTTCTGCTACTCAATTGCCTATTGAGATCATAGCAGCACCTGTTGGCAAGAGTGATCCTGCGCTTGATCTCCAGACTGACATCATTTCTGGTGGTAACAGCGGAGCCAAGATAGATGAATTCCTTGACCGTATCAAAAGTATAGTTATCGGCCGTAATTGTCGATAAAAATATGGTGTGTGTCGACTTGTTTTTCGTGGGTCTTTTCCAGGATTTGGCGTTGTGTGAGGATCTGGTCGATGTTGGACTTGCCAGGTCTGGAGCCGCACTGATAAGGTCCAATCAGTGTTTTGACGAGTGGCTTCAGTCGTTCACACAATACGCCTGTAAGAACATGGCCTTTCTTACTTTGTAATTTTATTCAAAAAAAATTTGTAATAATTGTCACAAAGAAATTTAAATTTTATTTCTATTTCAATAACATTTTTTTGCTTTTCCTTTTTTCTTGGTTTATGTCTTGACTAATTTCATTCATTTTTTTTATTTTTATTGTGATTATTATTCGCTTAGTAACTGTGGTTAATACTATGTACACTGTACACCGTAAAAAAATGTTCATTCGCATACTTGAAGAGATGGTGAAGCATAACCACGTGCCATTTCTTTCGGTGTATTTTATAATTGCACACGACAACAACAACAACAATAACGGAAAGAAAAAAATAAAACCAATTACTCATCTCTTAAAACATGGCCGTCTTTGTTTATGTTTGTGGGTGAATAAAATGACGCATACCGGTAGAGAGAGAGAGAGAGAGAGAATGGTCAGCATATTGCAAATACAGTGAAAATCAAAAGTATACATATCTATGTCGGTGGCCTATTTGCACAAGATTTTTTAGTATAATTTTATCAGGCCATCATATAAGGTGACAGTAAAAGTTAATCAAAAGTTACACCGCCTAGCGCAATATGTTTATAGTGTTAAGAAACTTTTACTGCGTACTGTATTATGTAAACAAAGAAAATCTAAAGAAATCATGAATATTTAATTGTTTAAACAAAAGAATTAAAAATAAAATGATAGAAACGAAGAAAGAAATTCTACTTAAGCGGAGAAAATATCCTCAGATTTTTAATTTCTCTTCACATCAGTGCTCTAGTTGTGTCTAAATAGGAGGGGCTTTCCTCATCACATTTGTCTCTACCTTCATCGATGGCTGAGAGATGATTGTTGCAGACTCTTCTAAAGATATCAAATCATGTCTGAGCATTATCAATTTTCCAGACTAATGTAACTGCCTTCCAGGCCGAAACCTTAGCCATAAAGATGGCAGTGGACTTATAAGACATTTGCTTTGCTTTGCATAAGACGTTTGCCCTACAAAAAAAAAATAGTTTTATTCTGTCAGAGACATACCTAGCTAAGCAATTCGATCAACAGCATTTTTTTTCAAACAGCACTCAGGGGATGGCCCCTACTCATGCAGTGCATTGTTATGGGAAGGTGGAAAGAGGGAGTAGTGTTTGTGGACATTTGATTTAAACTCAAGATGTGAACGGCAGGGAAACGAGTTGCTGCTAGGACCTAGCATTTGTAGGTTCTCTAGGTCATTTATAGCCTAGACAGACAGGCTCATATGTGGCCTATGAATTTCTATTTAGAAATTTTGCTAAACGGTACCACTTAATTAATAATTTCAGTTCTTTAGGCAAGATCACAACCTAGCGTCTTATTCCATCCATAAAGTATGTGTTAATTTTAGCGATAAGTGGCTTGACCTACAGTTTTAGGTCGACTCCTCCGAATGACAGATTTTTTGAGAATATTTTCATGGCAATTTTGTTTACTTTCCTTGAAGCTTTTTCCATAAGCCTGCTGCTGACTGAGGAAGTCGCAAAAAGAAATATTTCTTTCATATTCCGCTGTTGTTCGAGATGCCTGAGATGGGATTTGAACTATGGATTCTTGTCTAATAAGCCGTGATACCACCACTTCCTACTTCAGTAGGAAGAATTAGAAAGATACTCTGTGATGATGCCATAGAGAGAAAAACCATGTGTATTATTAAGACTAAATAAAGAGGTCTGGAAGACCTTGCATCCTAAGCATAATGTTGGGCATACAACTAGTCGACTTGATGGCTTAGGTCTATGCCGATTTGTAAAGGGTCCGCCAAATAACTTTTTTTTGGAAAATGCTTTTGAAAAAAACTACTGAATATTTTCTCAAATTTCTTTTTTTATTTGAAAGTACAATCCTTCCGGTTAATAATGGAAAATAATTTCATTCAAATGGCTGCCTCGGCTGGCCATGCAGTAGCCTACACGATCGGTTCAATTTTTAAGTACATTATCGATTGTGTGCAGCTGTATTTCACCAATGGCTTCACGAATATTGTGCTTTAAAGCGTCAATTGTCTCTGGCTTGTCGGCGTAACACTTATCTTTGACGGCACCCCACAAATAATAGTCCAACGGTGTCAAATTGCAGCTCCGAGGTGGCCAAACGACATCAGCTCTGGGGCTGATAATGCGATCTTCAAAAACAGGGCGCAAAACATTGAGTATAGCTTCGGCTGTGTGGCACGTAGCGCCGTCCTATTGAAACCAAATGTTGCCAATATCCTCCTCTTCAATTTTTGTGAACAAAAATTCGTTCAACATGATTTCATATGATTGTTATCCTCCCTTTACTTACTTATTAAAGATGCAAACCGTGTATAAAAGATATTTTATTGTATCCATCCATTTTTAGGTTATAAAAGTTTCTTAGCTAAAAAGCAATACAAGTTAATAGTGCCCTTCAATTCAAAGAAATTTAATTTTTGTAGCCTTAGCTGCGTCCTCCGCTTCTCGCCAATAAGTAGGCGAGCCTCCACGCCGTGAATTTAGAGCATTTTTCGAGTGAGAAGGGATGTCTGGAAACAAACTAAGTGTGTTCTCAAACCAAGTGGGTTTAATGCAACCGAAACTCATGATGGGAAACTACAATAAGCAGAGATCTGAGTCATGCATCACTGTAGAGTCGGAGTACACATATTCTCGAGTCCAACATGCACATAAATTCTGTGACGATGAAAATGAATCATCGGAGCACATTCCTGGAATCAGTGGGGTCATTAATGCATTCCAGGAAGGCAAACCTGAGTGCATATGGAAGTCCTATGCAGGGAATTGTCATTGCTGACGCCGAGCAGTTTCCAGAAATTAATAATAGGCTTGATGGCATTATAGAGATACTCTATAAAATTTGAGGGGACTACAGTAGGTCGTATGGTCACAGTACTAAGGCATCTTCTCACTGGTTGTGATTATTTTTACAGTGTTTATTTTAAATTAAACTTTTTGCTAAAAATTTTACTACAAATAATTTAAAATCTTTAACTTGCTTGGTTTTTTCTTAAAAAATTCTTAATTTTTTTAAAATTCCTTTAAAATTTCGTTTGAAATCAAAGAATTTCCCTTAAAACCTTACAAAATCCCTTTAAACACTTCAATTTCCCACAGTGTATTTACCTAAAACCGGTGAATTATTAAGAAAACTTAACGGTTTTTAAATTTATAAAACTGCACTCTCACAAAAGCTTCAATCAAATGTAAGCCGTTAATATGGATACTCTTTAAAAAATACTTCTCTGTGCTGTTTTGTATACTTAGTAATTAACAACAACAACAACAGCTATAACATATAATTGATTTTATTACCTAAACTACTGGAATTTAAACTACGAAACGAAAAAAAAAATTGTTGCTCTCAATTTACATTGAATAAAAGCAAAGAAAAACAACAACAGAAACAGATTAAATACAGGCCAAAGTAAAAGAGATGAGATTAAGGAATGTGAGAGTGTGAGTAAGCTGAACACACCACTCTCATGTATACAATAATTTCCCCCAAAAAAATGTGTGCGCATGAGTTTGTATTGGTGTTTTTGTAGGGACTTTTTTGTCTTTTGTTTCTCGTTGTGTTTTCTTTTGAAGTAAACTTACATGGTATATGAAAGCTGCCGGTTATGAAAATCGAGAAACAAAATTTAATTGAATGTGACTGCGATGTTGCTGGAGTTCATTGAACTTTGCTATTGAAATTTTTTGGGTAATTTTTTTTATTATTGCTGGTATTGTTGTTGTTGTTTTCTTTATACACGCAATGATGTGTTTTGTACAGGGGATGTAGAGGGGTTTGGTAAGTGTTTTAAAGGCTGTTGTTGTTTTTGCTTATATTTTGCTGTTGATAAATGATTTGTGCTGTTTAATGTTTTCCTACTTTTGGTCTTTTTTCTTTTTTATTTTTGTTATGACAAGAGTGTGTGTACGTACATGTGTCTTTGCTTTTTTATGAAAGATTAACAAAAGGGGAGCTTTTTCACACCCTCTCTTTATGCTTTTTGCTTTACAAACACACATATTTTTACGCATTTTTTGTTCTCTCTTTCTCTCCCTCTCATTCTCTATGGTTACCTATTTTATTAAGAATATTTGGTTTTGTTTTTCCTTAATTTTTCGGCAATTTTTACTGCTGCAGAGTAAAACAACAACAGCAACCATCACAAAAGAAGACGAAAAAAGTCGGAGAAATAATCATTAACAACAAAATATAGTGACAAGGGCGCCTAAATTGCGTATATGTATGTATGTATGTGTAGTAGGCACATGCATTCATGCATACACACATAAATAATTGCGTTAAAGATACCGACCGGCCTTTTTTTTTGTTTTGTATTGTTGCTATGACTTGCTCATGCTCTGTACTTGGCCCTTCTACCGTTATCCATGTTGTTGTCGCCGCCATCATAAATAATACTGTACTGTTGTACTGCTGTGTTGTATCGTATCGTATTGTATTGTTGTTGTTATTTGTGTGTGCTTTAAACCAGTGTGAAGTTGAAGGTTATTTCGGTGTGTTCTTGCTCTTGATAATGACAATGGGCAACAACAACAAAAACAACAAGTCACCTTCAAGCTCCTCCAATGTTATTGAAAATTGTGTTGTACATAAAAACAACAAGAGTAAGGGAGAGAGGGAGAGAGCGGTTAGGAGAAAATTTCATTTGCTATTATAGAGAAAGAGAGAAATGTTGTGTATTCTGTGTATTTGATGCAGAGAACAACGATTTACTGTTATAATCTCCATATTATTACTGCGTGTAAAATGCGTGTGTTTTTTTTCTACAATGAAATTTTCATGAAATTTTATTTTGAAAAGTTTACTTAAAGTTTTATTTTATTTGCCATAAGAAAATAACGCAAATAATTGTTTTAAACAAAAGAAAACTTCACTTTATTGAAATATTTAATAAATCTTCATTTTAAATTGAGATAAAGAAAAATTTAAATCGAAATCATCATCAGTGTTGCCAACTTAGCCTAGCTACCACTGCTTAATATGTAAACCACGTGCTTTTAAGTTATTTTCATCGTATTTAATCCCGTTTTAAATATGTTTTCCTGCAATTTGACAGTTTTTTTAGGCACCAAGCCGTGTTTTACTGCTTCTGAGGAAAGTAGGCCACTGTTTTAAACGTAACAAAAGGAATAGGGAGTACTCTCCCACGTACTTAGTTATTTAATTGGTCATTACAACCCTTTAGACAGGATTACAACCTGGCTTCTCACACCATCCTTGTTGTATGTGTTAACTTTTGATCCATAAGCGACGAGACACACAGCATGCTTCTGAGATGCGTAAATAGAGTTCCCCCAACTCTTCACCTGAACTAAACCCCGAATATTCAATAACAATAAGGGGTCCATACTGCTTTAGGGAAGCAAGATGTGGAAAGGCACTCTAACACATGGGCAATACGGTTTTCTTTCATACATTGTGTAAGCAGAGTATTGGGAATCTTTAGTCCCCAGCGTATTAACAGTGAAATGATCTGGATTGCAGTGCAAAAAACTTCTGTGAAAGGGGAAATCCGTAAACATAAATAGCGGCGTTTCATAGGGTATAACCTAAAAAAAAAGCCATTCGGTCTGAGAGGTGTCGAACACTTGGGCTTACTTAGAGGAGCAACATTTGAAAAGAAGTTTAGATGGCTGGCAATAAAATTTTTGGAAATTTAAAAATTTTCAAACTTTAGCGGAGGAGAAAAACAGTCTTTAATTCATTTGAATTTTTCTTTAAGTGAAAATATTGAACGCTTTTCCTTTAACATAAAAACTTCTGACAAAATTATGGATACACATTCATTCCCTACCCCGTGTAAGCTGCCGCATAAAAGAAGAAAAAAATAAGCATTTAATGCGTCTCCCCTAAATTAAAGGAAAAACTACCCTCCGTAACCACCACCACGAAAATGAGTACAAAAGCGAGGAGGAGAAAAACATGGAGCAGCATAAAAGAAGAAGAAGGAAAATGTTGGCCAAATTGGAATGGTAAAATAAGCAAACAAAGAATGGAAAATGTTTACAAAGAGGAATCCGAAAAAAAGGAAGGAAGAAGGAAAGAAAGAATGTAAAAAGA
This sequence comes from Sarcophaga carnaria, assembly GCA_958299815.1. Classification (NCBI taxonomy): domain Eukaryota; kingdom Metazoa; phylum Arthropoda; class Insecta; order Diptera; family Sarcophagidae; genus Sarcophaga; species Sarcophaga carnaria. The sequence goes on along the minus strand of OY283149.1, from coordinate 13,918,106 downwards.
ACCTTCAAAATGTATTTCAATGTCAAGTAATACCCCCCCTCCCCCCACAATTTATTTTGGCATCAGCAGTGCGGCATGGTAAAACAAAATGAAATAATATTTTGACAAACTCAAAGGACAGACAAACAGAAAGACAAAATGTTTTATAGGATTCCAAACATACACACACACATACACATGTATGGACGCTGCTTACTTCTACCCACTTGTACAAATTCCGTACCCCCTCCAATTCAGTCTTTCATTCATTTTGTACTCCCGAAGGCACATTTAAATGTGTATGTATTCATTCATTGAAATTAGGGGATAAGAAAATAATATTGAAGGGGGGAATACAAAGGAATCAAAAGCGGGAGACAAAAAAAACGGTTACGGAAAACGTATCGCGCACTACGTCCATTTTACCGTCGACAAAATCGTCTATCAGAGCAGTTAATTCGATTAACCATGGAACGTTTTCGCACCACGTTTACTCTTATTGATAAATCGCATCCCCAGAGACGCTGTACGGTGCGTACAGAAGAAGCTATTGCTGCTGTAGAGCGTAACCATCTACATCGAGCACAGGAACTGGATCTGTGTCCATCGACTTTATGGAAGATTTTGCGGAAGGATCTTGGTTTGCGTGCTTACAAAATCCAACTCGTGCAAGATTTGAAGCCAAACGATCATCAAAAGTAAGGCGTAGATTCGTCGAATGGGCCCAAAACGAGATTACCGTTGTTCCCGATTTTCATAAGCGAATTTTGTTTAGCGATGAAGCGCACTTCTGGTTGAATGGCTACGTCAACAAACAAAACCGCCGCATTTGAAGAGTGAAGGTAATCCTCAAGTGTATGTGGAAACACCGTTACATCCAGAAAAACTGACTGTTTGGTGCGCTTTATGGGCTGGTCCGTACTTTTTCAAAAACGATGGTGGCCAGAACGTTACAGTCAATGGTGATCGGTATAGAGACATGATTACTAACTTTTTCATTCCTGAATTGAATAACCATGATGTCCAGGAGATGTGGTTTCAACAAGACGGCGCAACATGTCACACAGCTCGTGCCACAATAGATTTATTGAAAGACACGTTTGGTGTGACCGCCTAATTTCACGTTTTGGACCTGTGAATTGGCCTCCAAGATCTTGTGATTTAACACCGCTAGACTACTTTCTGTGGGGCTATGTAAAGTCATTGGTCTATGCGGTAAAGCCACAAACGCTTCGACCATTTGGAAGACAACATTCGCCGTATTATTGCCGATATACGGCCACAAATGTTGGAAAAAGTTATCGAAAATTGGACGTCCAGATTGGACTACATCCGCGCCAGCCGCGGCGGTCATATGCCAGAAATCATATTTAAAATGTAATGCCACAAGATTATCTTTCGGAGAAATAAAATTCATGTCAATCGAATAATCGAATAATAATAAAAATAAAAAAAAAAAAAAAAAAAAAAATAAAAAAATAAAAAAAAAACACCCTTTATAAGGGATGGAGAACTAGAATCCGTTCATTGACTGCACCCCCCGTTTTATTTAAAATCTCTGCTATTATTTCCATGTAAAGCTGCTAGAGTACTCCCTTTAATATGTGTAACGTACACCTCTAATGTCTGTCCCAATACAGTTGCCTTGGCAAACTCCAGCATGGTATTCGGTGTCAGTAAGAAAACTCCATGTCCAGTGCTTAAAACGTTTCTAAACTTCGCTTTCTGAGATACATTAATGCCAATATCTGTTCTGATGATGTGTTCTTATGATTCACTTTCCTTATCCCTGAAGCTATACAATGGGCGTGAGATGCTCCCTATACCGAATAAGTGTCTACAATTCTATATTAAAACTCCGCTCATGCTCATGCATAATCTGATGCGTGACATAAACCTCCTCTTTCTCATCGTAATTACTCAGCGAAAGTTTAGAAAACCCATTTGTTTTGGTGAAGAGTCTCTATTCTCTGTCTTCCTTTTCGACGGGTAAACCCATGCGAACAACTGTTCTTAGTCCACATAAAGATTCTGACTGGAAGGCGGCGAGGAAGTTGCCTACCTTGACAGCTTATCTCTCTCCTCATTACCTTAAATTGTCGTACGACCTGAAATCCAGCAGAGGCTGACCTTATTTCCCCTGCAAAACTGACTTAGTTGGCCCCTGGCAATTCCATACTAACATCGAGTCGTGATTAGATAGTATTGCCTAGTCCCGGCGAGGCTCCCTTGTGGGAGCAGCGTGGTGGCTGTGGTTTGGACGCAAATCGCGGGGAGTAAGCAAGTACAGTGTGTCGTTACACTCTTACCGCATTGAAGGAGTTTAGATGGTCTCAGACACCCCTAAACAAGAGGAAAGTGTGTCCAACACAACATGACTTCAAATTGATACCTACATATGGTGATGTGATGCGTGACACGGCACGCGTTTGCATCACCCACATGTTGGTGATGTGATACGTGGCACGGCACGTTATTGCATCATTATGTGTGGAGGCGTTGGAAGACGCATTGTATTTCACTGTGCCACATGGCGGTGCTCACGTTAAACTGAAATTCAATTGTCTCGTCCGGGCATGTAGCCTCCAAATTGCTGCATTCACACACATCCTATCTTGTTGCGGAGTATTTTCCAAAATCATAATAGAGTCACTCCACTCCTCTGGTCTGGAGGGACGGCAGCAAGCGTAGCTCCTGGCCAGACTTCACCAATCCTTCTGATAGCCTCCTTATAGAGCTCCATAGAACGGAGGTCAGAGCAAGCCACCAGCTTGATGTGACCCTGATACCACCCCGCATCAGTACAGCCGGGTGAGGGGCCAGGTTTGGAGTCCATTACTCCAAGGAAGACGTCCAAGAGCGCATGTTCCACCAGCTTCCACTTAGTGGGAGCAATGGAACCATCAGGGTGGCTCTGGTCAACGACCGCCCAGGTCAGATCTTCCTTTAATACCTCACTGAGAGGCTTAGAAGGTTTGCTGGGGTCAGGACGTCTAGGTTGCGTCGACGAACGGGCATGTAGCCTCCAAATTGCTGCATTCACACCCTGTCTTGTTGCGGAGTATTTTCCAAAATCATAGTAGAGTCGCTCTCTTCGTAACGTGTAAGTAACGTGTAAGGAACGAGATGTTAGCCATGATTCCCTCTCTTGCTTGTCTCCTATTAAGCTTTCCATAGTTTCCCTACCTCTGACCCTCATTAAACGGCCTTAAATCATACAGAATCTCCAGCAATGCTGATGGAAAAATTCTCATTGTTCCAGTTGAACCATTACATCACAGTCTCTTTATCTGGTCTTACCATATCTTCCATACCTCTCACCCTCATTTAACGGCCTTAAATCATATAGAATCTCCAGCAACGCTGGTGGAAAGAATCTCTTCGTTCCAGTTAAACCATTAAATCACAGTCTCTGTTTCTGGTCCCACTCCCTCTGAGCTGTTTTTGAATTAGTCCTACCTGTGTCCTAGCGTGCTCTGCTAGTCTTAGTCTGCACAGTCAGTTTTCTTTTCGTGTTCTTTTCAGACTTCTTTCATTGGCAATAGGCGGATAAAATTAACACACAAAGCAAGGGTTGTGCGTGAAGGTAATCAGGTATTAGTCCTGATTAAAGAGTTGTAATGACCAATTACAAATGAATCTAGTGTGCTTAGGGACATCACTTTCCCCCTCAAGAGAGGAATGATTATCTCACGGTTGAATTGTTTTGGATTAGCAGCGGTACTGACTTTTGCAAGTGCATCAGCTATGTGTCCGTCAGATATATTCCCTTCTATGTTGCCATGTGACGCGGTATTCTCTCGAGAGGCACCCAGCTCCCATAGTCAAGGGTCGATGAGGTGAACACCCTCTAATGAGCGTTTAGGAGTCAGTAAATATGTGTACATAGTCCTGATCAATATATCTTGGTAGTGAATATATGCAGCGGTTGTTTTTATGCCCTGAATTACAGTGTCGCTTGAAGTCGCCGTAGTCTAGTAGGCAGTGTGTTGGCTTATTAGACGCAAAAGCCTGGGTTCGAGCCCCAGGCCAGACATCAAAGACATAATACAAAGAGTATTTTTGCGGCGACTTCCTCTCAGCAGATTTCTGGCAAAAACTCTGAGAGTAAATAAAATTGCCATGAAAAGTTTCTCAAAAAATATGTCGTTCGGAGTCGACTTTAAACTGTAGGTCCCACCACTCATGTATACAATTAACACACACAACATAAGTGGTGTGAGAAACTAGGACGTTGTACAATGGGTCAATTCGACCTTCGGGCACTGTACTTGTCTTAATTGACAAGTACACGTCATCTAACCTAACCTAACCTGACCTACAGTGTTGTAATCGGGTATTTGAATCTGAGATTCAGATGATCTTTACTTGTCGTGTATCTTGTGTCGTCACACCAGGATTTTCTGGTAAATTTGTTATGAAGCCAGATTTGAAAGGCGGTTCTTGTAACTTCTAGTCAACAAGGAGATCCAAAGTACCTCATATTTAAGCATGATTCTGTTTGCTCATGATTTTGTGATACTCAGCCCCTCTTAAGTGAGTTAAGGACACTGAATAATGAATGAAAAAATTGAAGACTGGATTTGAAAGGCTTTTTTTCGCTTCACTTCCTTACGCTGCCCTTATCTCAAATCAACCTTGGATTTTAAGGCTTTAAAACAGTAAACTTTGCAAATTAAGGAGTGTTATTAGCAACATGTATCTGATTTATATCGCAACATGTTGCAAAATGTTGCCAGCAACATGTTTGCTGTGTGATTGTTCTTAGCAGGGATGGAAAAGTTGGTAGAATTGTACTTTTTTTTAGCACTATTTGGAAGTCATAAACACCATAGCACCTCAATGACTAATTTAGCACTATTTAAACATTTTCCCTAATCCCTCCCTACGAAGGGAGAAATAGACTGTTTGCTTCGACTGTCTTCAATTTAATCCAAACAAGGGATTTATTGAAGTCATTTAATTCGTGTTACTACAATTTTGAAATAACAAATAGTTTGCTAGCAAAAAATGTATCATAAATAGTGATTTAAAATTTAGATCTCATAAACTTTTGTATTCTTTTATAGTTAAGTATTAAAATAAGTTGTTAAGTTTACCTATTATAAAGGGTCCGTCAAATAACTTTTTTTTTTGAAAATGCTTTAAAAAAAAACTCCCGAATATTTTCTCAAATTTCTTTTTTTATTTGAAAGTACAATCCTTCCGGTTAATAATGGAAAATAATTTCATTCAAATGGCTGCCTCGGCTGGCCATGCAGTAGCCTACACGATCGGTCCAATTTTTAAGCACATTATCGATTGTGTGCCACTGTATTTCACCGATGGCTTCACGAATATTGTCCTTTAAAGCGTCAATTGTCTCTGGCTTGTCGGCGTAACACTTATCTTTGACAGCACCCCACAAATAATAGTCCAAAACGGTGTCAAATCGCAGCTCCGAGGTGGCCAAACGACATCAGCTCTACGGCTGATAATGCGATCTTCAAAAACAGGGCGCAACACATCGAGTGTAGCTTCGGCTGTGTGGCACGTAGCGCCGTCCTGTTGCAACCAAATGTTGCCAATATCCTCCTCTTCAATTTTTGTGAACAAAAATTCGTTCAACATGGCCCGATAACGATCGCCATTGACTGTAACGGCCACTCCTTGCTCATTTTCGAAGAAAAATGACCCAATTATGCCTCTGAACCAAAAACCGCACCAAACAGTGACTCGTTTTGGGTGCGTCGGCTTTTCAATGTAAGCGTGCGGGTTTTCTGTGCCCCAAATGCGACAATTTTGCTTGTTTACATACCTGCCAAGATCAAAATGAGCTTCATCTGAACAGATGATTTTTTTTGCCAAAATCGGCATCTTCTGCAGGCCCACTTAGCGAAGCGAAAACGCATTCCCAATTCAATTCAACTCCTGAACCAATTGGACTTTGTATGGCGACATACCAAGGTCATTATGCAAAATTCGTCTCAATGATGTCTCCGAAATGTTCTATTGTTGAGAACGACGGTGAATTGATGTTGATGGGGCGGCTTCACGCACACTTTCTGCTACAGCAGCAATATTCTCGGGTGTACGCACTGCTTTTGGCTTTTCACGCTTTGGTTTATCGATGAGGATGCCAGTTTCTTTCACTTTTTTTCACAAGATAACGAACATACGGAGCTGACGGTGCTTCTCTGTTTCCAAAATCCGTACGCAATTTTCAATTACAACATTACCATGATTTTCAAAGTAATGTCGCAATATTTCCCAGCGTTGTTCAAGCGTATACACAACCATATTCGTTCAGCGGAAGGATAAAACTAACTATCTGTCAAATCAGACATGAGCTAAGTGTTACCATTCACGAAATAAGCACTAGTTGAAAAAAAAAACGTTCGATGGCGGACCCGATATATACAAGTACTTAGCACAAAGAAACTGCAATGTATCTTTTTGTTAATTTTTATGTTTTTTTACACATATATGTACATAAATATATGTAAACTGAGTTGCCATTTATATTTTTATTTAATTTTTAATAAAAAAGTTTAAAAAAGAAAAAAGTGAGTTTAGTACAATTTTTTGTGAAAGTTAGTATAATTTGTTAAGTTCAATTTCCCATCCCTGGTTCTTAGTGTTATTAGCAACATGCATCTGATTTGTATCGCATCATGTTGCAAAATGTTGCCAGCAACATGTTTACCGACTCCATAGTTAACATTTAAAATCATTCGAGAGGGTAAAGGTCCTCTATTTCAAACTGTTATTATTAAACAATTAATGTAATCCCCCTTTGGATACTGATTTGTATTGAAATTCTTTGAAATTATTGGCCTAAAGTGACGCCATTTGTTTGTCACACGTGCCATTAGTCACGTCTTATATTGGACATCCTCTAAGCGCCTGGAAGCCAATAAAAACAATAACAAATGCTTTGGAAAAATACAACTGAACAACCACCCTCCCCACCCACTTCCCCCCTTCTTAAAATGCAATAAAAGTGAGAGAAAATGTTTTCGGAAGAACAACATGCGGAAAAACAAGCCGCGTGAAAGACGAAAAAAAAACAGTCATTAGCCAAGAATAATGAAGAGTTCAATGAACTCTCAACGCTATAGAGAGAGAGAGAGGCAAATGACATTAAATCGGTTTTTTCATTACAACACAGCCTAAATTTAGGTGCCATTAAAGTCTAGCAAAGGAAGTAGAGAGGGGTGGTGAATGAGTTCTCAGAAAATAGGGAAATCAATTCTCCGTTTACTCAAAGGAAACAATCATTATGAATTTTCTTTACCGAAAACCAAAGCGGAGGCCTGTCCTTAGGGGGTGGTAGAGGACAAGGTGTGGGTGGTTAAATGTTGTTTAATAAGATGACGGAGAGTTTTTTCCCTTTTTTTCTGTTATAAAAGCCATCTAAGCCTACTTTCCAACACCCACTTTATTAAGAAGATAAATAAGATATTGAAGTAAACACATTAAGTTTAGGGCAGAGCCTTAAAGGTATGCTGTCATGATAGATTTTCATAAACGATATCCAACTGGAAATGAGTCTTGAGAGATAATTCGCACAGAAAAGAATGGATTCAGCTAGGCTGGGTTAGGTTAAGGTAGGCTGTTAAACTAGGATGTTAAACTAGTTTAACTGGGAAAGGTAACAGAGAAAGTAAAACAAATTTTTCCTAATCAATTAGCATTATAACAAATCCGGAAGGTCTCCTAAGGGATTAAAAAATGGAAAGAAGTCTTCAAATCAAATTGCTTAGAATTCAGACCTCTCTGCCATCGAAATCAAGACATAGAATTTTTAACGCAATCTCCTCCATGCCAACATAAAGCTGTACAGGCTTTTATGAATAAGAGTTTGTGTCAAACTCCTAGCTATCAAATGCCTCCATTCAGACGACTCCTACTTAGCGAACTAACAATGAGTCTTTAGGTTAGGTTAGGTTAGAGGACGTGTACTTGTCAATTAAGATAAGTACAGTAACCGGAGGTCGAATTGACCCATTGTACAATGTCCTAGTCTCTCACACTACTTATGTTGTGTGTGTTAATTTTATACATGCGTGGTTGGTGGGACCTACAGTTTAAAGTCGACTCCGAACGACAGAAAAAACCAGAAATCTGCTGAGGGGAAGTCGCCGAAGAAATACTTTTACGTCTAATAAGCCAACACACCACCTACTAGACTACGGCGACTTCAGTTCCAGTGTGCGTTAATTTTATACATGAGTGACGGGACCTACAGATTTAAAGTCGACTCTGAACGACAAATTTTTTTTTTTAGAAACTTTTCATGGCAATTTTATTAACTCAGAGTTTTTGTCAGAAATCTGCTGTGAGAGGAAGTCGCTGAAGGAATACTTTTTGTATTTTGTCTTGATGTCTGGCCTGGGGCTCGAACCTTGGCTTTACGTCTAATAAGCCAACACACTACCTACTAGACTATGGCGACTTCAAAAGTGTAAGAGAATATTTGAAAGGTTGATGAATGGTTGATGAAAAACAAATTCTTCCCTGCCTTTGAACTTAAAACTCAAATTTGTATTTTTTAAACACCAGTTTGGTAGATAAGTGATAGAAGAGTAGGAGATCAGTCATAGGATTCAAGATCTCAGGGGCTATCGTCATACAACTAAGCCATCAAGCCAGCTTGTTGTGAGCTCACCATTAAGGGGGACTAACCACACTTTATATCGACGCCTCCATTCTATAACGTTCTAAGTAATGTTCTGTTCGTTAATGTTCTTGTATTTTTAAATTCTACGTTCTCTAACTTAAATACTGTCAACATTTTGTTAAGATGCGCCGATCCGTTCCGAAGTTATAGGGAAAAATCTTCTTGGAATACACATGTAGTCGTATGTCGCGCGAAAACTTTGAGAGCTCATAACTCAAAACACACTTTTTCGACTTAGAATGTTATAGAATGGAGGCGTCGATATGTATATTAAGTTAGCAGACAAGTTAGGTCTGGTATAGTGCCTTCCTTAAAATATTGCGACCTCGAATACAAGGTGTAAACATACTTAGCTTCTTTTCTTAATCCTCTTCTTTCTGGTATGCTGATGAGGTATGCATGTCTGGTATAGAACCTACACTAAACCATCCATTGAATCTTTAGCTTCACGAATGCTGGTCGCAGACATAAAAAAGTGTTCCTAAACATTACTATCTTCACCACATGTTTTGCATTCATTCTTAGCCACCACTTCTATACGCTTCAGATGTAAGTGAAAGGTACGTGTTCCGTAATTACGGTCATCCTTAGTCATCCTTACTTGAATGTTCAAGCCGCCTTTATTCAGTCTCAATATGCACACGGTTTTTTACTCCTCAGGAAGACCGTATTGTGGTTCGGTACTGAATAGTTAAATTTCTGTTACTTTCATCCGATAAAATTAAAATTTTTCGAATTCATTCCTTTACTACTCTGGCAAATTAACCATCAACGGCAACCATTTATTAAGCAATTTTGTTTTCTTCCACTGTGTGCGTAAGAAATCAACTGAATGAGTGCGTGCATGTTAAAGTGTGTGTGAGTGTGTGTGTTGTTTACAGTTTAGTTTCCATTCTGTTCCTTGTTTAGTAGCAAGCAATCCCCAACCAAACCATTCCACTTGATTTCATTTGAAACCGAAATTGTCAGTTTCGTAAACAAAAGAAACGACCAACAAAAACAAAAATCTAACGAAACATGCAAACACATACACACACACGCATGTTTCGAGTTCAGTGAACTTCGTTTCGTCATTTCTTACGCTGCTGCAGCTGTGTTCTTTTGCTGCCTCAGCAGACTTTGTTAATATTTTGGACGCAGAAAATTTTTTTGTATTTTTGGCAGTAAAATGTTTGAGTGCGTGTGAATGTGTGTGTGTGTCTGTTGTTTTTTTTTTTAAGGAAAAAGAAAAATCTTTTGTGTGCCTGTGTGAACAATCAAACATTTGTCGGCTAAAAAAAAATCACACTCAAAAGATGATGATGATGATGGTGAGGCAATTATGATAATACTCACGGCATTAGCCATGTTATGAGGTAATTTTAATTTAAAAGCTATGGGCGGGGAATGTTTATGTATGTAAATTAAATGTAAATTATTGTTTAAAGAAAGAGGAATTTAATGGCTCTGCTTTTAATTTCATAAACATTCCAGCCTACAATCTGTATCAATGTTTTGCGTAGTTCAACTAGAGTGTAATAGTGGGCTGGCTACTAACATGACAAGTTCCTTGCAGAACAACAAAAAAATCGATAAATAAAAAGCAGTTATTGCCTAAACAATTTAACCGTATTAATATTATTCGAAAGGAATTTAAGGAAAATAGAAATTGTAATCGAAAACTATGTAATTGTTATCGTACAAATAGTTAAAATTGTTATCGATAAAAAATGAAATTATAACACCGATATTATATTGTTATCGGCTACGACTCTTATCTTGTACAAAAGTAGGTATTTAACAAAAAACGATAACTAATCGATGTAAGTGTTATCGAGAAAATAAATTAAACGATAAATCAATAAAATGTTAAGGTTATCGATGAACAAAAAAATTATCGTTAAAAATTGATAAAGAAAATTATCGAAAAGGTTATTTGTTATAATCGATAACAAATTGTTACAGCCTAAAAATATAACTGTTATACTCTAAGTAATAGTTTCAAATAGATTGTGGAAAAAAAGCTGTTATCTACAAGGAATGTATTAAAAATTCAATAAAAAACAGTTATCGATAAAAAATTATCGAGAAAATAACTTAAATATGTTATCGATAAAATGTTATTGCCTAAAAATCTAATTGTTGTCCTACAAATGCTTATCAAAAACAAGATGGACTATGAAGTTTTCCAATAATAAAAGAATCGATTATAAATTATAATCGATAAAATATTATCGAATATAGAATACATGTTAAAATCGATAATAAATTGTTAGGGACTTGTTAACATGTGTAAATCTTATAAGTATATACTAAATAATAAATTTTATTATCGATAAAAAACCGATAACAGATCGATAACAAATTGTTATCGACAAAAAATGTAACAATTAGCTGTTAGAAACAAATTGTAGTTGGTTAAATTTTCTTTAGATAAAAAACGATAACAAATTGATAAAGAAAATTATCGAAAATGTTTTTTCTTATAATCGATAACAAATTTTTACACTCTAAAAATATAACTGTTATACTTTAAGTAATAGTTCCAAACAAATTGTAGGAAAAAAGCTTTTATCTACAAGGAATGTATTAAGAATTCAATAAAAAAGTTATCGATAATAGACAAATGGTAAAAATCGATAACAAATTGTTAACAATAACAATTCGTAACAAAAATTATTGAAAAAAGCATAAAATGTTGTTGAAATCGATAATAAATTACCGTTACATACCCATTAGAAACAATTTGTGGGTTAAATTTATCGGCATCATATATTCTAAGCGTTTCTAATCGTTCTAAACTCTACAGGACTTCATAGGGAATATGATTAAGAACAATAAGAAATAAAGTTAAAGGTATTTAACCAGAACGTATTAGTAATTTAGACTCGGGAAAATCGTTTAAATACGATAACAAATCGGTAAAAAGTAAACATCGATAACAAATTTGTTAACGATAACTGTTCGAAAGAAAATTATTGAAAAACAAGAACAAAATGTTGTTAAAATCGATAATACATTGCCCTGCATGCGGTCTGAATCGATCCTTAATGAATAAAAGCCATCTTGTAAAACTTCTTATCTCTGTCTACTTCTCGTGCAACCCACCTAGAATTTTAGTTTCTTGTTTTTTTTTTCTGTTTTTCATTCATATTCTTTGTTTTTTTTTGTCGTCGTATTATCAGCAGGTGATTGCCTGCTTTCCAGCTTAGTTTTTAATTACTCATACAAGGAATTTCTTTTTTGTTATTATTGTTGTTGTTGTTTTATTTCGTTTTATTTTAATAGCCAAGTTAATGGCTAACATGGCCTTAAAGTCCATGCATGGATTTATAGTATCAGTTGCACCCACCACTCCATTTTAGAACCCAAAGAATGTGTGCGTTTCTTCAGTTTTCTTTCAAAGTCAGCGAATTTTTTTCTGTTTTTTTTTGCGTGTAAAATAAAGTAAAAAAAATTAAAAAAAAAATAAATAAAAATAATAAAATTAAACTATAATTACCAACGGGGAAAATTAAATTTGCTTAGTTTTAATTTTTTTTTTTAAGTCAATGAACGGACCTTGTACCCCCCCAATGAAATATTCGTCAATTTCAAAACAAATATTTTTATTTATTTATTTATTAATTACAATACAATTACAAATTATATCCTAATTATATACGAGCGAAGTAACTTGACTATGTGCTCGGTGTAGTGTCACAGACCAGAGTCTCTGGTGGGAATCGAACCCACACCCCTCACGCTAATAGTCTAGCACACTACCCACTAGACTACCAGGGCACCCACAAATATTTTTTTTTAAAGAAATTTTTATAAGAAAAACTTTTGTAGATTGTGGGCAAAGGATACGGATGTAGGGTTTTCTGGCAGTGAAACACAGGCCTTTGGAGAAAAACCCTCGAACATTTTCTCCAGTTTTTTTTTTGTCCTTTCGAATGTAACATTAATCAAATGGACTTAGACTGAGGATGACCTTTTGAATCTGTTTTTATAGAGAAGTTATAGTGGAACTGCTAACCACTAACATAGTCCTGGTGTTCGACTATGAAAACTTCCTCTAGAACCATCGACAAAGTATTATGTCGGTAGTGTTTCCAAGGCTTTATGCTTAAAGGTTACAGTTCAGTTGTCTCTGCACGATTATAGTTCTCTTGCAACGTCTCAAAAAATAAGGCGTAAACTATTTAAGCTTACCAAGCTCTAAATACCTTTTAAAATGCATGTGTGTGAAGATAAATTCGAATTTGAAAACCCAAGACGCAATCCATAAATTTTAGCAGCGCCACATTTAGCGTTAACAGTGCAAAATTTGCTGTTAACAGAGCAAAAATTGCTCTTAACAGAGCACTGTGAACCGTTTAACAGTATCAATCTGAACAAGGTTACTTGTTTAGAAGCTAATTTTAGGGCATATACTAGATCTTTGAGTACCATATCATACTCAAAGGAGTGTTCCAAGGCCTCCTAATACAATAAGCAATATAGTCATATATAAAGTGGCATGGTATTGTTGAAATTGGCTTTGCAAAAATACATTTTTTGATTGAAAATTCTCTAGAAGATCAGTGGCCATTTGGGAACGTATAAGAAATAGTGCACCATACAGACTATATGCAAATGATAGTCCAGAGGGTTCTCTTTCCAACCGTGGTAGTGGGATAGCTGAAATAATTTTGTGAGTCGAGATTTTGAATTTAGAAAAAATCGATTGCTTATTGTATTAGGAGGCCTTGGAACACTCCTTTGAGTATGATATAGTTGGTTAGACACGTAAATACTGGGTGCCGCAGTAATGCTTGGTCTCAGCGGAAGGTCACAAGGACAAAGAAAAGTTGCTGAAGTCTTCTCTGCTTGGTTCCAGGTCATGTGGAAATTCTCAGCAATGAGGTTGGCAAAAGAGCTTGCGATTAGTGGTGTTTCCAAGCCGCTGATGTAAGCAGAACCCTTCTGTAAAGTGGGAGAGGATGTTTAGCAAGGTATGCTCAACGAAAGGGAAGCAAAGACTCCTTTCACCTCAATTGGGTTTGAGGCAATCGAAACTTTTGTTAAGAAATTATAATGAAAGAAGTGCTGGGTTATGTATCAGATTATGAAGAAATGACCTGAGGTTGCTAACCGGTCTTTTGACAGAGCCTTGCAGACTCAGGGTACAACTGTTTAGGATGGGGCTTGTCACGTGCCCAATATGTAGATCCTCTCTGCCAATGAGAATGAATCCTGTGCCAATGAAAATGAATCCTATGCCAATCGGAATGAATTCTGTGCCAATGAGAATGAATCCTGTGCCAATGAGAATGCATTTGAGGAGGAAATACCTGCGAGCATATCAAGTACTGGGCAGGGATTGGTCATTTTTGACACTAAGCAGCATCCTGAAGTATGTCAGGGCAATACCCTTGGAGGAGATATTGTAAGGCTACCCTATAAAGTATGAGGGAAGTGCAATATATCGTATGATGGCCGTACTAAGGTTATCCTTGGCGGCAATAATAATATGGCAGAGGCAATAATTATTTTAAATATTCAAAAACTGCCAAAGCAAATAAATTTTCGTATAAACTATTCAGGTTTTAATATTTAAATTTAAAATTTCACTCCTCAATAGTTAATAACGCATTTGCTAGTGTATAAATACATATTTTTTATTGTTTATAGTCTCATGTTCGGTATAAAAAGTATAAAATTTTTTATTTTTCCTTTGTTTATTTTTACTTTTATTGGAATTTTTTTTTTTTTTTTTTTTTTTTTTTTTTTTTTTTAGTTTGAAGTACCATTTTTAATTATCAACTTTAAGGTCTCTGTACACTTTACATGTGTAATTACACTTGACGTACGTACAATGAACGTACGGTACTTACTTAGGTACAATTACTCACAATTTTTTTTTTTTAATTTTTACATTGTATGACCAATACACCACACAACACACACAGGCACGCACACTTGCACGTTCCCCATCTCTCCCCCACTCCGTATTTTTCTTGTTCTTTCTCACACACAAATGTGTAAACTTTAATTTTTTTTGTTCTTGTTTTTTTGTTTGCCTTTATTATTGTAATTATATTACAGTCATACAATTTGTTTGTTTTGTTGTTGTTGTTGTTGTTGTTCTTCTTCTTCTTTCTTTATTTATATTACAAAGTGACATTATTATTGTTCGTTTCGCTGTTGTTGTTGTTGTTGTTGTTATTTTCTCAAGTTCATTGGCATTTGATTAAGACAATAATAATCAACATTATTATGAGGGCACAAGGGAGTCCCAGAGCGCGGCGAGACACAAAGAGAGGAAATTAATAAGAACAACACAACAACTGTAAAAAAAACGAAAATAAAAATGTCACTCAGTGTTGTATACATTGTAGAGATAATTTACACAAGGTTCTACTCTCTCTCTCTCTCATCATCACACAATATTTGTTGATATTTTTCAAATAAAACTGAACAGGGTTGCAGATTCCTGCAATAACAACAGCCAGGTTTGAAAAGGTATTAGAATTGTAAAGTGATGGGAAGAAAAAAAAAATCGAATTTAATTATAATTTTTCGGTTTTCCAAGCTAACGGAAAACACGATATCTGTGACTTACTCATACACCAGTGCTTTGAAGTCTGAAGCCTGTTGCAATGAGAGCGTTCTACTTCGATAATAAAGTTGAAAACTCAAGTATTTTTTACCAACTATGCCCTCCATAAATCGTGGTTCCATACGATAAAATTTAAAAAGGTGCGATTTATCGATAGCTATTGGATCAAGGATTCCAATACAGTTTTTATTATGGTCGGGTAACCATTGGCACCGGAGTTATAGTCAAGGAAGCTTGACTTTTTATAGAAGCAAAAAAAATGCTGTACATAAAATGGACAAAATTCGATCAAATTCGAAAAAGGTGCGCTTTTTGGTCCATAACATGTATTGTTTTTATAATGTACTTGGCTTTGCTAATTTGAGGAAAACAATTAGTTGCGTCGCATATACATACATGCACTCCGGGCCCAAGTAATGCTCGTCCATAAGGAAACCTGTCTTGGAATCCTTGTTACCATGTGGCTATCCAGCCCTCCCAAAGTCAATTTTTTATTCGATTTAGCCCTGCTAAATCATTAGCATAGGTTAGGTCAGAGTGGTATATTTGATAACAAAAGTTCACTTGAGCACGCATATCGGCCCTTTGTGACGCAACAGGTGTCCAAGTTCCTCCAAACCAGGGAAAAAGAAGTTGGTCGACGCAAGGGCTGCACATATAAAGCACGACTATCCCACTGGATAGGCTGGAAAACCAGCCTGAAAGCTTGATAAACAAAGATATATCCTTGACATCAATGGACGATAGCTCCGTCAAGCTGACAAGGATTGGAGAGCCAAATAACCAATATCTGCACCCCGCAAGAGATAGGCATTGACAAAGAAAGTGGATAATAGTCTCCTCTTCTTCAGTCTTCCTCAGCGGATCTGCAACCACGGCAGAAGTCACACGTGTCTTCCCATAACACAGTGACCTGTAAGCATGGCCACTGTGATCGAGATGATGTTACGACCTAGTCCAAGTAACTAGTTGGTGCGCCTTCTATCCATTGACGGCCAAGTGAGCCTAGCGGTGGAGCAGAACTCCTCATTGCCGCAGGATAGGTTGGCATGCCGAAAGAATATCTGCGCGATTGCCAGCTTGAAAAAGGTAAGTGGCATTTCCAAGTCGATTAAAGAGGATTCCGGAAGTAGTGCACCAGCCCTAGCGAGTTAGTGAACTCTGCAGTTTCCCCCAATGTTACTGTGACCGGTGACCCAGATAAGTGTGACATTGAAACTCCCAAAAAAGAAGGTGTAGACAGCGGCGACATTCCCTGACGTTCCTGGAGTTACTCACAACGTTCGACAGAGATCTTATGGCAGCTTGACTGTCAGAAAAAATCGAGATGCGGGTGAAAGGAACACCGTAGACAACCAAGCATTGAGCAGCCCGATAGATGGCGATTACTTCCGCCTGAAACACGCTGCAATAGTCCGGCAGCCGGAGTGAAATGTTCAGTTCCAGTTTCCCAGAGTAGACTCCGCTACCCATCCCGCCATCGAGTTTGAAGGAAGCCATCGGTGGTAGTTAGAAGTGGCAACGTGTAAGCTATACAGCGGCTGACTTTGTCCGCAAAGTGGTGGGTGGGTATGCTTTTTTGGGAGTTTGAGCAGATTTTCTATGTGCTCTTTATCTCTACATTTAATGCCAGGGAAAAAAAGGAGTACAATTGTCTCCAGCACCGATTTAGGTGTGGTACGCAGTGCACTAGGAATAGTAATGCCAGGATCTACCAAATCAAGTTGAGTTTAGTTGTCCAGACAAGAGATTTCAACTACGGAATCCACCAGGCATATGTACGTTAATATGGTTTCGGATTTTAACCACGGAATCTACCAGGCAGGTTAATACGCTTTCGGTTACTACTGTATAGGTCCGTGGAACATAGAGAGCAATGGAGGCTTTATGACTGTGTTCCAAGACAATTTCTTATCCAATATAGGATAGGATTGCCCAGGAATTGCGGTTCATAAGTAAAATTCTCTTCAAAAAACCACAATCGGCAAAATAGGTGGTGGCTTGTATCTTCTGGCCATGAGGGTCTCATTCGTTTTCCCGGAATTTATTCCCAAGCGTCGACAAGGTGGCCAGCCATCCGCTAGAATTTCTCAAAGCAAGTTGCATTGCAAGAAAGGAGAGAGAGAACAAGAATTGAGGTCAGGGAGAAGTGAGACCAGAAGTAAAAGGCCAACTGCAAATTGCAAGAAAGAGGAGACCATTAAGAAGTGAGTCCCTGAAGAAGTTAGGCCAGGAGAGAGTGTGGCTAACTGTCATTGCAAGGAAAAAGAGACCACAGAAGTGACGCCAGGAATAAGGGAAGCCAAGAAAGAGGAGGCCATAAAGAAGTGATTCCCTGAAGAAGTTAGGTCAGGAAAGAGTGTGGCTAACTGTCATTGCAAGGAAAAAGAGACAATCAAGAAGTGAGGTTAGGAATAAGGAAAGCCAAGAAGAAATGAAAGCAGAAGAAAGTAGGGTTAGAAAGAAGTAATGCCAGGAATAATTAAGGCCAAAAATATGTTCCTTAAGGGAAGTTCCGAAGGGTCCATTTGGTTGTCCTGTCCTGCTGCTTACGTAAATAGGTCTGCATAATTTTCTACGATCTTTGTTTCGTTTTGAAATTTAAAATTAAGTTCCAAACACCAAAACCTAGCAATTGTAGGTTAATTTTATAAATTAAACAACAAGTTGACTATGGTCACGTACATATATATAATACACTGGGATTGCAGGAAATATACTTCAAACATTTTCCCAAGCTTTGAAAGAAGAAAGTTACTGTTGGAAAACGGTTTTAATTGTCTATTAAAGTCAGGCTTTGTATCAAAGTGTGAACAATTAATTTTCAAACATGATTACACACACGGCCATAATAATGAAGTGAAGAAAAATTCCATAATGAAGTGAGAAAATTTTTTTTTTTAATTTCTTTTAGAGGAGTATCCTCCTCGCATACACTTTAGTTAGCAACACAACTGGAAAAAAAATGATGCCCATTTGTATAGCAAGCCCGAGTAATGTATGAGAATTTTTATCAGATTTTTCTTGTTTTTATTGTTGAAATGAATTTTTCTGGTTTTCTTTTGATGATTTCCAACAATATTCCACACTCAAGATGTCATAAATTATTAACGGTCATCACTTTTCTTGGGGCGTCGTTCTTTCTTTTTTTTTTTTTATTTTTTGTTTGAAGGCTGTATTTAAAACGTCATTAACACACTCATCATTTCATTTAAAAAAAAATAAAGAATGAAAAGAAATTAATTATTGGCCATAAGGCAAGGCAAACAAGGTCTCATAGAGCTTTCTTTCGTTGAAATTTAATTTTTTTTTTGTTGTTTTTTTTCATTATTTTTCTTTTGATTACTTTTTAAAATTGATTACTTTTAATAATTTTGCAATAAAAAAAAAATTACAAAAAAAGCAGGAAAATTACCTCTTGAGGTTATTAACCTTTTTGTTGTAACTACGGGCATAATTATTATTATTTTAACAATAATTTCTATTTTCCTTTTTTTATTAAAAAAAAAAAAAAAAAAAAAAAAAAAAAAAAAAAAAAAAAACACGCGAACAAAGAAAAATTCTTTCTTCCACTTGACTTTTGTTAAAAACTACGTGAACACTTTACGTACGTACGTATGCACATGTTCGTGTACTGTTCACTGTTTAAGTATGACAGCAATTGTGTTTAACATGTGTTTGTGTGTGTGTATATTATAACACTGTATCAGTGTGCCAAACTAACAATAGTTAATAGGGAATAGAGCTTAAGCCAATGAGAATAACAGAGAGAGAGGAAGAGGCAAAAGCAGAGAAGAGTAAATAAATGCACGTTTTAGAGAGAGAAACACAACAATTGCGAACATATTTGTAGCCAGTGTTGCAATGTGTTTAGAGTGTGCTGTAAAGAATTTTTTTTTTTTGGTTAAAGTTAAGCAACTATTTTACCGTTATTTGCTATGCAATGCAGACATAAAAATACACGTTATAACTAATGTTAATGGCTAACGCATTAACCATGTGAGGCAGTAAGACATACTTGTGATATTAAAATCGAGAATTTTGGACTCTGGGCTCCTGCAATAAGCAGAGGGATTATTAAAAATTCCCAATTGTAAATGGATATTAGCGCAGCCCTTGCCCCGACCAACTTCTTCCTTTTCCCTGATTTTGGTGGAACTTGGTTAGTACAGGGATTGCGTTCACCCGTGGCATCACAACGGGCCGCTATGCGTGCTCAAGTGAGCTTTGTGATATCAGAGCTACCACTCCGACCTACCAAAACGGATATTAGCCACACTGGAACACTGCAAGCGGTCTTTTGGGCACTTAAATGCCTATCTGAATACTGAACTGCTCTGATAGAATATTACTTTTGAGATCATTCATGCATACATATACATAATTGGTCATTACAAGCCTTCAGTCAGGATTACGACCTACTTTCTCACACCACTTATGTTGTGTGTGTTAATTTTCCACATGCCTTGCTGGGGAGCTACAGGTTTAAGTCGACTCCGAAAGACAGATTTTTGAGAAACTTTTTCATGGCAATTTTATTTACTTTCCCAGAGTTTTTGCCAGAAATCTGCTGAGAGAAAGTCGCCGAAGAAATACTTTTTGTATTATTTTTTGATGTCTGGTCTGGGGTTTGAACCCTGGCTTTACGTCTAATAAGCCAACACACTACCTACTAGACTACCGCGACTTTTGAGATCCCTTCCTTTAATCCCTTTAATAAACAGCGATTTTTTGACATTCTCATCGTAAAGTCAAGAATTTTATACTGCCCCGGCTAATCTGGAGCTCCATAAGCGAAGTTTAGAAACCTAAGTGCCTATCTGGGTAATAAACTGCCCTCGCAGAAGATCAATTTTGAGATGAGGCAGGCATTTTTGGAAATTCTCATTGTAAAATCAATAAATTTACACTGCCCCGTCGGATCTTAGTCAAGCTGGGACACTTCAAGCGTTCTTTTGGGAATCTGGCTGCCTATCTAGATAGTAATCTGCCCTGACAGAAGATCACTGAGATGAAGAACTCTAGACTCCTTTAATAAGCAGTTATTTGTGGAAAACCTCATCATAAAGTCACGAATTTTATAATGCCCCGCCTAATCTGGAGCTCCATAAATGAAGTTTAGAAACCTAAGTGCCTATCTGTATAGTGTCCTACTGTCCTAGCAGAAGATTACCTTTGAGATGAAGAAAGCTCCTGGCTCCTCCAATATGTAGGGATTGTTGGAAATTCTCATTGTAAAGTTAAGAATTTCATACTGCTCCCCGTCGGCTCTTAGAAACCTAAGTACACATGTGGATAGTAAATTTTCTTGCCAGAAGACCATGTTTGAGATAGAGGAGGCTCTATCCTCCTCCAATTAGCAGGGATTTTTGGAAATTCTCATTGTAAAGTTAAGAATTTTATACTTCCCCACCGGATCCTAGTTATGCTGGGCTCTATAAGTGAACTTTAGAAACCTAAGAGCCTATCTGGTTAGAAAAATTTGCTGACATTAGCTAACCTTTGAGGTGAAGACGGCTCTAGACAATAAGCAGGGATTTTTATGGAAATTCTCAGTTAAGAATTTTGTACAGCCTCGCTGGATCTTAATCAAGCTGGGGCTGTATAAGCAGAACCTTAAGAAACCATGTGCCTATCTGCATGGTAAATGGTTCTAACAGAAGATCACATTCAAGAGGATAAGGAGGTGCTTGAATGCACAGTGTGAAGCCAGGGATGCCATAGTTAGGAGATGGAATCTACGTCCATGGAAAGTGAAGTGAGTTGATGTTTCCGTGGTCCTATCTCAGTTAATCTGAAGCTCTATAAGCGGACTTTAGGAATCTAAATGCCTATCTGAATAGTAATCTGTCCTAGTAGAAGATTAGATAGAGAGAATAAAGAAGTAACGCACACTGCGCAACCAGGGTTACTATAGTTAGGGGATGGAATCTACATCCAGGGGTAATGGTGGTAATGGTCCTATCGGTTCTCACGTGCGGTTGTATTGTGTAATAGGAGGGTTCGGAGGTTTCGGCGAGGAAGTTGATGGATAAGGTGCATAGATTTTTTTCAGTCAGGCGTATAGTTTTGGAAATTTTATGATACCCCGGTAGACCTTATTCAATCTGAGGCTGGGGCTTTAAGAACATAAGTGCGTATTTGTATAGTAAGTTGCCCGAACAGACGATCGTCTTCGAGAGACTATTACTAGGTATGCCATGGTAAAAAGATGGAATCTACATTCCTGGATTAATGAGCACAACGAAATTAAAAAACATGTTTTATACGGGCCGAATTGAAGCAAGTTGCATATCGAGTGCCGTCAAAGCTTTTCTTAGGTCTCACTAGAAATGATTCTAGGACTACTTCCATTGGAGATGAAATACCAGGCGCCAAGGAATTTTTAAAGTTATTTAAAGGGGATTTTGCCGTGGTAAGGGTGATTGGCGTTTGGATATGGAGAAAGATAGGAGTTTGGATATGTCGTTATTCGGACATTTGCCAAGTTAGGCATTCGGCCGCCAAGTTCTTATTTCAGGGGCTACGTGCCATCTACAAGATGCTCTCAGTGGTTTTTTCAGTCAAGAAGTTGTGGCGTAGTGGGTCATGACATCTTTTTACTGATAGTTCGATTATGGGGGCTGGCAGTGGGACGAAGATCTACTTTAGGAATGCCATTAGCTCTTATCAGGGGATGAGTGCAGTGAATGAAGTCGCCGTAGTCTAGTAGGTAGTGTGTTGGCTTATTAGACGTAAGGCCAGGGTTCGAGCCCCAGGCCAGATATCAAAACAAAATACAAAACATATTTCTTCGGCGGCGACTTCCTCTCAGCAGATTTCTGGCAAAAACTCTGAGAGTAAATAAAAAATTGCCATGAAAATGTTTCTCAAAATATCGGTCGTTCGGAATCGACTTTAAACTGTAGGCCACACCTCTCATGTATAAAATTGACACACTCAACATAAGTGGTGTGAGAAACTAGGACGTTGTACAATGGGTCAATTCGACCTCCGGGTACTGTACTTGTCTTAATTGACAAGTACACGTCCTCTAACCTAACCTAACCTAACCTTGGGTATGTAGTTATTCGGAGATTTGCCTAGTTAGGCATTCGGCCGCCAAGTTCTTATTTCAGGGATCACGTGCTGAGCCTATGTGACATCTACAAGATGGCTTTCAGTGGCGTAGTGTGTAGAAAGTTTACTTGACGGTCACGAAATCTTTACTGATAGCTCGATTATGGAGACTGGCAGTGGGGCGAAGATCTACTTTAGGAATGCAATTAGCTCTAATCAGGGGATGAGTGCAGTGAATTCCCTGGTTGCCCGCTAATAAATTGTTCCAACTGATATGGTGGCTGTCTTTGTGGATAGTCAGGTGGCCTTAAAGCCTTTGGCTAGGCACTATATTTGCATGAAATTTGTGGTTCTGTGTGTAGAAGACATTATGTTTCTTGATAGGGACGAAGGCATACTATTTTGTATTCTGGAGTATTGTATTGTGTGAAGCAATTAGGCTGCAAATGAGTTACTTAGAGAAGGCGTGAGCCTAATGCAGCGGTCGGTTAGAGCTCTTATGAGATACTTCATTGGCCTGATCGACCAGGTCAAGCCAAAATTAACACCAAACAGTGACATTTTCGTGATCCATTAGCTGTTTGGGTCTCCCAAATTCGACAATTCATCCAGAAATGAGCCTCATCGCTGAAGATGATTTTTCAATGAAAATTAGGCTGCTAGTAGTTGCCCATTCCTAGAGAACACACGTCGTTGCCTATGGTAGTTTACCTTCCACTTTCTGTGTCATTTGAATTTTTGAAACTGTGGTGGAGGCCCAAGTTACAACTCAAAATTTGATCAGATGATGAGACGGGTAATGAATTATTCATGAGGGCAGATTGCAGAATGAAGGACAGGAATTAAATGAGGTGGCAAAAGAGGATATGATGGGACTTTTACTGGATTATTTTTTTTTTTTTTTTTTTTTTTTTTTTTTTTGTAAAACCAGCACTCAGGGGATGGCCCCTACTCATGCAGAGCATTGTGCAGGTTTAGGAAAATAGGTTATAGGAAGGTGGAAAGAGGGAGTAGTGTTTGTGGACATTTGATTTAAACTCAAGATGTGAACGGCCAGTGCTATACCTTCACCATCAGATCGACCTTATTTTTGGTCTCAACAGGAGTTTGTTAGAAAGAGAAATGAAGAAATCTTGGAACCATTATTCGCAACGATTCCAAAGAATATTTTCAGCTACGATGCTTAGAAGAACGTTGCAGTATTAAAAAAAAATATTTCTTTCGGCGAATTCCAAACTGGCACCTTCTTTTTGCGTTGAAAAGTCAGTGGATTTAAATTTATCCACCACATTGCAAATAGAGACCTCTCGATAGGACGATTATAGGCGGTACGTTGCCCCAAAGGAACATTCATTTTGATGAAGAGATTTTTGTTATACGCACATGGTGTTGAATGCCAAATTTGTTTAACGGCTATTGAATAAATGGCAATCAAATTTGACAGATGACGGGTTCAACAAGATGGCCGTTATTAAGTGTTAAAATTTGGAAGACGTAGTACGATTTATTTAAAGAAAAAAGTAATCAGGAAATCGCAGAGAAATTCTATACTTTAATCAAATTTCAATTTTTACAACGACAACAACAACAAAAAGCGCGCGCATACAATTATTAACAGTAATGTGTGACTTAAAAAAAACCCAAAGAAGAAAAGCCAAAAGTAAAGAATATTTTGAAAGAAATTTGCATGTCGAATACATAGAGAGAGAGGGCGAGAAAACATGTGAATGCAACAAGAACAACAGCAAATGCAACTGCAACAACAAAAGCATAACAAAACGCACGCACTGAACATATCCACAACACAATTACACAACTTTTGCACATTCATTCATGTACACACACTCACACAAAAAAAAACGAAGAAAAACAAAAAAGGGCACACGTTCAATGTGAATGACCGCGGCTAACACACATTTAGCGTTGAAATAAAGGCAAAAAACATAAAAATAACAACAACAACTAAGAAATGTACTTAATGCATACAGCGCATATAGTATAAGCGAAATAAACGATGAAGAAGAAGACAAAAATTTGTTAGTGAGAGCGTGAGACAGAGTGAGTGCAGTAAAGAGTTGTAAGAGAGTAAATCAACTGAAACAGGAAGAATTTTAAATTCAAAAAATGTTAAAGAGAATTTAAGTATTCAGAAAGTGTACAAAAGAGTGTTGCCATAGTTGTTTAGATAGCAGAAATAGCATTAAAAGAAATCACATGAAATTAGTAGTTAAAGATGGAAGAACTTTAAAACCAAAATCAATTCCAGGCATTCATGGTTCTACTCAATCAATTGGCTTCACCTCTGGCTTTTTATTGAATAACAGAGCTGGGATTGTAACAGCAAGTAAAATCTTGGTCTCTCGTGGGCTATTGACACGCATCCAAGTCGATTCTATGGTTCCTTATAACTTCCTGAATAGAACATTTGTTATTTGAGTTTCGACTAGGGACTTCTGGTCTGAACATCCAGAACATCACAATAAATCCCTTGAGGTTTATCTCCAAGCTCTGCACAAAACGATCTGTGGTATACTTATCCAGGGTTCTGATATTAAATTTGCATATTGGCTAAGGCCATGAGACCATATTGCAAGCTTAACGGCTGACAGGATTTTTATCGCCCAAAATCTCATAATTTACTTGGTCAGCCAGGCTGCAATTAAGTCCCTTACAAATGTTCGATCATGAAAGCTGTGAATTTCTTAGGGAAATTTCATCCAAAGTTGACTCTTGAGTAGGTTCCTGGTCATAGGGAGTATCGTTGAAAATTGTATTGCTTTTGATTCGGCCAGGCTTGGTACAGAGCTTACAATCTCCGTCATGTTACAGGACAGAGGTATTTAGATTACCTCAGTTGTTATGGGTATTCTTCGGTCGTTTTACAGGCTGGCTCAACTTTGTTGACCGCAAGAGGCTGCCTAAATAACATCTAGGCTAGGTTGGAGTGAAATGGATAAGAAAGAGACCGTCTGTCTTACTTATTGTTATTACAACCTTTAGTCACGATTACAACCTAGCTTCTCGTGGTTGGTGATGTTGTGTGTGTTAATTTTATTCATAAGTGGTGGAACTAAAAGTTTTAAACTCGGCTTCGAGCAACAGATTTCTGAGCAATTTTTCATAGAAAATATATTTACATTCCGAGTTTTTGCCAGAAGACTGCTGAGGATAAGTCGCCGCAAGCAATATTTTTTTATATGAGCTGGGGTTAGAACCTCGGACTCTTTTCTAATAAGCCAACACACTGCTACTTACTATAGACTACAGCGACTTTGTATTCCGATTGAGGAGTAGTGGAAATAAGTATTCTTCTTATGTGGCTACTCGACTACATACTACAGAGAGAGATAGAGGATGCTTATTAGCGACAGTAGGGTAACGAGCTCTATTGATTCATTAGAATAGCGTTGCAATGTTGTTTGGGTTTCGCTGTTCTTCGGCTACTTCAACAGAATGTGCGCCATGGAACTAAAAGGCCTATTTCACGAAAAATGTTTTTTCAGAATACAGGTCCGTCACTTAGAGCAGATCCACAATGAATTCGTTCGTTTTTTAGTTGCTCTGTACGGACATATGTGGAAATTCTTTCCTGTAGAGGCCTGTTCTGTCACTTATAATGTTAAGAGTCTGAAATCTAATATCCACACACACTACTCCCTCTTTCTTTACTCCCATAACCTTGCTTATTTACTTATTTGGTCATTACAGTT
The DNA here is from genome assembly GCA_958299815.1 of Sarcophaga carnaria. Lineage (NCBI taxonomy): Eukaryota > Metazoa > Arthropoda > Insecta > Diptera > Sarcophagidae > Sarcophaga > Sarcophaga carnaria. The sequence goes on along the minus strand of OY283149.1, from coordinate 13,892,131 downwards.
CTTTATTCAGGATTACGACCTACTAGCTGCTCACACTACATGTCAGTGGCCGGACCTGCAGATTTTTGTAAAACCTTTCATGGCAGTTTATTTATTCTAAGTTTTTAGGTGGGGATTAACAGAAGTCGGCATAGTGGGCGACCTTGTCTGCGTTGAAAGAATCAAATCAAGGAAGCCCTTTCATTGATTTGTATGAGCAACGGGCGTAGGCGCGCAAGAAGCAGACACATGTAAAATAATGTGTTAAGGCAGGTCGAAATCCCATAAATGCATTGTTAATGGCCAATGGCCAGAAGTAGCGAGAAGAAATATTTTGTTTTCGTATTTCGTTTTGTTCGAGATGTCTGAGTTGGGGCTCGGATCTTATAAGTCAACACACTGCCTACTAGACTAAGGCGACTTCATCCCATAACCTATTTTCCTAATTTCAATACAATATACTGCATAAATAGGGGCCTTCCCCTTGGTTTGATTTTTTACAAAATCTTTATTATACGATTTTCATTGACATTCCTGGTAATTTCCTTTACTGAGTAATTTTAATCATCTTTTCTTTCATTTTTTATTCTGGGAATAAGTTATTAAACAGTTGTCATCATACAATTTGAACTTGTTTTGCCAAAAAAAAAAAAGGAAAAAAAAATCGAAGCCAATGATCTTTTGTTGTCAAACCGCAAATGAAAAAACGTCAAAATATTACGAAATACCTTAACAATGAATATTTTTGTTTATATTTCGAATATTTAAATAAATGAATCGTTAATATTGTCAAATACGTCATATTTTTTTGCACAAACCACTAAACAAAAGCCAATAAACTCAAGTCATTCTTAAAATCCCAACCATTTATACGACGTAACAGAAAAGTTCTCTGTTTGTCTTTGATTGCTCACTTTGCAGAGTGTAATCGCATACATTTTGTACAAAACAAAAAAAATTATAACAGCACAGCAACACTTTACTTTCGAACACGCATTCATACACACACACTTACTGTGTGTGTGTGGAAATACTGGCCTGGCGTGCAGAATATAAACAAATGCCGTACAAAATGTCATTAAACTCTGGAGAACAAAAAAACAAAACAAAAAAAAAAGGAAAACAAATAATAAGGAAAAGCAAGAACATACTACATAAACAAATTGCTTATTTAAGAGAGCATTTCCACGAGATATATAGAGAGAGAGAGGCGAACAGAGAGTACATTCTCTTACTCTCTGATTGTAGTTTATTGTGTTAAAGACGTATTAAGATTGCCATGTTTTTAGGTTTGAAGAATTTATGGAACATATGAATGCTTCTATCGGTTCTTTCATTAAACGCTTCCTATTTTTAAACAATAATAAAAAAAAAATACAAAGTCTGTGGGAGATATTATTGAAATTTTCTATACGTTTCAAATGGCAAATGTCCTCCACGGCTTCAATGAAATTTCAATTTTTCGATGACTCTGACGCAAAAATCAGGCTGGACTTCACCGATGGCATGGGTTATGTGGGTTTCAAGAGCCGTTGGGGTTTGTAGCTTACATACATATACGTATACACCCAACTGTGACTTAAGAAAAGCCCACATGAAAAGGTCTAACGAGGTCAAATTAAAGAATTTCGTTGGTTTTTTCACATGACCTACACGTTAGATGACTGTGCTCTGAAATTCATGCAGAATATTCAATGTGACATGAGTTGTGGGGCACATAGTGCCATCGTGTTGAAACCACATGTCATTAGTGTCCATATGATTCGATTCACGCCCAAATGAGCTGACAATCATCAACCTATAGCGCTCGCCGTTGACATCGACATTTTTTATTTACTCAGAGTTTTTGCCAGAAATCTAGCAATGACCTGGTGTCTGACCTGGGGTTTGAACCGTGGTCTTGCGTCTAATAAGCCAACACACTACCTATTAGACTATGGCGACTCCACCAAACATTTAACACTCTTTGTAATTCAAAAAGGAAGAAGCTAAGCTAAGCTAAGCTGTTGAAACCACTTGTCATTAGCGTCCATATAATTCAATTCACGCCAAAAGGAGTTGATAATCATCGACCGCTCGCTCGACGTTGACATCGAAGTCCTCGCCAGTGTCGTTCTCAGAGTAATAGGGACTGATGACGTGCCCAAGCCAAATTTAACACCAGGTAGTGACTTTTTAGTGAAGCAATAGATGCTCTTGGATCTCGAGTGGACTAGGTATCATCCCAAATACGACAATTTGCCCATTATTTCACGAATGGGTCTCACCGCTGAAGATGATTTTTGGATAATTTTGGAAGCGCGTTGGCTCTGTTGCTTAATGTCCCTGTCTTAAGGAATCCATACGAGGGTTGGAAAATCTTAGATGTTGTGTACACACTCTCTAGGAACCTAATGGGCACCTTACTGTTGTTGTGTGTATATCGTCAGTCTTTTAGCCTATATTTTAGACTGAATAGGACTACAGAATTCGAGTCTGCAAGGGATAATCGTAAAATTCAGTTCTCCTGCAACGACTGTGCGAGGTGTAAACCATTAGCGTAATAGGATCTACAAATGTATTGTATTTTTTATAGACCAGGATCGAAGTCAAGATCAGGTATCGCATAATCAATGGAGAATACTCTGCTTAGCTGTTATACTCAAGATTTTTGTCATGACCTTAGCTTCTATACTCCTAGGTTAGGTTAGGTTAGGTTAGAGGACGTGTACTTGTCAGTTAAGACACGTACAGTACCCAGAGGTCGAATTGACTCATTGTACAACGTCCTACTTTCTCTATACTCCTATGTTCTTGTGGCTCTCGGTCTAATAGCCAAGGTTGCGGTCCATAAGTTCGTTTGTTTTTGAATAAGAGAATATGACTGTACAAAGTTGCTAATGGCCATTTAGTCTCAATAGTTCTTTCATTCGTTCATTCGATTCATTCGTCATTCTCATTTCGTTCATAAAAATTAGCAAGTTTTGGTTGCCATTTGCTTCGCCTGATTGACTTCGATCTTCTTTCATGCTAGTATCTCAAGTTGAAAGGCTTGAGATGAAACTGCTTTTGTATTTCTACACGTTATTTCCCATCAAAGTTTTAAAATATAAAAAAACAACTCGATTTTAATAGAAGACCCTGTAAAATATTACAAAACTATACTGAAGGCACTAAAATTTATCAAAAAATCTATGAAAAAATTAATTTTGACCCATTTTTTCAAAAATTAATAATTAATTGGCAACACTGTATTCAAATCACATGTGTTTTTGCTTGTTTTTCTCATTGCAAGAGCATTGCTATACTCTATTGGGTTTCTATGAGAGAAGTACGAGTGCATGTGTGTGTGTGTCAAAATGTCTAAGCTTTGCGTAATATTTGGTTTTTGGGGTATCATTCAATATGCCTTGCCTTTCGTAGGCCAGTGTGTATGTGTGAATGTTGAGTGTTGGTGTTATTTTTTTTTTCTTCTCGTTTAGTAGTAGTAGCTATATTTGTGTTGTAGTTGTTGTTGTGTGAGCGTTGTGTGTAAAGCAGGTGAACGACCGACCTAGCCATTCTTGTTATGATTTTTGTTTTTGTATTTTCTGTGTGTGCTGCTGCTTGCTTGTTCTTGCTGATGCAGAGTAAAAAGAAAAATACCGAAAAGAAAAAAGAGAACAAATTCTAGTGTTACTGAGAGTAAGAGAAACGAAGAAGTGTTTGATCAAAGACTATAAATATATAAAGATGTTGCACTGCCATACATTGTACTGCCAGTGCTAAATTTGTCGATGGCAGTACGGCTACTGCCACTTATTGTACTCAGAGAACTTATTATACTCAGAGAACGTATTGTTCTCTTTAAGCAATTTATTCTCATATGCTTGTATACGTGTGTGCATGTATGTATAGTTTTCATAGCACAATTGTGCAGAGAGAACTCACACGCATTCTTGTATTGCTTGATGTAGTTGTCGGTCAGACTTCGACAAGAACGCATGCGTAGCGGATGTTCTATCATTTTATTTCAGAAGAACACTCAAAAAATATTTTATGTTTAAAATGGTCTATGTTATTAGCTGGGCGTATTTAATTTTTTTTTTTAATTTGTCGCATAGTACATTTTTTTTAAAAAGCTGTGGAATGCTCACTTTTTTTCTTTAAATAAAAAATGGGTTTTTTATTCCTTTTATTTCTATTTATCTAAAAAACATGGCCTAATTTTTAAGCCAAAGATGGATAGCTTTATGTTCTTTTAATAATAAATGAATTTTTTATTTTATTTTTATTTATCTAAAATTATTAAGCCATAGATAGATAGCTTTACATATGTATGTTGATGTAATGAAAATAAAAATACCGTAAACTTCTAACACTTTTCTATGGCTGTAAATAAATAAATTCTCTCAATTTATTTTCTCACTTTCTCATAACCAAAAAATGTTTGGTATGTATACATTTGGCAAATAAAAAAACAAACAAACTAAAAGAAGTCTTGTTTTCACAAAACGTATGTGCAAATAACCTGTGGAAACGAAATGTTACCGTTTGCTTTATTGTAGGGTAAGAATACGTATTTTATTGTTGTAGAAATGAAACTATATCGATTCGCACCGAAATAAAACAACCTTTATTATATAAATAAATTTTTAGAATTACAGATTTAGAGAGAAGCAAAACTCGCAAGTTATGAAAATAATCTCTTAATTATTACATACATTGATTAAATATTAAAATATAAAGTTTTTAAGCATTATTTTAAAAGAAATTTTGCTGGAATTTATATTTACATTTGGTTTACCATAGTAACCATAGAAATATAGAAAAAATACATACAGACTTTTATTTACCGTTATTTTACCGTTATTTAATCCAAAAGAAGTGTTCCAAACTTAAAAATCTTTTCTTTCCCATATCTTCACGCCATATTACTTAAAACCTGGTTAGACAATTTCAATTTTGACGAATGTTTTTAGAAAGATCACGGACATTATACATATGTGAAACACATTTTTCGCCAAACTGTTTTGGAGGAAATATTTGAAGCGAGTTGCCGTGCCAACATTGAACTTAACCGGCAAAAAAGAGGAAACAGGTATAGAAAAAGGAAACAGTTTCGAAAGTGAAGATGTTGACTTATATTTATATAAATCTTCGCCACGTAACCGTAAGAGATCGGAATCACCATCATTATGCACAAATTGTCAAAAATACTAAACAAAAAAGCTTCGTTTTATTACAACTTCATTCTATACAAAAATAGAGACAGAAGTTCAAATTTGAACTGTCTATAAAATTACATATCGCACACCCAGTACAAAAGTGACTCAACTCAAAATTTTCATTTCTCGAGTTTATATGTTAAACTATGTAGAATACACTGGTTTATTTATAAAAAAAAAATAGCAGTGTATTTTGTTGTTGCTAACTGCTACTAAAATGGTCCAAAGATTTTTTTAACTATTTTTATTTAACATTTTTTTAACTATTTTTATTTAATTCAAAAACAGTTTTTAATCGATTTCTGAAAAATGAAAATTTTGACTGTCACTTTTGTACTGGGTGTGCGATATGGTAAGTATATACATACATAATTGAATAGTCTAAAAAATAACATTATAATTCGATGCGAATCGATATAGTTTGATTTCTACAACAATAAAACACGTATTCTTACCCTACAATAAAGCAAACGGTAACATTTCTTTTTCACAGGTTATTTGCACATACATTTTGTGAAAACAAGACTTCTTTTAGTTTGTTTGTTTTTTTATTTGGCAATCTATCTACATACATACATGCACACACGTATACACGCATATGAGAATAAATTGCTCTGAGAACATGTTACTTTTTGTGCTCTTTCTCTCAGTTAACATGGAAGTGAGCACGAATATTTAGCTTTCCCTGTTACCTACCCCCCTCATCCTAAAGAAGCAAAAAATTTTGTCAATTTTAAATACATTGTGTGCAACATCTTTATATATTTATAGTCTTTGGTTTGATTTTTGGGAGAAAAACAAAAACAACAACAACAATGAATATACAGTTGGGTTTGAAATAAAGTGACTCACATCTTGGCATGGCTACAAAAGAATTTTAAAGAATTTTTTTGTTGGTTTTTTTTTATAACAAAATGGGTGTGTTTTTTTTCAAGAACTTATTTTAATAATTCTAAATTAAATATTTTAACCGTTAATTTGTGTTTATTTTTATTATTATGAGGATTTCTTTACGTTTTTTTCGGGTTTATGTTTTTTTTGTGGATTTATTTCGTTCGTGTATATCGTATTCATCTTATGTGAAGTTGACAACAACAACAACAACAACAGCACATGATTAACCTTGACTGTGACATTAATTTGATTCAATCATTGAGTACAACAATAAAAGCCGTCCCCCCGAAAAATAAAATGCTCTCATCTGTTTCAAATGAGTGGGCATAGCGTGCTTTTTTCTTCTTCTTCTCTTGTTAAATTTCTATTTTTGTATACTTTTTCACTTTTTTCTGTTTTTTTTTAAGTTTTTTTTCGTTTCGTTTTTTATTAAAGTTTATTGACCTTTAGATAAAGAATTCATTGTTTATTTATAATACGAGTAGGTACCTATACAAAATATTTGTTTTTTTTTCTGTGTATAATTTATAAACAATATTTGTTTTGTTCTCTTTTTTTATTATTATTAAAATGACGCCATGTTATGGTTTTTTTTCTATTTATTTTGATATTTTTGTTGCTATTTTTAAGGCAAATGGGAAGTTCGAAATTCCTGTATTTACTTAAATAAAAAAATATATAAAGAAATAAAAAAATAGGTATGCAATAATAACTGTACATTGGTTTAATGACCTTTCTTAGCAACAATATTAACGAAATAAAATAGAAAAAATACGTTTAAATTTTGTTCCCATAGAAGATGACAAGGAAAATAAGCCATCTGTCACAATTTAATGCGTTGCCAACTGATTTTATGGAACACTTTGAAGTAGAATTTGATTCCTTCTATGTAGCATAAGCCAATGTACACCTAAGGACACATAATTAATTATGGTTCCTTATAACTTCCTGAATAGATCATTTGATATTTGAGTTTCGACTAGGGACTTCTGGCCTGAACATCCAGAACATCACAATACATCCCTTGAGGTTTATCCCCAAGCTCTGCACAAAACTTTCTGTGGTATACTTCTCCAGGGTTCTGATATTAAATTTTCATATACGCTAAGGCCATGAGACCATATTGCAAGCTTAACGGCTGACAGGATTTTTATCCCCCAAAATCTCTTAATCTTAGTCTCTTGGTCAGCCAGGCTGCAATTAAGTCCCTTACAAATGTTCGATCATGAAAGCCGTGAATTTCTTAGGGAAATTTCATCCAAAGTTGACTCTTGAATAGGTTCCTGGTCATAGGGAGAATTGTTGAAAATTGTATTGCTTTTGATTCGGCCAGGCTTGGCACAGAGCTTACAATCTCCGTCATGTTACAGGACAGAGGTATTCAGATTACCTCAGTTGTTATGGGTATTCTTCGGTCGTTTTACAGGCTGGCTCAACTTTGTGGATTGCAAGAGGCTGCCTAAATAACATCTAGGCCCGGTTGGAGTGAAATGGATAAAAGGGAGACTGACTGACTGTCTTACTTATTTAAATTCGTTGTCATTACAACCTTTAGTCAGGATTACAACCTAGCTTCTCATGGATGGTGATGTTGTGTGTGTTAAGTCGACTCCGAACAACAGATTTTTGCGAAATATTTCATGGAAAATGTATTTACACTCAGAGTTTTTGCCAGAAGGCCGCTGAGGATAAGTGGCCGCAAGCAATATATTTTTATATGAGCTGGGGTTAGAACCTCGGACTTTTTTCTAATAAGCCAACACACTGCTACTTACTATAGACTACAGCGACTTCGTATTTCGATTGAGGAGGCTTCTCGACTACATACGGCAGAGAGAGAGAGAGTGCTTATTAGTGACAGTAGGATAACCAGCTCTATTGATTCATTAGAATAGTGTTGTAATGTTGCTTGTGTTTCGCTGTTTACCAAAGGGCTTAATTCCAGAAAAATGTCTTTGCATAATACAGGTCTCCGTTTGTGGCCCACACTTTGAAGTAGAATTTGATTCCTTCTATGTAGCATAAGCCAATGTACACATAAGGACACGCAATTAACAAAATTGCAATGAAAAGTCTCTCAAATCTGTCCTAAAATTGTAGATCCTGCCCCTCATTCATAAAATTAACACCTACAGCATAGGTGGCGTGCACAGCTAGGTTGTAATCCTAGCTAAACTGTTGTAGTGATCAGTCAAGTAAATAAACTATACATCGTTTAGTTACAAATAAAAATCGAAGCTCCACTCTATTCGACAGAAATCATTAAGGAATTGCTTCCAATCAATCGAAAAGTATTAACAAAAATTTAACACACATACATACATACATACATACATACATACATACATACATACATACATACATACATACATACATATATACATAATTGGCCATTACAACCCTATAGTCAGGATTACGGCCCAGATTCTCACACCACTCATGTTCTGTGTGTAAATTTTATACGTGAGTGGCGGGACCTACAGTCGATTCTGAATGACAGATTTTGAAGAAACTTTTCATGGCAATTTCTTATGTACTCTCAGTGTTTTTACCAGAAATCTTTCAATGACCTGGTGTCTGACCTAGAATTTGAACCGTGGCCTTGCGTCTAATAAGCCAACACACTACACTACTAGACTACGGCGACTCCACCAAATATTTAACACTTTTTGTCATTTAAAATGGAAGAAGCTAAGCTTATATGGTCAGAATGAGATGAGCCTATCCTTTCTCAACTCTTCTCTCTCTCTCTCTCTCTATTTCTCTCTCTCTATCTCTCTCTCTATCTCTCTCTCTCTCTATCTCTCTATCTCTATCTCTCTCTCTATCTCTCTCTATTTCTCTCTCTATCTCTCTCTATTTCTCTCTCTTTCTCTATTTCTCTCTCTCTCTCTCTCTCTATTTCTCTCTCTCTCTATTTCTCTCTCTCTCTATTTCTCTCTCTCTCTCTCTATTTCTCTCTCTCTCTCTCTCTCTCTCTCTCTCTCTCTCTCTAACTTCCAATCTCATGCAATCTTTTGCAGATGACAGCAATATTTCTCATTCATACTCTTTTGCTGGTAGCCCATTCCTTTTTAGAGATTGAAGCGATTCTTTTGGATGGATTGGCTCACATCCGATCTACAGTCAATCCTGGAATGGAGTCGTATAAATAGATTCGATTGTAATGCGAGGAAGACCCTGTATTTGTTATTAAAACACAAGAGAGAGACGATAATATTACGTCATCCGTTGCTGTGGTTGGTGTAAATATTAGGGAGTTATAAACTCTTGATTTTTAGTCATGAAAATGTAGACTGATTTCCAAAATGTTAGTTGCTTTGTGTTTTTACAAGGTATAGTGTTTCATAAAGCCGCTGTACAAAATATATACAATGTATTCCATTTCAAATCGTCGTCAATGTGTATTTTTAACGCAGTCAAAAAGCAATCAGGCATCAGATTTATAGTGTTGATGCATTGTTTGGTTACTTTGTATATCTACAAAATGGATATACCGTAGTAGAACTGCATACAAACTTTGTATTGATACATTTTGAAAGTCAGCAGAACTGTTCGCTGGAACCAGCATATATTTTTAAATTAAAAAAAAAAGAATATGCACTTGAATGCCTCGAAATCGTTAAACGATGCAAGAAATACTTCATCTCTTTTGGTCTCCTGCTATTAACATCACTTGTAGGCCATCGAAAATGGCATACAAGTGTCCTTTTTTAGCTGGTGCCTCGAAAACAATTTTTGGGCCTTTTTGGCCGATCCCGTACAGGAGAGGGCACAGGCGATTATGTATGTCAGTGAATCTATTGATTCACTACAATACCGGATGCAATGTGGCCTGTGTTCCTATGTTTTAACGCTACTTGACGAAATCTGTTCCATTTGTATGCAGGAACTACTATAGTATTTTCGAAAATCTCATGTTTTTTGCAGAAAACATGCTTGTCACATAGAGAACATCCGTTTGTGGTCGATTGCAGATGGGAATTGTTCTTTAATTGCACTATCCGTATGAGGAAATCCTTTCCTGTAGAGGTCTAATCCATCTTTCCTCTCGTGCCCTTAACTTCTTTTCCTAATTCCAACACAATGCACTGCATCCATAGGGGTCATCCCCTGAGTGTTGGTCTTAAAAGAAAATAAAATTAAACCGTTTATGGAGTCAGAACACAGTGTTAAAACATTTGCACGAACCATAAGACGACTTCTGGCTGAAAATAACCTGTGCATGGTCGTATTGCTAAGAAAAAGTCTAAAGTGCCGAAGTAAATATTCAAGAAAGCTGGCGATTTGCGTAAATCAATCTCAATAAGGTTCACACTTTTTTCGGAACGTATATAAGGCTTGGAATCATGAGTTTACATTGAATGGCTTCGGAAATGATGACGTGAGTATGTTTTACATCGTGCGGGGTTGTCCCGTTAGTAAGAATAGATGACAAAATGACTGCGAATGTAAAGGATATAGAGCCATCCTGCAGAGTAATCCCAATAGCGACTATGCAGATGATTTGCCATTTGCGTGGATATTTCAAGACAACGACCCGAAGCAAAAATCTTAAATTGTAAAGCTTTGCTTTGATGCGAAATATTTTAGGACTCTTGAGTGGCAGGCGAGAATCGAGCAATTCGGAAAGTTTTAAACAAATAATCAAAGAATAAAATGCATTCAGGGATGTTATTCAGGAATACCACTCAGTACTCTTCGGAATTTGTAAATCCATTGGCAAGAATATGCGTGGTACCTCATAATATATTTTGGACGTGCCTAATTCAATTCGTTGAACAAGGGAGAGTACTGAAGCTCTTATTGCGATCAATATAATCGGCCTAGTAAGCAAGCTTAGTGTCTAGTAGGTAGTGTGCTGGCCACGGTTCACACCCCCCAGGTCAGACATCTCCGAGGCATCGAGGTAACAAGACTTTCATATACACTGGTTGGAATGGCTTCCAAGCTTTCGTTGTTTCGGCGAAGAGATCATCAAAATTGCTTATTTTTACTGAGCTTACTTTGGTTTTTACAACTTGCCATAAGCGGTGCAATATTTCAGAAAACATTCGACAGCTGAAAAGGTGCCTCGTAAACAAAGAAGCCGAATTACGACAGGTCGTGAAGATGCACTGATTGTCCGCGAGTCGAAAAAAAAATCCGCATAAATCAGCAAATGAACTTCGAATGGCAGTCTTTGGTGAAAATGGAGCAAAACAATCTGTAGACACAGTAAAACGTCGATTGCGAGAAGCTGGGCTCTTTGGAAGAATTTCCCGAATGAAGCCATTTTTGTCTGAGCATAACCGGAAGAAGCGAATAGAGTTCGCAAAAAATACCGCCATTGGACCGCTGTGGAATGGAAAAGAGTGTTATTTTCGGACGAAACAAAAATTAATAGAGTCTCTCACGATGGAAAAAAATATGTTCGCCGGCCAAAGATAAAAGAAAAAAAAATTTGATCCAGGACACACCCCGGGCCACTTTAAAGCATGGAGGAGGGTCTATAATGCTTTGGGGTGCTATGTCGTCATGCGGTGTTGGGCTGCTGCACAAAATTGACGGAAACATGGACAAGTTCCAATACGTAAGAATCCTAAGCGATGCAATGATGCCGTATGCTGACGAGAATATGCCAGTAACATGGATATTTCAACAAGATAATGACCCGAAGCATACGGCTCATCACATCAAACAATGGTTTTTAAACAATTCGGTCACTGTACCTGATTGGTCTTCATGTAGTCCAGATCTTAACCCCATTGAGAACTTATGGCAAGTTGTAAAAACTTCGCCGGAACAAAGTAAGATTGAAAGGCCATTCCAACCAGTGTCAAGCGTCAAGCTGCTATCGACAACAATGGTTTTGCAACAAAGTATTGATTTTTTTTTCTAATAAATACATGTTTTTCATAAAGTTTACGGTGTGTCCTTAATTATATACACAAATGAAATCAATATTCTTTAAAAAATAGCTCACAGCTTTATAAATAATAATTTATTTGACACAATAAGTAGTTATTTTCTACGACTAACAGTTTAATTAACTAAACTTGGACAAATTTTGACAATATCATACAACCATTTGTATTTTTTGCTTCAAGCTCACATGTAAGCTTGGTGTCCTTAATTAATTGCACTTAGCTGTACATATGTATGTGTGAAATGAAGATATCTTAAAAATCTAGTAAGTAATGACGTCCGTTGAGATAACAAGAATTTAAAGTCGTGTAAATCAGTCATTTGACAGCCTTAAAGCGATTTGATGATCTGCATAAGACCAAGGTTCTGTTTGGATGGACAAATTCGGGTGTTTTTTTTTAGCTGCATGAAAACTGTCAATCGATAACTGTGCTTTAACAGCTGAGTATGTCAGATTGTAGTTGTCAAACCGGAACGCCAAAAGAGTGCCTTCAAGTTGTGGAAATTTAAGTTGAAAATAATCGGCTTAGTAAGCAAGGAATTTGTGCCTTTCGTTTACCGTACCTCATAATTTTTTTCATAATTCTTTTGCATATAAACCCCTTAACAACACAAAAATTTGTGCACTGAAGAGAACATGGACATGGCTGTAGCGTGAAGCCTTGAATATTGAATCGTCGATCCTTTTTAACCTGTGATCTAAGAATCACGGCTGGCTTACATAGGCATAAAATAATACATCGTTTGCATTACATTTTTCCTGATTGATGAGCATTTTTTTTTACCAAAGAAATGTGTTTAGTGATGAGGAGGTTTATTTATGGCCTACATTTCTCCTCATGTGATATAATGTTTCCATCATATCCGAATTAAAAGCATTCTACAGTTTGTCTGGGTAACAGATCTATAGGAGATATGCTTAGGTTGACGGGGATGTTTAATAGATTGTATGATGAAATCAACACACTTTTAATCATTACAGGCTGGCTAATACGGTGTTCAGATATGCACCTTTATTGCGTAAATCGCAATAAACGCCATTATTGTGTTCAATATTTCATATAAAGTTTCAATTAATTATTGCGCAATAAATACGCAAATTGTTATAATATTGAGTAAAACTTAAAATACAACACTGTCATAAGTATGTTCAGTGAGCATATTACAATTAACCGAACACTTTCTGTTAATATTTGACAACTCAAATGTCAACAACGACAAACAAAAAAAAAAAATTTAAAACAATTGTTGAAACAACCTGTTGTCAAATGAATATTGAATAAGCAGCTGTACTGCGTATTTTATGTCTGAACACTTAAAATATTGTACTCAATAAACCGAATATTGACTCAATAAAAGTGCATATCTGAACATAGTATGTATAAGTCAATGCCAATGTGAAGTCGGCGTAGTCTAGTAGGTAGTGTGTTGGCTTATTAAACGTAAAGCCAGGGTTCGAGCTCCAGGCCAGACATTAAATCAAAATAGAAAAAGTATTTCTTAGGCGACTTCCTCTCAGTAGATTTCTGACAAAAACTCTGAGAGTAAATAAAAAAATTGCCATGAAAAAGTTTCTCAAAAATCTGTCGTTCGGAGTCGACTTTAAAACTGTAGGTCCCGCCACTCATGTATAAAATTAACACACACAACATAAGTGGTGTCAGAAACTAGGTCGTAATCCTAGGTTGTAATGATCAATTATGTATGTATGTATGCAAGTCAATGCTTATGACAATTTCCTTTGAAATTTTTTTTTTTTTTTTTTTTTTTTTTTTTTTTTTTTTTTTTTTTTTTTTTTTTTTTTTTTTTGGTTGATAATGAACTTGTTTTCCTAGTTTCACGTTGAACTTATTTTCCTAGTAAAAAAAACATGGTGGTGAGGTGAGTTTCCTTTAAAAAAAACATGAAACTTTTGCTAGAAAATTCTTTAATTAACCAAGCTGTTTTGCTTAAGGAAATCTTTAAAAAAATTTTAATTGGAAAACCTTTTTTTACGCAACAATAACTTCAAGAATTTTCAAGAATTTCTGGTTTTCATTTAATTTTCAACGAAACGTAATGATAAGCCAAAGCCAACCCTAACCTAAGACACCACAAAACATATTTCAACCGCCCGCCTTTAGTTTGAAAGCTGCATGCCGCAGCAGTAGTAGTACTATAAACCAACAACGACAGGCAATTGCAATAACAACAACAATAACAATGTAAAAAAAACCCAAACTATTTATGCAAAAGCATGGAAAAAAAACGAACGGAACTTAAATTTGCTGCAATTTACTAAGGATTTCCAGTCGTTTTTCTCTCTCTCTCTCTTACAACCTTTAACTCTCTAGTTTTATAGTTGATTGCAGCTGTGAGTGTGTGTGAATGTGTAAGTAAATGTAATGGCTGTTATGGCTGTGCTTTATTATATTATTAACCCCTATTGGTAAAGAGCTGTAGAGCTGTAAAGATGGATGGCTGGCTCGGCTGGCTGGGCTGGCTGGTATCCTTGAATGTGTTGTTGTCGTCGAGGAAGACTTCCAAGTTATAAAATAATAAAAATACTGAGAAATTACTTAGAAAATCCTTTTCTCATTGTGGTGGTTTTTTGTTTTTGTTGTTGTTTTTGTCGTTTTTTTCAATAAACATTCGTACATTGAACTTCGTTTAGTTCGGGCTTTTGTGTTTTTCGTACTTGCTTGTTGAGCTAAGCAATGCACATTCAAGATTCAATTCAATTTCTGCCACACACACACACATACACACACATACACTTGCAAGTAGAATTTAATAAAACCTACCGAGTATTAAAACAAAGATGGTGTCGTTGTTTTTTGTTGTTGTTTTCTTGTCGTTGTTGTTGTTGTTGTTGTTTTAGGGATAATGAAATTGAATGCCTTGCTTAAGTGCAATTTAATGAAATCTTTGCGAGACGATGCTTTCAATATGCCGCTGCCTTGCTTTCCTCTTATTTCATTATTGTTTTGTTGTTTGGCTGTGGTGGTTGTTGTTGTTGTATTCCCATTTAAAAAAAGGTTTTGAATGTTCTGGAAAGCAAAGAAATCTTAAGTAAGCAAGCGAAGCCTTTCATTACAACAATTATTATCAAAAAAAAAAAAAAAAAAAAAAAAAAAAATACGTTTCCAGGAATATTAAACAGACATCCTGTTGACCCAAATTATTTTAAAGCAAAAAACAAAAAAAATAAGGATTGTCTTGTTGTAATTCCTTTGGCATACAATAAATGCATGCCCTGCACAATAAAGAGTTTAAGAAATCCTATATTTTTCTTCATTTCAAGCCTTATTTCCCCTCATAATTTCCCACAACTTGGCTTTACAAATTGAATTTAAAGCCACGCTTTATTATTGAGGGCAGCCGTGTTAAGCGTTCAATAGAATTTAAAATGTATTGTCCATGGTCGTATTCAATCAAATAAGTATTTGGAGCATGTAATCCATTACATGCCACCACTGAAACTGACTTTGCAACCAGTTTCTCAAATTTGGCAAAAACTCTGACAAGTTTTTCAAACCAGTCGTTCGCAAGCGACGTTAAACTGTAGGTCCCGTCACTCATGGTTAAAGTTAAGACACATAACATTGGTGCTAGGAGAAGATAGGTTCTAAATCTGACTAAAGGTTGAATAAACTGATATAAAGGGTGTTTTTTTGTAGAGGTATAGAACTTTAAGTTGGCATTACTTTTCAAGATGGCGACCGATTTAACAGCTGTCAAGTGATTTATTCTCAGTTTGGTTTGGCAATTCATCATGAATAGACTCAGGCCTGAACAACGCTTGCAAATCGTGCAATTTTATATCGAAAATAATGGTTCTGTGCGGAAAACGTATCGCGCACTACTACGTCCATTTTATCGTCGACAAAATCGTCCATCAGAGCAGTTAATTCGATTAACCATGGAACGTTTTCGCATCACGTTTACTCTTATTGATAACTCGCATCCCCAGAGACGCTGTACGGTGCGTATAGAAGGAGCTATTGCTGCTGTAGAGCGAATGAGTCCATCCGCCATCGAGCACAGCAAATTGGATCTGTGTCCATCCACTTTATGGAAGATTTTGCGGAAGGATCTTGTTTTGCGTGCTTACAAACAAACCAACTCGTGCAAGATTTGAAGCCAAACGATCATCAAAAGTAAGGCGTAGATTCGTCGAATGGGCCCAAAACGAGATTACCGTTGTTCCCGATTTTCATAAGCGAATTTTGTTTAGCGATGAAGCGCACTTCTGGTTGAATGGCTACGTCAACAAACAAAACTGCCGCATTTGAAGAGTGAAGGTAATCTCCTCAAGTGTACGGTGTGGAAACACCGTTACATCCAGAAAAACTGACTGTTTGGTGCGCTTTATGGGCTGGCTGGAATCATTGGTCCGTACTTTTTCAAAAACGATTGTGGCCAGAACGTTACAGTCAATGGTGATCGGTATAGAGCCATGATTACTAACTTTTTCATTCCTGTATTGAATAACCATGAGATGGTCCAGGAGATGTGGTTTCAACAAGACGGCGCAACATGTCACACAGCTCGTGCCACAATAGATTTATTGAAAGACACGTTTGGTGTGACCGCCTAATTTCACATTTTGGACCTGTGAATTGGCCTCCAAGATCTTGTGATTTAACACCGCTAGACTACTTTCTGTGGGGCTATGTAAAGACGCATTGGTCTATGCGGTCAAGCCACAAACGACAAACGACAATTTGGAAGACAACATTCGCCGTATTATTGCCGATATACGGCCACAAATGTTGGAAAAAGTCATCGAAAATTGGACGTCCAGATTGGACTACATCCGCGCCAGCCGTGGCCGTCATATGCCAGAAATCATATTTAAAATGTAATGCCACAAGATTATCTTTCGGAGAAATAAAATTCATGTCAATCGAATAATCCATCGTTGTTTTATTGCAACTTAAAGTTATTATACCTCTATAAAAAAAACACCCTTTATATGCAAAATTGGGTTCAGTTAGAGAGCAATTGTACACTCTGTTCAGTCCCTTTATCAAAATCGTCCTTTTTTAATGTCCCTGAGCAGCTCAATGAACCTAAGCATACAAACTGACATCTCCGTGTAGCTTTGATTGTTAAAATTCATTAAAAAAATATTTTATTTTGTCATCCATCCATAAAGAAATAATAAACATTGCATTAGATGGGGGAAAAATGTGGGTACAGCTGACCTAAGCATGGCTTAAAAAGGAAAATTGTTTTTAAAATGCCAAAGAGATTTGTTTCCAACAGAGTTGAGGAAATTAAAATCAATGCCTGATGGTTTAACAATGGGGTAATGCCCATTAAAAGTTGAATGAACCTTAATTCAGAGTAAGATTGTCAATCACAGCAAGAAAATATTTAAAATGTTAAACACTTTTTATTGTTCTCATAGAAATTTAAGCTTTCTCTTCGATTTTAACTGTGACGTATTTATACGTCATATTAAAATTTAATTTAAATTTGATTTTATTTGTCCAAATCAAATATTAAAATATTTTAAAGCCCGTAAAATATGTTTTTTACTTAATAAAATGAAGACGTATATAATCGTCATGTTAAATTCTTTTATTATTTTGTAAATTTACTAAAAAAAATTAATTTTATGAATATAAAGACCTTCATTTAGTGAAAATATATTTGTATCATAACAAAATTTATTGTAATTAATTTCTTAATTTATTGTAACTTAATTTCATTATCCTCAGTAATTATCGTTTAAAAATGATTTTTTTTTGTAAAAATTCTTGTATTTTTACTGTTCTCATAGAAATTTAAGCTTTTTCTTCGATTTTAACTATGACGTATTTATACGTCATATTAAAATTTAATTTAAATTTGATTTTATTTATCCAAATCAAATATTAAAATAGTTTAAAGCATGTAAAATATGTTTTTCACTTAATAAAATTAAGACGTATATAATCGTCATGTTAAATTCTTTTATTATTTTGTAAATATAAAAAAATTTATAATTTTATGAACATGAAAACCTTAAATTAGTGAAAATATATTTGTTTTTGCTGTTATAAAATTGAAAACGTTTATATACGTCATGGCGAAATTTCTTGTAATTAAACTTAATTTCATTATCCTCTGTAATTATCCTTTAAAAATGATTTTTTTCCTAAAAATTTGTGTATTTCCACTTAAACAAATGGTGACGTACATAATCGTCATGTACTAATTGTTTTATCTTGTAGATTTAATAAAATTCTTATGATTGGAATTATAATTCTAAAGCATATACTTGTATTTGCTGTTAATAAACTTTAGACGTTTATATACGTCATGGTAAAATGTATTCCAATTTCAAATAAATATCATTGCAATTTGTAATTATTACTGGCAAATGATTTTTTCCTTTAAGTTTACATATTTTCAACTAAAAAATTTAAGACGTCTAGATTCGTTTGTTAACTTTTTTTAAATAATGCAAATGGAATAAAATTATAAGCAATTCCCACCTCTTAGGTATAAAATTAACACAAACAATATCAGTAGTGTAAGAAGCTATATCACAATCCTGACTAAAGCGTTGTAATGACCAATTATGTATGTAAGGGCCTTTAAAAAAATTAAGACGAATATGTTCGTCACTTCAAAATACCCAAAATATCTATTACTTTCAACTAACTTTCATTGTATTTATATATTACACATTATTTTTGTTATTTTTAATTAAAAAAACGATGACGTATATATACGTCTTTACAAATATTTAAAAAAATTACAGCTAGTTAATGAGTTCTTGTAATTTTCAACTCTTTCTAAAAAGTATTCATAGCATTTTATAATATTTTATGGGTTTTTAAGTCTCAAATAGGCTGTAAATGCTACGAACATTGAATATAACAAAAAGAATTACATTTTTCTAAGTTTTCTTAAAAGACTATACCAAGTTTTATTAAGAAATCCTTAAATCTTAAAAATCTTTATTTTCTGCATACAAATTTAAGCTTCTTTCTTTAATATTGGCTCAAACTAATCAAGACGTATTTATACGTCACATTGAAATTTAATATAATTTTGTTTTTATTTTAGAGAAACAACTTTTAAAACATTTTAATGCATGTAAAACATTTTTTTCACTAAAGAAAAATGAAGACGAATTTATACGTCATGTTAATTTTTTGTAATACAAAGTAAAATTAAATTTTTTTAAACGTATAAATGCGTCATGTAAAATTCAAAGGCTTTAGGAAACAGCATTTCAATTTATTGGCCTAAAAATTAAGGCCTTATTTAGCACATTTTGAATAAAATATGTTTTCTTTCCAAGGCCATTTATTGTTAACATATCTTCAATACTTTATTTCATGTTCATGTGAAATACATTAATTTCATGAGCCTCCCTAATGCATTTAAATATTGCAATAAAATAAAAATAAATGTCATCAGCATTTATTTTTCTAAAACAACACTCTTCGATATGATGAATTGCAACAATACTGCATGAAAAAAAAAACAACAACAACAAATAATTATTTAATCGTAAACTACGAGTGTAAATAAAAAATGCACTCTCTATGGGAGCATAAATAATAATAAGTACGTGTATGTGTTGTTTAATTTACTGTACAGTGTACACACATACAATATTAAGCAAATAGTTGCTGTTGTTTGTTTGTTTGTTTTTGTTTATTTTTTGCATAACTAACCTCCGACAATGCAATTTCTAATATTGCACAACCGAATAACACACGAGGTTTTGAAGAAGAAAAAAAAGCAAAAACAAAACACACATGTTGCTACATGCTTAAGTATGAAAAGAAAACAAAAAAAATTATTCTCTTGTTTGTTTTTGTTTTTGCACTCAGAAGGATAGACAATTAGTATGAGTCTGGCAAATAAGTTTCTTTTTTTTTCTTTCCTCGCTCAGTTTATGTTTCGGTTTTTTTCGTTATTAATAACTCGCGTGTAGTTTTTTTTTTTGTTGCTGTTGTTGTTGTGTTATTTCCTACAAGCAAACTCATGCATACGTACGAATAGAATGCAATAATATTTTGCAGCTGTTTAGTTTTTTTTTGTATTGTATTGTTATTATTGTGTTTTGTATTGCCTCGTATTAAAAAGGATAACAATTGTTGTGTTGGCCGTATACTCTTCGGCTTTTTTGAACTCTTTTTTTTTTGTTTTTTTAGGTCCCATTTTTAAAACATATGTACATACCTTTACACATACTATTACACTTGATAGACTATGTATGTGCAGACACATGTATTTATGAAAACTAAGCTAATATGTGTTGTTGTATGGTGGTAGTCGTTGTCGTTCGTTTTGTGTTTTTTTTCCTCGTTTCATGTGTCTCATTACTGCAACCAGAGCACATAAAATGCAATTTAAAGTTTTGTTGCTAGACTGTCTATTGGTGCAGGGCAAAAATTATTGTCACAATATGTACAAAGTGGGGGAAAACAAGTAAATCAAGAAAATTATAAGTTTTTAAAACAAAATTATGGATTTTTGTGCTTATCTTCAGACTTGAAATTATTAAATAAGTAGGAAACATCTTATTTTCAGTATTTCTATTGGAAAAAAATTCATTTTCACACGGTGGTGGAATAAATAATAGGGACCCGTTAAAATATTAATATTTTTAAAGATTATTTTCGATTATGTATGTTAAAATAGGTTTGACCACAGTTCAGTACACCGACTGGATTGTCAGCAATCTGAAGCCGTGAAGCTTAGACAGCAACGGTGAGCACTTTTTTCATCCGATTAAGTACATTTTGTGGTCAGCTGACCATCTAAAGTAAGTCCAAGGCAGTAGGCCTCATCACTGAATCTAAGTTCCACTCTACACAGTCTTAATGGATGCAAAGGTGGCAGGTTTTACTGTCTGGCTTGAAGTGCTACTGTTGATTTGACTGGGACTTACACTCAATAGGATCAACAGACCTGTTTGAAACATTTAAAAATCCTTCCAACCTCAGATGGAAGCAGTTCGCCCATCACAGGCTTTTATATGTGAGGGCAGCGCACCTCATCAAGTGATGTCGGAGTTCTCTAGCTTTCGATATCCAGCCCACTAAAGTGTTGCGTATATTTATTGCGGTTAGTGCGTTCATTATGGCTTTTAATTCCACACTTCTTCTAAATCCGGACAGGCAGTCAACATGTATTCCAGTTGCAACAACGATTTCTTTATCGTATGTAGGTTACGGTAGCTAGGGCAGATGTTCCCCCCTACTGTATGCATATTCTTTCTTACATCGGAGATTACCAATCAAAGACTGGCGTAGTCTGATCTAGAAAAAGTAAGAGGAAATACTTCTCCTTCCTTAAATCATTCCGTTGGCTTGTGATACAACAGCAAACTGTTGAGGAATATGTGCCTACGTCCACAAGAAGTCTGTCGTAGAAAGACTGGGTATATTCTATACTGCCAACGAGACTTAAACAATAAAAACCCAACAATTGCTCACTCAATTATGAGTGTAGTCATGACTATGGTGCAGTCCTGAGGTGTTTCTTTATCCTCTAGAAGTTCTAGAGATTTTTTTCTTCAATCTGGCAATCGCCCTTTGCAGCACAATTGGTACAATCGACTTTATTGCCAATATGTACCCTCCTTAGCCAGAAGGATACAGTTTCGATGTTACTATGTAGAGTATTCTCCAGATTTAAGCACTCTGGATGTAATAATTTCCCACTTAGTAGCACTGAAACCTATTCTTTGCCTTTCGCGATTTGTAAAGCTCTTCTACTAATCCAGGTCAGGTGCAGATCTCGGAGAAATCAATGACCTGACTCTCTGCAAAGTTCATGCTACCATTGGACCGTGACTATGCCTTTAAAGTATGCTGCGAATCCATCTCCTTCAGTAATTTCTTCGCAGTGATCTCGAAGTGGCATGTGAGCCCAGAAAATTACAACTTTGTTCACCACAAGCGAGTTATAAAAGATGATCAAAGCCCTCTCCAACCATTGCATGCATTCCATTGAATACGAAGCCAGTGCTGTCAATGGAAGAAACAGAATTCTATCAGCTTGAATGACACATGGCTATAAACACTGCCATGCAAGCATTTTTTAAACTGCTTATATCCGGGGAATACTGTACTTAGGGAAGTTTGATAACATTGTCAGCGTTCTGTATATGTAGGTCTCCGGCCAGAATTGGAAAGCCAGAGTATTTCGTATTATGGAGTGTGAAAATCCAGATTCAATAAAGAAGTCCTAAGTCAAAAGTCCGTTATCAAAATATTCGGTAAATCCCGACCACCATCTTCTAGACTCTGTATCTCATTTTTCAACACAAATTATCCTTGTTTATCATTCAAACATTGTAAATATTTCAAAAAGATTTTCTTCTTTTATTTTGAAAATTTTTTATTTTATTTTTTTTTTTTCGATTTAAAATTATTTTCCACAACCTTGACCTGACCTGACTCCTACTTATTTAAATTTATCGCACTTCAATTAAAAATAATCCCACATATCGTAGGCTAAACAAATCTTTAAACAATTTTTATTTGCCTAAAAAAAATTAATTGGAATTTATTTTCAAAACAACTTTAACCCCTACCCAATACCCAATGAACAACAAAACCTACCTTTACTTTTCGTTGAGTTCAATAAACTCAAACGACCCTGAGGTCTAGAGTTCAACAAACCCTCGGTGATAAATAACTACACAACGTCATTCGCAATTCGTATACACGAGCACATACATACATACGTAACAATAACAACAATAACGACAAAATAAAACCCTACATTCATAATAAATACGGCAAGAGAAAAAAATATGACAAGGAAAACAATAATAAAAGAATACATCCTACATTGTAATTGTAGTGGTTCTCTCGTATAATAATAAGTGTTAGAAAGAAAAACCGAAACGAACCTACTAAATAACGAACTTGTGTTATACGAACAAGAGAAAACAAAAAAAAAACAACACATTTTTCATACTGTTTTAGGGGTCGTTGGCTCTTTTAGCCCTTACTAACATACACAGTAAAAATATAAACAAAACACACATACACTTTGCGTTATACAATACATCATCACCTACTACTACTACTACTACTACTACTTAATAATACCAAGCATTTAGCATTTAAAACTCCCTCTCTTTTAGGTTCTTTTTATATTTTTTTTTTTGATTTTACTCTTGGTGTTCTTGTTGTTGTTATTTTTCATTTTCATATTGTGCTTGTTTGCACACACATTCCTTAACAAGCAAATGCATGAAAGAGTGTGTGTGTGTGTGTGTAGTTATGCTCGTTTAAATGCTGGCAACGTGACAAAACATTTTGGGGTCGTTGATGGTCGTTATCCTATATACCGAGAAAATCAACATCAACATTAGCAGTCACAGTCGCAGTCTCTGTAACAGAGACACAGCCACAACCATAAAGGCATGTTGCTGTCGCTGCAGCAGCGTAGGCCTTAACACAAAAAGTAACAATAAACGAACATTTATATTCGCTGACTACACAATGTACTCCCATCTATTTTTATACTTCGTAGAATTGCTGTGTGTTGTGTGTGGTGTACAGAAACGATGAAGTCGTCGGTCGTCTTGTTTATTCTGTGGCAAAAGTGAGTGAACTTTTTTACTTTTAAGCTCCTCTCTCTTTGGGTGTTCTCTCTTGTATAATTTTTAATTAAAAGAGTGAGCAACATTTTTTGCTCTTTCATTTTATACAAGAGAGTAGAAAAAAAACAATATCTTCTGCTGCCAGACTTGTAATAAAAATAAAATAAACTTCCTGCATACGGGTTTTCTTTTCTTTTTTTTCGTGTGTGTGCCGAGTGTTGGTGCATTCACCGCTTTCGGTCGTTCGTTGACTTTTGTGTTCGATTATTATTGTTATTATGAAACAGCCAGCCAACCAACCAACATCGTATGTGTCGTTGTTGTGTCGTGTCGTTTGTTTGCTGTCTCCGGCGTTTACGTTGTGTTGTGTCGTCATCATTTTGGGGGACTCCTCCATTGTGTGCTTAACAACCAAACAGGCCAGCCAGCCAGCCATTATTATCATCATCTGTGTTGTGTGCTCTACTACTACTACTACCACTACCAGCAACTCGTTTGTCTAAATTTAGGCTTCCTCTTCCCTATACACGAAACTGCAAATCAAACAGGCAACAATAACAATAACAACAATAACATTTTTATGTGTGTTATATAGCCTGTGCCGTGTTTTTGTTTTCCTTACATATTTTTCTTCTTTTTTTGCCGGTTTTATAATGTTTCTTCTCTTAAATTTTCTTAATTTGTTGTTCTCTCTCTTTCAAAATGATGCTCTTATTATATCTCAGTGGATGTAAAATCTCTTGTTTTATTTTCTTTCACGAAAACATCCTCATTTATGACCTTTATGGGTGGTCAAAGAGCAAAAAAAAAAAAAAAGCATGAAGAATGTAATATTTAAACATGGCTGTGTGTCTGGTTAACGTCTGATTGGCATTTTTATGTTAAATTTTTAATGTTGTGTTTACCTTTTTACTACACCTTATAAATGTTTAAGGACTAATAATTGAATTGTTAGCCATTTTAAAAATTTTAAACTCCAATTATTTTTGCCTCAAAAAATTTTAAAATAGAAAATGAAATAAAAGCATTCAATTTACTTATTACGTCTTAGACGAATATAGACGTATTGCACTAAATGAGTTAGATTCAGAATTTAAGAGTAATGAAGAAAAAATATCGATTTGATTTGAATTTTTTTGTTTGCTAAAATTAAAAAAATAAACGCTTGACGTATATATACGTCATTGGGTAAAACTGCTAAATTCCTTAAAAATAGGGAAAATTTTTAATAAAAATGTTGGAAAATTAAAATTAAACACATATATAAAGCAATGGTTATATGACGTATATAATCGTCAACTTAAAAAATTGCAAAATGCTTTAGTAATTGAGATTTTTTCACAAAAAAATATTCGGTAAAATAATTTCATTGCGTGTATGCTCGCCAGCTATTAAAACTGCTATAAAAATTAAACAAAGTAAAAGTTGTATGAATATTTGAAATAATAAACATATGACGTGTATATTCGTCAATTGCTAAAATTGTTAAAATGGCTAGTTATTGATTTCTTTCATGCAAATTAAAAAAAATATAAAAAATTCTGATCAATATGTCCTCAACATAGGCAGCTGAGACCATTGTTAACCCGTACTGCTGGATAGAAAATCTTACGAGGGACGACTTTTTCTCTCGAATTGTTTTAAGGCTGCTGCATAGGTGCGTAATCTGTGTAATTCTGCTCCATAGAGAAAGAAGCACAGGGAGAATAAGCGACTCTGCCATACAATTGCGTTTTTAGACCATAAAAAACACCTGTTGGCAAGAGTGATCCTGTGCTTGATCTCCAGATTGACATCATTTTTGCTGGTAATATCGAAGACAAGATAAACAAATTCAGTGAGAACACCAAATGTATAGTGATCCCTCATAATCCCACTTCAAGTCCCTATTTAACGGCACATATACTTCATTTTGTCTTATTTAGTAGCAGCTCCAACTTGATAGACTTCCGTTCAACAGCGCAAGAGGTTGTATTTGTAAGCAACTGGACACTCTGCATGAGGAAGTTGAAGATAGACGCTTAAATAATTATTTACACCCTAAAAGTAGGCAATACTAAAGCAATTAGACAGCACAAGTATGTCTATTGAATTGACATGGAATATTGACGTTCTATTGTGATTCCTATTCAGTATTTAAAATAAGTAAACAATATTTCTTAACCTAAAAGTAGGCTCTGTTTTTATTTAGTCTTAACCTAACCTAAAAGTAGGCTCTGGTTTTATTTACTTATTCCAACCGTAGCCTAGTAGGTAGTGTGTTGGCTTATTACACGTGCGGCCACCAACGAAATATGAAAAAATATTTCCACGGCGACTTCCTCTCAGCAGATTTATGGCAAAAACTCTGTGATCAAATAAAATTGCCATGAAAAGTTTCTCAAAAATCTGTCGTTCAGAGTAGACTTTAAATTGCAGGTTCCGCTGCCACTCATGTATAACAGTAACACACACAACATAAGAGGTACAATTAGAACAAAAGGGGTCTAATGACCAATTATGTATGTGTATTCCAGCCTTAATGTATGCTTTGATTTTTGAGGATTTTATTTTTAACTGTTAAATCTGTTCTCAAATACAAATTAATTTGCAATTACTTGCAAAAAGAAGTTTAAGATTAAAATACATTCGTTTACACTATGTTAATATAAAGGTTAAAAACCCCAAAAGTAGGCACTGATTTTTTAATTAAATTTTTAACTGTTTAATCTTTGTTAAAGTATTCCTTTAATTTTTAATAAAACATACTAAGACAATTTCATTTTATTTCCATAACAAACCAAACCCTTTAAATTTTCTTAAAATTGTTAAAAAAAAAACAGTTTCCTTATTTTCTACATTTGCTTTAAAGCCTAAAAGTGTGCTTTATTGCATGAATTGAATTGAATGTCTTGAATGACCTTTCGAGTTGGCGACATGAGTTCATATTGTTTGATGGGGTTAATGAAACGGTTTGGCACAGAAAATGCATAAATGCACAGAAGAAGAACACAAAAACAATAACAATAAAACACATACTCACAGGTAGACCCCAACATATGCAAAACAAAACACCACGCATACTAACGAAAAAAACAAAAAAAAAAACAGCAACGACCTCTAAAGAAGTACGAGGTACGAGTATAAACAAAAAAAAAACGAAAATGCATTTGAAACTCTTTTTTAAAAACTCTTAATTTATCAAAATTTTTAAGAGTCATTTCAGCATTTAAAAGAGAATGCATTTGTAATGCATGCGCTCTCTTCCTCTTTTCTCTTTTTGCATAACAAAAATGCATTTCTGCTCTTACATTGCAAAAGCATTTCTCTTCGTTAAATGAAAGTGAATTTGTTTTTCTTTCTTTTTTGTTTTTGCTTTTCTGCTTGTTCTGTCTTCTTTTTATTTGCATTTGCCTACCAGCCAGCCATCCAGCCAACTAGCCTATGCAAGTTTGTATGCGAGTGTTTATGTGAATGTTTGTTTTGTTGTCTGGTTGTGTTGCTGTTAGTCATGCTTCTTCGCATATTTTGTTTTCACACACCAGAAAATACTTCCGCATTCAATTTCATTTTCATATCATTTCACTGAGTCAGTTGCTGCTGCTATTCGTGAAGCAAGAAAAAACAAAAACACGAATTGTTTATAAACACTTGCAATCGTGTGTGTGTGTATTGTGCTGTGTATGTGTTGTTACTCGTAATCTGCCAAAGTAAGCGAGTGAGTGTTTCATTTCTCCGGTATTTCTTTTGCATTCACATTCTTTTTTTCTTTGTTTTCAAAGCTTTCATTGCGTGTTTCATTTCTATACGTTCTCCACCAATGTGCATTTGTTTTGAAACATGGCATAATAGTAGTGCATTTTAAACAAAAGCGCGCCAAATTTCTCTCCACAGACACAGTTGCATTCGAATGGCCAGTAATTTGAAAACATTTCTCTCTTAATTTCACAACTTTCTAATAGATGGCGCTGTTGTTAGCAAAATGTTTAATGCAATTTCATTTATTTTTATCCATAAAAATAACAACAAATGCAATATTTTTAATATGAAATTAATTATTCTTTCTCTTTCTCTCTCTTTACAGCTCCCCATGTAGTAACACCCATTATATGCATTTAACATCCCAAAAAACTTGTTTTAATTTTATAAAATTTCCACCCGGTTTCAACACGAACTTTTTGGAAACCCCAACAACAACAACAACTAACGGGTAAGTTTTATAATGCAATTCATTAAAAATATTTTAGAAATCATTTTCCTTCATATCTGTTAAAAATCTTTCTATAACCGTTTCGAACCGGTTATAACCGTTTCGAGAAAAATAGCTAAACCATTTCATTTAGTAGTATAAATCAGTATTCATAACAAATTACTTAAAAACTGTTTAATTATCTGTTGGAATCGTTTCAATCGCTTCAACCGTTTCAACCGGTTACTATAAATTGCACTAAATAGCGACAAATTTTAATTTTTCTTACATAAAACAAATTTAATTGAAGTTAAATATAAAATTTGCAAAGTATCTTCGAAAACCGATTCATAACCGATTCCAATCGATTATAACCGTTTCAAAAAAAAAATCATTCGTTTTATACCATGTCATGCCATATTTTATTGAAATGAAACAAAAAATTTTAACCAATTCCATTAAACCGATTCATAACCGTTTCGAATCAATTATAACTGCTTCAAGGAAATTCAAAAACTACTTAGTTTTTATGTCATGGTCTACATGCTTTTGGAATAAAACATGAAATTTGAACCAATTACTTAAAAACCGGTTCATAACCGGTTCGAACCGTTTGTAACCATTTCAAAGAGTATCATCAATCAGTTACTTTTTATGCCATGACCTAGGTTTTATTGAAGAAAAAAATAAAAATCATTTTTAAAGGGTTTAAAAATTGTTTGGAATCGGTTCTAACCGGTTTAAGTTGCTTAATAAATATCTTTTTTCAAAGGGTTTTCAAATAAAAAAATTTGAAAATTTTTCTTTTCACTTCGCAATTTGAAGTGCCTCCCTCTGACTGGCGTTTGAAATTCGTTTTCAACCACGCTTCTAATATCGAACTCTATTACGATTAAAGGTTTTGTAATTCTGTTACTTGTTGTTGTTGTTTTTGGTTTTTTTTTTCCTTTACATGGCCCTCACTTTTATTGCTCTTGTTGTGTTAATAGTTTCAAACAATTTTATTTTCTATTTTTCTTGTTGTTATCAGAACAAAAACAAAAAAAGCAAAAACATAAAAAAAATGGGGAAGAACTCACCCATACACGCATTGCATACACAGCCATATGATATGAGTTTAGCATGCAGCCAGCCATTCCCACCAATACATACATAGGCAAAAGCAACCAAAAATACAACAGTTCTACTAGATGAGAGCTCGGTTCGCATTCGCTCTGCCGAGTGGTGGTGGTATGGCAGTGTAGTGTGTGGTGGTGGTGGTGGTGTTAGTTTTTTAATGCACTTTTAAATGGTCTTTGGCCCAATTAAAGTTCATTGCTATGGCAACGAATACGAAACGAATGAAACTACAGAGAGAGAGAGAGAGAAAATAAAAATCATGGACAGACATGCATAGAAAAAAAATGGAATGATTGTGACATGTTGCGGGTTTTTTTTTGATTTCTATAAAAAAATTTTTTGAGATTAAAAATAAAAATAAATGGTGTCCAAAACTGATAATTTCCAATAAAAATTTATTTTTAAAGAAATTTAGAGATAAAGTTTCATAGGCAGGTGGCTTTTAAAAGCTTTTAGGAGGAGACTATTATGCATTTCCTTTTTGGCACCAAAACTGAAAGCTGCTGAAACACAATGTAAGCTTAAAGCGTTAAGAAGAAAATTTCTTTTGAAAAAAAAAACGTAATTTAAGCAGCTGAATTAGGGAATTATTGGTAAAATTATTAAAAGATATAAAAATAAATTTAAAAATCATGAAAACTCTTTAGCTGAATAACATTTACTGTAGCTGAATACAAGTTTTATCACTGATTCCCAATGAAAATACAAGTTATGTGTCAAATTATGTTTTAAAAACTAGCTGAATAAATGTTTATTAGCTGAATTTGCCTAATAATGAAGAAATTTATTATAATCGTGTCAATTAACTCCAAAAAAATTCAAACACTAGCTGAATAATATGTATTACACATAAATAAAAGGTTTCGTGGGTTTTTCTTCTAAAAGACTAAATAAAATTCATATTCAGCAAGCTGAATAATTGATTTCCTTAATATTTTATGTTTATTTCTTAATTTTAATCATTTTTAATAAAATATAATGATATTCAGCTAAGAAAATCCGCTATTCAGCTAAAGTAAAGGTTATTTTTTCAACTATTAGAGTTATAACATATATTAAATTCCAATTTAACTCATTTAATATCAATTCAGCTAAGAAAATTATAAAATTTTAAACTTAAAACTGAATTTAATATCAAATATTACCTGTAAACGTCAATTCAGCAAATATGGAACAGATTTAATTAAGAAAATTTTATACATTTTGATTAATTTTTAATAGAATATAGTTATTTATGTAAAGCAATCTTTATTCAGCTAAGAAAATATCTATTCAGCTAAAGAATTTTGTAAAGAAATCTCTATTCAGCTTAGGAAATGCTTTATGCAGCTAAATACATCTCCATTCAGCTCAAAAAATCTATATTCAGCTGAAAAAGGTTTATTCAGCGTAAAAATTATCTGTATTCAGGTCAAGAAATTTTTATTCAGCTAAAAAATCATATGTACATCAGCTATGAAAATCTGTATTCAGCAGAGTAAATATCTATTTAGCTAAAGAAATTCGTATTCAGCGAATGAAATCCCTATTCAGCTAAGGAAATTTGTATTCAGCTGAAGAAATTTCTATTCAGCTACGAAAAACTATATTTAGTTAAAGAAATATTTCAAGAAATCTCTATTCAGCTAATGAAATTTGTGCTCTATTGAATAAATCTCTATTTAGCTAAAGAAATCCGTATTCAGCCATAGAAACTCTCCATTCAGAAATCTCTCTTCAACTCAAGAAATTTGTATTCAGCTATGGAAACCTCTATTCAGCTAAACAAATTTGTATTGAGTTAAAAAAATCCACATTCAGCTAACGAAATCGCTATTCAGCTAAATAAATTTCTATTCAGCTAAGGGAAACTCTTATTTAGTTAAAGAAATTTCTAAAGAGACCTCTCTTCAGCTAAAAAAATTTGTATTCATTTGAAGAAACCTCTGTTTCACTATAGAAATCTCTATTCAGCTAAAGAAATCCGTATTCGGCTAAAGAAATCCGTATTCAGCTAAAGAAATCCGTATTCAGCTAAAGAAATCCGTATTCAGCTACAGAAACTCTCTATTCAGCTAAAGCAATTTGTATTAAGCTAAAGAAATCCGCATTCAACTAATGAAATCGTTATTCAGCTGAAAAAATTTCTATTCAGCTAAGGGAAACTCTTATTTAGGTAAAGAAATTTCTAAAGGAGCCTTTATTCAGCTAAAGAAATCCGTATTCAGCTATATAAACTTTCTATTCAGCTAAAGAAATTTTGTATTCAGCTATGAAAACCTCTATTCAGCTATAGAAACTTTCTATTCAGCTAGAGAAATCTATATTCAGCTAAAGAAATCCGTATTCAGCTATAGAAACTTTCTATTCAGCTATAAAAATCTCTATTCAACTAATGAAATTTGTATTCAGCTATGAAAACTTCTATTTAGCTAAAGAAATCTGTATTAAGCTGAAGAAATCCTCATTCAGCTAAAGAAATTTGTATTCAGCTATAGAAACTTTCTATTCAGCTAATTGAAACTCTTATTTAGTTAAAGAAATTTCTAAAGAAACCTCTATTCAGCTAAAGAAATCCGTATTCAGCTAAAGAAATCCGTATTTAGCTATAGAAACTCTCTATTCAGCTAAAGAAATTTGTATTAAGCTAACGAAATCCGCATTCAGCTAACGAAATCGCTATTCAGCTAAAGAAATTTCTATTCAGCTAAGGGAAACTCTTATTTAGGTAAAGAAATTTCTAAAGAAACCTCTCTTCAGCTAAAGAAATTTGTATTCACTTGAAGAAACCCCTATTCAGCTAAAGAAATCCGTATTCAGCTATAGAAACCCTCTATTCAGCTAAAGAAATCCGTATTCAACTAACGAAGTCGTTATTCAGCTAAAGAAATCCGTATTCAGCTATAGAAACTCTCTATTCAGCTATAGAAATCTCTATTGAGGTGTAGAAACCTCTATTCAGCTAAAGAAATTTCTATTCAGCTAAAGAAATCCGTATTCAGCTATAGAAACCCTCTATTCAGCTATAGAGATCCATATTCAGCTAAGGAAATCCGTATTCAGCTAAGGAAATCTCTATTTAGCTATAGAAAGATCTGCTTACATCAAGTAACCTCTATTCAGCTAACAAAATAAGCGATACTATGAAATGACAATGAATGAAACGACAATTCGTCTAACCTAGAGTCAATTCAGCCAAGAAAACTATACCTTTTTTATAATAAAATTCCCAAATATAAGTTTTACAAGTACTTTGCAACGCCTGCCGTTAGTCGCTTTCATTGTGAATGCATTTTTCAATGAAATTTTATTTGTCGAAAATGGAAAACAAACTCCCTTTTTTGTTTTTTAATATGCATTTCAAAAGATTTTTTCGAAAGAGAAATAAAAACATACTCACTACAGAGTAATTAAAACCTTTCGGCAGCTGCTTTATTAATGCGTCGTCGTCGTCGTCAGCTGGCGAGCCAAACATATCAACAGACATTTGCATAATAAATCAAAGGAACAGGGGCTCAGCCAAAATAACACAGATGCAGCAGTCAGTGTTATAAATATGTGCGTGTATGAGAGAGGGAGAGCAGAAGTAGAGAGAGAGCAGAGCATAAGAGAAAGCAAGAGAACGAAGTATGAATTTAAAATGAAACTTCATAGAACAGGAAGTGCACTCCACATCAAATTAACCCAAATAACTGTGTGGTTTATATTATGTGGTATGTTTGTTTGGCTGTTTACAAGTATGTATGTGTGTATATATGTTTGTGTGTGCATATTTGCAAGGATAGAAAAGAAACGCTGAAAGAGAGAAAAAAATAAAAACTTCATTGAAAAAAACTTGTGTGCAAAAAAAAACGAGAAAGAAAAAGAAGAAGAAAAAAATTAACTTTGCCAACCAGCCAGGCTGGGTATTTCTTTTTTCTTCTTTTGCAATTGCTTTTCATAGTTTGTGTGTTGGTTAAGGGAGAGAATGTTTTTTTTTTTTTTCTTTTTTCTTGCATTAAAAAGTTAAAAGTAGAACAATGTCCTGGCTGCCTAACAACAAGGATATTATAAAGCCACAAAAACGTTAAAATGAATAGCAATAAGAGTGAAAAAAAAAAAAAGAAAACGACAACAACAACAACAACAAATGCAAGTAAAGCCACAATATTAAAAACAACAACAACAACAAAAAAGGCATTCATTAAAGAAATTCAAATTGTTTTAAATTCAACGAATTTAATAGAAATAATACAATTCAGCTAGCTGAATAGGATTTTTTGTTATAAATTTATAAATCTTAACAATTTTTGTTTTATTATATGCAGTAATTAAGCTATTCAGCTGGCTGAATACCACATTCAGCTAAAATTATATACAATTTTACAAATGTTGTTAAGGAAATCAATAAAAAGCCTTATTCAGCTAGCTGAATATAGCTATTAAGCTATTTTCTAGTAGTTTTTCATACGTTTTTTGAAAAATAAGCCTTTTCAGCAAGCTTGGTTCTGATTTATTTTAACAAATTTATGGTTTTTAATATTTTATCTGTAAAAGAAGGCATAAAAATGTTATTCAGCTAGCTGAATTCGATATTCAGCTAAAATTACTTACAATAACACATATTTTGTTACAGAAAAGTATGAAAAAACCTTATGTAGCCTGCTGAATACAGGTTTTTAAAATAATAAATTATTTTCAAATATTTTTAAAGAAATGAAGCTTGCAGAAACCTATTCAGCAAGCTGAATATGTTGTATTTCAATAAATAGATAGTTTTTAAGAAGTTATCTGTTACAGTAAAGCCTAAAGAAGCTATTCAGCTAGCTGAATTCCATGTAATATGCAAGTTTCCTAGCTGAATTGTGCTTTTAATATAGAAATTAGTTTTGAAATAATACCTAAAGCTAAAATGTTAAATAAATGTGATTATTCAGCCAGCTGAATATAGTTTTTTCTTAATTCAGCTACCAGAATTTTTGGCATATGGGTTTTTATAATACTGTTTGTTATTAAAACTATATTTGTTTGCTATTCAGCCAGCTGAATATAAAGCTTTGTAATTTTTTTATAATGTCCCTTCAAATTTTTATTGTTTTGATAATAATGTGTGATATTCAGCTAGCTGAATTGAACGATTTAGTACTAATAATTATTTTATTACATGAAATTACAAAATGTAATGAAAAATAATCCGATTTATTACTTATTTGACATAAAATTATTCTCTGAATTAGAAAATTTTTCATTAAATGTTATTAATGCATGAGTAATATTACGCAAAGGTGAATATGATCTTTATTTAATACTTTATATTTTTTCTTGATTAAAAACGTGTTTGTTATAAAAGAATGCTATTCAGCTAGCTGAATTAGGAAATTTTACATAAAATATTATTAAGGCATGAGTAATATTACGAAAAAGTGAATAATAATGCAATTCAGCTAGCTGAATATGAAATCTAGTTAATATTTTATCTTTTTTCTTGATTAAAAACGTGTTTGTTATAAAATAATGCTATTCAGCTAGCTGAATTAGGAAATTTTTCATTAAATATTATTAATGCATGAGTAATAATACGAAAAAGTGAATAAGAATGCAATTCAGCTAGCTGAATATGATCATTATTTAATATTTTATATTTTTTCTTGATTAAAAACGTATTTCTTATAAAATAATGCTATTCAGCTAGCTGAATTAGGAAATTTTACATTAAATATTATTAAGGCATAAGTAATAATAAGAAAAAGTGAATAAGAATGCAATTCAGCTAGCTGAATATGAAATCTAGTTAATATTTTATCTTTTTTCTTGATTAAAAATGTGTTTGTTATAAAATAATGCAATTCAGCTAGCTGAATTGAGAAATTTTACATTAAATTTTATACAGGCATGAATTATATTGTAAAACTGTGCATACAAATCAATTCAGCTGGCTGAATATAAAGATTTATTGATATTTTATATAATTTTCTTGATCCAATACTTATTTGTTATAAAATAATGTTATTCAGCTAGCTGAATTGAGAGATTTTGCATTAAATTTTATTTATGCATGAATTTTATTGCCAAAAAATTAATAAAAATTTAATTCAGCTAGCTGAATATAAGATTTTGTTAATATTTTGCAGATTCTTTTCATTAAAAGCAGTATTTGATGTAATAAAGTGTTATTCAGCTGGCTGAATTTAATTTTTTAAAGACAATTATAGAGATATTGTTGATATCGCCATAAATAACTAGCAAATATGGTTAAAAATATTAAAAAAAAAATTAAACAAAATTATATTTTCTATTCAGCTTGCTGAATAAGGATGTTTTTCATGCGCAAATATCCATAAGTTTTGAAAAAAATTTTCTAATTCAGCTGTCGAATCTGAGTTTTTTAAAACCTTGCAATATAAATTAAAAAAAACTTCTATTCTATTACCGTTATTTGTTAATAATTTAACGGTTTTAAATGTTTTTATTTGCCATAGCAACTCTGTCGTTATAATTCCAGCGCATAAAAAAGCATAACAAAACCTTTGTTTTGATTTTTTACATTGTAAAACCCCCGTTATAATAGCCCCCGTGTTAGGAAAAAGTTCACTGTTCTAAATCAAGGCACATTACATAGTGAAATGTTAAGGAGGGCGGCAGTAAGAAAGAGATAGAGAGTGAGAAAAACGCAGAGTGCAAAAACTGCATTCTTATAACACTGACGCAAATTATAAAAAACTATTTACATACACATACGCACTCATACGAACATATGCACATGCATTCTCCAACATCATCTCTAAAAGTAGATGAACCTTATGAAGAACACACACGCACACAGAGAGAGAGAGAAAAAAACAGAGGAGAGGGAGTGTTTATAAGAGAGTACATTTTTATAAATTCGTGCACATGCATGTATGCATGCGTGTGTGTGTGTTTTATAAAGGAAAAACTATTGCAATAACATTTTTTTTTATAATGTTTTCATAGCTCTTGCATACACTTCAGGGCCGTCCACTTGAAAGTTGAGGTAAAAGCTTTGCCATGCACTCACTCATCATACACTGTGTTATAGAAAACGGTAAATGCATTTATTTATACACGTTTATGCTATAGTTGGCTAGCTTTCCACCCACCGAGTCACATGTGTTTAGATGTTGTGTAGTAATGCCACACTATTTGTCAAGCGTTTATGCGTTTGGCAAAATAATGAAGAAAATTAAATGCCGCGTGACAACGACTTTGTAATGCCCTTCGTTTCAATTATTATATGATTTTTGTGCAATATTTTTCAGCTGAAATTTAATTCAGCCAGCTGAATAGCATAATTTAATTTCTTAATTAAATAACAAGTTATTGTTTTACTTGTTAATTTCCAAATCCTTAGCTGAATTGAGTTTTTAGTACTTTTAACAAAAAAATTCAATTCCATTTTAATTAAATTGCAATTAAGATATGAAATTATTAAAAAAATACCCTATTCAGCTAGCTGAATACGGTTGTATATTCTTTTTTAAGCAAATTTATTTGAAATAATGTTCAATAAATTAAAAATGACTAATTCAGCTAGCTGAATAGGTGCCTTTTAATACAATTAAGATATGAAATTATTAAAAAAATACCTTATTCAGCTAGCTGAATACGGTTGTATATTCTTTTTTAATCAAATTTATTTGAAATAATGTTCAATAAATTAAAAATGACTAATTCAGCTAGCTGAATAGGTGCCTTTTAATACAACTAAGATATGAAATTATTAAAAATACCTTATTCAGCTAGCTGAATACGTTTGTATAACCTTTTTTAATCAAATTTATTTAAAATTAATGTTTAATAAATTAAAAATGCCTAATTCAGCTAGCTGAATAGGTTGCCTTTTGTCTTATATAATCAAATAATTACCCAAAAATTTATAATAGAATCAAAATGTTGTATTCAGCTAGCTGAATATCATTATTATTGAGTTCATGCACTCTAATAACTATTTTATTATGTAATTTATTTATAAAAAATCAATATCCTTTAGCTGAATTGATATTCAGCTAGCTGAATAGAGGTTTTAAATGTTTTTCCCTTGTATATGCAATATTTTAAAGTTTTTTTGTTATTTATACTGAAATTCAGGCTGCTGAATAATCATATTTCATAAAAAATAATCTTTAAACAGCTAAAATATTGTAAAACTATGAAAAATTTCACAATTCAGCTAGCTGAATAGCTTTGATTTGTAGGTATTTACTAAAAACTAACTGGAAACTGCTTTATTCTGAAAGTAAATGCTATTCAGCTAGCTGAATAGAATCTTTAAGTACTTTTGCTTTCAATTAGTAATGATTTAATAGTTTTTAGTTACTAAATCTTATATTCAGCTTGCTGAACAGCCATATTTCGTATAAAAACATTTCAAAACAATGAAAATATTATGAAAAAGTTTAATTTGTTGTGTATTTATTTATAAACCAGTTTGTAACATGTTGTGCTAGCTGAATAGAGCTTTAAAACACTTTTTCTCTTTATTTAGTTAATATTTTAATGATTTTTAGTTAACAATACATAAATTCAGCTAGCTGAATAACCATATTTCATATGAAAACAAATTAAAATATTAAACACATTGTAAAACTAAGGCAAATTTCACAATTCAGCTAGCTGAATAGCTTTATTTGGTGGATTTTGTATTACTAAACCTGGTGCCTACCCGTAACTTGTAAAAAATCTGTATTCAGCTAGCTGAATATAGCTTTAAAGCATTTTTCCTTTGCATAAGTAAAGTTTTAAGATTTCTAATACAAATTTTTTAAATTCAGCTTGCTGAATAGCTAGAATTTGTATAAAAATGTGTTAAAACAGTTAAAAAATTGGAAATTAATAACAATATTTTCAATTCAGCTGGCTGAATAAAGTAAACGGGCAAAAAAGATTAAAATTTGTTAATTTTTTTAAAAACATTTCATTCAGCTGTAAGGTATCTTCAGAATTTTTGTTGAAAGCTATTAAAGTAAAGAAAAACTAACTGCTTTGGTAAATAGCCTCGTCAGCTTAATAAATTGGTGTAGTGGTGGGGTGTAGTATACGGAATATTATTTGTTTATGTTCATATATTATGTATACGTGTCTTTAAGCATGCTTTAGACTGTACTGTATACGTACATGCATGTATGATTGCAAACAAGAGGTGTCTTTGTTTATGCATTTATTCTCATAAAATTTATTTGCGCGTGTGTGTGTATTTGTGTGTTTGTTGGTTGTATTTGTCAGTCTCCTTTGCCTATTTTACGAGCAACAACCTTTTTGCCTTCATTTAAGGAAACATGCAAACAATCACACACACACACACACATAACAAGAAATAGTTTCTGCACTTCTCTCTTGCTCTCGTCTCGCTCTCTTCTCTCTGGTTATGCATTCTTACTACGTGTGTGTGTCTGTTTTTTAGTTTTATTGTGGCTTAACAAAGGAGTTGCATTTGTACTGTGGTGAGTGTTTTGTAGTATAAACGAGAGGAGACGAACAGCTAGTAAACTTAAGTAAAATATTTTTTTATTTTCGCTCTCTCTGTGTGTGTTTCGTGTCTTGTTTTGAGCTCCTGGTGATGACGACTACAGCACCAGCAGCAGCAACAACAAATAAATGACGCCGTCTTATGGTTCAGTGTGTTTTCAAGGATTTTTATTTGTCGTTTTTATTTTTATAACAGTTACAGCTACAAATACAGTTACGTGTCTACGTAAACACGAGAGCAACTGCAACTACAAATATGGTTGCATGCCTCTCTCTCTCTCTCTGTCTTACTTTCAAGTGATGACTTTTGAAAAACTACAATTTTACCGTCATAACAAATCAACCTAAAAATGCAATCAAAATTGCAAAGAAAAAAATGTTTAAATTAATGGTTTTAATGATCTTTATATGGTCATTAAGGAAATTTCCTTGAAAAATAAAAAAAATCATTTTTAATTTGGAAGTGCAAAAATATAGGAAAGAATAAAAATTTCGAAAAAATTCGAATTTAATTTCGAATTTTCGTACATTAGATTTTTATTATAAATTCTTGATTTACTTTCAAAATTAGACTTAAAATCGTGGAAAATAAAATTCTATCATAAAATTAGCATGTTCTTAAAACGTTTACATAGGAAATATTACAAATTAAAACTAAATTCTTGGATATTTTCATTATATAAGCTATACTCAAGGCTTTAAAATTTTTCGAACATAAGTTTAAATTTTCGAACATCATGCGTTTATTATATATTTCTGAAACGCGATGAAAATTCAGCTTAAAGCACTTGAAATCATTATTTTTAACCTATAAACTCCAAGTTCAAAATTCGTTTATCTATAAAATATTAAAAATTTAAAGAAAAACTGTTCATATTTTGGTCCTATACGCTTTCTTATGTATATTTAAGACATTAAAAAATTTTCGAACTTAATTTCGAACTTTCGAACATCATGTTTTTATTACATATTCTTAAAACCCTATGATAATGAAACTTAAAGCACTTAAAAACTTTAATTTTAACCTACAAATTCCATGTTCGAAATTTGTTTTTGTGCGAAATATTGAAATTAAAAATTTGTTTTGCATATTTTAGTTTGGTTTAGGCTTCCTTATTTATTTTTCCTGGTTTTAAAATTTTTCGAACTTAATTTCGAATTTTCGAACATCATGATTTTATTACAAATTCCTCAAATCTTGTGAAAATTAAGCTTAAAGCACTTAAAATATTTAGTTTTAACCTATCAATTCTATGTTCGAAACTCGTTTAAATACGAAATATTAAAAATTTATAGAAAGTTTCTGCATATTTTGCTGGTATATACTTCCTTATTTATATTTCTGCTTTTAACATTTTTTCGAACATAATTTCGAATTTTCGAACATTGGATTTTTTTCATAAATTCTTAAATTACTTCAATAATTTTATTTGGATCACAATAAAACATATCTTTTATTATAAAATTCCCATATTTGAACTTCGAAAACTTAAGGAAAGTTTGTAATTTCCAATTTTTTGGATCATTTTACTTTACAGGGTCCCTTAAATAAATTTTTTCTATGCATCCGACGCCCCCTTTATTACTTTTAGTTCCACAGCCATATTGGTAATGCGTTTGTCTGAAAAGCTTTTCGCTTGAAATGCATATTGACTCACATTTTGATGTTGTTGTTTTTTCTTCGTTATTATTCATTTATGTTGCAAGCGTTGTTGTTGTTGTATTAAAAAAAACACAATTTTCTGCTGCTTCAATGCATAAGACCTCTTGCTTTGATGGCGGTCTGGGTCGATAAACGTTTGGCTGTGGAAAAAAGAATAAAAAATTTTTAGTGTGTCACATTAAAAGAAAAAAAAAAAGAAAAAACATGGAAAAAATAGCAGCATAAAAAACGAATAGAGAATGAAGAGAAAGAAGGAAAATTATAATCAAATAAAAGCGAAAATAATTTGAGGAAATAAAATAAAATTCGAGAATGAATGAATGATGGAAGCGAGGCGAGAAAATGTTAACAGAACATGTAAAAAAACTTTAGTAAGGCATGTAGGCGTATGATTAATGCAAAAATAAATCAATGTTAATCATACGCTGTGGTGGTGGTGGTGGTGGGTGGCATGTTAATGAAGAAAACTATGTTTCTTTGAAATCAGAAAATTGAAAAATTAAGTTTTGAAAATAATTCTGGAAAAAATTTTTTTTACAAAAAATTTTAAGCAATTTTAATGTTCAACCTTCCAGTAGTATACTTTGGAGTTTAGAAAATTAAAAATTTCCGAACATGCTGCTTGTTACAAAGATCATTTGAAACATAACATAAATCGTTTTTATCTACAAATTTTCATATTCGAAATTTGAAAATGCTTGAAAAGTACGACTACTCAAGAATTTTTTGGAATATTGTACTTATTTTTATATTTTCGAATTTCGAACATGGAACTTTAAACATAAAACTAAAGTCTTTCACGGTTTTATGCTATATTTTCAAAGGATATTCGAAATTTATAATAAGAACATGATGTTCGAAAATTCGAACATAAGTTCGAAAAATTTTTAAAACCTAGATTATATTTAAACACGGTTAAATAGAAGGAATTCATACATATTTTATTGAAAATTTCGCTATTTATTATATTTTCGAATTTCGAAAATAGAAATTTTATGTTTAAAATCGAAATATTTATTATATTTTCGTTATTTTTTAATATTAAATACACTAAAAAGTCTAGAGTAATAGAAAGTAGACAAATCTAAAGAATATGTTGTGAAAATGAAATGTTCGAAAATTCGAAATTAAGTTCAAGTAATTTTTAAACCTGGAAATTCACTTAAAAAATCCTAGAGAAAAATAATATACAAAAACTTCTTCTAAATAGTAGCTTTTACTACATCTTTTTAATTTCGAACATAGAATATAAAGGATAAAAATTAAATTTTTCATTGTTTTTAATCTAATTTTAAACAGGTATTAAGAATATGCTGTAAAAATCCAATGTTCGAAAATTCGAAATTAAGTTCGAAAAATTTTTAACCTAGGAAATACACTTAGGAATGCCCATGGGGGAGCATTTAACAGAATTTTATTGAAAATTATTGTTTTTGTTAGATTTTGTCATTATGAACATGGAAAGAGAACGATAAAAATTAAGTTTTTCATTGTTTTCTATTTAATTTTAAACAGGTATTACGAATTTGCTTAAAAATGGAAAGTTCGAAAATTCGAAATTAAGTTCGAAAAAATAATAAACCTGGCAATACGCTTCGGAAAATTTATAGGGAATGAATTTGTAAGAAATTTATTCCAAATTAGAGTTTTTGTTACAATTTTCGCATTTCGAACATAGAAATTGAACGATAAAAATTAACGTTTCCTTTGTTTTCAATGAATTTTCAAGCCGGTATTAAGAATATGCTCCAAAAATAGAATGTTCGAAAATTCGAAATTAAGTTCGAAAAAATCTGAAACCAGGAAATAGGCTTAGGAAAGCTTATGTTTACTATATTTACTAAAATTTTTGAGAAAATCTAGTTTTTTATTACATTTTCGAATTTCGAACATGGAAATTGAAAGGAGGGAGGAGGAATTTTGTGTAAATTTTTAAAGCTTTTTTAACTTTTTTAAGAAAGTTTATCAAAAATTTACGGGATTAAACAGAAAGAAAGAAAGAATGTTTCCAGAAGATCAAATTTATATTGTGTCACATGATTTGACAGATGTTTAGATGTCTTTACGACATTTTTTGATTGCCTGTTTTACAATAAACCAGAATTAATAAATTTTTCTTAGAAAAATAAAATAAAAAAAATCTTAAAAATTTTTAAATTCTTTCGTATTTTTATTTTTTATTTTCATTTTGTTTTCTTAAAAAAAAAAAAAAAAAAAAAATTGTAGACAAAAATTCACACTGTTTTACACAGTAGACTTCCTAGTCTATTGTATTGTATTTTTGTTGTTGTTATTGTTTTTACTTCAATTTTTTTCCTCCATGGCTTTATCATTGTTTTAATGCATTCATAAATAACAACAACAACAACAACGGTGAAATGAATAAATGAAAACACTAACAACAGAAGAGAAAAAAAAAGCAGCCTGCAACTATTACGACATACACAAGCTAAACAGAACTACAAAAAACGTCGTTGTATTATTATAACAGCGTCAAGCAGGCAGGCAGGCAATCATAATGAAAATAGTGGAAATGTTGATAATGATGATGACGCTGTGTATACTGTGAGTACTAAGAGTTAATGTATGTACACACACACAAACAGCAAGCTTTACTCACAGACACAACGAAAGCGAAAAAGGCCATTGGCCCGAAATAATGTTGACCTACTAAAGCTTAAATGTATATTAAAACAACAACAACACAACACAACAAGCACTAACGTCAACGTTGACTGTTACAATACAATAGCAGCAGCAGCAGCCGCATTCGTTCATTAGAAGAGGAAGAAGAAGAAGACTTACATAGAAAATGAAAACGACAACAACAGCAGCAGCATTATTATTAACATTAAACAGCAATAATAATAAATCGTATACGATGTGTAAGCGCATTGTGTTGTGTATGTTCTTCGTTCGTTCGTGGTTGTGTGTTACACATTCAGCATAAGTAAGCTGGTGTGTATGGGTACATTTGTATTGAAGCAAA
Source organism: Sarcophaga carnaria (assembly GCA_958299815.1). NCBI lineage: Eukaryota > Metazoa > Arthropoda > Insecta > Diptera > Sarcophagidae > Sarcophaga > Sarcophaga carnaria. The sequence continues at coordinate 13,849,231 of OY283149.1, read as the reverse complement.
AAAGAAAAAAAAAAAAACGAATCATTTTTCAACGTTAAACATACATTGTCATTGCCGTACAATAACAACATTTTCTAAATATATAAAGTCAAGATAAATATTTTTAAAAAGCTTTCTTTATTGCTCTCTACAACGCACTCTCTCTCTCTCGCTGTGCCTCTAACTCTAACTGAAATGCTCTTTATTTTGTTCTGAACTAACAGTGGAAGAGAGTGTGTTTAGGAATTTTTATTTAGTAAAGAGAGTAAGGCAAGAGAGTTTAAATAAAGCGCTCCCTCTCTCTCTCTCTTTTTTTTATGGAAAAGCTTTTCCATATTTTATGTTGCGTTTTATAGAGAGTAAAAGTTAAATGATGATCATCTTGCAAATATAGAGAGTAAGAGTTTGTTTATGTTTTTTGTTGTGTTGTTTTGTTTTGTATGGCGTTTCATTTCGTTTCGTTTTTTTTTCTTTGCCGTGTGCGTTTATTTTTAAAAACCTTATGCACAGCCGGTTAATGTTTAGAGTTGTTTACAGAGAGAAATGCTTTCTTTTGTAACCAAATACATGCAATTGTGTGTGTGTGTGTGTGTGTGTGTGTGCTGTAAATAATTTACTGCTTTGAAAGCTTTATTAACAAGGAAGTAAAGTTGCTTGTTGTTATAAAATTTATGGCATAAAAACAACAAAAAAAGAGGCAGAAAGAAAAAAGTTTCAAAAATTATGCTGATTTTTTCATATTTTATGGGAATAAAATTCAGGTTTTTTTTTGTTTTTTCATTCATTTTAACTTAATTACATACCGAAATTTATGTGTGTGTAAGCATTTGTTGTTGTTTTAAAAAAGCTTAAAGGCTTTTATGATTCATGTCTTATCGTGGCATATCTTTTTGAAGTTAAGATAAACAAAAATCGGAAATTATAATAAATTTTTATTAAAAGAGAGCCACATAAAATCGTATAAAAATTATCATGAATTTGTAGGTGAATTACAATAAATAAGCAATTCAGCCAGCATTGAATAGGCACTTAAAACTGAAGAAAATTAGAAAAAATTTTTTTTACCAATTCCTCTTGGTATTTGAAATTTGAAATCCAATCCGCTGAACAGTAGTTCCATTCTACACAGTAGTTGTTGTTAAATGCTGTATACATACATACATACCTATGTACAGCTGGCCATTGGCCTCACAATACCACTTCCATGCCTAATACTTGATATAAATCCTAGTGTTTCCTTCTAGGTTGCATTAAAGCCTCACATAATCCCAGAATGAGTTTCGATAATTCATTCCCAACGCTATCGGATCTATATGTTGGGCATGAGTAACCATATTCTGAAAAAGTTTACCAATCATCAACCTCAGGTTGTTTCTTGATCTGAGATCTCCTCTTATTCTCAATAAAAGCTTTGATTGCCTCAAAATCACTTGGGTTGACAAGAGTTTTTGCTTCTGTTTATCTTTCCAAACATCCACCTCCATTCCACAGGGGGGGTTTTGGCCTCATCGACAACGTGAAAGAAAACTGTCCTCCTCACAAGCTTGTCTGCTTGAAAGAATTGCCACAAGACCTTCGGACTCAGCAGAGTGTTGTAACCTTCTGTCTGTCTACTTAGCATTCCCACACTATCTTCGATTTAACCACATAACAGCTGAGTTCTCAAATGATAATTCGACTGTCGGATGGTATTACTATGTCCTGTCTTTTTTACTTCCTTTCTGATTTGATTTGAGCACATTTTTCGATGGCAGAAACCTTTGTTTATAAGATACCCGTAAGTTTCGTAGCCCTTGACCCTCTTGACACATCTAAATGCCACGAAAAAGTCCCTCTTTTAAGAGAGTAATCAACTTCGCAGATTATTACAATCATTTGTGTTCCTAGGTCTCATTGCAAAGCTCTTTCCGCAAATAATAGAGTCTACTGGTCACGTCCAGTTGACAGTTAAGGAGTTAGCTGTCAGCCAATCGGTTCTTTAGGTCTCGAAATCCATGAATACATTTCAGATTAGACTTGTCTTCCATCATCTTCATCAAAAACTTCAGAACTTTGGCGTTCACTACCGCGGTGTAACGGACTTAAATCTAACAGAGCTTCCAGGGCCGGCGTTCAGGATAGGTTTTCATTGCCCATGTATGTAAATTATTTGTAATACCTAAAAAGGCAAATTTTTCATGAGAGGCGCTTGAATAAATCTATTCAGCTAGCTGAATTACACTTTTATACTAATCTTTTTATATTTTTATGAATTTTTATATTTTTTATCACCAAAAAGCTTAATTCAGCTAGCTGAATAGCAATTTTATTTTAATATTATTAAGATTAACCATATATAAAGCCTTAGACTGCATATTTAGCCCAATTCAGCTAGCTGAATTACACTTTTATACTAATTTTTTTATATTTTTTCCAATATTTATATTTTTTATTATTAAAAAGAGCAATTCAGCTAGCTGAATAGCAATTTTATTTAAATATTGTTAAGGTTAACCAAGTTTCTGTATTATTTTATATATTTTACTGTAATTCAGCTAGCTGAATAGCAATTTTATTTAAATATTATTAAGATTAACCACATATAAAGCCTTAGACTGCATATTTAGCCCAATTCAGCTAGCTGAATTAAAGTTTAATACTAAATTTTTTAATTCAGCTAGCTGAATAGCATCTTTATTTGAATATTGTTGGCGCTTAACTATTTATAAAGCCTTAGACTGCATATTTGGCCCAATTCAGCTAGCTGAATTAAAGTTTAAAGATACATTTTTTAAGTTTCTTTAATATTTTATATTTTTACTTTTAAAAACTCTAATTCAGCTTGCTGAATACCAATTTTATTTGAATATTGTTAAGATTAACTAAGTTTCTGTATTATTTTATATATTTTACTGTAATTCAGCTAGCTGAATAGCAATTTTATTTGAATATTATTAAGATTAACCATTTATAAAGTCTTGGGCTGCATAATTAGCCCTATTCAGCTAGCTGAATTAAAGTTTAATGATAATTTTTTTTAATTCAGCTAGCTGAATAGCACCTTTATTTGAATATTGTTGCGATTAACCATTTATAAAGACTTAGACTGCATATTTGGCCCAATTCAGCTAGCTGAATTAAAGTTTAATGATAAATTTTTTAAGTTTCTTTTGTATTTTATATTTTTTTACTATTAAAAACTCTAATTCAGCTTGCTGAATGGCAATTTTATTTGAATATTGTTAAGGTTAAGCAAGTTTCTTTATTATTTTATATATTTTAGTGTAATTCAGCTAGCTGAATAGCAATTTTATTAGCTGAATAGCAATTTTATTTAAATATTCATGCGATTAAGCATTTTTAAAGTCCTAGATAGCATATTTAGACCAATTCAGCTAGCTGAATACAGATTATTAAGCCTTAAAGTAATTTTTTTGCATGATTCTGTAAGTTATCAGTAATATTTTCATATTCAGCCAGCTGAATAGATGATTTTTTAATCACTAATGAAAGTTTTAACAGTTTCTTAAGTTTTTAAAAATATTTTTTCATAATTCAGCTATTTAAGCACCCACTACAACTTGTCTGTTTAGCGCAATTGTCACAAAAAGAAATAATTCTTCTCAAAAGATATTTTAAGCGGCTTTAAATTTGTTTTTTTCGTTTGTTTGTATTGTATTTATTTGTTTAATTGATTTTCAACAAATAATTTCACTTTCTTTATGTAAAAATTTGAACAATTTTTGTTAAAAAAAATGAAAAACAAAACAAGATCATGAGTAACATGGAAACTACATTTCACCCACCAAGTCAACGACCTCTTTGAACAAAAAATTTGAAACCCAAACCATTAGCAGCTAAAATTTTAATTGTTTTTGTAAAGTCTTGTTGTGCGTAGCTAAACGAGTGAAGTTTTATGGCCAAATATTTCGTTTATGGCCAAAAAATAAAACATGCACACACATTTTCGGCCTAAAACATTACAAAAGCAATAGAATTTCTTTACAGCCACAACCAAAATCATTTTAAAATTGCTATTCAGCCAGATGTACCTCGTATTTAATGCAAATTTTGTGTTTAAAAATTTCTTCTTGTGAAAAATTTAAAAACTTTACTATTCAGCTAGCTGAATACGTTGCTAAAATATAATACAAATAAAAAATAATAAAATTTGTTGAAAAAAGTACATTTAAAGCTAATTCAGCTAGCTGAATACAGCTTTTATGCCTATAAAACATTTTTAAAGGCATTTTCTTTTAAGTAAAGTACATAAGGCTGCAATTCAGCTAGCTGAATCGCACATAAATCCATAATTCAAGCATTTTATTTCAAAATTTTTGATAACAATTAAAAATTTCCTTTAAAAATCCATAAAATTGCAATTCAGCTAGCTGAATAAGCTATTAAATTGAAATATAATCTAAAAACCCTCAGGTTTTTGCAAAAAACTAAATCTTAATCTAATTCAGCTAGCTGAATGCAGTTTTTATGCCTATAAAATATATTTTAAAGGCATTTTCTTTTAAATAATGTAGAAAAGTCTGCAATTCAGCTAGCTGAATAGAAAATAAATCCATAATTAAAGCATTTTCTTTCCATATTTTTGAAAACAATTAAAAATTTCGTTTTAAAAACCCTTAAAATTCTAATTCAGCTAGCTGAATAAGCTATTAAATTGATATACAAACCAAAAACCCTAAGATTTTTACAAAAAACTAAATCTTAAGCTAATTCAGCTAGCTGAATATGGGTTTTTATCCATTAAATATGTCTTAAACGAATTTTCTTTTAAGTAAAGTACATAAGTTTGCAATTCAGCTAGCTGAATAGAACATAAATCCGTAATTAAAGCATTTTCTTTCTATATTTTTTGTGACAGTTAAAAATTTCCTTTAAAAATCCATAATATTGTAATTCAGCTAGCTGAATAAGTTAGTAAACTGAAATACCAGCTAAAAACCCAAAGATTTTTACAAAAAAATAAATTTTATGATAATTCAGCTAGCTGAATATGGGTTTTTGTCCATTAAATATGTTTTAAAGGGATTTTCTTTTAAGTAAAGTCCAAAAGTCTGCAATTCAGCTAGCTGAATAGAACATAAATCCATAATTAAAATACTTTCTTTCCATATTTTTGTTTACAATTAAAAATTTCCATTAAAAACCCTTAAAATTGTAATTCAGCTAGCTGAATAAGCTATTAAATTGATATACAAACCAAAAACCCTAAGATTTTTACAAAAAACTAAATCTTAAGCTAATTCAGCTAGCTGAATATGGGTTTTTGTCCATTAAATATGTTTTAAAGGGATTTTCTTTTAAGTAAAGTACATAAGGCTGCAATTCAGCTAGCTGAATAGAACATAAATCCATAATTCACCCATTTTATTTAAAATTTTTTGATTACAGTTAAAAATTTCGTTTTAAAATCCCTTAATATTGTAATTCAGCTAGCTGAATAAGCTATTAAATTGAAATATAATCTAAAAACCCTGAGATTTTTACAAAAAACTAAATCTTAAGCTAATTCAGCTAGCTGAATATGGGTTTTTATCCATTAAATATGTTTTAAACGAATTTTCTTTCAAGTAAAGTACATAAGTCTGCAATTCAGCTAGCCGAATATAACATAAGTCCATAATTCAAATATTTTATTCACAAATTTTTTGATTACAGTAAAAATTTCTTTTAAAATCGCTTAAAATTGTCATTCAGCTAGCTGAATAAGCTATTAAATTGAAATTTAAACTAAAAACCCTAAGTTTTGTACAAAAAACTAAATCTTAAGCTAATTCAGCTAGCTGAATACAGTTTTTATGCCCATAAAATATGTTTTAAAGACATTTTCTGTTAAATAATGTAGAAAAGTCTGTAATTCAGCTAGCTGAATAGAAGATAAATCCATAATTTAAGCACTTTATTTCAAAGTTTTTGTTTACAATTAAAAATTTCGTTTTAAAGACCCTTAAAATTGCAATTCAGCTAGCTGAATAGCCAACAAAGTCTTTGCTTAGGGTGAAAATTTCACCATCGTGACGCTGTATTCACAGGCATTATGAGTACAAGTTGAGGGTTTCGTTCTGAAGTGGTCTGCTGGCTTGATTTGATGGTGATCGAAACAACACTTCTTTGTGGAGGTGTTATCTAGTGGCCTGATCTCAGTAAAAATTGTAATGTGGAGCCCCCTAACAATGCAGGGACTACGGAAGCTTACGGCCCTTACTAAGGCCCTTTTTATTATGCTTCTTTATTGTGCTTCTTTATTTTGCTTTCATGACAGTAAAGTGGTTGATACAGCTGGGGCATCCAGTGGAAAACCCCATACGCTTGTAGGCCATTTCAAGTCTCAGGCGTTGGAGGTATGTAGGTCCAGCATAGAAAGCAACAAACGCTGAAAATGGATATTCTCATTACCATAACCGGGATACTAACAGGGTCATTTGGGCAGACGTGCAAGCTACGGAATAAAGAGGTTATAGTGAAGGGACAAGACATGGTAAATGGCAGCATAATGCTACTGTGCAATGGAGGCGCCCGCAAGAAGCATGCTTTAAATCCTCCGATGCAAGCTATAGGCGTATGGAGTAACCAAGAGTCACAAATCGTATCATCAAAATATAATTCGTATACTGGAACGGATACTCGCTTAACTCGGAATTATTTGGCATATTAATCGCCACCAATTTTCATCGCCTTGGTACCAAATCGACTGCCAAATGGAACCTCAAGGCATAGCAACCCGAAGGGAATTCTTAATACCCCCGGATGCCTTCAAATACGTATTAAGGACGGGACTGTGGTCTCTCGATATAAAATAACCAGAAACTAAGCTGTGCTCCCGGCCATCATAATACGGGTTTTCAACAGGAGTTTCATGCGATCAGAGAGAAATTTCGAAAACTAAACACTTCACTGACAGTCAGACAACAATTACGGCAAATAGCAGTCGTAGGAAACATACGCAATTGTTCATTACAAGCCTTCAGTCAGAATTACGACCTAGCTTCTCCGTTGGGACTTCTGTTGTGTGTTAATTTCTTACATGAGTGGCGGGATCTACGGTTTAAAGTCGATTCCGAATAACAGATATTTTTGAGAGACTTTTCATGGCAATTTTCTATTTACTCTCCCAGAGTTTTTGCCAGAAATCTGCTGAGAGGAAGTCGCCGCCGAAGAAATACTTTTTGTATTTTGTCTTGATGTCTGGCCTGGGGTTTAAACCCTGGCTTTACGTCTAATAACGAACTAACACCACGGTGATTGATGCAACTGGCTTACCCACGGGCCATTTTGAGCCTCAAGTTTTTTTTTTTTTTTTTTTTTTTTTTTTTTTTTTTTTTTTGCCATATGTTCCAGTTCCATCGTCGTCAGCCAGGCTCCGCTCTATTCTCAGTCTGCTGCATCTAGATCAAATTTCTTCCTTCGCAGGACGTGCTCTACAAAGTGTCTTACTGCGTTCCAGCTCTCTCTACTGTTTATCATTTCCAGAACGACGTCTGTAGGGCTAATGACGCCGATTTCAGCTTCGAGTCGCTGACGGCTTTCGGCCCATCGACGACAGCTGGAGAAACGCCTCAGACGTTTCTATTCATCGCGACCAATTTCATCACCTTGATACCAAATCAACGGTCAACCGATGACAAGGAACAGAAACACTTGGGAACTTGTTGCTACAAATACGGATTAAGCACAGGATCTCTATAGAATCAGAAATTAAACTTTGCCTCCGGCTACCGGATCATAATACGATTTTTCAAGAGGAATTACTTGCGATTGGAGAGAGAATTTGGAGAACTTCTTAACACTTCACTCTGATAGTCAGATAACACGCAGTAATGCTCTGTCATGAATTGTAGAAGAGCGCTTAAGATCTTCTCCTTGCATGGCAAAGTATCCTCTTTTTTTCTGGAAACTTAATCATCTTGGACTGGGCGAAAATGTGGAGGCGAATATTGAGGGTAATAAAGCCTAGCATTGCAGCCCTTAATTTAACCAGTTGAAGTGATAATTTGTCTTCATAATTAATGGCAAAAATAATAACGGAATTTGCTCTTTAAGTACCGAAAACTTTTTTTCATTATTTTTGCAAACAATTTTCAAACAATAACATGAACAAAGTCGCCATTAATACCATAAAGATGTTAAAAAATTACAACAAAAATAATATTGTTTTGTTGTTTTTTTTGCATTTGCAATAAAAGGCGTAACTGTTATGTTTTCTTCTTCTTCTTCTTTTTTTTTACTGAATTGAACTCGTATTGAACATTTCAAACCCAACCTTAAAAAATTGTCGAAAAGCATTACTTAAAGTATTAGAGAGTGTATGTGTGTGTGTGTGTGTGTGTGTGGGAGAGAGGGTTTTTAAAGGTTTTTCAAAAAAAAAGAAAAAGAAGCAAATTTTGTTCGACAATATTTACACATCGTCGTTAGTTTCGTGATGAGGATGATGAAGACGAAGGCAATCGTGAAGCAGCAGCAGCAGCAGCAGACAGCAGTAGTTTACGTATTTATTTGCAAATAAGATTAGGAATACAACAACAACAGCTACAGTTAACAATAACAATATTTCTTTTTGTAGTAACAAATAACAGTAACAATAATAAATAATTTCTACTGTGTTGTTGTTGTTGTTGGTTGTTTGTCAGTTTCAAAAAACTTTCACTCGCACTTTTTTTCAAGTACAAAAAAAAGTACGTTTTTTTCTGCACTTGAATTTCGTTGATGATTTTTTAAAAACTATTTTGGATTTATTTTTTTAATAATAACAGCCACATACATACATACATACATACATAACATTGTTTATTTATTTATTTTATTTTTTTTATTGTTAATTATGGGCCCGCATTACATGTGTTGTGTTGTGTTGTGTTGTGTTGTGTTGTGTTGTGTTGTGCAGTGTGTTTAGGAAGAAGTTGAAAAAAAAAAATTAAATTTTTTCCCGTTCACATTTATTTAACCAGAATGACTAATTGACTTGTTATTGTTTTTTTTTATTGTATTTTTTTATTTTTGAATTCCTCGTTAATATCTGTAAACCATTTTGTTAGTGATTGTTTTGGGAAGAAATTTTCATTATTTTTTTCCTAAGATGACAGCCTTTGTTTGTGCCTTAATTAATGAATTTCATATTGTCCAGGTCTACCGTGATAGTTTGACCCGGATTTAGCAGCAGCTCATAATGTATTAAACCCCTTCTAAAGCCACCAAATATACAACATTTCCTTGTAGCACTTGGTATTCTCCTTCATTGTAAAGGGTGTTTTTTATAGAGGTATAGAACTTTAAGTTGGCATTACTTTTCAAGATGGCGACCGATTTACCAGCTGTCAAGTGATTTATTCTCAGTTTGGTTTGGCAATTCACCATGAAAAGACTCACGCCTGAACAACGCTTGCAAATCGTGCAATTTTATATCGAAAATAATGGTTCTGTGCGGAAAACGTATCGCGCACTACTACGTCCATTTTATCGTCGACAAAATCGTCCATCAGAGCAGTTAGTTCGATTAACCATGGAACGTTTTTTCGAGACGCTGTACGGTGCGTACAGAAGAAGCTATTGCTGCTGTAGAGCGTAGCATTGAGGAAGACCGACCCGAATGAGTCCATCCGCCATCGAGCACAGCAAATTGGATCTGTGTCCATCCACTTTATGGAAGATTTTGCGGAAGGATCTTGGTTTGCGTGCTTACAAACAAACCAACTCGTGCAAGATTTGAAGTCAAACGATCATCGAAAGTAAGGCGTAGATTCGTCGAATGGGCCCAAAACGAGATTACCGTTGTTCCCGATTTTCATAAGCGGATTTTGTTTAGCGATGAAGCGCACTTCTGGTGGAATGGCTACGTCAACAAACAAAACTGCCGCATTTGAAGAGTGAAGGTAATCTCCTCAAGTGTACGGTGTGGAAACACCGTTACATCCAGAAAAACTGACTGTTTGGTGCGCTTTATGGGCTGGCTGGAATCATTGGTCCGTACTTTTTCAAAAACGATTGTGGCCAGAACGTTACAGTCAATGGTGATCGGTATACAGCCATGATTACTAACTTTTTCATTCCTGAATTGAATAACCATGATGTCCAGGGGGATGTGGTTTCAACAAGACGGCGCAACATGTCACACAGCTCGTGCCACAATAGATTTATTGAAAGACACGTTTGGTGAGCGCCTAATTTCGTTCGTTTTCGACCTGTGAATTGGCCTCCAAGATCTTGTGATTTAACACCGCTAGACTACTTTCTGTGGGGCTATGTAAAGCCACAAACGCCAAACGACCATTTGGAAGACAACATTCGCCGTATTATTGCCGATATACGGCCACAAATGTTGGGAAAAAGTCATCGAAAATTGTGGACGTTCAGATTGGACTACATCCGCGCCAGCCGTGGCCGTCATATGCCAGAAATCATATTTCAAATGTAATGCCACAAGATTATCTTTCGGATAAATAAAATTCATGTCATGTCGAATAATCCATCGTTGTTTTATTGCAACTTAAAGTTCTTATACCCTCTATAAAAAAAAACACCCTTTAGATTTTGCTCGTTAACCACGCTTCAAATATGATTTCTTAAGCTTAAGGTTTTCATAATGAATCCATTTTACTACGTAGACAGGAAGATAATTCAATGCAGAAATGATTTCTTTTCAAAGCGATCAAACAGCATTACAGACATGCAAAATCGTTTTTAAAGTCTCTCGACCATATAAAATGACCTGCTGATTTTAAACACGTTCAAATGGCTGCTTGAGCCACTCGCAAGGATTGTGTAAGCTCTGCTTGTGTTATGCGGTCACCTTAACGTTAGCTCTCCTTGCACATTTCGAAAGATAAAAGGAGGACCTATGACGTCACCAGCATATAAACCTCCTCAAACACTCAATTTCAATGGATTTTTTTTTCTTTTCTTCAGTCTAAATACTGCAGCTTTCCTTTTTGACATGGTCACCTAACTATAAATGATTTTCATCGTAATGGTTTTATGAAAATATTTGCCTTTGACCCGCGTTTGATATGAGCGCACAATCCGCAAAAATACTTCAATTCTTGTACCGGCTGTATTTTATAAGCACGTTAGCCAAGATCGTAACGTAAAATTATCCACAAAGTCGAAAGACAAAGTCGGACAACAACTTGAGAATGACGGCGTATCGACATTTTGGCGTTTTCTCCAAGGCTTTTACGCTACAGCAGTAATATTTGTTTGCATATTTCTTTGTCTTCTTAATGGTTTTGAATCGTAAACGCTACTCTGTATCTTTCTCATACTAAATCCCACAGCTTTTGCCAGCAAAAATAGATTTTATTCCTAAGATTTCACAGTTCAGTGCTTTATTAAAAAGTCTTTTAACGATAAATTTTAAAGACAATGTTTTATTTTTGCTAAATATCGAAAAGTTTTTCTATAAAAGGATAAGGAACAACAATTTCTCTTATAATTTCGATAACTCACTTAAACAAATTGTGTGTGAATCGATAAATTTCAAAAGTTGTGAGTGTAATAAATTGAAACTAAAAAAAACTAGCGATAACTTTTCATTGTAATTTCGATAACTTATTCGTACGTATAAAGATTTCATTCTATTTCGATAAATTATTCATACTTATAAAGATATAATTATATTTCGATAACATTTCTAATTTTTTGTTTCTTTAATTTCGATAACTAATGTCTAGGTTATTAATAATGTTGCTAAAGAAAGCTATCGAAAACTTTTTAACTTATTTGTAAATATAAAGATTTCTAAAATTTTAATTTCGATAACTAATTTATATATATAATATTATATATTTATATATTATATATAATAATATTTCATAGTAATTTCGATAACTTATTCGTACGTATAAAGATTTTATTATATTTCGATAACATTTCTAATTTTTTTTTTTTGTTTAATTTCTATAACTAATGTCTAGACTATTAATAACGCTGCTAAAGAAAGCTATCGAAAACCATTTTTAACTTATTTGTAAATATAAAGATTTCTAAAATTTTAATTTCGATAACTTATTAGTGAAAAATTTCACAGATTGTCGATTTTCTAAAAAAAAAATTATAAACAACCTATTGTACAATGGGTCAATTCGAACTCCGGGTACTGTACTTGTCTTAATTGACAAGTACACGTCCTCTAACCTAACCATAAACAACCTAATCTCGATAACTTATTAGTAAATATAAAGATTTAAATTATTTCGTTAAACTTTCCAAAATAATTAGTGGAACATTTCAGTAAACGATATCCAAAAAACTTAAAAAATATAATTATCGATCATTTTCCATAGTAATTTCAGTAACTTATTCGTGAGCATAAGGATTTTAATATATTTCGATAACTTTATAATTTTTTTATTTCGTTAAATAATTACAAAGTTATCGATATCGAATCTAAAAAGTTATCGATAATTTTTGCTATTACGTAACGATATATATGCATTTCTTTTGTGATTTTGTTATCTAATCCGTGAATAATATCACAGATTATCGATATTTAAAAACCTTTAAAACAATTAGCGTTACTTTTGCGTAGCAATTTCAATTCGAATAATTTTCTTCAGTAATTTCGATAACTTATAAAGATTTCTGATAATTTTTCACCTTTTTTTTATTTCGATAACTATGATTATGGGGATATCGATAACAAATCTAAAACATTATCGGTAGTTTTTGCTATTATTTAACGATATATGTACACTTCTTTTGTAATTTCAATAACTAATTGGTGAAAATTTTCACAGATTATCGATATCTAAAAAGCCTTTATAACAATTATCGATACTTTTGCACAATAATTTGAATTACAATCATTTTCCACAGTAATTTCGATAACTTATTCGTATGTATAAAGGTTTTTGATAAATTTTCAATTATTTTATTTCGATCGATAACAAATCTAAAAATTTATCGGTAATTTTTGCTATTATATAACGATACATATACATTTCTTTTGTAAATTAACACAGATTATCGATATCAAAAAACCTTTATTGTTATCGATACTTTTGCACAGTAATTTGAATTACAATCGTTTTCCGCAGCAATTTCGATAACTTATAAAGATTTCTGATCATTTTTAATTTTTTTTATTTCGATAACTAAATAAAAATAAATAAAATTATCGGTAATTCTTGCTGTTACAAACGATATATAAAAATTTCACAGATTATCGATATCTAAAAACCTTTGTTGTTATCGATACTTTTGCACAGTAATTTGAGTTACAATCGTTTTCCGCAGTAATTTCGATAACTTATAAAGATTTCTGATAATTTTTAAATTTTTTTATTTCGATAATTAATTATGGGAATATCGATAACAAATCTAAAAAATTATCGGTAATTCTTGCTGTTATACAACGATATATGTACACTTCTTTTGTAATTTCAATAACTAATTTGTGAAAAATTTCACAGATTATCGATATGTAAAAACCTTTAAAACAATTATCGATACTTTTGCGCAATAATTTGAATTACGATCATTTTCCACAGTAATTTCGATAACTTATTCGTATGTATAAAGGTTTTTGATAAATTTACAATTATTTTATTTCGACCGATAACTAATTTGAAATATTATCGGTAATTTTTGCTCTTATATAACGATATGTATACATTTCTTTTGTAATTTAAAACAGATTATCGATATCAAAAAACCTTTATTGTTATCGATACTTTTGCACAGTAATTTGAATTACAATCGTTTTACGCAGTAATTTTGATAACTTATAAAGATTTCTGATCATTTTTAATTTTTTTTATTTCGATAACTAATTATGGGGATATCGATAACAAATCTAAACAATTATCTGTAATTCTTGCTGTTACAAACGATATATAAAAATTTCACAGATTATCGATATGTAAAAACCTTTAAAACAATTATCGATACTTTTGCGCAATAATTTGAATTACAATCATTTTCCTTAGCAATTTCGTATGTATAAAGATTTTTGATAAATTTTCAATAACAAATCGATAACAAATCTAAAAATTTATCGATCATTTTTGCTATTATGTATATAACGATACATATTTCTTTTGTAATTTAATTAGTTATTGGTGAAAATTTTCACAAATTATCGATATCAAAAAAAAGTCTTTAAAACAATTATCGCTACTTTTGTGTAGTAATTTGAATTATTTAATTGTACGTATAAAGATAGGTTGGAGTGGTAGCTTTTATACAAAAATCTCACTTGAGCAAGCAAAGCGGTCCGTTGTTGTACGTCTAAAGGTTTTATTACATTTCGATAACTTTGCTAAATTAATTTTTATTAATTTCGATAACTTATTATCGATAAATTTCAAAGGTGTTGATGCTAAGATAATTTCGATAACTTTTTTTATAATAAAAAATAAAATTTTATTAATCAAAAACATAATAATTTTTTTTATTAATCTTGTTTGTTTTTTTGTTTGTTAATAAAAACATATTTTAAAAATAAACGTTTTTTTAATTAATTAATTCAACCTCCAAAAGAGAAAAAAAAACATTTGTTTGTCCTTGAAAATTTGACAAAAAAAAAAAACTAAATTATGTTTTAAACACATTTTATAATTTTTTTTTTGTTTTTGTTTTTTATTGTTTTTATTATTAATTTATAATGTGTTCCCATCATAATTTTTCTTGTAGTCACAGTGATAAGACTTTCTCTCACTAGGTTCTTGGTTATTTTTTTAAATTTTTTTTTTTTTTTTTTTTTTGCTATTTTGGCTAAAATCAACAGAATGAAATTAGGTCAAATTTATGTATATACAGGCGTACATATATTAATAAATAAATAAAGCAAAAAAAAATTAACTTAACAAAGAAAATTATCAACAATTTAACACTGAAATTTCAATTTCATTATCACTCGTGAAATAAAATCTAATAAAACAACAGCAATAACCACACACATACCACAATCCCTCCCATCCCCACATTCTGATCTACTACGTAGACTTACTTGTATAGAAGCAAAAAAACAACATCAAACAAGCGCACACACCCAGAAACAAACATAAGGCACGAGTAAGAATGAAAACGAGAAAAACAAAAACAATACAAAACACGCGAAATATTCGCATAATTTATGAGTGAGAATTCTTGTTCTTTGTTGTTGCTGTTGGCATTTTTGTTTTTAAGTACAGGGGTTTACTTATTTTTTTTGCTAAAATCAAAAATCGTCATCAATGTTATCAAAAAATAAAAATAGAACACACCGTTGTGTAGGAGAAGAGGGTGAGAAGAGGGGGGGGTGTAGAATAAATAAGGAAAAGAATCAGCAAAAATATAGCAGCAGCAACAGCACAACACACGTTAAAAATAATTGGGTCAGTCAACTCATAAAATAAAAGAAACCGGCTGCAGAGCAATACAGCACAGCACAGCACAGCACTTGATTTATTTCTTTTTTGAGTGATAGACACAGAGAGAGAGAGAGGGAGGGGGTACAGAACAAGCAGGTGTCTCTTTACTCAACGAAACTGTTTAATTGAGAATAATAAGTGTCTGAGTAACGGAACAATTCAATACAAATTCTTTTTTTGGTTGCTGTTTCGTTCTCTTTAGCCTTAGAAAAACTGTTTAATTTCTAAAGTGTTATAAATCGAGTACGATTAAGAAAAGTATGCAAATTTTTGGTGAAGGTAATGTCAGCGATAATCGATAACTGCAATCGGTAACAGTTTTCTAAGCAAATTCATGTCTTCTAAGAAAAAAATTCTTGATTTTGTTGAAACTCACTGTTCGGGTATACGAAACATTTGAAAAAGTATGGAAAATTTTGAATTTGTGAAATTCATAAATAATCGATAACTAAAATTTATTGTATCGATATGCCTTTAATATCCGTTATTGACAGAGCAGGTGGCATTATCTGCATGGTAAATGATCAAATGCTTACTTCTGCTGCGGCATAATACAGTGGCATACACTCAAGAGAATGGAGAACAATTTCCTTCTATTCCACGTCTCTGCAGAATTCATTGACCAAGAGCAAGGCATTTTACTTGAGAACATAAATACATAATCGGCCATTACAACCCTATAGTCAGGATTACGACCTAGCTTCTCACACCCCTGATGTTGTGTGCGTTAGTTTTATACATGAGTGGTGGGACCTACAGTTTAAAGTCTCGACTCCGAACGACTGATTTTGTTTGAGAAACTTTTTCATGGCAATTTTCTATTTACTCCCAGAGTTTTTGCCAGAAATCTGCTAACAGAAGGTCGCCGAAGAAATGTTTTTTCGAACCTTGTTTTGATGTCTGACCTGGGGCTTGAACCGTGGCCTCACGTCTAATAAGCCAATACACTGCCTACTAGACTACAATTTTATTTACTCCAGTGTTTTTCCCACAAATCTACAAAAGGAAGAAATACTTTTTGTATTTTGCTTTGATGTCTGGCCTGGGGCTCGAACCCTGGCTTTACGTCTAATAAGCCAACACACTGCCTACTAGACTACGGCTGCGACAAGTTACGTCACAAAATTCTATAAAATGTGGTCTACGAAAGGCAGAGTTCTTGTGAGCTTTGCGAAATCGATTACCTTGGATTCTGCTGCTTACTATGACGGATAGTGGAGATGTTTTCGACAAATCTTGCGATTTGTCAACATACGAGTGTTGGTCGACCGTTTACCTAGTCAATGGATTCGAATTGATCCACTACATTACAAATGGTCCTCATGGTATTGAACTATTATGGCGATTGTAAAATGAGCAAAGCGTCGACCCGAACAGAATACCGATTTCACGAGTTGTGATTTGGCAAACCAGACTGAATAAATAACAACAGATGACAGCTGCATCAGGACGGGCGTTACCAACTGTCAAAGTTCGAAAGTCTCTGTTGCAAAACCCGATAGTTCAAAATGCCAGAATTTATCGGTGCCTACAATAAGTTTGTATTGCTAGAGCCGCATTTAAGTGATCTTTGTTTAAAGTTTTCCAAGAAATGTTTTTTTTCTCTTTTTTTTCATTGAAAACAAAAAAAAAATACATTTTTAATCATAAAAAGCATTCCATTGAAGAGTACTTTTTAACTACATTTTCCAAAAGAACCATTAAAACCAACGAAAAATAAAAAAGCATGAAAATAATGACAAAAGCATTGCAAGTGGGCAGTAGCAACAGCTACAGCAGCAGCGATGGCAACACTGTCAACCACAACCGCCTGCATTATGACTCTAATGCAAGGCAGCTTAGATTTCGTATTTTTTGAATTGCAATAGAACAGGGATGAAGTATGGAAGGAATAAAGGAGAAAGAGATGAAAAATATATGTTGGAATGACCTTTTTGTAGGTTAAAGCTTTACCTAAAGCCATTCGTTGTGTCTTGTTGGGAAGGGAATTCAAACAATGAAACAACCAATCTGTCTACACTGTGAGTTCTATGGCTGAGCTCTCTGTGTGTTATATTTTCTATTTGAAAAACATTGCAAATGTACGAGGTTCGTATGGGAAATTATTTAAATTTCAATTATATTTTCGTATTTTTTTGACCGAGAACCCCTAGTTTTTAATCTAAAGGAGCTTTTTTCTTCTCTCTCATGTCTATTCTCTCATTTTCCCCCTTCCTTAATGTTTTAATGCTTAACTACACAACGGTTTGTCATTTCCAATGACGAATGTTTGTTTGTTTGTTCGTTTTTTTATTTCGTTTGTTATTATGCTCTGAACAATTGTTGTTTTTGTTTCTGTTTTTGTTTTGCTTTTCTGTCATTCAGACAAGTGGACTTGGCAGTCGCCTATGAAAATGTAACAGCAGCAATGGCAGCAGCAGCAACAACGACACGACAATCGCATGGAAGGTTTTTTCTTCTTCGTTTTTTGGCTCTCTAAGCAAAACAACAATTGCATCCACAAAAAAAGAACAAGATTTTGAAGGAATGATAGTTTTTGTTCTCAAAATCTTCCTCGCCCTCTCTCTCTCTCTCTCTCCCAGTGTGCCAGAACAGTTTTATTTTTAAAAGTGAATTCAATTGTTGGATAGTGTACTGTGAGAGAGTAAGAGTGGTGGGTGAGTGGTGGAGTGGGTGAATTTTTTTTCAGTGCTTTTCTGTTTGGTTTATTTGTTGATATGTTTCATTAGGAGAAGGGAGGGGAGTTAAAGAGTTTTGTTTAGCTTTTAGGGCTGAGTAAAGAAAAGAGCTTTAAAGGCAAGCCTTTCAAAACAATGATTGTGTGATATTTAACAGGGTATCTAACACATTTTGAGGGAATAATTATATGTTTTAAAGCGTTATTCATGTTGTGGTTTTAAAAGACATACGAAGCCCTGATTTTGATGGAACTATTCCTTGATTATAATGCTTGGAATGTGTCATTATGTGCGAAATAGAACCCGATTTGAATGACCGCCTTTGGAATGGAATTCAGAAGTCCTTGCTTTCGTTGTTTCTGATGCTCAGAACTTCTCACTTAATTCTAGGGCATCGTTTCATGCGGTATTACAACGGGCCGCCGCTATTTAGGCTTTGATTTAAAAAAGCTGACACTGCCTTCTTTCCTTTCTCAATCCTGTTTTCCTTGCTCTCTTAAATATATTTTTTTTAAAGGACGTGAAAATTGCAAAAGATTTTGCTTAAAACTCATGAGTTTTTTTTTACATTTTATTTCCCGTTTTTAAAATGAAAGGATTTATTGTTTACACCCTGTATATCATTTTCTAAGCACCCAAATGCGCTGTATTTCTATAACATTTCCCTTTAGAAACTTAAACTCACCACCCTTTGTTCTCTCACATGCACTCTTACTCCCACTTCCACTCTCTCTCACCATAAATTTCCCACTTTTCTACGAACACCACCAGAAATATGCACAACAAATTTCTCTCGGGTATTTGCATTCGGTTTTCCTACTTACACTCCCTTACTCACACACACTCTATTCACTCCTCATTCACTTTATTTTTAGTTGGGTTTAGAAATGCAAGAACAAATTTTTACATAAAAACTGCTGGCATACATACACACTCACACTCCTCATGTGTATTTAATGTATTCTATTTATCTGTTTGTGTCTGCTATAGAGAGTAGAAATAATAACAACAACAACAATAACAATAGCAGCAATACTAATAATAAGAATAATAATAACAACAACGGCAACAACAAAAAAATTAAAGTTTTGTTTAGTTTATCATCATGGCAGGTCTTTAACCTTTTCACCTACTTTCTACGCTAGCACTCAAACACAAACACACACACATAGTACGTATGTTACTAACTTACACAAGAACAAAGGCATAAACAAAGCAAAGCAAAACAAAACAAAACAAAAATAAAAAATGGAAATTAAATGCGAGTTATTTCGGGTTTACGGTTTTAGTTTTGTTTTTTTTGTTTTTTGGTTGTTTTGCTATTATTTTCGTTTTTAATTTTGTTCTAGTCGTTGTTGTTGTTTATTTAATTTGATAATTTTGTTTTGTTTTGTTTTGTTTTTTTCTAGAATTTCTTTTGTTTGTTTTGTAATTGTAACCACCACTGTTGCATTCGTCTTTTTTTTTAAAGGTTTTTTAACTCTCCACACACTGTTATTAACCCCTCTCTGTTGAAATAATGCATTGTGGGTGAGTAGAGAGAGAGAGGGATAGAGAGTGCAATATCTTCCGTTAATTTTAATAGGGAAAGTAAAGTGAAACTTTAACCTTGAGAGACATTTCGTAAGTAGTTACTTCACTAGTTACAAAGTAACCATTTAGGGACAATGTCGGTATTTTAAAGAGTTTTTTAAATTTTTTTTGTTTTTTGTAAAAAAAATTACAAATAAAACACGGAAAAAATTAAATAAAATTTTATTAATATTTTTAATGAATTCGAATCGATTTAATTAATAATTGATTGTCAGTTTAGAAATATTTTTTAGTTGCAATTTCATTAAAAATCCAAATTTTATTAAATTTCTTTTAAATGCTGAGTTAGGCTTAGTGGGAAGGATACCTAATGATACGACATTTAGGCTACGTATGGTAGAAATTGAGATACTACAGTCTTTCATTGATAATTCAGTACTAAATACTCAGAAACTGTTTTTTAGGATAAAAATTCAATATTATTTTCAAACAAGGATACCTTATACCTATACATGTGGCTACTTAGTAGTGAATATTTAGGAAACGACAGCGTTAAATACCGGAAAAAAGGAATTTACGGGTACACAAATTTCTCGAGTGGAGGCTACCTACTTTTGGCCCCGAAGTAGTGAATATTTTGGAAACTATTTTCATAATACAGCGATAAAAATATTGGAAAAGTTGATTTAAGGCGTAAAAAATCTAGAAAAATTGTTTCACTATCATTGGAAACTATTGCTCTAGGGGAAAGATACCCAGCACTTAGATTTAACTACTAAGCGATTAAAACCCTATAAAAAATATGTTGAGATTACAGCACGACATTCCCAAAAGCTGTATTTAGTAGCAAAAAATTAAAAAAAAATTCAATGATATTCTCCAGCCATTGGAAAGCTGCTTGTCTGAAGGAACGATACCTAACACTAAATTAGGCTGTTAATAAGAAAATATATAAGAAAATATATTGTATTTAGGGGTAGAAAAATCGAGAAAAATCATCCAAGATGATTGCAGTGTCATTGAAAGACTTTTGCTTGTAGGGGAAAGATACCTAACACTACTAAATAATCCAAATATTGAAAAATATGTCACTAGTGCAGTATTAAGTTCTGAAAAGCTATATTTAGGAGCAATAAATGGAAAAATAAATGTTCAAAATTATTCTGAAGCCATTGGGAAGCTCCTATTTTGAGGGAAGTATACATAACAGTAAAATTTGCTTACTAAGTAGGAAAAATATTGAAAAAATGTTATATTTAAGGGTGATATTATCTAGACAAATCATCTAAAATGATTGCATTGTCATTGAAAGACTTTTGGTTCTAGGGGAAAGATACCTAACACTACTAAATAATCCAAATATTGAAAAATATGTCACTAGTGCAGTATATGCTATATTTATGAGCAATAAATAGAAAAATAATTGTTCAAAATTATACTATAGTCATTGGGAAGATCCCATTTTGAGGGAAGAGTACCTAACATTGAAATTTGGCGACTAAGTAGTAAAAAATATTGAAAAATAAGGGATAAGAATATCTAGACGAATCATCTAAAATGGTTGCAATGTCATTAGGAGGTTTTTGATTCTAGGGGAAGGATACCTAACAATACTAAATAATCCAAATATTGAAAAATATGTCACTAGTGTAGTATATGCTATATTTATGAGCAATAAATAGAAAAATAAGTGTTCAAAATTATTCTAAAGCCATTGGGAAGCTCCTATTTTGAGGGAAGAGTACCTAACACTGAAATTTTGCTACTAAGTAGTAAAAACATTGAAAAATATGGTGTATTTCGGCATAAAAATATCTAGAGAAAGCATCTAAAATGGTTGCAATGTCATTAGGAGGCTTTTGATTTTAGGGGAAGGATACCTAACAATACTAAGTTATCAAAATATGGAAAAATATATTGCAAGTGGAATACTAAACACTTATAAGCTGTATTTATCAGGAAAAAAAATTTAGTTTGGGTGAAGGATACCTCGTATGTAAATTTGGTTGCTAATCTATCAAAATATTAAAAACTATGTCGCTGGTAGAGTGCTAAATATTTAAAAACTGTGTTTAGGAGTAAAAAACAAACCAAATTTGTTCAAAATAAGTCTGTTGTACGTCTCTTATATAGGGAGTATATTCCTACGTCTTCTCCTTTTCCAATTTCCCTATCTCCTTCACTATCCTCTCTCTCTCTCTCTCACTCTTTTCTTTAGGACGTATTTACAATTGCACTTGTCCCAATGACAAATAGACGTGTTCAAACCTAACCTCACCTTATTCTGAAGTATTGAGCAGCTTCTACTATGAGGGAAGGATAGCGGACTCGAACATTTGATTGCAAAATAGTAAAAATATTAGAAAATATGTTATGAAAAATCATTTAAACCTAACCTCACCTAATTCTAAAGTATTGAGAAGCTTTTACTTTGGGGGAAGGATAGCGAAAACTAACATTTGCTTGCAAAATAGTAAAAATATTAGAAAATATGTTATGAAAAACCATTTTAAATGATTTTAGTGCCTCTGAGAAGCTTTTGGGTGAGGGGAAGGATACCTTAGTAGCAAATTTGTTGAATAATTAATGGAAGAATTTTACTCAGGGATTGGAAAAGGCTTTTAATGGATTAAAATGATAGCTTAAACTACGTTACAATGCAAATCAGTGGTTAAACTAACAACAGAATCATAATCAACCGTGTTTAGAAGGTTTTCTAGAAAAATTAGTTTAGTTTTGTTGGAATTTTTCCTTGGAATTAAATAGCCTGGATGGCCTTCATATGTTAGTAAAACAAAATAGGCTTTCAGAGAATGGAAAAATTGTTACAAAATTTTAGAAGAAAAAAAAGTAAATCTCAGACAGAAAAAAAAACTCTTATCAAAAATGAGTCACCCAATGCCACTCACTGTTAAACAAGTTTACGCACTGGAAACTAAACACAGAAGAAAATGCATTTGAAATGTAAAAAGTACAGAAAAAAAACTAGCAGACAGGCATGAATTTTTTCTAGAAGAAAAACAAAAAAGCCAAAAAAATTCACTTAAAAAACTATGGAGAGACTGTGTCTCTATTTGATTAAAAAAAAGAATTCCAACAACAACAAGAACACTTTTAAAGGTAGAAAATATGTGGCATTTCTAGCCACAACCACAACCACACATGAAATGGACAGAATTTCCAACGATAACACAGAAAGAACAGAGAGAAGTAGAGGAAGAAGTATTAGAAATCGAAAAAAAAAAAAAGGTGTTGCAACTCTGCCTATTGAGGGCAATTTACGTAATTTAATTAATTATTTCATTAATTTCATGTTTACAACAACACGAAATTTCATAATGGAAAATTTTTATTTTCGTGGATTTTTATGGATTTTTTTGGATTTCGGTTGGAATCGATTTTTTTTTTTTTTTTTATGACTCATGCAGCCGCGGTAGTTTCTGGTAAAATAAAATTCAATTCCCATATTAAAAACGATGTATAAATTTTGTTGTATTTATTGGAATTTTTTTTTTTTGCATAAAAAATAAATAAAAATGCTGACGGGTTGGTTGGTTGCTTGGTTGGTGTAACTGGGCAAGAAGAAAAAATAAAATCCGAGTAGAAAATGTTACAAACAAAAATATTTAAAATAATGCAGAAAAAAAAGAAGAAAAAAACGGTGTTTAAATGTGGGTTAAGGCAGTTCGTAAGCTTTTTCAATTTTCAATCAATACACTGAGAGAAACACAACACAGAAAAAGAAAAAAAATTCTTACTCAAGCAATGTGTCTTCCAATCCAGACTTCCGAAATTTGTTTTGTTAAAGATCCCGTCTGTCTGTCAAATTAGTTGTCATATGTATGTATATTCAGTCTGTCTGTCTGTCAAATCATCATTGGCCGGGGATACTGCATTCAACATTACGCGAAGCAAATCAAATTCAGTCAATGCATCACAAGTTTTTTTACAAGCGTTTTACAATCGCCATAATCGTTCTACTGAGAAGACTTTTTCCAATGTGGTGGATAAATTCAAGTCCATTGCGATGGCTTAATATAAAAAAGGCCTAACTCGATTTTTTGTTACTTTACAGGAGAAGGGTAAAACTGAATAAAATCCGCAAAATTTTAGATACCCCAGAAATTTTAATAAAATTTTTAATAAAAAACAGCAACACATTTCTCATTTAAAATTTTTTTATTGTTATTTTAACGAAGTTATCTAAGATAGGCCCTTTTTTCATTGATATTTTTGAAAAGAAAAATTAAGTTAGGCCTTTTTTAAACTGAGTTGAAAATGAAATATATTATAATAATTCAGGTTTAAATAATAAACGCAAGTAATTCATGAAATTAAGAGGATTAAGTCAAAAGTTAACTGTAAAAAATTTGTTCTTATAAGACAAGTTATCATAAAAAAGATGACAATCTACAGGTAAAAACTTTTTTAAGTCCTGTAGGTGGTCCCATTTCTTTTTCTTGATTGGTATTTTCTGCTCATAAAGTGAATCAGGAGGTATATCTTTAATTGCCGACTTTGATCTATGTGGGAGAAATTCGTAATCGTCAGTCATGTCTGTTTTGAAATTTATTCATCCTGATGGGTCACACGCCAAGACTCGTATCGCATTAATAACAGTAGGATCACCAATAGATCTGCCTAGAATTTGAAATAGTTTTTTGAGTACATACATTTCTAGAACTGTTATGGTAAGCAATATTTTTGCCAGGACGAATCGAAGAGTATCGTTTAGGCATGTTTTCAAAATTTAGAAAATAGTCGTATTGTAACTGCTGAGCCTGCTGGAATTTTTCGTGCCTCCTTTATTAATTGCACAAATTGCGACGGCAAATTTATTTATATTGTTTATTTATTATGCTAGTAAAACATTTTTTCTCCTTGTCAAAAACAGAGAAGCATGTCGATCGACCCGCCGACGAAATTTTTTAATCATCATTTTCCGCTAAAGCGAATTTGTTACTTGGGAAATATAAGCGCACAACTTCAGCTGCGTTACAGTTTTACATACTTGTATTATTGTGTCATGGAGAAAACCAATCAAACGAAATAAAAAACGAGTTATGGCTTTTTCTTCATTGGCATGACTTAGGCCTTTTTTTTGTTATAAATCTGTTATTTGCAATTGTATCCACCTGAAATTTTAAGGCAAGGTGCATCTGACATTTGTCTTCCATAATAAACGAAAAAAAAACGCTATTTTGAAAAAAATTGAGTTAGTCCTTTTTTATATTAAGCCATCGATTGGCTCTGTAAACGATCGACTAACAAATCCGTACGTCGAGGAAGAAGCCCAAGATCATCCCAATATATTGCCGCTATCAATACGACAATCCAAGACATTCGATTTCGCTTCACTTACAAAAAGTTCTGTCCTTTTACGTACATACATAACATGCATATGTAATTGGTCATTACAACCCTTTAATTTTAGGATTAGGTTGTAATCCTTTTCACACCACTTAGGTTGTGTGGGTTAATTTTATACATGAGTGGCGGGGGAACTTACAGTTTAAAGTCGACTCCGAACGACAGATTTTGTGAGAAACTTTTCATGGTAATTTTTCCTTTTTCTTTTTGTATGACCAACACTCAGGGGACGGCTCCTACTTATGCAGTAAATTGTGTAGGAACTAGAAAAAAATGTTATTTTTACTCTCTCTCGAGGTTTTTGCTAGAAATCTGCTGAGAGGAAGTCGCCGAAGAAATATTTTTCAAATTTCGTTATGGGGTTTGAATCGTGGTCTCATATCTAATAAGCCCACAAACTACCTACTGGACTACGGTGCAGCCCTTGCACTGACCAACTTCTTTCTCTTCCCTGATTTTGGTGGAATGTGGTCAGTACAGGGACTGCGTTCACCCGTGGCATCACAACGGGTCGCTATGCGTGCTCAAGTGAGCTTTGTGATAACAGAGCTACCATTCCGACCTAACCTAACCTAAGACTGGGCTACGGCGGCTACGTGTAAGAGAGAGAGAGAGGAATACTTACATATAATCATGAGTGAGTTGATATTTTGTGTGCCTACTCTCTAGCAAGTTCATCTGCTGGCTTCTAAAAAATCCTAGGCTGAGGAAGAATGTTGCATCATTGCTTATTTCATGCTCAGGCTCACTTAGCTTAAATTCTATTCTATTGATTCAATCAACTACACAAAATGGACTATAGAGACATCTTGACATCCCTCTATCTATTCGTACGGGTAATTGCGTAATGGTTAGGCACACAAAGTGGCTTTGCTTAGCGGCAAATTAATTCCAGAGATGTTATTAATCGGTTGAGGAAGCTGGCTCTTTTCTCTTTTCCTTCCTCTTGTCTCGTAGGCTAGGTTCGCCAAATCCATTAACCCATTCAGACTCTGGTTGTCAGCATTATTTTAGGAAGTCGGCCGAAGTCGTACTTTAAACGTGACATGTGATGCCACAATGTAAGTTGCAATATGCTTGGATTTAACAAAACAGTCACTAGTCATTGGCGCAAGAGAGGAAGGTAGCCGGTATATTTTTTTTTCAGTGTATGGCTTTATGTCTTAAAAGAGTTTGGGTAGGTGAAAAAATAGTTTCCTAAGTAAGATCCTTAACGACTTACAGTTTTATTTCTTCTTTGGGTCTGAACTTTAATTCCTTCGAATTTAGTTACCCAAGTTGAGATTTGTTTTTTTTTTTTTTTGTCATTATAAACTAATCCAAGGGCCTTTCTTATGTATTAATTACGTTTTCACTTCTTTTAATTGGTTTTCGGCTATGAAAACTAGGATTTCAACAAAATCTACAAACTTTTATACACTCTGTATGACTTATACGTGTTATTTTTATATAAAAATCGTTATTTTGAATCATAATTTCATTCAAAAGTCAATAAAAAAAAATTATAAAAATTCATATAAGAATTCACATTGCATTGCTACTTTTTCCCCCAACCAATAGCATGTACAGTAAATGTGTTGTTATTCTCATATGATGGTTTTACTGTTATAGTTTTACTTGTTTTTGTTTTTTTGTTTTTATTTTTATTCCATTAGAATCAATGACAGTTTATTTGTTGTTATAATTGGTGGTCAATAGTAGCAATAACTGTTATCGTTGTTGTTGTTGTTACAATAAGAAAAATGTAAATAAAATAAAAAAAACACGCAAAGTATGCAACAATTTAAGTAAGAAAATACGAAGAAAAGTCAAATCGAAAAACAATTTTTGAGGTCAATTGATTTTCTTTCTTAAAGAGAGAGAGAGTGAGTCTAGCATGGACAACGGAAAATGGGAGCGGGGAAAGTAAAGAGTAGAGCATCCCCCCTTGTGTTTATTATTCTATGTTATTAAGGAATCCTTAGGAACGAAATTTAAATCATAATGCACTTCCTTTAAGACTGTGCTCGGTTTATTCGAATAAACAACCGATTATTCGTTTCAATGATGTGTAAAACTTATTTTTTTTAGTTATGAATTATATCACTATATTAAATTGTATTGGATAAAACTATTCTGGCAAAAATTATTCGAATTAAAAATTATTCGAATAAAAAATTATTTGAATAAAAAATTATTCGAATAAAAAGTTATTCGAATAAAATTTTTTTCAACTCAAAGATAAAGAATTATTAAAATAAAAAAGGTTGTAAAAAAATAATCGAATAAAATATTCGATTCAAAAATTATTCGAATAAAAAGTTATTCGAAAAATTTTATGTGTGTTTATTGAATGATGTGTAAAAACTTATTTTTTTTGAGTTATGAATTATATACAAAAATTATTCAAATTAAAAATTATTCGATTCAAAAATTATTCGAATAAAAAGTTATTCGAAAAATTTTATTTTATTATTCGTTTCAATGATGTGTAAAAACTTATTTTTTGAGTTATGAATTATATACAAAAATTATTCGAATTAATAAAAAATTATTCGAATAAAAAGTTATTCGAAAAATTTGATGTGTTTGTTAAATGATATATTTATATATATATTATTTTTTTGAGTTATGAATTATATACAAAAATTATTCGAATAAAAAATTATTCGAATAAAAAGTTATTCGAATATAATTTTTTTCAACTCAAAGATAATAAAGAAATTATTAAAATTAAAAAACGGTAATTAAAAAATATTCGAATAAAATATTATTCGATTAAAAAATTCTTCGAATAAATTAAAAAAAAATTATTCAATTCGAATACCAAGTCCAAATACACAAAATTATTTCAATACTAAAACAAAGTTAAATATTATTCGAATAAAATTTTTCTTCAACTTAAACATAAAAAGGTAAAAAAATATTCGAATAAAATATTATTCGATTAAAAAATTCTTCGAATAAATTAAAAAAAATTATTCAATTCGAATACCAAGTCCAAATAATACACAAAATTAGTTCAATATTAAAATAAAATTAAATATTATTCGAAAAAAAATTTTTCAACTCAAAGATAATAAGGTAATAAGAATTATTCGAATCAAATATTATTCGATTCAAAACTTATTCAAATAAATTCAAAAAATTATTCAATTCGAATACCAAGTCCACATAATACTCAAAATTATTCCAATACTAAAATAAAGTTAAATATTCGAATAAAAACCTTAAGAAACGAAAATTATTCGAATAAAAAATTCTATGAACAATGGAATAGTATTCGAATAAAAATTTTAGTTATGCGAATAAAACAGTTAATTGAATTATATTTACATATACGATTAAAAACTTATTCGAATAAATTAAAAAAATTATTCTATTCGAATACCAAGTCCACATAATACACAAAATTATTGCAATACAAAATTCGAATAAAAATTGTACTGATGCTAATAAAATAACTTAATCGAATAATAATTTTGTGAATTAAAATTTATTCGAATCAAATATTATTCGATTAAAAAATTATTCGAATAAATTCAAGAAATTATTCAATTTTAAAATTATTCTAATTATTCTAAAAACCTTAAGGAACGAAAATTATTCGAATAAAAAAATTGTATGAACAAAGGAATGTACGAATGGAATAAAATTAAAATAAAAAATTATTCGAATAAATTCAAGAAATTATTCAATTCGAATACCAAGTCCACATAATACACAAAATTATTTCAATAAATAAAGTTAAATATTATTCGAATAAAAACCTTAAGAAACGAAAATTATTCGAATAAAAAATTCTATGATCAATGGAATAATATTCGAATAAAAATTTTAGTTATGCGAATAAAACAGTTATTTGAATTATAATTATATTAATTAAAATTTATTCGAATAAAGTATTATTCGATAAAAATTATTCGAATCAAATATTATTCGATTAAATAATTATTCGAATAAATTCAAAAAATTAATCAATTCGAATAGAAAGTCCACATAATACACAAAATTGTTGCAATTCAAAATTAAAGTTAAATATTATTCGAATAAAAACCTTAAGAAACGAAAATTATTCGAATAAAAAATTCTATGTACAATGGAGTAGTATTCGAATAAAAATTTTAGTTACGGCAATAAAAAGTTAATTGAATTATAGTTATATGAATTAAAAATTATTCGAATAAAATATTATACGATTAAAAACTTATTCGATTAAAAAATATTCGAATAAAAAATTTTACGATCTATGGAATGGACGAATAAACAAATAAAAATAGTATTTATTAGAATAAAAAATGTAATCGAATAATTATTTATGTGAATTAAATATTATTCGAATAAAAGTTATTCGAATGAATTATTAATTATTATTGAGTTTTTTTTTGGGTTTCCTATTCCAATTGCTTTGTACTTATCAATTGAGTAATAAAATCCAAGAAAAATTGATTACAAAGACAATAATAAGAATTCTCTAACGAAATTACTTTTTCCCCCACACAAAATCCTTTTCCTTCACGAGTCAAATATTTTCGTTTGTCCTTTTCAATGCACTTGATCGATGTCAGTGACTTTATTTTCCATTGTACCTGCAGTTATGCATTGACTAGCCAATAATGCAGACGCAACAGCAGCAGCAGCGGCTGTTGTTGTTGCGCTATTGTGTTGGCTGCCAATTATAGCTGCCCCTTAAGGCGTACAATAGAAAATCAAAACACCTTTCAAGTGCCTTGAATTTTGTTGTTTTTTTCTTCTTGTTTTTTGCAATAATAATTCGTATTGTTTTTGTAATTTTTGCTTTCATTTGCATTAGAAACGATGGTTTGCATATTAATTTTGCTGAAATACATACTAAAACTCTATTCAATAATAAATAGTGTGACCTCGAGTTGCATTTTATTTTTTTTATGGAAATTTTGTAAACAAAATAATTCAAATTTTATTTTTATTTTTATTTTCATTACAGCAAAGAGGAACAAAAACGATTTCCATCAGTTGCGGTAAGTGCTTTTTTTGTTTGTTATTTTTTCTCTTTTGTGTCATAATAATAGTTTTGTAAGCGATTATTCGTTTAATTTTAATGGAATTAATACTAAACAAGTTCTAAATAATTGAATAAATAGTTGTTTAATCATACAATTTATGAGGCGAATAATTCTAAAAATTATTCGAATAATTTTTTATTCGAATAATTTTTTATTCGAATAATTTTTTATTCGAATAATTTTTTATTCGATTAATATTTTGTTCTATTAATATTGAAATTATGGAATAAATAATTGTATGAGCGAACAATTTGTAAAGCTAATAATTTTTTATTAGATTAATTTTTTATTCGAGTCATTTTTTATTCGAATAATTTTTTATTCGATTAATATTTTGTTCAAATAATTTTTTATTTGAATAATTTATTGGTCAAATATTTTTTATTCGATTAATATTTGATTCGAATAATATTTTTTCAAATAATATTCAAATAATTGAATAAATAGTTGTTTAATCGAACAATGTATGAGGCGAATAATTCTTTATTCGATTAAGATTTTGTTCAATTAATATTGAAATTATGGAATAAATAATAGTTTAATAGAACATTTTATAATGCGAATAATTTTCTATGCGAAGATTTTTTTATTCGAATAATTTATTGTTCAAATATTTTTTATTCGAGTAGTATTTTATTCGAATAATATTTTGTTCATATAATTTTCAAATAATTGAATAAATAATTGTATGAGCGAACAATTTATAAAGCGAATAATTTTTTTATTAGATTAATTTCTTATTCGAGTAATTTTTTATTCGAATAATTTTTTTGTTCGATTAATATTTTGTTCACTTAATATTGAAATTATGAAATAAATAATTCTTTAACAGAACATTTTATAAGACGAAAAATTTTTCGTTCGAATATTTTTTTGAATAATTTTTTATTCGAATAATTTTTTATTTGAACTATTTTTTATTCGATTAATAATTTGTTCAATTAATATTGAAATTATGGAATAAATAATTGTTTAATAGAGCATTTTATAAGGCGAATAATTTTCTATGCGAAGAATTTTTTATTCGAATAATTTATTGTTCAAATATTTTTTATTCGAGTAGTATTTTATTCGAATAATATTTTGTTCAAATAATTTTCAAATTGAATAAATAATTGTATGAGCGAACAATTTATAAAGCGAATAATTTTTTATTAAATTAATTTTTTATTCGAGTAATTTTTTTATTCGAATAATTTTTATTCGATTAATATTTTGTTCAATTAATATTGAAATTATGGAATAAATAATTGTTTAATAGAACATTTTATAAGACGAAAAATTTTTCGTTCGAATATTTTTTTGAATAATTTTTTATTCGAATACTTTTTTATTTGAATAATTTTTATTCGAATAATTTTTATTCGAATAATATTTTGTTCAATTAATATTCAAATTATGGAATACCTAATTTTATAATCGAATAATTTATAAGGCGAGTAATTTTTTATTCGAATAACATTTTGTTTAAATATTTTATTTGAATAGTATTTTGTTCAATTAATAATCATATAATTGAATAAATAATTGTTAAATCGAATAATTTTTTATTTGAATTATTTTTTTATTCGAAAAATTTCTTATTCGAATAATTTTTTATTCGAATAATAGTTTGTCCATATAATATTCAAATTATTGACTAAATAATTGTTTAATAGCACAACTTAGAAGGCGAATAATTTTTATTCGAGTGATTTTTGTTCGAATTATTTTTTATTCGATTAATATTTCGTTGAAATAATATTTTATTCGAATAATATTTTGTTCAAACAATATTCAAATAATTAAATAAATAATTGTTTAATCGAACAATTTATAAGGACAAAAATTTTTTATTCGAATAATTTTTTATTTTATTCGAATAATATTTTGTTCAAATAATATAGAAATAATCGAATAAATAATTGTTTAATCGAACAATTTTTCTTAGGCGAATAATTTTGTGCTCCAATTAGTTTTTATTTGAATAATATTTTATTCGAATAATATTTTATTGAAAAAATATATTCGAATAATATTTTGTTCAAATAATTGAATATATAATTATATAACCGAACAATTTATAAAGCAAATAATTTTTTATTCGAATAATTTTTATTCGATTAATTTTTTATTCGAATAATTTTTTATTCGAATAATTTTTTATTTGATTAATATTCAAATAATTGAATAAATACTTGTTTAATCGAACAATTTATGAGGCGAATAATTTTTTATTCGAATCTTATTTTTTATTCGAATAAATATTTGTTTTATTTGAATAATTTATTGTTTAAATATGTTTTTATTCGAGTAATACTGTTTTATTCGAAAAATATTTTGTTCAGATAATATTAAAATAATTGAATAAATAATTGTATAGGCGAACAATTTATAAAGCGAATAATATTTTATTCGATTAATTTTTTATTCCAACAATTTTTAAAGAGTTGTTGAATCGAACAATTTATAAGGCGAATAATGTTTTATTCGAATAATTTTTTATTCGAATAATTTTTATTCGAGTAATTTTTTAGTCGAATAATTTTTTATTGAAAAAATATTATATTCGAATAATATTTTGTTCAAATAATTGAATAAATAATTGAATAATCGAATTTATAGGGCAAATAATTTTTTATTCGAATAATTTTTTATTCGAATAATTTTTATTCGAATATTATTTTATTTTTTTATTATTTTATTTCATTATATTTCGAAAAATACTTTCTTCAAATTATGATATATTCGAATACCTTTTTATTCGTAAATTTTTTTGATTCGAATCAACCCGGCTTAATTTGACCGAAGGCATAGGTGTATGTTGTTTTTGAGGACCCTATAGTTTATGGCTTATTCCCATTCGCCTGCGTTTTAAGAAACCCTTGGCCTGGCCAACGTCGTTCTTAAGGCAATATGGGCTGATGATGCTGCCAGCCGAAAACCCACACCAAAAAGTAACTTTTGAAGGAATGCGTTGACGTTCTTGAATCTCGAGTGTGTGGTTATCGTTCCAAATTCATTCAATTTTTTTTGTTTACGTACTTTTTTCATTCAAAAATGGACATCATAACTGAGGTTGTTCTTCGTTGATGTTTGGCTTTTGTTGCCAATTGTTCTCAATTCGTTGTCTAAGGTCGTTTACCTACAGCTCATGTATCAGTTGAATTTTATCCGGATGCAGATGCAGCAGATCACGATGCGAAATTTGTTAATTTGTGGTTTGGCTCATGTGAGCGATATGAAATCAACTGCATTGGATTCTCTTGCACATTTTCACGAACAGAAGTAAGGTTTTCGGCAGATCTTGCGTTTCCTCAACGTACAGTCGTTTATTAAACCAGTGGCTTCGAATTTATCCACCACATTGTGAATAGTGCTGTCAGTAGAACGATTATGGCGATGGTAAAATGGGCGAAAAGCGCAGTACGTTGTCGTGCACGTGTTCTTGAATGCTATGTCCAACGGTCCAGTGGTCCAATGATGATTTGGCAGAGCAGTCTGAATAAATGGCAACTTATGTGACAGAAGTTCGTGAGTTGCTTGTGGAAGACTCGCTATACGTATTTCTTACGTAGTATTGGCATAACAATTTCACACACTTTCAAATAAAATTTTTGCCCGTGTGTGTTGAATTATTTTTAAAGTTTCTCTTGACATCATCACCATTATTTTAAGCACAAAAAAAAACAACAACAAAAACTGTCGCAATTGCCGTTTAATTACCATGCCAATGCTATACTTGCATGAAATTGTGTCTGAGTGTACGTACGTATATGTGTTGATTTTTGTTGAATTTCCGTTAGTTTTTGTTTTGATGGCTCAAAATTCAAAGCTCTCAATACTCAATACAATACAGTGAGTGTTATTGTCATTGTTGTTGGTACAATTGTATTGAATAAGTATTGCGATTTCAATAGCCAACGATACCCACAACACAGTGTTTTAAAACAACACAGAAAGTACATATTTATATGTGTGTGTGTGTGTCTAAATAATTTATTGTAATTCGTTGTAAATATGATGGCAACTGCCGTCGTCATCGTGTAAAGCAAAAAGTTTATTGAACTTTCAATTTCATTGAAATGCAAAGGTAAGTGCGCTTATGCATACATATGTATGAGTGTATGCAACAATTATGCACAATACACACACAATACACACTGTCGTCCATGTTTGCAAAAGAGTGTACGAGAGACACAGAGAGTTGTGCTGTGTTGTGTTGTGTTGTGTTGTGTTAGGAAAGAGCGCACAATGCAAAAAGAAAAAACTGTTTTTCTGTGCATGTGTGCTGTTTGTCTGTCGCGCTTTGCCTGGCTATTGTGTAATCAAAATGAAATTTGAAAACTTTATTAGTTATTGTTTGTTTGTTTGTTTTTATTGTTCTTGTTGTTGTTGTTTTTGTGTTACATATAAATTATGTTGTTTTTGTTTTTGTTTTTCTTTAAATAATTTTAATCACGTTTTTTTCTTTCTTTCTTTATTACTGGCTTAAAGCCAATAAAAAAACTCAACAAAAAGAAAAATTGGTTTTACAAGGCGAATATGTATGTATGCAGCGCTTCAAAAGTGTTATAAAAACTAGGAAGTGTTGTTTGTCTTTAGTTTCTTAGGCTTTAAGTTATAACAACACAACTAGAGAGAGAGAGCGAGAGACAATAACAGCATAATACCTAGTGGTAGTAAAGAAAAAAACCAAAGCTGACCTCTCCCCATTGTAAACATGTATGCATGTATGCATGTAAACTGGGAAAGCAAGCAAACATATGCCTTAAGACAACTGTTATACTTTTTGTTCAATCAACTTTAAAATTAAAAGGAATGTAAGCGTATGAGAGTGTAAGGAAGAGAGGTAGAGAAGTATAGAGAGAGGTAAAGTAAATTTTACTTCCTTGTTAGCATGGCTCTACTACACTTTGACTTGACTGTGAAAGTGTTAAAAAAACAAACACACAGGGGCACACATAAAAAATGAAAATAAAAGGCTTCTCTAAAATAGTAGGGAGGTACACAGTAATCTAATTAAAAAAGGAAAGTGATCGATTCTCTCAGTGATTTCAATTCAAAATTTAATAAAAATTTATCAACTTGTGGATGAAATTAAAAAAACTAATGAAAGCAGAGGAGAAACTTCTTCTTTCTCAATAAATTAGGTTAGGTGGTGTTCCCTTCTTGAAGCACAAGGTCCTACTTTAACTGGCGTTTAGGCCAATT
Organism: Sarcophaga carnaria; assembly: GCA_958299815.1. Lineage (NCBI taxonomy): Eukaryota > Metazoa > Arthropoda > Insecta > Diptera > Sarcophagidae > Sarcophaga > Sarcophaga carnaria. Next base: position 13,814,113 of record OY283149.1, on the reverse strand, counting down.
GTGGTACCATAATTGATATCAAAACCTGGGGTTAAACATACATACATACATAATTGGTCATTACAACCCTTCAGTCAGGATTACGACCTAGTTTCTCACGTAGTAGTCTAGTAGGTAGTGTGTTGGCTTATTAGACGTAAAGCCAGGGTTCGAGCCCCTGGCCAGACATCAAAACGAAAATATGAAAACTATTTCGTCGGCGACTTCCCCTCAGCAGATTTCTGGCAAAAAAACTCTGAGAGTAAATGAAATTGCCATGAAAAGTTTCTCAAAAATCTGTCGTTCGGAATCGACTTTAAACTGTAGGTCCCACCACTCATGTATAAAATTAACACACACAACATAAGTGGTGTGAGAAACTAGGTCCTGGGGTTAAACATCCCTGAAAAAACCTTGCAGCCTTATTTATATTGTAGAGTTCAGGCATAGTGGACAGGAAATGTCCTAGATCAGGGCACTGACACAAGATTTCAAAGAAAATTTTCTTCTCCTCTTCCTCAAACCCACACTTCTCGAAAAAGCCTTTCGTTGGAATGCCTAATCCATTGTCATGATTTCTTATATAACAAAGGGTCAGATGAACCGCAAAAGGCAATAAAATCCAGTCCTGTTCTTATCCACAAGAGCCAGCAGAGTCTAGCAATAAATAAAACCAACCTGACTCGCTTGTTTTTGCAGCATTTTTTATGTCACAGAATTCAGTCATAGAATTCAGTCATAGATGACAGGAAATGAATGGTTGAGAATCTTCATGTCTTCATGACTAATGCAGGGCAGTGACACAAGAGCTGAACGATAGTTTTATTCTCCTCCTCAAGTCATAGATGAAAGGAAATGAAAGGTTGAGCATCAACAGTTTTTCATGGCTAGAGCAGGGCACTGACACATGAGGTCTCCTTCTCTTCCGACACACACTTCCTGAAAAAGTCATTCGATGGAATGCCTAATCCATTGGCATGTTTTTCAATATGACAGTGGATCGTAGAAACTGCTATAGGAGGTTACAATCTGTCCTCAGAGTCTAGCAATATTTCGTGGACACTCCCACTGCCAACGAATTTCAGCTTTCCTAGTCTAAGACAATCAGAATACCAATCCATTGGTATACTTTCCAATATGACCAGTGCTGTTCTTATCCCTACAAGTCCAGCAGAGAGTCTAGCAATATTTCGTGTATACTCTCACTGCCAACTACAATCTAAGACAATCGGAATACCGACGTAATTAGTCATTACAACCCTTCAGTCAGGATTACACCACTTATGTTGTGTGTGTTAATTTTATACATGAGTGGCGGGACCTACAGTCGACTCCGAACGACAGATTTTTTGAGAAACTTTTCATGGCAATTTTTTGTTTAACACTCAGAGTTTTTGCAGGAATCTGCTGAGAGGAAGTCGCCGTAGAAATACTTTTTGTATTTTATTTTGATGTCTGGCCTGGGGCTCGAACCCTGGCTTTTCGTCTAATAAGCCAACACACTACTTACTAGACCACGGCGACTTTTAATCGGAATACCTACGCTGTGTAAAATGTCGCAGGTTGTAAGCTTCATCCGGCCGTATAGTCAGGATTTCAACCCAGATTCTGACGACACCCATGCTATGTGTGTTAATTTTATCCATGAGTGATGGGACCTAAATTTTAACGTCGGCGCTGAACGACAGATTTTTTTTTTTGAGAAACTTGCTCTCAGAATTTTTGCCGGAAGCCTGCTGGGAGGAATTCGCTGAAAAAAGTATTTTTTTCTTCATTTTTCGTTCGTCTCAGATGTTTGAGCTGGGTTTTGAACCACAGACCCTTGCCTAATGAATCAACACACTACCTACTAGACTACGGATACCAGGCCGATTATGTTGACCGCAAAATGGGTGAGATGCTCTATCGCCTATAACCTTCAGCAGATTAATTTTTTTCAAAGTAAATTTCCGCAATTTGAAAACATTGGTTCGGGCGTTAAGCTATTCCTAATGGCTTATCCAAACTTTACTGTACAGAAATGCCAACACAATTTAGTATTCTCAACTGTCAATGCCAGTGTTATTCATATCCATACTCCTCATGCAGCTAAAAAACCATACGTATTCGAAATTAATAAGAATTTCATAAAAATTCCAAATATTCCTTTCATATTTCGCATGCCAAATGCGCGCCCCCTTATTAGTTGTTATACTCCGTATACATTTTTGTTGTTGCTCTTCATAATTCTTCAGTTTTATTTCTTTTTTGCAATGATTTGCAAAAAACATGCAAAATGTACAGTTTTTTTTTAGATGGCTGCCCAAGAGTTTCTTTATTGGTGTAGGCAGCCAGGCAGGCAGGCAGGCATTTAGTCAGGCAGCCAGGCAAGCATATTTTGTGTAAGAAATGCAAAAAAAAACATACCGAGTATGTGTGTGTAAGTGTTTGTGTGCATTTTTTTTTTTTACATCATCACCTTGTGTTTTTGTCCGGGCATTGGCACAGTTTTCACACATTTCGTTGCTGTTGTTGTTGTTGTTGCTGTTTTTTTTTCCTTTCTCACTCTCTGTGTAAAAGTTTTTTTTTTATTTTTTCCTTGTATATTGCTCTCCTATAACTCTTTACTAAAGAGTTTTTAGTATGTACTCGTATGTGCTCGTGGTTTTTTTTTGTTGCTGCCTTATTGTAATGCATTCCTAACAAGTTCTTTCCCAATACCATTTGTAATACGATGTTGTTGTTATTGTTGTTATTATTATTATAAACATAACATGTTTGTTTTTAAATATTGTATGTTGTTGTTATTATTTTGATTTGTTTTTTGTTGTTGCTGTTTCTAAAGAGTGAAATGATAGTTTTCTGTTATATTTCAACACATTTTTTTCCGAGTTTGTTTGTTTGTTCTGTATTTATGAGGTTAGGTGTTGCTAAACGTTGTTTGTATGGCTCCCCACTAAATGTTTTAGTGTTGTAAACTGCTCCGGTATTTTATACAAATGATGAGTACATATTTGGTTAGGTTAACTTAAAAAAAGGATATTTTTATGCAATGAATACTTAATGAGTTGCAGTTTTTTCTTTTATTCTATTGAAAATGGTCGTATATTTTATTTTAATAACGATTTCTTGAATAATAAACGTTTAAAAAAACATGAATAAAAAACGAAACAAATTTTTGAAATTTTAAAGACAAACAAACAAACAAATCTGTTAATCAATCAGTAATTAAAATTAAAAGTTTTAAAAGAAAAAAATTTTTGCACGCCAAAAAGTAACCGTTTGGTACCCTTAATAAAATTCGAAGTTTGTTCAAAAACTAAACTGTTGCTATACTGGAATACTGGCCAACAAATATCGTTTTAGCAATGCCTCGTTATAAATTACTTTCTATCCGTAATGAGTGATCGGATATCCATTAACCTTTAACCGTTTACAAGGTCATTATAAAACCACAGTTAGTAATCAAAGAAATATTAATTTCCTTACGAAAGCTATACGTTAATGAGTTTCGATTTATCTAGTAATCGATTATCAAGAGATCGGTTATCAAGTAATCGGTTATCAAGTAATCGGTTATCAAGTAATCAGTTATCAACTAATCAGTTATCAAACAGTCGGTTATCTGGTATATGATTATCAAGTAATCGGTTAAGTAATCGATTATCAAGTAATCGATTCTCAAGTAATCGGTTATGAAGTAATCGGTTTTCAAGTAACCAGTCAACAAGTAATCAGGTAATCTATTATCAATTAATTGATTGTCACGTAATAGGTTTTCAAGTAACCGATTCTCAAGTAATCGGTTATCAAGTAATCGGTTATCAAGTAATCAGTTATCAACTAATCAGTAGTAAACGATTATCAAGTAATCGGTTGTATAATCGTTTATTAAGTAATTGGTGAAGTAATCGATTATCACATAATCGGTTATTAAGTAATCAATTCTCAAGTAATCAATTCTCAAGTAACCGGTTTTCAAGTAACCGGTTAGCAAGTAATCACGTAATCTATTACCAAGTAATCGATTAAAAAGTAATTGGTTAAGTAATCGATTCTCATGATATCGATTATCAAGTAATCGACTCTCAAGTAATCGATTATCAAGTAATCGATTACCAATTAATCGCTTATCAATTAATCGCTTATCAATTAATCGATTTTCAAGTAATCGGTTTTCAAGTGATCGGTTTTCAAATAACCGGTTAATTAATAATCAGGTAACCTATGTATTATCAAGTAACCAGTTATCCAATAACCGGTTATCCAATAACCAGCTATCAAATAACCGGTTATCCAATAACCAGCTTTCAAATAACCGGTTATCAAATAACCAGCTATCCAACAACCAGTTATCAAATAACCGGTTACCGGTTAACCGATTATCAAGTCACCGTTTATCAGGTGACCGTTTACAAAGTAAACAGATATTAAATAACCCGATACGATACTGGTATCCATGGGCCCATAGTCATTGTTTCCAAAAATTTAACACTGGTTCTCGAGTATTCATTAACCAGTTAACCGATTATGTATTATTCGCTTGTCAGTTCACATTAGAATTCTTTTTTTGAATTTCAAAAATTTTTCATTGATGATGTCATTATACGGTGAACTTTATTAACCTCAACATTTTTGTACAAAAAAAAAAACAAAACACCAACAACAATAACTCCCATTAACTTTAGTTACACCCACTTCTGCAATAATAAAAACAGCAACAACAACAACAACAACAATAACATTAAATGAATAGCAAAAAAAAAACAAACAAAAAATAAACTTTAAAAGCCATCGTCATCTATTGTTTTTCAATTTCACTATGATTTCCTACTTTCTTACTTTACGCTTTAGTGATTACGAATAATCAACCATTTCACTTACTTACTTGTTGTGGGGTACAATTTATCAACATCATGATGATCATCATGATCATCATCATTAACATCGTAATGCCAAACACATGGCCGCCACACACTTAATATTAGTGACACACAGACGGTTTGTATTGTGAGCTGTAGTATGGGGACGGCGGACAGTTTGGCATTCCAAACCACCTCTATTGCTACTGTTAAAAAGAGCAAAAACAACAACAACCAAAACATTTAAACCCAATGCGAAACGATACGATATGGATTCGGCTTCAATTCAATTGAATTGAATTCAATTCAATTCCATTACCACCCGCCAGAGTTATTGCTGTTGCTGCTGCTGTCATGTCATTGTTAGATGAGTCGTCTGCTCTCTATTTAACTCGTGTGTAGCCGAGACTTCCCTGTTGGTGGTTGTAATTGTAGCTTAAAAACTGTTATTGTCGTTATTGTTATTCTTGTTGTTGTTGTTGTTGTTTTTTTCGTTTCTTTCAACCAAAGCCTTAAATGTGTATTGAATATTGAAATGCTCGTTAGGTTGGTGGGTTGGATAGTTGGCAATTGCATGAGAATGTTAGTGTGTGTGTGTGTGTATGTGTGTTATACAGTCAGTCAAAAGTTCATTGTTATTTTTATGTAACAATAAAAAAAAATTCATTGTACAACAAAAACAACAACAAAAAATGTAACGGCAACACTATCGTCATCTATAAACTAACGCAATTGTATAAAAATATTTTTTTATTTCTTATTGTTGTTGTCATTGTTGTTGTACATGTGTTGGGGGCAGGGTATCAAATAGAAAAACAATTTCAATTTCATTCCATCTGCACAAAAAAAGCGGAAAAAAAACAAAAAATGAATTTGAAAAAATAAAATTAAAACGATTACACAAAACCAGTACACAACATAAGCCATCGTTAGTCCATCAATATTGAAATCAAACCAAAAAACCATCTGCCAATAAGACAATAAATTTCATACATTTTCTTTATTAAAAATACATTTTATTTCTTCAAAATCTCAAATAATTTCATGATTTTTATTCAGCTGAATTGAGATTATCTTAGCTGAATAATATTTTTCTTCAGCTGAATTAAGAAAATCTTGGCTGAATGTAATTAATCTCCATTGGGAATCGAAATTCTTCAAAAATTTAATATTTGCTCAGCTGAATTACAATTTTCATAGCTGAATAAGATTTTTCTTAACTGAATAACATTTTTCTCAGCTGAATTAATCAAATCTTGGCTGAATTTGATTAAACTTCATTAGGTATGTAAATTTTTCAAGAATTTGTTAATCTTGGCTCAGCTGAATTAAAATTTCCTTTGCTGAATATAATTTTTCTTAGCTGAATTATATTTTCCTGAGCTGAATTAAAGAAATCTTTGCTGAATTTAATTAAACTTTAGAAAATTTTCTTATGTATCGTAAATTTTTCAAAAAATTTTAAATTGTTCCTCAGCTGAATTACAATTTTCTTAGCTGAATAGGATCTTTCTTAACTGAATTGCAAAATTCTTCACAATAGTACTTAAATCTTTATAGATTTGCTTTGAATAGACTAAAATTAGAAATAATTTATTAAATTTTACTCAGCTGAATAGAAATTGTCTTAGCTGAATAAGATTTTTTCCAGCTGAATTAATGAAATCATGGCTGAATATAGCTAAACTCCTTTAGGAATCTAAAATTTCTAAAAAAAAATTTCTTTTACTTAGCTGAATACGATTTTTCTTAGCTGAATTAGAAAATTCTAGATTATAGAGCTTAAATCTGCATAGATTTGCTTTAATAATCTTAAATTTCAAATAATTTGTGTAAATTTTGCTCAGCTAAATTCATATTTTCTTAGCTGAATAACATTTTCCTTAGCTGAATTAATGAAATCCAGACAAAATTTGATTAAACTTTACAAAATTTCTTTTAGAATCTAAATTTCCAACAATTTTTTGATTTTTGCTTTTCTGAATTTATATTTTCTTAGCTGAATAACATTTTCCTCAGCTGAATTAAAGAATTCCTGGCTACATTTGATTAAACTTTACAAAATTTCCATAAGAATCTAAATGCTCCTAAAATTTGTTAATTTTTGTTCTGCTGAATTAATATTTCCTTAGCTGAATAAGATTTTTCTTAGCTGAATTAGAGAATTCAAGGTTATAGAACCGAAATCTTCATAGATTTGCTTTAATAATGTAAAATTTCAAACAATTTATTAAATTTTGGCTTAGCTGAATACACATTTTTAGCTGAATAACATTTTCCCTAGCTGAATTAAAGAAATCCAGGCAAAATTTGGTTAAACTTTACAAAACTTCTTTAAGAATCTAGAACTTCTAACAATTATTTGATTTTTGCTTTCCTGAATTAAAATTTTCTTAGCTGAATAAGATTTTCCTCAGCTGAATTAAAGAATTCCTGGCTAAATTTGATTAAACTTTACAAAATTTCCTTAAGAATCTAAATTTTCCCTAAATTTTTTCATTTTTGTTCTGCTGAATAAAAATTTCCTTAGCTGAATAAGGTTTTTCTTAGCTGAATTGAAGAATTTGAGGTTATAGAAACTAAATCTTCATAGATTTGCTTTAATAATGTAAAATTTCAAATAATTTGTTAAATTTTTGCTTAGCTGAATACATATTTTCTTAGCTGAATAACATTTTCCTTAGCTGAATTAATGAAATCCTATCTAAATTTGATTAAACTTTACAAAACTTTAACAATCTTAATTTTCAAGAAGTTTTTTGATTTTTGTTCTGCTGAATAAATATTTCCTTAGCTGAATAAGATTTTTTCTTAGCTGAATTAGAGAATTCAAGGTTATAGAAACTAAATCTTCATATATTTGCTTTAATAATGTAAAATTTCAAACAATTTATTAAATTTTGGCTTAGCTGAATACATATTTCCTTAGCTGAATACATAATTTCTTAGCTGAATTAAATAATTCCTGACTAAATTTGATTAAACTTTATAAAATTTCCTTAGGAATCTTAATATTCCAAAAATCTGTTCATTTTCGTTCTGCTGAATAAAAATTTCCTTAGCTGAATACGATTTTTCTTAGCTGAATTAGAGAATTCGAGGTTATAGAGTGAAAATCTTCATAGATTTGCTTTAATAATGTAAAATTTCATATAATTTGTTACACTTTTGCTTAGCTGAATACATATTTTCTTAGCTGAATAACATTTTCCCTAGCTGAATTAAAGAAATCCATGCAAAATTTGGTTAAACTTTACAAAACTTCTTTAACAATCTCAATTTTCAAGAAGTTCTTTCATTTTTGTTCTGCTGAATAAATATTTCCTTAGCTGAATACGATTTTTCTTAGCTGAATTAGAGAATTCGAGTTTATAGAACCAAAATCTTCATAGATTTGCTTTAATAATGTAAAAATGTTTAAATTTTGCTTGGCTGAATACATATTCTCTTAGCTGAATAACATTTTCCCTAGCTGAATTAAAGAAATCTTTGCTGAATTGAATTAAATTTTACAAAATTTCTTGTAAAATGTAAATTTCCCAAAAATTTCTTAAGTTTTGCCTAGCTGAATAAGATTTTTCTTAGCTGAATAATGTTAAGCTTGCAGTAACCTATTAAAAATCGAAAGAATTTTATAAAATACTTTCACACTGCTTAGCTGAATTGAATAATTCCTTGCTGAATACAAGTTTCCTTGGTAAAATTTCTAGAAACTGGAGAATTTTTATGGAATTGTTTAAATTACCACAGCTGAATTGCATGATTATAAGCTGAATTTGAGAGAAATTGTAAGAAGTGTTTGAAAACTCATCTATTTTTTGTAAATTATTTAACCAAAGCTTTCATTTTTTGTTTTTATTATTCGAACGTGATTATAAACCAACGACGTTCAATTTGTTTGATTGACTTGGTCAAGTTTTTAATATTTAAACGTGTACGTCGTCGTCGTTCGTACCTTCATTTCGCTGATGGCGACGGCGCAAATTCAAATTCACAAACAAGACAAATGATTGAAACGCATGCGCGTTTAATTTTTTTAACCGTGATTTATTTCTTCGTTTTTTTTTTTTTGTTTGTTCAGATTTTAATTTATTTTTATTGTACGTATTGGTGTTGTTGTTGTTGTTACTGTTGTTTGTATTTTTTTTTTTTTGCAATTGCTTACTTACACTCACCTTTCTCTTTTTGTGCGTTTTTTTTTTTTTTTTTTTTTTTTTTTTTTTTTTTTTTTTTTTTTTTTGTGTTGGTCAGTCCCCGTAATCGTAATTTTTTTAACCCGGTAAAGTTTTTTGTTTCGTTTTTTTTTTTTTTTTTTTTTTTTTTTGTGTACATTTAATGAATAATAATGCGGATTTCTTTGTTGCTATTGTTGTTGGTTAATTTACACTATTTTTTTTTTTTTTTTTTTTTTTTTTTTTGTTGAAATCATTTCTTTTCTTTTTTTTGTATAATTTTTGGGTTAATTTTTATAATTTTTTTAATGTTTTTTTTTTAAGCTTCATTACACAGTTTTTTTGTTTTACTTTCACGGCAGTATGCGAAAAATAATTTTTATTTCTATTTGCAATTAAATTTAAACTTCACCTTGCCTCATTTAAGCCAAGTTTAACAGTTCAAAGTATGTATTGGCAATTTTTTACCATTTTTCATATATTCAGCTAAGAAACTTCAAATTCAGCAAAGAAAAATCATGTTTTTTATAACAATTTTTAACATTTTAATTAAATTTTTACACAATTTCAGCAATTCAGCTAAGAAAACTGTTATTCAGCTAAGGAAGTTTACAAAAAATATTCATTTTTATAAATTTTTCTGCAAATCTATTGAGTTCTATTCAAATTACCCAAGCAAATTAATTCCGCTAAGCCGTCTTAAGGTGTTTTATAGAATTTGCTTAACTTTAAACATTTTCCTTCAAGTTTTATCCAATTCAGCTAAGAAAAATGTAATTCAGCAAAGGAAAATTATATTATTTTCAACAATTTCAAAAAAATTAATTTAGTTTCTATATTATTTCCATGATTCAGCTAAGAAAACTCTAATTCAGCAGAGAAAGTTTCTAATTTTTTTTATTTTTTATAAAGTTTTCTGCAAATTTGTTAAATTTTGTTAAATTCAGCTGCGAAAAAATCAATTCAGCTAAGATATTAAACATAAATAATTGTAATTCTTTTAAGTTTAAACAATTTGCTACAAGTTTTACCCAATTCAGCTAAGAAAAATATAATTCAGCGAAGGAAAACCATGTTATTTACAATAATTTTTAATATTTTACTTAATTTCTTACATAATTTTAGTAATTCAGCTTCAAAAACTCTAATTCAGCTAAGGAAATTTACAAATTTTTTTATTTTTTGTAAAGTTTTCTGCAAATTTGTCAAATTTTATTAAATTCAGCTGCGAAGAAATCAATTCAGCTATGCTACTAAGCATGAATAATTGTAATTCTTTTATGTTTAAACAATTTGCTACAGGTTTTACCCAATTCAGCTAAGGAAAATGTAATTCAGCAAAGGAAAACCATGTTATTTACAATAATTTTTAATATTTTACTTCATTTCTTACATAATTTTAGTAATTCAGCTACAAAAACTCTAATTCAGCTGAGGAAATTTACTATTTTTTTTTATTTTTTAAAAAGTTTTCAGCAAATTTGTTTAATTTTATTAAATACAGCTGTTAAAAATCAATTCAGCTATGCTATTAAACGTGTATAATTGTAATTCTTTTAATTTTAAACAATTTGCTACAAGTTTTACCCAATTCAGCTAAGAAAAATGTAATTCAGCAAAGAAAAACCATGTTATTTAAAACAATTTTTAACATTTTAATTAATTTCCCACAAAATTTCAGTAATTCAGCTACAAAAATACTAATTCAGCTAAGAAAGTTTATTAAATTTTTAGGTTTTCATGAAGATTTCTGCATATCTTATTTATTTATTAAATTTATCTGAATAAAACAATTCAGTGGGGCTATTAAACATAGAGAATTGGAATTATATTGAGTTAGCAGAGTTTTCTACAAGCTTTGCGTAATTCAGCAAAGGAAAATCAATTTTTTTTTACAATTTGGAAACTTTTATTAATTTCCTGCATGTAATTCGGTAATTCAGCTAAGGGTATAGTAATTCAGCATTGAAAAACCATCTCATTTGCTGTAGTTTTAAAAAATCCAAAGCCTTTACTACAATCCTAAGTCAATTCAGCTACGAGAAAACCAATTCAGCGAAGGAAAACCATTTTATTTATTTATATTTTACGTTTAAGACAATTTCTGCTTCTAAAATTTATATGTAAGGTAATTTTCTTGTAATTCAGCTAAGAAAAATGTAATTCAGCAAACAAAAATAAGTTCTGTTTAACAATTTTCAAGGTTTTAATTAATTTTCTATATGTTGTTGCAAATTCAGCAAAGAAAATATTAATTCAGCAGTGAAAAACCATTCTATTTACTATAACTTATTAAATTTTGTAGAGATTTCTACAAGTTTAGGTCAATTCAGCTAAGAGAAATGTAATTCAGCAAAGAAAAACACGTTCAGTTTAAAAATTTTTATGGTTTTAATTAATTTTCTATATGTTGCCGCTAATTCAGCAAAGAAAAAATTAATTCAGCAGTGAAAAATCCTTTTATTTACGGTAATTTATTAAATTTTGTAGAGAGTTACAAGTTCAGGTCAATTCAGCTAAGAAAAATGTAATTCAGCAAAGCAAAACCATATTATTTTCAACAATTTTGAACATTTTTATTCATTTTTATTCATTTTCTAAATAAATTCGCTTATTCAGCTAAGAAAAATGTAATTCAGCAAAGCAAAATCGTATTATTTTCAACAATTTTTAACATTTTTAGCCATTTTCTAAATAAATTCGCTTATTCAGCTAAGAAAAATGTAATTCAGCAAAGCAAAATCGTATTATTTTCAACAATTTTTAACATTTTTATTCATTTTCTAAATTAATTCGCTTATTCAGCTAAGAAAAATGTAATTCAGCAAAGCAAAATCGTATTATTTTCAACAATTTTTAACATTTTTAGTAATTTTCTAAATTAATTCGCTTATTCAGCTAAGAAAGTTTACAAAATTACCCAGCATTCACCTGTGGCATCACAACGGGCCGCTATGCGTGCTCAAGTGAGCTTTTTTGGTAAATAAAAGCTACCACGCTAACCTAACCTAACCTAATCCAGGAGGATTAAAACCACTTCACCTACAGAATAAGAATCTGAACCAGTAGGCACCTACTACCTGCTGGTACAGATTCAGTAGGCACTTCAGGCGTCTTTTCGTTTCTAAATATATTTTGTGAGCCTGGTTTAAAGTACCACAAGTGTTCGTTCTTGCAGTTAGGAACTAAAAGCGACTTACACCACCAGACTGATTTACAGTCCCTTAATTGTCAACGAAAATCACTTAAGAAAACCCCCTAAAATAAAAAGTCTAACGCGGTCAAATTGCACGATCTTGGAGGCCAGAACGCATCCCCTATAAGCATTCATTGTGGCATGAGCTATGTATGTGTGTACCACACATACACATACACAAGAAAAAAAATTTTTGCTTTTAATCGAGAAAACCTCTTGCTTATACTGACACACTTATTTTCCTTTTGTCTATGTCATGCACTTCGATTTAAACTCAGAACAGAACACTTCCAGGCCCTGTAACCTGTTGTCATTAAAAAAAGAAAGAAAAAAACAACAAAGAAAAGAGACTAGAAAGAGTCATTGACAGTTTTGTTACAGGAAGGCAAAGTTATTATTATTGTTGTTGTTGTTGTTCTTGTGTGTTCTGTTATTATTATTGTTGCTATTGCTTGTTGTCTAAAACCTAACGGCAAAAGCGAAGTGTTTGTTTCGCCTTCCTTTCTACTGCTGCTGCTGCTGCTGCTGCAGCAGAGATTCTTTCAATGGCTCTCTTGCTCTCTCTTCCTCTCTTTGTATATAAATAACGATGGTTTTGTACTTTGGCAACATTGTATAAGACAAGAGTCGACAGGATTAATAACAAAAACAACAACAACAACAACTATTAGAGACAAATATTCTATAAAAAGAAATGCAAAAAAGAAGAAAAAACAAGAAAAAGTTTATTGTCACCATAACCCCGACACTCTGTTGTAGATGATGATGATGATGATGATGATGGTGATGATGGCGATGACAAGTATTTGGTTTTTTTTGTCCTTCTTTCGTCATTCTTTTCCTTTACGAATGAATGACAGCATCTGTGTGGCAGAGATGTAAAGGAGTTTACTGACTGAGTGCATGCAGTTGACATGAAAGATCTCTGTCACATGGATCTCCACGCACGAGTTAGAAAGAGGCAAACAAACATTCTTCCATTCCATCAAACTATTTAACCCATCGGGCATGCAACTTTAGATGTGTTGTTGTGAGAAGACAATTGCCGGCATAAGTAATTGAAGTTCATTTCCGTGGGCGTTTGAAGACGTTGTTTTGCTTGTAGAATTTACATGTTGAGCTCAAGACAATTTCCATTCTTAATAAGTGTACCCTGACTGCCCCGGCCTGTCAAAAGACAGGAGTTACCAGCCTTATGTTATTGCTGGATAGTCCTCTTATTGTAGTTTCCCAACAAAAGCTTTGATTGCCTCAATTCCACTTAGTTTGGGAAGAGTTTTTGCCACTCTTTACCTTCCCTTCGTTGAGCATAACATTTGCCTCCACTTCATAGAAGGGTTCTGAACTCATCAACGGCATGGAAGCTCCTCTCCTCAATCATTACCGAGAATTTCCTCATGACCGGCGACCTAGCAGAGTGTAACTTATTCTGTCTAGTTACCCGATTTAGGTTCTCCAAAGAGTCCCAAACTATCTTCGATTTAACCTCACAAAAATCAGAGTACTCGAACGAGTAGCCGCCGTAGTCTATTGCTAGTGTGTTGGCTTATTAGATGTGTGGCCACGGGTCAAACCCTAGGTCAGACAGCAAAACGAAATATGAAACGAAATATTTCTTCGACGTCTTCTTCTCAATTATGTATACAGTAGTGGCCTTATAATTAGAAACGATGTTTCTGGAACAGAGTTCTCTGGAGTGAGTTCTCTGGAGTGACGAATCATTCTGATGGAAAAACGTATGACGTAAGACGTCCTCCAAACAAAACCTTTGATCCCAGGTACACAGTGAAAACTGTTAAACAAATTAACAAACATACATGTTGCTAAGTCGTTTCTAATTATACAGCCACCACTGTATATGTACGTATGTAAAGCAGAGTACTCGAATGGCGTTCGGCGACTGCCAGATAGTATTGCTATGACATTTATTTTGTTCTTTCCTATCCAAGTTGAATTTGAGCATATTTTTCGTCATAAACTTCCGCTTAACCCTTTGACGGACACCAAAATTTTAGTGGGCCTTCCCGCGGGACACTTGCTGTATCTCCGTTATTTGGAGGAAACAATTTATGACGTGTATACACGTCATGTCCCCCCAGAAACCCTTGTTATGACATCTATAGACGTCAGTGTCCGTCAAAGGGTTAAAAGATAGCCACAAGTTTCTCCCCTGGGTATTGAGTACTTCTTTCTGGGTTCAAAAATTCGTACTTTGTCCTACAATCTGTTCTTGATCCATCTGTAAACCACACAAAGGTCTTTCTTTTAAGAGGGTAAGCCGCCTCCCAGATTACTCCATTCAATTTTGTTATTAAGTCTCGTGGCAAAGAACTTCCCAAAGAGTCACAGAGTCTAGTGGTTCTTTTCAGGAGTAGGTTAAGTAGGGAGTTGTCGGACAATCGATTCCTTAGGTCTTGAAATCTTTGAATTACTGTTGAATGTTCGACCTGTATTCCATTACGAACTAACTCCAGTGTCCAAAGCCTTGATCTCTACTACCATTTGCTGCAGACTTAAATCAAACAGCGACCTCCAGCGTCGCTGTAAGACAGATTCCCAAAGCTTTGGTTGTACCAACATACGCTAGACTCTGTTTTGTCTTCCCAGACAATTGCCCCATGGGTTACTACACTGCATATCACTATGGTATGCCTAACCTTTCCTGAGATCCTCTCTCTGTATAAGCCCTTCATGTAAATTTACGACTCTAGTGTTATTCGTAGATATTTTGCCTTCATTTTCTGTGGTGTTATCTCAGCCCAGAGGTTGAATACTTTTCTGCTTCTTGTAAATGAAACCATTTCGGTCTTGTTTTAGGATTATCCTCAGGACTTTTACACTTCTTTTTGAAAAAGTACCTTTTAGAAAAAGTATCTTTTTGAAAAAGTACCTTTTTGAAAAAATACATTTTTTGAAAAAGTACCTTTTTGAGAAAATACGTTTTTGATAAAAGTACCATTTTAAAAAAATACCTTCTTGAAAAAGTACCTTTTTAAAAAAGTACCTTCTCGAAAAAGTACCTTTTTGAAAAAATTTAATTTTGATAAAAGTACCATTTTAAAGAAATACCTTTTGAAAAAGTATCTTCTTGGAAGTCACCGTAGTCTAGTAGACAGTGTGTCGGCTTATTAGACGTAAGGCCATGGTTCAAACTCCAGGTCAGGCATCTCTTTCTCTCAGCAGATTTCTGGCAAAAACTCTGGGAGTAAATAGAAAATTGAAATCAAAAGTTTTCCACAAAATCTGTTGTTCGGAATCGACTTTAAACTGTAGGTTCCGCCACTCATGTAAAAATTGTGGTATGAGAAGATAGGTCGTAATCCTGACTGAAGGGTTGTAATAACCAATTATGTATGTTATGTGTATCTTCTTGGAAAAGGTATCTTTTTGGAAAAAAACTACCTCTTTGAATGAAGTACCTTTTTAAAAAAAGAAAAAATTCTTTTTAAGAAATACCATTTTGAAAAAGTACCTTCTTGGTAAAAAGAAAAGGCATCTTTGGTACATCTTTGAAAAAAAAACACCTCTTTGAAAAATATCTCTTTGAATAAAAACTTCTTTGAAAACGTACCTTTTTAAAAAAGGTACCTGTTTGAAGAAAGTTCTTTTTTGAATAAAGCACATCTTTGAATAAAGTACCTTTTTGAAAAATTTACCTCTTTGAAAAAAGTACCTTTTTGAAGAATTTACCACTTTAAAAAAAGTACCTTTAAAAAGTACTTTTTTGAATAAAGCACCTTTTTGAAAAAAGTACTTTTTTGAATAAAGTATCTCTTTAAAAACAGTACCTCTTTGAATAAAGTACCTCTTTGAAAAAAGTACTTCTTTGAATAAAGTACCTCTTTGAAAAAAGTACTTCTTTGAATAAAGTACCTCTTTGAAAAAAAGAACACTTTGAATAAAAAATTTCTTTGAAAAAGTACCTTTTTGTTGAAGGTACCCCTTTGAATAAAGTACCTTCTCGTAAAATTTACCTCTGAAATAAAAATTATATTTTTGAAAAATTTACCTCTTTAAAAAGAGTACCTCTTTGAATAAAGTACCACTTTGAAAAAAGTACTTCTTTGAATAAAGTACCTCTTTGAAAAAAGTACTTCTTTGAATAAAGTACCTCTTTGAAAAAAAGAACACTTTGAATAAAAAATTTCTTTGAAAAAGTACCTTTTTGTTGAAGGTACCCCTTTGAATAAAGTACCTTTTTGTAAAATTTACCTCTGAAATAAAAATTATATTTTTGAAAAATTTACCTCTTTAAAAAGAGTACCTCTTTGAATAAAGTACCTGTTTGAAAAAAAAATTCTTTTTAAGAAATACCTTTTTGAAAAAGTACCTCTTTAAAAGAGTACTTTTTTGAATAAAGCACCTTTTAGAAAAGTACTTTTTTGACTAAAATGCCTTTTTGAAAACAGTATCTTTGAAAAAAGTACTTTTTGAAAAATTTACCTTTGAGAAAAGTACCTTTTTGAAAAAAGAAATCCCTTTTTAGAAATACCATTTTGAAATAGTACCTTCTTGGAAAAGTTCCTTTTTTAAAAAGTATCCGTTCTAAAGGCATCTTTAGTACATCTTTGAAAAAGGTACCTCTTTGAAAAAAGTACCTCTTTAAAAAATACTTTTTTGAATAAAGCACATTTTGAAAAAGTACTTTTTTGACTAAAGTACCTCTATGAATAAAATATTTAATGAATAAACAGTATCTCTTTGAAAAAAGTACCTTTTTAAAAAAGTACCTTCTTAAAAAGTACCCGTTTTATAGGTACCATTTTGACAAAGTAACTTTATAAAAAAGTGCTTTTTTAAAATAGTAAAACTGCTTTTCAAAAAAGTACTTTAATGAAAAAAGTACCTACACTTTAAACAAATTCATTTCAAGAAAGTAAGGCAGGTTCTTGTGAAATTTAAAAAAATCTTTGCTTAAATGATACGAAACGAAATTGTTTTAACATTAGTTTGATAAAGTACCAAAACAAGTACTATTTTTTCTAAAATAGTTATGTTAAGTACTAAATATTACTTTAATAGTGATTTCTTATTTTTTCTGGAGAACATTTTTCCCATTAAAAATAAAAAGGTTTTTGGCTAAGAACGCTTTTAACAACAAAAGAACTTCATTGTGATAAATCACTACCACTCACGCACTCACTCTCATGCACTGTTGTTGTTAACGCCGCCGCCAGTGTATATTAAAATTCTATTTTGCATCCTCACTTGAAGTAAATACTTTAGTAGTGTGTGTGTTCTCTGCAGTTAGTCAATGCATTTAAGCATCATCATCATCATCCAGTTGTAGGGGGTTGGGGTGGGGGTGTATGTATTGTATTTGTGTATGCGTAATGGCAGTTTGGCTTTCACAACGATTCCCGATTTTTTTTCCTCTTTTTTTTTTATTCATTCGTCGTTGGCTGGTTTATATTTTTTCCATTGCTTTTGTTTTTGTTTTTGTTTTAGATTTTTATGATGTTTTTTTCAGTGTTTCTGCTTCTCTTCTTCTTTTTTTTTTCTTTCCAACAAAATGTATATTTTTAAACGTCTCGTTATACAAACAAACAAACACAAGTACAAGTACTTACACGAACACACATACGCACACTTACACTTACACTGCTTTTTATACCCACTATTGCTTGAGTTGTTGATGTTGGTTGGTTGGTTGGTGCTTCAAACAAAATTTAGGTCAGCCATTGAACCCTGTTGCTACAGCCAGAGAGTATGAAAGAAGAAAAAAAAAACGAAGAGGAAAAAATCCAACATCATCATTATCATCATTATCATCAGCACCACCATCGTCATTGTCGTAATGAAGTTGTCAAAAGATAATGATTGTTGGGTAAACAGAAAAGCAGCTACAGCGGCAGCAGCACCGCTAGGAATAAAAGAGAGTGAAAAGCAACGTCATTATTAGCCTTTAAATTACATTCACTAACTCACTTAGTGTTCCTTTTGAAAAATATTTGACCGAGTGACTGAGTGACTGACAGTCTGTTAGAGTGTTTGTTTGTCTGTTTCGTCATGATGTTGCTATTCTGCATTTTTCACCGCTACAGCATGCAGTTTAGAAATGTTGTCCACACTAAAAGCGCCTTGGAACTCAAGTTGAAAGAGAGTTTTTGAATGCCTTGAGGCTTAGGCATGGGAACTGTAGACTGTAGCTTGTTCTAGAAGGCAAACAATTTCATTGTAAAAGATTTTACATGCCCAGCACTACGCAGAAGAAGGAAAAGACGTCTTAATATCTTCCAAAGGCTTCAAACGAACTGCTGTCAGGCATGAACACTGTCAGTGTGAGTTGCTTCATCAGCATCAGTTGCGAATGGTTCTAAAGGGTGTTTTTTTGTAGAGGTATAGAACTTTAAGTTGGCATTACTTTTCAAGATGGCGACCGATTTAACAGCTGTCAAGTGATTTATTCGCAGTTTGGTTTGGCAATTCATCATGAATAGACATCAGGCCTGAACAACGCTTGCAATAATGCAATTTTATTTCGAAAATAATGGTTCTGTGCGGAAAACGTATCGCGCACTACTACGTCCATTTTATCGTCGACAGAATTGTCCATCAGAGCAGTTAATTCGATTAACCATGGAACGTTTTCGCACCACGTTTACTCTTATTGATAACTCGCATCCCCCAGAGACGCTGTACGGTGCGTACAGAAGAAGCTATTGCTGCTGTAGAGTGTAGCATTGAGGAAGACCGACCCGAATGAGTCCATCCGCCATCGAGCACAGCAAATTGGATCTGTGCCCATCCACTTTATGGAAGATTTTGCGGAAGGATCTTGATTTGCGCGCTTACAAAATCCAACTCGTGCAAGATTTGAAGCCAAACGATCATCAAGTAAGGCGTAGATTCGTCGAATGGGCCCAATCTCGTTTTGGCTTGTTCCGTTGTTCCCGATTTTCATAAGCGAATTATGTTTAGCGATGAAGCGCACTTCTGGTTGAAGCGCTACGTCAACAAACAAAACTGCCGCATTTGGAGTGAAGGTAATCTCCTCAAGTGTATGTGGAAACACCGTTACATCCAGAAAAACTGACTGTTTGGTGCGCTTTATGGGCTGGGTGGAATCATTGGTTCGTACTTTTTCAAAAACGATGGTGGCCAGAACGTTACAATCAATGGTGATCGGTATAGAGCCATGATCCGGAATTGAATAACCATGATGTCCAGGAGATGTGGTAAACAACAAGACGGCGCAACATGTCACACAGCTCGTGCCACAATAGATTTATTGAAAGACACGTTTGGTGATCGCCTAATATCACGTTTTGGTCCTATGAATTGGCCTCCAAGATCTTGTGATTTAACACCGCTAGACTACTTTCTGTGGGGCTATGTAAAGACGCATTGATCTGTGCGGTAAAGCCACAAACGCTTGACCATTTGGAAGACAACATTCGCCGTATTATTGCCGATATACGGCCACAAATGTTGGAAAAAGTCATCGAAAATTGTGGACGTCCAGATTGGACTACATCCGCGCCAGCCGTGGCGGTCATATGCCAGAAATCATATTTAAAATGTAATGCCACAAGATTATCTTTCGGAGAAATAAAATTCATGTCAATCGAATAATCCATCGTTGTTTTATTGCAACTTAAAATTCTATACCTCTATAAAAAACACCCTTTAGTTGTAGGAGAACGCTTTGGCTTCAGATTAGGCCTCATGGGGCCGAAGTAAGTCCATAGAACTTCGTTTTCAGAAGACAGCCATCTGTACCTATCTATCTAAGGTTTGTTCACCTTAGACAGCAGTCGTATAGGGAATGTTGGCCTGTTTTGCCATGTCGGAAGTGTAATCCCGAAGACTGGTGAATCTGGTGAGGACATGGCAAACCCTCAACCGGAACTTCGGGAAGACTCTATACTCTATGCTCTCCGCAATCTGTATACGGTTTCTTTTTAATGTCTGACACAATCTTATTGTCCTCACAAACTTTAGCACAATATTCAGTGTTAGTACGGGGATGTATCCTCGTCTACGACCTGATACGTAACCCGTTATTTCGTTCTAAGATGCATTAATGCTTCATACATCCATAATTGGTCATTACAACCCTTCAATCGGGAATACGTCCTAGTTTCTCACACCACTTATGTTGTGTGCGTCAATTTTATACATGAGTGGCGGGACCTACAGTTTAAAGTCGACTCCGAACGACAGATTTTTGAGAAACTTTTCATGGCAATTCCTTTATTTACTCTCAGAGTTTTTGCCAGAAATCTGCTGAGAGGAAGTCGCCGCCGAAGAAAATACTTTTTTTGTGTTTTGTTTTGATGGCTGGCCTGGGGCTCGAACCCTGGCTTTACGTCTAATAATCCAACACACTACCTACTAGACTACGGATACCCTATAATGTCCCTATTATTGTCCTCACAAACTTTAGCACAACATTCAGTGTTAGTACGGGGATGTATCCTCGTCTACGACCTGATACGTAACCCCTTATTTCTTTCTAGGATGCATTAATGCTTCACTTTTTCTAAAAGTCAATGCACTGTTGGGCTTTTGGCAACAAAAACTTGTTCACCTGATATGTACTCTGACATTTCCTTCTGGGGTGCATTAATGCCCCTTGAAGCCTGTGGGCCGTTACGATAATTCATTCTCATCGTTGCAGAATCTACATTTAGGGCTCGAAACAACTCCTATTCTGAATAGTGGTACTCAGAGTCTCTATTGTTCGGTTAAAAGATTGATTAATATCCTCATGCTACTCCTGGATACTCAAATCTCTCTGCTCTTATCCAACAAAGGTTAAGATTTCCGCCCCAATTTATTTGGCTTAGGAAGAATAACTTCCGCCTCTCTACTTTCACTATTGCCGAGTATTACCTTGTAACAGAAACAGACACGTTCTGGTTTTCTGAACTTGGCATGCTTATCTATTGGATATATACGTACCCACTAGAGGGTAATGCTATTTCCCTTACCTGGTTGGTTCAGCTTTGCCAGGCAGTCCAGTCCCTATACTATATTCGATTTAACCTCATAATTGCCGAGATCTCGAGTGGCTGCCCGTGACTGTCAGATAGTTTTGCTATGTCCTGTCTTTTGCAATTTCCCATTCAAGATGAATTGAGCTCACCTTTCTGCGGCATAAACCGCAGAAGATCCCCGCAAGTTACATCATTAGCTCGTATTATTTCATTCTTGTATCCAAAAAACTCCCCCATCTGTTGTAATATTCATTCTGGATCCCTCTTCTGAAAGAGATTATATTCATTTCCGTTTTTCACTCTCGTTGCGAAGCATTGCGCAAAATCATGGAGACTATTGGTTCTATCCAGGGGGACAGTTAAGGTTGTACCGGTTAGCCACTTTATTGGCTAGGTCATGAAGTCCCCGGATAAATGTGGTGATATACTCGGCTCCTATTATTCTAAGCATTGTCTCCAAAGCCTTTTTTCTACTCAACCATGTGCAACGGAAATAAATCCAGCAGAGCCTTTACTGTTGAAGTCGCTGTCTAGCCTAGTAGATCACCGATCATGTAGAAATTTATGGAAATAAAAAGGTAGGTAAGCCTTAATGCCGCTCATAGGGCCAAAAACCTTCCGTGGAAAAAGATGTATGGAAGTGTATAACGCGGCGAAAGGGCAAACGATAGGACACAATCTAAAGTTTTATTGCGTAATTAGAGTCATGAGTCAGACTATACAGAAATACCATGAGGACGTTAACCTGCCGTTTGACAGAGCACTGTAGACTCAAGCCCGATTAGCCAAACGTGTGTTGGCTTATTAGCCGCGAACCCCTGGTTCAAATCTTAGCTCAGACATCTCAAATGTAACGAAATATGGGGAAAAAATATTTCTTTTGGCGACTTCCTCTTTTTCTTCTAGCAAAAGCTCTGAGATTAATTAAAATTGCCATGAAAATTCTTCTCAAAAGTCTGTCATTCAAACCTTAAATTGTAGGTCCGTCCCGCCACTCATAGATGAAATTAACGCGCACAACATGGGAGGTGTGAAAAGCTGGGTTGTAGTCTTTACTAAAGGGTTGCAATGACCAAATTCAAAATGTAAGTGAATAACTGAAGGAGGAGGGAGGCGCTATTATCAACCACTTCTTCAATCAATGTCCAGAATTAGCCAGAAAGTAAGAAACCCAGAGAAGGCAGATGGATTTGTGAGAAGGAGCATTGTTAAGCCAGGGCAGATACTCTGCGTAGTGGCATGAGATTTTTCGAAGGCAATATTCGTCGAGAAAAGATGGCAAGAAGATGCTCAAAGGTCTGAATTAAATTGTCGTTGGGTAATTACAATGAGAAGAGCTTGGCATCTAAATATCCAGGCTGTGGCTTGAATATAATAACCAACGTTTTGATTGGCTTCTGCAGATTCAAAGAACATTTGCGGAGAATATGAATGGAAATGGAGTTGCATTCTGTAATGAGGAGAATTAACAATCAGGAGATATGCTTTTAACCTTCGAGGCATGCTTTTAATTTGAGAGGCACTCAGAAATAAACCCCTTCTTCAATGAAACAGCATTAAAGCGCGAGATATTTTGGGCTTTATAAGCTAAATATTTGTTGTTTAAAACCCCCCAACTTATTGTTATGCAATGTTCGATCAAAAGGCGAGGTAAGGTTAGGTTAGGTTAGGTAATGACCCCTGTAAAGGAAGAGGAGGTCACACTTAGACCATAATTCCTTTGTGATACCATAATCAACATTCATTCAGGCAATCAAATATTCCCTACAGCAACGAACGCATATTTCGTTATGTTCCTTGGACGCTTGGCTAACCGGGGCTTCAAAAAGGACTTGCTCAGAGTGAGCATAGTCTCGACACAAATAATGTAGATTCTCTTTGAACCTTTGTGACGTTAATACATTTCAGAAGGAAACTCATGAGTGTGTATCAAGTTCTAGGCAGAGTGTTAACTTTACTGACGTAACGCACCCTGATAAATAAAACGTTGGCGTGAGAAGATGGATTGTGTTCAGAGATTAGCAATGAATCGTTTTTTCGCTACTCATAACCACTCACATGAAATTTTGAATATAATTGAGTCAATAATATTGAAATTTAACTAGGTACTCTTGATTCATTCGTACTCACTACAACGTTGATTTATAAGTACAGGTTGCAATGAAGTCGCCGTAGTCTAGTAGGTAGTGTGTTGGCTTATTAGACGTAAAGCCAGGGTTCGAGCCCCAGGCCAGACATCCAGGACAAAATACAAAAAGTATTTCTACGGCGACTTAATCTCAGCAGATTTCTGGCAAAAACTCTGAGTGTTAAAAAAATAATTGCCATGAAAAAGTTTCTCAAAAATCTGTTGTTCGGAGTCGACTTTAAACTGTAGATCCCCCCGCCGTTCATGTATAAATTTAACACACACAACATAAGTGGTGTGAGAAACTAGTTCGTAATCCTGACTGAAGGGTTGTAATGACCAATTATGTATGTAATCTGGCAATAATAACCAACGTTTTGATTGGGCTTTGCAGATTCAAAGAACACTTGCGGAGAATATGAATGTAAATGGAGCTGCATTCTGTAGAGAGGAGAATTAACAATCAGAAGATATTCGAGGCATTAATGCCTCTCAGAAGGAAACCCTCAAGTGTGTATCAAGTTCTAGGCAAGGAGTTAACTTTACTGACAACGTACCCTGATAAATAAAACGTTGGTATGAGAAGCTGGGTTGTGTTCAGAGATCAGGAATCGTTTTTTCGCTACTCATAATCACTCATGAAATTTTTAATATAAGTGGGTCTACAATATTGAAATTTAACTATGTACTCTGATTCATTCGTACTCACAACAACGTTGATTTATACAGTACAGGTTGCAAACAGTATGCGTACAACGTTGACATGAAACTCATACCATTCGAAATATGTTTGAATCATAAGCCACCAGCCTACTCATTTAGATTCTTGACTTTAGAAAAATACTTCTTATAATACTTATAAATGATTCGAGCAGAGCAAACCCATAACCTTCTAGTAGGTATTTTAGTGTTCGTATGCGATTCATACGATTCATTTTGTGCTTCGTGTATATGTTGGTTGAGTTATGGAGAGTGGAAATCAGTAACACATCATACATGTTGTTGAGTATGAATATGATGATGAGTACCTTCAAACTTTGAATATGTAGAGTAGAGGGGTTCCATGATATTAAAATATGTATGAATGCGTTTAAGTATCAGAAAATATGAGTATGATTCGATTCTAATCATTTTTTTGTATACTCATTGCTGATCTCTGGTGCATACATAGCAATTGCTTGGCAGAGAGGCGACTTTACTGAAGCAACGAACACAACAATGTGGGTGTGAGAAGCTGGCTGGCTTGTGTTATCACTTTATCAGCGATAATCAGAGAATTTGAAACGATTTTTTTGAAATAAATTTTCTGTTTAAAATCAATTTCAAATTCAATTGCGTTTTGAGCTACGATGGCATAATTTTTTAAAAAAATTTTATTATTGCATAAAACTTGTTTTTATTGTTTTTATTGTAAGTTTTTCTTTTTTTTTTGTGTGTGTTTTCTTACACCTTTTGAAACGTACTTCGTACATACTATGTGTGTACACAGATTGCATGCAGATAATTGATTTGTTGTAAAACAAAAACAAAAACAATAAAATATGAGACGAAAAAATACTTGGATTTTACGTCTTCAACAAGCAGCCAGTCAGCCAGCCAGCCAACCTAGCCAACCACTGCGCTCCACATGATGTTTTTTCTTCTTCGTCTTTTCCTTGTAAAAAATCCACCAAAAAAAAGTGATTTTTACAACACAATTATTATGTAAAAAGAAACAGAAGCGATTAACAACAACAACACTAACAACAAAAATAATTAATTAATTTATAAACAAATAATTACAAGAGAATTTACAAAATAATTGTTCAAACATTTTTTTTTTAAATTTTTTTTAATTTTTTTTTTTATTTTTTATTTTTTTTTTTTATTTTTTTTATTTATTTTTTGTTTTTATTTTTTTATTTATTTTTTTATTTTTTTTTTATTTTTTTTTATTTTTTTTATATTTTTTTTTTTTTATTTTTTTATTTTTTTTTATTTATTTTTTTTTATTTTTTTTGTGTAGAAAATACCAGAATTTGTTTGCCGCACTCGCATGAAATTCTTTTGTTTCGTGTTAAAAAATAAAAAAAAAACACCATAAAGAAATTAAATAAAAATATACCAAGTATTTAAACGTTTAATAATAAAATTGAAAACAATTTATTAAAAATTTCTCTTTTAAACTTGAAATTTCTTTCATTAACAATAACTTGTTAAAAGAAATTTTTTTTTTTTTGAATTTCTTCTTTCATTTCAATTTCAATAAATTTTTTTTTTTTTTGTTAACTTTGAAAACCTTTAACAGCAATGGATGGAACACAGTAAAAGTGCTGAAATGTGAAAGCACCCAGTAGGAAATAAGTACACCACAGCGATCAGCAATGAGTATTGAAAAAGATGAGTAGAATCGTATCATACTCAGAATTTCTGATGCTTATACGCACACATACTTATACAACACAAGCCAGCTTCTCACACCAACATTGTTGTGTGTGATAAATTTTTCCATCTGTGTGCGTTGCTTCAGTAAAGTCACCTCTCTGCCTAGCACTTGCTATGCACCAGAGATCAGCAATGAGTATTCAAAAAGATGAGTAGAATCGAATCATACTCATAATTTCTGATACTTATAAGCATTCATACATATTTTAATATCATGGAACCCCTCTACTCTCACATATTCAAAGTTTGAAGGTACTCCTCATCATATTCATACTTAACAACATGTAAAGGGTCCGTCAAGTAACATTTTTTTTTGAAAATGCTTTAAAAAAAAACTACCGAATATTTTCTAAAATTTCTTTTTTTTTATTTGAAAGTACAATTCTTCCGGTTAATAATGGAAAATAATTTCATTCAAATGGCTGCCTCGGCTGGCCATGCAGTAGCCTACACGAACGGTCCAATTTTTAAGCACATTATCGACTGGTGTGCAGCTGTATTTCACCAATGGCTTCAGGAATATTGTCCTTTAAAGCGGCAATTGTCTCTGACTTGTCGGCGTAACACTTATCTTTGACGGCACCCCACAAATAATAGTCCAACGGTGTCAAATCGCAGCTTCGAGGTGACCAAATGACATCAGCTCTGCGGCTGATAATGCGATCTGCAAAAACAGAGCCGCAAAATATCGAGTGTAGCTTCGGCTGTGTGGCACGTAGCGCCGTAGTGTTGAAACCAAATGTTGCCAGTATCCTCCTCTTAAATTTTTGTGAACAAAAATTCGTTCAACATGGCGCGATAACGATCGCCATTGACTGTAACGGCCACTCCTTGCTTATTTTCGAAGAAAAGTGGCAAAATTATGCCTTTGGACCAAAATCCGCACCAAACAGTGACTCGTTTTGGGTGCGTCGGCTTTTCAATGTATGCGTGCGGGTTTTCTGTGCCCCAAATCCGACAATTTTGCTTGTTTACATACCCGCCAAGATCAAGATGAGCTTCATCTGAAAAGATGTTTTTCGGCATCTTCTGTAATTCGATCGCAGGCCCACTTAGCGAAGCGAAAACGCATTGGATGGTCAATTGGCTTCAACTCCTGAGCCAATTGGACTTTATATGGCGTCATACCAAGGTCTTTATGCAAAATTCGTCTCAATAATGTCTCCGAAATGTTCAATTGTTGAGAACGACGGTGAATTGATGTTGATGGGGCTTCACGCACACTTTCTGCCACAGCAGCAATATTCTCGGGTGTACGCACGGTTTTTGGCTTTTCACGCTTTGGTTTATCGATGAGGATACCAGTTTCTTTCACTTTTTTTTCACAAGATAACGAACATACGGAGCTGACGGTGCGCTCCTCTTCTTCCAAAATCCGTACGCAATTTTCGCACACATTCTGCAACATTACCATGATTTTCAAAAGTAATGTCGCAATATTTCCCCAGCGTTGTTCAAGCGTATACACAACGGCCATATTCGTTCAGCGGAAGGAAGGAAACTAATTATCTGTCAAATCAGACATGTGCTAAGTGTTACCATTCACGAAATATGTACTAGTTGGTTATGTTGTTAGATGGCGGACCCGATATTTATACGCATTCATACTTATTTTAATATCATGAAACCCCTCTACTCTACATATTCAAACTGTGAAGTACTCATCACAATCATACTTAACATCGTGTATGATGTGTTATTGATTTCGACTCTCCATAACCGAACATATACACGAAGCACAAAATGAATCGTATGAATCGCATACGAACACTAAAATACCTACTAGAAGGTTGTGTGTTTGCTCTTCTCGAATCATTTATAAGAAGTATTTTTCTAAAGTTATGAATCTGAATGTGTAGGCTGGTGTCTTATGAATCAAACATATTTCGAATAGCATGAGTTTCATGTCAACGTTGTACTCATACTCATTGCAACCTGTACTTATAAATCAACGTTGTAGTGAGTACGAATGAATCAGAGTATGTAGTTAGGTTAGGTTAGGTTAGAGGACGTGTACTTGTCAATTAAAACAAGTACAGTACCCGGAGGTCGAATTGACCCATTGTACAACGTCCTAGATTCTCACACCACTTATGTTGTGTGTGTTAATTTTATACATGAGTGCCGGGACCTACAGTTTGAAGTCGACTAAGAACGACAGATTTTTTGAGAAACTTTTTCATGGCAATTTTCTATTTACTCCCAGAGTTTTTGCCAGAAATCTGCTGAGAGGAAGTCGCCTAAGAAATTTTTTTTTTCATATTTTGTTTTGATGTCTGGCCTGGGGCTCGAACCCTGGCTTTACGTCTAATAAGCCAACACACTACCTACTAGACTACGGCGAGCTAATGTTATTAAATTCCCAAATTTTTTGTTTATAAAGCCCAAAATATCTTGCCCTATAACTCCGTTTTATTGAAGAAGGGCTTTCTTTTGTAAATTTCCTACAGTGTTGAAAGTGTTAATTGCTTTTCGGTTATTGTTGTTGTTGTTGTTGTTGCTGGTCTTAATAATATAAAACCGTTAACATTTAAGCCAAGAAAGGCAAGTTCAAGTTTATTTGGTTAACAAAATAATATTAAAACGACAACAAGCGTCGTCGTCGTAGAGCACATAAACAGAAAAGAAAGAAGAAAAATTTTACGAAAAAATATGGATGAACGAGCGAACGTATCAACGAACGATGTACGGATGTATGTTTGAGCGATGACCCTTGAAATAATAAAAAAAATTACAAAAAAGGGAATTACAATAACAACAACAACAACCAAAATTAACCGGTTTTATGTTAAAAAAAATTCAAAAATGTTTTTTTTTCTTTCGTTAACAACTCTGGTTTTATGCGTAACGCACTGTAAAGATGTTGTTGCAAAAAACACAGGGACCCCGGCTGTTTGTTTGGAGAAACAAAAGAAAGTAACACTAACACTAACACTGTCACTGTTTCCATGCACATACATATATATGGATGTGCTAGTGTTGGTGATTTTTGTGATTTTTTGATTGAAATTTAAAATTTTTTTTTTTCGTTTTTTTTCTCCGTTTTTTTCACTTGAGTTTGTTGCTGGCTTTCAACGATTTCTCGTTTTTTTTGTTTGTTTTTTTTGAGTCTTTTTTTAAAGGGCGTTTGAAATTAAAAGTTCGTTGAACCTTTTTTTTTTGATATTTTTTTGATTTTTTCTTTTTGTTTTAAACAAATTTTATGTTTTAAATATTGTTTGGAAATCTTTCTTTCGTTTTAATGATAAACAAGAAATAAAAAATTAATTTTTTGATTTAGTTTTGGTTTTATTAAGTAACTTTACAACAACAACATCAACGGCATTAAGGAAAAATAAAAAACGAATTAAAATTATCAAAAAAAAAAATGTAAAGTAAGACGTGAAACGGTCATAAAAAAATTGATTAAAAAAATTTTAAATTTTATTGTTTTAATTCTTGAAATAATAAATAAATAAATGCCATCAGCATTAAGCAGAAGAAAACCATAAAAAAAAATTTTTCTTGGAAAATTGGTTTTTAGAAAATTTGTTTTTAATTTTTAAATAAAAATTTAATAAAAATTTCAGTGCAATTAATAGTTTATGGTTTTATCCCCTTCTCCCATATTTTTTATTATATACATGGCATCCCTGTAGGTTAGGTTAGGTTAGAGGACGTGTACTTGTCAATTAAGATAAGTACAGTACCCGGAGGTCCAATTGACCCATTGTACAACGTCCTAGTTTCTCACACCACTTATGTTGTGTGTGTTAATTTTATACATGAGTGTCGGGGGACCTACAGTTTAAAGTCGACTCCGAACGACAGATTTTTGAGAAACTTTTTCATGGCAATTTCTTTTTAACACTCAGAGTTTTTGCCAGAAATCTGCTGAGAGGAAGTCGCCGCCGAAGAAAATACTTTTTGTATTTTATTTTGATGTCTGGCCTGGGGTTCGAACCCTGGCTTTACGTCTAATAAGCCAACACACTACCTACTAGACTACGGCAACACGGAGACTATCGAAGATAAAATGCTCCTCTTGGCTGTATGTTCAGATTTTTCATAAAGTTGTCACAATGGCTGAGAAATGACGCGGGGAATTATTATACTTTAGATAACCTTTTACAACGGGTCCTTTGATATAATTAAAGTAAGCTATGATAACGTTCAATAACAAATTTAGCTTAGCCTAGGGAGGGTTAACACAGTTTTCAGGCTTTTCCAAGTATACAGCATGTGCTGCTCTAGTTTTTAGTCAGAAATTTGAAGTCTTCGCACTTCTGCAATTTGTTAATCACCTCCTTATAGTTCAAAAAAGTCCTACACCTTGTTCCATATAGTTTAGAAGGCGGAACATTGTCTGATTTCTGATTTCCTATCCCCAAGTTTATAGCCCCTGCCTCAAGGTTTCAATTCAATTGGTCGTAATAGTTAAGCTTCCTATTCTGTTCGGTATTTCATTATTATTCATATGTCCGTCGTTGATATGCTTTAAGGCCCTAAACAATCATCATCAAGCCTAATTGCCTCAAACAAACAGATCGCAGGAGCCCGCCTTATATCGCAATCGACATGGACGTTGAGGTTTGTCTGCAATGTCGTGCTTAACTCTGTTTTCATCTCGGCACTTATTTCCGGGATACAAAATATTTTTTTGCATTCCTTTGCAGAGTTGAATGTCTTGATCTTATTGTCGCAGAGCGTGAACCGCGTCTCGGTTAAGTCCCCTCGCACATAGTTTGTCTTGATGTCTGGCCTGGGTCTCGAACCCTGGCTTTACGTCTAATAAGCCAACACACTACCTATTAGACTACGGCGACTTCTGTATCTTCCCCCAATTATTTTGCCCCGACAAGCTCTATAATACTGTTTAGCCTTAGTAGGGTTTACTGTGCCTGTCCATTACTTTCTAAATATCCCAGTATTTCCTTCTGTTATTAACACAGATTTCCTATCTGTGTTCTGGAGATTCCTTTTCCTATTTTCGATTTCCAAAATGAAATGTTCTTTGACTCTACAATGTTAAGTTAAGACTGCCGTTTGCAATCCTTAGCCTAGTTCTGAATAGGCTGGGGTATAAGTTAGGTTAGGTTAGAAGTCGCCGTAGTCTAGTTGGTAGTGTGTTGGCTTATTAGACATGAGGCCACGGTTTAAACTCCAGGTCAGGTATATTCAACAAAAAATTTTTGTTCGGCGACTTCCTCGCAACAGATTTCTGGCAAAAAAAACTCTGAGAGTAAAAAAAAAAAAATTGTGTCTTAAGTTTCAAAATTTAATTTTTCTGTCATAAATTGAAATTGTAATCCAAGCTTGATTGTTGGCTTTCAAAAAACTTTGTTTTTTCAATGATTTTTTGTCCAATCTTTCTGTCTGTAGGTGGGTAATTAAATGTTAAAAAAACGAAGAACAAAAAAAAACAAAAAAATCTTACGTGTTTTGGATTTTGTTTTTCTATTTTTCTATTTTTTAAAAATTTTTTTTTTTTTATTTTTTTTTATTTTTTATTTTTTATTTTTTTTTTTTTCGAAAACAAGACTCGTTTCTCAGTCAAATTGTAAAAAATGAAAAAAAAAAAAATGATTTTGAGACGTGCTTGTTAACCTCGTGTAACTGCCCTTTCCCATACTTTCCGCACGCTTCTCGAAAACTACAGGTTTTTTTAGTGGAGATTTTTTTTGTTGAAGTTTTTAAATGTCAAAAATCGTCATCATCGTGTTATTATTCGATTCAAAGAAAACCAAAAAAAGAAGAAGAAAAA
Organism: Sarcophaga carnaria; assembly: GCA_958299815.1. Taxonomy (NCBI): domain Eukaryota; kingdom Metazoa; phylum Arthropoda; class Insecta; order Diptera; family Sarcophagidae; genus Sarcophaga; species Sarcophaga carnaria. The sequence goes on along the minus strand of OY283149.1, from coordinate 13,782,688 downwards.
AACATTATTTTTATGTCTCTCGAATGTTTTTTTTATTTGTTTAAACAATTTCACTTACAAGTTAAATTTCATTTTGTTGTTGTTGTTGTTGTTGTGTTAATTATAATAAAAAGTGAAATTATTTCAGTTGTGTTTACAGCTGTTGTTGTTGTTGTTGTTGTTGTATTTCTTTCTTTAAATTATTATTTTAAACTCGTACTTAAAAAACGCTCATGTCGAAAAAGGTACGTACCCCCTTCGTTTATTTTCTTGTCTTCTTCCTCTTTCGTTCGGCCTTAACCACACATTACACGCAATATTTTGATTGTCTTTTCTGTGTCTTCTTTTGTCCGTTTTTTTTATTATTAATTTATTTATAATCATTGTTAATAATGTTTATTGTTATCGTTGTTGTTGTAGTTGTTGTTGCATTTTGATTATGTGAACATAGTGACCATAACCTCTAAAAAAATTGTTCGAGAAAAAAAATTTTTTTTTTTGGATGTTGAAGTGAAATGACACTGAAAATGTGGCAAGTTTTTGTAAGAGAGTTGCATACAAAAAGAGAGGGAAAACATGAAGTCCAATAAATTAGGTACGTAGGTAGGTAGAGATGACTGTCAATCCGAAGAAGTTCGAAGTGGAGCCCTTCTTTCTTTGATTCTTGAAACTACAATTGGCGGAGAATTTGTAGGGCAAAATAATATCCCACACTCGAATTCTAAGAACAGAAAGAATACTTTTCGTAGCTAAAATCTGAAAATATTTTCATTAATTTTTTCTTTTTCTTTCTGAAGTTTTTCTTCTTCTTCTTTTGCTTTTAAATGACTTTCAATAACGACGACGATTCCTTCAAAATTTCTTCGAATTCTAATTGTCGTCTCCATACCTCAGTCACATAATGACTTGCTTCACATTGTAATACTTTAACTAACGTGAGTGGGACAGGGGGAGAGGTGGCGTATTAGTGGTGTGTGAAAAGCGATAACAGAGTGTGAGCGATAACGATTCGTTGATGCTTTTTTCTTCTTCTTTCTTCTTTCTTCTTCTAATTGTAAATTCTTATTAAGAATGTGAGTGAGGGCGAAGGAGAAGAATTGGAGCACAAATATTGTTGGCTGTTGTAGTGTAGTGGTGGCGGTTGTGAAAAAGTCAAGTATAACAAGTGCATTTGAAAAGCAATTAAAATAACCTCCAATGATAAGAGTCTTAGGAAAAAAAAAACAACAACAACAATAATAACAACAACAACAAAATAAAAACAAAATTATTGTGAAACTAATTAAGGCCCGCATAAGTTGTCACACGAAAGTACCAGGCGAAGTTGTAAATCGCGTACACAATACAAACGTATTAGCAACACTTAAATATTTTAACTTTTGAAAGTAAACAAATCTAACGGGAATAAGGGAAGAGAAAGGGAGAAGAAAAACGGGGTATTAGTTGGAGGCAGTGCAGTAATAAATCCCCTTATTTGGTGTGTCTAATAGAAAATGTTGAACAGTGTTGCCATACGTTTAAAATGTTTACTGGAAATAAATTCTTTAATAAAATTCTTCTCGGAAGGTATATGTACATTTTTTCTCATATTTATGGACCCGCTTGTCTTGTGTTGCCAAGGATCAGGCCAATTTTTAATACCCTACTCTGAAGCGAAGTGTATTTCAGTGAAAGCTTTTTCTGGATCATTTAAAACAAGTGGTAGTCAGAATGGTTGATGTCTGGGCTAAACGGCGAATGTGGTAGATCTTTTCATCCCCTGTTTACTAAATAACTTTTGACTGGAGCGCCGTAATATGCGTTCTGAAGTGAAGTGTATTTCAGTAAGAGCTTTTTCTGGATCAATCGAAACAAGTGGTAGTCAGAACGGTTGAGGTCTAAGCTAAATGGCGAATGTGGTAGAACTTCTCATCCACTGCTTACCAAAAAATTTTTAACCGCCAGCCGAGGCAGCCATTTGAATGAAATTATTTTCCATTATTAACCGGGAAGGATTGTACTTTCAAATAAAAAAAGAAATTTTAGAAAATATTCGGTAGTTTTTTTTTAAAGCATTTTCAAAAAAAAATTTATTTGGCGGACCCTTTACTTACTTTGTTAAACAACTCGTAGTATTTGTTTTTGCTTGTTTGTTTTCCTGTCATAAAACATCATGTTTAATATCGTTTAACAGTTGAAAAGAGTAAATAAGAATAAGAAAAGAAACAACAACCGTAATAAGAATAAAAACAACAACAACAACAATACTGAAGAAGAATTCATAACAAATCAAAGCAAATTGTTGCCACACAGAGTATTCTTAACAGTCTCATATGCACACACACACACACACACACACTCATACAATCGTAAACAAAGTGAAGTTAGTGGCTGTTGAATAGTACTCGTATGTAAATTCTTACTCTCTAGAAGTGTTGCCATTTCTTTTAATGCGTTTGTTTTTCTTATTTCGAATGGGTTTCATTAAAAAAATTAAGAAAAAAAAAGAAAAGAAGAATAATTTTACGTTTTGTGGTGGTAATATGCAGCGGCCGCATGTAATTTAAAATGCTCGTAAAAGCAAATTTTTTTTTTATTTTTATTTCTCTTACTTGTGATCCTTTATGGCAGTGGTTTAATGGTTGGTTTTATGGCCTTCTGTGTTTTTTCCGTTGCCATCTCTAATGGTAATCATTTTTAGAAAATTTTTGTTGATTCTCTTTGAATTCTTTCTTTCGAATTAGAGCAACAAGTTGGTATACGAAATAATTATTATTTTTACGAGGAAAAATTTGCAATGAATTGTGGCAACAGTCCACTCCAATTCACTTCACTTTTCTCTTTGCAAAAGTAGTTGAAAAGAGCATTTAAAGTCTTCTTAGTCTAGTAGGTAATATGTTGGCTTATTAGATGAGAGCCCGGGGTTTGAAGCATCAAACATCAGACATCTCAAAGATAATGAAAAAAATATTTCTTCTGGTAACTTCCTCTCTGTAGTCTTCTGGCAATAATTTTTCCCTGAAAAGTTGCTCAAATCTATCGTTCGTAGCCAACATTAACCTGTAGATCTTGTAACTTATAGGTGGCCTAAGATGCTACTTCTGATGAGTTCTTCTTTGTGGTCTTCTGGCAATAATTTTTCCCTGAAAAGTTGCACAAATCTATCGTTCGTAGACAACATTAACCTGTAGACCTTGCAACTTAAGGGTGGCCTAAGAAGCTACTTCTGATGAGTTCTTCTCTGTGGTCTTCTGGCAATACTTTTTCCCTGAAAAGTTGCTCAAATCTATCGTTCGTAGCCAACATTAACCTGTAGATCTTGCAACTTAAGGGTGACCCAAGAAGCTACTTCTGATGAGTTCTTCTCTGTAGTCTTTTGGCAAAATTTTCCCCTGAAAAGTTGCTCAAATCTATCGTTCGTAGACGACATTAACCTGTAGATCTTGTAACTTATGGGTGGCCTAAGAAGCTACTTCCGATGAGTTCTTCTCTGTTGTCTTCTGGCAATAATTTTCCCCGAAAACTTGCTCAAATCTATCGTTCATAGACGACATTAACCTGTAGATCTTGCAACTTAAGGGTGACCCAAGAACCTACTTCTGATGAGTTCTTCTCTGTGGTCTTCTGGCAAAAATTTTTCCCTGAAAAGTTGCTCAAATCTATCGTTCGTAGACGACATTAACCTGTAGACCTTCCAACTTAAGGGTGACCCAAGAAGCTACTTCTGATGAGTTCTTCTCTGTGGTCTTCTGGCAAAAAATTTTTCCCTGAAAAGTTGCTGAAATCTGTCGTTCGTAGACAACATTACCGTGTAGATCTTGTAACTTATGGGTGTCATAAGAAACTAGGTTGTAATCTTGACTAAAGGGTTGTATTTCCTAATGATTAAGAAGATAAGTAATAATGCCTAAACTATTTAGATTTTCTGACGAACTTTTAAAGTCAAAGAGATCGAGCAGCTTGATAACATAAGTTCCTCAGCCAATATCTCTTCCTATATGCCGGTAATGCAGAATAGTGACAGTGGAAGTAAACGATGAACGGAAATATAGTGTGGCAACTAAAGCCTTCTGATAATTACTTCAACTATGGATATATCGCCCTTAAAGAAATATGAACCGATATCGCCGCCGGCCACAAATGCACGCCATACAGTGACTTTTTCGATAAGCTTTGGACGTTCTTGGATCTTATCCCAAATTCTACCAATTTTTGTTTGTTCATTTGCCCATTCTCCCAGATTTTGGCCTCATCGCTGAAGATGATTCTTCGATGGGAATGACGGACAGTTGCCAATAGGTTTCAGAATTCCCGGGTGGCTTTAATTTTGTATGAGTGTAGGCCCAAGTCATGATGCAAAATTCCTTAATTTATAGGCCGAGTGCTTTTAAGTGATGCGAAATCATCAACCACAGATTCTCCTGCATATTTTCACTTATAGGGGCAATGTTTTCAGCAGATCTTTCGCTTTGTCGATGTACTGGTGAGTGTTCATTAATCATTTGCTGTAGAACGATAGAACGAAGTCGCCGAAGTCTAGTAGGTAGTGTGTTGGCTTATTAGACGTGAAGCCACGGTTCAAACCCCAAGTCAGACATACGAAATACGAAGAAATATTTCTTCGACGACTTCCTCTCAGCAGATTTCTGGCAAAAACTCTGGGAGTAAAAAAAATAAAATTGTCTTGAAAAGTTTCGTAAAAAAAATCTGTCGTTCGGAATCGACTTTTAGCTGTAGGTCCCGGCACACATGCACAACACAAGTGGTGTGAGAAGCTAGGTCGTAATCCTATCTGAAGGATTGTTAATGGCCAATTATGTGTATATGGCTATACGTAGGCGTAGGGAATGTCTTCCTTCCGTGTACTGTGGCTCCCAAGACCATTTTCTGTAAGAACAGTGTGCGACAGTGTTTCATAAGATCGATGTTTAGATCTGAAAGCCTCATACTTACCTTTGACAGTCCATCAGCTACTTTATTTCAGATGCTCAGTTCCAGTGAGCTATCCTTTTGCGGTAATAGGCCACCTCATGTCATCAGCCACTGTTTTATCTGTATGTACAGATTACGAGACAAGGGTACTTTACTTCATTTAGAAGTGATCCTTATTTGCCAGTCATACTGAATTTCATGGAGATTCTATGCAAGGATTTTAAAACTGTCAGGCAATCTGTGTGGGATATTCGAATATCCATGCCGTGTTTTCCTTACATTCCTTAACCTATTTACGTTTCGAACTTCTAATCCGCACACATACATTGAAAAGCCGACGCACCCAAAACGAGTCACTGTTTGGTGCGGATTTTGATCCAGAGGCATAATTGGGCCATTTTTCTTCGAAAATGGGCAGGGAGTGGCCGTTACAGTCGATGGCGATCGTTATCATCGGCCATGTTGAACGAATTTTTGTTCACAAAAATTGAAGAGGAGGATATTGGCAACATTTGGTTGCAACAGGACGGCGCTACGTGCCACACAGCCGAAGCTACACTCGATGTTTTGCGGCTCTGTTTTTGCAGATCGCATTATCAGCCTCAAAGCTGATGTCGTTTGGCCACCTCGGAGCTGCGATTTGACACCGTTGGACTATTATTTGTGGGGTGCCGTCAAAGATAAGTGTTACGCCGACAAGCCAGAGACAATTGACGCCTTAAAGGACAATATTCGTGAAGCCATTGCTGAAATACAGCTGCACACAATCGATAATGTGCTTAAAAATTGTACCGATCGTGTAGACTACTGCATGGCCAGCCGAGGCAGCCATTTTAATGAAATTATTTTCCATTATTAACCGGGAAGGATTGTACTTTCAAATAAAAGAAGAAATTTGAGAAAATATTCGGTAGTTTTCTTTTTTAAAGCATTTTCAAAAAAAAAAAGCTATTTGGCGGACCCTTTACTTATTTTTAAAATTGATTTTTACAAACATTTAGTCAGGATCACAACCCAGTTTCGCACACCAACCCTGTTTTAGCCAGAGCGGCGAGATAAACACTGTAGAACCGACTCTGAATGACAGATTTGAGAAGCTTTTCATGGGAATTTTATTTAATCGAGGAGTTTTTGGCCAGCAGACTGCGGAGAAAAAGCCGCATGAGAGAAATATTTTTTTTTTAAATTTTGCTTTGATCTAGGTGTCTGAGCTAAGGTTTGAACCCCGTCTAATAACCTACCGCCCTACTAGCCTAGCTTATCTTCAACTGCCTTTTCAGTATCACCCCCTTGCCTTTCTTTCTTTCTTTTTCTTGCAGTCATAGGGTGTCTCAGAAAACTTAGGAATCTATTTCAATGGTTCTTCTTCTTCTAATTTTACTGATAAATAAATGAACAAATGCGTGTCGTTGTTGTTGTTGGTGTTGTTGTTGTCGATCCGCTAAAAATAAACAGCGGTTGAGAACAATCGTCGCAGCGGGCTGACAGGCAGGCAGGCATTTGTTGCTGTTTCTCTATATTATTTGTACAGTTTGTGTTTTATTGTTGTTGTTATGTTGTTGTTGTTGCTGCTTTATTTCTATTTACACTGTGCGTGTAAATAAAACGCATGTGGATAGAGGAGCTCTGCCCGAAATATGGGTTAAAAGTTTAAATATGCACCGCTCCTCTCCACCCACCGAATTTTTTTTGTTTTTTTTTTTTTTCACAACAAAGAACATGTGATTGTTGTTGCTGCTATTGGCGTTGGTCGGCCGACAGTCTTGTATTTCGTTTTCGTTTTTTTTAGTTTTTTTTTTTTCTTCTCGAAACTATAAAACTGTTGATGATGATGATGCCAGCCAGCCAGGCCAGGCCAGCTGCTGCTGCTGCTGTTGTTGTTGTTTGCGATCGCCATCGCTGGCTATAATTTTTAATGTCAAATTAAAGAAGAAATAATTTTAGATTTCTGTGGGTATTTTTCTTTCTATTTTCTTCATTTTTTTCTTGTTTTTTTTTTATTTTTTTTTATTTTTAAAGTCAATGTAGAAGATGATGATGATGATGATGATGATGAAGTAAAATCAAAGGCAATTCAAATGGTTTTTGAAATTTCAACTGATAAGCCAGTTGGTTTGGTTGTTCAAAGGGTAAATTCTATATTCTTAGAGGCTATCATGCAGCTCCTGAATTAGACACGCAGTCTACGTCATATTCCGATTTTTATAACAAATTTCGTAGTATTTCTGAAGACCTCTAGGAACAATGCCACATCTTCTCCTCAGCTCTTCCGAAATCCAGTGTTGCAATATTCATTTTCGCTGGCATGTAGTCAACCAATATCCGGACGCGCTGTTATGCTAGAATTAGCCGAACGTTTACGTAACGTATGTTCGTTTATAGCATACGTTCGGATTGCCTTTCACAAACTAGAAACGAACGTACGTTTCGTGAACGTTGGGCTAATTCTACCATCAACGCCTTGAGTGAAGCGTTCTTTAAGGAAGGCCTTACCTTCCCCTCCGCTTCTCTGAAATCCAGTGTTGCAATATTCTTTTTCCCTGGCATGTAGTCAACCAATATCCGGAGTTAAGAGAGCTACAGACGCGCTGTTATGCTAGAATTAGCCGAACGATTACGTAACCTACAGTCGTTTATAGCATACGTTCTCATTGCCTTTCACAAACTAGAAACGAACGTACGTTTCGTGAACGTTGGGCTAATTCTACCATCAACGCCTTGAGTGAAGCGTCCTTAAAGAAGGCCTTACCTTCCCCTCCGCCTCCGCTTCTCTTAAATCCAGTGTTGCAATATCCTTTTTCCCTGGCATGTAGTCAACCAATGCACAGTGTTGAATGAGTTACAGGCCTCAGCGTTATGCTAGAATTACCCGAACGTTTACGGAACGTAGTGCATTCGTTTATAGCGTAAGAAAATAATACAAATGCTTACCGCTCTTATTGCCTTTCACGTGCTGGATACTTAACCCATTAATGCCCGAATTACTTTTTTTTTCTAACGGTTACCATTTTATTTTTTACACTCAATTTCCTCTCAGAGCATAAAAACTAAGGCAACCTCTGCTGGCAACTAAAGTTGACACTGGTCACTAATGGGTTAACGTAAGTTTCATGAAGTGCAGCCCTTGCGCTGACCAACTTCTTCCTCTTCCCTGATTTTGATGGAACTTGGTCAGTACAGGGACTAAGTTCACCCGTGGCATCACAACGGGCCGCTATGCGTGCTCAAGTGAGCTTTGTGAAATCAGAGCTACCACTCAGACCTAACCTAACCTAAGTTTCATGAACGTTCGGCTAATTCTATCATCAAGAGTGTCTTTTACAATTAATATCACCGATTCTATTTTCATTCAGTGTTCTCTCTGAATCTCCAGTCGTCCAGTCGTGTTCTGCAAATTTTTCCTCAACGTGCCCCCATATTGGGGAGCTCCTGTGTTCGAAGAACAGCCATTAATTAATAGTTCAGTTCACTATTTCAGACTGCGCTGAAACTAGAGTATAAAAAGTACAAACTAGATGTGTTTCTTGTCACTTATGTAGTCTCCTGAAGTCTGATTATCTCAGGGGATGTCGTGCAGTGCAACAGATTCCAGAATGCCTTTACTGCCAGGTTTGTTAACTCGCTAAGACATTACCAAGTACAATGCCAATCCTTACAAAGAAGCAAACAGCTGTGAAAGCCATGCACGATATCCGTACAGCCTCCATTCTGATCAAAAATTCCGAGCAGTTTTGAACACATAGTGTGACTGTTCTGAGATTTCTTCTGGGTGCATGAAAATTCGGACATTCTAGGTAATACTTATAGTTGCAGTTATACTAGCAGCAGATTGGTAAAAAACTTTGACTTCGCGATCGATCCTAGTCCCACCAGGTTAGGTTAGCGGTATGGTGGCGGAACATACCCTCCTTGTAAGATCAGGTCCCACTTAAGCCCATTGTGATGCACAGAATCAATATTCACCACAGGTGTGAAACATTTCTTGGAGGAAGCCAACCCGAGTTCAAAATAAATCTTTCTAATCCAGCAATCTTTGTAAGAGAGAGAAGAGAGGTTAAGGATGTCAGAGATGCCATCTTTTCACGGCAAGTCTAAAATCGCTGATATTTGCAGTGAAAGATTGGCTTTTCCTTATCCTCGTAGCCAGAGCTTCAGTAAAAGTTATCTGACGGAATGCTAAGTCTTTCGGCGCGCCTACCAAATTTACAGTGGCCTGTGAGAATAGCTATCGTGCGTTGTATGATCATGCGATTTAAGGTTAGAAGTGAGTTAATCTTCTTCTTATGCACGTGTGTCCTCAGCGTGCCAATATCGTCACATAAAGTTAAGATTGATAACGTAGATAAACTGTCTAATAGCGGTTCTTGTTTCTCTTCTTTAAACGGTGATGTGGAGGAACATGAAACTGAGCTACTTTGTCTGCAATTAAACTTTACTATTGAAAAACAGGATAAGGTTTTCGAATTATTAGTCAGACTAGAATCAATCACCGTCAGTGGTCCATATGGTTTCATCAGAACTTCAAAATAATCCGAGCAAAAGAACGTAATGTGAAGTGTGCTTAAAAATATATGCGAAAAATGCCTTAAAAACCGTATAAGAAAAGGTTGGTATAATATCGAATCCTACAATGTTTGCAATGTCGTGTTTAACTTTGTCTTCATTTAGGCGCTTAATCCCGTGCTGCACATCGCATAAATAATTTGTATTTCTTTATTGTGTCGAATATTATAATCTCCTTGTCGTAACGCGAGAACCTCGTTTTATGCTTGTAAACAAGCAAATCTCAGTTAAGTCTCCTCGCACATAGTCAGTTCAGGGTTATATTCGGAACATCTATAGCCCCCCCCCCCTGCTATACGATTCCATTAGATTCTTACTCTTTAGAAATTATGTTGTCCGCATAGCTAAATGCATACATACATGCATACATAATTAGTCAGGATTGCGCCCTAGCTTCTTACACCACTTATGTTGTGTGTGTTATTTTTATACATGAGTGGCGGGACCTACAGTTTAAAGTCGACTCCGAATGACAGATTTTTTGAGAGACTTTTTCGTGGCAATTTTTATTTACGACCAACTCTCTGGGGATGGCTCCTACTCCTGGCAGTAAACTGTGTTTGAACTAGAAAAATATGTTATTTTTTTAACTCTCAGAGTTTTTGCCAGAAATCTGCTGAGAGGAAGTCGCCGCCGAAGAAATACTTTTTGTATTTTGTCTTTGATGTCTGGCCTGGGGTTCGAACCCTGGCTTTACGTCTAATAAGCCATCACACTATCTACTAGACTACGGCGACACGGAGACTATCGAAGATAAAATGCTCCTCTTGGCTGTATGTTCAGATTTTTCATAAAGTTGTCACAATGGCTGAGAAATGATGCGGGGAATTATTATACTTTAGATAACCTTTTACAACGGGCCCTTTGATATAATTAAAGTAAGCTATGATAACGTTCAATAACAAATTTAGCTTAGCCTAGGGGGGGTTAACACAGTTTTCAGGCTTTTCCAAGTATACAGCATGTGATGCTCTAGTTTTTAGTCAGAAATTTGAAGTCTTCGCACTTCTGCAATTTGTTAATCACCTCCTTATAGTTCAAAAAAGTGCTACACCTTGTTCCATATAGTTTAGAAGGCGGAACATTGTCTGATTTCTGGTTTCCTATCCCCAAGTTTATGGCCGTCTGTTCAGTAACTAGTCCCCATGGACACCTGCCTTAAGGTTTCAATTAACCACGTTTTTGTCTATTCGGTATTAGCGTAATGGCAATTGGTCGTAATAGTTAAGCTTCCTATTCTGTTTGGTATTTCATTATTATTCATAAGTCCGTCGTTGATATGCTTTAAGGCTCTAAACAATCATCATCAAGCCTCATTGCCTCAAACAAACAGATCGCAGGAGCCCGCCTTATATCGCAATCGACATGGACGTTGAGGTTTGTCTGCAATGTCGTGCTTAACTCTATCTTCATCTCGGCACTTATTTCCGGGATACAAAATATTTTGCATTCCTTTGCAGAGTTGAATGTCTTGATCTTATTGCCGTAGAGCGTGAACCGCGTCTCGGTTAAGTCCTCTCGCACATAGTTTGCTCAGTGCTCGTCTTTGACCTGCTGCACGAGTGCAGGTCTGCATAACTTATGTACTTAGTTGGTCATTAAACTCTTTAGTCAGTATTTAAGATGTAATCTTCTCATCTTGTTCGTTTTAATTTGATACATGAGCTTCGGAATTTACTGATTATTGTCGACTCTGAACAACAGATTTTTGAGAAACTTTTTTTTTTATTTTACGCGCGGAATGTTTGCTAAAAGACTGCAGAGAAGAAAAAGCTGAAAATTTTTATTTTTTTTTCGTTTTGTTCGAGATGTCTGAGCCGGGGAGCCTGGCTCTCGTCTAATAAGTCATACCTATGTGACTACGGTGATTTCAAGTCCTTTATCGATCAATATCCTTAGGAAACTAAGAGTAAACTACAGGAGATGTGACCGTATGCCACCTGTAGTGTGCCATTTCTTACAAGTTGGTCGATCCAGTCCCCGAGTGCCTAGTAAAGCTGAAAATCCTGTAAGCGTTGGGTAATATCAGTCCTTCCGTATAATATTTAAGATTCCTTCAACACTTTATTGTTTAAGAGATTTTTGGTAGGATTTCCTACTCCATTGGCTAAGCTCAACTTTTTACTACACTTTTAACAAATCTGGCAGCAGGTGCTGCTGAAGCGCTATAGAAGCCGACAGGATAAGTTGCTGCCAAGTCCAACTACATATTGAATGAGGAGGCCATGAAATGCACCCAATTTGGCACGATTGTGTGTATTCCACTGTTTAGAAACCATCAGAGATCAGCAATGAATCGTTCTTTCGCGGCTCATACGCACTCACGTTTTGAACCTTTGAGACATAAATGCCTCTCAGAAGGAAACACTTAAGAGCGTATCAAGTGTCATGCAGGGAGTTAACTTTACTGACGCAACGATCACTGATAAATAAAACGTTGGTGTGAGAAGCTGAGTTGTGTTCAGAGATAAGCAATGAATCGTTTTTTTTCGCTACTCATAAGAACTCATGAAATTTTGAATATAATTGAGTCAATAATATTGAAATTAAACTATGTAATCTGATTCATTCGTACTCACTACAACGTTGATTTATACAGTACAGGTTGCAATGAGTACGCATACAACGTTGACATCAAACTCATGCCATTCGAAATATGTTTGATTCATAAGCCACCAGCCTACTCATTTAGATTCATAACTTTAGGAAAATACTTCTTAGAATACTTATAAAAGGATTCGAGCAGAGCAAACACATAACCTTCTAGTAGGTATTTTAGTGTTCGTATGTGATTCATACTTATTTTGCGCTTCGTGTCTATGTATGTTGAGTTATGGAGAGTCGAAATCAATAACATCATATCGGGTCCGCCATCTAACGTTTTTTTCTTTCAACTAGCGTTTATTTCGTGAATGGTAACACCTTAGCTCATGTCTGATTTGACAGATAATTGGTTTTCTCCTACCGCTGAACGAATATGGTTGTGTATACGCTTGAAAAACGCTGGGATATATTGCGACATTGCTTTGAAAATCATGGTGATGTTGCAGAATGTGTGCGAAAATTGCGTACGGATTTTGGAAGAAGAGGAGCGCACCGTCAGCTCCGTATGTTCGTTATCTTGTGAAAAAAAAGTGAAAGAAACTGGCATCCTCATCGATAAACCAAAGCGTGAAAAGCCAAAAACCGTGCGTACACCCGAGAATATTGCTGCTGTGGCAGAAAGTGTGCGTGAAGCGCCATCAACATCAATTCACCGTCGTTCTCAACAATTCAACATTTCGGAGACATCATTGAGACGAATTTTGCATAAAGACCTTGGTATGACGCCATACAAAGTCCAATTGGTTCAGGAGTTGAAGCCAACTGGCCATCCAATGCGTTTTCGCTTCGCTAAGTGGGCCTGCGATCGACTTACAGAAAATGCCGATTTTGGCAAAAAAAAAAAAATCATCTTTTCAGCTGAAGCTCATTTGGATCTTGGCGGGTATGTAAAGAAGCAAAATTGTCGCATTTGGGGGCACAGAAAAACCCGCACGCATACATTGCAAAGCCGACGCACCCAAAACGAGTCACTGTTTGGTGCGGATTTTGCTCCAGAGGCATAATTGGGCCATTTTTCTTCGAAAATGAGCAAGGAGCAAGGTCGTTACAGTCAATGGCGATCGTTATCGGGCCATGTTGAATGAATTTTTGTTCACAAATTTGTTTGGTTTCAACAGGACGGCGCTACGTGCCACACAGCCGAAGCTACACTCGATGTTTTGCGGCTCTGTTTTTGAAGATGGCATTATCAGCCGCAGAGCTGATGTCGTTTGGCCACCTTGGAGCTGCGATTTGACACCGTTGGACTATTATTTGTGGGGTGCCGTCAAAGATAAGTGCCAGAGACAATTGAGGCTTTAAAGCACAATATTCGTGAAGCCATTGGTGAAATACAGCTGCACACAATCGATAATGTGCTTAAAAATTGGACCGATCGTGTAGGCTACTGCATGGCCAGCCGAGGCAGCCGTTTGAATGAAATTATTTTCCATTATTAACCGGGAAGGATTGTACTTTCAAATAAAAAAAGAAATTTGGCGAACCCTTTATGAGAAAATATGAGTATGATTCGATTCTACTCATCTTTTTGTATACTCATTGCTGATCTCTGGTAGCCATACATCTCTGCAACAAAATGTCGAGTTTATAGTTGCTACTATCCCTCCTCCTTTGGGTTCTGTCTTACGGAACACCTACTTTCTTAGGTGACCATATGTTTTCCATTAATTTTCTTAATTTTTTATTTTTTTTTTTTTTTTTTATTTTTGCAAATTTGTTGGTTTTTTATGAAAAGAAAAAACCATAAAAAAATTAAAAAAAAATTACACAATACAGCAGGCAGTCATACTTCCTATTTACTTTCAACAAAAACTTTCATTATGATGAATAAAAAAAAATTTTTTTTTCAAAAAGAATCTCGGAATCTAAGCAAAGCAACGAACCTAGACAGCTAGTCAGTCAGCCAAACAAACGGCCAAATATAGAGGCATGCAAACCAACAAACCAGCCAGCCAACCAACCAGCCAGCCAGCCATCATTTATGAAATACCCGAGCAATCCAAACAAAACTAAACAAACAAACAAATAAAAACAGGAACACAAGGAGGAAAGATAGAGAGAGAAGGGGAGACCATGTCGACAAATATAATTTTCATAGGAAAATATGCAAACAGCAACAATAACAACAACAATAAAAGAAAAAACATAGAAAATGAAATGAAAAAACAGAAGAAGAAAGAAAGAAAGAAAAAACAGAAAAAAAATTTGAAAAAATTAGGTCGGAAGAGCAGTGTGCTATGGAGACTTGCTTGTTTGCTGTGCTGCTGTTTGTTGCTGTTGTTGCTGTTGCTGTTATTTCATGCATAATGCCCTCTACACAGAATAGAATCTATTTTTATAGGCACACACAATAGCAGCAACAACAACAACTATAAATAATCACATGATGATGATAATAATGATGTTTAAGAAATCAAAAGGGAAGCAGCAATAGCAGCAGCAGCCGCACCAGCCGAGTGAGTGATTATTAGAAAACGAAGATAATGATGAAGTAAAATAACAAACATTTGCTCACAAGCAAATGCATTGCATAGGCATTGTATTACATGCCATTACACCATCACACACACATACACTCACACAAATATGCTGATGATGAGCACTTTTCATTTCTGCAGCATAATTTGTTTCATTTTTTTCTTCTTTTTTTATTGAAACTTTAAAGAAAAAAAGGGAAAGGGTAGGGTAGGGTATCTAACGATGCATAGAAGAGAGACGGAGGCATAAATATTGGAAAAGGATTGTGTGGCTGCCACAAAACAAATATTTGTTCGGACAGGTGAAAGGAAAAGCAAAATAAAAATTGAAATGTTCTAGAAAAGAAGATCAAAGACTTGAAAAGTACCAGGCAAACGGAATGCAACATAAACGTTCAGGTACGCGTACATATTACAAAAACCAAGGAAGAGTAAGAGACTGCATGGTGGCATGTAGCCATGCATCAGAAAGAAAAAAAGGGGAGACAAACAAATAAAAATAGCCTACAAGGACTAGGGAAAAAAGGGAGCGGAAGGGCCCCCTACATGCCCTACACACTTTCGATTTAAAAACGCCTGTAAGTACCACGTGCATATGTTAGAACGCCATGAGACACGATTATCGTCTCTTGAATCGCAAAACACTGGTGTGCCTCTAATCCAGTTCGTAAGATCCAGTTACCCAAGGCGAATGTCTTGATTAATACATGCCAGTCTCCGGAGTTGTCGTTGAAACACGTCGTCTCTTGAATCGCAAAACACTGGTGTGCGTACCTCTAATCCTGTTCGTCAGATCCAGATACCCAAGGGGAATGTCTTGATTAATACATGACGATCTTCGGAGATGTCGTTTAAACACAACTCCTCAAAGACCCTTCAGCAGTAGTGATTTTAAGGCGCAGACAATTTTCCTTCTCCTCCATGTCATGTCCTGATCGCCAGCCGTCCAATAGCCATGGAATACACACCCTAGTCTGGCTACTAAGTTCTCTCTGCTGTGATCCATTAACGAACTTAAGCACGGACCCGCTTTATGATTAGGATAACAACAGCTAGTGTTCACTAAACTCACCTCCAACCGTCCATTAGCTGGAGAATACTCCCCCCAGTCTGGCTAAGTTCTCTCTGCTGCGACCCCTTAACGCTGAGTAACACATCATAATCTTCGGAGATGTCCTTTAAACACAACTCGTCAAAGACCCTTCAACAGTAGTGGTTTTAAGGCGCAGACAATTTTCTTTCTCCTGCAAGTCATCTCCTGATCACCAACCGTCCAATAGCCATGCAATACACCCCCTAGTCCGGCTAAGTTCTCTCTGCTATGATCCATTAACGAACTAAAGCACGGACTCCTCCAAGTCATCCCCAGCTAGTGTTCACTAAATTGATCCCCAACCGTCCATTAGCCGGAGAGTACACCTCCCAGTCTAGCTAAGTTCTCTCTGCTGCGACCCCTTAACGAAGGATGACATTTGTGATTAAAGTACGCATTAGTCCGAGAATCCATGGTTCAAACTCCGCTCAGCAGCCTTCTGGCAAAAACTCTGTGAGTAAATAAAATTTCCATAAAAATTTCCTCAAATGTGACGTTCGGAGTTCTGTAG
Source organism: Sarcophaga carnaria (assembly GCA_958299815.1). Taxonomy (NCBI): domain Eukaryota; kingdom Metazoa; phylum Arthropoda; class Insecta; order Diptera; family Sarcophagidae; genus Sarcophaga; species Sarcophaga carnaria. Next base: position 13,766,550 of record OY283149.1, on the reverse strand, counting down.
ATTCCGCCATTCACGTATAAAACTAACACCCATGTGTGGTGTACTAAACTAGGTTGTAATCCTGGCTAAAGGGCTCTATTAAAGTACGCACTAGACCGAGAGCCCATGTTTCAAACTCCGCTGTGAGTAAATAAAATTTCCATGAATTCGTTCGGAATTCTGTAGGTTCCGCCGCTCATGGATAAAACACACATACAGTATGGCTGGTATAATAAACTAGGTTGTAATCCGGGCTAAAGGATTGCGATTAAAGTACGCATTACACCGAGAGCCCATTGTTCAAACTCCGCTCAGCAGACTTCTGGCAAAAACTCTGTGAGTAAATAAAATTTCCATGAAAAGTTCCTCAAATGTGTCGTTCGGAATTCTGTAGGTTCCGCCATTCACGGATAAAACTAACACGCATGGGTAGTGTTATAAACTAGGTTGTAATCCTGGCTAAAGGGCTGTGAAAAAGTGAGCATTAGACTAAGAGCAGTATTCTGGCAAAAACTCTGTGAGTTAATAAAATTTCCATGAAAATGTATTGTTCGGTGTTCTGTAGGTTCCGCCACTCATGGATCAAATTAATATGCATGGGTGGTATGCTAAACTAGGTTGTAATCCTTGCTAAAGGGTTGCATTGGCCAATGTAGTATGCAATAGCCAGCAACTACACTCACTAGTAGGGCTAGGTTACCTCTGCTGTGATCAATGATGGAACAAATGTGTCTCCTATTGCAGTCGGGCCAAGCAAGTCCCGAAATGCTACAGAAATTGCTAGCACTTCACCGTACATTTACTCTTTCCATGTAGTAGATGGAAAAAGTCTTTTCTAATCGAATTTGCAAGTGACATCGCCCGGCTTTTGAAGTTATTACTGGGATTGCCGGGATACCATTCCTAAACGAAGGGTATTTTAACGTCGAGTCTGTTATTGATTAAGTTTCCCGAGAGTCCTAACATGATGGTATTACCTGCCCTCCACACCCTGAGGATTGCATATGCTAAAGGCCACTGTTGCCAGAATACTTAAGTCGATTGGGAGCAAATACAATATTTTTTTGAGTACCTCAAAAGGGAGGTGTTGACTGCAAAAGATGACTGCCAAATCGGCCCAAGCGTTCGAATGTTCGTGCTTCTTTTTCACGACAGCTTTAGTAATCCATTGTAGCTTCCTCAACTCGATAGTCCATGTTGCGATTCTATCAGTTTCAAGGCCAGAATCGCACTTTTTGCTTGCCATGATCGGGAAGTAAGAGTTCATTAACACATTAAGGATTAAGACACGATATACAATTTGTTGCCACGTATTCAGCCTATCCAGAACTCCATTTGTCATTCGATCTGACGTCAAAGGAAACATGTTTGAGGTGAAGATAACCACATCGTTTACCACCGGCTTAGAACCAGTATTGCAGAATTACGTTCCATTTGAGTTGCTAGCAAGCAGTCGTAGAGGGAAATTCAATAATTCTGCCTGAAGGGGTTTGTTCATTAAGATCGAAGCAGATATGCTTTGTTCATCAGGGAATTGTCGGGAAGGCCACATTGTCTGCTCTCTAGGAATCTCTCAATATGTTAGGTTAGGTTAGAGGACGTGTACTTGTCAATTAAGACAAGTACAGTACCCGGAGGTCGAATTGACCCATTGTACAACGTCCTAGTTTCTCACACCACTTATGTTGTGTGTGTTAATTCTATACATGAGTGGCGGGGCCTACATATTTAAAGTCGACTCTGAACGACAGATTTTTTGAGAAACTTTTCATAGCAATTTTATTTACTCTTGAGAGTTTTTGCCAGAAATCTACTGAGAGGAAGTCGCCGAAGAAATACTTTTTGTATTTTGTCTTGATGCCTGGTCTGGGGCTCGAACCCAGGCTTTTGCGTCTAATAAGCCAACGCACTACCTACTAGACTACGGCGATTTCAATCTCTCAATAACTCAATCTACATCATGTCGAACTGTTTCAGCTGACCGAACGCCCAAGATTACCGTGTGGACATGTTAAACCATCCAGACAAAGAGGATTTCCACAGAAATTTTGAACGAATTCCCCACTTCTTTGCTCAGAACAACTAAATTTGAAACTCAAAACTGAGAATTAACCCCGTATTCCTTGAATTTGAAGCTCATGTCTCCATTCCTATTTCTGAACCTAATCCAGGGGCACCCAGATTGTGTTTTATTTCAAAGGAGCGTTAACGGATGAAGTGCCCACTTCAAGTATAAGGAAACAAATAAGGAACCTTATGGGTTAGCAAACCTATGCAGTAACCCCCCGGTTTACCTTCTCTGTTGTATTAAAAGTTTTCCTACCAAAAGGTCAATAGACGGCTGAGTTCATAAAATGAATGAATAGCTGGCAAGACCCCATGGAAAGCCACTTAAAATAATGGAAAGAAAAGAAAGAGGAGAAAGAGAGAGAGAGAGAGAGAAATAGAAATAGAAATAGAAAAATAAAGAAAGGAAGAGAATAGAAGACTGAATCAAAACAATGTCTTCCTTGTTGTCACACACCTAACCTCACTTGTGCAGGAGTAAAGGAAATAATGATTACGTTGATTGTGTGATAAAGACGTAGGATGTCAGAGGAAATGTAGGTGAAGCATTTCATAATTAATATTTAAACAAAACAAAGCCCTTTTTGTTGCTTTAAAGCCATTCAATCGCTTGCTTGCTTTATAAGAATTTGTCAAAAAGAAAGGGAAAGGAAAAGAAAAACGAGAAAAGGACCATGATTTCTAAGAAAATGTTTAAGAATGTTTGCGTAGTCAACCCAACTCACATGGACCCCATAGAGCTATCGTAACAAATGTGTATCTTTACTCGGCCGTCGTAATTCTTTTGCTCCTTCCATTTAATATTTTTTTTACTCCTTCACTTACTTGTCGGGCAGGCTTCCGTGATTTCAAGTTCCTCGACTTTGTGCACTTTGTCTCCAGTGTGCAATATCAACGGTATTCGAAACATCTTGATCACTAGAACAGAGGATCGTCCCGTGAACGATGACAACTAAACACTGATGCATTAGCGCGTGATGCATTCTCAGCAGAATTTATTGTCCAGAACCTATTCCTAAGAGTGGACAATGGGAACATTCTCTTACAGTCGCACATTTATAGGGCGGCCATGGCCTGCAGTGTGTACTTTTCTCTGATGAAGAAAAGGGTAAAGTAGACTTGAAGTGGCCGTAATGTAACAGATAGTGGTTTCGCTTATTAGGCGTAAGACCACGGTTCAATCCCCAGGTCGGACAATAAAACGAAATAAGAAAAATATTTCGTCGGTGACTGGCAAAACTGTGAGACTAAATAAAATTGCCATGAAAAGCCTCTCAAAAAATCTGAAAGTCGACTGTCGGTCGCGTCACCTCGTGCATAAAATAAAACACACACAACCCTTCCAGAATGCTATCAAGATAGGCCAGGGGGCATCATACATGCAATTAGGAAATCTTCGTGGAATCGGGTTCAGCTGTTAAACAAAATCAAATTCTTCTTCACTTGAGTCTAGAAGTTGTTATTATTGAGCGCTAATACCACTAAAAGTAGCAGAGAAATTGAATTCCCATCCACTTGAGACCAAATTCCACTACAGAGGAGTCTCAAATGTGTTACCATTGAGCGCTACTATCATCAGAAGAGGCCACTGCCATGTAGCAATTGGAACATCTTCGTAAAGTAGGCTCTGGCTGCCAAATAAAATCAAATTCCTTTTCATCTGAGTCTAGAAGTGTTACTATTGAGCCACTAATACCAGTAAAAGCAGCAGAGAAATGGAATTCCCATCCACTTGAGATCAAATTTCTCTACGGTCGAGTCCAAACTGTGTTACCATTGAGCGCTATTATCGTCAGGAGAGTGCACTGACATGTAGCAATTGAAATATCTTCGTAAAGTAGGCTCTGGCTGCCAAATAAAATCATATTCTTCTTTGCCTGAGTATAGAAATTCATATTATTGAGCGCCAATATCACCAAGATCAACAGAGAAATGGACTTTACATAAACTTGAGATCGAATTTTTTCTCCGGCGGGGTACCAAGAAAAAGTTTTAGCAGGGCGGAAGAATTTGCAGGAGTCTTGAATGAATTACTATTGAATGAATTAATATTTATCACGGGATAAACTTGAGATGTTCGATCAGATCGACAGGATATTCGGCGGAGTCTAAAATGTGTTACCATTGGCCGCTACTCTCACCCAAAGAGGTGACAGGAAAAAAGGATTTGAAAGAATATCGAATGTGTTACAGTTGAGTTGAGTGCTTATACCACCGGATGAACTAGAGATGCCAAAGCAGATTGACGGAATCTTGATGTTTTACCATGCAAGACTGATGTTATATCCAAGAGAAGGCAGGGATGTGGAATTCGCATGAGCTGTTAAATCGGATCGGCGGACTCTTATCACTTAGAGAGAGAGAGTCCAAAGAAGGGATTCGCTAATAGCAGTTGGAATAGGTCTGTGTAGCATGATAAATGAAAAATTATTAGAAATTTTAACAAATTTTTAAATATTCGCCAAAAATTTAGTTTTTGGAAATCTTGAAAACTCTTTTTTGATAATTAAGGGGTTAAATTTCTATGAGTATTTGAAAAACTACTTTTGGAAATTATATTTCGTTACCTAATACTATGTTCAGACATGCACTTATATTGAGTAAATCGCAATAAACAGCATTATTGATCTCAATATTTCATGTAAAATGTTAATTAATTATTGTTCAATAAATTCATAAATTATTATAACATTGATTAACACTTGAAATACAGCACTGTGTCATAAGTACGTTCAGTAGGCATATTACAATTTTCCGAACACTTTCTATTGATATTTGACAACGCAAATACCAACAACGACAAACAACTCAAAAAACAAATAAAAAACAACGAACAAAACAAAAACAATGTTGTTGAAACAACCAGTTGTCAAATGAATATTGAATAAGCAGCTGAATTGCGTATATTATTATATCTGAACACTTAAAATATTGTACTCAATAAGCCGAATATTGACTGAATAAAAGTGCATGTCTGAACATAGTATAAAAGCTGCTTGAAATTAAAAAAAAAATATTTTTCTATGCTAACTTTCAAATACATGGCAACTCTTGTTCTTTCTCATATTTTCAACAAATTTAAAAAAAATTTTATACTTTTATTTATAAAATATGCTTTATTAATGTATTTTCTGCAATTAAAAATATTAAAAAAAAACAAGTTTTTTGTATTCCTTACATTTTTTGCATAATTTGAACGATTCCCAATAAAAATTGTACGTAAAAAAAAATGCACATACTGTGTATGCCTGTAATTTGAAAGTGAAATTTGCATTCAATAAGCAAAGAGTGAAAGAGAGGGATAAATAGAGGGAAAAACTCACAGTTAGACACACACACAAACAATATCAGAGAATAAAAGAATACAAATACGCTTACCAACACTTCACATTTTTGTGAACATTTTACATCAAATGTACAGCAAAAATGTAAACAAACACAAACACATGCACTTACTTTTGCTTACAAACACATGTTTTCTTTGAATTGTTTTTCTCTCTTTTTTTCATTTTTCATTTTTGTTTTTGTCGATCATCAACAATAATAACAAGCATGCATGCATGCAAAGACGGAAAGACCAAACTAACCTAGTTTTTCATTTCATGTTGATGACACACTGTTTTAACAGAGAAGAGCTTAAAAAAGAAAAACAAAAGAAAACTAAAGAGCGAAGGAAAGAGAGGAAGAGAGAGAGAGAGAGAGAGGAGAGCTGGTCTAATGCTAGGAAAAGAAAACATAATGAAAAGCAAACTGCTTTAGCGGGCAAAAGTTTAGTTTTAGTGGTGGTGCTGCCTGCCTGCCTGCTTGCTATTGTAACGAAACAAAAGCAAAAATAATGAAAAACTTTTACAGTGCCTGAGTGAGTGAGAGATGCGACAGAGTGAATGAGTCAGTACTGTTATTATAGCAAAGAGCATATGAGAGGAGACTACATTTTAGAAAAATGCTTTTCAACTATTAGTTGTCTCTGTGTGTATGTGTGTGTGTAATATTTTTTGTGTTTTAAGTTTTAAATGTAAAGTTCGGGTTCAAAGACCTTTAGGAGGTCGTTTGTTGTTGTTTTTTGTGCAGTTGCTTGCATGCTAGCTGTTGCCAGCCTGCTTGCTGCTGCTGCTGCATGTTACAAAATGTGCATAAGCAAGCACATGCACTTTACTTACTCATACACACACAATACGCTCGTACTACATACACACTTACCCAAACGAACAGAATTTTTATTTCTAATATTGAAAACCTATTATGCAGTGCAGTGTGCAGCTAAAAAACAGTAGACGACAGCGTTGTCGGTATTTTGTTTGTGCCTGTTAAATAATGTTGAATGTTCAACGTACAATAACACAATAAAGTAAAGTAAATTTGAATGGGGTGACCATCACTTTTTAATTAAAAATAATGTTGAAGACACATTCGTTAGGGACTTAATCATATGTACGGCAGTTAGAGCAAACCAAGAGATTTTCAGAGAAACTGCTGCCTGGGAAAATACTGCAATGGACAGGCAACCTTTGATAAATAGACCACTGCCTCTAACCTCAAACCTCGGTTCCAGCCTGGCTGTTGGTGCGGCCCCTTTTGGGAGCATCGTGGTGGCTGTGGTTTGGACCTAAATCGCGGAAAGAGTCTAGTCAGCAGGTGGTGTGGAGTTTCATTCTCAACCGGGTGCCGTGACCCAAAATTCGGAAGGAATTTTAGATAGGCTCCGCTCCTAACCAAGGGGGAAGTCGTCTCCAAATACATGGCTTCGAATTGGTACTCAAGTGTAGCAGTCTGCTACATTTGGGGGCGTTTGTAGACCCATTGTATTTCACCCTGAGCGAAGAGCACCGTGGGATTAGGTCCACACGGACAGGTACCCACGTTAAATCAATCGTTGCTGCCCCTAACTTAATGGTTTCAGAAGATTACACCAAAAGTCCCTATAACTAAATTGCTTATTCAGAAAGTTATAAGGAACCATATAAGCGCCCTAAATGTACCTATGTTTCTAACTTAGATTGCGCAAGAACTATGCTGCAAACTTTAACAAATTTTTTCTTACATTTGACCATTTTAATGACTTTTATTAAAATGGTCACCCTATGATGTATTATATCAGTTGCCTTACGTTGTGTGAGAGTATTAACAATGCATTTTTGCCTATTGCAACAACAACAATAACGAAAGCATGTAATTTCTAACAAATATTTCATATGCTCAAATTTTTACTTTCAATATTGCTACGAAATTATTAAAACGAGAGAAGAAATTAATAACACGAGATAAGAATGAATATTTACAATACATTTTTCGCTCTCACTCTCTCCATCTCTACATATGTACACACACAATGGATGAAACTCTTTGGGAATATAGAGATAAACCGTAATCATGAGGGCATAATGTAAAATGCAATAAAACTTACACAAGCATTTAATTTACAAAGAGACTAGGATAGCAGAAGAGTGCACAAGAGAAAAAGTGTATGAGAGAGTGAGACACACAGGAAAAGGTAAACAAAGAGATAAAGCTTCTTTAATGATTAAGCTATGAGACATTAGAAACAAAATAAATTTCATTTAATTGTAAAGTGCTGTATTGGTATTGGTTTATGGCATGCACATGCTTACATGCATATGTCGTGCATGTTTACCTAGTGTGTGTGCTAATGAAATTAAGAGTGAAGTTTACTGTTAAAAATAATAACAACAACAAATAATACTTGCTTACTTAACGGCATGGCCAAGTTAAAGTTTATTTTTGTTTTTATTGCCATCACTTTACAAAGATAATTTAAATGCATTCCTTTCGTTGTTTTTGTTTTTTTTATTTATTTCTTTATGCAACAACAATAACAGCAACAACTGCAATTGTAATCGTAAAGAGTTGAATTGTAGAAAAGCTTTTTTGCCTTAAGAGTTTTAAAGTGTATTTTATACGGGATTTTCTTCCCATTCGATGGATTAACAATAATAAGGGAAGAGCAAGCTTTTCTCTTGTCTTAAGATTTGTGTAATAAATATCATATTAATGAGAGAGAGAGAGAGAGAGAGAGAGAGAGAGAGTGGAAGAAACAGGGAAGAGTGTTTATGTTAGTATTGTTTTGATGTTAATTTTAACTGTACTATGTGTTAACAGCAGTTATAAATGTTTCGTATAGGTTTACTTTAAAAGGAATACAAACCATGTGTGTTGTGTTTTAATTAGAAAATAAATGTGAGGTTATGTTATAAGAAAAATTTGTAGGTTATGAATGGGACTAAAAATTTTGAAAAAAATTAATTAATTAATTAAGGGAAATGAAACTAAAATTGAATTGTATACATAGTACATTCAACATTTGTTCTACAACATCTCAGTTAGAATTACGACCTAGCTTCTCACAGCACTTACAGTGGTGGCCTTATAATTAGAAACGACTTAGCAACATGTATGTTTGTTAATTTGTTTTACAGTCTTCACTGTGTACCTGCGATCAAAGGCTTTGTTTGGAGGACGTATTACGTACGTTTTTTCATCAGATTGGGACAATTTAAACTTAGATTCGTCACTCCAGAGAACTCTGTTCCAGAAACAACGTTTCTAATTATAAGGCCGTCACTGTATTTTGTGTATGTTAATTGTATACATGACATGGACACGCAATTTAAAGTCTCAGAGTTTTTGCCAGAAATCTACTGAGAGGAAGTCACCGTAGAAATATTTTTCATATTTCTTTATGATCGAGATGCCTGACCTGGGCTTCGAACCACGGCCTTACGTCTAATAAGCCAACACACTATCTACTAGGCTACGGCGACTTTATCTGTCAAATTAGTTGGCATTTATTCAATGTATTTTGGCAAATCACCATTCTATAACACGTGACAAACAATAAAATTATTTTTATCAGAATGAATATTTTGTTTGGGAAACGTTCCAAGTGCTTGACCCATTTTACAATTGCCATAACCTTTCTACCGCGAAAACTATTCACAATATGGCTGAAAAATTCGGGTCCACAGGTTCACTAAACAATCGAACAGCAGCCGTACATCGAGGAAATGGAAAAACAATTTTCGAAAACATTGCCTACTGTCCGAGAAAGTTGATTTCGCATCGCTTACAATAAATTAGGCGCTCGTAGACCACAACTGGGCGAATGGTGTGTCGTAACTTGCAACTGCAATCGCACAAAATTTAATTGACCTGGGAATTGAAGGTAAACGACCACATTTGTTCGCTGAATGAGCTCTGGGGCAGTAGGTAAGGTAAACGACCATAGGCATTGCCTACTGCAATCGCACAAAATTCAACTGACCTAGGAACTGAAGGTAAACGACCATAGGCATTGCCTACTGTCCGAGAAAGTTGATTTCACATCGCTTACAAGAACTCAGCCGCTCGTAGACCACAACTGGGCGAATGGTGTGTCGTAACTTGCAACTGCAATCGCACAAAATTCAATTGGTCTAGGAACTGAAGGTAAACGACCACATTTGTTTGCTGAATGAGCTCTGGGGCAGTAGGGAATAGGCATTGCCTACTGCAATAGGCATTGCCTACTGCAATCGCACAAAATTCAACAGACCTAGGAACTGAAGGCAAACGACCATAGGCATTGCCTACTGTCCGAGAAAGTTGATTTCCCATCGACTACAAGAATTCAGCCGCTTGTAGACCTCAAATGGGCGAATGGTGTGTCGTAACTTGCAACTGCAATCGTACAAAATCCAATTGATCTAGGAACTGAAGGTAAACGACCACATTTGTTCACTTAATGAGCTCTAGGGCAGTTGGCAATAGCTTGTAATTTTCATAGAAAAATAATCTTAAATTTTAAGTCCCATTTCTGGATAAGTTAGGAGTTGTAAGTAGAAGTTAGGACGATACCAATACATATGAGATCCAAGAGCGTCCAATGCATCTCGAAAAAGTCATTGTTTAGTGTGGATTTTGGGTTCACGGGGCGTTATCGGTAAATATATTTGTGAGAACGACATTGGTTAGGCCATCACTGTCAATGGCGAGCACTTTAGGTTGATAATTACCAACTTCTCTTTGCCTGAAGTCGACGATCTGGATATCAATGCTATGTGGTTTCAGTAGGACAGCGCTACGTGCTATACAGCTCATGCCAGGTTGTATACTCCGCGGGAGCGATTTGAGGGCACCAAGTTCTTGCGATTTAACCCTGTTAGAGTTGTGGAGTTTCCTGAGTTATGTATGAGAGTAAGCCACAAACCTCAGCTGTTCTCAAAATCAAAATAACCCAGGCCTTTGGACAAACTCAGCCTGATTTATGCGACAGAGTCATGGAAAATTGATCACTTCGGAAGAGCTTTATTCAAAGAAGCTGTGGTGGACAGTTGAACGATATTTTATTCCACACCTGATGGCATCAGAAGGTACTGAAATTGAAATAAAAAAATTCGATCTTTTTTTTTTTTTTATTGAAATATCGGGTCCGCCATCTAACGTTCCTTATTTCGTGAATGGTAACACCTTAGCTCATGTCTGATTTGACAGTTAAGTAGTTTTATCCTTCCGCTGAAGGAATATGGTTGTGTATACGCTTGAACAACGCTGGGAAATATTGCGACATTACTTTGAAAATCATGTTAATGTTGCAGAATGTGCAGAATGTTTGGCGAAAATTGCGTACGGATTTTGGGAAGAAGAGGAGCGCACCGTCAGCTCCGTATGTTCGTTATCTTGTGAAAAAAGTGAAAGAAACTGGCATCCTCAGCGATAAACCAAAGCGTGAAAAGCCAAAAACAGTGCATACACCCGAGAATATTGCTGCTGTGGCAGAAAGTGTGCATGAAGCCGCCCCATCAACATCAATTCACCGTCGTTCTCAACAATTGAACATTTCGGAGACATCATTGAGACGAATTTTGCATAAAGGCCTTGGTATGACGCCATACAAAGTCCAATTGGTTCAGGAGTTGAAGCCAATTGACCATCCAATGTGTTTTCGCTTCGCTAAGTGGGCCTGCGATCGACTTACAGAAGATGACGATTTTGGCAAAAAAGAAAAAAAATAATTTTTTCAGATGAAGCTCATTTTGATCTTGGCGGGTTGGATTTGGGGCACAGAAAACCCGCACGCATATGTTGCAAAGCCGACACACCCAAAACGGGTCACTGTTTGATGCGGATTTTAGTCCAGAGGCATAATTTGGCCATTTTTCTTCGAAAATGCGCAAGGAGCAAGGTCGTTACAGTCAATGCCGATCGTTATCGCGCCATGTTGAACGAATTTTTGTTCACAACAAATTGAAGAGGATATTGGCAACATTTGGGTTCAACAGGACGAAGCTACGTGCCACACAGCCGAAGCTACACTCGATGTTTTGCGGCTCTGTTTTTGCAGATCGCATTATCAGCCGTAGAGCTGATGTCGTTTGGCCACCTCGGAGCTGCGATTTGACACCGTTAGACTATTATTTGTGGGGTAACGTCAAAGATAAGTGTTACGCCGACAAGTTAGAGACAATTGACGCTTGAAAGGACAATATTCGTGAAGCCATTGGTGAAATACAGCTGCACACAATCGAAAATGTGCTTAAAAATTGAACCGATCGTGTAGGCTACTGCACGGCTAGCCGAGGCAGGCATTTGAATGAAATTATTTTCCATTATTAACCGGGAAGGATTGTACTTTCAAATAAAAAAAAGAAATTTGAGAAAATATTCAGTAGTTTTTTTTAAAGCATTTTCAAAAAAAAAAAAGTTATTTGGCGGACCCTTTATAAATATCATTCGCCATAAAAGCCTCTACGCACTGAGTTATTGTGCAAAATGGTGCATGTTTGAACAGAGTGATCTAAACGTGTTCAATAAAGCCTTTAACTTCAGCCAAATGGAAGACTTTTGTAATGCAAATTCAACATAATTAAACACGAAGGGAATGAAATAAGGAATGGAGATGCAAAACTTTCTTTTTTAACCAAGTTTAATTGTAAATGAAAAGTTAGAAAATTTATTTTATTTCCGGGTTTTCTTTACTCTTCTGGTTTTGGAAAACTTTCCTTCCACTTCCTTTGCAGCATTTGCCTTTCAAGTCCGTCGGGAGAGAGACTATGTCTCTCTCCCTCTGTATTCACTATAAATTGAAAGTGAAATAAATTTAAAACTTTTTGAATTATTTTATTAAATATACAGTGAAAATAAACATTTCCTTTGCTTTTTTGCAAATGAAAAATCAATTAATTTCTCACGTCTTTTTTTATCCTTTCTTTGCAGCTCAACCCTAACCACCAAACATCACATGCAACACCTACGACGGTTACCTCAACATTAGGTGAGTTTGTGCATTTTTTTATTCCTTTTTTTTATTCGTATTTTTATTCGTATATTTTTTCGCTTTTCATTAATCTTTTTAAGACAAATCTCATTAATTTTTTCCGCGAAACATTTCCGCCTTGCATGTGTGCAGTTATTTAAACTGTGCCCCTGTAAAAAAAACTCTTGAAATCCTTAAGTCAACTTAAAAAAAAAACTATGGGGAGGGGGTTCAAGACCTCTAAACCAGTTGTAGAGTATTTAGTTATACTGAATGAATTTTGTTGTTGTTGTAATTGCAATAGTTTTGAGTGCAACGTCAAGTTGCAACATATGCCTCATATGGCTGCCATACAACCATTAAGAGTTCAAATGATTGAAATAGGGTTGCCATCAATACAAAAATTAGAAATATTCTGCATTAAACGCTTTATTTCTAGAGTCTGAACGTGTCTCTAGTCTATTAAGGCATAAGTTTAAAAACCTTAATGGCAACCAACACTCTAAGACGTCTGAGATGTCTGCCGAACTCCCTAAAATTTACGATGAAAAGTTCATCAAATTTACGAGGTCTTGTGTTGTAATTTCGCAGTCTCACTCCCTTTTAAATATCTTAGGAATATCAGAACGAAAAAACGTTTCTGTAGGCTTTTGATTTCTAGCAAGTGGCAAAAATAGGGCTACTACCCCCGGAGGAGCCAAACCTTCTGTTGCATACTATCTGTCCTAATGGCTACTAGGCAGGGAGTCACTTTGTTAGAAAGAGAGGAGTATTAAAGACGTTTCAGTAGATTTTTAATTTCCATGGTGGCAAAAATAGGGCTGCTACCACCCCCCGAGGACCCAAACCTTCTGTTGCATACTCTCTGTCCTAATGGCTTCTAGACAGGGAGTCAGTTTGGTAGAAAGAGAGGACTATTAAAGACGTTTCAGTAGGCTTTTAATTTCGATGGTAGCAAAAATAGGGCTACAACCCCCCGAGGACCCAAACCTTCCGTTGAATACTCTGTGCTAATGGCTTCTAGACAGGGACTCACTTTGGTAGCAAGAGAGGAATATTGAAGACGTTTCCGTACGCTTTTAATTTCCATGGTAGCAAAAATAGGACTACGACCCCCCCGAGGACCTAAACCTTCTGTTGAATTCTCTGTCCTAATGGCTTCTAGACAGGGAGTCACTTTGCTGGAAAGAGAGGAATATTAAAAACGTTTCAGTAGGCTTCTAACTTCCATGGTAGCAAAAATAGGGCTACAACCCCCCGAGGACCTAAACCTTTCGTTTAATCTCTGTTTTAATGGCTTCTGCCCGTTGAGTCATCTTGGCGGAAAGCGAGAAATAGTAGAGACTTTAGATTCCTTTCATGTATTGATTCGTTTGGTTGCAGATTAAAACAATCTGGGCTGCCTAAGTGGTGCTAGGTTAGGTTAGGTTAGGTTAGAGGACGTGTACTTGTCAATTAAGACAAGTACAGTTCCCGGAGGTCGAATTCACCCATTGTACAACGTCCTAGTTTCTCACACCACTTATGTTGTGTGTGTTAATTTTATACATGAGTGGCGGGGGATCTACAGTTTAAAGTCGACTCCGAACGACAGGTTTTTGAGGAACTTTTTCATGGCAATTTGATTTACTCTCCCAGAGTTTTTGCCAGAAATCTGCTGCGAGGAAATCGCCCTAGAAATACTTTTTGTATTTTATTTTGATTCGCCCGGCACACATAGCGGCCCGTTGTGATGCCACGGGTGAACGCAGTCTCTGTACTGACCAAGTTCCACCAAAATCAGGGAACAGGAAGAAGTTGGTCAGCGCAAGGGCGGCACAAGAGATCGTCTGTTTTAAACAGAATTCATGGTTTCGACTTGCGCACGGGCTTTCACTGCCTCATTGGCCTTCTTGATAAAAGACTAACCACGACTTTTGTGGGGCCTTAAAACAAAGCGAAAGAGGAGAGACCTACGCACCGTTTCTGCCACTGATTAGCATTATCATCTTGGAAAAATAGACGTAAATTTTGACCAAGTATTTGTGAACGTCGATAATCTTTATGAAGTCACTAGAAATGGTTTGACCGCAACTACGGTTCTTAAATGGTTAGTTTATTCTTCTTATTTTGTAGCGCCATTTGTCGCCAGTAATGATAGCTACACACATTACTGGTCACTACAACCCATTAGTCAGGATTAGGGCATAGCTTCTCACATCGACCATGTTTTGTGTGTTAATTTTATTCTTAAGAGGCGTGTTGTCAAGTCAACAACCATTTCCGTGCTAGAACCATGGCTAGAAGAGGCTTTCAGAGTTTTCTTTGATTTGGTTTGAAGATCTACTAAACTATTGAGAGCTTTGTAATCGTAAGTAGCACTGCCTAGGGTAGTCACTAATGCAGTTGGAAGGACTCACTGCCGTACTAATGGATGATAAAGTTAAGAGCGATTTCGAAATACAGGTTTAGGAAATTATTTCAGGGCTAGTAAAGGCTCTTAGGCGGCCTTTGCTCCCTAGAGGAGTAGGAGGAACATGTATATATATAAAGGCTCTCAGAGATTTCTTTGATGAGGTTTAAAGATTCGCTAAACTATTGAGCTTTGTAATCGTAAGTAGCACTGCCTAGGGTACTCACTAATGCAGTTGGATGGACTCACTGCCGTACTAATGGATGATAAAGTCAATAGCGATTTCGAAAGACAGGTTTCAGAAATTATTTCAGGGCTAGTAAAGGCTCTTAGACTTTTCTTTGATTAGGTTTGAAGATTCACTAAGATTCACGCCCACCATAATAATAATTCTTGGCTTAAGTAGCATATGTAGCACTGCCTAGGGTTGTTACACTGATGCAATTGGATCGTCTTACTCACCTATTAATGGATGATTTACGAGCGCTGATGTTAGTAGATTTAGGGAATTAATTTCGAGCGCTCAGTAGATTTTATATGAATTTGTGGTTTGTGTCCTAAATTTGGTACGCTAAAATTAATATGGAAACCCTATGAATTATCCTGTGTAATGAAATATATTTCTTGTCATTTTGCATATTTTGTCATAATTTACCGTTTTAAACTAAATATTGCGCAATACTTTGACGCTTACATAGCATGGCATACAGAAAAATGCATCTTGCAATTGCAATTTTAAAGAAAATGAAGGAAAAATAAACGAAAACAACATTAAAAACAATTGCATTTCATTTAGTCAGACCGTGACTAAGTCAATAAGACATTCAAGCGTCTGTAGAGGCAAAAAGTGAGACCGACCACAAACAAAAACACAACCTCAGCCTCCATTCAAACGCTAACCGACGTGACGTGACGTTACGTAATCATTTATTTTCTAAAATACGAAGAAGAAAAAGAAACTCCAAAACCCAGTTTCAACTCTCTAATGCATTGCATTGCATTGCATTTGCAATTAGTTTTCCTGATGTTTTGAAAGATCAGTTTCACTTACACTCACTCACGCGCACTCACTCACTTACACTCACTCGCACTCACTTGGTTTCCAATTCAGTTTCATTTTAATTTTCATTAAAAAAAAATTTTCTTCATTAGCTTCAGCCTAAGCACAAGCATTTTATTACAGTCCCGCTGCTGCTGATTGAATTTCATTACGTTACGTTACGTAGCATTGCATTGCATTACCATTACGTATGTACTTACATACGTACATAACCCGAGCCTACTCTTCCTTAATGGTGTAGTGTGGTGTGTTGTGTTGGTAGTGTTAGATCGTGTGTTATCGTCGTTAGGCAATTGTGTTGGTAAAGTTTTGTGGGTCGCCAGCATAATCTTTCTTTCTCTCTCTCCCTTCCTCTCTGTTTCTCCCTGTTTTCTTATTGCCGTTATATTCGTAATGACGTCGTACAGCTATTTGCGTGTGTGTGTAGCTGTCTTGTCTGTTAAACTTTTCCGCTTTTCACGTTCAACGTTGATGATCGTCATGAAATCGAAGTTGTTTTTCATTTTCAATTTTTCTTCTTTTTTGTTGTTCGGCTTCTTGACTGTGCCTAACTCTTTGTCGTGTCGTGTTGTGTTGTATTGTGCTGCACTGTGTTGCCATGATGTGAAGTCCAACGTTGTAAGTGTTGCACAATGGAAAGAGAAAAAACCATCAATTTTAAGCGCGTTGTTGTTGTTGTGGTTTTCTTGAGTGTACTGTGTGCTGTGTGCTCTGTGTGTGTGAAGGAAAAATCACTTACAATGCAGAAAAAACGATACGAAAAAGAAAAACCGAAACCGAAACTGAAAAAGTGAATGGAAATTCATGCAACACTGTGGCAAATTATTGTGGTCGTAGATGTAATGGAGGCCGAAAACAAGGAAGTAGAAAGTTCACTGGGCATAAAAACATAAAAATGTTGTAAAATAGGCGACAAATGTTACGTTTTTTATTATTTAACACTGAGGGGATGACTCCTACTGAGGTTAGATAGCAGGTGTTAACATTAAAATGCTTGGAGAATGTAAAGATCTGGCAGCATTGGTGTTACTGAAACGATGCACTTTATTTCCAGGCTCTCGAAATACGCTGCTGCATCTACTCCCAATAGTCCTATTTAATCTGGCAATTGATGCTCGAGGCTATTATCCTCTGGTTTAATTGCATAACAGCATGCTAGGATAGGTTAGAGGACATGTACTTGTCAATTAAGACAAGTACAGTACCCGGAGGTCGAACTTGACCCATTGCATGCTAGGATCCTGGGCAAACTTCCAAGTAGACAGCCTTCGGCAACCGATCGCTTTACTCATGAACTTCTGTACACTGTTTCTCTTCTGTTTCGCGGTCTAAATCTCTGCGTGCGGATTAGTATCGATTGGAGGATTATAAATGGATTTGTTATATGGGTCTACACGAATAGCTCAGTATTTTCACAGTTGCGATCAAGCTCAAGCCTGTCTTGCAGGTGTAAATCTTGGTCTCTAGTATCTCCAGCTGAAAGGCGTAAGTGCTTTCTCTTGATTGGGAAGATAATGCAGGAACTAATTGAATACTCTCTGGTAACGCTTAGGCTTCCAGGGTTTGTAGAGGAATCAAAGTAAAGCCGATTTGACCTTGCAGAATCCGTCTCTTGCGAATGCTATTCCTAGTCGTCAGCTAAAACAGGCATTCTTAACTGTCAAATCGCAAGTGCAGAGAGATACTGAATACTGGTGTGATTTTTATATCAGGAGCTTTACTTTCTTAATAGGTCGTTACAACCCTTTGGGGAAGGATTACAACCTAGCTTCTAATACCACTCATGTTGTTGAGTGTGTTAATTTAATCAATAAGTATCGGTACCTACAATTTAATGCCGACAACGAACGACAGGTGCTTGAGATACTTGGCAGTTTTACGACTCTTGAGAGGAAGTCACCGAAAATAATTTCTGAGTGATTGCTGATTCGATATTTGGCCCGAATATTTTAAGTATTTTCCTCGGGCATCATTTGAGAGATTATTGTTGTAACTGTAGGTGCCGTTCACGTCGTGAGTATAGTAACAATCTCTCTCATAAGCACTCATGAAATTTTGATTATAAGCGAGTCAACATTATTGAAATTTAACTATGTACTCTGATTCATTCATACTCACTGGAATGTTGATTTATACACTACAGGTTGCAATGAGTGTGCGTACAACGTTGACATCAAACTCATACCATTCGAAATATGTTTGATTCATAAGCCACAGTCTACTCATTTAGGTTCATAACTTTAGAAAAATACTTCTTATAATACTTATAAAAGGATTCGAGCAGAGCAAACCCATAACCTTCTAGTGAGTATTTTAGTGTTCGTATGCGATTCATACTTATTTTGTGCTTCGTGTATATGTTGAGTTATGGAGAGTTGAAATCAATAACATCATACATGTTGTAAGTATGAATGTGATGAGTACTTCAAACTTTGAACATGTAGAGTAGAGGGTTCATACATAATTGGTCATTACAACCCTTCAGTCACGATTACGACCTAGTTTCTCACACCCCTGATGTTGTGTGTGTTAATTTTATACATGAGTGGTGGGACCTACAGTTTAAAGTCGACTCCGAACGACAGATTTTTGAGAAACTTTTCATGACAATTTTATTTACTCTCCCAGAGTTTTTGCCAGAAATCTGCTGAGAGGAAGTCGCCGAAGAAAATACTTTTTGTATTTTATTTTGATGTCTGGCCTGGGGCTCGAAACCTGGCTTTTCGTCTAATAAGCCAACACACTACCTACTAGACCACGGCGACTTTTTAGAGTAGAGGGTTCATGATATTAAAATAAGTATGAATGCGTATAAGTATCAGAAATTATGAGTAAGATACGATTCTACTCATTTTTTTAAATACCCATTGCTAATCTCTGATATATGCACATCCCTCTTTAGATGCAACGACTTTGCTTATCCTCCAACCTATTTTCCCAAACATCTGCTGATCAGCTTGCTTTTTCACCGTGTACTTCACCGTCAACTCCTCGTATGATTATTTTCTAATAAAAAAATCTTATGTAATCCCCATTATCCATTATAGTCATACGTACCCCGTTATTTTATTACACAAATAACGGCGAAAGAGTTGAACAACAAAAACAAAAAAAAAATATTACACTTCGCCTGCCTGTGCAATTGAAATTTAACGAAGAAGAAAAAAAAATTTTTTCTCTTATTTTTCTTGCAACAACCAGATACCAGACAAGATATTGTAAATATAACAACAACAATAGCAAAATATAGAAAAAGAAGAAGAAGAAAATGTATTGAAAGTTTCTGTAATGTCGGACTGACTAACAGTTTTATCGGCTGTTCATTGGTCGTCCATCTATTGTGGCATTTGGTTGTCGTGTCTAGTCGTTCTTCGTTCATTACGTTGCTGTTGTATGTTGTATGTTCGTTCGTCTGTATGGTTGGTTAATGATCATGGTTTTAATTTTTCTTCTGTGCTTCTTCTTGATTGTTGTTTGGTAACAACTTTTTTCTCTTGATTTTGTTGTACAATCGTTGTTGTTGTTGTTGTTGTTGTTGCTATTGCATCTAATCAGGCTTTAGACCAGCCAGGGCTTTAAAAGAAAAGTCGAGAAGAAACAGACAAAAATCGAATTATGCCATGCCACAGAAACATGCGCCACTGCACTGATTAAATAATAGTTGCTATAATAGATGTTGTTGTTGTTGTTATTGTTGTTGCTATTGCATATTGCTAGTTGTGCCTGTTGCTAATGCAAAAAATATAAGACAACATTTGCCGCGCATGTAATTTTCCAGTTTTCTTAAGTCATCCATCCAAGTATGGCCAGGCAACAAATGGTAAGGCAATATGGGTTTAATGCAACGCTTTGCAACACACAAATTTAAAGTGGCAACACTTGCCCTCTAGGTTACTTACTTACTTACTTACTTAATTGGCCATTAACAACCCGATTAATGGATTTCGACCTGCCTTAACACATACTTCCAAGAGCCTTTGCTTCTTACGCGCCTAGCAGCCAGTTGGTCACACCAATCGATGGCGGGGCTTCCCCGATCTGGTCCTTACAACGCAAACCGCCGATTTCCGCAAATCTCCGCATCCAATACCCGTCTCGTCGGAGCATCCTCCTCCATTCGAACGACATGGCCGATCCAGCGCAGCTTTCTTGCTTTTCGTTCTTTAATTGGCCATTAACAACCCGATTAACGGATTTCGGCCTGCCTTAACACATCCTTCCAGACGCCTCTGCTTCTTGTGTGCTTACGCCAGTTGGTCACACCAATCGATGACAGGGCTTCCTGGATCTGGTCTTTCCAACGCAAACAAGGTTGTTCACTTTGCCGATTTCCGCAAATCTCCGCATCCAATACCCGTCTCGCCGGAGCATCCTCCTACATTCGAACGACATGGCCAAACCAGCGCAGCCGCTGTATGTTAATACGCTGCACAACATCCATATCGTTGAGGAGCTCATACAGCTCACTGTTGGATCGGATCGGATCGAAGATCTTACGTAGAACTTTTCTCTCGAATACTCTCAAGGCTGCTAGATCAGTGCTTAACAGAGTCGATGCCTCTGCACCATAACGAAGCACGGGGCACGGATGAGCGTCTTGTAGAGTATTAGTTTTGTCATATGAGAGAGGTCTCTGCTACTCAATTGCCTATTGAGACCATAGTAGCACCTGTTGGCAAGAGTGACCTTGCTTTTGATATCCAAACTGACATCATTTTTGGTGGCTACGGCTGAGCCAAGATAAATAAATTCCTTGACGATATCGGAAGTATAGTTCCGCATGTCTCTGCTTATTGCCTCTACTTATACTACGTTTTGCCCTCATTTACTGCCAAGCCCATCTTAGTAGACTCCCGTCCGTTGGTATACAAAGTTTCTTTTCTAAAGACTATTTTCACAAGTCGCGAAAACTGTTTTACCCGTTGAATCCTTCTTCCAAGATCCTCCTACAGTTTGCTTATAATAACAAGGGGACCGGCTCTGGTTTCTCGGATGCTCAACTATAAGAGATTCAGACCAACTGAGCAATAATTAGCATTCAGTTGACTATTTTCCATTTTTCTAGGACTAAACGACTTTGTGTAACTACTGTAGCTACCAGCAACAAGTTTCCTATCTCTACCAGCCCCTTCGATTGAGATGCTATGCGTGCAGCTTCTCTGTTCTTGGATTATTATTATTCGGCATGATGAGGTGCCCTATAATATCTGCTCCGTTATTTGTCATGATGAGGTGCCCTATAATGTCTCCTCCGAGCTCAACTCCGTGACAAACTTCACGATGCGATCCTTGCCTAGCACGAGATATGCGCCTAAGTGTTTCCTTCTTGAGTGCATTAATGCCTCAAAGAATGTAGTTACGATGGTTCATGTTCATTGCCAGGGCATTTATATGTTGAACTCTCGAGACAACCTCCATTCGAAATAAGTGTACCCTGAGTACTCGTATACCGGGCTCTATTAAAAGGCCTTTTGCCAAACTTAAATTATACCAGGATAGTCAGACATATGACACGCATATCTCTTCCAAAACGTAATTTTCCAACAAAAGTCTTGATTCCGTCAAGCCCGCTTGGTTTCAGAAAAGTTTTTATCACTCGTTGTCTTCTCTCTCGTCAAGCATACCTTCCTTGCAAGCTAGCCTGCTCGCATCTTATCGAAAATTCGTACATGATCAGGGACTCTGCCCTTATTTTGTCTACCTAGCTGGTTCAGTTCCTCTACACAGTGTCATGCTATTTTCGATTTAACCTCACAAGAGTCGAGTGCTTAAATGACACCCCGACTGTTAGATGGTATTGCTATGTCCTGTCTTTTGTACCTCCTATCCAAGTTGAGCACGTGTTTCTATGGCGTCAACTTCCACCGGGAAGAAATCGTCGAGTTTCCACATGGCTTGGAAATATTATAATTACGGGCCACTTAATTATTTTCCAAGATCGGTTCTTGACGCTGCTGCCCTTATTTTGTCTATCTAGATGGTTCAGTTTCTCCACACAATATCACACTGTCTTCAAATTAACCTCACAAGACTCGAGAGCTTAAATGGCATCCTGACTGTCAGATAATATTGCTTCGACTTCCACCGGGAAAATATCCTCGCGTGTCCGCATGGCTTGGAAATATTTCATTCATGGACCAATTACTCCTAACCCAAGGATCCTTTTTTGACCCATCTGTGAACCACACAATAGGCCCTATTTTAAAAGAGTATTCAGAGTATGAGAAGCCGCCGTGGTCTAGTAGATAGATAGTGCGTTGGCTTATTAGACGTGAGGCCTCGGTTCAGATCCCAGGTCAGGCATCTCCAACTAAACGATATATGAAAAATATTTCCGGCGGCGACTTCCCCTCAGCTGATTTCTGGCAAAAATTCTGAGAGTAAATAAAATTGCCATGAAAAGTTGCTCAAAAATCTGTCTTTCGGAGTCGACTTTAAACTGTAGATCCCGCCACTCATGTATAAAAATTGACGCACACAACATAAGTGGTGTGAGAAACTAGGTCGTAGTCCTGACTGAAGGGTTGTAATGACCATTCATTTTTGTTACTAAGACTCGTTGCGAAGTACTATCCAGACTTCTTCTAAAAAAAAATCAGCTCAGACATCTCGAACCAAATGAAAATAAAATGAAAAAAAAATTTAGGCGACTTCCTCTCTCAGCTAGTCTTCTGGCAAAACCTCTGAGAATGAATAAAATTGCCATGAAAATTTTCTTAAAAATCTGTCGTTCGGGGACGAAATTAAACTGTAGGTCCCGCCACTCATGTATAAAAATTGATGCAAACAACATAAGTGGTGTGAGAAACTATGTCGTAGTCCTGACTAAAGGGTTGTAATGACCAATTCTGTATGTATGTATGTGTGTGTGTATTTATGTATGCAGCTATCAAATTACTCCATTCATTTTTGTTACTGAGACTCGTTGCGAAGTACTCCCCAAACTTCTAAAAAAAAAAAAAAGAATTAGGCGACTTCCTCTCTTAGCTCCTCTTCCGGCAAAACTCTGGGAACGAAAAGTTTCTCAAAAATTAAATTGTAGGTCCCACCACTCAGGGATAAAATTAACACACATAGCATGGGTGGTGTGAGAAACTAGGTCGTAGTCCTGACTAAAGGGTTGTAATGACCAATTCTGTATGTATGTATGCAGCTATCAGATTACTCCATTCATTTTTTTTACTAAGACTCGTTGCGAAGTCCTCCCCAAACTACAAAAAAAAAAAAAAAAAAAATAGGCGACTTCCTCTCTCAGCTCGTCTTCTGGCAAAACTCTGAGAACGAGAAGTTTCTCAAAAATCTGTCGTTCGGTGACGAAATTAAGCTGTAGTTCCCACCACTGTAGGTCCCACCATGTATGAAATTAACTCACACAGCATGGTTGGCGTGGGAAGCGAGGTTGTAATCCTGGTTAAAGGGTTGCAATGGCCAATTAGGTATGTAAAGTTAGTTGAATGACGAGTGGTAGTTTTAGGGCTCTTAACCTCACTATTTTATTACGATAAGCTTCGTCCAACTTCCAGTTTCTCAAAAATCTGTCGTTCGGGAACGAAATTAAACTGTAGGTCCCACCACTCATGGATAAAATTAACAAACACAGCATGGGTGGTGTGGGAAGCTAGGCTGTAATCCTGGTTAAAGGGTTGCAACGACCAATTAAGTAGGTAAAGTTAGATGAATGATGGGCGGTAGTTTTAGGGTTCTTAACCTCACTATTTTCTTTCGATAAGCATTACCCAACTTTCAGTCTGGGGCAAAAAGTACAGGATGCAAAGTGCTAGTCACTGAAAAGTTTACTTAAAGAGAAGACCGCCTTTCTATGAGTCCTAAAAGACTTCTCTTTATATTTGCATGTGTTTAGGGTAATCCCCCTATTCTCCTAAGCCTGATCTCCTCTAATTTTCTACCAACAGTTGTTGCTGTAGCTGCTGCTTGCCGAGTCTTGTCTTGTAAGCTGTTGGCTTATATTCCACACAAAACACAGTGCCAGTGCCTGGTTTAATGAAAATATTTTGAAAAAAACGTCGAATAATGAAATGAAAATGGAAAATGAAAATGAAAAACGAAAAACTAGTTTTTCTGCACAATGAATCCAGAGTTATGCCACAGAAAGTTGTACGTACAAGTATTACGTAAACGTTGCAATTGCAAATTGCAAATGCAACGAACGACGGCTAATGACGACGTTCCACTGAAACTGCAACAAAAAAAAAAAAAAAAAAAACTTTTACCCTCGTAACCGCCTTTTTCTTCTTCTTCTGGCTTCTCTTTACCTCTGTGACTTAACGTCTTCATAAGCTTGGTGGAGGGGATTTCATAAGTGATCTTGTCTTCTTAAGTGTGAGTGAGTGAGTGAGTGAGCCTCAGTGTATGTGTAAGAGATTGTACGCCATCGCGGAAAACTCTGGAAAACTTGATTTGATTTTTCAATTCAATTCAATTTTTTTTCATTCCCCCGTTTTGTTGCAATACGTTGCCTGTATTACGTGTTGTATTGTGGCACTGTGTGCTGTGTTCATTGTGTGCTGTAAGCTGAGTGTACTGTGTGTTGCACGTTGCATGTACAACGCTAAGCTATAAATTTTTATTTCACTTTCAGTTGCACTTAAACTCTATTTTGCCGCATAGAAAAGTGCCTGCCTGCCTGCCTGTGTACTGATTGTGTGGTTTGGTTGCCTGGTTACAGCGCTGTCTTGTCTTGTCTTGGCATGGCTTGGTTTGGCATGGCCTGGCATGACTTGACTTGGTTTCGCTTACGATGTCGTAATAAAATCGTTATTATTTTCTGTTGTATGTATATGGCGGTCGGTCTATTAGATAATGGAGCGTAGTTTTTTTCCCCCTCCTTTTCCAACAACTTGCCATTGTTGTTGGCGTTGATGGTGGTGGAGTTTACAAAAGGAAATCATTTTCTTGAACATACAACTTATTTTTCGGTGGGTTTTTTTTTTTGGGGAATTGTTATATGACCGTGGGTCATTAGTTGTGATCATGTAACCTTTTATTGTTGCTGCCATTGTAATGTTATTGTTGTTGTTGCTTAAATGCCTAGTCCTTGATCAAGATATGGCAAAGAAAAGGTTAAATTTAATAGGAATTCATTTGAAAAAGCATACGAGAAAGGGAGGATGGAGGAGGGAGTGTTTTAATCAGGTAGTGTAACACACCTGGTAGGTGTGGAACGCTAGAAAGTAGGTAGAGATGGCTGTCTCCGCAAGAATGTTGGATAGACACACTTCGGCTACATAGCGTCCATTGTGTTATCACAGTTTTCTGTTAGTGATTCAGGCCTCCAATGTCAATGCGTGACAGTTCCTTCAGGTCATGTATGAAGTAGACACTCCGACATAATATGGGGCATGCATTCAGTAGGTGAGGAACAGTCTCCTCTTCATTCTCATCTCTGTCCCTTGCGTGAAGTCGCTGTTCCCGATAGTCCCGAATTTTTTCAGGATTTTTATTTTCTGTTAGCGATTCAGATCTCCAATGTCAATACGTGACACTTCTTCCAGCCATCATCTGTTTAGTAGTCACTAGGATGTCTATCTCCTCCGACATAAACTGGGACTCAGTAGGTGAAGAACAGCCTCCGCAAAAACCATAGGGAAGGCGTCCAAGAGCAATGCACCTCCCTAGCGTGAAGTCACTGCTTATTTTCTATTAGCGATTAAGACCTCCAAAGTCAATGCGTGACACTTCTTCCATCCATCATCTGTATAGTAGTCACTAGGATGTCTATATCTCCTCCGACATAAAGTGGGACTTGTCCTCGGCAGGTGAAGAACAGTCTCCTCTTCTTGCTCACCTCTGAAATTTCTGCAAAAAAACTTAGGTAAAGTGTCCAAGAGCAATCCACTTCCCTTGCGTGAAGTCACTGCTCCCCATGGTCCCGAATTTTTTCAACTTTCTTGCGTGACCACTACTTGATCCAAGCGACTGTTCAGTCACTCAAAAACGCCTACTAATCTTAGAAGCTAAGGCCCTACAATAGAGATCAAGTGAAAGGAGGCATAAAATTACCTTCAGTGCCAATGTAGGTGCAGTGCGCAAGGCCCAACTAATAATTATGCAGGCAGATCTTTTGTAACCTTCGTATCATGTTCGTCGTATCAGTTTCAAGTCAGTTGTTCTACTGAGGGATTCCCATCTTAGAATCAGACCACAGCCGTGTAGATCCAGTGAATCATTCTGGGTCCCAGATTACACTTTTTCCCGCAACACTGTGTTTCAAGCGCAGAGGGCAATGCAGTTCGTTTTTAATCTGTTAATGATATACGGTATCCACCACAAAATGCACCGGTCCTGTCCATTGCAATCTCAGTGGAAAAGGGCGGGCAGCATGTACTTTCCAGTGGAGAGTCCCATTAGTTTTCTTTTCAGAAAGGGCCCTAGAAAATGCGTCGGTCCTGTCCATTGCCATCTAAGTGGACAAAGGGCGGGGCAGCATGTACTTTTTAGTAAAGAGTACCATTCTCTTTTTTTGGGGGGTTGACAGGCAAAACGCGATCAGACGCTTACTTGCTGATCCTCTTTAAAGCTAGTTGCGTCCAATCTCTCTCAATAGAGTCCATAAATCTGTCCTACACTATCAGACGCTTACTCGCAGATCCTCTTTAGAGCTAGTTGCAGCCAAACTCTAATAGAGTCCATAAATCTGTCCGATAGTGTAAGACCAACATGTGACAACACCACAAACAACTCTTTCATCACAACATTCCAAAGATGGGGAAAGGCGCCTCACCCTGTGAAGTTCCCTTCCTTGCTTCTGGTGAAATGCGAGTTCCGTAGCGTTGAGTTGAACGTTCTTCCACGTAGTAATTTTGATATTCAAAAATTTGATGCCAAAAATTTCACATTGTTGAAGACTCCTTCGATCTGATCCAGAAAGCCAGACAGAATACACTCTTTCTGTTCAAGCCCCTATTCTATTAAGCACGTTAGACTGTGTACAGCATGGTTTCGAAAGACCTCCCCTCCTTACTATTTGCAAGCTATCCACTGGATAGAAGATCTTCCGTAAACTTACATTCATCAGCCTCTCCAAGGACTTCATCAGGAAGTAGGAACAGAGTAGTATAAACGGTAGTGTATTGGATAATTAGACAAGAAAAGATATTTCTTTCGGCGTCTAGTCAATTACTTTTCATATCCAAGGCAGTTGCAAAGGCGCGTAAAAGTATTAATGTTTCCGCGCCATAGAAAGGCACAATAAGGATAAGAGATAAAGAAGGAGTATGAGATAGAGCGAGCGAGAGATGAGAGAATTGTAGATCTGAGGGTGATCTTTACATTATAGCGCCCGATGCTGTTGATCTTCAAACTTACATCAATGGTAACGGCAGAGTCCAAGTAAATAAATTTTTTGACAACGTTGAAGCTATAGTTCTCATAGGTTGGATTAGATCAGGATCACATTAGATCATGGACCAATTGGTCCATTGTGGCCCTTCATATAAGAAAAAAAAATTAGCCACCATGGCACACATAGCCAGTCAATCCCATTTATAAACCCTATTAGATCCTCAAGTCTGTAGTCGTTCAGATCTACCAGTTGATCAACAAATCGGCTACGTAGCCATATATGGCTACCCACCTGACATTGCCATAAAAAATTATCCACTGTTTCCTTTTGCTGCTTGACATAGCCTACAGAAATCACTGATATCCCTATTCCATCTACTGACCCTCTGTTTAAAGGGGTCATGTCCCGTTAGCACTCCTATAATAGTTGTCGTCTCCGGCCTTCACATGCTAAGGATAAGTTTCGTTTTTGTGCAATTCTACAGTCCGTTGTAAGTCCCAATGTGAATCAGAGTGAATCAAACCAATTCAATCAATCTTTCGTAACTTCGTTGCTAATAATGCCGCAATGGGTAGGTACTGTAGTTGTCATTCGTAAACTGGAATCTGATACGCCTCATGTCTCCACATGTTGCCAAACTCATGTTGCTAGATTCCAGTCCTATTACACTAAAGTTAGTGGTGATATCTCACACCCAATAATATCAATGTCTTCGGTGTATGCAAGGGAGGAGTTTCACCTTACGTAGCTGTGCAGAGTTGCTCAACATTATGCCGTGCAGAGCTATTAGATTCATAGAGTTGCCAAGTTGAGACATTCAGCCTTACCGGGCTCGTTTATCTACAAATATACGATTTGATGTCCACTACACACCATATGTTGACAGAAAATCTCGGAATCCTTGTGTCATCCAATATTTTGTTCAGACAAGGCTCCTTACAAGCGGTGATAGGGCACCACCCTGACAAGCGACTCTTGGTAAACAAATTCCCTATCCATTCAACTCTTAAAAACTTCTTCATTCAGTTCCAAATCAAAGCTGGTCACATCCTCTTTGTTGGTGGTTGCCTATGAAAAAAAACTCGATTTTCTTAACGCTCCTCCACAAAATTGCTTGAGACAATCGATTGGCTTCTTATTGTATGTCAAATTAACTTGTATTTCATTCATTCACATGCCACAAAATCATTTTCCTAGTTTTCCTTCTGTTATTTTCCTTTTCTTTCTGCGTTTTTTTATGTCATGTTGTGTCACAAAAAAAAAAAAAAAAACGCAGAAAAAAAACGAAAATTGTTGCCAAATGTTATAATAAACGAGTGACGTTGCCACTTGATGTAAATATCAGTGTCAAGCAAAAGAGTTTGAAATGCCTGCCAAACATTTCTTGTTTGATGTGTGACAATTGCAGTGGTTGTGTGTGTGTGTACAACTCTGTAGCCAATTTTCAAGAAATGCCTCTTAAACACACACAGACGGCATTCTCATGCCTACACACACCAGGCACACACACTCTTAAGCTCATGTTTATTACTTTGTTGTTGTTAAGCTCTCTCTGTTTATGTTTTCGTTTCATTTTCCTTTCATTTTCAAACACTATTTTTATGCAAATGAGTTGGAGTGCTACGTTCTCCGTTGCTCTAAGAAGAGTGTTGTGTTTGCGCTGTTGTTGGGTGTTTGCATACAGTGTTGCCCTTTTCGTTTTATTTTTATTTTTCGGTGTGTAGTACGAGTACTTTTATTTAATTTTGCATACATTTTTGAAATAAATTTCTTATATTTTTGTATTAATTTCTGTAAAATGAAAACGAGATACTCTTGAAAAACCCACTGAAATTGATAACAGAGTGAACTTGCTACCGATTTTTTAGGTGAATTATGTTTGGTTATATCAAGAGTTGCACTTTTCCGAGTGTTCTAGAGGGTGTACCATCGAAAATTACTTGCTTACTCACTTGTTTGCACAAATCAACATATTTTTTATGTTGCCAAAGAAATCTTCAAACTTGTGGTCTCCTGGTATTTATTTTTTTAAAGTCATTCAGATCTGGTCCCAAGTAATAATTTCTGCATTCTTTTCTTCCATGAAAGAAGGCTTGAAATGCAAGAAAGTGAGATGCCTTAAAACACTGCACTGAGAGATTTCATACTGAACATATGATCTGAAAACCGATATCGAAAATATTTACTTGTATTGTGCAGTGTTATCAAACAGTAAAAATATTCATAGCGTTTATGGACCGTATTATTTGCATTAATTTGAACTGGAAGGTATGCATGTTGATGGATAGGAGGAGTAGGAGTTGTAACGTCTCATGTTTATCGTTGTGAAACTACGTGTTGGGTTTATTGTGTTCCCTCTAATAAGAGACAGCCATGTATCATGTATGAACTTCCTTAGCTTCTTTCAGTCCACTCCTCTGGTATAGTGTCCTCAACAAAATATTGAGTTCTCGATCTGACGAAAGCTGGGCAATGACATAAAAAGCGTTTCATCCTTTCGATGATCTCTCCGCTTGACAGGCATACATTATTGCCGCCTAGGCCGTTGCATGTTGCAAAACGGAGTGTTCTGTAAAGGCACTGAACAATGTATTCAATTCGCCTTTACTTAGTCGTAATATATTCACGGCTTTATCCTCTTTAGTTGTCCCTCCGCAGTGTATTATTATTCCGCAATAGTCGATACGAAGTTTTTGTCCATTTTTGTAGCATAGTTTTGAATGAACTAAAAGATGGGCTAGTCAGGTTTCGTAATCTTCCTATCTAGTCCTGTTCACATTACGGGTTTTGTGAAAAACCTGGAGAAATTTTTAATCGCCTTCATAAATTCCTGGAAGGAAGAATCAATTCGATAATCACTGTGGATCTGGAAGTCGCCGTAGTCTAGTAGGTAGTGTGTTGGTTTATTAGACGTAAAGCCAAGGTTCGACCCCCAGGCCAGTCATCAAAACAAAATCTAAAAAGTATTTCTACGGCGACTTCCTCTCAGCAGATTTCTGGCAAAAACTCTGGGAGAGTAAATAAAATTGCCATGAAAAGTTTCTCAAAAATCTGTCGTTTGGAGTCGACTTAAAACTGTAGATCCCGCCACTCATGTATAAAATTAACACACACAACATGATTGGTGTGAGAAACTAGGTCGTAATCCTGACTGAAGGGTTGTAATGACCAATTATGTATGTATGTGTGTTTGTATGTAGTTTTGAATGAACTAAAAGAAGGGTTATTCAGATTTCGTAATTGTCTATTCCTATTACTCTCCTCATCACATTATGGATTTTGTGAAAAACCGGGAGACATTTTTAATCGTCTTCATAAATGCCTGGAAGGGGTTAGGCTAGGTTAGCTTTGATGTCGTGTTCTTGTCATTGTAATTTAGTCCTAGAAGCTATTTCCCTTATTGTTGTTCGATAATCACTGTGGATCTTTACATCCACACATATTTCCCTTGTCGGAAGGATCGTATTACAGTCCGGCAGCCTGAGTCAAAGTTTTAATTCTGGTTCTTCTACATTGTGTCTCAATTTCTTTCTACCTTCATGTGTAGAGACATGTAGCAACAAGTCCTTACGGATATCTGTGAAATACATACATTGTCATTACAGTCCTTAAGTCAGAACTAAGACCTAGCTTCTCACATCACTTATGTTGTGCATGTTAATTTTATACATGAGTAGCGTGGCCTACAGTTTAAAGTCGACTCCGAACGACAGATTTTTGAAAAACTTTTCATGCTAGTTTTCTATTTACTCCCAGAGTTTTTGCCAGAAATCTGCTGAGAGGATGTCGCCGCCGGAAATACTTTTCATATTTCATTTTGTTGGAGATGTCTGATCTGGGGTTTGAACCGAGGCCTCACTTGTAAAAGGGCGACTGCAATTCCTTTCTTCCCCGCAAGCACCTCCTCTTACTAACTGCCGAGAACTTAGCAGAGGTTAATCATATCTTCAACACCTACCCGATTTAGCTTCTTCAGGCAGTCTGAAGTTTAAAGTCGACTCCGAATGACAGATTTTTGAGAAACTTTTCATAGCAATTTTATTTACTCTTAGAGTTTTTGCCAGAAATTTGCTGAGAGGAAGTCGCCGTAGAAATATTTGTTCGTATTTCCTTTCGACCACTACCTACTAGACTACGGCGACTTTAACGACATCTTTGAAATGTTAGGGTTTAATCAAGAAAACTCATCTGGTATCAGAGTGACTCAATCGGTTGCAATTGTTATGTCAGACATCATATCGGATTAGCATTAAAAAAGTATTCGTCTAGTGTACCAATTAAACTTTGGTAATGCAATCTGCAATCTGTGTCTTTACAAAAAATTCAAGGCAATGGCAACACTGCTTGTAGGTTGAAAACATGTTAAAACCAAGTATTTGCCATCTACTGCTGCTGGTGGTGTGTGGTTTTTTTTTCTTCTTTTTTTTATGCTTTTCTTGTCTACTGGTTGTGGTTGCAGTTTTGAAATGACGTCGTCGTTGTTGTTTTTATTTATAACTGCTTTTATTTTTATTGTTGTTTTTCTAGGTTTCCCGTTGTCTTGTATTGTCTCTCTCAATCTCTTTTTTTGCTTTTTTGTTTTTGTTGTGTGTTCAGTAGGTAAATGTTACATAATCTAAGCAAAAATTGTTGGCTTATTGTTGTTGTTGTGTGCTGTTTTTTTTATAACAATTTTGGTTTTGTAAAAAACAAAAGTTAGAAACAACAAAAAGCAAACGTTGATAATAATAACAAAAACTCATGCTTTTGTGGCCAAATAAAGTCAATGAACTTTGCTTTGCATTGCTGTGTGCGTATGTGTGAGTGAGTGAGTGAGTGTATTATTGTAATGCACTAGTGATAACTCTTTGTACCCTCCTCTCCTTCTCTCAGTCTTTATGCTGCACTCTTTAATGTTTTTTCGTGCAAATGCGTGTGTTTTTAATTGCGAATAACGTACGTAGGCCTGTTGTTTATACTCTCAGTTCAGTGTGCATGTGTAGTGAATGACAATATGGCGGCAATTATTAGCTCATTTGGTAAACAGTGCTGCATTTAATTGTCGTTGCGGTAATCCATTTATTGTAACAAAAAAATAAAAAAAAGGAAAATTAATTAAAAAAACAAAAGAAAAACTAAAAAAAATTAACGAATTTAAAGAGAAAATGCAATAAATTTTGAGTGAATTGTCATAAAATGACAATCGAAATAGGGATTATGAGTTAAAAAACCATGCAGATGAAGAATTTGCTGCTTGGGCAGACACAAAAAATTGCGAAACCTTAAGAGACTTCCGAACTTTGACAATTGATAACGGCCATCTTGTTGAAGCCAACCAGCTGTCAAATTAGTTGTCATTTATTCATTCTCTTTTGCCAAATCACCATTGGAGGGGCAAATAAAAAATGGTTCATCAAAATGGATGGTAACTTATCGCTCGTGTTATCCAATTTTACGATCGCCATAATAACGCACTAACGGGAAAACTGTTCGTAGTCTGGTGAATAAACACGAATCCACTGTTCAGTAAACTATCGACTCTTAAAAAATCACCCATTATTAAAACATTTTTTTTGACTTACCTGATGAGCAAATATACATATTAAGACGCAATTGTAAAATTTTTGAATATTTTCATACAATCCTCCTCCTCCAATCATTTACGCATTCATTCAAAAAATAAAAAAAAAAATCATGGTTTAAATAAAACAAAAGTACACTTTAAAAATAAAAATAAAATTTATTTTTGTTTTATTTTTATTTTTTCATTTATTTTAAAGAAAAGGAGAAAGTGTGCAAATTTTATAGTTTTTTGCGTACTTGCCTCTGCTGTCTTTATTTTATTATTATTTTTTTTGTTGTTTTAATTTTATTAAACAATTAATTTACAATAACTATACGTAAAAATTCACAGCACATTTGATTTGATGACCAATTTTTTTTTAAATATTTTTTTAAATTTTTTTTAATTTTTTTCGTATTTTTTTTAATTTTTTTTATTTTTATTTTTTTTTTTTTTTTTTTTTTTTTTTTCTGTACAATCAAATCAAACGTAATCTTTTTATATAAAATCGAAATCAAAATAAAATAAAATAAAAAAAATTATATTTTTTAAGTTCAATGTGAAGCTTATGTAAACTTCTGTTTACGAAATTTCTTTTAGTTGGCAATGCGCCCGTTAAAATTACGCTGTTAGTTTCGCTTTATATTGTGTTCCGTTAATTTTAATTATTTTCGACTACGTTTAAAAAAACAATACAAAAACTTCATTGGCTTTTTGGAAATCTTGACCCATTTTTCATTGTCTTGTCAATATTGAAATTCCTTACGGAACCGCATTTATTTCTCTCGCATGTTATTTAATAACTGTGGGAAGTCTATGGGGTTTATGGATTTGAATGAATTTCATATTCTGAAGCCTTTAAAATAAATACAAAATTATTTTTAAAGTTTTTAAATTTTCCAATAACGTTTTAATTATTTTTGTTTCAATTACTCAGTTTTATTTTTTTAACTTTAATGGGCCCAGCAGGATTGATAGAAAGGCCAAGAGATGCCTTAGTACTGTAACCATACCATCTCAGTAGTACAGTACTTCCCTCAAACTTTATAGGATATTTGCATCATATCTCCTCCAAGACCAATGCCCCCTGACAAACTTCAGTAAGTTGCTCAGTGGCAACAATGAAAATTCCCTGCCTAACGAGAACTTAGCAGAGAGTAACCTTAGTTGTTTAGTTTTATTTTAGTTTCTTCTAGCAGTCCCATACCATTTTCGATTTAACCTCATAAAAACCGAGCTCTCAAAAGACGGGGAATGACTATCATATAGTGTGTCTACTTCTCAGCAGAGCTTAACTATCTTCTCTATACCTACCCGATTTAGCTTCTTCAGGCAGTACCATGCTATCTTTGGACCTGAACATTTCTCTCCGTCTGCCGGACTGCTACAGCATGTTTCAGGCGGAGGTGACGGCAATTTACCGGGCCGCTCAATGGATCCTCGTCAACGGTACTCCTTTCACTCGCGTGTCGGTCTTTCCTGATAGTCAGGCCGCGATAATATCTCTATCGTGTTTCGTGAATAACTCTAGGATCGTTAGGGAATGTCGCCGCTGTCTCGACCCTCTTTCTGGGCGCTTCACCAGTGTCTCACTGGTGTGGGTCCCTGGGCACAGTAACATTCCGGAAAACTGTAGGGCTGACGAGCTCGCCAGAGCTGGTGCGCTCCTTCTAGTATCCTCTTCAATTGAACTGGGTATGCCACTTTTCTCGGTCAAGTTGGACATTGCGCGGAAATTCTCTAGGGACGCCAACCTATCCTGGGTCAATGAGGAGTCCTGCTCCACCGCTAGACTCGCCTGGCTCTTGATGGATAGTAGGCGTACCAACCAATAACTTGGTCTTGGTCGTGACGTCAGCTCAACCACAGTGGCCGTGCTTACAGGTCATTGCGTTATGGGTAGACACGCGGACAGAATAAGGCTCCCATTTAACGACTTCTGCCGTGGATGCAGATCCGCTGAGGAAGAGGGGACTGTCAACTTTCTTTGTCAGTGCCCGTCTCTTGCTAGGTGTAGAAATAGGTTATTTGGCTCTCCATTTCTTGTCAGCTTAACGGAGCTATCATCTATTGACATCAAGGATATAGCTTCGTTCATCAAACTCTCTGGCTGGTTTTCCAGTATGGGGTAGTCGTGCTTTTGATGTGCAGCTCTTGCGCTGGCCAACCTCGTCCTCTTCCCTGATTTTGGTGGAACTTGGTCAGTAAAGGGACTGCGTTCACCCGTGGCATCACAACGGGCCGCTATGCGTGCTCAAGTGAGTTTTGTGATATCAGCGCTACCACTCAGACCTAACCTAACCTAACCATACTGTCTTCGATTTAACACTATAAAAACCGAGTGCTCGAGTGACGGTCTGATTATCGGTTAGCATTTCTATGTCCTGGCTTTTGTATCTCCTAACCAAGATAAATTGCTTGCTTGAAAGGTGACCGCCAGTTTCCTCAGATTACTAGATCTAGCCACAGTCTCCAAAGCTTTGGTCTTCACTACCAAATGCAGCAGAGACTTTAATCCAATAAAGCATCCAGTGTCGTTGTACGATAAGTTCTCATTTTCCTGTGTGTGTGTGTATTGTTTGTACTCAAACAATAGGCCCATCGCTCACTATTGGCCTGACCATCAGATGGTGTACAGCCAGTGTTGTAGTGTGCCTGGGCTGCAGCCCTATTTTTCCCTCTAGTTCTTCGGCGTATCATTATGGCATATCAGGCCTTTCCTGGTAAGAAGTTTTCTTCTTCTTGTAAATGATATTATTGTGGTCTTGCTCGGAATTATTCTCCAGGTTACCCCAACTGTCATCCTATTTGTCTCATTTCCTGCTTTTGTTTCCGCAGATCAAGTGTATAAGATCTGCCATACACTTGCAAAGCGATGTTCTTTAACTCTTCTACATGATGATCCTGTTTATGATACCGTGAGGGGGGCGTCCTCTACGTCAAGAAACGCACATGAGGTTTCCTCCTTCATATTTGAGACCTGAACTCCTGAATGCTTCCCACTAAATCTGCAATGCTTAAGAGTCACAGTGTTATCGGTAGCTCAAAGACTTGCCATTCCGTTAAATGACTTCTGCCGGAGCTAAGGTTTGAGGAGCAGTAGTAGGAAACTGTCTTTAATCTCATGCGGCTCAGCTCCGTTCTTGTCACAGAAAGACCTCTCACTTTCTGACACTCTCTAATATAAGCGTTGCTGTAAACGCGAGATTTGTTTTGGACTCAGTTTGGTTTCCTTTTGACGTGTGATATATTGCCTGTCCATATGGCAACTCTTCCTTAAAAGAGGGCCTGCCACCTTACCTAATCTAACTTATTACTACGAACAGGCGTTGCCAACTTTTATTAAATGCTTTGGATTACCATAAACGAATCTTTTTTTACATTTTTGACCATTACTCAGCCCTAATAAATGTCAGTGCATATCATGATTCGTTTTTTTTTCTGATTTCTTTGAATTTTTTTTTATAAACAATTGACTTTTGAAGTTCGTTTTGAAAAAGAGGAGGACCCCTTTTCATTATTTTTTCTTCTTTTTTTTTTATTGTTTTCATTACAATTGTTGGAACAGATACAATATTATTATTAATAATAATAATAATAAACGCCATTATAATTTACACAATTGTTTATAGGTTAAGTAGACTTGAGGCTGAACTCTGTTAATATTTTTTTTTGTTTTTGTTTGAATAATGAATTGTTACGTGCCGACCACGACCGCTAAAGTAAAGTGGAGTGGCATGAATGGAGTTCAGTGGATTAGCGTGCATACAATTTATTTTCATTGAAAACAGCTGTTAAATGTCAATTTAATTCCAAAACACAATTCACAAACACATACACACACACACACACACACACACATTTTTCGTAAGGTTATTGAACTTGCGTTGTCTGTCGTCAACACAATAAAAATTACTTTCTCTAGCCCAAAAAGGGAAAATATTGTTAAAAATAAACAAAAAAAAAAAACAAATTATTTTACTAAACATTTGATATGTTTTGCAAAGAGACATAGATTTCAGTGTTGCCAACTGATCTTAAAAAAATCTGGTATAAACATAACCTTTAAAGAATGCTCAGTATTTCTCTGAAATACTTAAGAAATATTCAACAGATTTTAGATCGTTTCGTTTCGTTACGAGTTTATTTTTCGCGTTACCAACTGATTTTAAAAATACCAGAGTTCATGAAAGTTCTTTATACGTTTTGTAGCAGTAAAAAACAAATGATTTTAATCTCTTCAACTCATTTTTTTACGTTGCCAACTGACCTGTAGAACACAATATAAGGCAAGATTTGACAAATCGATAAGAAGATATTTCGATTTTTTTATAGCATCTAGTATTTACTACTAGTCGCCGTAGTCTAGTAGATAATGTGCTAGATTATTAAATGTGAGGCCACGATTCAAAACCCATGTCAGACAATCTCCAGCAAAACGAAATATTAAACGTATTTCCGGCGGCGACTTCCCCTCAGCAGATTTCTGGCAAAAACTCTGTGTGTCTTTAAAATATGTCGTTCGGAATCGACTTTAAACTGTAGGTCCGCCGCCACTTATACGCGGACAGTATAAGTGGTATGAGAAGCTAGGTCGTAATCCTGACTGAAGGGTTGTAATGACCAATTATGTATGTATGTATGTGGCATTCAACCTTACGACTATAACTGTGCATTACTTTTGTGGATAAAGTGATAGAAGCATGTGGATACCAACTCGAAGTCTTAGCTTACGTTAGGACAGATTTCTAGGCTTCTCAAAAAGCATAGCCTATTGGGTCCTATAATGCCCCTTTGCGACACCGGTAGTATATATTTCGTCATACAATTACAATTCTTGGATTAGGTCTCTCAGACATCTTGATTTTTTTTCCTTAAGATGTGAATTCCGTCGTTATAATATTTGCCTAGAAACCTTCTTCGTCTCAGGCTCCCAAGTACGGGGCTGTGAAGAGAACCTGCTCTGTGGCAGGCTTAAGATTTATGCCGAAATCATTGTTAGGTTAGGTTAGACGACGTGTACTTGTCAATTAAGGCAAGTACAGTACCCGGAGGTCGAATTGACCCATTTTACAACGTCCTAGTTTCTTACACCACTTATGTGGTGTGTGTTAATTTTATACATGAGTGGTGGGACCTACAGTTTAAAGTCGACTCCAACGGACAAATTTTTTTTTTATTTACTCTCAGCGATTTTGCCAGAAATCTGCTGAGAGGAAGTCGCCGAAGGAATACTTTTTGTATTTTGTCTTGATGTCTGGCCTGGGGCTTGAACCTTGACTTTACGTCTAATAGGCCAACACACTATCAACTAGACTACGGCGACCTCAAAGTTAAGTATTCCCAGCTTTTAAACGTGTAGCCACGAAGACCAGTGTCCTACTATAACTTCAATGTGGTTCCGAAAATGGACTCTAGTTTGAGTTAAGCAAACCTTAATGGGTCGGATTTGTCTCAACAAGTGGATTCATTATCCAAGATTTGTAAAGTAACGTAAAGCTTTACTCATACAGAGTTCATCAACTTTGTTCTTACCTTCTAGATCCCCGAAACGATGAAAGCTATGCGATGGTAACTGCCCAACATCTGACTATCTGCTCTAGAAATACCCGGCATTATTAGCCAACCTTAGGTAAGATGTACGTACACTCTTGGGTACGTACACTAATGGTCGTCGATCTCAGTAAATATGTGTATAGTACACCTCTACGTGCGCATAGTGTAGTGTGGGTAGTGTGTTAGCTTATTAGATAATAATCCGTGGACTAGGGATTTCTGAAGGTGAAGTGAAGAAGGCAGAATTGACTAGGTAGTCAATTTGGTGAGGGACTCTTAGATCAGAATATCTATAGTGCGCAGTAAGTTTGCATAAACCCCAGCAAACTCATCAGCTTCAAGATTAATCCAATCGTCTCGACATTGATGTCATCTTATGGTTGGCAAGGCGACATCTGTTGATCTTTCCTAACCTAAAAACTAAACAAAAACTTCATAAACATTTCCGGTATATTTCTTAAAAGCAATTGAAAAATAAATTCACTTCCCTTAAGATAAAGAAACTGAATCCATAAAATATTTTCGAAAGAGAAGAAAAAAAAAGAAACAGAAACAGAGATGATGCAACATTTGCCAGCCAGCCAGCCAGCCAGAGTATCCATTGCACAAAGTCATCGTTAGTTAGAGTCTGTGAGATCACCCTTCCCCTTCCCCCTTCCCCCTTCCTTTGGCTTCTAGTTTTTCTTTCTTTGATTTCCATTTGGGTTGCATTTCTTTAAGAGCAAGAGCCATAAAAATGCTGGGAAATGTTATGCCCCATGAGCAGATATTGGTTTGGCAAACAACGCCATCGTTTGCGGAAGTTTTTTTTTCTTCACTTTTCATATCTGAGTTACGGTGTCTGTCTGTCAGTCTTTCTGTCTGGTTGTCGTCTTTAATAGTTACGAACACTCGGCTGCTGCTCTTTGTAGGTTGCCTGCCAAACGTCACCGCATAGAGAGTGAAAGGAGGCTTTGAATTTGCAAACTAAACCACGGCACAAATGGCGCGCAACATCGCAACAGAAGCGATGACAGCTTTTTGAAGCTTTTCTTTAAAATTGCCTTTAGGTTAAGCTTAAAGGAACAATAAACACAACAACAATTAAAACGGGAAGTGGTGGTTGAGTCTCATAATCCATCCTATCCATCCCATCCATCCTTAAGGCCGCATGCATTTTATTTTCCCCAATTGTTTCTATATTTTCCAATCGGTTTTAAACACGTTGTTATTATTTGCAAAAGAGCGGAGCAGAGAAAGGGGAGGGTGTGTTAGATAACACACACCCAAACATGTTGGCTGTCATATGCTGAAAATATAAAATCTAAGACTCGACTCCATGTTCCATCGTTGTTCCAGCAGTTGTTGTTTGTTAAGGTGATGTTGGCTGGTTGTGGGAATTGTTTCGTTTTTTTTTACCACACAAGCCATAGCAGGAGTAGCAAAAACTACAAAAAAAAAAAAAAAAATATTGTGGAGGTTTAATTTTTAGGCACGTCGCACAGTGGTATGCAGGTGGAGAAAAAGAGCAAAAAAAATTTTCGATAAGAGAGTCTATTGCTGTAGTTTGGTAGGCAGTGTGTTGGCTTATTAGACGTGAGACCTCAGACATGTCAAAAAAAAAAAACGAAATATGAAAAGTATTTCCGGCGGCGACTTCCCCTCAGCTGATTTCTGTCAAAAATTCTGGGAGTAAATAGAAAATAGCCATGAAAAAGTTGCTTTAAAATATGTCGTTCGGAATCGAATGAAAAGTATTTCCGACGGCGACTTCCCCTCAGCAGATTTTTGGCAAAAACTCTGAGAGTAAATAGAAAAAAAGCCATGAAAAAGTTGCTTTAAAATATGTCGTTCGGAAGCGACTTTAAACTGTAGGTCCCCCGCCACACATGTAGAAAATTAACGCACACAGTATAAGTGGTATGCGAAGCTAGGTCATAATCCTGACTAAAAAGTTGTAACGAACAATTATATATGTATGTATGAGGATCTATAGGTTTCTGCCTATTTTATTTATTAACCTGCGTGTTAAAGTTGCTTCAATATTTTCCTTCCAAATAATTAGACAAGAAACGATTTGCAACTCCTTCCTCCAGAACCACAGAGTTCTACCTCTTGAGAACGTTAGTTATTAAGTCTATTATCCTAGCCTTGGGCTTAATTGCTTACATGTTAGGGTTCTAAAGGGTGTTTTTTTATAGAGGTATAAGAACTTTAAGTTGCAATAAAACAACGATGGATTATTCGATTGACATGAATTTTATTTATCCGAAAGATAATCTTGTGGCATTACATTTTAAATATGATTTCTGGCATATGACCGCCACGGCTGGCGCGGATGTAGTCCAATCTGGACGTCCAATTTTCGATGTCTTTTTCCAACATTTGTGGCCGTATATCGGCAATAATACGGCGAATGTTGTCTTCCAAATGGTCAAGCGTTTGTGGCTTTACCGCATAGACCAATGACTTTACATAGCCCCACAGAAAGTAGTCTAGCGGTGTTAAATCACAAGATCTTGGAGGCCAATTCACAGGTCCAAAACGTGAAATTAGGCGGTCACCAAACGTGTCTTTCAATAAATCTATTGTGGCACGTGCTGTGTGACATGTTGCGCCGTCTTGTTGAAACCACATCTCCTGGACATCATGGTTATTTAATTCAGGAATGAAAAAGTTAGTAATCATGGCTCTATACAGATCACCATTGACTGTAACGTTCTGGCCACCATCGTTTTTGAAAAAGTACGGACCAATGATTCCACCAGCCCATAAAGCGCACCAAACAGTCAGTTTTTCTGGATGTAACGGTGTTTCCACATACACTTGAGGATTACCTTCACTCCAAATGCGGCAGTTTTGTTTGTTGACGTAGCCATTCAACCAGAAGTGCGCTTCATCGCTAAACAAAATTCGCTTATGAAAATCGGGAACAACGGTAATCTCGTTTTGGGCCCATTCGACGAATCTACGCCTTACTTTTGATGATCGTTTGGCTTCAAATCTTGCACGAGTTAGATTTTGTAAGCACGCAAACCAAGACCCTTCCGCAAAATCTTCCATAAAGTGGATGGACACAGATCCAATATTTGTGCTCGATGACGGATGGACTCATTCGGGTCGGTCTTCCTCAATGCTACGCTCTACAGCAGCAATAGCTTCTTCTGTACGCACCGTACAGCGTCTCTGGGGATGCGAGTTATCAATAAGAGTAAGCGTGGTGCGAAAACGTTCCATGGTTAATCGAATTAACTGCTCTGATGGACGATTTTGTCGACGATAAAATGGACGTCGTGCGCGCGATACGTTTTCCGCACAGAACCATTATTTTCGAAATAAAATTGCACGATTTGCAAGCGTTGTTCAGTCGTGAGTCTATTCATGATGAATTGCCAAACCAAACTGAGAATAAATCACTTGACAGCTGTTAAATCGGTCGCCATCTTGAAAAGTAATGCCAACTTAAAGTTCTATACCTCTATAAAAAAACACCCTTTATTACCTAACTAGAGTCCAGAAGAGCACTGATGCAGCCGCATCAGCCGCTTCCTACGAGTACAAACATAAGTGGAATTAGAGCTGCTAAGAGACTATAACAATAGGCTTACAGCCAGTCTTCTTTGACACAAAATAACAAACACTAGCTAAGAATGGAGAAGCAGTTCTTAGTTTGGGCTTGGCTTAGGTCCTTCGAAACATGTCTTATGTGATCCTAAGCATCCTTGACCCTTTTACTCGCAGTACTTAATACAATCCTTAGAAGGAATTAATCAAGATCAAGACACCGGAAAGAATGCTTGATTCCGCCGTGAGCCTGACCACACTTTGTATCTACAATAACCCGCCATTAATTTCCAACCCTTGACCGAAGAATTTGGAAGATTTACAGCATACTGCGCTGTCTGCCTACCATTTGTTTGGGTGTCTATAAAACCCTCTTGATGGTAACAAAATAGAAGAAACAGACGCTGAAAATTGCTTCTGCCAATACACCATAAGTGAAATGGTGGAATCAGGCTATAAAAGAGCTTGGGAAGGTGAGCTCCTAATACTAAAATTTTATATTTAAATCTCCCTCATCACTTCTAACGATAGCTCGATAGCTGAATATGGATGACAACGATCGAACGAATTCAGGTTATACGCTGAGCTACCTTATTTGAACCAGCAGGTTAGGTATTCTTGAATGACGGCATAGTTTACTTGGATCCTAAAGATCCCCTTTACATTTTCTGTCATATGATTACATCTCCTGGTTGTCGCCTATCAGTCTGTTCGAAACTTTTCAAATCGCTTTTGCGGCTAAACACATTCTGGGTGTCCAGGAGAGGTGATCTGTTCTTCCTCGTCGTTATAGCTTCTGCAGAAGTCAGTGTAAAGTATTCAAGTCAGCTTAACTCTAAGCATTGTTGCCCTTAAGCCCTTGCATCACGCCTTAAGCGAGGAATTCACGTGTAAGAAATTCTTCATTCCAAGTGATATCCACATTATCTCCAATCGGAGATGGAATACAAATAACTCTTATGTGTAAGCAGGCCTGTTTTAAAGTTCCTCGAAGGCAGTTCGAGCCTCGAGGGCACTTAAGCCCTTGAATCACGGCTTTCGCGAGGGATTCGAGTGCAAAAAATTCTTAATTCCAAGTGATATCCACCTTATCTCTTGAAGAAGGTGGAATACAGCTCTTATGTGTGAGCGGACCTATTCTGAAGCTCGTCGAAGGCGCATATTTTTATTAAGCATTGTTGCACTTAAGCCCTCGCTTCGCGGCTTTCAAAGGGGATTCAAGTGCAATAAATTCTACTCACTTCAAGTGATATCCGTTTTATTTACACTCCTTATCTCCAATCGAAGGTGGAATACAAATCTTATACGTGAGCGGACCTGTTCTGAAGCTCGTCGAAGGCGCATATTTTTTATTAAAAATTGTTGCACTTAAGCCCTCGCATCACGGCCTTTGAGAGGGATTCAAATGCAAGAAATTCTCCTCACTTCAAGTGATATACTCCTCCTTATCTCCAATCGGAGGTGGATGTTCCTCGGAGGAGGGGAAGTGCCTTCATGATTGACTGTGAGGCAGTGAAACTCACCCAACATTGCTAGGGGAATTCTGTCTGAAGCCACTCAGTCACTTATAGGGGATACACCCTGTAGAGAGAATCAAATCAAATGTGTCCAAACCTTACTGCCATTTTCCCCTTCCCCTAGTCACAGTTTACTTTGTCAATTTTTTTTATTTTTCTAACCCACTGTGCCCGCTCACCTCTTCTAACATACTCGTGCAATTGAAGGCATTTAAAATCGATTTTTTTTGCTTGTTTCTGCTTCTTTTGCGCAGAAATAAAGTTTTTTTTGTTTGTTTGAATTTAAATTTGCATTTGCACTGTCTGTCTATCAGACTGACTGCCTGTCGTCTATCTCACTCTCTGACAGTTTCAGTGTCTAACATTGTTTCTATTGTCAGTGTGAACGTTAATTTTTTTGTTTTTGCTGTTGGATTGGCTTACACTCTGGTGTGGTGTTGTTGTTGATGGCGGCGTTGGTGCGGCCGTGTCATGAAAATTTTTATGAATTCAAGCGCAAAGCGGTGAAAGTTGTTTTTGTACCCGGGTATATTTAACACAAACAAAAAAATTCATTTTTTTTCTTCTCGTTTTTTCTGATCGTTTTATTCAAACTGTCTTCTACGAACGCTCGCTTGTACGCTTGTCTGTCTGTGTCTGCCTGCTCCACTGTGTGGCTGGCCTACAAGACTAAACGTCTGTTCAATTATTGTTTTTTTTTTTCTTTCTTTCTCAATTACAATTATAACAAAAACAAAGCAAACTCTCGTTTAAATGATCGTTTTTAATTTTATTATCGTTGTCAGGTCTTTAGCCCGGGTTTTTCTGTGTTTTTTTTTTTGTTGGTGACATTATTTATGGTCTCCATAGAGAGTCCCCCCCATTGAAATTGTCACATTTTGTAACGGTGCCGCCGTTGCTTGCCTATAATTTTTGTAAAAGGAAGGAAATGTGTTCACATTTGAATAGGACACGACAGTCGGATTACATTATAATTAACGATTTTCATTAATCGATTACTGTTAATTAAAGTGACAATTTTATGATTTCCTTAGTTTTATGCAATTCAAATCGATAATGATTGGATTCTCCAGCATTCTAGACAATAAAATCAGTTTGCTGCAAAAAAATTTATCGATAACATTGCTTTTCTATAGAAATTTAACGCTTAAATTACCTTTCCATTGGAAATATATCGATAAGATAAGATTTTCATTGTTAAGATGTGAATATCATGGAAATTAGATTGAAAAGTAATCGATAACTATAGATTTTTTGCAGAAATTTTAGCGATATTTATCGATAACATCGGTTTTTTTTTGTAGAAAATTTTCGATAATATAGGATTTCCATTAAAAATTAATAGACACGATTAGATTTCAATAGAATCTTTAGAAAATTTATCGATAACCTTACTTTTCGGCATAAAACCTTTCGATAACCTCAGACTTCTAAGAAAACTTA
This sequence comes from Sarcophaga carnaria, assembly GCA_958299815.1. Taxonomy (NCBI): domain Eukaryota; kingdom Metazoa; phylum Arthropoda; class Insecta; order Diptera; family Sarcophagidae; genus Sarcophaga; species Sarcophaga carnaria. The sequence continues at coordinate 13,721,900 of OY283149.1, read as the reverse complement.
TTGATAATCCGAGATTTCTATAGAAAACTTATCGATAACCTTAGATTTCTATAAAAAAAAACTTATCGATAACCTTAGATTTTTATAAAAAAAAGTTATCGATAACATTAGTTTTCTATAAAAAAATTATCGATAACATTATCTTTCCATTAAAACTTATCGATAACATAAGATTTTTCTTGATAAGATATATTAATGACATTGGATTTCCATTCAAGAATTGTCAATCACAAAAGATTTTTGCTGAAAAGTTATTGGAGTTAGTGATTTATAAAAATGCTCCTGTTTTGTATAGAATCTATCGATAACACTAGTTTTTTGTATCGATATCGCCAATCTTCTACATAAAAAAACACTGGATTTTTATCGAAAAGTTTAAGATTACATTAGATTTCGTTAGAAAACTTAATGCAAACATCAGTCATCTTTAGAAAACTTATCGATAACCCTAGATTTCTACATAAAACCTGTCGATAACCTTAGACTTCTAAGAAAACTTATTGATAATCCTAGATTTCCACAGAAAACTTATCGATAACCTTAGATTTCTATAGAAAACTTATCGATAACCTTAGATTTCTATATAAAAAAACATATCGATAGCATCAGTTTTCTATAAAGAACTTATCGATAACATTAATTTTCCATAGAAAACTTATCGATAACATTAATTTATTATAAAAGAACTTATCGAAACTTATCGATAACATTAGTTTTCCACATAAAACCTGTCGATAATCTTAGATTTCTAAGAAAACTTATTGATAATGCTAGATTTCCACATAAAAGTTATCGATAACCCTAGATTTCTATAAAAAACATCGATAACTTTAGATTTCTATAATAAAAAAACTTATCGATAACATTAATTTTCTATAGAAAAGTTATCGATAACATTAATTTTCTATAGAAAAGTTATCGATAACATTAATTTTCTATAGAAAAGTTATCGATAACATTAATTTTCTATAGAAAAGTTATCGATAACATTAATTTTCTATAGAAAAGTTATCGATAACATTAATTTCCTATAGAAAAGTTATCGCTAACATTAATTTACTATAAAAAAAACTTATCGATAACATTAATTTACTATAAAAAAACTTATCGATAACAGTAGTTTTCATTTGTTTCCTAACGAACAGTTGTCGATAAGAATATAAAGGAGAACAATTAATATTTTCTACAATATTTTTTGTAGGAAATTTTATCATAAACAGTAAACTTCCTGTAGGTAAGTTATCGATATCAATGGTTGTCTATAGAGAATAATGTTCCGTAGAAAAATTATTTATTTTTGAAGCTGAGTTATCGATAAATATTTTATATTGACTGTCAATATCATAAAAAAAGAATATTAAAGTTAGCAATTTGCAACAATTTTCATTCAAATTCTATTCCATCATTTGATGTCAAATGAAGCGTGCGTCTAGCATAAAAATCGATACGGAACAGGTATCGATAATGGGCAGGCAGAAATGCTTGCTAAACTGTTACTGAAATATTTTACTTTTGCACCTCAACCTCTCTCAGAGAACCGAGAAGAGTTTTGCAGAACTGCAAACAATATTTTTTTGTAACCCTCCCTTGGTTCTTCTGGTAGTTTCTGTAACCTATTCGCTCTCATTTCCTTCGTTTTAGTAACAACTTCGTATTCGTAATGCTTATGCCGTGCAGAAGATTGCAGAAAATGTTGCATTTGATATTCTGCACTTTTCACTCTCTCTCTCTCTCTCTGCACTGCTCTCTCTGTCTCTGCACTGCTCTCTCTGTCTCTCTCTTGCTTATGGCTTCGTTTAGACCTTTAGTCGTTAGTTCGCTCTTTTGTTTGTTCGTTTATTCGCCACAGTATGCCGTTCGTAGTTGGCAGTTGAAGGACGAAAGTCCTTTGACCAGCTCAGGGCCAACCGTATGCACATTGCCATTACAGTTCGAGTATATGGTTGGGTTATATGCCATACGTTGCACAAATTATTATTGTTGTTGGCTGGCATTTGTATGTGTATATGTGTGTGTGTGTGTCTATATGAAAATGGTGGTTTGACTTAAATGTTAAAGTCAATATTATTTCGCTTTTGTTTTTGCCTTCACATCTACAGGGTGTTAATTTAATTAAACGAAAGAAAGTTCTTTAAAGTTTGAGCAGGGTTTTCGTGCGTCTTCTACCCAGCTGTAGCCCGATTCTTTTCGTATCCAAAGCCGTCTACCAAACAATTGTAATCCCGCAAATCTTTAAAGTGATTATCAATGTAGAGAACTCAGTGGAGACTTCAACAGTTGTGTCATGCCTTGCCTGTTCATCCACTTTACTGTCAACTGGAAGAACACTATGTTCCAGTTCCCCTATAATCTAAAATAAATGTCGTAATGCTACGTCATTGAGAGCCTACAGTCAGACATAAACCGTCTTTGAGCTTGTTAGATTATAACCTAGTAGTCTGGCAGCGCTTAGGCTATAAGAAAAGATGCCAGTATCCCTTCCAGAGACAGAAAACCTTAATAATTCTTACCGCAGTCACTTTCGCTTAAAAGACGCAGCAGCGATCTGGCAGCCATGTGGTTACACAGTTCCATTCAGTTTCGAACCATCAGAGAAATCAACATTTTTCTAAATCTGAACTTCCAGAAGGAATACATTAGGCTTTTGAACTATCAATCCATTATTTTAATTCACAAAAATATTTAATTTTTCTAATCATGTAATTTTATTCGAATAATTTCTTAATCGAATAAATTTAATCGAATAATTTTTTAATCGAATAAATTTATTCGAATAAATTTTTAATCGAATAAATTTGTAATCGAGTAAATTTATTCGAATACTTTTTTCTTACAGAACTTAAATAAAAATATCGTTATTCAATATGTACACGAATTATTTGAATAATCGAATAAATTTGTAATCGAGTACATTTATTCGAATACTTCTTTTTTTACAAAACTTAAATAAAAATATCGTTATTCAATATGTACACGAATTATTTGAATAATCTTTTTTAAATCTGCTAATTTTATTCGACTAATTTCTTTTTTTTTCAAAAATCGTATAATTTTTATTATTTTAATTTTCTAATCATTTAACTTTATTCGAATAATTTTATTTGAATATTTTTTTACAAAACTTAAATAAAAATATGTATCGTTATGCACTGATTTCAATATGTACACGAATTATTTGAATCATCTTTTAATCGATTAATTTAAATCTGCTAATTTTATTCGACTAATTTTATTATCCAAAAATCGTAGAATTTTTTTTATTTTAATTTTCTATTCATTTAATTTTATTCGAATAATTTTTTAATGGAATAAATTTATGCGAATAAGTTTTTATTCGAATAAGTTTGTTTATTCCAATAAGTTTTTAATCGAATAAGTTTATTCGAATAATTTTTTTTTATAAAAATTAAATAAAAAATATCTTTATACATACATTTATTTCATCATTCATATACATACATAGAATTATTTGAATAATCTTTTAATCGATTAATTTAAATCTGCTAATTTATTCGACTATTTTTTCCAAAAAACGTATAATTTTTTTATTTTAATTTTCTAATCTTTTTATTTTATTCGAATAAATTCTTAATCGAATAAGTTTATTCGAATAATTTTTTTAATCGAATAAGTTTATTCGAATAATTTTTTTTATAAAACTTAAATAAAAATATCGTTATGCACTTATTTCAATATGTACAGTAATTACTTGAATAATCGTTTAATCGATTAATTTAAATCTGCTAATTTTATTCGACTATTTTTTTCCAAAAATCGTATAATTCTTTTATTTTAATTTTCTAATAATTTAATTTCATTCGAATAAATTCTTAATCGAATAATTTTATTCGAATAATTTTTTAATCGAATAACTTTATTCGAATACTTTTTTTACAAAAATTTAGTGAAAAATAAATTTATATATTTATTTCATAATTCATATATAATAGAATTATTTGAATAATCTTTTAATCGATTAATTTAAATCTGCTAATTTTATTCGACTAATATTTTTATCCAAAAATTGTATAATTTATTTTTATTTTAATTTTCATTTAATTTTATTCGAATAATTTTTTAATCGAATAAATTTATTCGAATAATTTTTTAATCGAATAAGTTTATTCGAATAGTCTTTTAATCGAATACTTTTTTGTTACAAAAATTAAAAAAAAAATATCTTTATACATTTATTTCATCATTCAGGTACATAGAATTATTTGAATAATCTTTGATTCGATTAATTTTATTCGACTAATTTTTTTTTCCAAAAATCGTATAATTCTTCATTTTTATTTAAAAATTAAACTTTAAAGTATTAATTTGAATTGAGGCACTTTTTTACGCCCTGTATTTGAATAATCATCACATAAATTAATTTAAACTCGAATTTCCTTTAAAAACAAAAAAACAACAATAAATTGCAATCAAATACAGAAAACATTGCCGCCCTTTGTTAACATTTTCCTGCAATAGAGGTTAACGAAAAACAAAAAAAAAACAGACATTCAGTCATACAAACATTCTCTGCTTTGAAGCATTAACTCATACACACACACACACTCCCAAGACACTGAGGTATAGTGCACTGGGGCATTGAGCCGCCACAACAACGTATAAAAAACGAAATATCAACTACAACAACTTGTGAATGTTGCCACAAATAAATGAAAAAAAAAAACCACAAATGACTACTTCAACATCAACAACAACAACCACCACCACGACAATATAAATACTGACGCCAGAGTGTTGTATACAGAGATAAAAATATCGAAACATCCACATACCGTCATACATGCTTATAGACTACGTACGTACTCGTACATGTATAATGTATCCAAGAGAGAAAGAAGAGTATACGTGTATGAGTGTTTTTTCTTTATATAAAAATAGATTTTTCACTACTGACCCAGTTTTTCATATTCGACAACAGCAACAATAGGAAAAAAAGGGGAGATTTTACGTTTTCATTTAAATTGTTGCGCGATGGAGATGATGTTGGGTTGCTGTTGCATAAACAGTGGCAACCAAAAGGGGTGGCGTTCAAACAACAATTACAATTCGAAAATGTCAAAACATTAAATGAATGTCTATGTGTGTGTGGCGAAAAAATTATACAACAAAAAGGATACTCTAGCACTTTCATATATGTACGATAAATCAGAAAACTAAAGGAATAAATTCGTTTACAAAAGAATTTAAACGGTCTAAAGCAAATAATTTTATTCGATTATATTTATGCAAATAATATTAAAAACTTAAATTACAAGAAAAAGTCATATAAACATATTTAAGACAAAGAAACAATTTTATTCGAATAAAATTAATCGAATAAAATAACCGAATAAAATTTATAAAATAAGACAAAAAATAGAATATTGTATAAATAAATTGAATAAGAAAATTAAATCATTCGGATAAAATTAATCGAATAAAATTAATCGAATAAAATTAATCGAACAAAATTAATCGAATAAAATAACCGAATAAATTTTATAAACTGTATAAATAAATTGAATAAGAAAATTAAATCATTCGTATAAAATGTTCGAATAAAATTAATCGAATAAAATAAAAATATAGAATATAAATTGAGAAATAAAAAATAGAATTTATAAATAAATTGAATAAGAAAATGAAACCATTCGAAAAAAATTTTTTAAACAAATTAGTCGAATAAAATTATTCGGTTTAAATTAAACAAAAAAAAATTTAAAAAAAATATGAATTGAATTAAAAAGTAAATTCATTCGAATAAAATTATAAAAAATAAAGAATAAAATTATTCGAATAAAATAAATAAAATAATCGAATAAAATTATTCGAAGCGAACAAAACTTAAAAAATATGAATTGAATTACAAAGTAAATTTATTCGAATAAAATTATAAAAAATAAAGAATAAAATTATTCGAATAAAATAAATCGATTGAATTTAATCGAATAAGGTTACACAAATACGTTTGTTTAAATTCTGTTATATAATTTTACATAATTGTACACTGTAAGAAAACAATTGTCTTTCTTTCTAGTGTAATTTTATTCGACTATTTACAAACGAATAAATTTATAGGACTTATAGGATAGGATTGTATACGAATAAATGTGGTCGAATAATTGTTTTCAATTATTTTTACATATTTATCAATAGCTTTATCAATAATTTTAAATACTTTCAAAGCATATAAAATTTATGTTATTCGATTATTATCATTCGATTAATATCATGCGATTAATTTTAATCGAATAAATTTAAATTTAAATATATATTTTTATATTCTTTGAAAATGAACTAACAAGTTTATTTTAAATCTTATAAATTTTATTGTATTAATTTTAATCGAATAAGAATTATATTCGATTAATTTTAATCGAATAAATTTGTTCAAATAACTAATTTCAAAATCTACATAATTTTACTGTTACAGTTTGGGGAAACCAATTTCATTTTATATTAATTAATTTTATTAGAATAAATTTATTCGATCATTTTATTCGAATAAATATATGCGAATAATGTTAATGAAATTCTTTTTCATACTATTTATTACTCATGTAATGGCGAGGGAAGAATTTTCTTTCATATAGAATAATTTTATTCGATTACTTTTAATCGGAAAAATTTATTCGAGTAATTTTAATCGAATAACTTCTATAAAATTCTTTTTTATAACTTTAGCCATGTAATTGTGATGGAATTATTTTGATTTGATTATATTCGAATACTTTTAATCGGATAAATTCATTATATTCATTTTAATCGAATAAATTTTTGCGAATAATTTTATTTGGATTCTTCTTTTTAATATTTATTGATTATATTTTCAAACAAACAATTTTGTTTTAAATCAGATAAATAATAATAAAAGAAACCGAGTAATTCTTTTTAATCGATTAATTTCATTCGGATAATTTTATTCGGTTTTTTTGTTACATTTTAATTTTCAGTATTTTTTTTCATCTCATTTATGTGTTGCATCCTTTAAAACTCTGTTAACTTTGTTACTTCTCCTCTATTTGTCTCTCGCTATTTTCTGTTTGAGTTCGAATATATTAACGTCCTTCGTTACACTTGCTGTGCATTGCAGGAGGCTATTGAACTTCATGGGGCCATTTTGCCTTGACGGGTACACAAACTTTTTAAACGCCTTTCTTGCAGCTTATACGTAGCAGTGGTAGTGTGTAGAGAGGGTGTTTGATTTCCGTAAAAAGCGATTTGGCGCGGTTGCAACACAGTACATAGAGTGGCAGGTCAGTTTTGGCAACGCCATCTGCATATGCAGATGCAGGCTACAAGTGCGCAAGTCTCGATTGAAAGTAAAATCTGCACACACAGTGTCTGTAGGTCTGTAGTGTGTAGCTGTAGATGCAGAGCCCGTAAAATGCAGAGAGAAATGCAGCGTAAATTCAGTGCAGCCGTTTGAATTTTATTGTCTTTTTATAGAAAAATAGGGAAATCTGTATGGGTGTGTGTGTATGCATGGGTGTATATGTTTGTGCAAAAATATGTTGAATTTTTGGCAAGTGCAAGTTCAAGCCATTAATAGTGTCGTCGCATGTATACTCACGACAACGACGACGACGACGACTATATACTCCTCCGATATATGAAAATGAACTTTTCAAATTGTGACATATTCTAGTATATAAGTAAGTGTGTATGTATGTATATACGTCTGTGTGTGTCTATATATAGTATATAAGTAATGTTTAATCTGTTTATGTACTGGATGATATCATTTGAACTGTAAAACTGTCAAAATTCCGTTTCATTATTTCATTCGTTTGCCTTTGGCTCGATGTGCCCCCACATCTTAGTCTTGATGTTGGTCAATATTGATACTCTTCCCTTTTCCGCTTTAGGGAACCCTTTCTCACCTCTATGGTACGCCATTAAAAGTTCCAAAAGAAAAAAGAAAACGTGTATTAAGCCTGGTATTCCGAATACGTGCAATAAATTGCACCCGAAGTGTATGCACACTTGGATTTTGCTTAAGACTACGCGTACTCTAGCGTAGGCTCTGTGGCCCAAAGTATTAATTTTTAAATAACACTTCCAGGAAAGACCCGCAACCATGGGCGTGAGTTCAGCAATCGAGAAATCCATGGAGTCCTATCGACAGTCAACCGGTACTCCTCACGAAATAAGCTCAGAGTACTACTACTCTGTAGTACTACTACTCTGTAGTACTACTACTCTGTAGCAAAGGGGTGGAAGCTCCCCTCTTTGTTAAGAAATGTTTGCCCTGATACTTCTGTTCACCATTTTTAGTTGCAATTCTGACGATTCATATAATTTTCTAGGACACTTCCTCCCCTTCTAAATGGTTTCCATAAGGCATTCAGTTTGATGATTTTGAAGGATGTCTTGATGTCGGTGACTACAAGTTACAGAGCTGTGTACGCCATTCTATACATTTTTCTGTAATGCAATGCAATATTTGCCCTGATTTGAACGGCCGTTCCTCTTCCAGATAGACCACGTGATTGTTCTTTAGGTATTCCGATCTTTCAAATTTCCCCCGCTTTAAAAAAGTATTCCTGTCCACCAAGTTTGAAGTCGCCGGGGTCTAGTAAGTAGTGGCCTATTAGACGAAAAGCTAGGGTTCGAGCCCCAGGCTAGACATCAAAACAAAATACAAAAAGTATTTCTTCGGCGTCTTCCTCTCAGCAGATTTCTGGCAAAAACTCTGAGAGTAAATAAAAATTGCCATGAAAAGTTTCTCAAAAATCTGTCGTTCAGAGTCGACTTTAAACTGTAGGTCCCGCCACTCATGTATAAAATTAACACACGCAACATAAGTGGTGTGAGAAACTAGGACGTAATCCTGACTTGAAGGGTTGTAATGACCAATTATGTATGTATGTATGATATGTATGCCCTGATACTTCCGTTCATTATTCTTGCTTGCAATTCTGACGATTCATATTATTTTCTAGGACAGCTCCTCCCCTTCTTAATGGTTTCCATAATGGTTTCTGTTTGTTACAGAGCTGTGTACGCCATTCTATACATTTTTCTGTAGTGTAATGCAATGTTTGCCCTGATTTATACGGCTTCTATTTGGCCGTTCTTCTTCCAGACTCCAGATAAGCTGAGTGATTGTTCTCTAGGTAGTCCAATCTTCCAAATTTCCCCGCTTTATAACTTTCAGCAAGTTGAAGGCAAATGGTGTGATATGAGGCTGCAGAAGCTCAGCTAAGGTCTGTAGAATTTGAATTTCGCCTGCTGCCCGCCATATTTCCTTGATTTTCGATTGCCTGTCTCTTACCTCAATTAGCCTAGAACGTTGGCATGACATCCGTAAATTATTTTCTTCCGCACTGCAGTCCATGACGCTGTATTTAGCAGGGGTACTTGTAGAATTGCTCACCAAATCTCGAGGGGAATATGGCATCTCTAGAGGACCATTTGAAACATTTTTGAAGTTTCGAATGATATTTTAACCCCCCTTATTACATCTATGTACGTATTGCTTAAGCCCATTATTCCTTTCGTTCTTTTGTTTCAAACATAAATTCCATGATCACAATGAAATTCACAGACTCATTACTGTCTCATCATTAGCATTTCGCCATAGAAGAGTATGAAAGAAGAGATAAAGAAAGTGTAGTGGAAAGGTGAGGGGTGTGTGGAGGTTCTTTTCACAATGAAGCATAAATTTTAGCGGCACGTTTTTCACTGAATCATCATAAAAGGTGGGTGGGGAGGTACTCAACACCAAAAAAAAGCACTCGTCAAACAAACAAACAAAGAAACGAAAATCGAAGCGTTTAACCCAATTTCTATCAATGGATGGATTTATATTTAAAACAACAACAACAACAATGACGGCAACAATAATAGCAACAAAAATAAAATGAAATAAAATTAATGTGTGTTCAAATATAAACAAAACAAAACGAAATGAAATGAAATGAGAAAAAAAGAACGAACGACAATTAAAAAAAGAATTTCAAAAAAAAACGAAAAAAAACATATGAAATGTACGGCAAAATCCAAAAATTTTAAAACAATATACGGAACACACACACACAGAGGAACATACTGCTTACAGTGGTGTTAAGCAAGCTAGCATAGTTAGCTGTTTGTGCCCATATGCACGTGCATGCACGGCATACACATTAGCTCTCAAGTCGCCTTTGGTGTGTGCTTACTACTCCTCATCTTAACTCGTTTTTACCCAGTCTTGGTACCCTTGCAGAATGTCTTTGCAATGCTGCCTGTTGTGTGTCATTCTTGCACAATTCTTTCCCCCACCTTTGTAGCCTATTAAGCAGTGGGTTATCCACGTCTACTTGGCTCTATTATCCAGATTATGTTTCCTCTTTGACATTGACACGTAAAATACACATAAAGTGCCACGTCAAGAGTTTTTTTTACGTCGAGGAGGGGTAAATGTACCTAACCGCACCATAGAGAAAGTCGTCGCATCCTCCGTGTGTGTGGGGCCCTCACCCACTAAACCCCAACTTCGTCTCCTGTGGACTTGTCTGTGCCCCATGCGGAACTACGGTGATATTACTTTGGAGTGGAGTCCTTTTGGCCCTTTTGGCCTCTCCATATTTATATCCGCGTCCGGATTGCGTATCGAAAGTTGAGGAGACATCTAAGTGTCTCCACTATTCCTTTCGTCTAAGTCATCGTTTCGATTTCGCTTGGCACGTGTGACAGTATCACCTATGCCGACATGCTTACTCGTTCTGCAGCCTCAAGATCTCTCTTTTTCTGGCTCAGAATGCGTTCTACGTAATTCACCATCGAGGTCCAATTTCCACTACTCGCAATCATAACTACCGACAATGTTAGCGGCTGTGATCGTTCCACCTATTGACATCAGTACAGAGCGATAGCTCTGCCAGCGTGCACACTCGAAAACAGTGTGCTCTGCGTCATCAATTGCCCCCCCCCCCCCCCCTTCCTTGTAAAGACAGTAAGGGGTGGCGATCTTACCCATTCTGTGCAGATATTTTCTAAAATATCCGTGACCCGTTAGGATCTGTGTAACATAGTAATTTACCTCTCCAAATTTCCGACCCATCTATGGCCTTATGTCCGGAATAAGTCTCGCCGACCACGTCAAGAATAGAGTTCTTACAGTTCCTTTTATGCCAAGGTTACCAAATTATCATTTTCCCAGATTTTACAAACTTTTATCGCATGTAACGCCGCTTGGAAAACCGCGTCATGGTCCGGTTGTCAGAAGACTTGTTTGATTTTTTGATTCTTCCATGTAGAGGGCCTGTCCCCTCCTCTCTACATTTTAGAGCCATCTTTAGAGCAACAAGTTTAACTAACAGCTGTGCCAGGGATTCGTTTGACCAAGAAAGTCGATCTGGTATCACACTAACAGATTGGATCGCAATTAATATGTTAGACGTTCTGTCGAAGAACCGTTCAGAGGGTATCCAATCATACGGAAACGGCTTTGGTTGATTCATATCGAAGCCCCGTTGATGTCCTTGATTAACACCATAAGGAAAGGAAAACATCGGGTGATTTTCCTGCTAACTTTTCCAAAGGTATCCCTTCACCCGCTGTTATTCTCTATTTTTACTGACCAAAAACCATCTCCTACTTCAATGCTAACGCCTAGGGGAATGTCATTCGAGGGTACTTCGCCTAGAGTAGCAGCAGATTTCTGGCAAAAACTCTGAGGGTAAAAAATGTTGTCATGAAACATTTCTTAAGAATCTATCGCTCCGAGTCTACTTTTAATTGTAGGTTGTCTGCCTGACTAAAAGGTTGAATTGACCAATTAAGTAAGTAAGCCATCGATTACCTTTCTTCTACACCGTTTGAGACCCTCCATATTTACAGTAATAATGAAAGAAATGGCCGCTTTTATTTCCGATATCTTATCAGTCGCCGCATAACTAAAGTAACCATTAAAACGGGCGAACCGAAATCTGCCGAAAATCTAAAATCTTGGAAAAATCTGTGCTGGCGCCTTCTCAATTAAATTAATTCCGATTGAAAACGTGCAATCTAGTCTTCTTAAGTACAATATAACTGTATAGGCTGAGGTTTCATCCACCGTCAGTTACAAACGTCCTACTAACCGTGGGTCCACCTTTGTCTTGACTTTTGCTTAGTTACTCCCAGTATTTTGCTTTGGAGCAATAACATTTTTTGCAGACGCTTTCCTCACCAGTCCATTAGTAAATCCGAAATGATTCTGGCCGCTTACAACTCTGAGGTTATTCCTCGATACTCCAATGCATACATACATACATAATTGGTCATTACAACCCTTTAGTCGGGATTACGACCTAGTTTACACTCTTTCTTGTGTGTGTTAATTTTATACATGAGTGGTGGGACCTACAGTTTAAAGTCGACTCCGAACGACCAATAACTAACCTAAAACTGGCCTTATCCAAGTCCAGCAACCAACCTGTTCTTACACTGTCTATAGCAGGCCATAGACACCTCGAAACATAACAACCTGATCCATTCCCCCAACGCCTCTGCTCTTTCCCTCTGACGCATTCATTGATGAGGCCGTAGAGGTGGCAGTTTCGCCCTCAGAAAGTGAACCTAACCTGCCGTCTCCTTCTGTCTTTACAAACGACTTAATTGCTCAGCAGCCAACCTATTCTTACACTGTCTTCAGCAGGCCGTAGACACCTAGAAACATAACAACCCGATCCATTCCCCCAACGCCTCTGCTCTTTCCCTCTGACCATTCATTGATGAGGCCGTACAGGTGGCAGTTTCGCCCTCTAAAAGTGAACCTAACCTGCCGTCTCCTTCTGTCTTTACAAACGATTTAATTGCTCAGCAGCCAACCTATTCTTACACTGTCTTCAGCAGGTCATAGATACCTAGAAACATAACAACCCGATCCATTCCCCCAACGCCTCTGCTCTTCCCCTCTGACCCATTCATTGATGAGGCCGTAGAGGTGGCAGTTTCGCCCTCAGAAAGTGAACCTAACCTGCCGTCTCCTTCTGTCTTTACAAACGATTTAATTGCTCAGCAGCCAACCTATTCTTATACTGTCTTCAGCAGGCCATATATACCTAGAAACATAACAACCCGATCCATTCCCCCAACGCCTCTGCTCTTCCCCTCTGACCCATTCATTGATGAGGCCGTAGAGGTGGCAGTTTCGCCCTCAGAAAGTGAACCTAACCTGCCGTCTCCTTCTGTCTTTACAAACGATTTAATTGCTCAGCAGCCAACCTATTCTTACACTGTCTTCAGTAGGCCATAGATACCTAGAAACATAACAACCCGATCCATTCCCCCAACGCCTCTGCTCTTCCCCTCTGACCCATCCATTGATCAGGCCGTAGAGGTGGCAGATTCGCCCTCAGAAAGTTAACCTAACCCGCCGTCTCCTTCTGTCCTTACAAACGACTTAATTGTCTCAAATCAATCTGGCTTGAAAAGTATATCCGTCTCTCTATATTTCCCTTTCGTGAAACTCGCCGTTTTTAAACTCTTCCACGCATCTGTCAAAAATTCCCACAAGACCAAATTTCCGTTATCAAAATAAACGACTTTAAAGTCAACACCGCTGTGCTAACCCAATGTCCATCACTGTGTATACGCACCTAATGTTCTAAAATAAAAATTAACAACAACAAAAATAAGTACTTTTTTTCGACAGAAACAATATTTTCGAATACTTTAAAATAAAAATAAAAAATAAAAACAAAAAAAAAATTAAAAAAAAATAGAAACAGTTGACCTAGATTTGGATTTCGTTAATTTTTTTGTTCTTTTAAGTTGAAATGTGTTGCTTCTTTAATTAATTTTCGGGGTATTTTAATGTTTTTTGGAAGCATTAGAACGACTAAACGAGGAATTATTACCTTAACATGTACCCTACTTCAGGCAAAACTTTTACTCAACTTCTCTGTGTAATGAAACACATACAAAATGTTCAACTTGCCATGGCTCTAACATGGCATGCCATGGGTTGTGTTTGCTTTGAGGAGCCCTGTGGTTTTGTTGTCGGGTTGAAAGCTCCCCTCCCCCTCCGTTGAGATGAGGATTCTGGCCTTAGCAATGGACTTCGTTATTGTAGTTTCTCAACAAAAGTTTCGATTGCCTTAAACCCACTTGATTTGAGAAGAATCTTTATCTCTATTTATCTTGCCATGAGTTGAGCATATCTTTCCAAACATCAGCTTCCACTTTATCTAAGGGTACTGGTCCTAGCAACGGGGTGGAAGCTCCCCTCCCCTCCGTTGAGATGATAGAGGCCCTCTTTGTTTTGTTTTAGCTTCGGTAAGAAATGTTTGCCCTAATACTTCCATTCACCATTCTTGGTTGCAATTTTGACGATTCATATTATTTTCTAGGACACTTCCTCCCCTTCTTAATGGTTTCCATAAGGCGTTCTGTTTGATGCTTTTGAAGGATGTCTTGTTGTCGGTGACTCTTTCCGAATGTCCGTAACTCCCCTCAAGAAAGACGACGTTCAGAACTCTGGAGTGTGCTATCGAGAGCTGTTTCCAGCAGCCCGATTCCCTCAGACGTATGGCACTATGCGCTGCACACTGCTTGACATACAAATCAAGCGGACTCAGGCAGAGCATAGAAACAAGAGCAGCCCAACTCCTCCTCACACCAGTGATACTCAAGGAGGCAATCCTCTGAAGGTCAGGTTAGGTTAGAGGACATGTACTTGTCAATTAAGACAAGTACAGTACCCGGAGGTCGAATTGACCCATTGTACAACGTCCTAGTTTCTCACACCACTTATGTTGTGTGTGTTAATTTTATACATGAGTGGTGGGGGACGTACAGTTTAAAGTCGACTCCGAACGACAGATTTTTGAGAAACTTTTTCATGGCAATTTTATTTACTCTTGAGAGTTTTTTGCCAGGAATCTGCTGAGAGGAAGTCACCGAAGAAATACTTTTTGTATTTTGTCTTGATGTCTGGCCTGGGGCTCGAACCCTGGCTTTACGTCTAATAAGCCAACACACTACCTACTATACTACGGTGACTTCGAATCCTCTGAACCTTATTCAAGATTTTTCGTTGGAAACTCTTATCCAAGGCACTCCACCAAACAACACAATCATAAGTAATAACCGTGTAACAATCGACAGATATATCCAGCGAAGGGCCCTAGGGGGAAGACCCCAGCTCTTACCTATGGTGTCCCTACACTGATAGAGAGCATTCAGTCCTTTCTTCATTCTTTGCTCGGTGTTTCTTTTCGAACCTTTAAGTGGTTAGGAAAGTTTGGTTGGTACTCGAATATTTGTATCCAGCGAATGGCCCTAGGCGAAAGACCCTATCTCTGACCTATGGAGTTCCCACACTGATAGAGAGCTTTCAGTCCCTTCCTCATACTTTCCTTGGAGTTGCTTTTCGAGCCTTTAACTGGTAAGGAAAGTTTGGTACTCGAATATATCCAGCGAATGGCCCTAGGGGGAAGACCCTAGCTCTTACCTATGGCGTCCCTACACTGATAGAGAGCATACAGTCCCTTCTTCATTCTTTCCTCGGTGTTTCTTTTCGAACCTTTGCGTGGGAAGCTATTTTTGTACTCGAATATATCCAGCGAATGGCCCTAAGGGGAAGACCCTAGCTCTGACGTATGAAGTTCCTACACTGATAGACAGCATTCAGTTTCTTCTTCATTCTTTCCTCGGGGTTGCTTTTCGAACCTTTAACTGGTTAGGAAAGTTTGGTACTCAAACATGAACGTCTTTTTTTTATCGGCGCGTTAACATTATGTAGGGCCCCCTATAAATTCGCTGTCAGCACAGGTTTTTTTCGAATTCATTTTTCTTTAATGAGATTTTTTAAAAATAAATTTTTGCTTTAACTTTAGTGGGCGATAAGATTATATGTACGAACGAAAGAGCCTAGTATAGTTGCGTTGCGTTGCGTATATGGTGTGCTATTTACAGACGTGCGGCTAGGCGGCGACTCTTCTTGAAAGCAATTTCGTAATAAAATTCGGCGTTTTTTTTTTTAAATACAAAGAGAATAATAAAAAACATAAACAAATGAAATAAAGAATTAAAAAATAAAGAAACGAACTGAAATGAATGAAACAAAATTAATTTGGTAAACAAAAGTAAACCTTCAACTTGATTAAAATCCAGGGATAAATTTTATTTTTCAAGAAAAAAAATTATAAAAAAAATAAGAAAAAATTAAATAAAAAATGGAACATCATAAATTGATAAGCGATTCTCTTTCGTCATTCATTATTTTATTTTTGTTTTTTTTTTCTTTTAAATTTAAATAAAAAAATAATTTTTTTTTGTGTTTTTCGACAATTTAGCATTGAAATTGAAATAAAAAAAAAAAAAAACAGGCCGGAAAGTGGAGCATTTGTTTTTTGTCTTAATCTTTAAAGAAAAATGTTTTCAATGAATAATTGCTTGTAAGATTATATTGAAATTATAACGAAAACGAAAGCCTATCACCGCTATAGCTGTTCAATATGTAAGCAGCCCAGTAACTGCGAAATAGGGCAACTACAAGACCCTCTAGGGTAGTCTTCCATCCTTATAATGACTGCCCATTGATGGACATTACGTCATGTTGTTGAATGCGTTACTTGTTAAATTTCTCTTGCGGCGCACTATGTGGCATTTTGGCTGAAAACCTGGCCAAAATTAATACAAGTGTTTTATAAGTTAATGGCTGGAATTTTTTGATAGTGTTAGTGATAATTATGCCCAAGGATCGAGGTACAGATCGGTCCGTGATTTCGCCTAGCTCCCATATAAATTCCCCTCGAAATTGCACTTATTTACACATAATTATGGTAATTATGCAACAATCATGATAAAATTTAGCATGGAAAAGTTTGGTGAAAATCGGATCACATTTGACCCTAGTCCCCATATAAAGTCCCCTTTAGAAATTCACGTTTGCGCTTATAAATGTCTTAAAAACATCGGTATCGCGATGAAATTCAGTATGAATGTGTATTTTGTAAATCTAAATCATATTACCAAATTTTGTTATTGTCGGTCAATAATTGCCCCCCTTGGTCCAAAATAGGGCCCCTTTAGAAAATATGTTTAGCAATTATAATTGGCTTAAAAATGTTATTACCTCGAAGAAGTTCGACATGAACATATTTAATATGAATGTGAATCATTTATGATCACATTTTATTATGATCGGATCATAAGTGCCCCTAGGTACCACATACGGCCCATTAAGAAAATCTAACATACATCTCATATTGTTATAATAGTCGATATACATACATATGTAATTAAGTTTTTAAACTTCTATGATAATTAATATTTATTTATAATATTTATTTACATTATTTAATACTGAACTTAAAAAAATACTTAAAAAGTGAAACTAACTAAAGGGTGTTTTTTATAGAGGTATAGAACTTTAAGTTGCAATAAAACAACGATGGATTATTCGAGATTGACATGAATTTTATTTATCCGAAAGATAATCTTGTGGCATTACATTTTAAATATGATTTCTGGCATATGACCGCCACGGCTGGCGCGGATGTAGTCCAATCTGGACGTCCAATTTTCGGTGACTTTTTCCAACATTTGTGGCCGTATATCGGCAATAATACGGCGAATGTTGTCTTCCAAATGGTCAAGCGTTTGTGGTTTTACCGCATAGACCAATGACTTTACAATGCCCCACAGAAAGTAGTCTAGCGGTGTTAAATCACAAGAACTTGGAGGCCAATTCACAGGTCCAAAACGTGAAATAAGGCTGTCACCAAACGTGTCTTTCAATAAATCTATTGTGGCACGAGCTGTGTGACATGTTGCGCCGTCTTGTTGAAACCACATCTCCTGGACCATCTCATGGTTATTCAATTCGGGAATGAAAAAAGTTAGTAATCATGGCTCTATACCGATCACCATTGACTGTAACGTTCTGGCCACCATCGTTTTTGAAAAAGTACGAACCAATGATTCCACCCAGCCCATAAAGCGCTCCAAACAGTGCTGTAACGGCGTTTCCACATACACTTGAGGATTACCTTCACTCCAAATGCGGCAGTTTTGTTTGTTGACGTAGCCATTCAACCAGAAGTGGGCTTCATTGCTAAACAAAATTCGTTTATGAAAATCGGCAACAACGGTAATCTCGTTTTGGGCCCATTCGACGAATCTACGCCTTACTCTTGATGATCGTTTGGCTTCAAATCTTGCACGAGTTGGATTTTGTAAGCACGCAAACCAAGATCCTTCCGCAAAATCTTCCATAAAGTGGATGGGCACAGATCCAATTCCTGTGCTCGATGGCGGATGGACTCATTCGGGTCTTCCTCAATGCTACGCTCTACAGCAGCAATAGCTTCTTCTGTACGCACCGTACAGCGTCTCTGGGGATGCGAGTTATCAATAAGAGTAAACGTGGTGCGAAAACGTTCCATGGTTAATCGAATTAACTGCTCTGATGGACGCTTTTGTCGACGATAAAATGGACGTAGTGCGCGATACGTTTTCCGCACAGAACCATTATTTTCGAAATAAAATTTCACGATTTGCAAGCGTTGTTCAGGCGTGAGTCTATTCATGATGAATTGCCAAACCAAACTGAGAATAAATCACTTGACAGCTGTTAAATCGGTCGCCATCTTGAAAAGTAATGCCAACTTAAAGTTCTATACCTCGATAAAAAACACCCTTTATAAGACCCTCTAGGCAGTCTTCCATCCTTATAATGACTGCCCATTGAACTACATTACGTCATGTTGTTGAATGCGTTACCTAAATTAAATTTCTCTTGAAGCAGAAGAGGGCACTCTTACTGCCTTCATATTGAACTCGGGTGAACTAGATTCATAGATCTTTATTCCTGGGTGCTCTGATACAAAATTCAAAAGATATAATGCAACAGTATACGATAAATACGCCACAGATTTTACTGGCAACATTACCTTTAGCTTGACTTATACTCGTATGTCATTCGTTTTCGTTCTGGTAACTTCTAGAACTCCGCTGTTGATTTGTTGTTGTTTTTATCCACATTTACAGTGTCATGCGAGCGAACTTGTAAACAACTGACTGAATTTGAGTTTCATTTTCTTTGTTTGATTATGGGGTTTACATAAAATACATAACATACATAATTGGTCATTACAAGTCTTCAGTTCAGGATTACGACCTAGTTTCTTACACCTGTTGTACTGTGTGCGTTAATTTTCTACATGAGTGGCGGGGGACCTACAGTTTAAAGTCGATTCCGAACGACATATTTTTAAGCAACTTTTCCATGGCTATTTTCTATTTACTCTCGCGTAGTTTTTGCCAGAAATCTGCTGAGAGGAAGTCGCCTAAGAAATACATTTTGTATTTTTTCTTTGATGTCTGGCCTGGGGCTCGAACCCTGGCTTTTTGTCTAATAAGCCAAAACACTACCTAATAGACCACGGAGACTTCATTATGGGGTTTAGTCACCAAAATCCAAAGGAGGAGGATTAAGTGACATCCCCCCATGGGTTAGCAAATATAAAAGGGAAAGGGTGCCGTTTAATAAAATAATTTTCCAAGCCTTTTTTAATTTGTTTTTTCTAAGGCTTACAATTAATTTGTTTATTATTCTTAAGAAATATTTTAATTTTCAACTTGTTTATGGCGTTTTTCGTTTCTTTTTTTTTCGATTTGAAATAATTTTTATTTTGTTGTTGTTGCTGCTGTTGCCGTTGAGAACAAATCCATAAAGCGAGTCATTCTATTGCAATGAAATAAAAGGTTTAAAGTCAGGGTCGCATTTAATGAGTCTGAGAAACAACAACACCAACAACATGTTGCAACGCCTTATTAAATGCACGCTGCTGATTACTTCACTCGCTTATGCCCGCTCGCTCTGTCATGCTTAAAGCAATGAACTACTGTTTCTTATATTTGTTGTTGTTGTTTTGGATATTCTAATACGCCTGCGCAACGCTTGCATTGGAAATATCAAAAAAAAAAAGAAACGAGCTTATTTTGTCAAGCTAAGCTTTATTCTAAGAATTGTAAAAGCTTTCAATGAAATACCAACTGAGAACAGAGTTCTACAAGAAATTGTGTGTGAAATACTTGACGCAGTAACATTATTTTAAATAAAGCCTCAGTTATCCAAATGTCAACGGAAGGTAACGGGACGTACGTTCCTTTTTAGCATATGAAGAGCAGTGTAAATACTTACCGAAATTACATTACCGTTCGGTAATCGCTCTGAATGCTTTTCATATCCTAGATACGAATGAACGTACCGTTATGTTCTGTGAACGTTTGGCTTTTTGTACCTAACCGCACCTTAGAGGCAGTCGCCACATTCTCCATGTGTGGGGCCCTCACCCACTAAATCCCCCCTCGTCTTCTGTGGACTGTTTGTGTCCACTCCGGAACTATGGTGGTATTACTTCGGAGTAGAGTCCATTTGGCCCTTTAGCTTCTTCATGTTCATATCCGCGTCCGGATTGCGAATCGAAAGTTGAGGAGTCATCTAAGCGTCTCCACTATTCCTTTCGTCTAAATCATCGTCTCGGTTACGCTTGGCACGTGTGACAGTATCACCTATGCCGACATGCTTACTCGTTCTGCAGCCTCAAGATCTCTCTTCTTCCGTCTCAGAATGAGTCATTAAAGGATTAGATTGTCTGTTATTAGACTATCTATTAAAGATCGGCGTCTCTCTGTTTAACGTGAAGAACGTCGGGCGGAGATGTACAGCAAACCTGCTTATGCTGTGTCGGGGTAGACTTGTTCCTTTGCGATCATAAGAGATCTTCTGCTTTGAGCAATATTTCTAGGGATCTTCTATTTTTCGTGGTTGATAGGGATTGTTATACAAGGGTCTAGGAAACATTTGATCTGCCTTATAAGAACATTTGAAACTATTTTGTGGC
The DNA here is from genome assembly GCA_958299815.1 of Sarcophaga carnaria. Classification (NCBI taxonomy): domain Eukaryota; kingdom Metazoa; phylum Arthropoda; class Insecta; order Diptera; family Sarcophagidae; genus Sarcophaga; species Sarcophaga carnaria. The sequence continues at coordinate 13,701,078 of OY283149.1, read as the reverse complement.
AGTAGGCTAGTGGAATAGGATACCATTACTTGCTTCCTGTGTAATATAGAAAGATTCCTTTCAGGCACTTTCTTATGGAATTGGCCTATTAGATGTCTATTGTGTTTAGAAGGCTTTAGGAATCTGTTGAGGCTTTTGATTAGTAATCCGTTCCATTTAACTGTTACTGAAGAAAACTTCAACGGGAAACGTCTGCGCCAAACTCTGGATATTGTCTTGAATGTGTTTGTGCAGTACCGGAATCGGAAGGTAAGAAGATTTTAGCAAAGAAATCTGTTGAGGCTTTTGAAGTGTAATTCGTTTAAATGTTACTGAAGAAAACCTTAAGGGGAGATGTCTGTTCCCACACTGGGTACCATCTTGAATCCATTTTTACAGACTGCTGTACCGGAATCAGAAGAAGAAGGGAAGAAGACTTTGGCAAAGGAGTCTGCTGAGGCCTTTGAAGTGTAATCAGTTTAATATTGCTGAAGAAAACCTTAAGGGGAGATGTCTGTCCCCACAGCGGATACTATCTTGAATTCGTTTGTGACGATTGCAGTACCAGAACCTGAAGCAGAAGAAGAAGGGAAGAAGGCTTTTGGGAAAATCCAGTTGGGGAATATCTAGTTCAGTGATAAGTTTCATTAGGAACGCTATAAGACGCCTTAAGGTGTTGCTATAGCCACAGAGGTATTGCCTCTAAACACCGAGGAATATTGATGGCGTCAGTTGACGTTAATAGGTCGACTTGGTTTGGCTTTAGCAAAGTCAAGTTTGGGAGCTTGTAGTTTCGTCATCAATTCCCTCAGGGACGTTATAGGGTGCCTTAAAGTGTTGCTACAGCCACTGAGATATTGCCTCTAAAAACCCAGAAATATTAATGGCGTCAGGGTGCCTTAAAGTGTTATAGGGTGCCTTAAAGTGTTGCTATAGCCACTGATATATTGCCTCTAAACGTCGAGGAATATTAATGGCTTTAGTTGACGTTAATGGGTCGATTTGGTTTGGCTTTGGCAAACTCAAGTTTGGGAACTACTATTTCCGTCATTAATTCCCACGGGGTCGTTATAGGGTGCCTTAAAGTGTTGCTATAGCCACTGAGATATTGCCCCTAAAAACCCAGAAATATTAATGGCGTCAGGGTGCCTTAATGTGTTATAGGGTGCCTTAAAGTGTTACAGGGTGGCTTAAAGTGTAGCTATAGCCACTGAGATATTGGCTCCAAAAATCCAGAAATATTAATGGCGTCAGTTGACGTTAATTGATCGATCTTGTTTGGCTTTTCCAAATCAAGCTTGGGGAAGATAGGGACGTCATAAGGCGCCTTAAAGTGTTGCTACAGCCACTGAGATATTGCCTCTAAAAGTCGAGGAATATTGATGGCGTCAATTGACGTTAAAAAGCCGTTCTAGCTTCGCTAAAACCACGTAAAAGTAGTCATGATACCCTTAGCTCTCTTCGAGACCTCTGGATTGATTTGGATTACTTTGCAGCTCCTTCTCCTCTTGCCCATCGTACCTAATCTGAGTGTGAACGAAGATCATTGCCGTAGTTTAGGATTTCGGGATACCTTTGCTGTCCACTTTTATTTGTTAGCTTTTTAAACGGATATCCAATTAGGATCTCCCTGAAGGTTTGCTACACAGTCCAACGTATATTCCTTGTTGTCTGACACGACATTTCATTTTTTTTTTATTTTTTCTCTTTTTTTATAAAAAAAAAAAATTAAAAACAGTCCCCTTTAATAAATGTTTTTCATTTATTATCTGTTTCTGCTTGAGGGCAATTGTTCTTGTAGTTGTTAGATTTTTCAATTTGTTGTTGTTGTTGTTGTTTGCATTTCGTCAAGTAATAATTTTTCGTAGCCAAGTTGCAACGACTGCTACTGCAACTATTGTTGCTGCGTGCTACTGCTACTGCATGCTATCGGCGTTAGCAACGCGAGTTCAGGGTTGCCAGCACAAAAGTGCATTAAACGCACCTGGCATTGATCAAGATTAGATGCATTTGGCTGCCACAGCATTGCCACTATCGACGTCAGCATTTTAATGTATGTACACTGAGTACGAAATATACTACTCACACACACATACATACATTCTCACCATTTTATGCTCTCTTGCATACTCGCACAATAAGAACAGTGTTGCCGTGTTGGCTAAAATTATTTTTCTCTTAAATTTTTCTTACTTTTTTCTGACCGCAAATGTTTAAAGCAGGGTTCCTAACAAGAATAATTGGATTAGTTTTTTGGCTTATTTGGTAGATTCTGCGTATAGGAAATATTCACTCGTTTTTTATAGGTTATGTGTGGTTACATACGTATACATATACATAATTGGTCATTACAACTCTTCAGTCAGGATTACGACTTAGTTTCTCACAACACTTATGTTGTGTGTGTTAATTTTATACATGAGTGGCGGGGGACATACAGTTTAAAGTCGAATCCAAACGACAGATTTTTGAGAAACTTGTCGTGGCAATTTTATTTACTCTTCCAGAGTTTTTGCCAGAAATCTACTGAGAGGAAGTCGCCGTAGAAATACTTTTTGTATTTTGTTTTGATGTCTGGCCTGGTGCTCGAACCCTGGCTTTTTGTCTAATAAGCCAACACACTACCTACTAGACTACAGCGACTTCTTGTGTGGTTATTTTTACATAATCCAGTGTTGCTGGTCATTTGAAAAAAATAATTAGCTTCGTCGCCTATATCTCCGATCCCAAGTAAAGCTCGACCCTAAGGAGAACTGTTTTGGAATCCTCGATGCCATGGCTATCCGGCCCACTAGGCCCATTTGCCCCACAAATCCACTTTTTATTCGATTTTGACCGATTTATATGGAGCACTTTTTTTTACTCATATAGCTTTAGTCGCCTATATCTTCTGTCCCAAAGGTTAACCTACCGATACGAAATCAGTTTTGAGATTCTTGATCAACTAGCTACCCAGCCTACTAGGTTCGAAAACCGCATCCTTTTAAATTTCATCGAATTTTACCCGATTCATAGAGGTTTCTTCTTGAGTTTTCAACTTTTATTATCTCCAATGAGTAAATTGTTATCTTATTTTTTTTTAAATAATTCTCATTGGGTTAATATGTATTTATATATTATAGATCCAACAAAATGTCGTATTTTTCGCAAGTTGCATTTCTTTGGTAGATAACTTGCACTTTTTGGTCAACAGCTTGCATATTTTTGGTAGAGGACTTCCCTGTTTTAGGTCGATGACTTGCTTTTTTGGGTAGACGACTTGCATATTTTTAGTCAATGACATATTTTTCGTTTAAAGACTTGCATGTTCTTAGTCAATGACTTGTATTTTTTAGGTCGATGACTTGCATATTTTTGGGTCGATTACTTGCATGTTTAAGCTCCATGACTTGCATTTTTTGGGTATACGACTTGCATTTTTTTAGTTACTGACTTTCTTTTTTAGGTCGATGACTTGAATTTTTTCGTCAACAGCTTGCACTTTTTGGGTTGATGACTTGCATATTTTTGGTCCATGACTTGCATGTTTTTGGTTGATGAATTTCATTTTTTGATCGATGCAGTATTTTGATCGATTCTTGCATTTCTTCGGTTGATGACTTGCATTTTTTGATTCGATGATGACTTGCATTTTTTGGTCGATGACACACGTCTTTTGGTTAATGACTTGCATTTTTTGATTCGATGACTGTCATTTTGTTTTGACGATTTGCATTTTTCTTGGTCGATGATTTGCATTTTTTAGTCAATGGCTTGCATTTTTTTTGGGTCGATAACTTGCATTTTTTGATTTGATGACTGGCATTTTTTTTACAATTTGCATTTTTCTTGGTCGATGATTTGCATTTTTTAGTCAATGGCTTGCATTTTTTTTTTTTTGGATCGATAACTTGCATTTTTTGATTTGATGACTTGCATTTTTTGGTCAATAACTTGCATATGTGTGGTTGATAACTTCCATGTTCTTAGTCAATTACTTGTATTTCCAAGTCGATGACATGAATGTCTTTAGTTGATGACTTGCATAAAGAATATGACTTCTGTGATAACTTCACACGCATGTAAATGGTAGTCCTGATTAAAGGATTGTAAGGAAGTGGCTGGTCAGAAGACCGCTTAGTTAGGCAAATCCACATCCTTCAAGGAATGTGGTGAAAGACCTTTTGAGAATCAGTGAAGACCATATGAAATTGTTGCCTGAATTGATTAATAATTTAAATGAATCATACTCATAGGAAAACGATTAGATCAGATTGTTGTCTAAAGCCCGCTTGCTGATTGATATGGAACGATCAATATCGATAACAGCACATAACTCATCCCAAATTATTGAAATTTGAATTCGCTTAGAACTTTAGTTAAAAAAACAACTTTTAACATTATGGCAACACTTATTGAGAGTTTAATTGTAGCTTTGCTCGACGTGTTGCATAAATTCAAAAAAAATTTTTTTTCTAAATTAAGTTCTAAACAAACAAGTTTGTTTGGAGTTTGTTATTGTTTTTGTATATTTTTTAAAATTTTCTTTTTCTTTTTTAATAAAATTCGCAAACAATTGTTGTTTGAAGAGTGAGTTTTCCATGTGACGTTTGAATTTCTAGCTGTTGCTGCTGCTGTAGAATATTTTTCCTAAAAATAACCAGACTACCTTGAGTTCAGTGGGAAGGGAGTGAGATAGACGGACAGATAAGACAACAAGAATCATTCAACAATTTATTGGCATAAGAATAAATCTTTATAAAGCATATAATTTTAGTTGAATTAATTAAATAAGCAAATCTACCCACCTAATCAAAGTATCTTTTGAAAATTAGCTTTTGATTCTTGAAAGTAATCCCAGAAAAATTTGTGATAAAATATCAGCAAAATCGGGTGTATAAACTGAAAACTATGGAATCTAAAACACATGCGGAATTTGCATATGATTTCTTTCCTTAATGACTTACAAACTTGGTGGTATTTGGTTAGGGTTTAGAGGATCTGTCATTTATTTTCAACTCCACAGTTAGTGAATGTACTGCCCGCTTACAGAGACTTAAATTTTATTTGTCTTCACTGTGAAATTCTAAATTTTAAGGACAACAAGAATTTGATTTCGATTTTGAATTCGGTTACGATGGTAACTCTAATTTCTACTCCAGGTGATTTGATTCTGAGTAAGCCTTGGCATTTCTTTGAAAAAGGAGAAATCCGCAATAAAAGTTCACTTTCCTTCCCTTTTATGGCCCTATTTTCATGGTTGCAGTACTGAGTAGTTAAAGTCGCCGTAGTCTAGTAAGTAGTGTGTTGGCTTATTAGACGTAAAGCCAGGGTTCGAGCCCCAGGCCAGACATCAAAACAAAAATATGAAAAAAATATTTCTTAGGCGACTTCCTCTCAGCAGATTTCTGGCAAAAATTCTGAGTGTAAATGAAAATTTCCATGAAAAGTTTCTCAAAAATCTGTCGATCGAAGTCGACTTTAAACTGTAGGTCCCGCCACTCATGTATAAAATTAACACACACAACATGAGTGGTGTTGAGAAACTAGCTCGTAATCCTGACTGAGGGGTTGTAATGACCAATTATGTTATATGTATGTATTGGACAGCTGGACAGACTGATGTGGTACCCAAGATGTTCACATATACAAAAGAATAATACTACTGATGAGGCCACGATTCTATCATGTTGCGGGGGGTCATCAAAGCCTGTCAAATACAAACACAAAATAATGTAACTTTTAAGAAATTTTGACAGCAGTCAACTGACAGATGGCTGTTGACAGTAACAGTGTTGCACACTTTCATTTAAGAGAGAACTCTGAAGGAGATCCTCTAATATTTGACCACCCATTGCAACACATGTGTCGTTTGTAAAGTGATGAATTCATTCGTCAGTCGTCAATTCATTGTCTCACTTACATTACATATTACACCATTTCCTTTAGCGAAAACGATTTTTTTCCCTGTTACATTTTGAAAATGTAAGGAACGTTTATTTTTAAAAACTTTTCAAAATAATTTGTTTTTCATTGTTAGGTGAGAAGAATGTTTTATGAAGCGCAATGGAAATGGTGTAAGATTTAGTTTTCAATGAATGAAATTTATTTTTTCTTTTGAAAATGCCAGCCATTTGAAGAAATGAGGAAAAATAATCAAGTTCTTGGCAATAATTAGTACAAAAAAAAAACATCTGATGTTTGATGATGTTTCTTTAAAAATAAAAATAAAAGTGGGCCCTTAGCCACCACCTACCCACCTACGCTTTGAGGCCCTCTAAAGCCATAACTCATGTATTGAGAACAGACAGTTGCACGGTACATGATGATGATGTTTTTTGTTTTGGATTTTGAAATTCAAACAAAATTTATTTGAAAATTTCCATGCCATGCCATGCCATGCTATTGCCATGTCATGTCGTTATATTCTAATCTTTTTCTAGTTTTAACAAAAACAAAAACAAAAAAAAAATTACAATTTTGTGCCAGAATTTGGAAATGCTATACGCAGGGCAATGGTGCTACTAAAGGGTCCGCCAAATAACTTTATTTCTTTCGGAAATGCTTTAAAAAAAACTACTGAATATTTTCTGAAATTTTTTTTTTATTTGAAAGTACAACCCTTCCGGTTAATAATGGAAAATAATTTCATTCAAATGGCTGCCTCGGCTGGCCATACAGTAGCCTACACGATCGATCCAATGTTTAAGCACATTATCGATTGTGTGCAGCTGTATTTCACCAATGGCTTCGCGAATATTGTCCTTTAAAGCGTCAATTGTCTCTGGCTTGTCGGCGTAACACTTATCTTTGACGGCACCCCACAAATAATAGTCCAACGGTGTCAAATCGCAGCTCCGAGGTGGCCAAACGACATCAGCTCTGCGGTTGTGATAATGCGATCTTCAAAAACAGGGCGCAAAACATCGAGTGTAGCTTTGGCTGTGTGGCACGTAGCGCCGTCCTGTTGAAACCAAATGTTGCCAATGTCCTCCTCTTCAATTTTTGTGAACAAAAATTCGTTCAACATGGCCCGATAACGATCGCCATTGACTGTAACGGCCACTGCTTGCTTATTTTCGAAGAAAAATGGCCCAATTATGCCTTTGGACCAAAATCCGCACCAAACAGTGACTCGTTTTGGGTGCGTCGGCTTTTCAATGTATGTGTGCGGGTTTTCTGTGCCCCAAATGCGACAATTTTACATACCCCCGCCAAGATCAAAATGAGCTTCATTTGAAAAGATGATTTTTTTTTTTTGCCAAAATCGGCATCTTCTGTAAGTCGATCGCAGGCCCACTTAGGCGAAGCGAAAACGCACTGGATGGTCAATTGGCTTCAACTCCTGAACCAATTGGACTTTGTATGGCGTCATACCAAGGTCTTCATGCAAAATTCGTCTCAATGATGTCTCCGAAATGTTCAATTGCTGAGAACGACGGTGAATTGATGTTGATGGCGCTTCACGCACACTTTCTGCCACAGCAGCAATATTCTCGGGTGTACGCACTGTTTCTGGCTTTTCACGCTTTGGTTTATCGATGAGGATGCCAGTTTCTTTCACTTTTTTTTCACAAGATAACGAACATACGGAGCTGACGGTGCGCTCCTCTTCTTCCAAAATCCGTACGTAATTTTCGCACACATTCAGCAACATTACCATGATTTTCAAAGTAATGTCGCAATATTTCCCAGCGTTGTTCAAGCGTATACACAACCAAATTCGTTCAGCGGAAGGATAAAACTACTTAACTGTCAAATCAGACATGAGCTGAGTGTTACCATTCACGAAATAAGCACTAGTTGAGAAAAAAAAGCGTTAGATGGCGGACCCGATATTTGCCTGCCACATGCATTATGCTTAGAGACTCGTTCGTAAGGCTTACATATGTGTGTGCATACCACCTCTCCCTCGTTTCTCTACGTACATATGTGTCTGTTGGCCTGTCATTTTTTTTATTCTTTTTATTTGAAATAAAAATGACTGATGACTACGGTGTGTTGAAATGCGTAAGGCTTTCCACTGAAATAGAAAAAGAAGAAAAAAAATAATTTTTTTTTAAATTTATTTTTTTAAATAATTATTAACTTTTATTTTATATTTTTATTGTTTTTGTTGTTGTTTTTAGTGTCTATATTTACCTATTTTTTTCTGTGTTAATTTTTTTTCTTTTTTTCTTTGTTGGCTTATCTTTGTCTATGGTGTGTTGTATTTTTTTTTGTTGTTTTATCTTGACAACTATGTAAACAAATATTTTTTTGTTTTATTTTTGTTTTTGTTGTTGTTTTCTTTAATGAAAACAATTAGAAAAAAATGACCCAGAAAAATAATATTTTTTTTCCACTTTTTTTTCGTGTTACTCTGATAAGCCAAAAATAAACAGAATGTAAAAACAAAATTATTTAAAATAAAAACAACAACAGCAACAACAATAACAAAAATTTAAACAAATACTTTAAATAGTTAAATAAATTTGTTGTACTTGAAAAAAAAAAATATAAAGAAAAAACAAGAGGCGTCTTGGTCGCAATACCCAGTTAAAGTTACAAGTTTTCTATCCAGTGTTCCTCTTTTAGAATTCAAACTCTGTGCGTTATAAAGGCAAATAAAGGGTCCGCCAAATAACTTTTTTTTTGAAAGTGCTTTTAAAAAAAACTGAATATTTTCTGAAATTTCTTTTTTTATTTGAAAGTACAATCCTTTCGGTTAATAATGGAAAATAATTTCATTCAAATGGCTGCCTCGGCTGGCCATGCAGTAGCCTATACCAGAAGATGCCGATTTTGGCAAAAAAAAAATCATTTTTTCAGATGAAGCTCATTTTGATCTTGGCGGCTATGTGAACAAGCAAAATTGTCGCATTTGGGGCACAGAAAACCCGCATGCATACATTGAAAAGCCGACGCACCCAAAACGAGTCACTGTTTGGTGCAGATTTTGGTCCAGAGGCATAATTGGGCCATTTTTCTTCGAAAATGAGCAAGGAGTGGCCGTTACAGTCAATGGCGATCGTTATCGGGCCATGTTAAACGAATTTTTTTTTTTTTTCAAAAAATTGAAGAGGATTGGTAACATTTGGTTTCAACAGGACGGCGCTACGTGCCACACAGCCGAAGCTACACTCGATGTTCTGCGCCCTGTTTTTGAAGATCTTATTATCAGCCGCAGAGCTGATGTCGTTTGGCCACCTCGGAGCTGCGAATTGACACCGTTGGATTATTATTTGTGGGGTGCCGTCAAAAATAAGTGTTACGCCGACAAGCCAGAGACAATATTCTTGAAGCCATTGGTGAAATACAGCTGCACACAATCGATAATGTGCTTAAAAATTGGACCGATCGTGTAGGCTACTGCATGGGCAGCCGAGGCAGCCATTTTAATGAAATTATTTTCCATTATTAACCGGAAGGATTGTACTTTCAAATAAAAAAGGAATTTGAGAAAATATTCAGTAGTTTTTTTTAAAGCATTTTCAAAAAAAAAAAGTTATTTGGCGGACCCTTTAAAAGTAATCCTATAGGCCTTGGTATTCTATTTTAATCATTCTAGAAAAATGAAATGAAGAAACACACGAATAAACTATTCTAGGGCACATGCCCTGCTGACAGGTAGCATACATAATTTCTTTCTAAAACCCAGGAAAGCTAGCTTGAGTAGCGCCTCTCGAAGAACAACAAAAGTTCAAATCCTCATTGTATTCTTATTTATTGCAATGAAGCGCCACTCAGTACTGCAACCATGAAAATAGGGCCAAAAAATGGAAGGGGAAAGTGAAGTTTTATTATGGATTTCTCCTTTTTCAAGGATAATGCCAAGGATTACATACATAATTGGTCATTACAACCCTTCAGTCAGGATTACGACCTAGTTTCTCACAACACTTATGTTGTGTGTGTTAATTTAATAAATAAGTGGCGGCGGGACCTACAGTTTAAAGTCGATTCCGAAAGACAGATTTTTGAGAGAAACTCTTCATGGCAATTTTTTGTTTAACACTCAGAGTTTTTGCCAAAAATCTGCTGAGAGGAAGTCGCCGTAGAAATACTTTTTGTATTTTATTTTGATGTCTAGCCTGGGGCTCGAAGCCTGGCTTTACGTCTAATAAGCCAACACACTACCTACTAGGCTACGGCGACTTTTGGACTAGCCTAATACCCTGAAATATTTCAGGATGTTTCTAAGCGCCAACAAAATAAAAATTCTGTGCCTATTACTTGGCACGCAGTCGCGTGCTTTTTCTACCTGCATTAATGTTTCAAGATTCATCACTTGATTTCAAGAATATTTTCTGATGATTCATTCTCATTGTCACAGAATCTATATGTTGAGCTCAAGACAATCAGCCTTCTGTATAAGTGTAGCCTGAGCCTTCAGTGCTGCGTCAAAATACCAATTAACAACCTGAAGTTATTCCTGTTGAATCTGACCTCAGGTCTCCTCTTATTGTAATTTCCCAACAAAAGTTTTGAGTGCCCACAAATCCACTTAGTGTAAGAAAGAAGAGAGTTTGCCTCTCTTTAACTTTCCTTTCCTCCCACTTCATAGAAGTGTTCTGGCCCCATTCACGGCATAATGGCTGCCATTTTTGCGAACTCTTCTGCTTTCTCATTGCCGAGAATTCTTACACAACCTATGACCCAGTACGGGGTACCCTTATTCTGTCTGCCTAGCTGATCCTCTCTCTCCAGACAGTCCCATATTATCTTTGATTTCAACTTATAAGAGCCGAGTACTATAATGGCGGCCTGACTGTCGGAAATGCATATATCCTGTCTTGTACTTCCTATCCAAGTTGTACTGAACACTTCATTCAGTGACATAGACATGTGGTTGGAAGATACCCTCTAGTTTCCCCATGAGGTCGGAATATTTCTTTCTACTACCAAAAACTCCTGTTCCTGTTGCAAAATTCATTGTAGACCTATCTGTGTACCACAACATAGTATCTCTTTTAGGAGAGTATGCAAAATACTCCATTTATTGTTGTTCTCGCTTGCGAAGCACCATCCTAACTCACTGGTTACGTTCAGCAGACAGTTAAGGAGTAAGCTCTCAGCCAATCATTTCTTTAGGTTCCGATATCTCTTGAAGCATTTCATACTAGACTTGTCTCCCATAAACCAAACCATTCCTATTTGCAGCGGACTTAAACAGAGCTTGCAGCGCCGCTGTAGGATAGATTTTCATTGCTCTGTTATATCAGCACACGCTAGCTTCTGTACCTTGTTCTACTTCAATTGAACTGTTCAGATTTATTCCATCTGTTCAGACAATTGTCCCAGCTAGTAGCCAAGGGAAATTTATCCCAACAGGCTCACTTCCTCACCTCCTTTTACCAAAAGCTGGACGGTCACTGGGGCAAGGGTCTTTCGTTTCCAAATCCCCAGTTCTTGCAGGAGACTGACTGAAATCTTTTCCAGATAATCGTCAGCGGCTTGACATCATAATGTCTCATAAGCAACTCAGTTACGAGTCTCTTTGTGGCTGTGGGGTGGTGGTTCTAAGGCTATAGATAAATGCAAAGGCTTCTGTCAACATAGCTTTCCAACCTATTCACTCTCAACTTCTCTGCTATATACTGAGCCCATTACCCCATGAATTCATAGAGATAACAAACGGTTAAGCGTAGCATTAGTGGAGTCGAAAACCCAATCTAGCAAATGTGTCAGTCAACTCAAAACCAGGTTTAATTAAATTGAGCGGTCACCCTAGAAAGCAAAGCTCATTTGAGGCGAATAAGGTCCCGTTATAATATCGATTTTACCTACTACGCCGCTTTTGCGAAAGAAGGTGTAAATTTTATTCAATTCGCCTTTGGCTATACAGTCAACCATCTTATAACGCGGTACTCTCAGAACGCTGCTTCCATATAACGCGGAGCTGAAATTGCGGCAGCCCTCGTATAACGCGGTACTCTCAGAACGCGGTTTCCATATAACGCGGTAGACGGATTCCATACAACGCGCTACGATTTAGCCTGGTTTGTATGGTTAAATCCGGGTTTCTTATAGCGCGGTTTCCATACAACGCGGTACGCACTCACCGCGTTATAAGAGGGTTGACTGTACATGTTCTGCCATTAAACTGTAGTTTTGAACTGGTCTTGTAAGATATGGCCGAGCGTCGACATTAAGACTTCATGCCTATTCACTTATTCCGAGGCTATGTTGAGCAATACACACTTGAGATCTTTTTTGTCGATTCCAGTGGTCCGTTATCGAAGATATCCTTCTTATTCGGTACATTTCAGGTTTTCATCGTGAATACATCGATGCATCCACTTGATGTTCACTTTTTAAATTTCTAGCCATTAGCCAACAACGCCTCTAACAAAAGTTCGTTGTAATAAGCGATTAAAGAAAGCCTTTCGAAAAACTGATAAGACCGACAACATAACGATTTTAGGTCAAATCGTAGTTCGCCTGATAAAATCGATTTATTATGCTGCCCTGCATAACTGACATTAGAAGTTTCGAAATAGAAAAGACTTTTTAGATTACATATGTGGAGTGCATTAAAAAATACGACACATTCATAATTCCTAAGATTTCCAAATAAAAAAAATCAGGGAAATCAGGTCAGCGCTGAAGATTTGTTACCAGCAGGTGCGTAGCCAACTATAAATTTTTGGCAGGAAAAATTTTTAAAATTTGCATCAAACAATTATTTCTGAGTGTATTACTGACGATTATCTATCAGATAATTAGATGCATATCCACATTTCCATGTAAGGATCAAACTGAAATGTCCCGGCATTCTTAGACAATCATAGATGAGGTGCACTCTACACTCTAGGGATTTAAAAAGGGGTGTATGTATGTAAACATTATATTTTTTAAACAATGAATACTATGTTAACAGAGACTGCTAAGCTGGTTAAGTAAAGCCAGCTATGCTCGCTAGTGTAGGTGGCTGGCTAGCTAGTGTAGCTGGCTGGCTGGCTAGTATAGCAGCTGGCTGGCTAGCTAGTATAGCAGCTAGCTGCCTGGCTAGTATAGCAGCTAGATGGCTGGCTGGGTAGTATTGCAGCTATCTGGCTGGCTGGCTGGCTGGCTAGTATTGCAGCTAGCTGGCTGGCTGGGTAGTATAGCAGCTAGCTGGCTGGCTGGCTAGTATAGCGGCTAGTTGGCTGGCTGACTAGTTTAGCGGCTAGTTGGCTGGCTGGCTAGTTTAGCAGCTAATTGGCTGGCTGACTAGTTTAGCGGCTAGTTGGCTGGCTGGCTCGTTTAGCAGCTAGTTGGCTGGCTGGCTAGTATAGCAGCTAGCTGGCTGGCTAGTATTGCAGCTAGCTGGCTGGCTAGCTAGTATAGCAGCAAGTATAGCAGCCGGCTAGCTAGTATAGCTGGCTGGCTGGCTAGTATAGCTGGCTGGCTGGCTAGTATAGCTGGCTGGCTGGTTAGTATAGCTGGCTGGCTGGATAGTATAGCAGCTAGCTGGCTGGCTAGTATAGCAGATAGCTGGCTGGCTAGTATTGCAGCTAGCTGGCTGGCTAGCTAGTATAGCAGCAAGTATAGCAGCCGGCTAGCTAGTATAGCTGGCTGGCTGGCTAGTATAGCTGGCTGGCTGGCTAGTATAGCTGGCTGGCTGGTTAGTATAGCTGGCTGGCTGGCTAGTATAGCAGCTAGCTGGCTGGCTAGTATAGCAGATAGCTGGCTGGCTAGTATAGCAGATAGCTGGCTGGCTAGTATAGCAGCTAGCTGGCTGACTGGGTAGTATTGCAGTTAGCTGGCTGGGTGGGTAGTATAGCAGCTAGTTGGCTAGCTGGCTAGTACAGCATGCGACTGGAAAAAACATCAGCTATCTTGGACTGAAAAAAATTTAAAAATATTAAATACCACCTGGAAATATAAGGCATTACATATTAGAAATCAATATATTTCTTAGTGGGCGTGGCATATGTGGGCGGAAATAAATTTTGCTAAATAGCTGATGTTCTTTTCTATCGTATAGCCAAAACTCCATGTCGTTATCTCTTATAGTTTCCGAGTTATAAGCAAAATTGTAAAATTGTTTAACAAAAAACACTTGCTGCTGAATTCTGTTGGCCTGGTATTTTAAAAATTTTTTTGAAATTTTGAAAAATATCAAAACAACACATACACACACGCACATGTATGGTCGTATAACAATTTTACATTTTTGCGAATATCTCGGAAACTATAAGAGCTATGACAATCGGTTTTCACCGTGCGACTGGAAAAAACATCAGCTATCTTGGACTGAAAAAAATGTTTAAAAATATTAAATACCACCTGGAAATATAAGGCATTACATATAAGAAATCAATATATTTCTTAGTGGGCGTGGCATATGTGGGCGGAAAAAAATTTTGCTAAATAGCTGATGTTCTTTTCTATCGTATAGCCAAAACTCCATGTCGTTATCTCTTATAGTTTCCGAGTTATAAGCAAAATTTTAAAATTGTTTAACAAAAAACACTTGCTGCTGAATTCTGTTGGCCTGGTATTTTAAAAAATTTTTTGAAATTTTGAAAAATATCAAAACAACACATACACACACGCACATGTATGATCGTATAACAATTTTACATTTTTGCGAATATCTCGGAAACTATAAGAGCTAATGACAACCGGTTTTCACCATGCGACTGGAAAAAACATCAGCTATCTTGGACTGAAAAAAAATTTTAAAAATATTGAATACCACCTGAAATATAAGGCATTACATATAAGAAATCAATATATTTCTTAGTGGGCGTGGCATATGTGGGCGGAAAAAAATTTTGCTAAATAGCTGATGTTCTTTTCTATCGTATAGCCAAAACTCCATGTCGTTATCTCTTATAGTTTCCGAGTTATAAGCAAAATTGTAAAATTGTTTAACAAAAAACACTTGCTGCTGAATTCTGTTGGCCTGGTATTTTAAAAATTTTTTTGAAATTTTGAAAAATATCAAAACAACACATACACACACGCACATGTATGGTCGTATAACAATTTTACATTTTTGCGAATATCTCGGAAACTATAAGAGCTATGACAATCGGTTTTCACCGTGCGACTGGAAAAAACATCAGCTATCTTGGACTGAAAAAAATGTTTAAAAATATTAAATACCACCTGGAAATATAAGGCATTACATATAAGAAATCAATATATTTCTTAGTGGGCGTGGCATATGTGGGCGGAAATAAATTTTGCTAAATAGCTGATGTTCTTTTCTATCGTATAGCCAAAACTCCATGTCGTTATCTCTTATAGTTCCCGAGTTATAAGCAAAATTGTAAAATTGTTTAACAAAAAACACTTGCTGCTGAATTCTGTTGGCCTGGTATTTTAAAAAAAATTTTGAAATTTTGAAAAATATCAAAACAACACATACACACACGCACATGTATGGTCGTATAACAATTTTACATTTTTGCGAATATCTCGGAAACTATAAGAGCTAATGACAATCGGTTTTCACCGTGCGACTGGAAAAAACATCAGCTACCTTGGACTGAAAAAAATGTTTAAAAATATTAAATACCACCTGGAAATATAAGGCATTACATATAAGAAATCAATATATTTCTTAGTGGGCGTGGCATATGTGGGCGGAAATAAATTTTGCTAAATAGCTGATATTCTTTTCTATCGTATAGCCAAAACTCCATGTCGTTATCTCTTATAGTTCCCGAGTTATAAGCAAAATTGTAAAATTGTTTAACAAAAAACACTTGCTGCTGAATTCTGTTGGCCTGGTATTTTCAAAAAATTTTTGAAATTTTGAAAAATATCAAAACAACACATACACACACGCACATGTATGGTCGTATAACAATTTTACATTTTTGCGAATATCTCGGAAACTATAAGAGCTAATGACAATCGGTTTTCACCGTGCGACTGGAAAAAACATCAGCTATCTTGGACTGAAAAAAATGTTTAAAAATATTAAATACCACCTGGAAATATAAGGCATTATACATAAGAAATCAATATATTTCTTAGTGGGCGTGGCACATGGGCGGAAATAAATTTTGCTAAATAGCTGATGTTCTTTTCTATCGTATAGCCAAAACTCCATGTCGTTATCTCTTATAGTTCCCGAGTTATAAGCAAAATTGTAAAATTGTTTAACAAAAAACACTTGCTGCTGAATTCTGTTGGCCTGGTATTTTAAAAATTTTTTTGAAATTTTGAAAAATATCAAAACAACACATACACACACGCACATGTATGGTCGTATAACAATTTTACATTTTTGCGAATATCTCGGAAACTATAAGAGCTAATGACAATCGGTTTTCACCGTGCGACTGGAAAAAACATCAGCTATCTTGGACTGAAAAAAATGTTTAAAAATATTAAATACCACCTGGAAATATAAGGCATTACATATAAGAAATCAATATATTTCTTAGTGGGCGTGGCATATGTGGGCGGAAATAAATTTTGCTAAATAGCTGATATTCTTTTCTATCGTATAGCCAAAACTCCATGTCGTTATCTCTTATAGTTCCCGAGTTATAAGCAAAATTGTAAAATTGTTTAACAAAAAACACTTGCTGCTGAATTCTGTTGGCCTGGTATTTTAAAAAATTTTTTGAAATTTTGAAAAATATCAAAACAACACATACACACACGCACATGTATGGTCGTATAACAATTTTACATTTTTGCGAATATCTCGGAAACTATAAGAGCTAATGACAATCGGTTTTCACCGTGCGACTGGAAAAAACATCAGCTATCTTGGACTGAAAAAAATTTTAAAAATATTAAATACCACCTGGAAATATAAGGCATTATATATAAGAAATCAATATATTTCTTAGTGGGCGTGGCATATGTGGGCGGAAATAAATTTTGCTAAATAGCTGATATTCTTTTCTATCGTATAGCCAAAACTCCATGTCGTTATCTCTTATAGTTCCCGAGTTATAAGCAAAATTGTAAAATTGTTTAACAAAAAACACTTGCTGCTGAATTCTGTTGGCCTGGTATTTTAAAAAAATTTTTGATATTTTGAAAAATATCAAAACAACACATACACACACGCACATGTATGGTCGTATAACAATTTTACATTTTTGCGAATATCTCGGAAACTATAAGAGCTAATGACAATCGGTTTTCACCGTGCGACTGGAAAAAACATCAGCTATCTTGGACTGAAAAAAATGTTTAAAAATATTAAATACCACCTGGAAATATAAGGCATTACATGTAAGAAATCAATATATTTCTTAGTGGGCGTGGCATATGTGGGCGGAAATAAATTTTGCTAAATAGCTGATGTTCTTTTCTATCGTATAGCCAAAACTCCATGTCGTTATCTCTTATAGTTCCCGAGTTATAAGCAAAATTGTAAAATTGTTTAACAAAAAACACTTGCTGCTGAATTCTGTTGGCCTGGTATTTTCAAAAAATTTTTGAAATTTTGAAAAATATCAAAACAACACATACACACACGCACATGTATGGTCGTATAACAATTTTACATTTTTGCGAATATCTCGGAAACTATAAGAGCTAATGACAATCGGTTTTCACCGTGCGACTGGAAAAAACATCAGCTATCTTGGACTGAAAAAATTTTTTAAAAATATTAAATACCACCTGGAAATATAAGGCATTATATATAAGAAATCAATATATTTCTTAGTGGGCGTGGCATATGTGGGCGGAAATAAATTTTGCTAAATAGCCGATGTTCTTTTCTATCGTATAGCCAAAACTCCATGTCGTTATCTCTTATAGTTTCCGAGTTATAAGCAAAATTGTAAAATTGTTTAACAAAAAACACTTGCTGCTGAATTCTGTTGGCCTGGTATTTTAAAAAATTTTTTGAAATTTTGAAAAATATCAAAACAACACATACACACACGCACATGTATGGTCGTATAACAATTTTACATTTTTGCGAATATCTCGGAAACTATAAGAGCTAATGACAATCGGTTTTCACCGTGCGACTGGAAAAAACATCAGCTATCTTGGACTGAAAAAAATTTTAAAAATATTAAATACCACCTGGAAATATAAGGCATTATATATAAGAAATCAATATATTTCTTAGTGGGCGTGGCATATGTGGGCGGAAATAAATTTTGCTAAATAGCTGATGTTCTTTTCTATCGTATAGCCAAAACTCCATGTCGTTATCTCTTATAGTTCCCGAGTTATAAGCAAAATTGTAAAATTGTTTAACAAAAAACACTTGCTGCTGAATTCTGTTGGCCTGGTATTTTCAAAAAATTTTTGAAATTTTGAAAAATATCAAAACAACACATACACACACGCACATGTATGGTCGTATAACAATTTTACATTTTTGCGAATATCTCGGAAACTATAAGAGCTAATGACAATCGGTTTTCACCGTGCGACTGGAAAAAACATCAGCTATCTTGGACTGAAAAAAAATTTTTAAAAATATTAAATACCACCTGGAAATATAAGGCATTATATATAAGAAATCAATATATTTCTTAGTGGGCGTGGCATATGTGGGCGGAAATAAATTTTGCTAAATAGCCGATGTTCTTTTCTATCGTATAGCCAAAACTCCATGTCGTTATCTCTTATAGTTTCCGAGTTATAAGCAAAATTGTAAAATTGTTTAACAAAAAACACTTGCTGCTGAATTCTGTTGGCCTGGTATTTTCAAAAATTTTTTGAAATTTTGAAAAATATCAAAACAACACATACACACACGCACATGTATGATCGTATAACAATTTTACATTTTTACGAATATCTCGGAAACTGTAAGAGCTAATGACAATCGGTTTTCACCGTGCGACTGGAAAAAACATCAGCTATCTTGGACTGAAAAAAATTTTTAAAAATATTAAATACCACCTGGAAATATAAGGCATTATATATAAGAAATCAATATATTTCTTAGTGGGCGTGGCATATGTGGGCGGAAATAAATTTTGCTAAATAGCCGATGTTCTTTTCTATCGTATAGCCAAAACTCCATGTCGTTATCTCTTATAGTTTCCGAGTTATAAGCAAAATTGTAAAATTGTTTAACAAAAAACACTTGCTGCTGAATTCTGTTGGCCTGGTATTTTGAAAAAAATTTTGAAATTTTGAAAAATATCAAAACAACACATACACACACGCACATGTATGATCGTATAACAATTTTACATTTTTGCGAATATCTCGGAAACTATAAGAGCTAATGACAATCGGTTTTCACCGTGCGACTGGAAAAAACATCAGCTATCTTGGACTGAAAAAAATTTTAAAAATATTAAATACCACCTGGAAATATAAGGCATTACATGTAAGAAATCAATATATTTCTTAGTGGGCGTGGCATATGTGGGCGGAAATAAATTTTGCTAAATAGCTGATGTTCTTTTCTATCGTATAGCCAAAACTCCATGTCGTTATCTCTTATAGTTCCCGAGTTATAAGCAAAATTGTAAAATTGTTTAACAAAAAACACTTGCTGCTGAATTCTGTTGGCCTGGTATTTTCAAAAAATTTTTGAAATTTTGAAAAATATCAAAACAACACATACACACACGCACATGTATGGTCGTATAACAATTTTACATTTTTGCGAATATCTCGGAAACTATAAGAGCTAATGACAATCGGTTTTCACCGTGCGACTGGAAAAAACATCAGCTATCTTGGACTGAAAAAAAATTTTTAAAAATATTAAATACCACCTGGAAATATAAGGCATTATATATAAGAAATCAATATATTTCTTAGTGGGCGTGGCATATGTGGGCGGAAATAAATTTTGCTAAATAGCCGATGTTCTTTTCTATCGTATAGCCAAAACTCCATGTCGTTATCTCTTATAGTTTCCGAGTTATAAGCAAAATTGTAAAATTGTTTAACAAAAAACACTTGCTGCTGAATTCTGTTGGCCTGGTATTTTCAAAAATTTTTTGAAATTTTGAAAAATATCAAAACAACACATACACACACGCACATGTATGGTCGTATAACAATTTTACATTTTTGCGAATATCTCGGAAACTATAAGAGCTAATGACAATCGGTTTTCACCGTGCGACTGGAAAAAACATCAGCTATCTTGGACTGAAAAAAAATTTTTAAAAATATTAAATACCACCTGGAAATATAAGGCATTATATATAAGAAATCAATATATTTCTTAGTGGGCGTGGCATATGTGGGCGGAAATAAATTTTGCTAAATAGCCGATGTTCTTTTCTATCGTATAGCCAAAACTCCATGTCGTTATCTCTTATAGTTTCCGAGTTATAAGCAAAATTGTAAAATTGTTTAACAAAAAACACTTGCTGCTGAATTCTGTTGGCCTGGTATTTTCAAAAATTTTTTGAAATTTTGAAAAATATCAAAACAACACATACACACACGCACATGTATGATCGTATAACAATTTTACATTTTTACGAATATCTCGGAAACTGTAAGAGCTAATGACAATCGGTTTTCACCGTGCGACTGGAAAAAACATCAGCTATCTTGGACTGAAAAAAATTTTTAAAAATATTAAATACCACCTGGAAATATAAGGCATTATATATAAGAAATCAATATATTTCTTAGTGGGCGTGGCATATGTGGGCGGAAATAAATTTTGCTAAATAGCCGATGTTCTTTTCTATCGTATAGCCAAAACTCCATGTCGTTATCTCTTATAGTTTCCGAGTTATAAGCAAAATTGTAAAATTGTTTAACAAAAAACACTTGCTGCTGAATTCTGTTGGCCTGGTATTTTGAAAAAAATTTTGAAATTTTGAAAAATATCAAAACAACACATACACACACGCACATGTATGATCGTATAACAATTTTACATTTTTGCGAATATCTCGGAAACTATAAGAGCTAATGACAATCGGTTTTCACCGTGCGACTGGAAAAAACATCAGCTATCTTGGACTGAAAAAAATTTTAAAAATATTAAATACCACCTGGAAATATAAGGCATTACATGTAAGAAATCAATATATTTCTTAGTGGGCGTGGCATATGTGGGCGGAAATAAATTTTGCTAAATAGCTGATGTTCTTTTCTATCGTATAGCCAAAACTCCATGTCGTTATCTCTTATAGTTCCCGAGTTATAAGCAAAATTGTAAAATTGTTTAACAAAAAACACTTGCTGCTGAATTCTGTTGGCCTGGTATTTTCAAAAAATTTTTGAAATTTTGAAAAATATCAAAACAACACATACACACACGCACATGTATGGTCGTATAACAATTTTACATTTTTGCGAATATCTCGGAAACTATAAGAGCTAATGACAATCGGTTTTCACCGTGCGACTGGAAAAAACATCAGCTATCTTGGACTGAAAAAAAATTTTTAAAAATATTAAATACCACCTGGAAATATAAGGCATTATATATAAGAAATCAATATATTTCTTAGTGGGCGTGGCATATGTGGGCGGAAATAAATTTTGCTAAATAGCCGATGTTCTTTTCTATCGTATAGCCAAAACTCCATGTCGTTATCTCTTATAGTTTCCGAGTTATAAGCAAAATTGTAAAATTGTTTAACAAAAAACACTTGCTGCTGAATTCTGTTGGCCTGGTATTTTCAAAAATTTTTTGAAATTTTGAAAAATATCAAAACAACACATACACACACGCACATGTATGATCGTATAACAATTTTACATTTTTACGAATATCTCGGAAACTGTAAGAGCTAATGACAATCGGTTTTCACCGTGCGACTGGAAAAAACATCAGCTATCTTGGACTGAAAAAAATTTTTAAAAATATTAAATACCACCTGGAAATATAAGGCATTATATATAAGAAATCAATATATTTCTTAGTGGGCGTGGCATATGTGGGCGGAAATAAATTTTGCTAAATAGCCGATGTTCTTTTCTATCGTATAGCCAAAACTCCATGTCGTTATCTCTTATAGTTCCCGAGTTATAAGCAAAATTGTAAAATTGTTTAACAAAAAACACTTGCTGCTGAATTCTGTTGGCCTGGTATTTTAAAAAATTTTTTGAAATTTTGAAAAATATCAAAACAACACATACACACACGCACATGTATGGTCGTATAACAATTTTACATTTTTGCGAATATCTCGGAAACTATAAGAGCTAATGACAATCGGTTTTCACCGTGCGACTGGAAAAAACATCAGCTATCTTGGACTGAAAAAAAATTTAAAAATATTAAATACTACCTGGAAATATAAGGCATTACATGTAAGAAATCAATATATTTCTTAGTGGGCGTGGCATATGTGGGCGGAAATAAATTTTGCTAAATAACCGATGTTCTTTTCTATCGTATAGCCAAAACTCCATGTCGTTATCTCTTATAGTTTCCGAGTTATAAGCAAAATTGTAAAATTGTTTAACAAAAAACACTTGCTGCTGAATTCTGTTGGCCTGGTATTTTGAAAAAATTTTTTGAAATTTTGAAAAATATCAAAACAACACATACACACACGCACATGTATGATCGTATAACAATTTTACATTTTTGCGAATATCTCGGAAACTATAAGAGCTAATGACAATCGGTTTTCACCGTGCGACGGGAAAAAACATCAGCTATCTTGGACTGAAAAAAATTTAAAAATATTAAATACTACCTGGAAATATAAGGCATTATATATAAGAAATCAATATATTTCCTAGTGGGCGTGGCATATGTGGGCGGAAATAAATTTTGCTAAATAGCTGATGTTCTTTTCTATCGTATAGCCAAAACTCCATGTCGTTATCTCTTATAGTTTCCGAGTTATAAGCAAAATTGTAAAATTGTTTAACAAAAAACACTTGCTGCTGAATTCTGTTGGCCTGGTATTTTGAAAAAATTTTTGAAATTTTGAAAAATATCAAAACAACACATACACACACGCACATGTATGATCGTATAACAATTTTACATTTTTGCGAATATCTCGGAAACTATAAGAGCTAATGACAATCGGTTTTCACCGTGCGACTGGAAAAAACATCAGCTATCTTGGACTGAAAAAAAATTTTAAAAATATTAAATACTACCTGGAAATATAAGGCATTATATATAAGAAATCAATATATTTCTTAGTGGGCGTGGCATATGTGGGCGAAAATAAATTTTGCTAAATAGCTGATGTTCTTTTCTATCGTATAGCCAAAACTCCATGTCGTTATCTCTTATAGTTTCCGAGATATTCGCAAAAATGTAAAATTGTTTAACAAAAAACACTTGCTGCTGAATTCTGTTGGCCTGGTATTTTGAAAAAATTTTTGAAATTTTGAAAAATATCAAAACAACACATACACACACGCACATGTATGATCGTATAACAATTTTACATTTTTGCGAATATCTCGGAAACTATAAGAGCTAATGACAATCGGTTTTCACCGTGCGACTGGAAAAAACATCAGCTATCTTGGACTGAAAAAAAATTTAAAAATATTAAATACTACCTGGAAATATAAGGCATTACATGTAAGAAATCAATATATTTCTTAGTGGGCGTGGCATATGTGGGCGGAAATAAATTTTGCTAAATAACCGATGTTCTTTTCTATCGTATAGCCAAAACTCCATGTCGTTATCTCTTATAGTTTCCGAGTTATAAGCAAAATTGTAAAATTGTTTAACAAAAAACACTTGCTGCTGAATTCTGTTGGCCTGGTATTTTGAAAAAATTTTTTGAAATTTTGAAAAATATCAAAACAACACATACACACACGCACATGTATGATCGTATAACAATTTTACATTTTTGCGAATATCTCGGAAACTATAAGAGCTAATGACAATCGGTTTTCACCGTGCGACGGGAAAAAACATCAGCTATCTTGGACTGAAAAAAATTTAAAAATATTAAATACTACCTGGAAATATAAGGCATTATATATAAGAAATCAATATATTTCTTAGTGGGCGTGGCATATGTGGGCGGAAATAAATTTTGCTAAATAGCTGATGTTCTTTTCTATCGTATAGCCAAAACTCCATGTCGTTATCTCTTATAGTTTCCGAGTTATAAGCAAAATTGTAAAATTGTTTAACAAAAAACACTTGCTGCTGAATTCTGTTGGCCTGGTATTTTGAAAAAATTTTTGAAATTTTGAAAAATATCAAAACAACACATACACACACGCACATGTATGATCGTATAACAATTTTACATTTTTGCGAATATCTCGGAAACTATAAGAGCTAATGACAATCGGTTTACACCGTGCGACTGGAAAAAACATCAGCTATCTTGGACTGAAAAAAAATTTTAAAAATATTAAATACTACCTGGAAATATAAGGCATTATATATAAGAAATCAATATATTTCCTAGTGGGCGTGGCATATGTGGGCGGAAATAAATTTTGCTAAATAGCTGATGTTCTTTTCTATCGTATAGCCAAAACTCCATGTCGTTATCTCTTATAGTTTCCGAGTTATAAGCAAAATTGTAAAATTGTTTAACAAAAAACACTTGCTGCTGAATTCTGTTGGCCTGGTATTTTGAAAAAATTTTTGAAATTTTGAAAAATATCAAAACAACACATACACACACGCACATGTATGATCGTATAACAATTTTACATTTTTGCGAATATCTCGGAAACTATAAGAGCTAATGACAATCGGTTTTCACCGTGCGACTGGAAAAAACATCAGCTATCTTGGACTGAAAAAAAATTTTAAAAATATTAAATACTACCTGGAAATATAAGGCATTATATATAAGAAATCAATATATTTCTTAGTGGGCGTGGCATATGTGGGCGAAAATAAATTTTGCTAAATAGCTGATGTTCTTTTCTATCGTATAGCCAAAACTCCATGTCGTTATCTCTTATAGTTTCCGAGTTATAAGCAAAATTGTAAAATTGTTTAACAAAAAACACTTGCTGCTGAATTCTGTTGGCCTGGTATTTTGAAAAAATTTTTGAAATTTTGAAAAATATCAAAACAACACATACACACACGCACATGTATGATCGTATAACAATTTTACATTTTTGCGAATATCTCGGAAACTATAAGAGCTAATGACAATCGGTTTTCACCGTGCGACTGGAAAAAACATCAGCTATCTTGGACTGAAAAAAAATTTTAAAAATATTAAATACTACCTGGAAATATAAGGCATTATATAAGAAATCAATATATTTCTTAGTGGGCGTGGCATATGTGGGCGGAAATAAATTTTGCTAAATAGCCGATGTTCTTTTCTATCGTATAGCCAAAACTCCATGTCGTTATCTCTTATAGTTTCCGAGTTATAAGCAAAATTGTAAAATTGTTTAACAAAAAACACTTGCTGCTGAATTCTGTTGGCCTGGTATTTTGAAAAAATTTTTGAAATTTTGAAAAATATCAAAACAACACATACACACACGCACATGTATGATCGTATAACAATTTTACATTTTTGCGAATATCTCGGAAACTATAAGAGCTAATGACAATCGGTTTTCACTGTGCGACTGGAAAAAACATCAGCTATCTTGGACTGAAAAAAATTTTAAAAATATTAAATACCACCTGGAATTATAAGGCATTATATATAAGAAATCAATATATTTCTTAGTGGGCGTGGCACATGTGGGCGGAAATAAATTTTGCTAAATAGCTGATGTTCTTTTCTATCGTATAGCCAAAACTCCATGTCGTTATCTCTTATAGTTTCCGAGTTATAAGCAAAATTGTAAAATTGTTTAA
The DNA here is from genome assembly GCA_958299815.1 of Sarcophaga carnaria. NCBI lineage: Eukaryota > Metazoa > Arthropoda > Insecta > Diptera > Sarcophagidae > Sarcophaga > Sarcophaga carnaria. The sequence goes on along the minus strand of OY283149.1, from coordinate 13,675,496 downwards.
CAAAAAACACTTGCTGCTGAATTCTGTTGGCCTGGTATTTTAAAAAAAATTTTTAAATTTTGAAAAATATCAAAACAACACATACACACACGCACATGTATGGTCGTATAACAATTTTACATTTTTGCGAATATCTCGGAAACTATAAGAGCTAATGACAATCGGTTTTCACCGTGCGACTGGAAAAAACATCAGCTATCTTGGACTGAAAAAAATTTTTAAAAATATTAAATACCACCTGGAAATATAAGGCATTATATATAAGAAATCAATATATTTCTTAGTGGGCGTGGCATATGTGGGCGGAAATAAATTTTGCTAAATAGCTGATGTTCTTTTCTATCGTATAGCCAAAACTCCATGTCGTTATCTCTTATAGTTCCCGAGTTATAAGCAAAATTGTAAAATTGTTTAACAAAAAACACTTGCTGCTGAATTCTGTTGGCCTGGTATTTTCAAAAAAATTTTGAAATTTTGAAAAATATCAAAACAACACATACACACACGCACATGTATGGTCGTATAACAATTTTACATTTTTGCGAATATCTCGGAAACTATAAGAGCTAATGACAATCGGTTTTCACCGTGCGACTGGAAAAAACATCAGCTATCTTGGACTGAAAAAAAATTTTTAAAAATATTAAATACCACCTGGAAATATAAGGCATTATATATAAGAAATCAATATATTTCTTAGTGGGCGTGGCATATGTGGGCGGAAATAAATTTTGCTAAATAGCCGATGTTCTTTTCTATCGTATAGCCAAAACTCCATGTCGTTATCTCTTATAGTTTCCGAGTTATAAGCAAAATTGTAAAATTGTTTAACAAAAAACACTTGCTGCTGAATTCTGTTGGCCTGGTATTTTCAAAAATTTTTTGAAATTTTGAAAAATATCAAAACAACACATACACACACGCACATGTATGATCGTATAACAATTTTACATTTTTACGAATATCTCGGAAACTGTAAGAGCTAATGACAATCGGTTTTCACCGTGCGACTGGAAAAAACATCAGCTATCTTGGACTGAAAAAAATTTTTAAAAATATTAAATACCACCTGGAAATATAAGGCATTATATATAAGAAATCAATATATTTCTTAGTGGGCGTGGCATATGTGGGCGGAAATAAATTTTGCTAAATAGCCGATGTTCTTTTCTATCGTATAGCCAAAACTCCATGTCGTTATCTCTTATAGTTTCCGAGTTATAAGCAAAATTGTAAAATTGTTTAACAAAAAACACTTGCTGCTGAATTCTGTTGGCCTGGTATTTTGAAAAAAATTTTGAAATTTTGAAAAATATCAAAACAACACATACACACACGCACATGTATGATCGTATAACAATTTTACATTTTTGCGAATATCTCGGAAACTATAAGAGCTAATGACAATCGGTTTTCACCGTGCGACTGGAAAAAACATCAGCTATCTTGGACTGAAAAAAATTTTAAAAATATTAAATACCACCTGGAAATATAAGGCATTACATGTAAGAAATCAATATATTTCTTAGTGGGCGTGGCATATGTGGGCGGAAATAAATTTTGCTAAATAGCTGATGTTCTTTTCTATCGTATAGCCAAAACTCCATGTCGTTATCTCTTATAGTTCCCGAGTTATAAGCAAAATTGTAAAATTGTTTAACAAAAAACACTTGCTGCTGAATTCTGTTGGCCTGGTATTTTCAAAAAATTTTTGAAATTTTGAAAAATATCAAAACAACACATACACACACGCACATGTATGGTCGTATAACAATTTTACATTTTTGCGAATATCTCGGAAACTATAAGAGCTAATGACAATCGGTTTTCACCGTGCGACTGGAAAAAACATCAGCTATCTTGGACTGAAAAAAAATTTTTAAAAATATTAAATACCACCTGGAAATATAAGGCATTATATATAAGAAATCAATATATTTCTTAGTGGGCGTGGCATATGTGGGCGGAAATAAATTTTGCTAAATAGCCGATGTTCTTTTCTATCGTATAGCCAAAACTCCATGTCGTTATCTCTTATAGTTTCCGAGTTATAAGCAAAATTGTAAAATTGTTTAACAAAAAACACTTGCTGCTGAATTCTGTTGGCCTGGTATTTTCAAAAATTTTTTGAAATTTTGAAAAATATCAAAACAACACATACACACACGCACATGTATGGTCGTATAACAATTTTACATTTTTGCGAATATCTCGGAAACTATAAGAGCTAATGACAATCGGTTTTCACCGTGCGACTGGAAAAAACATCAGCTATCTTGGACTGAAAAAAAATTTTTAAAAATATTAAATACCACCTGGAAATATAAGGCATTATATATAAGAAATCAATATATTTCTTAGTGGGCGTGGCATATGTGGGCGGAAATAAATTTTGCTAAATAGCCGATGTTCTTTTCTATCGTATAGCCAAAACTCCATGTCGTTATCTCTTATAGTTTCCGAGTTATAAGCAAAATTGTAAAATTGTTTAACAAAAAACACTTGCTGCTGAATTCTGTTGGCCTGGTATTTTCAAAAATTTTTTGAAATTTTGAAAAATATCAAAACAACACATACACACACGCACATGTATGATCGTATAACAATTTTACATTTTTACGAATATCTCGGAAACTGTAAGAGCTAATGACAATCGGTTTTCACCGTGCGACTGGAAAAAACATCAGCTATCTTGGACTGAAAAAAATTTTTAAAAATATTAAATACCACCTGGAAATATAAGGCATTATATATAAGAAATCAATATATTTCTTAGTGGGCGTGGCATATGTGGGCGGAAATAAATTTTGCTAAATAGCCGATGTTCTTTTCTATCGTATAGCCAAAACTCCATGTCGTTATCTCTTATAGTTTCCGAGTTATAAGCAAAATTGTAAAATTGTTTAACAAAAAACACTTGCTGCTGAATTCTGTTGGCCTGGTATTTTGAAAAAAATTTTGAAATTTTGAAAAATATCAAAACAACACATACACACACGCACATGTATGATCGTATAACAATTTTACATTTTTGCGAATATCTCGGAAACTATAAGAGCTAATGACAATCGGTTTTCACCGTGCGACTGGAAAAAACATCAGCTATCTTGGACTGAAAAAAATTTTAAAAATATTAAATACCACCTGGAAATATAAGGCATTACATGTAAGAAATCAATATATTTCTTAGTGGGCGTGGCATATGTGGGCGGAAATAAATTTTGCTAAATAGCTGATGTTCTTTTCTATCGTATAGCCAAAACTCCATGTCGTTATCTCTTATAGTTCCCGAGTTATAAGCAAAATTGTAAAATTGTTTAACAAAAAACACTTGCTGCTGAATTCTGTTGGCCTGGTATTTTCAAAAAATTTTTGAAATTTTGAAAAATATCAAAACAACACATACACACACGCACATGTATGGTCGTATAACAATTTTACATTTTTGCGAATATCTCGGAAACTATAAGAGCTAATGACAATCGGTTTTCACCGTGCGACTGGAAAAAACATCAGCTATCTTGGACTGAAAAAAAATTTTTAAAAATATTAAATACCACCTGGAAATATAAGGCATTATATATAAGAAATCAATATATTTCTTAGTGGGCGTGGCATATGTGGGCGGAAATAAATTTTGCTAAATAGCCGATGTTCTTTTCTATCGTATAGCCAAAACTCCATGTCGTTATCTCTTATAGTTTCCGAGTTATAAGCAAAATTGTAAAATTGTTTAACAAAAAACACTTGCTGCTGAATTCTGTTGGCCTGGTATTTTCAAAAATTTTTTGAAATTTTGAAAAATATCAAAACAACACATACACACACGCACATGTATGATCGTATAACAATTTTACATTTTTACGAATATCTCGGAAACTGTAAGAGCTAATGACAATCGGTTTTCACCGTGCGACTGGAAAAAACATCAGCTATCTTGGACTGAAAAAAATTTTTAAAAATATTAAATACCACCTGGAAATATAAGGCATTATATATAAGAAATCAATATATTTCTTAGTGGGCGTGGCATATGTGGGCGGAAATAAATTTTGCTAAATAGCCGATGTTCTTTTCTATCGTATAGCCAAAACTCCATGTCGTTATCTCTTATAGTTTCCGAGTTATAAGCAAAATTGTAAAATTGTTTAACAAAAAACACTTGCTGCTGAATTCTGTTGGCCTGGTATTTTGAAAAATTTTTTTGAAATTTTGAAAAATATCAAAACAACACATACACACACGCACATGTATGATCGTATAACAATTTTACATTTTTGCGAATATCTCGGAAACTATAAGAGCTAATGACAATCGGTTTTCACCGTGCGACTGGAAAAAACATCAGCTATCTTGGACTGAAAAAAAATTTAAAAATATTAAATACTACCTGGAAATATAAGGCATTACATGTAAGAAATCAATATATTTCTTAGTGGGCGTGGCATATGTGGGCGGAAATAAATTTTGCTAAATAGCTGATGTTCTTTTCTATCGTATAGCCAAAACTCCATGTCGTTATCTCTTATAGTTTCCGAGTTATAAGCAAAATTGTAAAATTGTTTAACAAAAAACACTTGCTGCTGAATTCTGTTGGCCTGGTATTTTGAAAAAATTTTTGAAATTTTGAAAAATATCAAAACAACACATACACACACGCACATGTATGGTCGTATAACAATTTTACATTTTTGCGAATATCTCGGAAACTATAAGAGCTAATGACAATCGGTTTTCACCGTGCGACTGGAAAAAACATCAGCTATCTTGGACTGAAAAAAAATTTAAAAATATTAAATACTACCTGGAAATATAAGGCATTACATGTAAGAAATCAATATATTTCTTAGTGGGCGTGGCATATGTGGGCGGAAATAAATTTTGCTAAATAACCGATGTTCTTTTCTATCGTATAGCCAAAACTCCATGTCGTTATCTCTTATAGTTTCCGAGTTATAAGCAAAATTGTAAAATTGTTTAACAAAAAACACTTGCTGCTGAATTCTGTTGGCCTGGTATTTTGAAAAAATTTTTTGAAATTTTGAAAAATATCAAAACACATACACACACGCACATGTATGATCGTATAACAATTTTACATTTTTGCGAATATCTCGGAAACTATAAGAGCTAATGACAATCGGTTTTCACCGTGCGACGGGAAAAAACATCAGCTATCTTGGACTGAAAAAAATTTAAAAATATTAAATACTACCTGGAAATATAAGGCATTATATATAAGAAATCAATATATTTCCTAGTGGGCGTGGCATATGTGGGCGGAAATAAATTTTGCTAAATAGCTGATGTTCTTTTCTATCGTATAGCCAAAACTCCATGTCGTTATCTCTTATAGTTTCCGAGTTATAAGCAAAATTGTAAAATTGTTTAACAAAAAACACTTGCTGCTGAATTCTGTTGGCCTGGTATTTTGAAAAAATTTTTGAAATTTTGAAAAATATCAAAACAACACATACACACACGCACATGTATGATCGTATAACAATTTTACATTTTTGCGAATATCTCGGAAACTATAAGAGCTAATGACAATCGGTTTTCACCGTGCGACTGGAAAAAACATCAGCTATCTTGGACTGAAAAAAAATTTTAAAAATATTAAATACTACCTGGAAATATAAGGCATTATATATAAGAAATCAATATATTTCTTAGTGGGCGTGGCATATGTGGGCGAAAATAAATTTTGCTAAATAGCTGATGTTCTTTTCTATCGTATAGCCAAAACTCCATGTCGTTATCTCTTATAGTTTCCGAGATATTCGCAAAAATGTAAAATTGTTTAACAAAAAACACTTGCTGCTGAATTCTGTTGGCCTGGTATTTTGAAAAAATTTTTGAAATTTTGAAAAATATCAAAACAACACATACACACACGCACATGTATGATCGTATAACAATTTTACATTTTTGCGAATATCTCGGAAACTATAAGAGCTAATGACAATCGGTTTTCACCGTGCGACTGGAAAAAACATCAGCTATCTTGGACTGAAAAAAAATTTAAAAATATTAAATACTACCTGGAAATATAAGGCATTACATGTAAGAAATCAATATATTTCTTAGTGGGCGTGGCATATGTGGGCGGAAATAAATTTTGCTAAATAACCGATGTTCTTTTCTATCGTATAGCCAAAACTCCATGTCGTTATCTCTTATAGTTTCCGAGTTATAAGCAAAATTGTAAAATTGTTTAACAAAAAACACTTGCTGCTGAATTCTGTTGGCCTGGTATTTTGAAAAAATTTTTTGAAATTTTGAAAAATATCAAAACAACACATACACACACGCACATGTATGATCGTATAACAATTTTACATTTTTGCGAATATCTCGGAAACTATAAGAGCTAATGACAATCGGTTTTCACCGTGCGACGGGAAAAAACATCAGCTATCTTGGACTGAAAAAAATTTAAAAATATTAAATACTACCTGGAAATATAAGGCATTATATATAAGAAATCAATATATTTCTTAGTGGGCGTGGCATATGTGGGCGGAAATAAATTTTGCTAAATAGCTGATGTTCTTTTCTATCGTATAGCCAAAACTCCATGTCGTTATCTCTTATAGTTTCCGAGTTATAAGCAAAATTGTAAAATTGTTTAACAAAAAACACTTGCTGCTGAATTCTGTTGGCCTGGTATTTTGAAAAAATTTTTGAAATTTTGAAAAATATCAAAACAACACATACACACACGCACATGTATGATCGTATAACAATTTTACATTTTTGCGAATATCTCGGAAACTATAAGAGCTAATGACAATCGGTTTACACCGTGCGACTGGAAAAAACATCAGCTATCTTGGACTGAAAAAAAATTTTAAAAATATTAAATACTACCTGGAAATATAAGGCATTATATATAAGAAATCAATATATTTCCTAGTGGGCGTGGCATATGTGGGCGGAAATAAATTTTGCTAAATAGCTGATGTTCTTTTCTATCGTATAGCCAAAACTCCATGTCGTTATCTCTTATAGTTTCCGAGTTATAAGCAAAATTGTAAAATTGTTTAACAAAAAACACTTGCTGCTGAATTCTGTTGGCCTGGTATTTTGAAAAAATTTTTGAAATTTTGAAAAATATCAAAACAACACATACACACACGCACATGTATGATCGTATAACAATTTTACATTTTTGCGAATATCTCGGAAACTATAAGAGCTAATGACAATCGGTTTTCACCGTGCGACTGGAAAAAACATCAGCTATCTTGGACTGAAAAAAAATTTTAAAAATATTAAATACTACCTGGAAATATAAGGCATTATATATAAGAAATCAATATATTTCTTAGTGGGCGTGGCATATGTGGGCGAAAATAAATTTTGCTAAATAGCTGATGTTCTTTTCTATCGTATAGCCAAAACTCCATGTCGTTATCTCTTATAGTTTCCGAGTTATAAGCAAAATTGTAAAATTGTTTAACAAAAAACACTTGCTGCTGAATTCTGTTGGCCTGGTATTTTGAAAAAATTTTTGAAATTTTGAAAAATATCAAAACAACACATACACACACGCACATGTATGATCGTATAACAATTTTACATTTTTGCGAATATCTCGGAAACTATAAGAGCTAATGACAATCGGTTTTCACCGTGCGACTGGAAAAAACATCAGCTATCTTGGACTGAAAAAAAATTTTAAAAATATTAAATACTACCTGGAAATATAAGGCATTATATAAGAAATCAATATATTTCTTAGTGGGCGTGGCATATGTGGGCGGAAATAAATTTTGCTAAATAGCCGATGTTCTTTTCTATCGTATAGCCAAAACTCCATGTCGTTATCTCTTATAGTTTCCGAGTTATAAGCAAAATTGTAAAATTGTTTAACAAAAAACACTTGCTGCTGAATTCTGTTGGCCTGGTATTTTGAAAAAAATTTTTAAATTTTGAAAAATATCAAAACAACACATACACACACGCACATGTATGGTCGTATAACAATTTTACATTTTTGCGAATATCTCGGAAACTATAAGAGCTAATGACAATCGGTTTTCACCGTGCGACTGGAAAAAACATCAGCTATCTTGGACTGAAAAAAATTTTTAAAAATATTAAATACCACCTGGAAATATAAGGCATTATATATAAGAAATCAATATATTTCTTAGTGGGCGTGGCATATGTGGGCGGAAATAAATTTTGCTAAATAGCTGATGTTCTTTTTTATCGTATAGCCAAAACTCCATGTCGTTATCTCTTATAGTTTCCGAGTTATAAGCAAAATTGTAAAATTGTTTAACAAAAAACACTTGCTGCTGAATTCTGTTGGCCTGGTATTTTGAAAAAATTTTTGAAATTTTGAAAAATATCAAAACAACACATACACACACGCACATGTATGATCGTATAACAATTTTACATTTTTGCGAATATCTCGGAAACTATAAGAGCTAATGACAATCGGTTTTCACCGTGCGACTGGAAAAAACATCAGCTATCTTGGACTGAAAAAAAATTTTAAAAATATTAAATACCACCTGGAAATATAAGGCATTATATATAAGAAATCAATATATTTCTTAGTGGGCGTGGCATATGTGGGCGGAAATAAATTTTGCTAAATAGCCGATGTTCTTTTCTATCGTATAGCCAAAACTCCATGTCGTTATCTCTTATAGTTTCCGAGTTATAAGCAAAATTGTAAAATTGTTTAACAAAAAACACTTGCTGCTGAATTCTGTTGGCCTGGTATTTTGAAAAAATTTTTGAAATTTTGAAAAATATCAAAACAACACATACACACACGCACATGTATGATCGTATAACAATTTTACATTTTTGCGAATATCTCGGAAACTATAAGAGCTAATGACAATCGGTTTTCACCGTGCGACTGGAAAAAACATCAGCTATCTTGGACTGAAAAAAAATTTTAAAAATATTAAATACTACCTGGAAATATAAGGCATTATATAAGAAATCAATATATTTCTTAGTGGGCGTGGCATATGTGGGCGGAAATAAATTTTGCTAAATAGCCGATGTTCTTTTCTATCGTATAGCCAAAACTCCATGTCGTTATCTCTTATAGTTTCCGAGTTATAAGCAAAATTGTAAAATTGTTTAACAAAAAACACTTGCTGCTGAATTCTGTTGGCCTGGTATTTTGAAAAAATTTTTGAAATTTTGAAAAATATCAAAACAACACATACACACACGCACATGTATGATCGTATAACAATTTTACATTTTTGCGAATATCTCGGAAACTATAAGAGCTAATGACAATCGGTTTTCACCGTGCGACTGGAAAAAACATCAGCTATCTTGGACTGAAAAAAATTTTAAAAATATTAAATACTACCTGGAAATATAAGGCATTATATATAAGAAATCAATATATTTCTTAGTGGGCGTGGCATATGTGGGCGGAAATAAATTTTGCTAAATAGCTGATGTTCTTTTCTATCGTATAGCCAAAACTCCATGTCGTTATCTCTTATAGTTTCCGAGTTATAAGCAAAATTGTAAAATTGTTTAACAAAAAACACTTGCTGCTGAATTCTGTTGGCCTGGTATTTTGAAAAAATTTTTGAAATTTTGAAAAATATCAAAACAACACATACACACACGCACATGTATGGTCGTATAACAATTTTACATTTTTGCGAATATCTCGGAAACTATAAGAGCTAATGACAATCGGTTTTCACCGTGCGACTGGAAAAAACATCAGCTATCTTGGACTGAAAAAAAATTTAAAAATATTAAATACTACCTGGAAATATAAGGCATTACATGTAAGAAATCAATATATTTCTTAGTGGGCGTGGCATATGTGGGCGGAAATAAATTTTGCTAAATAACCGATGTTCTTTTCTATCGTATAGCCAAAACTCCATGTCGTTATCTCTTATAGTTTCCGAGTTATAAGCAAAATTGTAAAATTGTTTAACAAAAAACACTTGCTGCTGAATTCTGTTGGCCTGGTATTTTGAAAAAATTTTTTGAAATTTTGAAAAATATCAAAACAACACATACACACACGCACATGTATGATCGTATAACAATTTTACATTTTTGCGAATATCTCGGAAACTATAAGAGCTAATGACAATCGGTTTTCACCGTGCGACGGGAAAAAACATCAGCTATCTTGGACTGAAAAAAATTTAAAAATATTAAATACTACCTGGAAATATAAGGCATTATATATAAGAAATCAATATATTTCCTAGTGGGCGTGGCATATGTGGGCGGAAATAAATTTTGCTAAATAGCTGATGTTCTTTTCTATCGTATAGCCAAAACTCCATGTCGTTATCTCTTATAGTTTCCGAGTTATAAGCAAAATTGTAAAATTGTTTAACAAAAAACACTTGCTGCTGAATTCTGTTGGCCTGGTATTTTGAAAAAATTTTTGAAATTTTGAAAAATATCAAAACAACACATACACACACGCACATGTATGATCGTATAACAATTTTACATTTTTGCGAATATCTCGGAAACTATAAGAGCTAATGACAATCGGTTTTCACCGTGCGACTGGAAAAAACATCAGCTATCTTGGACTGAAAAAAAATTTTAAAAATATTAAATACTACCTGGAAATATAAGGCATTATATATAAGAAATCAATATATTTCTTAGTGGGCGTGGCATATGTGGGCGAAAATAAATTTTGCTAAATAGCTGATGTTCTTTTCTATCGTATAGCCAAAACTCCATGTCGTTATCTCTTATAGTTTCCGAGATATTCGCAAAAATGTAAAATTGTTTAACAAAAAACACTTGCTGCTGAATTCTGTTGGCCTGGTATTTTGAAAAAATTTTTGAAATTTTGAAAAATATCAAAACAACACATACACACACGCACATGTATGATCGTATAACAATTTTACATTTTTGCGAATATCTCGGAAACTATAAGAGCTAATGACAATCGGTTTTCACCATGCGACTGGAAAAAACATCAGCTATCTTGGACTGAAAAAAAATTTAAAAATATTAAATACTACCTGGAAATATAAGGCATTACATGTAAGAAATCAATATATTTCTTAGTGGGCGTGGCATATGTGGGCGGAAATAAATTTTGCTAAATAACCGATGTTCTTTTCTATCGTATAGCCAAAACTCCATGTCGTTATCTCTTATAGTTTCCGAGTTATAAGCAAAATTGTAAAATTGTTTAACAAAAAACACTTGCTGCTGAATTCTGTTGGCCTGGTATTTTGAAAAAATTTTTTGAAATTTTGAAAAATATCAAAACAACACATACACACACGCACATGTATGATCGTATAACAATTTTACATTTTTGCGAATATCTCGGAAACTATAAGAGCTAATGACAATCGGTTTTCACCGTGCGACGGGAAAAAACATCAGCTATCTTGGACTGAAAAAAATTTAAAAATATTAAATACTACCTGGAAATATAAGGCATTATATATAAGAAATCAATATATTTCTTAGTGGGCGTGGCATATGTGGGCGGAAATAAATTTTGCTAAATAGCTGATGTTCTTTTCTATCGTATAGCCAAAACTCCATGTCGTTATCTCTTATAGTTTCCGAGTTATAAGCAAAATTGTAAAATTGTTTAACAAAAAACACTTGCTGCTGAATTCTGTTGGCCTGGTATTTTGAAAAAATTTTTGAAATTTTGAAAAATATCAAAACAACACATACACACACGCACATGTATGATCGTATAACAATTTTACATTTTTGCGAATATCTCGGAAACTATAAGAGCTAATGACAATCGGTTTACACCGTGCGACTGGAAAAAACATCAGCTATCTTGGACTGAAAAAAAATTTTAAAAATATTAAATACTACCTGGAAATATAAGGCATTATATATAAGAAATCAATATATTTCCTAGTGGGCGTGGCATATGTGGGCGGAAATAAATTTTGCTAAATAGCTGATGTTCTTTTCTATCGTATAGCCAAAACTCCATGTCGTTATCTCTTATAGTTTCCGAGTTATAAGCAAAATTGTAAAATTGTTTAACAAAAAACACTTGCTGCTGAATTCTGTTGGCCTGGTATTTTGAAAAAATTTTTGAAATTTTGAAAAATATCAAAACAACACATACACACACGCACATGTATGATCGTATAACAATTTTACATTTTTGCGAATATCTCGGAAACTATAAGAGCTAATGACAATCGGTTTTCACCGTGCGACTGGAAAAAACATCAGCTATCTTGGACTGAAAAAAAATTTTAAAAATATTAAATACTACCTGGAAATATAAGGCATTATATATAAGAAATCAATATATTTCTTAGTGGGCGTGGCATATGTGGGCGAAAATAAATTTTGCTAAATAGCTGATGTTCTTTTCTATCGTATAGCCAAAACTCCATGTCGTTATCTCTTATAGTTTCCGAGTTATAAGCAAAATTGTAAAATTGTTTAACAAAAAACACTTGCTGCTGAATTCTGTTGGCCTGGTATTTTGAAAAAATTTTTGAAATTTTGAAAAATATCAAAACAACACATACACACACGCACATGTATGATCGTATAACAATTTTACATTTTTGCGAATATCTCGGAAACTATAAGAGCTAATGACAATCGGTTTTCACCGTGCGACTGGAAAAAACATCAGCTATCTTGGACTGAAAAAAAATTTTAAAAATATTAAATACTACCTGGAAATATAAGGCATTATATAAGAAATCAATATATTTCTTAGTGGGCGTGGCATATGTGGGCGGAAATAAATTTTGCTAAATAGCCGATGTTCTTTTCTATCGTATAGCCAAAACTCCATGTCGTTATCTCTTATAGTTTCCGAGTTATAAGCAAAATTGTAAAATTGTTTAACAAAAAACACTTGCTGCTGAATTCTGTTGGCCTGGTATTTTGAAAAAAATTTTTAAATTTTGAAAAATATCAAAACAACACATACACACACGCACATGTATGGTCGTATAACAATTTTACATTTTTGCGAATATCTCGGAAACTATAAGAGCTAATGACAATCGGTTTTCACCGTGCGACTGGAAAAAACATCAGCTATCTTGGACTGAAAAAAATTTTTAAAAATATTAAATACCACCTGGAAATATAAGGCATTATATATAAGAAATCAATATATTTCTTAGTGGGCGTGGCATATGTGGGCGGAAATAAATTTTGCTAAATAGCTGATGTTCTTTTCTATCGTATAGCCAAAACTCCATGTCGTTATCTCTTATAGTTTCCGAGTTATAAGCAAAATTGTAAAATTGTTTAACAAAAAACACTTGCTGCTGAATTCTGTTGGCCTGGTATTTTGAAAAAATTTTTGAAATTTTGAAAAATATCAAAACAACACATACACACACGCACATGTATGATCGTATAACAATTTTACATTTTTGCGAATATCTCGGAAACTATAAGAGCTAATGACAATCGGTTTTCACCGTGCGACTGGAAAAAACATCAGCTATCTTGGACTGAAAAAAAATTTTAAAAATATTAAATACCACCTGGAAATATAAGGCATTATATATAAGAAATCAATATATTTCTTAGTGGGCGTGGCATATGTGGGCGGAAATAAATTTTGCTAAATAGCCGATGTTCTTTTCTATCGTATAGCCAAAACTCCATGTCGTTATCTCTTATAGTTTCCGAGTTATAAGCAAAATTGTAAAATTGTTTAACAAAAAACACTTGCTGCTGAATTCTGTTGGCCTGGTATTTTGAAAAAATTTTTGAAATTTTGAAAAATATCAAAACAACACATACACACACGCACATGTATGATCGTATAACAATTTTACATTTTTGCGAATATCTCGGAAACTATAAGAGCTAATGACAATCGGTTTTCACCGTGCGACTGGAAAAAACATCAGCTATCTTGGACTGAAAAAAATTTAAAAATATTAAATACTACCTGGAAATATAAGGCATTATATATAAGAAATCAATATATTTCTTAGTGGGCGTGGCATATGTGGGCGGAAATAAATTTTGCTAAATAGCTGATGTTCTTTTCTATCGTATAGCCAAAACTCCATGTCGTTATCTCTTATAGTTTCCGAGTTATAAGCATAATTGTAAAATTGTTTAACAAAAAACACTTGCTGCTGAATTCTGTTGGCCTGGTATTTTGAAAAAATTTTTTAAATTTTGAAAAATATCAAAACAACACATACACACACGCACATGTATGATCGTATAACAATTTTACATTTTTGCGAATATCTCGGAAACTATAAGAGCTAATGACAATCGGTTTTCACCGTGCGACTGGAAAAAACACCAGCTATCTTGGACTGAAAAAAATTTTAAAAATATTAAATACCACCTGGAAATATAAGGCATTATATATAAGAAATCAATATATTTCTTAGTGGGCGTGGCATATGTGGGCGGAAATAAATTTTGCTAAATAGCCGATGTTCTTTTCTATCGTATAGCCAAAACTCCATGTCGTTATCTCTTATAGTTTCCGAGTTATAAGCAAAATTGTAAAATTGTTTAACAAAAAACACTTGCTGCTGAATTCTGTTGGCCTGGTATTTTAAAAAAATTTTTGAAATTTTGAAAAATATCAAAACAACACATACACACACGCACATGTATGGTCGTATAACAATTTTACATTTTTGCGAATATCTCGGAAACTATAAGAGCTAATGACAATCGGTTTTCACCGTGCGACTGGAAAAAACATCAGCTATCTTGGACTGAAAAAAATTTTAAAAATATTAAATACCACCTGGAAATATAAGGCATTACATATAAGAAATCAATATATTTCTTAGTGGGCGTGGCATATGTGGGCGGAAATTTTAAAAATATTAAATACCACCTGGAAATATAAGGCATTACATATAAGAAATCAATATATTTCTTAGTGGGCGTGGCATATGTGGGCGGAAATAAATTTTGCTAAATAGCTGATGTTCTTTTCTATCGTATAGCCAAAACTCCATGTCGTTATCTCTTATAGTTTCCGAGTTATAAGCAAAATTGTAAAATTGTTTAACAAAAAACACTTGCTGCTGAATTCTGTTGGCCTGGTATTTTAAAAAAATTTTTGAAATTTTGAAAAATATCAAAACAACACATACACACACGCACATGTATAATCGTATAACAATTTTACATTTTTGCGAATATCTCGGAAACTATAAGAGCTAATGACAATCGGTTTTCACCGTGCGACTGGAAAAAACATCAGCTATCTTGGACTGAAAAAAATTTTTAAAAATATTAAATACCACCTGAAATATAAGGCATTATATATAAGAAATCAATATATTTCTTAGTGGGCGTGGCATATGTGGGCGGAAATAAATTTTGCTAAATAGCTGATGTTCTTTTCTATCGTATAGCCAAAACTCCATGTCGTTATCTCTTATAGTTTCCGAGTTGTAAGCAAAATTGTAAAATTGTTTAACAAAAAACACTTGCTGCTGAATTCTGTTGGCCTGGTATTTTGAAAAAATTTTTGAAATTTTGAAAAATATCAAAACAACACATACACACACACACATGTATAATCGTATAACAATTTTACATTTTTGCAAATATCGCGGAAACTATAAGAGCTAATGACAATCGGTTTTCACCGTGCGACTGGAAAAAACATCAGCTATCTTGGACTGAAAAAAATTTTTAAAAATATTAAATACCACCTGAAATATAAGGCATTATATATAAGAAATCAATATATTTCTTAGTGGGCGTGGCATATGTGGGCGGAAATAAATTTTGCTAAATAGCTGATGTTCTTTTCTATCGTATAGCCAAAACTCCATGTCGTTATCTCTTATCGTTTCCGAGTTATAAGCAAAATTGTAAAATTGTTTAACAAAAAACACTTGCTGCTGAATTCTGTTGGCCTGGTATTTTGAAAAATTTTTTGAAATTTTGAAAAATATCAAAACAACACATACACACACACACATGTATAATCGTATAACAATTTTACATTTTTGCGAATATCTCGGAAACTATAAGAGCTAATGACAATCGGTTTTCACCGTGCGACTGGAAAAAACATCAGCTATCTTGGACTGAAAAAAATTTTTAAAAATATTAAATACTACCTGGAAATATAAGGCATTATATATAAGAAATCAATATATTTCTTAGTGGGCGTGGCATATGTGGGCGGAAATAAATTTTGCTAAATAGCTGATGTTCTTTTCTATCGTATAGCCAAAACTCCATGTCGTTATCTCTTATAGTTTCCGAGTTGTAAGCAAAATTGTAAAATTGTTTAACAAAAAACACTTGCTGCTGAATTCTGTTGGCCTGGTATTTTGAAAAAAATTTTGAAATTTTGAAAAATATCAAAACAACACATACACACACGCACATGTATAATCGTATAACAATTTTACATTTTTGCGAATATCTCGGAAACTATAAGAGCTAATGACAATCGGTTTTCACCGTGCGACTGGAAAAAACATCAGCTATCTTGGACTGAAAAAAATTTTTAAAAATATTAAATACTACCTGGAAATATAAGGCATTATATATAAGAAATCAATATATTTCTTAGTGGGCGTGGCATATGTGGGCGGAAATAAATTTTGCTAAATAGCTGATGTTCTTTTCTATCGTATAGCCAAAACTCCATGTCGTTATCTCTTATAGTTTCCGAGTTATAAGCAAAATTGTAAAATTGTTTAACAAAAAACACTTGCTGCTGAATTCTGTTGGCCTGGTATTTTGAAAAAAATTTTGAAATTTTGAAAAATATCAAAACAACACATACACACACGCACATGTATAATCGTATAACAATTTTACATTTTTGCGAATATCTCGGAAACTATAAGAGCTAATGACAATCGGTTTTCACCGTGCGACTGGAAAAAACATCAGCTATCTTGGACTGAAAAAAGTTTTTAAAAATATTAAATACTACCTGGAAATATAAGGCATTATACATAAGAAATCAATATATTTCTTAGTGGGCGTGGCATATGTGGGCGGAAATAAATTTTGCTAAATAGCTGATGTTCTTTTCTATCGTATAGCCAAAACTCCATGTCGTTATCTCTTATAGTTTCCGAGTTATAAGCAAAATTGTAAAATTGTTTAACAAAAAACACTTGCTGCTGAATTCTGTTGGCCTGGTATTTTGAAAAATTTTTTGAAATTTTGAAAAATATCAAAACAACACATACACACACGCACATGTATGGTCGTATAACAATTTTACATTTTTGCGAATATCTCGGAAACTATAAGAGCTAATGACAATCGGTTTTCACCGTGCGACTGGAAAAAACATCAGCTATCTTGGACTGAAAAAAGTTTTTAAAAATATTAAATACTACCTGGAAATATAAGGCATTATACATAAGAAATCAATATATTTCTTAGTGGGCGTGGCATATGTGGGCGGAAATAAATTTTGCTAAATAGCTGATGTTCTTTTCTATCGTATAGCCAAAACTCCATGTCGTTATCTCTTATAGTTTCCGAGTTATGAGCAAAATTGTAAAATTGTTTAACAAAAATCACTTGCTGCTGAATTCTGTTGGCCTGGTATTTTGAAAAAATTTTTGAAATTTTGAAAAATATCAAAACAACACATACACACACGCACATGTATAATCGTATAACAATTTTACATTTTTGCGAATATCTCGGAAACTATAAGAGCTAATGACAATCGGTTTTCACCGTGCGACTGGAAAAAACATCAGCTATCTTGGACTGAAAAAAATTTTTAAAAATATTAAATACTACCTGGAAATATAAGGCATTATATATAAGAAATCAATATATTTCTTAGTGGGCGTGGCATATGTGGGCGGAAATAAATTTTGCTAAATAGCTGATGTTCTTTTCTATCGTATAGCCAAAACTCCATGTCGTTATCTCTTATAGTTTCCGAGTTGTAAGCAAAATTGTAAAATTGTTTAACAAAAAACACTTGCTGCTGAATTCTGTTGGCCTGGTATTTTGAAAAAATTTTTGAAATTTTGAAAAATATCAAGACAACACATACACACACGCACATGTATAATCGTATAACAATTTTACATTTTTGCGAATATCTCGGAAACTATAAGAGCTAATGACAATCGGTTTTCACCGTGCG
Organism: Sarcophaga carnaria; assembly: GCA_958299815.1. NCBI lineage: Eukaryota > Metazoa > Arthropoda > Insecta > Diptera > Sarcophagidae > Sarcophaga > Sarcophaga carnaria. The sequence goes on along the minus strand of OY283149.1, from coordinate 13,657,402 downwards.
ACTGGAAAAAACATCAGCTATCTTGGACTGAAAAACATTTTAAAAATATTAAATACTACCTGGAAATATAAGGCATTATATATAAGAAATCAATATATTTCTTAGTGGGCGTGGCATATGTGGGCGGAAATAAATTTTGCTAAATAGCCGATGTTCTTTTCTATCGTATAGCCAAAACTCCATGTCGTTATCTCTTATAGTTTCCGAGTTATAAGCAAAATTGTAAAATTGTTTAACAAAAAACACTTGCTGCTGAATTCTGTTGGCCTGGTATTTTGAAAAAATTTTTGAAATTTTGAAAAATATCAAGACAACACATACACACACGCACATGTATAATCGTATAACAATTTTACATTTTTGCGAATATCTCGGAAACTATAAGAGCTAATGACAATCGGTTTTCACCGTGCGACTGGAAAAAACATCAGCTATCTTGGACTGAAAAACATTTTAAAAATATTAAATACTACCTGGAAATATAAGGCATTATATATAAGAAATCAATATATTTCTTAGTGGGCGTGGCATATGTGGGCGGAAATAAATTTTGCTAAATAGCTGATGTTCTTTTCTATCGTATAGCCAAAACTCCATGTCGTTATCTCTTATAGTTTCCGAGTTATAAGCAAAATTGTAAAATTGTTTAACAAAAAACACTTGCTGCTGAATTCTGTTGGCCTGGTATTTTGAAAAAAATTTTGAAATTTTGAAAAATATCAAAACAACACATACACACACACACATGTATAATCGTATAACAATTTTACATTTTTGCGAATATCTCGGAAACTATAAGAGCTAATGACAATCGGTTTTCACCGTGCGACTGGAAAAAACATCAGCTATCTTGGACTGAAAAAAAATTTTAAAAATATTAAATACTACCTGGAAATATAAGGCATTACATATAAGAAATCAATATATTTCTTAGTGGGCGTGGCATATGTGGGCGGAAATAAATTTTGCTAAATAGCTGATGTTCTTTTCTATCGTATAGCCAAAACTCCATGTCGTTATCTCTTATAGTTTCCGAGTTATAAGCAAAATTGTAAAATTGTTTAACAAAAAACACTTGCTGCTGAATTCTGTTGGCCTGGTATTTTGAAAAATTTTTTTGAAATTTTGAAAAATATCAAAACAACACATACACACACGCACATGTATGATCGTATAACAATTTTACATTTTTGCGAATATCTCGGAAACTATAAGAGCTAATGACAATCGGTTTTCACCGTGCGACTGGAAAAAACATCAGCTATCTTGGACTGAAAAAAAAATTTTAAAAATATTAAATACCACCTGGAAATATAAGGCATTATATATAAGAAATCAATATATTTCTTAGTGGGCGTGGCATATGTGGGCGGAAATAAATTTTGCTAAATAGCCGATGTTCTTTTCTATCGTATAGCCAAAAATCCATGTCGTTATCTCTTATAGTTTCCGAGTTATAAGCAAAATTGTAAAATTGTTTAACAAAAAACACTTGCTGCTGAATTCTGTTGGCCTGGTATTTTGAAAAAAATTTTTGAAATTTTGAAAAATATCAAGACAACACATACACACACGCACATGTATGATCTTATAACAATTTTACATTTTTGCGAATATCTCGGAAACTATAAGAGCTAATGACAATCGGTTTTCACCGTGCGACTGGAAAAAACATCAGCTATCTTGGACTGAAAAAAATTTTTAAAAATATTAAATACTACCTGGAAATATAAGGCATTACATATAAGAAATCAATATATTTCTTAGTGGGCGTGGCATATGTGGGCGGAAATAAATTTTGCTAAATAGCCGATGTTCTTTTCTATCGTATAGCCAAAACTCCATGTCGTTATCTCTTATAGTTTCCGAGTTATAAGCAAAATTGTAAAATTGTTTAACAAAAAACACTTGCTGCTGAATTCTGTTGGCCTGGTATTTTGAAAAAATTTTTGAAATTTTGAAAAATATCAAGACAACACATACACACACGCACATGTATAATCGTATAACAATTTTACATTTTTGCGAATATCTCGGAAACTATAAGAGCTAATGACAATCGGTTTTCACCGTGCGACTGGAAAAAACATCAGCTATCTTGGACTGAAAAAAATTTTTAAAAATATTAAATACTACCTGGAAATATAAGGCATTATATATAAGAAATCAATATATTTCTTAGTGGGCGTGGCATATGTGGGCGGAAATAAATTTTGCTAAATAGCTGATGTTCTTTTCTATCGTATAGCCAAAACTCCATGTCGTTATCTCTTATAGTTTCCGAGTTATAAGCAAAATTGTAAAATTGTTTAACAAAAAACACTTGCTGCTGAATTCTGTTGGCCTGGTATTTTGAAAAAATTTTTTGAAATTTTGAAAAATATCAAGACAACACATACACACACGCACATGTATGATCTTATAACAATTTTACATTTTTGCGAATATCTCGGAAACTATAAGAGCTAATGACAATCGGTTTTCACCGTGCGACTGGAAAAAACATCAGCTATCTTGGACTGAAAAAAATTTTTAAAAATATTAAATACTACCTGGAAATATAAGGCATTACATATAAGAAATCAATATATTTCTTAGTGGGCGTGGCATATGTGGGCGGAAATAAATTTTGCTAAATAGCCGATGTTCTTTTCTATCGTATAGCCAAAACTCCATGTCGTTATCTCTTATAGTTTCCGAGTTATAAGCAAAATTGTAAAATTGTTTAACAAAAAACACTTGCTGCTGAATTCTGTTGGCCTGGTATTTTGAAAAAAATTTTTGAAATTTTGAAAAATATCAAGACAACACATACACACACGCACATGTATGATCTTATAACAATTTTACATTTTTGCGAATATCTCGGAAACTATAAGAGCTAATGACAATCGGTTTTCACCGTGCGACTGGAAAAAACACCAGCTATCTTGGACTGAAAAAAATTTTAAAAATATTAAATACCACCTGGAAATATAAGGCATTATATATAAGAAATCAATATATTTCTTAGTGGGCGTGGCATATGTGGGCGGAAATAAATTTTGCTAAATAGCCGATGTTCTTTTCTATCGTATAGCCAAAACTCAATGTCGTTATCTCTTATAGTTTCCGAGTTATAAGCAAAATTGTAAAATTGTTTAACAAAAAACACTTGCTGCTGAATTCTGTTGGCCTGGTATTTTAAAAAAATTTTTGAAATTTTGAAAAATATCAAAACAACACATACACACACGCACATGTATGGTCGTATAACAATTTTACATTTTTGCGAATATCTCGGAAACTATAAGAGCTAATGACAATCGGTTTTCACCGTGCGACTGGAAAAAACATCAGCTATCTTGGACTGAAAAAAATTTTAAAAATATTAAATACCACCTGGAAATATAAGGCATTACATATAAGAAATCAATATATTTCTTAGTGGGCGTGGCATATGTGGGCGGAAATTTTAAAAATATTAAATACCACCTGGAAATATAAGGCATTACATATAAGAAATCAATATATTTCTTAGTGGGCGTGGCATATGTGGGCGGAAATAAATTTTGCTAAATAGCTGATGTTCTTTTCTATCGTATAGCCAAAACTCCATGTCGTTATCTCTTATAGTTTCCGAGTTATAAGCAAAATTGTAAAATTGTTTAACAAAAAACACTTGCTGCTGAATTCTGTTGGCCTGGTATTTTAAAAAAATTTTTGAAATTTTGAAAAATATCAAAACAACACATACACACACGCACATGTATAATCGTATAACAATTTTACATTTTTGCGAATATCTCGGAAACTATAAGAGCTAATGACAATCGGTTTTCACCGTGCGACTGGAAAAAACATCAGCTATCTTGGACTGAAAAAAATTTTTAAAAATATTAAATACCACCTGAAATATAAGGCATTATATATAAGAAATCAATATATTTCTTAGTGGGCGTGGCATATGTGGGCGGAAATAAATTTTGCTAAATAGCTGATGTTCTTTTCTATCGTATAGCCAAAACTCCATGTCGTTATCTCTTATAGTTTCCGAGTTGTAAGCAAAATTGTAAAATTGTTTAACAAAAAACACTTGCTGCTGAATTCTGTTGGCCTGGTATTTTGAAAAAATTTTTGAAATTTTGAAAAATATCAAAACAACACATACACACACACACATGTATAATCGTATAACAATTTTACATTTTTGCAAATATCGCGGAAACTATAAGAGCTAATGACAATCGGTTTTCACCGTGCGACTGGAAAAAACATCAGCTATCTTGGACTGAAAAAAATTTTTAAAAATATTAAATACCACCTGAAATATAAGGCATTATATATAAGAAATCAATATATTTCTTAGTGGGCGTGGCATATGTGGGCGGAAATAAATTTTGCTAAATAGCTGATGTTCTTTTCTATCGTATAGCCAAAACTCCATGTCGTTATCTCTTATCGTTTCCAAGTTATAAGCAAAATTGTAAAATTGTTTAACAAAAAACACTTGCTGCTGAATTCTGTTGGCCTGGTATTTTGAAAAATTTTTTGAAATTTTGAAAAATATCAAAACAACACATACACACACACACATGTATAATCGTATAACAATTTTACATTTTTGCGAATATCTCGGAAACTATAAGAGCTAATGACAATCGGTTTTCACCGTGCGACTGGAAAAAACATCAGCTATCTTGGACTGAAAAAAATTTTTAAAAATATTAAATACTACCTGGAAATATAAGGCATTATATATAAGAAATCAATATATTTCTTAGTGGGCGTGGCATATGTGGGCGGAAATAAATTTTGCTAAATAGCTGATGTTCTTTTCTATCGTATAGCCAAAACTCCATGTCGTTATCTCTTATAGTTTCCGAGTTGTAAGCAAAATTGTAAAATTGTTTAACAAAAAACACTTGCTGCTGAATTCTGTTGGCCTGGTATTTTGAAAAAAATTTTGAAATTTTGAAAAATATCAAAACAACACATACACACACGCACATGTATAATCGTATAACAATTTTACATTTTTGCGAATATCTCGGAAACTATAAGAGCTAATGACAATCGGTTTTCACCGTGCGACTGGAAAAAACATCAGCTATCTTGGACTGAAAAAAATTTTTTAAAATATTAAATACTACCTGGAAATATAAGGCATTATATATAAGAAATCAATATATTTCTTAGTGGGCGTGGCATATGTGGGCGGAAATAAATTTTGCTAAATAGCTGATGTTCTTTTCTATCGTATAGCCAAAACTCCATGTCGTTATCTCTTATAGTTTCCGAGTTATAAGCAAAATTGTAAAATTGTTTAACAAAAAACACTTGCTGCTGAATTCTGTTGGCCTGGTATTTTGAAAAAAATTTTGAAATTTTGAAAAATATCAAAACAACACATACACACACGCACATGTATAATCGTATAACAATTTTACATTTTTGCGAATATCTCGGAAACTATAAGAGCTAATGACAATCGGTTTTCACCGTGCGACTGGAAAAAACATCAGCTATCTTGGACTGAAAAAAGTTTTTAAAAATATTAAATACTACCTGGAAATATAAGGCATTATACATAAGAAATCAATATATTTCTTAGTGGGCGTGGCATATGTGGGCGGAAATAAATTTTGCTAAATAGCTGATGTTCTTTTCTATCGTATAGCCAAAACTCCATGTCGTTATCTCTTATAGTTTCCGAGTTATGAGCAAAATTGTAAAATTGTTTAACAAAAATCACTTGCTGCTGAATTCTGTTGGCCTGGTATTTTGAAAATTTTTTTGAAATTTTGAAAAATATCAAAACAACACATACACACACGCACATGTATGGTCGTATAACAATTTTACATTTTTGCGAATATCTCGGAAACTATAAGAGCTAATGACAATCGGTTTTCACCGTGCGACTGGAAAAAACATCAGCGATCTTGGACTGAAAAAAGTTTTTAAAAATATTAAATACTACCTGGAAATATAAGGCATTATACATAAGAAATCAATATATTTCTTAGTGGGCGTGGCATATGTGGGCGGAAATAAATTTTGCTAAATAGCTGATGTTCTTTTCTATCGTATAGCCAAAACTCCATGTCGTTATCTCTTATAGTTTCCGAGTTATAAGCAAAATTGTAAAATTGTTTAACAAAAAACACTTGCTGCTGAATTCTGTTGGCCTGGTATTTTCAAAAATTTTTTGAAATTTTGAAAAATATCAAAACAACACATACACACACGCACATGTACAATCGTATAACAATTTTACATTTTTGCGAATATCTCGGAAACTATAAGAGCTAATGACAATCGGTCTTCACCGTGCGACTGGAAAAAACATCAGCTATCTTGGACTGAAAAAAATTTTTAAAAATATTAAATACCACCTGAAATATAAGGCATTACATATAAGAAATCAATATATTTCTTAGTGGGCGTGGCATATGTGGGCGGAAATAAATTTTGCTAAATAGCTGATGTTCTTTTCTATCGTATAGCCAAAACTCCATGTCGTTATCTCTTATAGTTTCCGAGTTATAAGCAAAATTGTAAAATTGTTTAACAAAAAACACTTGCTGCTGAATTCTGTTGGCCTGGTATTTTGAAAAATTTTTTGAAATTTTGAAAAATATCAAAACAACACATACACACACGCACATGTATGGTCGTATAACAATTTTACATTTTTGCGAATATCTCGGAAACTATAAGAGCTAATGACAATCGGTTTTCACCGTGCGACTGGAAAAAACATCAGCTATCTTGGACTGAAAAAAGTTTTTAAAAATATTAAATACTACCTGGAAATATAAGGCATTATACATAAGAAATCAATATATTTCTTAGTGGGCGTGGCATATGTGGGCGGAAATAAATTTTGCTAAATAGCTGATGTTCTTTTCTATCGTATAGCCAAAACTCCATGTCGTTATCTCTTATAGTTTCCGAGTTATGAGCAAAATTGTAAAATTGTTTAACAAAAATCACTTGCTGCTGAATTCTGTTGGCCTGGTATTTTGAAAAAATTTTTGAAATTTTGAAAAATATCAAAACAACACATACACACACGCACATGTATAATCGTATAACAATTTTACATTTTTGCGAATATCTCGGAAACTATAAGAGCTAATGACAATCGGTTTTCACCGTGCGACTGGAAAAAACATCAGCTATCTTGGACTGAAAAAAATTTTTAAAAATATTAAATACTACCTGGAAATATAAGGCATTATATATAAGAAATCAATATATTTCTTAGTGGGCGTGGCATATGTGGGCGGAAATAAATTTTGCTAAATAGCTGATGTTCTTTTCTATCGTATAGCCAAAACTCCATGTCGTTATCTCTTATAGTTTCCGAGTTGTAAGCAAAATTGTAAAATTGTTTAACAAAAAACACTTGCTGCTGAATTCTGTTGGCCTGGTATTTTGAAAAAATTATTGAAATTTTGAAAAATATCAAGACAACACATACACACACGCACATGTATAATCGTATAACAATTTTACATTTTTGCGAATATCTCGGAAACTATAAGAGCTAATGACAATCGGTTTTCACCGTGCGACTGGAAAAAACATCAGCTATCTTGGACTGAAAAACATTTTAAAAATATTAAATACTACCTGGAAATATAAGGCATTATATATAAGAAATCAATATATTTCTTAGTGGGCGTGGCATATGTGGGCGGAAATAAATTTTGCTAAATAGCTGATGTTCTTTTCTATCGTATAGCCAAAACTCCATGTCGTTATCTCTTATAGTTTCCGAGTTATAAGCAAAATTGTAAAATTGTTTAACAAAAAACACTTGCTGCTGAATTCTGTTGGCCTGGTATTTTGAAAAATTTTTTGAAATTTTGAAAAATATCAAAACAACACATACACACACGCACATGTATAATCGTATAACAATTTTACATTTTTGCGAATATCTCGGAAACTATAAGAGCTAATGACAATCGGTTTTCACCGTGCGACTGGAAAAAACATCAGCTATCTTGCACTGTAAAAAATTTTAAAAATATTAAATACTACCTGGAAATATAAGGCATTATATATAAGAAATCAATATATTTCTTAGTGGGCGTGGCATATGTGGGCGGAAATAAATTTTGCTAAATAGCTGATGTTCTTTTCTATCGTATAGCCAAAACTCCATGTCGTTATCTCTTATAGTTTCCGAGTTATAAGCAAAATTGTAAAATTGTTTAACAAAAAACACTTGCTGCTGAATTCTGTTGGCCTGGTATTTTGAAAAAAATTTTGAAATTTTGAAAAATATCAAAACAACACATACACACACACACATGTATAATCGTATAACAATTTTACATTTTTGCGAATATCTCGGAAACTATAAGAGCTAATGACAATCGGTTTTCACCGTGCGACTGGAAAAAACATCAGCTATCTTGGACTGAAAAAAAATTTTAAAAATATTAAATACTACCTGGAAATATAAGGCATTACATATAAGAAATCAATATATTTCTTAGTGGGCGTGGCATATGTGGGCGGAAATAAATTTTGCTAAATAGCTGATGTTCTTTTCTATCGTATAGCCAAAACTCCATGTCGTTATCTCTTATAGTTTCCGAGTTATAAGCAAAATTGTAAAATTGTTTAACAAAAAACACTTGCTGCTGAATTCTGTTGGCCTGGTATTTTGAAAAATTTTTTTGAAATTTTGAAAAATATCAAAACAACACATACACACACGCACATGTATGATCGTATAACAATTTTACATTTTTGCGAATATCTCGGAAACTATAAGAGCTAATGACAATCGGTTTTCACCGTGCGACTGGAAAAAACATCAGCTATCTTGGACTGAAAAAAAAATTTTAAAAATATTAAATACCACCTGGAAATATAAGGCATTATATATAAGAAATCAATATATTTCTTAGTGGGCGTGGCATATGTGGGCGGAAATAAATTTTGCTAAATAGCCGATGTTCTTTTCTATCGTATAGCCAAAAATCCATGTCGTTATCTCTTATAGTTTCCGAGTTATAAGCAAAATTGTAAAATTGTTTAACAAAAAACACTTGCTGCTGAATTCTGTTGGCCTGGTATTTTGAAAAAAATTTTTGAAATTTTGAAAAATATCAAGACAACACATACACACACGCACATGTATGATCTTATAACAATTTTACATTTTTGCGAATATCTCGGAAACTATAAGAGCTAATGACAATCGGTTTTCACCGTGCGACTGGAAAAAACATCAGCTATCTTGGACTGAAAAAAATTTTTAAAAATATTAAATACTACCTGGAAATATAAGGCATTACATATAAGAAATCAATATATTTCTTAGTGGGCGTGGCATATGTGGGCGGAAATAAATTTTGCTAAATAGCCGATGTTCTTTTCTATCGTATAGCCAAAACTCCATGTCGTTATCTCTTATAGTTTCCGAGTTATAAGCAAAATTGTAAAATTGTTTAACAAAAAACACTTGCTGCTGAATTCTGTTGGCCTGGTATTTTGAAAAAATTTTTGAAATTTTGAAAAATATCAAGACAACACATACACACACGCACATGTATAATCGTATAACAATTTTACATTTTTGCGAATATCTCGGAAACTATAAGAGCTAATGACAATCGGTTTTCACCGTGCGACTGGAAAAAACATCAGCTATCTTGGACTGAAAAAAATTTTTAAAAATATTAAATACTACCTGGAAATATAAGGCATTATATATAAGAAATCAATATATTTCTTAGTGGGCGTGGCATATGTGGGCGGAAATAAATTTTGCTAAATAGCTGATGTTCTTTTCTATCGTATAGCCAAAACTCCATGTCGTTATCTCTTATAGTTTCCGAGTTATAAGCAAAATTGTAAAATTGTTTAACAAAAAACACTTGCTGCTGAATTCTGTTGGCCTGGTATTTTGAAAAAATTTTTTGAAATTTTGAAAAATATCAAGACAACACATACACACACGCACATGTATGATCTTATAACAATTTTACATTTTTGCGAATATCTCGGAAACTATAAGAGCTAATGACAATCGGTTTTCACCGTGCGACTGGAAAAAACATCAGCTATCTTGGACTGAAAAAAATTTTTAAAAATATTAAATACTACCTGGAAATATAAGGCATTACATATAAGAAATCAATATATTTCTTAGTGGGCGTGGCATATGTGGGCGGAAATAAATTTTGCTAAATAGCCGATGTTCTTTTCTATCGTATAGCCAAAACTCCATGTCGTTATCTCTTATAGTTTCCGAGTTATAAGCAAAATTGTAAAATTGTTTAACAAAAAACACTTGCTGCTGAATTCTGTTGGCCTGGTATTTTGAAAAAAATTTTTGAAATTTTGAAAAATATCAAGACAACACATACACACACGCACATGTATGATCTTATAACAATTTTACATTTTTGCGAATATCTCGGAAACTATAAGAGCTAATGACAATCGGTTTTCACCGTGCGACTGGAAAAAACATCAGCTATCTTGGACTGAAAAAAATTTTTAAAAATATTAAATACTACCTGGAAATATAAGGCATTACATATAAGAAATCAATATATTTCTTAGTGGGCGTGGCATATGTGGGCGGAAATAAATTTTGCTAAATAGCCGATGTTCTTTTCTATCGTATAGCCAAAACTCCATGTCGTTATCTCTTATAGTTTCCGAGTTATAAGCAAAATTGTAAAATTGTTTAACAAAAAACACTTGCTGCTGAATTCTGTTGGCCTGGTATTTTGAAAAAATTTTTGAAATTTTGAAAAATATCAAGACAACACATACACACACGCACATGTATAATCGTATAACAATTTTACATTTTTGCGAATATCTCGGAAACTATAAGAGCTAATGACAATCGGTTTTCACCGTGCGACTGGAAAAAACATCAGCTATCTTGGACTGAAAAAAATTTTTAAAAATATTAAATACTACCTGGAAATATAAGGCATTATATATAAGAAATCAATATATTTCTTAGTGGGCGTGGCATATGTGGGCGGAAATAAATTTTGCTAAATAGCTGATGTTCTTTTCTATCGTATAGCCAAAACTCCATGTCGTTATCTCTTATAGTTTCCGAGTTATAAGCAAAATTGTAAAATTGTTTAACAAAAAACACTTGCTGCTGAATTCTGTTGGCCTGGTATTTTGAAAAAATTTTTTGAAATTTTGAAAAATATCAAGACAACACATACACACACGCACATGTATGATCTTATAACAATTTTACATTTTTGCGAATATCTCGGAAACTATAAGAGCTAATGACAATCGGTTTTCACCGTGCGACTGGAAAAAACATCAGCTATCTTGGACTGAAAAAATTTTTAAAAATATTAAATACTACCTGGAAATATAAGGCATTACATATAAGAAATCAATATATTTCTTAGTGGGCGTGGCATATGTGGGCGGAAATAAATTTTGCTAAATAGCCGATGTTCTTTTCTATCGTATAGCCAAAACTCCATGTCGTTATCTCTTATAGTTTCCGAGTTATAAGCAAAATTGTAAAATTGTTTAACAAAAAACACTTGCTGCTGAATTCTGTTGGCCTGGTATTTTGAAAAAATTTTTGAAATTTTGAAAAATATCAAGACAACACATACACACACGCACATGTATAATCGTATAACAATTTTACATTTTTGCGAATATCTCGGAAACTATAAGAGCTAATGACAATCGGTTTTCACCGTGCGACTGGAAAAAACATCAGCTATCTTGGACTGAAAAAAATTTTTAAAAATATTAAATACTACCTGGAAATATAAGGCATTACATATAAGAAATCAATATATTTCTTAGTGGGCGTGGCATATGTGGGCGGAAATAAATTTTGCTAAATAGCCGATGTTCTTTTCTATCGTATAGCCAAAACTCCATGTCGTTATCTCTTATAGTTTCCGAGTTATAAGCAAAATTGTAAAATTGTTTAACAAAAAACACTTGCTGCTGAATTCTGTTGGCCTGGTATTTTGAAAAAATTTTTGAAATTTTGAAAAATATCAAGACAACACATACACACACGCACATGTATAATCGTATAACAATTTTACATTTTTGCGAATATCTCGGAAACTATAAGAGCTAATGACAATCGGTTTTCACCGTGCGACTGGAAAAAACATCAGCTATCTTGGACTGAAAAAAATTTTTAAAAATATTAAATACTACCTGGAAATATAAGGCATTATATATAAGAAATCAATATATTTCTTAGTGGGCGTGGCATATGTGGGCGGAAATAAATTTTGCTAAATAGCTGATGTTCTTTTCTATCGTATAGCCAAAACTCCATGTCGTTATCTCTTATAGTTTCCGAGTTATAAGCAAAATTGTAAAATTGTTTAACAAAAAACACTTGCTGCTGAATTCTGTTGGCCTGGTATTTTGAAAAAATTTTTTGAAATTTTGAAAAATATCAAGACAACACATACACACACGCACATGTATGATCTTATAACAATTTTACATTTTTGCGAATATCTCGGAAACTATAAGAGCTAATGACAATCGGTTTTCACCGTGCGACTGGAAAAAACATCAGCTATCTTGGACTGAAAAAAATTTTTAAAAATATTAAATACTACCTGGAAATATAAGGCATTACATATAAGAAATCAATATATTTCTTAGTGGGCGTGGCATATGTGGGCGGAAATAAATTTTGCTAAATAGCCGATGTTCTTTTCTATCGTATAGCCAAAACTCCATGTCGTTATCTCTTATAGTTTCCGAGTTATAAGCAAAATTGTAAAATTGTTTAACAAAAAACACTTGCTGCTGAATTCTGTTGGCCTGGTATTTTGAAAAAATTTTTGAAATTTTGAAAAATATCAAGACAACACATACACACACGCACATGTATAATCGTATAACAATTTTACATTTTTGCGAATATCTCGGAAACTATAAGAGCTAATGACAATCGGTTTTCACCGTGCGACTGGAAAAAACATCAGCTATCTTGGACTGAAAAAAATTTTTAAAAATATTAAATACTACCTGGAAATATAAGGCATTATATATAAGAAATCAATATATTTCTTAGTGGGCGTGGCATATGTGGGCGGAAATAAATTTTGCTAAATAGCTGATGTTCTTTTCTATCGTATAGCCAAAACTCCATGTCGTTATCTCTTATAGTTTCCGAGTTATAAGCAAAATTGTAAAATTGTTTAACAAAAAACACTTGCTGCTGAATTCTGTTGGCCTGGTATTTTAAAAAAATTTTTGAAATTTTGAAAAATATCAAAACAACACATACACACACGCACATGTATGGTCGTATAACAATTTTACATTTTTGCGAATATCTCGGAAACTATAAGAGCTAATGACAATCGGTTTTCACCGTGCGACTGGAAAAAACATCAGCTATCTTGGACTGAAAAAAAATTTTAAAAATATTAAATACCACCTGGAAATATAAGGCATTACATATAAGAAATCAATATATTTCTTAGTGGGCGTGGCATATGTGGGCGGAAATAAATTTTGCTAAATAGCTGATGTTCTTTTCTATCGTATAGCCAAAACTCCATGTCGTTATCTCTTATAGTTTCCGAGTTATAAGCAAAATTGTAAAATTGTTTAACAAAAAACACTTGCTGCTGAATTCTGTTGGCCTGGTATTTTGAAAAAATTTTTGAAATTTTGAAAAATATCAAGACAACACATACACACACGCACATGTATAATCGTATAACAATTTTACATTTTTGCGAATATCTCGGAAACTATAAGAGCTAATGACAATCGGTTTTCACCGTGCGACTGGAAAAAACATCAGCTATCTTGGACTGAAAAAAATTTTTAAAAATATTAAATACTACCTGGAAATATAAGGCATTACATATAAGAAATCAATATATTTCTTAGTGGGCGTGGCATATGTGGGCGGAAATAAATTTTGCTAAATAGCCGATGTTCTTTTCTATCGTATAGCCAAAACTCCATGTCGTTATCTCTTATAGTTTCCGAGTTATAAGCAAAATTGTAAAATTGTTTAACAAAAAACACTTGCTGCTGAATTCTGTTGGCCTGGTATTTTGAAAAAAATTTTTGAAATTTTGAAAAATATCAAGACAACACATACACACACGCACATGTATGATCTTATAACAATTTTACATTTTTGCGAATATCTCGGAAACTATAAGAGCTAATGACAATCGGTTTTCACCGTGCGACTGGAAAAAACATCAGCTATCTTGGACTGAAAAAAATTTTTAAAAATATTAAATACTACCTGGAAATATAAGGCATTACATATAAGAAATCAATATATTTCTTAGTGGGCGTGGCATATGTGGGCGGAAATAAATTTTGCTAAATAGCCGATGTTCTTTTCTATCGTATAGCCAAAACTCCATGTCGTTATCTCTTATAGTTTCCGAGTTATAAGCAAAATTGTAAAATTGTTTAACAAAAAACACTTGCTGCTGAATTCTGTTGGCCTGGTATTTTGAAAAAATTTTTGAAATTTTGAAAAATATCAAGACAACACATACACACACGCACATGTATAATCGTATAACAATTTTACATTTTTGCGAATATCTCGGAAACTATAAGAGCTAATGACAATCGGTTTTCACCGTGCGACTGGAAAAAACATCAGCTATCTTGGACTGAAAAAAATTTTTAAAAATATTAAATACTACCTGGAAATATAAGGCATTATATATAAGAAATCAATATATTTCTTAGTGGGCGTGGCATATGTGGGCGGAAATAAATTTTGCTAAATAGCTGATGTTCTTTTCTATCGTATAGCCAAAACTCCATGTCGTTATCTCTTATAGTTTCCGAGTTATAAGCAAAATTGTAAAATTGTTTAACAAAAAACACTTGCTGCTGAATTCTGTTGGCCTGGTATTTTGAAAAAATTTTTTGAAATTTTGAAAAATATCAAGACAACACATACACACACGCACATGTATGATCTTATAACAATTTTACATTTTTGCGAATATCTCGGAAACTATAAGAGCTAATGACAATCGGTTTTCACCGTGCGACTGGAAAAAACATCAGCTATCTTGGACTGAAAAAATTTTTAAAAATATTAAATACTACCTGGAAATATAAGGCATTACATATAAGAAATCAATATATTTCTTAGTGGGCGTGGCATATGTGGGCGGAAATAAATTTTGCTAAATAGCCGATGTTCTTTTCTATCGTATAGCCAAAACTCCATGTCGTTATCTCTTATAGTTTCCGAGTTATAAGCAAAATTGTAAAATTGTTTAACAAAAAACACTTGCTGCTGAATTCTGTTGGCCTGGTATTTTGAAAAAATTTTTGAAATTTTGAAAAATATCAAGACAACACATACACACACGCACATGTATAATCGTATAACAATTTTACATTTTTGCGAATATCTCGGAAACTATAAGAGCTAATGACAATCGGTTTTCACCGTGCGACTGGAAAAAACATCAGCTATCTTGGACTGAAAAAAATTTTTAAAAATATTAAATACTACCTGGAAATATAAGGCATTACATATAAGAAATCAATATATTTCTTAGTGGGCGTGGCATATGTGGGCGGAAATAAATTTTGCTAAATAGCCGATGTTCTTTTCTATCGTATAGCCAAAACTCCATGTCGTTATCTCTTATAGTTTCCGAGTTATAAGCAAAATTGTAAAATTGTTTAACAAAAAACACTTGCTGCTGAATTCTGTTGGCCTGGTATTTTGAAAAAATTTTTGAAATTTTGAAAAATATCAAGACAACACATACACACACGCACATGTATAATCGTATAACAATTTTACATTTTTGCGAATATCTCGGAAACTATAAGAGCTAATGACAATCGGTTTTCACCGTGCGACTGGAAAAAACATCAGCTATCTTGGACTGAAAAAAATTTTTAAAAATATTAAATACTACCTGGAAATATAAGGCATTATATATAAGAAATCAATATATTTCTTAGTGGGCGTGGCATATGTGGGCGGAAATAAATTTTGCTAAATAGCTGATGTTCTTTTCTATCGTATAGCCAAAACTCCATGTCGTTATCTCTTATAGTTTCCGAGTTATAAGCAAAATTGTAAAATTGTTTAACAAAAAACACTTGCTGCTGAATTCTGTTGGCCTGGTATTTTGAAAAAATTTTTTGAAATTTTGAAAAATATCAAGACAACACATACACACACGCACATGTATGATCTTATAACAATTTTACATTTTTGCGAATATCTCGGAAACTATAAGAGCTAATGACAATCGGTTTTCACCGTGCGACTGGAAAAAACATCAGCTATCTTGGACTGAAAAAAATTTTTAAAAATATTAAATACTACCTGGAAATATAAGGCATTACATATAAGAAATCAATATATTTCTTAGTGGGCGTGGCATATGTGGGCGGAAATAAATTTTGCTAAATAGCCGATGTTCTTTTCTATCGTATAGCCAAAACTCCATGTCGTTATCTCTTATAGTTTCCGAGTTATAAGCAAAATTGTAAAATTGTTTAACAAAAAACACTTGCTGCTGAATTCTGTTGGCCTGGTATTTTGAAAAAATTTTTGAAATTTTGAAAAATATCAAGACAACACATACACACACGCACATGTATAATCGTATAACAATTTTACATTTTTGCGAATATCTCGGAAACTATAAGAGCTAATGACAATCGGTTTTCACCGTGCGACTGGAAAAAACATCAGCTATCTTGGACTGAAAAAAATTTTTAAAAATATTAAATACTACCTGGAAATATAAGGCATTATATATAAGAAATCAATATATTTCTTAGTGGGCGTGGCATATGTGGGCGGAAATAAATTTTGCTAAATAGCTGATGTTCTTTTCTATCGTATAGCCAAAACTCCATGTCGTTATCTCTTATAGTTTCCGAGTTATAAGCAAAATTGTAAAATTGTTTAACAAAAAACACTTGCTGCTGAATTCTGTTGGCCTGGTATTTTAAAAAATTTTTTGAAATTTTGAAAAATATCAAAACAACACATACACACACGCACATGTATGGTCGTATAACAATTTTACATTTTTGCGAATATCTCGGAAACTATAAGAGCTAATGACAATCGGTTTTCACCGTGCGACTGGAAAAAACATCAGCTATCTTGGACTGAAAAAAATTTTTAAAAATATTAAATACCACCTGGAAATATAAGGCATTACATATAAGAAATCAATATATTTCTTAGTGGGCGTGGCATATGTGGGCGGAAATAAATTTTGCTAAATAGCTGATGTTCTTTTCTATCGTATAGCCAAAACTCCATGTCGTTATCTCTTATAGTTTCCGAGTTATAAGCAAAATTGTAAAATTGTTTAACAAAAAACACTTGCTGCTGAATTCTGTTGGCCTGGTATTTTGAAAAAATTTTTGAAATTTTGAAAAATATCAAGACAACACATACACACACGCACATGTATAATCGTATAACAATTTTACATTTTTGCGAATATCTCGGAAACTATAAGAGCTAATGACAATCGGTTTTCACCGTGCGACTGGAAAAAACATCAGCTATCTTGGACTGAAAAAAATTTTAAAAATATTAAATACCACCTGGAAATATAAGGCATTATATATAAGAAATCAATATATTTCTTAGTGGGCGTGGCATATGTGGGCGGAAATAAATTTTGCTAAATAGCTGATGTTCTTTTCTATCGTATAGCCAAAACTCCATGTCGTTATCTCTTATAGTTTCCGAGTTATAAGCAAAATTGTAAAATTGTTTAACAAAAAACACTTGCTGCTGAATTCTGTTGGCCTGGTATTTTAAAAAAATTTTTGAAATTTTGAAAAATATCAAAACAACACATACACACACGCACATGTATGGTCGTATAACAATTTTACATTTTTGCGAATATCTCGGAAACTATAAGAGCTAATGACAATCGGTTTTCACCGTGCGACTGGAAAAAACATCAGCTATCTTGGACTGAAAAAAAATTTTAAAAATATTAAATACCACCTGGAAATATAAGGCATTACATATAAGAAATCAATATATTTCTTAGTGGGCGTGGCATATGTGGGCGGAAATAAATTTTGCTAAATAGCTGATGTTCTTTTCTATCGTATAGCCAAAACTCCATGTCGTTATCTCTTATAGTTTCCGAGTTATAAGCAAAATTGTAAAATTGTTTAACAAAAAACACTTGCTGCTGAATTCTGTTGGCCAGGTATTTTAAAAAAATTTTTGAAATTTTGAAAAATATAAAAACAACACATACACACACGCACATGTATAATCGTATAACAATTTTACATTTTTGCGAATATCTCGGAAACTATAAGAGCTAATGACAATCGGTTTTCACCGTGCGACTGGAAAAAACATCAGCTATCTTGGACTGAAAAAAAATGTTTAAAAATATTAAATACCACCTGGAAATATAAGGCATTACATATAAGAAATCAATATATTTCTTAGTGGGCGTGGCATATGTGGGCGGAAATAAATTTTGCTAAATAGCTGATGTTCTTTTCTATCGTATAGCCAAAACTCCATGTCGTTTTATCTTATAGTTTCCGAGTTATAAGCAAAATTGTAAAATTGTTTAACAAAAAACACTTGCTGCTGAATTCTGTTGGCCTGGTATTTTGAAAAAATTTTTGAAATTTTGAAAAATATCAAGACAACACATACACACACGCACATGTATAATCGTATAACAATTTTACATTTTTGCGAATATCTCGGAAACTATAAGAGCTAATGACAATCGGTTTTCACCGTGCGACTGGAAAAAACATCAGCTATCTTGGACTGAAAAAAATTTTAAAAATATTAAATACCACCTGGAAATATAAGGCATTATATATAAGAAATCAATATATTTCTTAGTGGGCGTGGCATATGTGGGCGGAAATAAATTTTGCTAAATAGCTGATGTTCTTTTCTATCGTATAGCCAAAACTCCATGTCGTTATCTCTTATAGTTTCCGAGTTATAAGCAAAATTGTAAAATTGTTTAACAAAAAACACTTGCTGCTGAATTCTGTTGGCCTGGTATTATAAAAAAATTTTTGAAATTTTGAAAAATATCAAAACAACACATACACACACGCACATGTATGGTCGTATAACAATTTTACATTTTTGCGAATATCTCGGAAACTATAAGAGCTAATGACAATCGGTTTTCACCGTGCGACTGGAAAAAACATCAGCTATCTTGGACTGAAAAAAAATTTTAAAAATATTAAATACCACCTGGAAATATAAGGCATTACATATAAGAAATCAATATATTTCTTAGTGGGCGTGGCATATGTGGGCGGAAATAAATTTTGCTAAATAGCTGATGTTCTTTTCTATCGTATAGCCAAAACTCCATGTCGTTATCTCTTATAGTTTCCGAGTTATAAGCAAAATTGTAAAATTGTTTAACAAAAAACACTTGCTGCTGAATTCTGTTGGCCAGGTATTTTAAAAAAATTTTTGAAATTTTGAAAAATATAAAAACAACACATACACACACGCACATGTATAATCGTATAACAATTTTACATTTTTGCGAATATCTCGGAAACTATAAGAGCTAATGACAATCGGTTTTCACCGTGCGACTGGAAAAAACATCAGCTATCTTGGACTGAAAAAAAATGTTTAAAAATATTAAATACCACCTGGAAATATAAGGCATTACATATAAGAAATCAATATATTTCTTAGTGGGCGTGGCATATGTGGGCGGAAATAAATTTTGCTAAATAGCTGATGTTCTTTTCTATCGTATAGCCAAAACTCCATGTCGTTTTATCTTATAGTTTCCGAGTTATAAGCAAAATTGTAAAATTGTTTAACAAAAAACACTTGCTGCTGAATTCTGTTGGCCTGGTATTTTAAAAAAATTTTTGAAATTTTGAAAAATATCAAAACAACACATACACACACGCACATGTATGGTCGTATAACAATTTTACATTTTTGCGAATATCTCGGAAACTATAAGAGCTAATGACAATCGGTTTTCACCGTGCGACTGGAAAAAACATCAGCTATCTTGGACTGAAAAAAATTTTAAAAATATTAAATACCACCTGGAAATATAAGGCATTACATATAAGAAATCAATATATTTCTTAGTGGGCGTGGCATATGTGGGCGGAAATAAATTTTGCTAAATAGCTGATGTTCTTTTCTATCGTATAGCCAAAACTCCATGTCGTTATCTCTTATAGTTTCCGAGTTATAAGCAAAATTGTAAAATTGTTTAACAAAAAACACTTGCTGCTGAATTCTGTTGGCCTGGTATTTTAAAAAAAATTTTGAAATTTTGAAAAATATAAAAACAACACATACACACACGCACATGTATAATCGTATAACAATTTTACATTTTTGCGAATATCTCGGAAACTATAAGAGCTAATGACAATCGATTTTCACCGTGCGACTGGAAAAAACATCAGCTATCTTGGACTGAAAAAAATGTTTAAAAATATTAAATACCACCTGGAAATATAAGGCATTACATATAAGAAATCAATATATTTCTTAGTGGGCGTGGCATATGTGGGCGGAAATAAATTTTGCTAAATAGCTGATGTTCTTTTCTATCGTATAGCCAAAACTCCATGTCGTTATCTCTTATAGTTTCCGAGTTATAAGCAAAATTGTAAAATTGTTTAACAAAAAACACTTGCTGCTGAATTCTGTTGGCCTGGTATTTTAAAAAAAATTTTGAAATTTTGAAAAATATAAAAACAACACATACACACACGCACATGTATAATCGTATAACAATTTTACATTTTTGCGAATATCTCGGAAACTATAAGAGCTAATGACAATCGGTTTTCACCGTGCGACTGGAAAAAACATCAGCTATCTTGGACTGAAAAAAATGTTTAAAAATATTAAATACCACCTGGAAATATAAGGCATTACATATAAGAAATCAATATATTTCTTAGTGGGCGTGGCATATGTGGGCGGAAATAAATTTTGCTAAATAGCTGATGTTCTTTTCTATCGTATAGCCAAAACTCCATGTCGTTATCTCTTATAGTTTCCGAGTTATAAGCAAAATTGTAAAATTGTTTAACAAAAAACACTTGCTGCTGAATTCTGTTGGCCTGGTATTTTAAAAAAAATTTTGAAATTTTGAAAAATATAAAAACAACACATACACACACGCACATGTATAATCGTATAACAATTTTACATTTTTGCGAATATCTCGGAAACTATAAGAGCTAATGACAATCGATTTTCACCGTGCGACTGGAAAAAACATCAGCTATCTTGGACTGAAAAAAATGTTTAAAAATATTAAATACCACCTGGAAATATAAGGCATTACATATAAGAAATCAATATATTTCTTAGTGGGCGTGGCATATGTGGGCGGAAATAAATTTTGCTAAATAGCTGATGTTCTTTTCTATCGTATAGCCAAAACTCCATGTCGTTATCTCTTATAGTTTCCGAGTTATAAGCAAAATTGTAAAATTGTTTAACAAAAAACACTTGCTGCTGAATTCTGTTGGCCTGGTATTTTAAAAAAAATTTTGAAATTTTGAAAAATATAAAAACAACACATACACACACGCACATGTATAATCGTATAACAATTTTACATTTTTGCGAATATCTCGGAAACTATAAGAGCTAATGACAATCGGTTTTCACCGTGCGACTGGAAAAAACATCAGCTATCTTGGACTGAAAAAAATGTTTAAAAATATTAAATACCACCTGGAAATATAAGGCATTACATATAAGAAATCAATATATTTCTTAGTGGGCGTGGCATATGTGGGCGGAAATAAATTTTGCTAAATAGCTGATGTTCTTTTCTATCGTATAGCCAAAACTCCATGTCGTTATCTCTTATAGTTTCCGAGTTATAAGCAAAATTGTAAAATTGTTTAACAAAAAACACTTGCTGCTGAATTCTGTTGGCCTGGTATTTTAAAAAAAATTTTGAAATTTTGAAAAATATAAAAACAACACATACACACACGCACATGTATAATCGTATAACAATTTTACATTTTTGCGAATATCTCGGAAACTATAAGAGCTAATGACAATCGATTTTCACCGTGCGACTGGAAAAAACATCAGCTATCTTGGACTGAAAAAAATGTTTAAAAATATTAAATACCACCTGGAAATATAAGGCATTATATATAAGAAATCAATATATTTCTTAGTGGGCGTGGCATATGTGGGCGGAAATAAATTTTGCTAAATAGCTGATGTTCTTTTCTATCGTATAGCCAAAACTCCATGTCGTTATCTCTTATAGTTTCCGAGTTATAAGCAAAATTGTAAAATTGTTTAACAAAAAACACTTGCTGCTGAATTCTGTTGGCCTGGTATTTTAAAAAAAATTTTTGAAATTTTGAAAAATATCAAAACAACACATACACACACGCACATGTATGGTCGTATAACAATTTTATATTTTTGCGAATATCTCGGAAACTATAAGAGCTAATGACAATCGGTTTTCACCGTGCGACTGGAAAAAACATCAGCTATCTCGGACTGAAAATTTTTTTTAAAAATATTAAATACCACCTGGAAATATAAGGCATTACATATAAGAAATCAATATATTTCTTAGTGGGCGTGGCATATGTGGGCGGAAATAAATTTTGCTAAATAGCTGATGTTCTTTTCTATCGTATAGCCAAAACTCCATGTCGTTATCTCTTATAGTTTCCGAGTTATAAGCAAAATTGTAAAATTGTTTAACAAAAAACACTTGCTGCTGAATTCTGTTGGCCTGGTATTTTAAAAAAATTTTTGAAATTTTGAAAAATATCAAAACAACACACACACACACGCACATGTATAATCGTATAACAATTTTACATTTTTGCGAATATCTCGGAAACTATAAGAGCTAATGACAATCGGTTTTCACCGTGCGACTGGAAAAAACATCAGCTATCTTGGACTGAAAAAAAAATTTAAAAATATTAAATACTACCTGGAAATATAAGGCATTATATATAAGAAATCAATATATTTATTAGTGGGCGTGGCATATGTGGGCGGAAATAAATTTTGCTAAATAGCCGATGTTCTTTTCTATCGTATAGCCAAAACTCCATGTCGTTATCTCTTATAGTTTCCGAGTTATAAGCAAAATTGTAAAATTGTTTAACAAAAAACACTTGCTGCTGAATTCTGTTGGCCTGGTATTTTCAAAAATTTTTTGAAATTTTGAAAAATATCAAAACAACACATACACACACGCACATGTATAATCGTATAACAATTTTACATTTTTGCGAATATCTCGGAAACTATAAGAGCTAATGACAATCGGTTTTCACCGTGCGACTGGAAAAAACATCAGCTATCTTGGACTGAAAAAAATTTTTCAAAATATTAAATACCACCTGGAAATATAAGGCATTATATATAAGAAATCAATATATTTCTTAGTGGGCGTGGCATATGTGGGCGGAAATAAATTTTGCTAAATAGCTGATGTTCTTTTCTATCGTATAGCCAAAACTCCATGTCGTTATCTCTTATAGTTTTCGAGTTATAAGCAAAATTGTAAAATTGTTTAACAAAAAACACTTGCTGCTGAATTCTGTTGGCCTGGTATTTTCAAAAATTTTCTGAAATTTTGAAAAATATCAAAACAACACATACACACACGCACATGTATAATCGTATAACAATTTTACATTTTTGCGAATATCTCGGAAACTATAAGAGCTAATGACAATCGGTTTTCACCGTGCGACTGGAAAAAACATCAGCTATCTTGGACTGAAAAAAATTTTTAAAAATATTAAATACCACCTGAAATATAAGGCATTATATATAAGAAATCAATATATTTCTTAGTGGGCGTGGCATATGTGGGCGGAAATAAATTTTGCTAAATAGCTGATGTTCTTTTCTATCGTATAGCCAAAACTCCATGTCGTTATCTCTTATAGTTTTCGAGTTATAAGCAAAATTGTAAAATTGTTTAACAAAAAACACTTGCTGCTGAATTCTGTTGGCCTGGTATTTTGAAAAAAATTTTGAAATTTTGAAAAATATCAAAACAACACATACACACACACACATGTATAATCGTATAACAATTTTACATTTTTGCGAATATCTCGGAAACTATAAGAGCTAATGACAATCGGTTTTCACCGTGCGACTGGAAAAAACATCAGCTATCTTGGACTGAAAAAAATTTTTAAAAATATTAAATACCACCTGAAATATAAGGCATTATATATAAGAAATCAATATATTTCTTAGTGGGCGTGGCATATGTGGGCGGAAATAAATTTTGCTAAATAGCTGATGTTCTTTTCTATCGTATAGCCAAAACTCCATGTCGTTATCTCTTATAGTTTCCGAGTTATAAGCAAAATTGTAAAATTGTTTAACAAAAAACACTTGCTGCTGAATTCTGTTGGCCTGGTATTTTGAAAAAAATTTTGAAATTTTGAAAAATATCAAAACAACACATACACACACGCACATGTATAATCGTATAACAATTTTACATTTTTGCGAATATCTCGGAAACTATAAGAGCTAATGACAATCGGTTTTTACCATGCGACTGGAAAAAACATCAGCTATCTTGGACTGAAAAAAAATTTTAAAAATATTAAATACTACCTGGAAATATAAGGCATTACATATAAGAAATCAATATATTTCTTAGTGGGCGTGGCATATGTGGGCGGAAATAAATTTTGCTAAATAGCTGATGTTCTTTTCTATCGTATAGCCAAAACTCCATGTCGTTATCTCTTATAGTTTCCGAGTTATAAGCAAAATTGTAAAATTGTTTAACAAAAAACACTTGCTGCTGAATTCTGTTGGCCTGGTATTTTAAAAAAATTTTTGAAATTTTGAAAAATATCAAAACAACACATACACACACGCATATGTATGGTCGTATAACAATTTTACATTTTTGCGAATATCTCGGAAACTATAAGAGCTAATGACAATCGGTTTTTACCATGCGACTGGAAAAAACATCAGCTATCTTGGACTGAAAAAAAATTTTAAAAATATTAAATACTACCTGGAAATATAAGGCATTACATATAAGAAATCAATATATTTCTTAGTGGGCGTGGCATATGTGGGCGGAAATAAATTTTGCTAAATAGCTGATGTTCTTTTCTATCGCATAGCCAAAACTCCATGTCGTTTTATCTTATAGTTTCCGAGTTGTAAGCAAAATTGTAAAATTGTTTAACAAAAATCACTTGCTGCTGAATTCTGTTGGCCTGGTATTTTCAAAAATTTTTTGAAATTTTGAAAAATATCAAAACAACACATACACACACGCACATGTATAATCGTATAACAATTTTACATTTTTGCGAATATCTCGGAAACTATAAGAGCTAATGACAATCGGTTTTCACCGTGCGACTGGAAAAAACATCAGCTATCTTGGACTGAAAAAAAATTTTAAAAATATTAAATACCACCTGGAAATATAAGGCATTACATATAAGAAATCAATATATTTCTTAGTGGGCGTGGCATATGTGGGCGGAAATAAATTTTGCTAAATAGCTGATGTTCTTTTCTATCGTATAGCCAAAACTCCATGTCGTTATCTCTTATAGTTTCCGAGTTATAAGCAAAATTGTAAAATTGTTTAACAAAAAACACTTGCTGCTGAATTCTGTTGGCCAGGTATTTTAAAAAAATTTTTGAAATTTTGAAAAATATAAAAACAACACATACACACACGCACATGTATAATCGTATAACAATTTTACATTTTTGCGAATATCTCGGAAACTATAAGAGCTAATGACAATCGGTTTTCACCGTGCGACTGGAAAAAACATCAGCTATCTTGGACTGAAAAAAAATGTTTAAAAATATTAAATACCACCTGGAAATATAAGGCATTACATATAAGAAATCAATATATTTCTTAGTGGGCGTGGCATATGTGGGCGGAAATAAATTTTGCTAAATAGCTGATGTTCTTTTCTATCGTATAGCCAAAACTCCATGTCGTTTTATCTTATAGTTTCCGAGTTATAAGCAAAATTGTAAAATTGTTTAACAAAAAACACTTGCTGCTGAATTCTGTTGGCCTGGTATTTTAAAAAAATTTTTGAAA
Organism: Sarcophaga carnaria; assembly: GCA_958299815.1. Lineage (NCBI taxonomy): Eukaryota > Metazoa > Arthropoda > Insecta > Diptera > Sarcophagidae > Sarcophaga > Sarcophaga carnaria. The sequence goes on along the minus strand of OY283149.1, from coordinate 13,631,282 downwards.
TTTTGAAAAATATCAAAACAACACATACACACACGCACATGTATGGTCGTATAACAATTTTACATTTTTGCGAATATCTCGGAAACTATAAGAGCTAATGACAATCGGTTTTCACCGTGCGACTGGAAAAAACATCAGCTATCTTGGACTGAAAAAAATTTTAAAAATATTAAATACCACCTGGAAATATAAGGCATTACATATAAGAAATCAATATATTTCTTAGTGGGCGTGGCATATGTGGGCGGAAATAAATTTTGCTAAATAGCTGATGTTCTTTTCTATCGTATAGCCAAAACTCCATGTCGTTATCTCTTATAGTTTCCGAGTTATAAGCAAAATTGTAAAATTGTTTAACAAAAAACACTTGCTGCTGAATTCTGTTGGCCTGGTATTTTAAAAAAATTTTTGAAATTTTGAAAAATATCAAAACAACACACACACACGCACATGTATGATCGTATAACAATTTTACATTTTTGCGAATATCTCGGAAACTATAAGAGCTAATGACAATCGGTTTTCACCGTGCGACTGGAAAAAACATCAGCTATCTTGGACTGAAAAAAATGTTTAAAAATATTAAATACCACCTGGAAATATAAGGCATTACATATAAGAAATCAATATATTTCTTAGTGGGCGTGGCATATGTGGGCGGAAATAAATTTTGCTAAATAGCTGATGTTCTTTTCTATCGTATAGCCAAAACTCCATGTCGTTATCTCTTATAGTTTCCGAGTTATAAGCAAAATTGTAAAATTGTTTAACAAAAAACACTTGCTGCTGAATTCTGTTGGCCTGGTATTTTAAAAAAAATTTTGAAATTTTGAAAAATATAAAAACAACACATACACACACGCACATGTATAATCGTATAACAATTTTACATTTTTGCGAATATCTCGGAAACTATAAGAGCTAATGACAATCGATTTTCACCGTGCGACTGGAAAAAACATCAGCTATCTTGGACTGAAAAAAATGTTTAAAAATATTAAATACCACCTGGAAATATAAGGCATTATATATAAGAAATCAATATATTTCTTAGTGGGCGTGGCATATGTGGGCGGAAATAAATTTTGCTAAATAGCTGATGTTCTTTTCTATCGTATAGCCAAAACTCCATGTCGTTATCTCTTATAGTTTCCGAGTTATAAGCAAAATTGTAAAATTGTTTAACAAAAAACACTTGCTGCTGAATTCTGTTGGCCTGGTATTTTAAAAAAAATTTTTGAAATTTTGAAAAATATCAAAACAACACATACACACACGCACATGTATGGTCGTATAACAATTTTACATTTTTGCGAATATCTCGGAAACTATAAGAGCTAATGACAATCGGTTTTCACCGTGCGACTGGAAAAAACATCAGCTATCTTGGACTGAAAAAATGTTTAAAAATATTAAATACCACCTGGAAATATAAGGCATTACATATAAGAAATCAATATATTTCTTAGTGGGCGTGGCATATGTGGGCGGAAATAAATTTTGCTAAATAGCTGATGTTCTTTTCTATCGTATAGCCAAAACTCCATGTCGTTTTATCTTATAGTTTCCGAGTTATAAGCAAAATTGTAAAATTGTTTAACAAAAAACACTTGCTGCTGAATTCTGTTGGCCTGGTATTTTAAAAAAATTTTTGAAATTTTGAAAAATATCAAAACAACACATACACACACGCACATGTATGGTCGTATAACAATTTTATATTTTTGCGAATATCTCGGAAACTATAAGAGCTAATGACAATCGGTTTTCACCGTGCGACTGGAAAAAACATCAGCTATCTCGGACTGAAAATTTTTTTTAAAAATATTAAATACCACCTGGAAATATAAGGCATTACATATAAGAAATCAATATATTTCTAAGTGGGCGTGGCATATGTGGGCGGAAATAAATTTTGCTAAATAGCTGATGTTCTTTTCTATCGTATAGCCAAAACTCCATGTCGTTATCTCTTATAGTTTCCGAGTTATAAGCAAAATTGTAAAATTGTTTAACAAAAAACACTTGCTGCTGAATTCTGTTGGCCTGGTATTTTAAAAAAATTTTTGAAATTTTGAAAAATATCAAAACAACACACACACACACGCACATGTATAATCGTATAACAATTTTACATTTTTGCGAATATCTCGGAAACTATAAGAGCTAATGACAATCGGTTTTCACCGTGCGACTGGAAAAAACATCAGCTATCTTGGACTGAAAAAAAAATTTAAAAATATTAAATACTACCTGGAAATATAAGGCATTATATATAAGAAATCAATATATTTATTAGTGGGCGTGGCATATGTGGGCGGAAATAAATTTTGCTAAATAGCCGATGTTCTTTTCTATCGTATAGCCAAAACTCCATGTCGTTATCTCTTATAGTTTCCGAGTTATAAGCAAAATTGTAAAATTGTTTAACAAAAAACACTTGCTGCTGAATTCTGTTGGCCTGGTATTTTCAAAAATTTTTTGAAATTTTGAAAAATATCAAAACAACACATACACACACGCACATGTATAATCGTATAACAATTTTACATTTTTGCGAATATCTCGGAAACTATAAGAGCTAATGACAATCGGTTTTCACCGTGCGACTGGAAAAAACATCAGCTATCTTGGACTGAAAAAAATTTTTCAAAATATTAAATACCACCTGGAAATATAAGGCATTATATATAAGAAATCAATATATTTCTTAGTGGGCGTGGCATATGTGGGCGGAAATAAATTTTGCTAAATAGCTGATGTTCTTTTCTATCGTATAGCCAAAACTCCATGTCGTTATCTCTTATAGTTTTCGAGTTATAAGCAAAATTGTAAAATTGTTTAACAAAAAACACTTGCTGCTGAATTCTGTTGGCCTGGTATTTTCAAAAATTTTCTGAAATTTTGAAAAATATCAAAACAACACATACACACACGCACATGTATAATCGTATAACAATTTTACATTTTTGCGAATATCTCGGAAACTATAAGAGCTAATGACAATCGGTTTTCACCGTGCGACTGGAAAAAACATCAGCTATCTTGGACTGAAAAAAATTTTTAAAAATATTAAATACCACCTGAAATATAAGGCATTATATATAAGAAATCAATATATTTCTTAGTGGGCGTGGCATATGTGGGCGGAAATAAATTTTGCTAAATAGCTGATGTTCTTTTCTATCGTATAGCCAAAACTCCATGTCGTTATCTCTTATAGTTTTCGAGTTATAAGCAAAATTGTAAAATTGTTTAACAAAAAACACTTGCTGCTGAATTCTGTTGGCCTGGTATTTTGAAAAAAATTTTGAAATTTTGAAAAATATCAAAACAACACATACACACACACACATGTATAATCGTATAACAATTTTACATTTTTGCGAATATCTCGGAAACTATAAGAGCTAATGACAATCGGTTTTCACCGTGCGACTGGAAAAAACATCAGCTATCTTGGACTGAAAAAAATTTTTAAAAATATTAAATACCACCTGAAATATAAGGCATTATATATAAGAAATCAATATATTTCTTAGTGGGCGTGGCATATGTGGGCGGAAATAAATTTTGCTAAATAGCTGATGTTCTTTTCTATCGTATAGCCAAAACTCCATGTCGTTATCTCTTATAGTTTCCGAGTTATAAGCAAAATTGTAAAATTGTTTAACAAAAAACACTTGCTGCTGAATTCTGTTGGCCTGGTATTTTAAAAAAATTTTTGAAATTTTGAAAAATATCAAAACAACACATACACACACGCATATGTATGGTCGTATAACAATTTTACATTTTTGCGAATATCTCGGAAACTATAAGAGCTAATGACAATCGGTTTTCACCGTGCGACTGGAAAAAACATCAGCTATCTTGGACTGAAAAAAATGTTTAAAAATATTAAATACCACCTGGAAATATAAGGCATTACATATAAGAAATCAATATATTTCTTAGTGGGCGTGGCATATGTGGGCGGAAATAAATTTTGCTAAATAGCTGATGTTCTTTTCTATCGCATAGCCAAAACTCCATGTCGTTTTATCTTATAGTTTCCGAGTTGTAAGCAAAATTGTAAAATTGTTTAACAAAAATCACTTGCTGCTGAATTCTGTTGGCCTGGTATTTTCAAAAATTTTTTGAAATTTTGAAAAATATCAAAACAACACATACACACACGCACATGTATAATCGTATAACAATTTTACATTTTTGCGAATATCTCGGAAACTATAAGAGCTAATGACAATCGGTTTTCACCGTGCGACTGGAAAAAACATCAGCTATCTTGGACTGAAAAAAAAATTTAAAAATATTAAATACTACCTGGAAATATAAGGCATTATATATAAGAAATCAATATATTTATTAGTGGGCGTGGCATATGTGGGCGGAAATAAATTTTGCTAAATAGCCGATGTTCTTTTCTATCGTATAGCCAAAACTCCATGTCGTTATCTCTTATAGTTTCCGAGTTATAAGCAAAATTGTAAAATTGTTTAACAAAAAACACTTGCTGCTGAATTCTGTTGGCCTGGTATTTTGAAAAAAATTTTTGAAATTTTGAAAAATATCAAAACAACACATACACACACGCACATGTATAATCGTATAACAATTTTACATTTTTGCGAATATCTCGGAAACTATAAGAGCTAATGACAATCGGTTTTCACCGTGCGACTGGAAAAAACATCAGCTATCTTGGACTGAAAAAAATTTTTCAAAATATTAAATACCACCTGGAAATATAAGGCATTATATATAAGAAATCAATATATTTCTTAGTGGGCGTGGCATATGTGGGCGGAAATAAATTTTGCTAAATAGCTGATGTTCTTTTCTATCGTATAGCCAAAACTCCATGTCGTTATCTCTTATAGTTTTCGAGTTATAAGCAAAATTGTAAAATTGTTTAACAAAAAACACTTGCTGCTGAATTCTGTTGGCCTGGTATTTTCAAAAATTTTCTGAAATTTTGAAAAATATCAAAACAACACATACACACACGCACATGTATAATCGTATAACAATTTTACATTTTTGCGAATATCTCGGAAACTATAAGAGCTAATGACAATCGGTTTTCACCGTGCGACTGGAAAAAACATCAGCTATCTTGGACTGAAAAAAATGTTTAAAAATATTAAATACCACCTGGAAATATAAGGCATTATATATAAGAAATCAATATATTTCTTAGTGGGCGTGGCATATGTGGGCGGAAATAAATTTTGCTAAATAGCTGATGTTCTTTTCTATCGTATAGCCAAAACTCCATGTCGTTATCTCTTATAGTTCCCGAGTTATAAGCAAAATTGTAAAATTGTTTAACAAAAAACACTTGCTGCTGAATTCTGTTGGCCTGGTATTTTAAAAAAATTTTTGAAATTTTGAAAAATATCAAAACAACACATACACACACGCACATGTATGGTCGTATAACAATTTTACATTTTTGCGAATATCTCGGAAACTATAAGAGCTAATGACAATCGGATTTCACCGTGCGACTGGAAAAAACATCAGCTATCTTGGACTGAAAAAAATGTTTAAAAATATTAAATACCACCTGGAAATATAAGGCATTACATATAAGAAATCAATATATTTCTTAGTGGGCGTGGCATATGTGGGCGGAAATAAATTTTGCTAAATAGCTGATGTTCTTTTCTATCGTATAGCCAAAACTCCATGTCGTTATCTCTTATACTTTCCGAGTTATAAGCAAAATTGTAAAATTGTTTAACAAAAAACACTTGCTGCTGAATTCTGTTGGCCTGGTATTTTAAAAAAATTTTTGAGATTTTGAAAAATATCAAAACAACACATACACACACGCACATATACGATCGTATAACAATTTTACATTTTTGCGAATATCTCGGAAACTATAAGAGCTAATGACAATCGGTTTTCACCGTGCGACTGGAAAAAACATCAGCTATCTTGGACTGAAAAAAATTTTAAAAATATTAAATACCACCTGGAAATATAAGGCATTATATATAAGAAATCAATATATTTCTTAGTGGGCGTGGCATATGTGGGCGGAAATAAATTTTGCTAAATAGCTGATGTTCTTTTCTATCGTATAGCCAAAACTCCATGTCGTTATCTCTTATAGTTTCCGAGTTATAAGCAAAATTGTAAAATTGTTTAACAAAAAACACTTGCTGCTGAATTCTGTTGGCCTGGTATTTTAAAAAATTTTTTGAAATTTTGAAAAATATCAAAACAACACATACACACACGCACATGTATGATCGTATAACAATTTTACATTTTTGCGAATATCTCGGAAACTATAAGAGCTAATGACAATCGGTTTTCACCGTGCGACTGGAAAAAACATCAGCTATCTTGGACTGAAAAAAATTTTAAAAATATTAAATACCACCTGGAAATATAAGGCATTATATATAAGAAATCAATATATTTCTTAGTGGGCGTGGCATATGTGGGCGGAAATAAATTTTGCTAAATAGCTGATGTTCTTTTCTATCGTATAGCCAAAACTCCATGTCGTTATCTCTTATAGTTCCCGAGTTATAAGCAAAATTGTAAAATTGTTTAACAAAAAACACTTGCTGCTGAATTCTGTTGGCCTGGTATTTTAAAAAAATTTTTGAAATTTTGAAAAATATCAAAACAACACATACACACACGCACATGTATAATCGTATAACAATTTTACATTTTTGCGAATATCTCGGAAACTATAAGAGCTAATGACAATCGGTTTTCACCGTGCGACTGGAAAAAACATCAGCTATCTTGGACTGAAAAAAATGTTTAAAAATATTAAATACCACCTGGAAATATAAGGCATTATATATAAGAAATCAATATATTTCTTAGTGGGCGTGGCATATGTGGGCGGAAATAAATTTTGCTAAATAGCTGATGTTCTTTTCTATCGTATAGCCAAAACTCCATGTCGTTATCTCTTATAGTTCCCGAGTTATAAGCAAAATTGTAAAATTGTTTAACAAAAAACACTTGCTGCTGAATTCTGTTGGCCTGGTATTTTAAAAAAATTTTTGAAATTTTGAAAAATATCAAAACAACACATACACACACGCACATGTATGGTCGTATAACAATTTTACATTTTTGCGAATATCTCGGAAACTATAAGAGCTAATGACAATCGGATTTCACCGTGCGACTGGAAAAAACATCAGCTATCTTGGACTGAAAAAAATGTTTAAAAATATTAAATACCACCTGGAAATATAAGGCATTACATATAAGAAATCAATATATTTCTTAGTGGGCGTGGCATATGTGGGCGGAAATAAATTTTGCTAAATAGCTGATGTTCTTTTCTATCGTATAGCCAAAACTCCATGTCGTTATCTCTTATACTTTCCGAGTTATAAGCAAAATTGTAAAATTGTTTAACAAAAAACACTTGCTGCTGAATTCTGTTGGCCTGGTATTTTAAAAAAATTTTTGAGATTTTGAAAAATATCAAAACAACACATACACACACGCACATATACGATCGTATAACAATTTTACATTTTTGCGAATATCTCGGAAACTATAAGAGCTAATGACAATCGGTTTTCACCGTGCGACTGGAAAAAACATCAGCTATCTTGGACTGAAAAAAATTTTAAAAATATTAAATACCACCTGGAAATATAAGGCATTATATATAAGAAATCAATATATTTCTTAGTGGGCGTGGCATATGTGGGCGGAAATAAATTTTGCTAAATAGCTGATGTTCTTTTCTATCGTATAGCCAAAACTCCATGTCGTTATCTCTTATAGTTTCCGAGTTATAAGCAAAATTGTAAAATTGTTTAACAAAAAACACTTGCTGCTGAATTCTGTTGGCCTGGTATTTTAAAAAATTTTTTGAAATTTTGAAAAATATCAAAACAACACATACACACACGCACATGTATGATCGTATAACAATTTTACATTTTTGCGAATATCTCGGAAACTATAAGAGCTAATGACAATCGGTTTTCACCGTGCGACTGGAAAAAACATCAGCTATCTTGGACTGAAAAAAATTTTAAAAATATTAAATACCACCTGGAAATATAAGGCATTATATATAAGAAATCAATATATTTCTTAGTGGGCGTGGCATATGTGGGCGGAAATAAATTTTGCTAAATAGCTGATGTTCTTTTCTATCGTATAGCCAAAACTCCATGTCGTTATCTCTTATAGTTCCCGAGTTATAAGCAAAATTGTAAAATTGTTTAACAAAAAACACTTGCTGCTGAATTCTGTTGGCCTGGTATTTTAAAAAAATTTTTGAAATTTTGAAAAATATCAAAACAACACATACACACACGCACATGTATGGTCGTATAACAATTTTACATTTTTGCGAATATCTCGGAAACTATAAGAGCTAATGACAATCGGTTTTCACCGTGCGACTGGAAAAAACATCAGCTATCTTGGACTGAAAAAAATTTTTAAAAATATTAAATACCACCTGGAAATATAAGGCATTATATATAAGAAATCAATATATTTCTTAGTGGGCGTGGCATATGTGGGCGGAAATAAATTTTGCTAAATAGCTGATGTTCTTTTCTATCGTATAGCCAAAACTCCATGTCGTTATCTCTTATAGTTTCCGAGTTATAAGCAAAATTGTAAAATTGTTTAACAAAAAACACTTGCTGCTGAATTCTGTTGGCCTGGTATTTTCAAAAAATTTTTGAAATTTTGAAAAATATCAAAACAACACATACACACACGCACATGTATGGTCGTATAACAATTTTACATTTTTGCGAATATCTCGGAAACTATAACAGCTAATGACAATCGGTTTTCACCGTGCGACTGGAAAAAACATCAGCTATCTTGGACTGAAAAAAATGTTTAAAAATATTAAATACCACCTGGAAATATAAGGCATTATATATAAGAAATCAATATATTTCTTAGTGGGCGTGGCATATGTGGGCGGAAATAAATTTTGCTAAATAGCCGATGTTCTTTTCTATCGTATAGCCAAAACTCCATGTCGTTATCTCTTATAGTTTCCGAGTTATAAGCAAAATTGTAAAATTGTTTAACAAAAAACACTTGCTGCTGAATTCTGTTGGCCTGGTATTTTAAAAAAAATTTTGAAATTTTGAAAAATATCAAAACAACACATACACACACGCACATGTATGGTCGTATAACAATTTTACATTTTTGCGAATATCTCGGAAACTATAACAGCTAATGACAATCGGTTTTCACCGTGCGACTGGAAAAAACATCAGCTATCTTGGACTGAAAAAAATGTTTAAAAATATTAAATACCACCTGGAAATATAAGGCATTATATATAAGAAATCAATATATTTCTTAGTGGGCGTGGCATATGTGGGCGGAAATAAATTTTGCTAAATAGCCGATGTTCTTTTCTATCGTATAGCCAAAACTCCATGTCGTTATCTCTTATAGTTTCCGAGTTATAAGCAAAATTGTAAAATTGTTTAACAAAAAACACTTGCTGCTGAATTCTGTTGGCCTGGTATTTTCAAAAAATTTTTGAAATTTTGAAAAATATCAAAACAACACATACACACACGCACATGTATAGACGTATAACAATTTTACATTTTTGCGAATATCTCGGAAACTATAAGAGCTAATGACAATCGGTTTTCACCGTGCGACTGGAAAAAACATCAGCTATCTTGGACTGAAAAAAAATTTAAAAATATTAAATACCACCTGGAAATATAAGGCATTATATATAAGAAATCAATATATTTCTTAGTGGGCGTGGCATATGTGGGCGGAAATAAATTTTGCTAAATAGCCGATGTTCTTTTCTATCGTATAGCCAAAACTCCATGTCGTTATCTCTTATAGTTTCCGAGTTATAAGCAAAATTGTAAAATTGTTTAACAAAAAACACTTGCTGCTGAATTCTGTTGGCCTGGTATTTTAAAAAATTTTTTGAAATTTTGAAAAATATCAAAACAACACATACACACACGCACATGTATGGTCGTATAACAATTTTACATTTTTGCGAATATCTCGGAAACTATAAGAGCTAATGACAATCGGTTTTCACCGTGCGACTGGAAAAAACATCAGCTATCTTGGACTGAAAAAAATTTTAAAAATATTAAATACCACCTGGAAATATAAGGCATTATATATAAGAAATCAATATATTTCTTAGTGGGCGTGGCATATGTGGGCGGAAATAAATTTTGCTAAATAGCTGATGTTCTTTTCTATCGTATAGCCAAAACTCCATGTCGTTATCTCTTATAGTTCCCGAGTTATAAGCAAAATTGTAAAATTGTTTAACAAAAAACACTTGCTGCTGAATTCTGTTGGCCTGGTATTTTAAAAAAATTTTTGAAATTTTGAAAAATATCAAAACAACACATACACACACGCACATGTATGGTCGTATAACAATTTTACATTTTTGCGAATATCTCGGAAACTATAAGAGCTAATGACAATCGGTTTTCACCGTGCGACTGGAAAAAACATCAGCTATCTTGGACTGAAAAAAATTTTTAAAAATATTAAATACCACCTGGAAATATAAGGCATTATATATAAGAAATCAATATATTTCTTAGTGGGCGTGGCATATGTGGGCGGAAATAAATTTTGCTAAATAGCTGATGTTCTTTTCTATCGTATAGCCAAAACTCCATGTCGTTATCTCTTATAGTTTCCGAGTTATAAGCAAAATTGTAAAATTGTTTAACAAAAAACACTTGCTGCTGAATTCTGTTGGCCTGGTATTTTCAAAAAATTTTTGAAATTTTGAAAAATATCAAAACAACACATACACACACGCACATGTATGGTCGTATAACAATTTTACATTTTTGCGAATATCTCGGAAACTATAACAGCTAATGACAATCGGTTTTCACCGTGCGACTGGAAAAAACATCAGCTATCTTGGACTGAAAAAAATGTTTAAAAATATTAAATACCACCTGGAAATATAAGGCATTATATATAAGAAATCAATATATTTCTTAGTGGGCGTGGCATATGTGGGCGGAAATAAATTTTGCTAAATAGCCGATGTTCTTTTCTATCGTATAGCCAAAACTCCATGTCGTTATCTCTTATAGTTTCCGAGTTATAAGCAAAATTGTAAAATTGTTTAACAAAAAACACTTGCTGCTGAATTCTGTTGGCCTGGTATTTTAAAAAAAATTTTGAAATTTTGAAAAATATCAAAACAACACATACACACACGCACATGTATGGTCGTATAACAATTTTACATTTTTGCGAATATCTCGGAAACTATAACAGCTAATGACAATCGGTTTTCACCGTGCGACTGGAAAAAACATCAGCTATCTTGGACTGAAAAAAATGTTTAAAAATATTAAATACCACCTGGAAATATAAGGCATTATATATAAGAAATCAATATATTTCTTAGTGGGCGTGGCATATGTGGGCGGAAATAAATTTTGCTAAATAGCCGATGTTCTTTTCTATCGTATAGCCAAAACTCCATGTCGTTATCTCTTATAGTTTCCGAGTTATAAGCAAAATTGTAAAATTGTTTAACAAAAAACACTTGCTGCTGAATTCTGTTGGCCTGGTATTTTCAAAAAATTTTTGAAATTTTGAAAAATATCAAAACAACACATACACACACGCACATGTATAGACGTATAACAATTTTACATTTTTGCGAATATCTCGGAAACTATAAGAGCTAATGACAATCGGTTTTCACCGTGCGACTGGAAAAAACATCAGCTATCTTGGACTGAAAAAAAATTTAAAAATATTAAATACCACCTGGAAATATAAGGCATTATATATAAGAAATCAATATATTTCTTAGTGGGCGTGGCATATGTGGGCGGAAATAAATTTTGCTAAATAGCCGATGTTCTTTTCTATCGTATAGCCAAAACTCCATGTCGTTATCTCTTATAGTTTCCGAGTTATAAGCAAAATTGTAAAATTGTTTAACAAAAAACACTTGCTGCTGAATTCTGTTGGCCTGGTATTTTAAAAAATTTTTTGAAATTTTGAAAAATATCAAAACAACACATACACACACGCACATGTATGGTCGTATAACAATTTTACATTTTTGCGAATATCTCGGAAACTATAAGAGCTAATGACAATCGGTTTTCACCGTGCGACTGGAAAAAACATCAGCTATCTTGGACTGAAAAAAATTTTAAAAATATTAAATACCACCTGGAAATATAAGGCATTATATATAAGAAATCAATATATTTCTTAGTGGGCGTGGCATATGTGGGCGGAAATAAATTTTGCTAAATAGCTGATGTTCTTTTCTATCGTATAGCCAAAACTCCATGTCGTTATCTCTTATAGTTCCCGAGTTATAAGCAAAATTGTAAAATTGTTTAACAAAAAACACTTGCTGCTGAATTCTGTTGGCCTGGTATTTTCAAAAAATTTTTGAAATTTTGAAAAATATCAAAACAACACATACACACACGCACATGTATGGTCGTATAACAATTTTACATTTTTGCGAATATCTCGGAAACTATAAGAGCTAATGACAATCGGTTTTCACCGTGCGACTGGAAAAAACATCAGCTATCTTGGACTGAAAAAAATTTTTAAAAATATTAAATACCACCTGGAAATATAAGGCATTATATATAAGAAATCAATATATTTCTTAGTGGGCGTGGCATATGTGGGCGGAAATAAATTTTGCTAAATAGCCGATGTTCTTTTCTATCGTATAGCCAAAACTCCATGTCGTTATCTCTTATAGTTTCCGAGTTATAAGCAAAATTGTAAAATTGTTTAACAAAAAACACTTGCTGCTGAATTCTGTTGGCCTGGTATTTTCAAAAATTTTTTGAAATTTTGAAAAATATCAAAACAACACATACACACACGCACATGTATGATCGTATAACAATTTTACATTTTTACGAATATCTCGGAAACTGTAAGAGCTAATGACAATCGGTTTTCACCGTGCGACTGGAAAAAACATCAGCTATCTTGGACTGAAAAAAATTTTTAAAAATATTAAATACCACCTGGAAATATAAGGCATTATATATAAGAAATCAATATATTTCTTAGTGGGCGTGGCATATGTGGGCGGAAATAAATTTTGCTAAATAGCCGATGTTCTTTTCTATCGTATAGCCAAAACTCCATGTCGTTATCTCTTATAGTTTCCGAGTTATAAGCAAAATTGTAAAATTGTTTAACAAAAAACACTTGCTGCTGAATTCTGTTGGACTGGTATTTTAAAAAAATTTTTGAAATTTTGAAAAATATCAAAACAACACATACACACACGCACATGTATGGTCGTATAACAATTTTACATTTTTGCGAATATCTCGGAAACTATAAGAGCTAATGACAATCGGTTTTCACCGTGCGGCTGGAAAAAACATCAGCTATCTTGGACTGAAAAAAAATTTTAAAAATATTAAATACCACCTGGAAATATAAGGCATTACATATAAGAAATCAATATATTTCTTAGTGGGCGTGGCATATGTGGGCGGAAATAAATTTTGCTAAATAGCTGATGTTCTTTTCTATCGTATAGCCAAAACTCCATGTCGTTATCTCTTATAGTTTCCGAGTTATAAGCAAAATTGTAAAATTGTTTAACAAAAAACACTTGCTGCTGAATTCTGTTGGACTGGTATTTTAAAAAAATTTTTGAAATTTTGAAAAATATCAAAACAACACATACACACACGCACATGTATGGTCGTATAACAATTTTACATTTTTGCGAATATCTCGGAAACTATAAGAGCTAATGACAATCGGTTTTCACCGTGCGGCTGGAAAAAACATCAGCTATCTTGGACTGAAAAAAAAATTTAAAAATATTAAATACCATCTGAAATATAAGGCATTATACATAAGAAATCAATATATTTCTTAGTGGGCGTGGCATATGTGGGCGGAAATAAATTTTGCTAAATAGCCGATGTTTTTTTCTATCGTATAGCCAAAACTCCATGTCGTTATCTCTTATAGTTTCCGAGTTATAAGCAAAATTGTAAAATTGTTTAACAAAAAACACTTGCTGCTGAATTCTGTTGGCCTGGTATTTTAAAAAAAATTTTGAAATTTTGAAAAATATCAAAACAACACATACACACACGCACATGTATGGTCGTATAACAATTTTACATTTTTGCGAATATCTCGGAAACTATAAGAGCTAATGATAATCGGTTTTCACCGTGCGACTGGAAAAAACATCAGCTATCTTGGACTGAAAAAAAATTTTAAAAATATTAAATACCACCTGGAAATATAAGGCATTACATATAAGAAATCAATATATTTCTTAGTGGGCGTGGCATATGTGGGCGGAAATAAATTTTGCTAAATAGCTGATGTTCTTTTCTATCGTATAGCCAAAACTCCATGTCGTTATCTCTTATAGTTTCCGAGTTATAAGCAAAATTGTAAAATTCTTTAACAAAAAACACTTGCTGCTGAATTCTGTTGGCCTGGTATTTTAAAAAAAATTTTGAAATTTTGAAAAATATCAAAACAACACATACACACACGCACATGTATGGTCGTATAACAATTTTACATTTTTGCGAATATCTCGGAAACTATAAGAGCTAATGACAATCGGTTTTCACCGTGCGGCTGGAAAAAACATCAGCTATCTTGGACTGAAAAAAAATTTTAAAAATATTAAATACCACCTGGAAATATAAGGCATTACATATAAGAAATCAATATATTTCTTAGTGGGCGTGGCATATGTGGGCGGAAATAAATTTTGCTAAATAGCTGATGTTCTTTTCTATCGTATAGCCAAAACTCCATGTCGTTATCTCTTATAGTTTCCGAGTTATAAGCAAAATTGTAAAATTCTTTAACAAAAAACACTTGCTGCTGAATTCTGTTGGCCTGGTATTTTAAAAAATTTTTGCGTATATCTCGGAAACTATAAGAGCTAATGACAATCGGTTTTCACCATGCGGCTGGAAAAAACATCAGCTATCTTGGACTGAAAAAAAATTTTAAAAATATTAAATACCACCTGAAATATAAGGCATTACATATAAGAAATCAATATATTTCTTAGTAGGCGTGGCATATGTGGGCGGAAATAAATTTTGCTAAATAGCTGATGTTCTTTTCTATCGTATAGCCAAAACTCCATGTCGTTATCTCTTATAGTTTTCGAGTTATAAGCAAAATTGTAAAATTGTTTAACAAAAAACACTTGCTGCTGAATTCTGTTGGCCTGGTATTTTAAAAAATTTTTTGAAATTTTGAAAAATATCAAAACAACACATACACACACGCACATGTATAATCGTATAACAATTTTACATTTTTGCGTATATCTCGGAAACTATAAGAGCTAATGACAATCGGTTTTCACCATGCGACTGGAAAAAACATCAGCTATCTTCGACTGAAAAAAATTTTAAAAATATTAAATACCACCTGGAAATATAAGGCATTACATATAAGAAATCAATATATTTCTTAGTGGGCGTGGCATATGTGGGCGGAAATAAATTTTGCTAAATAGCTGATGTTCTTTTCTATCGTATAGCCAAAACTCCATGTCGTTATCTCTTATAGTTTCCGAGTTATAAGCAAAATTGTAAAATTGTTTAACAAAAAACACTTGCTGCTGAATTCTGTTGGCCTGGTATTTTAAAAAAATTTTTGAAATTTTGAAAAATATCAAAACAACACATACACACACGCACATGTATGGTCGTATAACAATTTTACATTTTTGCGAATATCTCGGAAACTATAAGAGCTAATGACAATCGGTTTTCACCGTGCGACTGGAAAAAACATCAGCTATCTTGGACTAAAAAAAAATTTTAAAAATATTAAATACCACCTGGAAATATAAGGCATTACATATAAGAAATCAATATATTTCTTAGTGGGCGTGGCATATGTGGGCGGAAATAAATTTTGCTAAATAGCTGATGTTCTTTTCTATCGTATAGCCAAAACTCCATGTCGTTATCTCATATAGTTTCCGAGTTATAAGCAAAATTGTAAAATTGTTTAACAAAAAACACTTGCTGCTGAATTCTGTTGGCCTGGTATTTTAAAAAATTTTTTGAAATTTTGAAAAATATCAAAACAACACATACACACACGCACATGTATGGTCGTATAACAATTTTACATTTTTGCGAATATCTCGGAAACTATAAGAGCTAATGACAATCGGTTTTCACCGTGCGACTGGAAAAAACATCAGCTATCTTGGACTGAAAAAAAATTTTAAAAATATTAAATACCACCTGAAATATAAGGCATTACATATAAGAAATCAATATATTTCTTAGTGGGCGTGGCATATGTGGGCGGAAATAAATTTTGCTAAATAGCTGATGTTCTTTTCTATCGTATAGCCAAAACTCCATGTCGTTATCTTTTATAGTTTCCGAGTTATAAGCAAAATTGTAAAATTGTTTAACAAAAAACACTTGCTGCTGAATTCTGTTGGCCTGGTATTTTAAAAAAATTTTTGAAATTTTGAAAAATATCAAAACAACACATACACACACGTACATGTATAATCGTATAACAATTTTACATTTTTGCGAATATCTCGGAAGCTATAAGAGCTAATGACAATCGGTTTTCACCATGCGACTGGAAAAAACATCAGCTATCTTCGACTGAAAAAAATTTTTAAAAATATTAAATACCACCTGGAAATATAAGGCATTACATATAAGAAATCAATATATTTCTTAGTGGGCGTGGCATATGTGGGCGGAAATAAATTTTGCTAAATAGCTGATGTTCTTTTCTATCGTATAGCCAAAACTCCATGTCGTTATCTCTTATAGTTTCCGAGTTATAAGCAAAATTGTAAAATTGTTTAACAAAAAACACTTGCTGCTGAATTCTGTTGGCCTGGTATTTTAAAAAAATTTTTGAAATTTTGAAAAATATCAAAACAACACATACACACACGCACATGTATAATCGTATAACAATTTTACATTTTTGCGAATATCTCGGAAACTATAAGAGCTAATGACAATCGGTTTTCACCGTGCGACTGGAAAAAACATCAGCTATCTTGGACTGAAAAAAAATGTTTAAAAATATTAAATACCACCTGGAAATATAAGGCATTACATATAAGAAATCAATATATTTCTTAGTGGGCGTGGCATATGTGGGCGGAAATAAATTTTGCTAAATAGCTGATGTTCTTTTCTATCGTATAGCCAAAACTCCATGTCGTTATCTCTTATAGTTTCCGAGTTATAAGCAAAATTGTAAAATTCTTTAACAAAAAACACTTGCTGCTGAATTCTGTTGGCCTGGTATTTTAAAAAAATTTTTGAAATTTTGAAAAATATCAAAACAACACATACACACACGCACATGTATGGTCGTATAACAATTTTACATTTTTGCGAATATCTCGGAAACTATAAGAGCTAATGACAATCGGTTTTCACCGTGCGACTGGAAAAAACATCAGCTATCTTGGACTGAAAAAAAATTTTAAAAATATTAAATACCACCTGGAAATATAAGGCATTATATATAAGAAATCAATATATTTCTTAGTAGGCGTGGCATATGTGGGCGGAAATAAATTTTGCTAAATAGCCGATGTTCTTTTCTATCGTATAGCCAAAACTCCATGTCGTTATCTCTTATAGTTTCCGAGTTATAAGCAAAATTGTAAAATTGTTTAACAAAAAACACTTGCTGCTGAATTCTGTTGGCCTGGTATTTTAAAAAAATTTTTGAAATTTTGAAAAATATCAAAACAACACATACACACACGCACATGTATGGTCGTATAACAATTTTACATTTTTGCGAATATCTCGGAAACTATAAGAGCTAATGACAATCGGTTTTCACCATGCGACTGGAAAAAACATCAGCTATCTTGGACTGAAAAAAAATTTTAAAAATATTAAATACCACCTGGAAATATAAGGCATTACATATAAGAAATCAATATATTTCTTAGTGGGCGTGGCATATGTGGGCGGAAATAAATTTTGCTAAATAGCTGATGTTCTTTTCTATCGTATAGCCAAAACTCCATGTCGTTATCTCTTATAGTTTCCGAGTTATAAGCAAAATTGTAAAATTGTTTAACAAAAAACACTTGCTGCTGAATTCTGTTGGCCTGGTATTTTAAAAAAATTTTTGAAATTTTGAAAAATATCAAAACAACACATACACACACGCACATGTATGGTCGTATAACAATTATACATTTTTGCGAATATCTCGGAAACTATAAGAGCTAATGACAATCGGTTTTCACCGTGCGACTGGAAAAAACATCAGCTATCTTGGACTGAAAAAAAATTTTAAAAATATTAAATACTACCTGGAAATATAAGGCATTATATATAAGAAATCAATATATTTCTTAGTGGGCGTGGCATATGTGGGCGGAAATAAATTTTGCTAAATAGCTGATGTTCTTTTCTATCGTATAGCCAAAACTCCATGTCGTTATCTCTTATAGTTTCCGAGTTATAAGCAAAATTGTAAAATTGTTTAACAAAAAACACTTGCTGCTGAATTCTGTTGGCCTGGTATTTTGAAAAATTTTTTGAAATTTTGAAAAATATCAAAACAACACATACACACACGCACATGTATAATCGTATAACAATTTTACATTTTTGCGAATATCTCGGAAACTATAAGAGCTAATGACAATCGGTTTTCACCGTGCGACTGGAAAAAACATCAGCTATCTTGGACTGAAAAAAAATTTTAAAAATATTAAATACTACCTGGAAATATAAGGCATTATATATAAGAAATCAATATATTTCTTAGTGGGCGTGGCATATGTGGGCGGAAATAAATTTTGCTAAATAGCTGATGTTCTTTTCTATCGTATAGCCAAAACTCCATGTCGTTATCTCTTATAGTTTCCGAGTTATAAGCAAAATTGTAAAATTCTTTAACAAAAAACACTTGCTGCTGAATTCTGTTGGCCTGGTATTTTAAAAAAATTTTTGAAATTTTGAAAAATATCAAAACAACACATACACACACGCACATGTATGGTCGTATAACAATTATACATTTTTGCGAATATCTCGGAAACTATAAGAGCTAATGACAATCGGTTTTCACCATGCGACTGGAAAAAACATCAGCTATCTTGGACTGAAAAAAATTTTTAAAAATATTAAATACCACCTGGAAATATAAGGCATTACATATAAGAAATCAATATATTTCTTAGTGGGCGTGGCATATGTGGGCGGAAATAAATTTTGCTAAATAGCTGATGTTCTTTTCTATCGTATAGCCAAAACTCCATGTCGTTATCTCTTATAGTTTCCGAGTTATAAGCAAAATTGTAAAATTGTTTAACAAAAAACACTTGCTGCTGAATTCTGTTGGCCTGGTATTTTGAAAAAATTTTTGAAATTTTGAAAAATATCAAAACAACACATACACACACGCACATGTATAATCGTATAACAATTTTACATTTTTGCGAATATCTCGGAAACTATAAGAGCTAATGACAATCGGTTTTCACCGTGCGACTGGAAAAAACATCAGCTATCTTGGACTGAAAAAAAAATTTAAAAATATTAAATACTACCTGGAAATATAAGGCATTATATATAAGAAATCAATATATTTCTTAGTGGGCGTGGCATATGTGGGCGGAAATAAATTTAGCTAAATAGCTGATGTTCTTTTCTATCGTATAGCCAAAACTCCATGTCGTTATCTCTTATAGTTTCCGAGTTATAAGCAAAATTGTAAAATTGTTTAACAAAAAACACTTGCTGCTGAATTCTGTTGGCCTGGTATTTTGAAAAATTTTTTGAAATTTTGAAAAATATCAAAACAACACATACACACACGCACATGTATAATCGTATAACAATTTTACATTTTTGCGAATATCTCGGAAACTATAAGAGCTAATGACAATCGGTTTTCACCGTGCGACTGGAAAAAACATCAGCTATCTTGGACTGAAAAAAAATTTTAAAAATACTAAATACTACCTGGAAATATAAGGCATTATATATAAGAAATCAATATATTTCTTAGTGGGCGTGGCATATGTGGGCGGAAATAAATTTTGCTAAATAGCTGATGTTCTTTTCTATCGTATAGCCAAAACTCCATGTCGTTATCTCTTATAGTTTCCGAGTTATAAGCAAAATTGTAAAATTGTTTAACAAAAAACACTTGCTGCTGAATTCTGTTGGCCTGGTATTTTAAAAAATTTTTTGAAATTTTGAAAAATATCAAAACAACACATACACACACGCACATGTATAATCGTATAACAATTTTACATTTTTGCGAATATCTCGGAAACTGTATGAGCTAATGACAATCGGTTTTTACCATGCGACTGGAAAAAACATCAGCTATATTGGACTGAAAAAAAATTTTAAAAATATTAAATACTACCTGGAAATATAAGGCATTATATATAAGAAATCAATATATTTCTTAGTGGGCGTGGCATATGTGGGCGGAAATAAATTTTGCTAAATAGCTGATGTTCTTTTCTATCGTATAGCCAAAACTCCATGTCGTTATCTCTTATAGTTTCCGAGTTATAAGCAAAATTGTAAAATTGTTTAACAAAAAACACTTGCTGCTGAATTCTGTTGGCCTGGTATTTTAAAAAAAATTTTGAAATTTTGAAAAATATCAAAACAACACATACACACACGCACATGTATAATCGTATAACAATTTTACAGTTTTGCGAATATCTCGGAAACTATAAGAGCTAATGACAATCGGTTTTCACCGTGCGACTGGAAAAAATATCAGCTATCTTGGACTGAAAAAAATTTTAAAAATATTAAATACCACCTGAAATATAAGGCATTACATATAAGAAATCAATATATTTCTTAGTGGGCGTGGCATATGTGGGCGGAAATAAATTTTGCTAAATAGCTGATCTTCTTTTCTATCGTATAGCCAAAACTCCATGTCGTTATCTCTTATAGTTTCCGAGTTATAAGCAAAATTGTAAAATTGTTTAACAAAAAACACTTGCTGCTGAATTCTGTTGGCCTGGTATTTTAAAAAAAATTTTGAAATTTTGAAAAATATCAAAACAACACATACACACACGCACATGTATAATCGTATAACAATTTTACAGTTTTGCGAATATCTCGGAAACTATAAGAGCTAATGACAATCGGTTTTCACCGTGCGACTGGAAAAAATATCAGCTATCTTGGACTGAAAAAAATTTTAAAAATATTAAATACCACCTGAAATATAAGGCATTACATATAAGAAATCAATATATTTCTTAGTGGGCGTGGCATATGTGGGCGGAAATAAATTTTGCTAAATAGCTGATGTTCTTTTCTATCGTATAGCCAAAACTCCATGTCGTTATCTCTTATAGTTTCCGAGTTATAAGCAAAATTGTAAAATTGCTGCTGAATTCTGTTGGCCTGGTATTTTAAAAAAATTTTTGAAATTTTGAAAAATATCAAAACAACACATACACACACGCACATGTATGGTCGTATAACAATTTTACATTTTTGCGAATATCTCGGAAACTATAAGAGCTAATGACAATCGGTTTTCACCGTGCGACTGGAAAAAACATCAGCTATCTTGGACTGAAAAAAAATTTTAAAAATATTAAATACCACCTGGAAATATAAGGCATTATATATAAGAAATCAATATATTTCTTAGTGGGCGTGGCATATGTGGGCGGAAATAAATTTTGCTAAATAGCTGATGTTCTTTTCTATCGTATAGCCAAAACTCCATGTCGTTATCTCTTATAGTTTCCGAGTTATAAGCAAAATTGTAAAATTGTTTAACAAAAAACACTTGCTGCTGAATTCTGTTGGCCTGGTATTTTTAAAAAATTTTGGAAATTTTGAAAAATATCAAAACAACACATACACACACGCACATGTATGGTCGTATAACAATTTTACATTTTTGCGAATATCTCGGAAACTATAAGAGCTAATGACAATCGGTTTTCACCGTGCGACTGGAAAAAACATCAGCTATCTTGGACTGAAAAAAAATTTTAAAAATATTAAATACCACCTGAAATATAAGGCATTACATATAAGAAATCAATATATTTCTTAGTGGGCGTGGCATATGTGGGCGGAAATAAATTTTGCTAAATAGCTGATGTTCTTTTCTATCGTATAGCCAAAACTCCATGTCGTTATCTCTTATAGTTTCCGAGTTATAAGCAAAATTGTAAAATTGTTTAACAAAAAACACTTGCTGCTGAATTCTGTTGGCCTGGTATTTTAAAAAAAATTTTGAAATTTTGAAAAATATCAAAACAACACATACACACACGCACATGTATAATCGTATAACAATTTTACAGTTTTGCGAATATCTCGGAAACTATAAGAGCTAATGACAATCGGTTTTCACCATGCGACTGGAAAAAACATCAGCTATCTTGGACTGAAAAAAAATTTTAAAAATATTAAATACCACCTGAAATATAAGGCATTACATATAAGAAATCAATATATTTCTTAGTGGGCGTGGCATATGTGGGCGGAAATAAATTTTGCTAAATAGCTGATGTTCTTTTCTATCGTATAGCCAAAACTCCATGTCGTTATCTCTTATAGTTTCCGAGTTATAAGCAAAATTGTAAAATTGTTTAACAAAAAACACTTGCTGCTGAATTCTGTTGGCCTGGTATTTTAAAAAAATTTTTGAAATTTTGAAAAATATCAAAACAACACATACACACACGCACATGTACGGTCGTATAACAATTTTACATTTTTGCGAATATCTCGGAAACTATAAGAGCTAATGACAATCGGTTTTCACCGTGCGACTGGAAAAAACATCAGCTATCTTGGACTGAAAAAAACTTTTAAAAATATTAAATACCACCTGGAAATATAAGGCATTACATATAAGAAATCAATATATTTCTTAGTGGGCGTGGCATATGTGGGCGGAAATAAATTTTGCTAAATAGCTGATGTTCTTTTCTATCGTATAGTCAAAACTCCATGTCGTTATCTCTTATAGTTTCCGAGTTATAAGCAAAATTGTAAAATTGTTTAACAAAAAACACTTGCTGCTGAATTCTGTTGGCCTGGTATTTTAAAAAAATTTTTGAAATTTTGAAAAATATCAAAACAACACATACACACACGCACATGTACGGTCGTATAACAATTTTACATTTTTGCGAATATCTCGGAAACTATAAGAGCTAATGACAATCGGTTTTCACCGTGCGACTGGAAAAAACATCAGCTATCTTGGACTGAAAAAAAATTTTAAAAATATTAAATACCACCTGGAAATATAAGGCATTATATATAAGAAATCAATATATTTCTTAGTGGGCGTGGCATATGTGGGCGGAAATAAATTTTGCTAAATAGCTGATGTTCTTTTCTATCGTATAGTCAAAACTCCATGTCGTTATCTCTTATAGTTTCCGAGTTATAAGCAAAATTGTAAAATTGTTTAACAAAAAACACTTGCTGCTGAATTCTGTTGGCCTGGTATTTTTAAAAAATTTTTGAAATTTTGAAAAATATCAAAACAACACATACACACACGCACATGTATGGTCGTATAACAATTTTACATTTTTGCGAATATCTCGGAAACTATAAGAGCTAATGACAATCGGTTTTCACCGTGCGACTGGAAAAAACATCAGCTATCTTGGACTGAAAAAAAATTTTAAAAATATTAAATACCACCTGAAATATAAGGCATTACATATAAGAAATCAATATATTTCTTAGTGGGCGTGGCATATGTGGGCGGAAATAAATTTTGCTAAATAGCTGATGTTCTTTTCTATCGTATAGTCAAAACTCCATGTCGTTATCTCTTATAGTTTCCGAGTTATAAGCAAAATTGTAAAATTGTTTAACAAAAAACACTTGCTGCTGAATTCTGTTGGCCTGGTATTTTAAAAAAATTTTTGAAATTTTGAAAAATATCAAAACAACACATACACACACGCACATGTACGGTCGTATAACAATTTTACATTTTTGCGAATATCTCGGAAACTATAAGAGCTAATGACAATCGGTTTTCACCGTGCGACTGGAAAAAACATCAGCTATCTTGGACTGAAAAAAAATTTTAAAAATATTAAATACCACCTGGAAATATAAGGCATTATATATAAGAAATCAATATATTTCTTAGTGGGCGTGGCATATGTGGGCGGAAATAAATTTTGCTAAATAGCTGATGTTCTTTTCTATCGTATAGTCAAAACTCCATGTCGTTATCTCTTATAGTTTCCGAGTTATAAGCAAAATTGTAAAATTGTTTAACAAAAAACACTTGCTGCTGAATTCTGTTGGCCTGGTATTTTTAAAAAATTTTTGAAATTTTGAAAAATATCAAAACAACACATACACACACGCACATGTATGGTCGTATAACAATTTTACATTTTTGCGAATATCTCGGAAACTATAAGAGCTAATGACAATCGGTTTTCACCGTGCGACTGGAAAAAACATCAGCTATCTTGGACTGAAAAAAAATTTTAAAAATATTAAATACCACCTGAAATATAAGGCATTACATATAAGAAATCAATATATTTCTTAGTGGGCGTGGCATATGTGGGCGGAAATAAATTTTGCTAAATAGCTGATGTTCTTTTCTATCGTATAGTCAAAACTCCATGTCGTTATCTCTTATAGTTTCCGAGTTATAAGCAAAATTGTAAAATTGTTTAACAAAAAACACTTGCTGCTGAATTCTGTTGGCCTGGTATTTTAAAAAAATTTTTGAAATTTTGAAAAATATCAAAACAACACATACACACACGCACATGTATGGTCGTATAACAATTTTACATTTTTGCGAATATCTCGGAAACTATAAGAGCTAATGACAATCGGTTTTCACCGTGCGACTGGAAAAAACATCAGCTATCTTGGACTGAAAAAAAATTTTAAAAATATTAAATACCACCTGAAATATAAGGCATTACATATAAGAAATCAATATATTTCTTAGTGGGCGTGGCATATGTGGGCGGAAATAAATTTTGCTAAATAGCTGATGTTCTTTTCTATCGTATAGTCAAAACTCCATGTCGTTATCTCTTATAGTTTCCGAGTTATAAGCAAAATTGTAAAATTGTTTAACAAAAAACACTTGCTGCTGAATTCTGTTGGCCTGGTATTTTTAAAAAATTTTTGAAATTTTGAAAAATATCAAAACAACACATACACACACGCACATGTATGGTCGTATAACAATTTTACATTTTTGCGAATATCTCGGAAACTATAAGAGCTAATGACAATCGGTTTTCACCGTGCGACTGGAAAAAACATCAGCTATCTTGGACTGAAAAAAAATTTTAAAAATATTAAATACCACCTGAAATATAAGGCATTACATATAAGAAATCAATATATTTCTTAGTGGGCGTGGCATATGTGGGCGGAAATAAATTTTGCTAAATAGCTGATGTTCTTTTCTATCGTATAGTCAAAACTCCATGTCGTTATCTCTTATAGTTTCCGAGTTATAAGCAAAATTGTAAAATTGTTTAACAAAAAACACTTGCTGCTGAATTCTGTTGGCCTGGTATTTTTAAAAAATTTTTGAAATTTTGAAAAATATCAAAACAACACATACACACACGCACATGTATGGTCGTATAACAATTTTACATTTTTGCGAATATCTCGGAAACTATAAGAGCTAATGACAATCGGTTTTCACCGTGCGACTGGAAAAAACATCAGCTATCTTGGACTGAAAAAAAATTTTAAAAATATTAAATACCACCTGAAATATAAGGCATTACATATAAGAAATCAATATATTTCTTAGTGGGCGTGGCATATGTGGGCGGAAATAAATTTTGCTAAATAGCTGATGTTCTTTTCTATCGTATAGCCAAAACTCCATGTCGTTATCTCTTATAGTTTCCGAGTTATAAGCAAAATTGTAAAATTGTTTAACAAAAAACACTTGCTGCTGAATTCTGTTGGCCTGGTATTTTGAAAAATTTTTTGAAATTTTGAAAAATATCAAAACAACACATACACACACGCACATGTATAATCGTATAACAATTTTACATTTTTGCGAATATCTCGGAAACTATAAGAGCTAATGACAATCGGTTTTCACCGTGCGACTGGAAAAAACATCAGCTATCTTGGACTGAAAAAAAATTTTAAAAATATTAAATACTACCTGGAAATATAAGGCATTATATATAAGAAATCAATATATTTCTTAGTGGGCGTGGCATATGTGGGCGGAAATAAATTTAGCTAAATAGCTGATGTTCTTTTCTATCGTATAGCCAAAACTCCATGTCGTTATCTCTTATAGTTTCCGAGTTATAAGCAAAATTGTAAAATTGTTTAACAAAAAACACTTGCTGCTGAATTCTGTTGGCCTGGTATTTTGAAAAATTTTTTGAAATTTTGAAAAATATCAAAACAACACATACACACACGCACATGTATAATCGTATAACAATTTTACATTTTTGCGAATATCTCGGAAACTATAAGAGCTAATGACAATCGGTTTTCACCGTGCGACTGGAAAAAACATCAGCTATCTTGGACTGAAAAAAATTTTAAAAATACTAAATACTACCTGGAAATATAAGGCATTATATATAAGAAATCAATATATTTCTTAGTGGGCGTGGCATATGTGGGCGGAAATAAATTTTGCTAAATAGCTGATGTTCTTTTCTATCGTATAGCCAAAACTCCATGTCGTTATCTCTTATAGTTTCCGAGTTATAAGCAAAATTGTAAAATTGTTTAACAAAAAACACTTGCTGCTGAATTCTGTTGGCCTGGTATTTTAAAAAATTTTTTGAAATTTTGAAAAATATCAAAACAACACATACACACACGCACATGTATAATCGTATAACAATTTTACATTTTTGCGAATATCTCGGAAACTATATGAGCTAATGACAATCGGTTTTTACCATGCGACTGGAAAAAACATCAGCTATATTGGACTGAAAAAAAATTTTAAAAATATTAAATACTACCTGGAAATATAAGGCATTATATATAAGAAATCAATATATTTCTTAGTGGGCGTGGCATATGTGGGCGGAAATAAATTTTGCTAAATAGCTGATGTTCTTTTCTATCGTATAGCCAAAACTCCATGTCGTTATCTCTTATAGTTTCCGAGTTATAAGCAAAATTGTAAAATTGTTTAACAAAAAACACTTGCTGCTGAATTCTGTTGGCCTGGTATTTTAAAAAAAATTTTGAAATTTTGAAAAATATCAAAACAACACATACACACACGCACATGTATAATCGTATAACAATTTTACAGTTTTGCGAATATCTCGGAAACTATAAGAGCTAATGACAATCGGTTTTCACCATGCGACTGGAAAAAACATCAGCTATCTTGGACTGAAAAAAAATTTTAAAAATATTAAATACCACCTGAAATATAAGGCATTACATATAAGAAATCAATATATTTCTTAGTGGGCGTGGCATATGTGGGCGGAAATAAATTTTGCTAAATAGCTGATGTTCTTTTCTATCGTATAGCCAAAACTCCATGTCGTTATCTCTTATAGTTTCCGAGTTATAAGCAAAATTGTAAAATTGCTGCTGAATTCTGTTGGCCTGGTATTTTAAAAAAATTTTTGAAATTTTGAAAAATATCAAAACAACACATACACACACGCACATGTATGGTCGTATAACAATTTTACATTTTTGCGAATATCTCGGAAACTATAAGAGCTAATGACAATCGGTTTTCACCGTGCGACTGGAAAAAACATCAGCTATCTTGGACTGAAAAAAAATTTTAAAAATATTAAATACCACCTGGAAATATAAGGCATTATATATAAGAAATCAATATATTTCTTAGTGGGCGTGGCATATGTGGGCGGAAATAAATTTTGCTAAATAGCTGATGTTCTTTTCTATCGTATAGCCAAAACTCCATGTCGTTATCTCTTATAGTTTCCGAGTTATAAGCAAAATTGTAAAATTGTTTAACAAAAAACACTTGCTGCTGAATTCTGTTGGCCTGGTATTTTTAAAAAATTTTGGAAATTTTGAAAAATATCAAAACAACACATACACACACGCACATGTATGGTCGTATAACAATTTTACATTTTTGCGAATATCTCGGAAACTATAAGAGCTAATGACAATCGGTTTTCACCGTGCGACTGGAAAAAACATCAGCTATCTTGGACTGAAAAAAAATTTTAAAAATATTAAATACCACCTGGAAATATAAGGCATTACATATAAGAAATCAATATATTTCTTAGTGGGCGTGGCATATGTGGGCGGAAATAAATTTTGCTAAATAGCTGATGTTCTTTTCTATCGTATAGTCAAAACTCCATGCCGTTATCTCTTATAGTTTCCGAGTTATAAGCAAAATTGTAAAATTGTTTAACAAAAAACATTGGCATTACATATAAGAAATCAATATATTTCTTAGTGGGCGTGGCATATGTGGGCGGAAATAAATTTTGCTAAATAGCTGATGTTCTTTTCTATCGTATAGCCAAAACTCCATGTCGTTATCTCTTATAGTTTCCGAGTTATAAGCAAAATTGTAAAATTGTTTAACAAAAAACACTTGCTGCTGAATTCTGTTGGCCTGGTATTTTAAAAAAATTTTTGAAATTTTCAAAAATATCAAAACAACACATACACACACGCACATGTACGGTCGTATAACAATTTTACATTTTTGCGAATATCTCGGAAACTATAAGAGCTAATGACAATCGGTTTTCACCGTGCGACTGGAAAAAACATCAGCTATCTTGGACTGAAAAAAACTTTTAAAAATATTAAATA
The DNA here is from genome assembly GCA_958299815.1 of Sarcophaga carnaria. NCBI lineage: Eukaryota > Metazoa > Arthropoda > Insecta > Diptera > Sarcophagidae > Sarcophaga > Sarcophaga carnaria. The sequence continues at coordinate 13,602,432 of OY283149.1, read as the reverse complement.
CCATCTGGAAATATAAGGCATTACATATAAGAAATCAATATATTTCTTAGTGGGCGTGGCATATGTGGGCGGAAATAAATTTTGCTAAATAGCTGATGTTCTTTTCTATCGTATAGTCAAAACTCCATGCCGTTATCTCTTATAGTTTCCGAGTTATAAGCAAAATTGTAAAATTGTTTAACAAAAAACATTGGCATTACATATAAGAAATCAATATATTTCTTAGTGGGCGTGGCATATGTGGGCGGAAATAAATTTTGCTAAATAGCTGATGTTCTTTTCTATCGTATAGCCAAAACTCCATGTCGTTATCTCTTATAGTTTCCGAGTTATAAGCAAAATTGTAAAATTGTTTAACAAAAAACACTTGCTGCTGAATTCTGTTGGCCTGGTATTTTGAAAAAATTTTTGAAATTTTGAAAAATATCAAAACAACACATACACACACGCACATGTATGATCGTATAACAATTTTACATTTTTGCGAATATCTCGGAAACCATAAGAGCTAATGACAATCGGTTTTCACCGTGCGACTGGAAAAAACATCAGCTATCTTGGACTGAAAAAAAATTTTAAAAATATTAAATACCACCTGGAAATATAAGGCATTACATATAAGAAATCAATATATTTCTAAGTGGGCGTACCATATGTGGGCGGAAATAAATTTTGCTAAATAGCTGATGTTCTTTTCTATCGTATAGCCAAAACTCCATGTCGTTATCTCTTATAGTTTCCGAGTAATAAGCAAAATTGTAAAATTGTTTAACAAAAAACACTTGCTGCTGAATTCTGTTGGCCTGGTATTTTAAAAAAATTTTTGAAATTTTGAAAAATATCAAAACAACACATACACACACGCACATGTACGGTCGTATAACAATTTTACATTTTTGCGAATATCTCGGAAACTATAAGAGCTAATGACAATCGGTTTTCACCGTGCGACTGGAAAAAACATCAGCTATCTTGGACTGAAAAAAAATTTTAAAAATATTAAATACCACCTGGAAATATAAGGCATTATATATAAGAAATCAATATATTTCTTAGTGGGCGTGGCATATGTGGGCGGAAATAAATTTTGCTAAATAGCTGATGTTCTTTTCTATCGTATAGCCAAAACTCCATGTCGTTATCTCTTATAGTTTCCGAGTTATAAGCAAAATTGTAAAATTGTTTAACAAAAAACACTTGCTGCTGAATTCTGTTGGCCTGGTATTTTAAAAAAATTTTTGAAATTTTGAAAAATATCAAAACAACACATACACACACGCACATGTACGGTCGTATAACAATTTTACATTTTTGCGAATATCTCGGAAACTATAAGAGCTAATGACAATCGGTTTTCACCGTGCGACTGGAAAAAACATCAGCTATCTTGGACTGAAAAAAACTTTTAAAAATATTAAATACCACCTGGAAATATAAGGCATTACATATAAGAAATCAATATATTTCTTAGTGGGCGTGGCATATGTGGGCGGAAATAAATTTTGCTAAATAGCTGATGTTCTTTTCTATCGTATAGCCAAAACTCCATGTCGTTATCTCTTATAGTTTCCGAGTTATAAGCAAAATTGTAAAATTGTTTAACAAAAAACACTTGCTGCTGAATTCTGTTGGCCTGGTATTTTGAAAAAATTTTTGAAATTTTGAAAAATATCAAAACAACACATACACACACGCACATGTATGATCGTATAACAATTTTACATTTTTGCGAATATCTCGGAAACCATAAGAGCTAATGACAATCGGTTTTCACCGTGCGACTGGAAAAAACATCAGCTATCTTGGACTGAAAAAAAATTTTAAAAATATTAAATACCACCTGGAAATATAAGGCATTACATATAAGAAATCAATATATTTCTAAGTGGGCGTACCATATGTGGGCGGAAATAAATTTTGCTAAATAGCTGATGTTCTTTTCTATCGTATAGCCAAAACTCCATGTCGTTATCTCTTATAGTTTCCGAGTAATAAGCAAAATTGTAAAATTGTTTAACAAAAAACACTTGCTGCTGAATTCTGTTGGCCTGGTATTTTAAAAATTTTTTGAAATTTTGAAAAATATCAAAACAACACATACACACACGCACATGTATGATCGTATAACAATTTTACATTTTTGCGAATATCTCGGAAACCATAAGAGCTAATGACAATCGGTTTTCACCGTGCGACTGGAAAAAACATCAGCTATCTTGGACTGAAAAAAAATTTTAAAAATATTAAATACCACCTGGAAATATAAGGCATTACATATAAGAAATCAATATATTTCTAAGTGGGCGTACCATATGTGGGCGGAAATAAATTTTGCTAAATAGCTGATGTTCTTTTCTATCGTATAGCCAAAACTCCATGTCGTTATCTCTTATAGTTTCCGAGTAATAAGCAAAATTGTAAAATTGTTTAACAAAAAACACTTGCTGCTGAATTCTGTTGGCCTGGTATTTTGAAAAAATTTTTGAAATTTTGAAAAATATCAAAACAACACATACACACACGCACATGTATAATCGTATAACAATTTTACATTTTTGCGAATATCTCGGAAACTATAAGAGCTAATGACAATCGGTTTTCAACGTGCGACTGGAAAAAACATCAGCTATCTTGGACTGAAAAAAAATTTTACAAATATTAAATACTACCTGGAAATATAAGGCATTACATATAAGAAATCAATATATTTCTTAGTAGGCGTGGCATATGTGGGCGGAAATAAATTTTGCTAAATAGCTGATATTCTTCTCTATCGTATAGCCAAAACTCCATGTCGTTATCTCTTATAGTTTCCGAGTTATAAGCAAAATTGTAAAATTGTTTAACAAAAAACACTTGCTGCTGAATTCTGTTGGCCTGGTATTTTCAAAAAATTTTGGAAATTTTGAAAAATATCAAAACAACACATACACACACGCACATGTATAATCGTATAACAATTTTACATTTTTGCGAATATCTCGGAAACTATAAGAGCTAATGACAATCGGTTTTCACCATGCGTCTGGAAAAAACATCAGCTATCTTGGACTGAAAAGAAATTTTAAAAATATTAAATACTACCTGGAAATATAAGGCATTACATATAAGAAATCAATATATTTCTTAGTGGGCGTGGCATATGTGGGCGGAAATAAATTTTGCTAAATAGCTGATGTTCTTTTCTATCGTATAGCCAAAACTCCATGTCGTTATCTCTTATAGTTTCCGAGTTATAAGCAAAATTGTAAAATTGTTTAACAAAAAACACTTGCTGCTGAATTCTGTTGGCCTGGTATTTTCAAAAAATTTTGGAAATTTTGAAAAATATCAAAACAACACATACACACACGCACATGTATAATCGTATAACAATTTTACATTTTTGCGAATATCTCGGAAACTATAAGAGCTAATGACAATCGGTTTTCACCGTGCGACTGGAAAAAACATCAGCTATCTTGGACTGAAAAAAAATTTTAAAAATATTAAATACCACCTGGAAATATAAGGCATTATATATAAGAAATCAATATATTTCTTAGTGGGCGTGGCATATGTGGGCGGAAATAAATTTTGCTAAATAGCCGATGTTATTTTCTATCGTATAGCCAAAACTCCATGTCGTTATCTCTTATAGTTTCCGAGTTATAAGCAAAATTGTAAAATTGTTTAACAAAAAACACTTGCTGCTGAATTCTGTTGGCCTGGTATTTTGAAAAAATTTTTGAAATTTTGAAAAATATCAAAACAACACATACACACACGCACATGTATGATCGTATAACAATTTTACATTTTTGCGAATATCTCGGAAACTATAAGAGCTAATGACAATCGGTTTTCACCGTGCGACTGGAAAAAACATCAGCTATCTTGGACTGAAAAAAAATTTTAAAAATATTTAATACCACCTGGAAATATAAGGCATTATATATAAGAAATCAATATATTTCTTAGTGGGCGTGGCATATGTGGGCGGAAATAAATTTTGCTAAATAGCTGATGTTCTTTTCTATCGTATAGCCAAAACTCCATGTCGTTATCTCTTATAGTTTCCGAGTTATAAGCAAAATTGTAAAATTGTTTAACAAAAAACACTTGCTGCTGAATTCTGTTGGCCTGGTATTTTGAAAAAATTTTTAAAATTTTGAAAAATATCAAAACAACACATACACACACGCACATGTATAATCGTATAACAATTTTACATTTTTGCGAATATCTCGGAAACTATAAGAGCTAATGACAATCGGTTTTCACCGTGCGACTGGAAAAAACATCAGCTATCTTGGACTGAAAAAAAATTTTAAAAATATTAAATACCACCTGGAAATATAAGGCATTATATATAAGAAATCAATATATTTCTTAGTGGGCGTGGTATATGTGGGCGGAAATAAATTTTGCTAAATAGCTGATGTTCTTTTCTATCGTATAGCCAAAACTCCATGTCGTTATCTCTTATAGTTTCCGAGTTATAAGCAAAATTGTAAAATTGTTTTACAAAAAACACTTGCTGCTGAATTCTGTTGGCCTGGTATTTTGAAAAAATTTTTGAAATTTTGAAAAATATCAAAACAACACATACACACACGCACATGTATGATCGTATAACAATTTTACATTTTTGCGAATATCTCGGAAACTATAAGAGCTAATGACAATCGGTTTTCACCGTGCGACTGGAAAAAACATCAGCTATCTTGGACTGAAAAAAAAATTTTAAAAATATTAAATACCACCTGGAAATATAAGGCATTATATATAAGAAATCAATATATTTCTTAGTGGGCGTGGCATATGTGGGCGGAAATAAATTTTGCTAAATAGCTGATGTTCTTTTCTATCGTATAGCCAAAACTCCATGTCGTTATCTCTTATAGTTTCCGAGTTATAAGCAAAATTGTAAAATTGTTTAACAAAAAACACTTGCTGCTGAATTCTGTTGGCCTGGTATTTTGAAAAAATTTTTGAAATTTTGAAAAATATCAAAACAACACATACACACACGCACATGTATGATCGTATAACAATTTTACATTTTTGCGAATATCTCGGAAACTATAAGAGCTAATGACAATCGGTTTTCACCGTGCGACTGGAAAAAACATCAGCTATCTTGGACTATAAAAAAATTTTAAAAATATTAAATACCATCTGGAAATATAAGGCATTACATATAAGAAATCAATATATTTCTTAGTAGGCGTGGCATATGTGGGCGGAAATAAATTTTGCTAAATAGCCGATGTTCTTTTCTATCGTATAGCCAAAACTCCATGTCGTTATCTCTTATAGTTTCCGAGTTATAAGCAAAATTGTAAAATTGTTTAACAAAAAACACTTGCTGCTGAATTCTGTTGGCCTGGTATTTTGAAAAAATTTTTGAAATTTTGAAAAATATCAAAACAACACATACACACACGCACATGTATAATCGTATAACAATTTTACATTTTTGCGAATATCTCGGAAACTATAAGAGCTAATGACAATCGGTTTTCACCGTGCGACTGGAAAAAACATCAGCTATCTTGGACTGAAAAAAAATTTTAAAAATATTTAATACCACCTGAAAATATAAGGCATTATATATAAGAAATCAATATATTTCTTAGTGGGCGTGGCATATGTGGGCGGAAATAAATTTTGCTAAATAGCTGATGTTCTTTTCTATCGTATAGCCAAAACTCCATGTCGTTATCTCTTATAGTTTCCGAGTTATAAGCAAAATTGTAAAATTGTTTAACAAAAAACACTTGCTGCTGAATTCTGTTGGCCTGGTATTTTGAAATTTTTTTTTGAAATTTTGAAAAATATCAAAACAACACATACACACACGCACATGTATGATCGTATAACAATTTTACATTTTTGCGAATATCTCGGAAACTATAAGAGCTAATGACAATCGGTTTTCACCGTGCGACTGGAAAAAACATCAGCTATCTTGGACTATAAAAAAATTTTAAAAATATTAAATACCATCTGGAAATATAAGGCATTACATATAAGAAATCAATATATTTCTTAGTAGGCGTGGCATATGTGGGCGGAAATAAATTTTGCTAAATAGCCGATGTTCTTTTCTATCGTATAGCCAAAACTCCATGTCGTTATCTCTTATAGTTTCCGAGTTATAAGCAAAATTGTAAAATTGTTTAACAAAAAACACTTGCTGCTGAATTCTGTTGGCCTGGTATTTTGAAAAAATTTTTGAAATTTTGAAAAATATCAAAACAACACATACACACACGCACATGTATGATCGTATAACAATTTTACATTTTTGCGAATATCTCGGAAACTATAAGAGCTAATGACAATCGGTTTTCACCGTGCGACTGGAAAAAACATCAGCTATCTTGGACTGAAAAAAAATTTTAAAAATATTAAATACCACCTGGAAATATAAGGCATTATATATAAGAAATCAATATATTTCTTAGTGGGCGTGGTATATGTGGGCGGAAATAAATTTTGCTAAATAGCTGATGTTCTTTTCTATCGTATAGCCAAAACTCCATGTCGTTATCTCTTATAGTTTCCGAGTTATAAGCAAAATTGTAAAATTGTTTAACAAAAAACACTTGCTGCTGAATTCTGTTGGCCTGGTATTTTGAAAAAATTTTTGAAATTTTGAAAAATATCAAAACAACACATACACACACGCACATGTATGATCGTATAACAATTTTACATTTTTGCGAATATCTCGGAAACTATAAGAGCTAATGACAATCGGTTTTCACCGTGCGACTGGAAAAAACATCAGCTATCTTGGACTGAAAAAAAATTTTAAAAATATTAAATACCACCTGGAAATATAAGGCATTATATATAAGAAATCAATATATTTCTTAGTGGGCGTGGTATATGTGGGCGGAAATAAATTTTGCTAAATAGCTGATGTTCTTTTCTATCGTATAGCCAAAACTCCATGTCGTTATCTCTTATAGTTTCCGAGTTATAAGCAAAATTGTAAAATTGTTTTACAAAAAACACTTGCTGCTGAATTCTGTTGGCCTGGTATTTTGAAAAAATTTTTGAAATTTTGAAAAATATCAAAACAACACATACACACACGCACATGTATAATCGTATAACAATTTTACATTTTTGCGAATATCTCGGAAACTATAAGAGCTAATGACAATCGGTTTTCACCGTGCGACTGGAAAAAACATCAGCTATCTTGGACTGAAAAAAAATTTTAAAAATATTAAATACCACCTGGAAATATAAGGCATTATATATAAGAAATCAATATATTTCTTAGTGGGCGTGGCATATGTGGGCGGAAATAAATTTTGCTAAATAGCTGATGTTCTTTTCTATCGTATAGCCAAAACTCCATGTCGTTATCTCTTATAGTTTCCGAGTTATAAGCAAAATTGTAAAATTGTTTAACAAAAAACACTTGCTGCTGAATTCTGTTGGCCTGGTATTTTCAAAAAAATTTTGAAATTTTGAAAAATATCAAAACAACACATACACACACGCACATGTATGATCGTATAACAATTTTACATTTTTGCGAATATCTCGGAAACTATAAGAGCTAATGACAATCGGTTTTCACCGTGCGACTGGAAAAAACATCAGCTATCTTGGACTGAAAAAAAATTTTAAAAATATTAAATACCACCTGGAAATATAAGGCATTATATATAAGAAATCAATATATTTCTTAGTGGGCGTGGCATATGTGGGCGGAAATAAATTTTGCTAAATAGCTGATGTTCTTTTCTATCGTATAGCCAAAACTCCATGTCGTTATCTCTTATAGTTTCCGAGTTATAAGCAAAATTGTAAAATTGTTTAACAAAAAACACTTGCTGCTGAATTCTGTTGGCCTGGTATTTTGAAAAAATTTTTGAAATTTTGAAAAATATCAAAACAACACATACACACACGCACATGTATGATCGTATAACAATTTTACATTTTTGCGAATATCTCGGAAACTATAAGAGCTAATGACAATCGGTTTTCACCGTGCGACTGGAAAAACATCAGCTATCTTGGACTGAAAAAAAATTTTTAAAAATATTTAATACCACCTGGAAATATAAGGCATTATATATAAGAAATCAATATATTTCTTAGTGGGCGTGGCATATGTGGGCGGAAATAAATTTTGCTAAATAGCTGATGTTCTTTTCTATCGTATAGCCAAAACTCCATGTCGTTATCTCTTATAGTTTCCGAGTTATAAGCAAAATTGTAAAATTGTTTAACAAAAAACACTTGCTGCTGAATTCTGTTGGCCTGGTATTTTGAAAAAATTTTTTGAAATTTTGAAAAATATCAAAACAACACATACACACACGCACATGTATGATCGTATAACAATTTTACATTTTTGCGAATATCTCGGAAACTATAAGAGCTAATGACAATCGGTTTTCACCGTGCGACTGGAAAAAACATCAGCTATCTTGGACTGAAAAAAAATTTTAAAAATATTAAATACCACCTGGAAATATAAGGCATTATATATAAGAAATCAATATATTTCTTAGTGGGCGTGGCATATGTGGGCGGAAATAAATTTTGCTAAATAGCTGATGTTCTTTTCTATCGTATAGCCAAAACTCCATGTCGTTATCTCTTATAGTTTCCGAGTTATAAGCAAAATTGTAAAATTGTTTAACAAAAAACACTTGCTGCTGAATTCTGTTGGCCTGGTATTTTCAAAAAAATTTTGAAATTTTGAAAAATATCAAAACAACACATACACACACGCACATGTATGATCGTATAACAATTTTACATTTTTGCGAATATCTCGGAAACTATAAGAGCTAATGACAATCGGTTTTCACCGTGCGACTGGAAAAAACATCAGCTATCTTGGACTGAAAAAAAATTTTAAAAATATTAAATACCACCTGGAAATATAAGGCATTATATATAAGAAATCAATATATTTCTTAGTGGGCGTGGCATATGTGGGCGGAAATAAATTTTGCTAAATAGCTGATGTTCTTTTCTATCGTATAGCCAAAACTCCATGTCGTTATCTCTTATAGTTTCCGAGTTATAAGCAAAATTGTAAAATTGTTTAACAAAAAACACTTGCTGCTGAATTCTGTTGGCCTGGTATTTTGAAAAAATTTTTGAAATTTTGAAAAATATCAAAACAACACATACACACACGCACATGTATGATCGTATAACAATTTTACATTTTTGCGAATATCTCGGAAACTATAAGAGCTAATGACAATCGGTTTTCACCGTGCGACTGGAAAAAACATCAGCTATCTTGGACTGAAAAAAAATTTTAAAAATATTAAATACCACCTGGAAATATAAGGCATTATATATAAGAAATCAATATATTTCTTAGTGGGCGTGGCATATGTGGGCGGAAATAAATTTTGCTAAATAGCTGATGTTCTTTTCTATCGTATAGCCAAAACTCCATGTCGTTATCTCTTATAGTTTCCGAGTTATAAGCAAAATTGTAAAATTGTTTAACAAAAAACACTTGCTGCTGAATTCTGTTGGCCTGGTATTTTCAAAAAAATTTTGAAATTTTGAAAAATATCAAAACAACACATACACACACGCACATGTATGATCGTATAACAATTTTACATTTTTGCGAATATCTCGGAAACTATAAGAGCTAATGACAATCGGTTTTCACCGTGCGACTGGAAAAAACATCAGCTATCTTGGACTGAAAAAAGTTTTTAAAAATATTAAATACCACCTGGAAATATAAGGCATTATATATAAGAAATCAATATATTTCTTAGTGGGCGTGGCATATGTGGGCGGAAATAAATTTTGCTAAATAGCTGATGTTCTTTTCTATCGTATAGCCAAAACTCCATGTCGTTATCTCTTATAGTTTCCGAGTTATAAGCAAAATTGTAAAATTGTTTAACAAAAAACACTTGCTGCTGAATTCTGTTGGCCTGGTATTTTGAAAAAATTTTTGAAATTTTGAAAAATATCAAAACAACACATACACACACGCACATGTATGATCGTATAACAATTTTACATTTTTGCGAATATCTCGGAAACTATAAGAGCTAATGACAATCGGTTTTCACCGTGCGACTGGAAAAACATCAGCTATCTTGGACTGAAAAAAAATTTTTAAAAATATTTAATACCACCTGGAAATATAAGGCATTATATATAAGAAATCAATATATTTCTTAGTGGGCGTGGCATATGTGGGCGGAAATAAATTTTGCTAAATAGCTGATGTTCTTTTCTATCGTATAGCCAAAACTCCATGTCGTTATCTCTTATAGTTTCCGAGTTATAAGCAAAATTGTAAAATTGTTTAACAAAAAACACTTGCTGCTGAATTCTGTTGGCCTGGTATTTTGAAAAAATTTTTTGAAATTTTGAAAAATATCAAAACAACACATACACACACGCACATGTATGATCGTATAACAATTTTACATTTTTGCGAATATCTCGGAAACTATAAGAGCTAATGACAATCGGTTTTCACCGTGCGACTGGAAAAAACATCAGCTATCTTGGACTGAAAAAAAATTTTAAAAATATTAAATACCACCTGGAAATATAAGGCATTATATATAAGAAATCAATATATTTCTTAGTGGGCGTGGCATATGTGGGCGGAAATAAATTTTGCTAAATAGCTGATGTTCTTTTCTATCGTATAGCCAAAACTCCATGTCGTTATCTCTTATAGTTTCCGAGTTATAAGTAAAATTGTAAAATTGTTTAACAAAAAACACTTGCTGCTGAATTCTGTTGGCCTGGTATTTTGAAAAAATTTTTGAAATTTTGAAAAATATCAAAACAACACATACACACACGCACATGTATGATCGTATAACAATTTTACATTTTTGCGAATATCTCGGAAACTATAAGAGCTAATGACAATCGGTTTTCAACGTGCGACTGGAAAAAACATCAGCTATCTTGGACTGAAAAAAAATTTTAAAAATATTAAATACCACCTGGAAATATAAGGCATTATATATAAGAAATCAATATATTTCTTAGTGGGCGTGGCATATGTGGGCGGAAATAAATTTTGCTAAATAGCTGATGTTCTTTTCTATCGTATAGCAAAATTGTAAAATTGTTTAACAAAAAACACTTGCTGCTGAATTCTGTTGGCCTGGTATTTTGAAAAAATTTTTGAAATTTTGAAAAATATCAAAACAACACATACACACACGCACATGTATGATCGTATAACAATTTTACATTTTTGCGAATATCTCGGAAACTATAAGAGCTAATGACAATCGGTTTTCACCGTGCGACTGGAAAAACATCAGCTATCTTGGACTGAAAAAAAATTTTTAAAAATATTTAATACCACCTGGAAATATAAGGCATTATATATAAGAAATCAATATATTTCTTAGTGGGCGTGGCATATGTGGGCGGAAATAAATTTTGCTAAATAGCTGATGTTCTTTTCTATCGTATAGCCAAAACTCCATGTCGTTATCTCTTATAGTTTCCGAGTTATAAGCAAAATTGTAAAATTGTTTAACAAAAAACACTTGCTGCTGAATTCTGTTGGCCTGGTATTTTGAAAAAATTTTTTGAAATTTTGAAAAATATCAAAACAACACATACACACACGCACATGTATGATCGTATAACAATTTTACATTTTTGCGAATATCTCGGAAACTATAAGAGCTAATGACAATCGGTTTTCACCGTGCGACTGGAAAAAACATCAGCTATCTTGGACTGAAAAAAAATTTTAAAAATATTAAATACCACCTGGAAATATAAGGCATTATATATAAGAAATCAATATATTTCTTAGTGGGCGTGGCATATGTGGGCGGAAATAAATTTTGCTAAATAGCTGATGTTCTTTTCTATCGTATAGCCAAAACTCCATGTCGTTATCTCTTATAGTTTCCGAGTTATAAGTAAAATTGTAAAATTGTTTAACAAAAAACACTTGCTGCTGAATTCTGTTGGCCTGGTATTTTGAAAAAATTTTTGAAATTTTGAAAAATATCAAAACAACACATACACACACGCACATGTATGATCGTATAACAATTTTACATTTTTGCGAATATCTCGGAAACTATAAGAGCTAATGACAATCGGTTTTCAACGTGCGACTGGAAAAAACATCAGCTATCTTGGACTGAAAAAAAATTTTAAAAATATTAAATACCACCTGGAAATATAAGGCATTATATATAAGAAATCAATATATTTCTTAGTGGGCGTGGCATATGTGGGCGGAAATAAATTTTGCTAAATAGCTGATGTTCTTTTCTATCGTATAGCCAAAACTCCATGTCGTTATCTCTTATAGTTTCCGAGTTATAAGTAAAATTGTAAAATTGTTTAACAAAAAACACTTGCTGCTGAATTCTGTTGGCCTGGTATTTTGAAAAAATTTTTGAAATTTTGAAAAATATCAAAACAACACATACACACACGCACATGTATGATCGTATAACAATTTTACATTTTTGCGAATATCTCGGAAACTATAAGAGCTAATGACAATCGGTTTTCAACGTGCGACTGGAAAAAACATCAGCTATCTTGGACTGAAAAAAAATTTTAAAAATATTAAATACCACCTGGAAATATAAGGCATTATATATAAGAAATCAATATATTTCTTAGTGGGCGTGGCATATGTGGGCGGAAATAAATTTTGCTAAATAGCTGATGTTCTTTTCTATCGTATAGCAAAATTGTAAAATTGTTTAACAAAAAACACTTGCTGCTGAATTCTGTTGGCCTGGTATTTTGAAAAAATTTTTGAAATTTTGAAAAATATCAAAACAACACATACACACACGCACATGTATAATCGTATAACAATTTTACATTTTTGCGAATATCTCGGAAACTATAAGAGCTAATGACAATCGGTTTTCACCGTGCGACTGGAAAAAACATCAGCTATCTTGGACTGCAAAAAAATTTTAAAAATATTAAATACCACCTGGAAATATAAGGCATTATATATAAGAAATCAATATATTTCTTAGTGGGCGTGGCATATGTGGGCGGAAATAAATTTTGCTAAATAGCTGATGTTCTTTTCTATCGTATAGCCAAAACTCCATGTCGTTATCTCTTATAGTTTCCGAGTTATAAGCAAAATTGTAAAATTGTTTTACAAAAAACACTTGCTGCTGAATTCTGTTGGCCTGGTATTTTGAAAAAATTTTTGAAATTTTGAAAAATATCAAAACAACACATACACACACGCACATGTATAATCGTATAACAATTTTACATTTTTGCGAATATCTCGGAAACTATAAGAGCTAATGACAATCGGTTTTCACCGTGCGACTGGAAAAAACATCAGCTATCTTGGACTGCAAAAAAATTTTAAAAATATTAAATACCACCTGGAAATATAAGGCATTATATATAAGAAATCAATATATTTCTTAGTGGGCGTGGCATATGTGGGCGGAAATAAATTTTGCTAAATAGCTGATGTTCTTTTCTATCGTATAGCCAAAACTCCATGTCGTTATCTCTTATAGTTTCCGAGTTATAAGCAAAATTGTAAAATTGTTTAACAAAAAACACTTGCTGCTGAATTCTGTTGGCCTGGTATTTTGAAAAAATTTTTGAAATTTTGAAAAATATCAAAACAACACATACACACACGCACATGTATGATCGTATAACAATTTTACATTTTTGCGAATATCTCGGAAACTATAAGAGCTAATGAAAATCGGTTTTCACCGTGCGACTGGAAAAAACATCAGCTATCTTGGACTGAAAAAAAATTTTAAAAATATTAAATACCACCTGGAAATATAAGGCAATATATATAAGAAATCAATATATTTCTTAGTGGGCGTGGCATATGTGGGCGGAAATAAATTTTGCTAAATAGCTGATGTTCTTTTCTATCGTATAGCCAAAACTCCATGTCGTTATCTCTTATAGTTTCCGAGTTATAAGCAAAATTGTAAAATTGTTTTACAAAAAACACTTGCTGCTGAATTCTGTTGGCCTGGTATTTTGAAAAAATTTTTGAAATTTTGAAAAATATCAAAACAACACATACACACACGCACATGTATAATCGTATAACAATTTTACATTTTTGCGAATATCTCGGAAACTATAAGAGCTAATGATAATCGGTTTTCACCGTGCGACTGGAAAAAACATCAGCTATCTTGGACTGAAAAAAAATTTTAAAAATATTAAATACCACCTGGAAATATAAGGCATTATATATAAGAAATCAATATATTTCTTAGTGGGCGTGGCATATGTGGGCGGAAATAAATTTTGCTAAATAGCTGATGTTCTTTTCTATCGTATAGCCAAAACTCCATGTCGTTATCTCTTATAGTTTCCGAGTTATAAGTAAAATTGTAAAATTGTTTAACAAAAAACACTTGCTGCTGAATTCTGTTGGCCTGGTATTTTGAAAAAATTTTTGAAATTTTGAAAAATATCAAAACAACACATACACACACGCACATGTATGATCGTATAACAATTTTACATTTTTGCGAATATCTCGGAAACTATAAGAGCTAATGACAATCGGTTTTCAACGTGCGACTGGAAAAAACATCAGCTATCTTGGACTGAAAAAAAATTTTAAAAATATTAAATACCACCTGGAAATATAAGGCATTATATATAAGAAATCAATATATTTCATAGTGGGCGTGGCATATGTGGGCGGAAATAAATTTTGCTAAATAGCTGATGTTCTTTTCTATCGTATAGCCAAAACTCCATGTCGTTATCTCTTATAGTTTCCGAGTTATAAGCAAAATTGTAAAATTGTTTAACAAAAGACACTTGCTGCTGAATTCTGTTGGCCTGGTATTTTGAAAAAATTTTTGAAATTTTGAAAAATATCAAAACAACACATACACACACGCACATGTATAATCGTATAACAATTTTACATTTTTGCGAATATCTCGGAAACTATAAGAGCTAACGACAATCGGTTATCACCGTGCGACTGGAAAAAACATCAGCTATCTTGGACTGAAAAAAGTTTTTAAAAATATTAAATACCACCTGGAAATATAAGGCATTATATATAAGAAATCAATATATTTCTTAGTGGGCGTGGCATATGTGGGCGGAAATAAATTTTGCTAAATAGCTGATGTTCTTTTCTATCGTATAGCCAAAACTCCATGTCGTTATCTCTTATAGTTTCCGAGTTATAAGCAAAATTGTAAAATTGTTTAACAAAAAACACTTGCTGCTGAATTCTGTTGGCCTGGTATTTTGAAAAAATTTTTGAAATTTTGAAAAATATCAAAACAACACATACACACACGCACATGTATGATCGTATAACAATTTTACATTTTTGCGAATATCTCGGAAACTATAAGAGCTAATGAAAATCGGTTTTCACCGTGCGACTGGAAAAAACATCAGCTATCTTGGACTGAAAAAAAATTTTTAAAAATATTTAATACCACCTGGAAATATAAGGCAATATATATAAGAAATCAATATATTTCTTAGTGGGCGTGGCATATGTGGGCGGAAATAAATTTTGCTAAATAGCTGATGTTCTTTTCTATCGTATAGCCAAAACTCCATGTCGTTATCTCTTATAGTTTCCGAGTTATAAGCAAAATTGTAAAATTGTTTTACAAAAAACACTTGCTGCTGAATTCTGTTGGCCTGGTATTTTGAAAAAATTTTTGAAATTTTGAAAAATATCAAAACAACACATACACACACGCACATGTATAATCGTATAACAATTTTACATTTTTGCGAATATCTCGGAAACTATAAGAGCTAATGACAATCGGTTTTCACCGTGCGACTGGAAAAAACATCAGCTATCTTGGACTGAAAAAAAAATTTTAAAAATATTTAATACCACCTGGAAATATAAGGCATTATATATAAGAAATCAATATATTTCTTAGTGGGCGTGGCATATGTGGGCGGAAATAAATTTTGCTAAATAGCTGATGTTCTTTTCTATCGTATAGCCAAAACTCCATGTCGTTATCTCTTATAGTTTCCGAGTTATAAGTAAAATTGTAAAATTGTTTAACAAAAAACACTTGCTGCTGAATTCTGTTGGCCTGGTATTTTGAAAAAATTTTTGAAATTTTGAAAAATATCAAAACAACACATACACACACGCACATGTATGATCGTATAACAATTTTACATTTTTGCGAATATCTCGGAAACTATAAGAGCTAATGACAATCGGTTTTCAACGTGCGACTGGAAAAAACATCAGCTATCTTGGACTGAAAAAAAATTTTAAAAATATTAAATACCACCTGGAAATATAAGGCATTATATATAAGAAATCAATATATTTCTTAGTGGGCGTGGCATATGTGGGCGGAAATAAATTTTGCTAAATAGCTGATGTTCTTTTCTATCGTATAGCCAAAACTCCATGTCGTTATCTCTTATAGTTTCCGAGTTATAAGCAAAATTGTAAAATTGTTTAACAAAAGACACTTGCTGCTGAATTCTGTTGGCCTGGTATTTTGAAAAAATTTTTGAAATTTTGAAAAATATCAAAACAACACATACACACACGCACATGTATAATCGTATAACAATTTTACATTTTTGCGAATATCTCGGAAACTATAAGAGCTAACGACAATCGGTTATCACCGTGCGACTGGAAAAAACATCAGCTATCTTGGACTGAAAAAAGTTTTTAAAAATATTAAATACCACCTGGAAATATAAGGCATTATATATAAGAAATCAATATATTTCTTAGTGGGCGTGGCATATGTGGGCGGAAATAAATTTTGCTAAATAGCTGATGTTCTTTTCTATCGTATAGCCAAAACTCCATGTCGTTATCTCTTATAGTTTCCGAGTTATAAGCAAAATTGTAAAATTGTTTAACAAAAAACACTTGCTGCTGAATTCTGTTGGCCTGGTATTTTGAAAAATTTTTTGAAATTTTGAAAAATATCAAAACAACACATATACACACGCACATGTATGATCGTATAACAATTTTACATTTTTGCGAATATCTCGGAAACTATAAGAGCTAATGACAATCGGTTTTCACCGTGCGACTGGAAAAACATCAGCTATCTTGGACTGAAAAAAAATTTTTAAAAATATTTAATACCACCTGGAAATATAAGGCATTATATATAAGAAATCAATATATTTCTTAGTGGGCGTGGCATATGTGGGCGGAAATAAATTTTGCTAAATAGCTGATGTTCTTTTCTATCGTATAGCCAAAACTCCATGTCGTTATCTCTTATAGTTTCCGAGTTATAAGCAAAATTGTAAAATTGTTTAACAAAAAACACTTGCTGCTGAATTCTGTTGGCCTGGTATTTTGAAAAAATTTTTGAAATTTTGAAAAATATCAAAACAACACATACACACACGCACATGTATGATCGTATAACAATTTTACATTTTTGCGAATATCTCGGAAACTATAAGAGCTAATGACAATCGGTTTTCACCGTGCGACTGGAAAAAACATCAGCTATCTTGGACTGAAAAAAAAATTTTAAAAATATTTAATACCACCTGGAAATATAAGGCATTATATATAAGAAATCAATATATTTCTTAGTGGGCGTGGCATATGTGGGCGGAAATAAATTTTGCTAAATAGCTGCTGTTCTTTTCTATCGTATAGCCAAAACTCCATGTCGTTATCTCTTATAGTTTCCGAGTTATAAGCAAAATTGTAAAATTGTTTTACAAAAAACACTTGCTGCTGAATTCTGTTGGCCTGGTATTTTGAAAAAATTTTTGAAACTTTGAAAAATATCAAAACAACACATACACACACGCACATGTATGATCGTATAACAATTTTACATTTTTGCGAATATCTCGGAAACTATAAGAGCTAATGACAATCGGTTTTCACCGTGCGACTGGAAAAAACATCAGCTATCTTGGACTGAAAAAAAAATTTTAAAAATATTAAATACCACCTGGAAATATAAGGCATTATATATAAGAAATCAATATATTTCTTAGTGGGCGTGGCATATGTGGGCGGAAATAAATTTTGCTAAATAGCTGATGTTCTTTTCTATCGTATAGCCAAAACTCCATGTCGTTATCTCTTATAGTTTCCGAGTTATAAGCAAAATTGTAAAATTGTTTAACAAAAAACACTTGCTGCTGAATTCTGTTGGCCTGGTATTTTGAAATTTTTTTTTGAAATTTTGAAAAATATCAAAACAACACATACACACACGCACATGTATGATCGTATAACAATTTTACATTTTTGCGAATATCTCGGAAACTATAAGAGCTAATGACAATCGGTTTTCACCGTGCGACTGGAAAAAACATCAGCTATCTTGGACTATAAAAAAATTTTAAAAATATTAAATACCATCTGGAAATATAAGGCATTACATATAAGAAATCAATATATTTCTTAGTAGGCGTGGCATATGTGGGCGGAAATAAATTTTGCTAAATAGCCGATGTTCTTTTCTATCGTATAGCCAAAACTCCATGTCGTTATCTCTTATAGTTTCCGAGTTATAAGCAAAATTGTAAAATTGTTTAACAAAAAACACTTGCTGCTGAATTCTGTTGGCCTGGTATTTTGAAAAAATTTTTGAAATTTTGAAAAATATCAAAACAACACATACACACACGCACATGTATGATCGTATAACAATTTTACATTTTTGCGAATATCTCGGAAACTATAAGAGCTAATGACAATCGGTTTTCACCGTGCGACTGGAAAAAACATCAGCTATCTTGGACTGAAAAAAAATTTTAAAAATATTTAATACCACCTGGAAATATAAGGCATTATATATAAGAAATCAATATATTTCTTAGTGGGCGTGGCATATGTGGGCGGAAATAAATTTTGCTAAATAGCTGATGTTCTTTTCTATCGTATAGCCAAAACTCCATGTCGTTATCTCTTATAGTTTCCGAGTTATAAGCAAAATTGTAAAATTGTTTAACAAAAAACACTTGCTGCTGAATTCTGTTGGCCTGGTATTTTGAAAAAATTTTTGAAATTTTGAAAAATATCAAAACAACACATACACACACGCACATGTATGATCGTATAACAATTTTACATTTTTGCGAATATCTCGGAAACTATAAGAGCTAATGACAATCGGTTTTCACCGTGCGACTGGAAAAAACATCAGCTATCTTGGACTGAAAAAAAATTTTAAAAATATTAAATACCACCTGGAAATATAAGGCATTATATATAAGAAATCAATATATTTCTTAGTGGGCGTGGCATATGTGGGCGGAAATAAATTTTGCTAAATAGCTGATGTTCTTTTCTATCGTATAGCCAAAACTCCATGTCGTTATCTCTTATAGTTTCCGAGTTATAAGCAAAATTGTAAAATTGTTTAACAAAAAACACTTGCTGCTGAATTCTGTTGGCCTGGTATTTTCAAAAAATTTTTGAAATTTTGAAAAATATCAAAACAACACATACACACACGCACATGTATGATCGTATAACAATTTTACATTTTTGCGAATATCTCGGAAACTATAAGAGCTAATGACAATCGGTTTTCACCGTGCGACTGGAAAAAACATCAGCTATCTTGGACTGAAAAAAAATTTTAAAAATATTAAATACCACCTGGAAATATAAGGCATTATATATAAGAAATCAATATATTTCTTAGTGGGCGTGGCATATGTGGGCGGAAATAAATTTTGCTAAATAGCTGATGTTCTTTTCTATCGTATAGCCAAAACTCCATGTCGTTATCTCTTATAGTTTCCGAATTATAAGTAAAATTGTAAAATTGTTTAACAAAAAACACTTGCTGCTGAATTCTGTTGGCCTGGTATTTTGAAAAAATTTTTGAAATTTTGAAAAATATCAAAACAACACATACACACACGCACATGTATAATCGTATAACAATTTTACATTTTTGCGAATATCTCGGAAACTATAAGAGCTAATGACAATCGGTTTTCACCGTGCGACTGGAAAAAACATCAGCTATCTTGGACTGAAAAAAGTTTTTAAAAATATTAAATACCACCTGGAAATATAAGGCATTATATATAAGAAATCAATATATTTCTTAGTGGGCGTGGCATATGTGGGCGGAAATAAATTTTGCTAAATAGCTGATGTTCTTTTCTATCGTATAGCCAAAACTCCATGTCGTTATCTCTTATAGTTTCCGAGTTATAAGCAAAATTGTAAAATTGTTTAACAAAAAACACTTGCTGCTGAATTCTGTTGGCCTGGTATTTTGAAAAAATTTTTGAAATTTTGAAAAATATCAAAACAACACATACACACACGCACATGTATGATCGTATAACAATTTTACATTTTTGCGAATATCTCGGAAACTATAAGAGCTAATGACAATCGGTTTTCACCGTGCGACTGGAAAAAACATCAGCTATCTTGGACTATAAAAAAATTTTAAAAATATTAAATACCACCTGGAAATATAAGGCATTACATATAAGAAATCAATATATTTCTTAGTGGGCGTGGCATATGTGGGCGGAAATAAATTTTGCTAAATAGCTGATGTTCTTTTCTATCGTATAGCCAAAACTCCATGTCGTTATCTCTTATAGTTTCCGAGTTATAAGCAAAATTGTAAAATTGTTTAACAAAAAACACTTGCTGCTGAATTCTGTTGGCCTGGTATTTTGAAAAAATTTTTGAAATTTTGAAAAATATCAAAACAACACATACACACACGCACATGTATAATCGTATAACAATTTTACATTTTTGCGAATATCTCGGAAACTATAAGAGCTAATGACAATCGGTTTTCACCGTGCGACTGGAAAAAACATCAGCTATCTTGGACTGAAAAAAGTTTTTAAAAATATTAAATACCACCTGGAAATATAAGGCATTATATATAAGAAATCAATATATTTCTTAGTGGGCGTGGCATATGTGGGCGGAAATAAATTTTGCTAAATAGCTGATGTTCTTTTCTATCGTATAGCCAAAACTCCATGTCGTTATCTCTTATAGTTTCCGAGTTATAAGCAAAATTGTAAAATTGTTTAACAAAAAACACTTGCTGCTGAATTCTGTTGGCCTGGTATTTTGAAAAAATTTTTGAAATTTTGAAAAATATCAAAACAACACATACACACACGCACATGTATAATCGTATAACAATTTTACATTTTTGCGAATATCTCGGAAACTATAAGAGCTAATGACAATCGGTTTTCACCGTGCGACTGGAAAAAACATCAGCTATCTTGGACTGAAAAAAGTTTTTAAAAATATTAAATACCATCTGGAAATATAAGGCATTACATATAAGAAATCAATATATTTCTTAGTAGGCGTGGCATATGTGGGCGGAAATAAATTTTGCTAAATAGCCGATGTTCTTTTCTATCGTATAGCCAAAACTCCATGTCGTTATCTCTTATAGTTTCCGAGTTATAAGCAAAATTGTAAAATTGTTTAACAAAAAACACTTGCTGCTGAATTCTGTTGGCCTGGTATTTTGAAAAAATTTTTGAAATTTTGAAAAATATCAAAACAACACATACACACACGCACATGTATGATCGTATAACAATTTTACATTTTTGCGAATATCTCGGAAACTATAAGAGCTAATGAAAATCGGTTTTCACCGTGCGACTGGAAAAAACATCAGCTATCTTGGACTGAAAAAAAATTTTAAAAATATTAAATACCACCTGGAAATATAAGGCAATATATATAAGAAATCAATATATTTCTTAGTGGGCGTGGCATATGTGGGCGGAAATAAATTTTGCTAAATAGCTGATGTTCTTTTCTATCGTATAGCCAAAACTCCATGTCGTTATCTCTTATAGTTTCCGAGTTATAAGCAAAATTGTAAAATTGTTTTACAAAAAACACTTGCTGCTGAATTCTGTTGGCCTGGTATTTTGAAAAAATTTTTGAAATTTTGAAAAATATCAAAACAACACATACACACACGCACATGTATAATCGTATAACAATTTTACATTTTTGCGAATATCTCGGAAACTATAAGAGCTAATGATAATCGGTTTTCACCGTGCGACTGGAAAAAACATCAGCTATCTTGGACTGAAAAAAAATTTTAAAAATATTGAATACCACCTGGAAATATAAGGCATTATATATAAGAAATCAATATATTTCTTAGTGGGCGTGGCATATGTGGGCGGAAATAAATTTTGCTAAATAGCTGATGTTCTTTTCTATCGTATAGCCAAAACTCCATGTCGTTATCTCTTATAGTTTCCGAGTTATAAGTAAAATTGTAAAATTGTTTAACAAAAAACACTTGCTGCTGAATTCTGTTGGCCTGGTATTTTGAAAAAATTTTTGAAATTTTGAAAAATATCAAAACAACACATACACACACGCACATGTATGATCGTATAACAATTTTACATTTTTGCGAATATCTCGGAAACTATAAGAGCTAATGACAATCGGTTTTCAACGTGCGACTGGAAAAAACATCAGCTATCTTGGACTGAAAAAAAATTTTAAAAATATTAAATACCACCTGGAAATATAAGGCATTATATATAAGAAATCAATATATTTCTTAGTGGGCGTGGCATATGTGGGCGGAAATAAATTTTGCTAAATAGCTGATGTTCTTTTCTATCGTATAGCAAAATTGTAAAATTGTTTAACAAAAAACACTTGCTGCTGAATTCTGTTGGCCTGGTATTTTCAAAAAATTTTTGAAATTTTGAAAAATATCAAAACAACACATACACACACGCACATGTATAATCGTATAACAATTTTACATTTTTGCGAATATCTCGGAAACTATAAGAGCTAATGACAATCGGTTTTCACCGTGCGACTGGAAAAAACATCAGCTATCTTGGACTGAAAAAAAATTTTAAAAATATTAAATACCACCTGGAAATATAAGGCATTATATATAAGAAATCAATATATTTCTTAGTGGGCGTGGCATATGTGGGCGGAAATAAATTTTGCTAAATAGCTGATGTTCTTTTCTATCGTATAGCCAAAACTCCATGTCGTTATCTCTTATAGTTTCCGAGTTATAAGTAAAATTGTAAAATTGTTTAACAAAAAACACTTGCTGCTGAATTCTGTTGGCCTGGTATTTTGAAAAAATTTTTGAAATTTTGAAAAATATCAAAACAACACATACACACACGCACATGTATGATCGTATAACAATTTTACATTTTTGCGAATATCTCGGAAACTATAAGAGCTAATGACAATCGGTTTTCACCGTGCGACTGGAAAAAACATCAGCTATCTTGGACTATAAAAAAATTTTAAAAATATTAAATACCATCTGGAAATATAAGGCATTACATATAAGAAATCAATATATTTCTTAGTAGGCGTGGCATATGTGGGCGGAAATAAATTTTGCTAAATAGCCGATGTTCTTTTCTATCGTATAGCCAAAACTCCATGTCGTTATCTCTTATAGTTTCCGAGTTATAAGCAAAATTGTAAAATTGTTTAACAAAAAACACTTGCTGCTGAATTCTGTTGGCCTGGTATTTTGAAAAAATTTTTGAAATTTTGAAAAATATCAAAACAACACATACACACACGCACATGTATGATCGTATAACAATTTTACATTTTTGCGAATATCTCGGAAACTATAAGAGCTAATGACAATCGGTTTTCACCGTGCGACTGGAAAAAACATCAGCTATCTTGGACTGAAAAAAAATTTAAAAATATTAAATACCACCTGGAAATATAAGGCATTATATATAAGAAATCAATATATTTCTTAGTGGGCGTGGCATATGTGGGCGGAAATAAATTTTGCTAAATAGCTGATGTTCTTTTCTATCGTATAGCCAAAACTCCATGTCGTTATCTCTTATAGTTTCCGAGTTATAAGCAAAATTGTAAAATTGTTTAACAAAAAACACTTGCTGCTGAATTCTGTTGGCCTGGTATTTTGAAAAAATTTTTGAAATTTTGAAAAATATCAAAACAACACATACACACACGCACATGTATGATCGTATAACAATTTTACATTTTTGCGAATATCTCGGAAACTATAAGAGCTAATGACAATCGGTTTTCACCGTGCGACTGGAAAAACATCAGCTATCTTGGACTGAAAAAAAATTTTAAAAATATTAAATACCACCTGGAAATATAAGGCATTATATATAAGAAATCAATATATTTCTTAGTGGGCGTGGCATATGTGGGCGGAAATAAATTTTGCTAAATAGCTGATGTTCTTTTCTATCGTATAGCCAAAACTCCATGTCGTTATCTCTTATAGTTTCCGAGTTATAAGCAAAATTGTAAAATTGTTTTACAAAAAACACTTGCTGCTGAATTCTGTTGGCCTGGTATTTTGAAAAAATTTTTGAAATTTTGAAAAATATCAAAACAACACATACACACACGCACATGTATAATCGTATAACAATTTTACATTTTTGCGAATATCTCGGAAACTATAAGAGCTAATGATAATCGGTTTTCACCGTGCGACTGGAAAAAACATCAGCTATCTTGGACTGAAAAAAAATTTTAAAAATATTGAATACCACCTGGAAATATAAGGCATTATATATAAGAAATCAATATATTTCTTAGTGGGCGTGGCATATGTGGGCGGAAATAAATTTTGCTAAATAGCTGATGTTCTTTTCTATCGTATAGCCAAAACTCCATGTCGTTATCTCTTATAGTTTCCGAGTTATAAGCAAAATTGTAAAATTGTTTAACAAAAAACACTTGCTGCTGAATTCTGTTGGCCTGGTATTTTGAAAAAATTTTTGAAATTTTGAAAAATATCAAAACAACACATACACACACGCACATGTATGATCGTATAACAATTTTACATTTTTGCGAATATCTCGGAAACTATAAGAGCTAATGAAAATCGGTTTTCACCGTGCGACTGGAAAAAACATCAGCTATCTTGGACTGAAAAAAAATTTTAAAAATATTAAATACCACCTGGAAATATAAGGCAATATATATAAGAAATCAATATATTTCTTAGTGGGCGTGGCATATGTGGGCGGAAATAAATTTTGCTAAATAGCTGATGTTCTTTTCTATCGTATAGCCAAAACTCCATGTCGTTATCTCTTATAGTTTCCGAGTTATAAGTAAAATTGTAAAATTGTAAAATTGTAAATTTTATAGCCAAAACTCCATGTCGTTATCTCTTATAGTTTACGAGTTATAAGCAAAATTGTAAAATTGTTTAACAAAAAACACTTCCTGCTGAATTCTGTTGGCCTGGTATTTTGAAAAAATTTTTGAAATTTTGAAAAATATCAAAACAACACATACACACACGCACATGTATGATCGTATAACAATTTTACATTTTTGCGAATATCTCGGAAACTATAAGAGCTAATGACAATCGGTTTTCACCGTGCGACTGGAAAAAACATCAGCTATCTTGGACTGAAAAAAAATTTTAAAAATATTAAATACCACCTGGAAATATAAGGCATTATATATAAGAAATCAATATATTTCTTAGTGGGCGTGGCATATGTGGGCGGAAATAAATTTTGCTAAATAGCTGATGTTCTTTTCTATCGTATAGCCAAAACTCCATGTCGTTATCTCTTATAGTTTCCGAGTTATAAGTAAAATTGTAAAATTGTTTAACAAAAAACACTTGCTGCTGAATTCTGTTGGCCTGGTATTTTGAAAAAATTTTTGAAATTTTGAAAAATATCAAAACAACACATACACACACGCACATGTATAATCGTATAACAATTTTACATTTTTGCGAATATCTCGGAAACTATAAGAGCTAATGACAAATCGGTTTTCACCGTGCGACTGGAAAAAACATCAGCTATCTTGGACTGAAAAAAGTTTTTAAAAATATTAAATACCACCTGGAAATATAAGGCATTATATATAAGAAATCAATATATTTCTTAGTGGGCGTGGCATATGTGGGCGGAAATAAATTTTGCTAAATAGCTGATGTTCTTTTCTATCGTATAGCCAAAACTCCATGTCGTTATCTCTTATAGTTTACGAGTTATAAGCAAAATTGTAAAATTGTTTAACAAAAAACACTTCCTGCTGAATTCTGTTGGCCTGGTATTTTGAAAAAATTTTTGAAATTTTGAAAAATATCAAAACAACACATACACACACGCACATGTATGATCGTATAACAATTTTACATTTTTGCGAATATCTCGGAAACTATAAGAGCTAATGACAATCGGTTTTCACCGTGCGACTGGAAAAAACATCAGCTATCTTGGACTGAAAAAAAATTTTTAAAAATATTAAATACCACCTGGAAATATAAGGCATTACATATAAGAAATCAATATATTTCTTAGTGGGCGTGGCATATGTGGGCGGAAATAAATTTTGCTAAATAGCTGATGTTCTTTTCTATCGTATAGCCAAAACTCCATGTCGTTATATCTTATAGTTTCCGAGTTATAAGCAAAATTGTAAAATTGTTTAACAAAAAACACTTGCTGCTGAATTCTGTTGGCCTGGTATTTTGAAAAAAATTTTTGAAATTTTGAAAAATATCAAAACAACACATACACACACGCACATGTATGATCGTATAACAATTTTACATTTTTGCGAATATCTCGGAAACTATAAGAGCTAATGACAATCGGTTTTCACCGTGCGACTGGAAAAAACATCAGCTATCTTGGACTGAAAAAAAATTTTAAAAATATTAAATACCACCTGGAAATATAAGGCATTATATATAAGAAATCAATATATTTCTTAGTGGGCGTGGCATATGTGGGCGGAAATAAATTTTGCTAAATAGCTGATGTTCTTTTCTATCGTATAGCCAAAACTCCATGTCGTTATCTCTTATAGTTTCCGAGTTATAAGTAAAATTGTAAAATTGTTTAACAAAAAACACTTGCTGCTGAATTCTGTTGGCCTGGTATTTTGAAAAAATTTTTGAAATTTTGAAAAATATCAAAACAACACATACACACACGCACATGTATGATCGTATAACAATTTTACATTTTTGCGAATATCTCGGAAACTATAAGAGCTAATGACAATCGGTTTTCACCGTGCGACTGGAAAAAACATCAGCTATCTTGGACTGAAAAAAAATTTTAAAAATATTAAATACCACCTGGAAATATAAGGCATTATATATAAGAAATCAATATATTTCTTAGTGGGCGTGGCATATGTGGGCGGAAATAAATTTTGCTAAATAGCTGATGTTCTTTTCTATCGTATAGCCAAAACTCCATGTCGTTATCTCTTATAGTTTCCGAGTTATAAGTAAAATTGTAAAATTGTTTAACAAAAAACACTTGCTGCTGAATTCTGTTGGCCTGGTATTTTGAAAAAATTTTTGAAATTTTGAAAAATATCAAAACAACACATACACACACGCACATGTATGATCGTATAACAATTTTACATTTTTGCGAATATCTCGGAAACTATAAGAGCTAATGACAATCGGTTTTCACCGTGCGACTGGAAAAAACATCAGCTATCTTGGACTATAAAAAAATTTTAAAAATATTAAATACCATCTGGAAATATAAGGCATTACATATAAGAAATCAATATATTTCTTAGTAGGCGTGGCATATGTGGGCGGAAATAAATTTTGCTAAATAGCCGATGTTCTTTTCTATCGTATAGCCAAAACTCCATGTCGTTATCTCATATAGTTTCCGAGTTATAAGCAAAATTGTAAAATTGTTTAACAAAAAACACTTGCTGCTGAATTCTGTTGGCCTGGTATTTTGAAAAAATTTTTGAAATTTTGAAAAATATCAAAACAACACATACACACACGCACATGTATGATCGTATAACAATTTTACATTTTTGCGAATATCTCGGAAACTATAAGAGCTAATGACAATCGGTTTTCACCGTGCGACTGGAAAAACATCAGCTATCTTGGACTGAAAAAAAATTTTTAAAAATATTTAATACCACCTGGAAATATAAGGCATTATATATAAGAAATCAATATATTTCTTAGTGGGCGTGGCATATGTGGGCGGAAATAAATTTTGCGCTGATGTTCTTTTCTATCGTATAGCCAAAACTCCATGTCGTTATCTCTTATAGTTTCCGAGTTATAAGCAAAATTGTAAAATTGTTTAACAAAAAACACTTGCTGCTGAATTCTGTTGGCCTGGTATTTTAAAAAAATTTTTGAAATTTTGGAAAATATCAAAACAACACATACACACACGCACATGTATAATCGTATAACAATTTTACATTTTTGCGAATATCTCGGAAACTATAAGAGCTAATGACAATCGGTTTTCACCGTGCGACTGGAAAAAACATCAGCTATCTTGGACTGAAAAAAGTTTTAAAAATATTAAATACCACCTGGAAATATAAGGCATTATATATAAGAAATCAATATATTTCTTAGTGGGCGTGGCATATGTGGGCGGAAATAAATTTTGCTAAATAGCTGATGTTCTTTTCTATCGTATAGCCAAAACTCCATGTCGTTATCTCTTATAGTTTCCGAGTTATAAGCAAAATTGTAAAATTGTTTAACAAAAAACACTTGCTGCTGAATTCTGTTGGCCTGGTATTTTAAAAAAATTTTTTGAAATTTTGAAAAATATCAAAACAACACATACACACACGCACTTGTATGGTCGTATAACAATTTTACATTTTTGCGAATATCTCGGAAACTATAAGAGCTAATGACAATCGGTTTTCACCGTGCGACTGGAAAAAACATCAGCTATCTTGGACTGAAAAAAATTTTTTAAAAATATTAAATACCACCTGGAAATATAAGGCATTACGTATAAGAAATCAATATATTTCTTAGTGGGCGTGGCATATGTGGGCGGAAATAAATTTTGCTAAATAGCTGATGTTCTTTTCTATCGTATAGCCAAAACTCCATGTCGTTATCTCTTATAGTTTCCGAGTTATAAGCAAAATTGTAAAATTGTTTAACAAAAAACACTTGCTGCTGAATTCTGTTGGCCTGGTATTTTGAAAAAAATTTTTGAAATTTTGAAAAATATCAAAACAACACATACACACACGCACATGTATGATCGTATAACAATTTTACATTTTTGCGAATATCTCGGAAACTATAACAGCTACTGACAATCGGTTTTCACCGTGCGACTGGAAAAAACATCAGCTATCTTGGACTATAAAAAAATTTTAAAAATATTAAATACCATCTGGAAATATAAGGCATTATATATAAGAAATCAATATATTTCTTAGTGGGCGTGGCATATGTGGGCGGAAATAAATTTTGCTAAATAGCTGATGTTCTTTTCTATCGTATAGCCAAAACTCCATGTCGTTATATCTTATAGTTTCCGAGTTATAAGCAAAATTGTAAAATTGTTTAACAAAAAACACTTGCTGCTGAATTCTGTTGGCCTGGTATTTTAAAAAAATTTTTGAAATTTTGAAAAATATCAAAACAACACATACACACACGCACATGTATGATCGTATAACAATTTTACATTTTTGCGAATATCTCGGAAACTATAACAGCTAATGACAATCGGTTTTCACCGTGCGACTGGAAAAAACATCAGCTATCTTGGACTGAAAAAAGTTTTAAAAATATTAAATACCACCTGGAAATATAAGGCATTACATATAAGAAATCAATATATTTCTTAGTGGGCGTGGCATATGTGGGCGGAAATAAATTTTGCTAAATAGCTGATGTTCTTTTCTATCGTATAGCCAAAACTCCATGTCGTTATCTCTTATAGTTTCCGAGTTATAAGCAAAATTGTAAAATTGTTTAACAAAAAACACTTGCTGCTGAATTCTGTTGGCCTGGTATTTTGAAAAAAATTTTGAAATTTTGAAAAATATCAAAACAACACATACACACACGCACATGTATGATCGTATAACAATTTTACATTTTTGCGAATATCTCGGAAACTATAAGAGCTAATGACAATCGGTTTTCACCGTGCGACTGGAAAAAACCTCAGCTATCTTGGACTGAAAAAAAATTTTAAAAATATTTAATACCACCTGGAAATATAAGGCATTATATATAAGAAATCAATATATTTCTTAGTGGGCGTGGCATATGTGGGCGGAAATAAATTTTGCTAAATAGCTGATGTTCTTTTCTATCGTATAGCCAAAACTCCATGTCGTTATCTCTTATAGTTTCCGAGTTATAAGCAAAATTGTAAAATTGTTTAACAAAAAACACTTGCTGCTGAATTCTGTTGGCCTGGTATTTTCAAAAAATTTTTGAAATTTTGAAAAATATCAAAACAACACATACACACACGCACATGTATGATCGTATAACAATTTTACATTTTTGCGAATATCTCGGAAACTATAAGAGCTAATGACAATCGGTTTTCACCGTGCGACTGGAAAAAACATCAGCTATCTTGGACTGAAAAAAAATTTTAAAAATATAAAATACTACCTGGAAATATAAGGCATTATATATAAGAAATCAATATATTTCTTAGTGGGCGTGGCATATGTGGGCGGAAATAAATTTTGCTAAATAGCTGATGTTCTTTTCTATCGTATAGCCAAAACTCCATGTCGTTATCTCTTATAGTTTCCGAGTTATAAGCAAAATTGTAAAATTGTTTAACAAAAAACACTTGCTGCTGAATTCTGTTGGCCTGGTATTTTCAAAAAATTTTTGAAATTTTGAAAAATATCAAAACAACACATACACACACGCACATGTATGGTCGTATAACAATTTTACATTTTTGCGAATATCTCGGAAACTATAACAGCTACTGACAATCGGTTTTCACCGTGCGACTGGAAAAAACATCAGCTATCTTGGACTGAAAAAAATTTTTAAAAATATTAAATACCACCTGGAAATATAAGGCATTACATATAAGAAATCAACATATTTCTTAGTGGGCGTGGCATATGTGGGCGGAAATAAATTTTGCTAAATAGCTGATGTTCTTTTCTATCGTATAGCCAAAACTCCATGTCGTTATCTCTTATAGTTTCCGAGTTATAAGCAAAATTGTAAAATTGTTTAACAAAAAACACTTGCTGCTGAATTCTGTTGGCCTGGTATTTTAAAAAAATTTTTGAAATTTTGAAAAATATCAAAACAACACATACACACACGCACATGTATGGTCGTATAACAATTTTACATTTTTGCGAATATCTCGGAAACTATAAGAGCTAATGACAATCGGTTTTCACCGTGCGACTGGAAAAAACATCAGCTATCTTGGACTGAAAAAAATTTTTAAAAATATTAAATACCACCTGGAAATATAAGGCATTACATATAAGAAATCAATATATTTCTTAGTGGGCGTGGCATATGTGGGCGGAAATAAATTTTGCTAAATAGCTGATGTTCTTTTCTATCGTATAGCCAAAACTCCATGTCGTTATCTCTTATAGTTTCCGAGTTATAAGCAAAATTGTAAAATTGTTTAACAAAAAACACTTGCTGCTGAATTCTGTTGGCCTGGTATTTTAAAAAAATTTTTGAAATTTTGAAAAATATCAAAACAACACATACACACACGCACATGTATGGTCGTATAACAATTTTACATTTTTGCGAATATCTCGGAAACTATAAGAGCTAATGACAATCGGTTTTCACCGTGCGACTGGAAAAAACATCAGCTATCTTGGACTGAAAAATTTTTTTAAAAATATTAAATACCACCTGGAAATATAAGGCATTACATATAAGAAATCAATATATTTCTTAGTGGGCGTGGCATATGTGGGCGGAAATAAATTTTGCTAAATAGCTGATGTTCTTTTCTATCGTATAGCCAAAACTCCATGTCGTTATCTCTTATAGTTTCCGAGTTATAAGCAAAATTGTAAAATTGTTTAACAAAAAACACTTGCTGCTGAATTCTGTTGGCCTGGTATTTTGAAAAATTTTTTGAAATTTTGAAAAATATCAAAACAACACATACACACACGCACATGTATAATCGTATAACAATTTTACACTTTTGCGAATATCTCGGAAACTATAAGAGCTAATGACAATCGGTTTTCACCGTGCGACTGGAAAAAACATCAGCTATCTTGGACTGAAAAAAGTTTTAAAAATATTAAATACCACCTGGAAATATAAGGCATTACATATAAGAAATCAACATATTTCTTAGTGGGCGTGGCATATGTGGGCGGAAATAAATTTTGCTAAATAGCTGATGTTCTTTTCTATCGTATAGCCAAAACTCCATGTCGTTATCTCTTATAGTTTCCGAGTTATAAGCAAAATTGTAAAATTGTTTAACAAAAAACACTTGCTGCTGAATTCTGTTGGCCTGGTATTTTGAAAAATTTTTTGAAATTTTGAAAAATATCAAAACAACACATACACACACGCACATGTATAATCGTATAACAATTTTACACTTTTGCGAATATCTCGGAAACTATAAGAGCTAATGACAATCGGTTTTCACCGTGCGACTGGAAAAAACATCAGCTATCTTGGACTGAAAAAAGTTTTAAAAATATTAAATACCACCTGGAAATATAAGGCATTACATATAAGAAATCAACATATTTCTTAGTGGGCGTGGCATATGTGGGCGGAAATAAATTTTGCTAAATAGCTGATGTTCTTTTCTATCGTATAGCCAAAACTCCATGTCGTTATCTCTTATAGTTTCCGAGTTATAAGCAAAATTGTAAAATTGTTTAACAAAAAACACTTGCTGCTGAATTCTGTTGGCCTGGTATTTTAAAAAAATTTTTGAAATTTTGAAAAATATCAAAACAACACATACACACACGCACATGTATGGTCGTATAACAATTTTACATTTTTGCGAATATCTCGGAAACTATAAGAGCTAATGACAATCGGTTTTCACCGTGCGACTGGAAAAAACATCAGCTATCTTGGACTGAAAAAAATTTTTAAAAATATTAAATACCACCTGGAAATATAAGGCATTACATATAAGAAATCAATATATTTCTTAGTGGGCGTGGCATATGTGGGCGGAAATAAATTTTGCTAAATAGCTGGTGTTCTTTTCTATCGTATAGCCAAAACTCCATGTCGTTATCTCTTATAGTTTCCGAGTTATAAGCAAAATTGTAAAATTGTTTAACAAAAAACACTTGCTGCTGAATTCTGTTGGCCTGGTATTTTAAAAAAATTTTTGAAATTTTGAAAAATATCAAAACAACACATACACACACGCACATGTATGGTCGTATAACAATTTTACATTTTTGCGAATATCTCGGAAACTATAACAGCTACTGACAATCGGTTTTCACCGTGCGACTGGAAAAAACATCAGCTATCTTGGACTGAAAAAAAAATTTTAAAAATATTAAATACCACCTGGAAATATAAGGCATTACGTATAAGAAATCAATATATTTCTTAGTGGGCGTGGCATATGTGGGCGGAAATAAATTTTGCTAAATAGCTGATGTTCTTTTCTATCGTATAGCCAAAACTCCATGTCGTTATCTCTTATAGTTTCCGAGTTATAAGCAAAATTGTAAAATTGTTTAACAAAAAACACTTGCTGCTGAATTCTGTTGGCCTGGTATTTTAAAAAAATTTTTGAAATTTTGGAAAATATCAAAACAACACATACACACACGCACATGTATGGTCGTATAACAATTTTACATTTTTGCGAATATCTCGGAAACTATAAGAGCTAATGACAATCGGTTTTCACCGTGCGACTGGAAAAAACATCAGCTATCTTGGACTGAAAAAATTTTTTAAAAATATTAAATACCACCTGGAAATATAAGGCATTACATATAAGAAATCAATATATTTCTTAGTGGGCGTGGCATATGTGGGCGGAAATAAATTTTGCTAAATAGCTGATGTTCTTTTCTATCGTATAGCCAAAACTCCATGTCGTTATCTCTTATAGTTTCCGAGTTATAAGCAAAATTGTAAAATTGTTTAACAAAAAACACTTGCTGCTGAATTCTGTTGGCCTGGTATTTTAAAAAATTTTTTGAAATTTTGGAAAATATCAAAACAACACATACACACACGCACATGTATGGTCGTATAACAATTTTACATTTTTGCGAATATCTCGGAAACTATAAGAGCTAATGACAATCGGTTTTCACCGTGCGACTGGAAAAAACATCAGCTATCTTGGACTGAAAAAAAATTTTAAAAATATTAAATACCACCTGGAAATATAAGGCATTACGTATAAGAAATCAATATATTTCTTAGTGGGCGTGGCATATGTGGGCGGAAATAAATTTTGCTAAATAGCTGGTGTTCTTTTCTATCGTATAGCCAAAACTCCATGTCGTTATCTCTTATAGTTTCCGAGTTATAAGCAAAATTGTAAAATTGTTTAACAAAAAACACTTGCTGCTGAATTCTGTTGGCCTGGTATTTTAAAAAAATTTTTGAAATTTTGAAAAATATCAAAACAACACATACACACACGCACATGTATGGTCGTATAACAATTTTACATTTTTGCGAATATCTCGGAAACTATAACAGCTACTGACAATCGGTTTTCACCGTGCGACTGGAAAAAACATCAGCTATCTTGGACTGAAAAAATTTTTTAAAAATATTAAATACCACCTGGAAATATAAGGCATTACATATAAGAAATCAATATATTTCTTAGTGGGCGTGGCATATGTGGGCGGAAATAAATTTTGCTAAATAGCTGATGTTCTTTTCTATCGTATAGCCAAAACTCCATGTCGTTATCTCTTATAGTTTCCGAGTTATAAGCAAAATTGTAAAATTGTTTAACAAAAAACACTTGCTGCTGAATTCTGTTGGCCTGGTATTTTAAAAAATTTTTTGAAATTTTGGAAAATATCAAAACAACACATACACACACGCACATGTATGGTCGTATAACAATTTTACATTTTTGCGAATATCTCGGAAACTATAAGAGCTAATGACAATCGGTTTTCACCGTGCGACTGGAAAAAACATCAGCTATCTTGGACTGAAAAAAAATTTTAAAAATATTAAATACCACCTGGAAATATAAGGCATTACGTATAAGAAATCAATATATTTCTTAGTGGGCGTGGCATATGTGGGCGGAAATAAATTTTGCTAAATAGCTGATGTTCTTTTCTATCGTATAGCCAAAACTCCATGTCGTTATCTCTTATAGTTTCCGAGTTATAAGCAAAATTGTAAAATTGTTTAACAAAAAACACTTGCTGCTGAATTCTGTTGGCCTGGTATTTTAAAAAAATTTTTGAAATTTTGGAAAATATCAAAACAACACATACACACACGCACATGTATGGTCGTATAACAATTTTACATTTTTGCGAATATCTCGGAAACTATAAGAGCTAATGACAATCGGTTTTCACCGTGCGACTGGAAAAAACATCAGCTATCTTGGACTGAAAAAATTTTTTAAAAATATTAAATACCACCTGGAAATATAAGGCAATATATATAAGAAATCAATATATTTCTTAGTGGGCGTGGCATATGTGGGCGGAAATAAATTTTGCTAAATAGCTGATGTTCTTTTCTATCGTATAGCCAAAACTCCATGTCGTTATCTCTTATAGTTTCCGAGTTATAAGCAAAATTGTAAAATTGTTTAACAAAAAACACTTGCTGCTGAATTCTGTTGGCCTGGTATTTTAAAAAATTTTTTGAAATTTTGGAAAATATCAAAACAACACATACACACACGCACATGTATGGTCGTATAACAATTTTACATTTTTGCGAATATCTCGGAAACTATAAGAGCTAATGACAATCGGTTTTCACCGTGCGACTGGAAAAAACATCAGCTATCTTGGACTGAAAAAAAATTTTAAAAATATTAAATACTACCTGGAAATATAAGGCATTACATATAAGAAATCAATATATTTCTTAGTAGGCGTGGCATATGTGGGCGGAAATAAATTTTGCTAAATAGCCGATGTTCTTTTCTATCGTATAGCCAAAACTCCATGTCGTTATCTCTTATAGTTTCCGAGTTATAAGCAAAATTGTAAAATTGTTTAACAAAAAACACTTGCTGCTGAATTCTGTTGGCCTGGTATTTTGAAAAATTTTTTGAAATTTTGAAAAATATCAAAACAACACATACACACACGCACATGTATAATCGTATAACAATTTTACACTTTTGCGAATATCTCGGAAACTATAAGAGCTAATGACAATCGGTTTTCACCGTGCGACTGGAAAAAACATCAGCTATCTTGGACTGAAAAAAATTTTAAAAATATTAAATACCACCTGAAATATAAGGCATTACATATAAGAAATCAATATATTTCTTAGTGGGCGTGGCATATGTGGGCGGAAATAAATTTTGCTAAATAGCTGATGTTCTTTTCTATCGTATAGCCAAAACTCCATGTCGTTATCTCTTATAGTTTCCGAGTTATAAGCAAAATTGTAAAATTGTTTAACAAAAAACACTTGCTGCTGAATTCTGTTGGCCTGGTATTTTAAAAAAATTTTTGAAATTTTGAAAAATATCAAAACAACACATACACACACGCACATGTATGGTCGTATAACAATTTTACATTTTTGCGAATATCTCGGAAACTATAAGAGCTAATGACAATCGGTTTTCACCGTGCGACTGGAAGAAACATCAGCTATCCTGCTAGCTGGCTGGGTAGTATTGTAGCTAGCTGGCTGGCTAGCTAGCTAGTAGAGCAGCTGGTTGGCTGGCTAGCTAGCTAGTAGAGCAGCTGGTTGGCTGGCTAGGTAGTACAGCAGCTAGCTAGCTGGCTGGCTAGTATAGCAGCTGGCTGGCTAGTATAGCAGCTAGCTGGCTAGCTAGTACATAGCTAGCTGGCTGGCTAGTATAGCAGCTGGCTGGCTAGTATAGCAGCTAGCTGGCTAGCTAGTACAAAAGCTAGCTAGCTCGCTAATATAGCAGCTAGCTAGCTGGCTAGTATTGTAGCTAGCTGGCTGGCTAGTATAGTGTAACAGCTGGCTGACTGGCTAGTATAGCTGGCTGGCTGGTTAGTATAGCTGGCTGGCTGGTTAGTATAGCTGGCTGGCTAGCTAGTATAGCTGGCTGGCTGGTAAGTATAGCTGGCTGGCTGGTAAGTATAGCTGGCTGGCTAGCTAGTATAGCAGCTAGCTGGCTGGCTAGTATAGCTGGCTGGCTGGATAGTATAGTAAGCTAGCTGGATAGTATAGTAAGCTAGCTGGATAGTGTAGCTACCTAGCTGGATAACAGGCTAGTACAGTTGGCTAACAGGCTAGTATAGCAGGCCGAAATTTTTTCTTATTTATTAGGTTGTAATTAAGGAACTGATAGCAATAGATTGTGAAATTTGCATCTGTTTGGATCATAATGGCCTTTGACCTTTTCAATTATTTTCGGAATACTAGAAAAAAATGACGATTATTTCTATGAAAAGTAAAATTTTAGTTAAGAGTATATTGTTGAGTGGATGTTAAACAGAATTTTATGTCCCCCCACACATTATTTCATAACCCTATGACCTATGACCTTTTATGTTTTTATTTCTGGTATGACACCTGCTAAATTATGGAATACTTTTCATATTTAAATTTATTTTCTCTTTGCTTTTCGTCGAAAGTAATAAAGATTGAAATAAAAGCAGGCGACAGCAAGTAATTGTTGTAAACTTGGCCAATACGTGACAACGTGACCAATCACCACCGCACACACAACAGACTACCGCCACCGACGCTGAGCTGACTAACGATTTTTGTCGCGTCGTCTATTGCTGTGTCTAACGTCTAACGTTTCTCTTAGGTAATGTAACGTAACGTTTAAAGTAGAATTTTGTGTTTGGTGTGAGTGTGGCTAAGCTTTGCCAATTCTTTCAATAAGAATTCTGATGACTTAAGAACAGACGGCGAGACGACGCGGTGGTGGCGAGGCAATGTATCAGTTTGACAGTCTTAAATGCGGCTATGAAATGGTCATGTAAACCAGCTAAACCAGGCAATAATTTACGTTCTTGCCAGGCATTTGCTATTTAAACATTTGCTATTTACTGTATTTTTATTGCTAATGTTGTTGGTGTTATTGTTGTTGTAATTAACGGTATTTTATGTTAATACTTTAACATTAACATTGAACTTATCGTGGCTAATAACAACTAGCAACTACTACAACTACAATAGCAACCACAAT
This sequence comes from Sarcophaga carnaria, assembly GCA_958299815.1. Taxonomy (NCBI): domain Eukaryota; kingdom Metazoa; phylum Arthropoda; class Insecta; order Diptera; family Sarcophagidae; genus Sarcophaga; species Sarcophaga carnaria. The sequence continues at coordinate 13,564,302 of OY283149.1, read as the reverse complement.
TACAACTGCAACTGCAACTACAACTATAACTTTACTTTGTTTTTGTTTTGAATTCTTAACTGTACAACAAAAACAACAATTTGTTTAGCAATGGCAATTAAATTCAACACCAACAACAACACACAACTGCAAAATTACATTCAGAAGTTTTAAACTTGGCTTAGAACCTATTTGGCTTGGAAATCTAAAGGCGGATGTTATTTTTTGTTCGCTGTTCGCGTTCCATTCCCATTGTATTTCAAATTTCTGTCTCATTTAATTGACATTTGAATTCTTTTTCTTTGTTTTTGTTATTGTTTTCAGTTTTTCTGCTTTTAAAGGTTACACACTCACCTACTATGTGTGTGACACTTAGAAGTTTAAGTCAGTCACTCTCACTTTAAAACACTGGGGTTTTTATTGTGACCATTTAGTGGCTTCAGACGTAACGTATGTGATTAATTTCAATTCAAGGTTAAAAAGAGAATTTATGCTGAGCCAACTGCTGAATCGTTGTTAATTGCAATACTTCATTGGATAACGGTTTATTGGTACCCAGTAACGAATGAATTTTTAAATCGTAATTTAAAGCAGAACTATGACTGTGTGTTCAATAGGCACTGCTCAAGGTGAAAACATAGTAACCACTTCAGGTCGGAAGGTTTTTTTTTGTTGCTACTAACACTGAGGGGGATAGCCCCTACTTAAGGAGTTTATAGTGTGGGGTCTAGGAATATAAGCTGAAAAAGGCAATGATCAGGGTGAACACAAAGTAACCATTTCAGGAGGGGATGATTTTTCTTATTGCAACCAACACTGAGGGGGGATAGCCCCTACTTATAGAATTTATAGTGTTGGATCTAGGAAAATAAGCTGAAAAAGGCAGTGATCAGGGTGAACACAAAGTAACCATTTCAGGTCGGAAAGTTTTTTTGTTGCAACCAACACTGAGGGGGGATAGCCCCTACTTATGGAGTGCATAATGTTGGATCTAGGAATATAAGCTGAAAAAGGCAATGATCAGGGTGAACACAAAGTAACCATTTTAGGTGGAGATGATTTTTTTATTGCAACCAACACTGAGGGGGATAGCCCCTACTTATGGAGTTTATAGTGTGGGGTCTAGGAAAATAGGGTGAAAAAGGCACTGATCAGGGTGAACACAAAGTAAACATTTCAGGTCGGGAGGTTTTTTATTGCAACCAACACTGAGGGAGATAGCCCCTACTTATGGAGTGCATAATATTGGATCTAGGAATATAAGCTGAAAAAGGCCATGATCAGGGTGAACACAAAGTAACCATTTCAGATGGGAACATTTTTTTTTTATTTCAACCAACACTTAGACGGGATAGCCCCTACTTAGACAGAGCATAGTGTTGGATGTAGGAAAATAGACTGAGGAAGGCGAAAACATAGTAACCACTTAAGGCCGGGAGATTTCTTTTTATTGCAACAAACACTGAGTGGGGTAGCCCCTACTTATGGAATGCATAGTGTTGGATCTAGGAAAATAAGCTGAAAAAGGCACTGATCAGGGTGAACACAAAGTAATCATTTCAGGTGGAGATGATTTTTTTATTGCAACCAACACTTAGAGGGGGATAACCCCTACTTAGGCAGTGCATAGTGTTGGAAATAGGAAAATAGACTGAGGAAAAAGGAAAGGTAGTAAAAATAACCTCCAGCTTGTTCTCCAATTTGGGATATCAAGAATCAACGGACCTCCGTCCTTGGACGGAGTGTGGCCTGATAATGTTATTCTTTCATCGGTTTGGGATGTTTTTTTTTTCTTTAATGCAATTAACACTCAGGGGGATAGCCCCTATCTATGCAGTGTATACTGTGAGATCTAGGGAAATAGTTTAAGGTCAGACTGCTCTCCAATTAGGAGTATCAAGAATCGATATTCGCCCTAAGAGGAGAATGATCTGATAAAACTATTCATTCCTCAGTTCCACGTCATCTTTATATGAAAAATCGTACAGCATTGCCGAAACTGAATGCTGCGCTAACCTTTATGACTCTCTAGAGTTTATTGGCAACTGTTAAAAACTAGCCATTGAAACTCTACTCTAATACACCATTCAGTGGTTTATTGAGCCGCACCGACGGCTCCAATACTATTATAGAACGCTTTGGCTAACAAACATTAAGGAATAAAATGTTTCCTTCTGCATTGTTCTCCCTGTTCTCATATGGTTTTTGGTGGCCTGACAAACTTCGTTGTATTGCTTCTCTTACAGTTTAAGGTATTAAGGTCATCCCAAACGTGGAAATGAATGGCTATTATTTGCGATTACTCGAGGTGCGCATACTTATTTGGTTAATTGGTCATTACAGCTCCTAAGTCTGGTTTACAACCTGGCTTCTGACATCACTAATGTGGAATCCACAGTTTAATGTCGACTCTGAACGATAGATTTGATACGCTTTCTCATGGCATTTATTTGCCCTAATATGAGCAGCACTGAGTTAGCAAACAGAAGTCCCCCTAAAAACCGCTTGAAGCCGCCCTTTGCGGACGTCTCGAACAATACGAAATAGGAAGAAAAAAATACTTCTTTTGACGACTTCTCTTCCTAACAGTCCTTTGAAAAAAATTCTGAGATTAAGTATGATTACCATGAAAAAGTTTCTCGAAAAAAAGTAGTGAGTAGTGAGCATATAAACTGAAGGTCCCGCCAGTCATGGATAAAATTAACGCACACGACGTGAGTAGCTTAAGAAACTAGGTTGTAGTCCTAGCTAAAGAATTGAAATTACCAATTAAGTAAGAATTTCAAGAAGATACTACTTTGTAGCCGTATAAGCAATTTGAAACTCGATTTACGTGTCGCGAGTTTTTAAGACCAAACTCAACGTAAATCAAGGTGATTACTTTTACAGGAAACGCACAAATGTGTTTAAAACCATATACGTGGCTGGAATGTGTCATAGCCATGTAAAACAATGCAGAATAGACCTCTGCGAATGGCAAATAGGCGAGATGTTTTGAACAAATTCTATTCGTGTAGTCCAATGATACTGATATCATGGATGCAATGCTGTATTGTATCGGGTCCGCCATCTAACGTTTTTTTTGTCAACTAGTATATATTTCGTGAATGGTAACAACAGATAAAGCTCATTTTGATCTTGGCGGGTATGTAAACAAGCAAAATTGTCGCATTTGGGGCACAGAAAACCCGCACGCATACATTGAAAAGCCGACGCACCCAAAACGAGTCACTGTATGGTGCAGATTTTGATCCAGAGGCATAATTGGGACATTTTTCTTCGAAAATGAGCAAGGAGTGGCCGTTACAGTCAATGGCGATCGTTATCGGGCCATCTTGAACGAATTTTTGTTCACAAAAACTGAAGAGGAGGACATTGGCAACATTTGGTTTCAATAGGACGGCGCTACGTGCCACACAGCCGAAGCTACACTCGATGTTTTGCGCCCTGTTTTTGAAGATCGCATTATCAGTCGCAAAGCTGATGTCGTTTGGCCACTTCGGAGCTGCGATTTGACACCGTTGGACTATTATTTGTGGGGTGCCGTCAAAGATAAGTGTTACGCCGACAAGCCAGAGACAATTGACGCTTTAAAGGACAATATTCGTGAAGCAATTGGTGAAATACAATCGATAATGTGCTTTAAAATTGGACCGATCGTGTAGGCTACTGCATGGCCAGCTGAGGCAGCCATTTGAATGAAATTATTTTCCATTATTAACCGGAAGGATTGTACTTTCAAATAAAAAAAAGAAATTTGAGAAAATATTCAGTAGTTTTCTTTTTTTAAGGATTTTAAAAAAAAGAAGTTTTTTGGCGGACCCTTTAGTAGGTAATGTGTTGGTCTATTAGACTGAGGCCACAATTTAAACCCCAGGTCAGACATCTCCAACAAAGCGAAATATGAAAAAATATTTCTTTGGCGGCGACTTCCCCTCAGCAGATTTCTGACAAAAACGCTGAGAGTGAATAAAATTGCCATGAAGAGTTCCTCAAAAATCTGATGTCGGAGTTGAATTTAAACTGTAGGTCCCGCCACTCATGTATACAGAAGTGTTGTGAGAAGCTAGGTTGTAATCCAGACTAAAGGGTTGTAATGACCAATTATGTATGTTTGCAACGCAAATTAGTCGATATATTCTGTGTATGTATACGAATATTGTGAGTGTTATCGAATTAATTATTGTTATTCATCGGAATCAGAACAACAACGTTTAATAATTGTTAATAAGAAAAGCAAATGATTTCATTTAATATTTTAATTTATTCCAATAACGGTAAAGTAAAGTTAATATACTCATACGAGTAGAATGAATGATAATAAATTACCAATTAATTAATAAATTAAATAACAACAACAAATAACAGCATTTCATTTGTAATGTTTAATTAATCGATTGTTTAGAAGGAAAATATTACAATTGAAGGGGAAGATTTAACAATTAAATGGCAGGTGAATTCAACAGAAACGTTTAAAATGTTTTTTTATAATTTAAAACTAAAGACGCCGAAAGGCACATCGTCCAAGACGCCGAAGCGATAGCGATCGGATGACTCCACTCAGGTGGCGAAGAGCAAGCGGCTGAAACCTTCAGCAAGCTTAAACTCGCCACAAGAGCTTCTGGAGATCTCGAGGCTACAGAACATGTAGGCACGCCGGCACACATGTCAAAAACAAAATCCGACACAGGCACCTGGACGAAAGGAATAGTGGAGGCACTTAGATGTCTCCTCAACTTTCGACACGCAATCCGGACGCGAATATGAACACGCAGGGGCCAAAGGGCCAAAAGGACTCCACTCCGAAGTAATATCACCGTAGTTCCGGAGTGGACACAACAAGTCCACGAGACGAGAGCGGGATTTAGTAGGTGAGGGTCCCACACACGGAGGATGTGACGACTTTCTCTATGGTGCGGTTAGGTACATTTACCCCTCCTCGGCGAGAAAAAAAAAACAGAGCTTCTGGTGGCTATTATTGACAGTCAGCATGCCGAACAGAAGCTAACAAATTGTAATGGGCTCCTTTTAGAGGAGAGAATCATGAGAGCTCTATTTGATGCCCTGAAGTAAGTCAACTGGAATCTTGCAATCTGCCAGTTTGATGGCGCCGAATGACAAAAAGGAGTTTCTCCCAAACTGTGTCCGAAATCAACGGGAATTGTGGTGCCAATAAAGCAAGGTGTGGGTTCCCCCTGCAATTTTGAAATACGAAGCCACACTCTCCTTGATAAAACTACAAAATTTGGAGCTACAAACGTCCGATTGGACGCGGCCTTTCAAGGGACAAAGATGCTGGAAAGATTCTCTGGATCAAAATAGGTCCGGAATCTCTGGCATTTTTTTTACGCCGAGGAGGGGCAAACCGCACCATAGAAGAAGTCGTCACATCGTCCGTGTGTGGGGCCATCACCCACTAAATCCCCCCCTCGTCTCCTGTGGACTTCTTTGTGCCCACTCCGGAACTACGGTGGTATTACTTCGGAGTGGAGTCCTTTTGGCTCTTTGGCCTCTCCATGTCCATATCCGCGTCCGGATTGCGTGTCAAAAGTTGAAGAGACATCTAAGTGTCCTCACTATTCCTTTCGTCCAGGTCCCTGACTCGAATTTAGCTTGACGCGTGTGCCAGTTTCAAAACAGAACAACAGCAGTGAGACCGCAACAACTGAAGGTGGTTCAGCTTAATCTGCACCATTATGAAGGTACTAGCGAGGATCTGCTGTTGTTTATGATCAAAGATAACGTGGATGCGGCGGTCCTAATCCAACAGCCCTGGCTCGTAAGACCGATTTCATGGATTAAAGTCTAAGTTCTACACATCTCTTCATGCTTCAACATGATTGCACATGCTGTTGAAGTGGTGATACTGATCACGGATCAGTGATCTTATGGTAAAGTTACACGGATGGGCAAAGAAGGACGGCTTGAATGTGAGCCCAAGAAATGCGGAATTTGTCTTATTTTCTCGGAATTACAAGGTCACTGGCTTTACTATTCCGAAAATGAACGGAACGGCTCTGAGACTCTCAAAGGAGATAAAGTTCTTGGATATATCTGAACTCCAAACGGTCCTAGGAGAGGATACCAAGGAGGAAAGGATGAAAAAGGCAATGAATGCCTTGTACGTCTGTAAAATGACGTTTGGGGATAGATGGGGCCTGTAGCCCTGTATCATCCACTGGATGTATATAGGAATTGTATGGCCTATACTATCCTATGGGGTATTAGTATGGTGGGAGGCTATACGATAAAGGACCTATCTCTCTAAGCTGAACAAGGTCTAGAGGTGGGCATGCTTGGGCAGACTGGCCTCTAAGTCATCTAGTCCGTACAACCATTGGAGATCCTACCTCCGAAACGTGCCTACTAGAACTGCATTGAGACTTAAACTCTCAGATATGTTTAGGCCACGCAGGGAGGGCCACACTTCAATAATGCATGAAGCAGAACCGTATCACCCAGGTTTTAGATGTGTATACATGGTACCGGAGGCTGCTTTCGGACGAATATACAAGGCTCACACTGCTACACACGGGAAAAATGGCTTGCTGAAGCTGTCATCGGTGACGTTAGAGGACGTATACTTGTCAATTAAGACAAGTACAGTACCCAGAGGTCGAATTGACCCATTGTACAACGTCCTAGTTTCTCACACCACTTATGTTGTGTTAATTTGATGTATGAGTGGTGGGACCTACAGTTTAAAGTGGACTCCAAACGACAGATTTTTGAGAAACTTTTCATGGCAATTTTCTATTTACTCTCAGAGTTTTTGCCAAAAATCTGCTGAGAGGAAGTCGCCGTAGAAATACTTTTTGTATTTTGTCTTTGATGCCTGGCCTGGGGCTCTAACCCAGGCTTTTGCGTCTAATAAGCCAACACACTATCTACTAGACTACGGCGACTTCATCGGTGACGTTGATATAAAGATCTTCACCGATGGCTACGAATGGAATGTGGAACTGGATCTGGAGTCTATTCCGATAAACTGGCACTGACGTTGATATAACGATCTTCACCGATGGCTCCGAATGGAGTGTGGAACTGGATCTGGTGTCTATTCCGATAAACTGGCACTGAACGGAGATCATACAGATTACCTAACTAGGCCTCAGGTTGGTGTCCGTTAGGATATATTTGATCTTCGAGTTGAATATTGATTATGTGTACTACACAATGGTACTAAATGGGACGCCTTGCTTTAAAAGGGTGTCCGCCATTTTCCCCTTCCCCCCGTCTTAACTAAACTATTTCAATACAAATTAAATTCTTTAGTTTCAGTTACACCTTCTTCTGAAATTGTTTAAACAAAATAAACTTTTTTCCTTATTTAGTAGCATGACTCGATTGGTAGTGAAATATAGTGGCTGGCACTACACTCTGTAGTGGTAGTGGTGGTGGTGTAGTGGTGGAATAAAAACAAAAAAACCCGAACCAACGTACGTTTTAACTTTAACTTTGACATTGAAATTGTTAATAAAATACTCATTCACTCACTCACTCACACTCATAATTTATGGCATATTAATTAAGAATGCAAAAAACAACAACAACAAAAACAAATAAATAAAAACGCATTCGTTAGAATGGAGGGGAAGTATAGCCAAGGTAAGTGAATGGAAGATTCCAAAGTGGAAGCAAAAATCATTCTGAAAGCCTTTCTTTCAAGTGCAGCTTGAAAGTGTTCAATTCTTTGCAACATTCTGAATTGAAGGAGTATACTTCCCTTAGAATAACGTGACGTTAAGCTTAAAATTAGAAGAAAAAAATAAACGTCTGAGAATGTTGGTAAAGAATTGAAATTAAAACAAAACAAAAAATACAATAAAAAAAACCAAACCAAGCTTAAGAAATAATAGAATTTTTTTTTCTTAAAATATTAACACTTACAAATGCAATGAAAGAAAATTAATACAGTCTAATAAAAAAGTAAAGCAACATAAATATGTACCTGCTAAGAGTACATAACGTAACGAGTCTACCCTACCCCTATTAATAAGAGATCATTCGAAGTACTCCTCAGAGTATTTGCTATAAAATCTCAATTTAATCAATCTGCTAAGGTTAGGTTAGGTTAGAGGACGTGTACTTGTCAATTAAGACAAGTACAGTACCCGGAGGTCGAATTGACCCATTGTACAACGTTCTAGTTTCTCACACCACTCATGTTGTGTGTGTTAATTTTTTTTATACATGAGTGGTGGCGGGACCTTCAGTTTAAAGTCGACTCCGAACGACAGATTTTTGAGAAACTTTTCATTGCAATTTTTACTTACTCTCAGAGTTTTTGCCAAAAATCTGCTGAGGGGAAGCCGCCGAAGAAATATTTTTTCATATTTCGTTTTGATGTCTGACCGGGGATTTGAACCCTGGCTTTGCGTCTAATAATCCAACACACTACCGACTAGACTACGACGTCTTCGGCAGAACGGAGCAGTAATTCGGGTCAAAACTAGATGTAGGGCACACGTAAAGCTCCTTAAACTCCAAAGAAATGCGCATTGCTTTATGAGCACGCATACAAGGCGCATTGGTTTAGGGCATCTTGCAAATGATTTCTGGATAAACTGTGCGCCTTGTGTTGCCTAAGTATGTCCATTAGACCTTCTTTGGGGGGTAGCCACCTCTACCTATCTACTCATTTACTTAATTCGTCATTATAATCCTTTAGTCAGGAATACAAAGTAGAGTCTCACACCACCCACGTTGGGGGTTCGTTAATTTTATCCGTGAGAGTGGCGTGATCCACAGTTTAACGACAATTTCAATTTTTTTAGAAACTTCATGACAATTTTATTCACTGTCAGAATTTTTGGCAGAATACTCTGAGGGGAAGTCGCCGTTTTTTCAATTTATTTAAGATGTTTCAGCTGGAGGAGTGTTAAACGATTATAGTTAAATAAAATTGTAAACAGGGTTGCATAATTTAATTCTTTTCTAATTATTTTAATAAGTCTTGTCATTCGCCGTAACAATTTTTCTTTGCAACACCTTCAAGTTTAGTTGTTCTACCTGCTGTTAAGGTAGTCTTGTTTTTTTTTTTGCTCTTGTTTTGTTGTTGTTGATTTCTTAATTATTAAAAATATCGCCTGACATTAAAGAGCCAAAGAAATAATTAATATTTTACACTCGAAATATTTGAGGTTTTTTCTAAAGTACAAAACTCGTATCTAAATTCATAGAATCGAGAACAAATGAGGTGAGCAATTTGTAGCTCCCTATTGATATTGATTTCTGTCACTTGTTTACCACACAACACAAACTAAATGACACAAAAGCCAACTAATGTAACCCTTTGGATGAAGAACGAACATTGCGAGTTGAACTACTACGTGACCCAGTTTCTAACTGGTCATGGGTACTTCAGGAAGTACCTGCACAGATTTCATGACATGACACTTCTCCTATATGCCCAAACTGATGAAATGCGGAGCATATTCTAATATGCTGTCCCAGATTTAGATGGCCGGGAGAAACGAATTTGGAACCAAACCGGCTAATGGAAGAGCTGTTGAACTGTAGGGTTATATGGAGTCAATATAGCCAGAGAATGGCTGAAGTTTTGATAGTACTCCGAAGACTGGAGGAACGGAGGCGAAATTTGAATTAACGTGATAAAGCTTTCAAGCTAACCAGCCCTCCGCGAAGTAATACCTTACGGCAGCCCCGCGGGGGGAGAATGGTTGAAGTGTGTAGGGGTGGGTTTAGTACGTAGGCACCAGCGATGGTGAATCGTACACTCTTTTGTTGGAACAAAAGTGTCTTTCGAAGAATCCCACCTCCGGCTCAAGACAAAAAAACAGCCAACTGACAGCTGTCAGCTGACAGGAGCACAATAAGTGCTGTTTTAGTTATGAGAGTTGCACTGAGCTAGAATGAACCGGGTTTAGCTTAACAAGCTTAGAGAACAATACCTTACAACTGCAGATTTTAAAGAATTTCTTTCTTTTTTTGCTATCGATGATGTTCTGTCGAACTGCAGGAGACCTAGGCAGGCAACACAATTATATCCACAATTTTTTTCCCTATTATCTCTTCTATAAATTCCGAAAGTTTCCTAAATCAAATATCCTAATCTGCAAAACTAAGCTGCACAGCCAATTTTACACCAAATGTTGCTATAGGAGAGCAGTAAGTACCAGAAGGGGCACCTCAGAACATCAGAAGTCAAAAAGTTTCTTCTTCTCTATACAAGAGCGGGGCACTGACACATGTAATGAAAGACAGTCTCTTTCACTTCTTCAGACCCATGGCTCTTGCAGAAGTCATTTAACGGCATGCCTAGCCAAATGGATAGTGGCCATTAAAAATGTTCTTTAAATACAGAAGTGAGTCGGTACTCTCAGTACTCACGTACCCTTTTGCAGCCAATGAGATTTAGCCTTCCTGTAAAAGGATTGAATAATAAATACATTCGTACGTACGTATTACGTACGTAATACATACATACGTAAGTACAGAACTGGTGATTGCAACCCTTAAGTCGGGATTACGACCTAGCTTTCTGACACCAATTTATGCTGTGTGTGTTAATTTTATACATGCGAGGCGCAGCCTACAGTTTAAAGTCGATTCCGAACTACAGATTTCTGAGAAACTTTTCATGGCAATTCAATTTACTCTCAGAATTATTGCCAGAAATATGCTGTGCTGCATAGGTTAGGTTAGGTTAGAGGACGTGTACTTGTCAATTAAGATAAGTGCAGTACCCGGAGGTCGAATTGACCCATTGTACAACGTCCTAGTTTCTCACACCACTTACATATGTTGTGTGTGTTAATTTTTATACATGAGTGGTGGGACCTACAGTTTAAAGTCGACCCCGAACGACAGATTTTTGAGAAACTTTTTCATGGCAATTTTTATTTACTCTCAGAGTCTTTGCCAGAAAGCCGCTGAGAGGAAGTCGCCGTAGAAATATTTTTTTGTATTTTGCTTTGATGTCTGGCCTGGGGCTCGAACCCTGGCTTTACGTCTAATAAGCCAACACACTACCTACTCGACTACGGCGACTCCAAATGGATAATGGCCCGTAAAAATGCGCTTTAAATACAGAAGTGAGTCGGTGGTACTCTTCCTGTACACACATACGCGTCGAGCAGAGCCTAGCAATCACGTACCCTTTGGCTGAGATTAAGCTTCCCTGTAAAACGTACATATGTACATAACTGGTCATTACAAACCTTTAGTCAGGATTACGACCTAGCTTTCTGACACCACTTATGTTGCGGGTGTTAATTTAATGCATGAATGGCGGGACCTACAATTTAAAGTCGAACGACAGATTTTTGAGAAACTTTTCATGGCAATCTTATTTACTCTCAGAATTATTGTCAGGAATATGTTATGATTGAAGCGACAGATCATACATCGTCATCATCGTTCGCGGGAACGCTAGTGAACAAATAAATGACTGCCGTGAGGCACGACGTATTTTCACAGCGTCAGTCTCTGCCGAGCACGAAGTGACTACCGTATATACACGTCACACATCAAGAGAGGGTTCAGATCACCTACTCAGCTTTTGTAGACATACATAGCTACGGTGAGAAACCTAGCAAACAATCTTAACCAGCACTCAGGGGATGGCCCCTACTCATGCAGTGCATTGTGCAGGTTTAGGAAAATAGGTTATAGGAAGGTGGAAAGAGGGAGTAGTGTTTGTGGACATTTGATTTGAACTCATGATGCAAACGGCAAGGAAACGAGTTGCTGCTAGGTGACTATATAATGGCCAGTGCTATACCTTCACCATTAGACAGTCTACAGCAATCGTCCCCAAGAAGCCCGCATCTTAAGGTTATTTGAGTTCAAATATTTAAATTTTTGCGGTTAAGTCTATGTAATAAGTATGTAAGTATGTAATAGGTTATTTTTAATAAATAAATACTTCATATTACAATGCCAAAAGAACTTCGGGGGCTGATCAATGCCGCCCGCAATTATATGTTTACCAATACGGTGAGAAACCTAGCACACAATCTCTACTTTTTCTCCAAAAATCTTTAATTAACACAGATTTTATGAGATGCCCTCGAAAGAAACACTTCATATTAGAATGCCAAAGAAGAGAACATCTGGGGCGTTATGCCACCCTCAACCATATGTTTACCAATATTTTTTTGTGGGTGTATATGGTTTCGTTAAGAACACTTCTTGTGGCAATTTGCAATTTGAAAAAATTTTAAAATTCTTTCGTTTTGTAATTCAACATCAATGATCATGACGCTAAAACGACTTTATGGTGGTGGTCGGCCACTATTTTTTTTTTTTTATAAGAAACTCTCCTTGGACTTGGACAAATTATTGTCGTCGTCGATTTCTGGTTCTCAAGCATTTAAATGCCTCACACTAACTATAATTAAAGAACCTGTCTGTCTGTCTGTCTCTGTCCATTTGTTTGTTTGTGTTGTGTTGGTGCTGTGCTGTTTAAGCGCCATTTGAGTTAAGCTTGTATAACCGCTATTTCAATTCCATAACGTTTCTTTACAGACACACACACACACACATACAACAACACTTTAGTGGTTAGCATGACACATGAACATGAAATTCTATTTGAAATACTCACACTCTCGTTTAACCTTCAAATTGTGGTGGGGCTGAGACTGCGTTTTAAATGCTGGCTGCTGACTAGCTGAGCTGGCCATTGTTTATGATTATTTTTCTTTCTTTTTTTTTTCTTTTTAATTAATTCCGCTATTTTTGTATTTAATTTATCGATTATAAATATACGATCTTAATTAGAAATCTTAATAGAATAGGAATTTATCTCTGGATTTAAAACAAACGCTTGCTTACAATAGCAACAAGAATTGCTTGATGGAAAGCTTTGCTTTGCGCGCAAGCGTACAAGCTTAACTTTTAATAAAAATAAACGGCACTTGTTTTTAATTTTCTTAAATGGACGTGTTAGTTACACTAGCAAAGAAATTGTGCTCAATTCTGTTTGAAAGAAAAATAAAAATTTGCTTGAAAAGGTATCAAATCGTGTGCAAAAAGAGATAAAAATATGAGAAATAGTACTTTTGCAAAAGTACTTCCTTATATTATAAAAAATTTACTTTTTTATGACCTTTTAAAAAAGTAAATTTTTTTAGTACAGGAAAAAAGGATTTTTCAAAAAGTACTTTTTAGAGTACAGAAAAAAGTACTTTGTCAAAAGTATTTTATTATAGCAATAAATTTTAAAAACAAAAGGATTATATTATAAAAAAGGTTTTTTCAAAAAGTACTTTTTTATAGTACAGGAAAAAAGTACTTTGTCAAAAGTACATTATTATAGCAATAAATTTAAAAACAAAAGGATTATATTATAAAAAATGTACTTTTTTATGACCTTTTAAAAAAGTAAATTTTTTTAGTACAGGAAAAAATGATTTTTCAAAACGTACCTTTTTATAGTACAGGAAAAAAGTACTTTGTCAAAAGCATTTTATTATAGCAATAAATTTAAAAAACAAAAGGATTATATTATAAAAAAGTAATTTTTTATGACCTTTTAAAAAAGTAAATTTTTATAGTACAGGAAAAAAGGATTTTTCAACAAGTACTCTTTTTATAATACAGAAATAAGTACTTTGTTAAAAGTACTTTATTATAGCAATAAATTTAAAAAACAAAAATATTAAAAATGGCATAAAAAAGTACCATCAAAAAAGTACATACTTTTTTGGCACCAAAAATTAAATGAAAATATTAATAAACAAAGAAATACGTTTTCATTTTAAAAAGTACTCAAAAAAGTACTAAAAAGTACATACCGAAAGTACTTTTTATGTAGAAAAAACAAATGGATCAAAAATGGTATAAAAAAGTACCTTCAAAAAAAGCACTTTTTTGGCACCAAAAATTAAGTGAAAATATTAATAAACAAAGAAATAAAAAAGTACTCAAAAAAGTACATACAGGAAAGTACTAAAAAGTACTTACAGGAAATTATGTTTTTATATACCAAAACGAGTACTAAATACGGAAATTTTTAATTTTAAAAAGTATCTAAAAAGCACTTTCAGAAAAAGTACTTTTCAAAAGTACCAAAAAGTAATTAACACAGAATTAAGTTTTCACGTTAACAAATATAAAAAATAAATAATATAAAAATTACGAAAAGTGCTAAAAAGTACCGATAAGAAAGTACGAAAAAATGTACCTACAGGAAAGTATTTTTTATATACCAAAACAAGTACTAAAAACGGAAAAATTAATTAATTTTAAAAAGTATCTAAAAAACACCTTCAGAAAAAGTACTTTTTAAAAGCACCACAAAATAATTAAAGGAGAATTAAGTTTTAATGTTAACGAATATAAAAAAATAAATAATAAAAAATTTACGAAAAATGTTAAAAAGTACCTACAAGAAAGTACTAAAAAATGTACCTGCTGGCCGTAGGCGTAGAGAAATTGCGGAAGGTTTTTGAATATTGCGGCATTCAACGGAGTTAATGTAAAATGAAACAAGTGCCAATTTCTAAGGAGGAAAACAAATTTCTAAGGTTACGAGGTGCTGCTAAGGAGAAGGCCGCTGCAGTCAAAAAGTTTCCTTTGCCTAAGGGTCGGCATACTGTACAAAGGATTCTAGGATTGACATCTGACATCCGGAGCTTTATTCAGAATAACGCTGTTATTGCCAAACCACTCTTCGATTTGTTGCGCAAGAAGGATGGGTGATGTGGAAGTTATAACTGTCCCACTAGTTGCATATCCCTCGCAGATTCACTTTTAATTCGATTTACGGAGGGTCTAGTTGGCGGGGAAATCCCCCAACTTGATTATTTTTACATTTGCTTGTTTTGTTGTTAAATTCAAAGGTGTTCCTTCCTCTTTCATTTATTTTTTCTATTCTTGTCATTCGTGATCAAGTATGTTAACTTGGCCGATTCTAAGATGCGGCACGTAAATGTCTTGAGTAGATATAAAGGAGACCTAATTGGAAGATGACTCCATAAGGGTAATGAGCAAAATTTTAGGAAAGTAGGACTATGAGGACTTTTATCTGAAATACGGTATTCTCTAGAAAGATCCCACTAAGGAAGTTGTGGTGCCGCTATGGGCCACTCCATATTATTCCACTTTATTTAGCAATTCATGTGCGCGTGTGATTGCGCGGAGAGGGGTTACGTTTTCACCTTAAATAGGTTTAATTTCATGAGGAGGCTATTCAAAATTTGTTGAGACAGGTAGAGAGAATACAACGAACGATTCTTGTACCAATGTTGACAGAATTGATCTCGTTATGTGGAACAAAGTTCAACAAGTAATAAATAAGAGGCCAACTAGAAGTACTCCTCTTTCAGGTCTGAACAGAAGTCGTCGCAGTCTAGTAGGTAGTAGGTAGTGTGTTGGGTTATTAGACGTAAAGCCAGGGTTCGAGCCCCAGGCCAGACATCAAGACAAAATACAAAAAGTATTTTTCGGCGACTACCTCTCAGCAGATTCCTGGCAAACACTCTGAGAGTAAATAAAATTGCAATGAAAAGAGTTTCTTAAAAAGTCTGTCGTTCGGAGTCGACTTTAAATATGTAGGTCCCGCCACTCATGTATAAAAATTAACACACACAACATAAGTGGTGTGAGAAACTAGGACGTTGTACAATGGGTCAATTCGACCTCCGGGTACTGTACTTGTCTTAATTGACAAGTCACGTCCTCTAACCGAACCTAAACCTAACCTTCAGGTCTGGACAAGAAAACGACAGATAATTCGGATACGCAAACTATATTGCAGGAAATTCCTATAAAGACACTGAAAAGGGAACGCGGTACACTGCGAGATATGAGGCACGTGAAAGTGTTCTGAGGATACAACAAGAGGATAATCGTAGTTTTGATAGGAACCCAATGCCTGAAAGAGAGAGTATATCGCCGATGGTCTGGTTGCCATTAAAGGTAGGTTAGGTTAGGTTAGAGGACGTGTTGTACTTGTCAATTAAGACAAGTACAGTACCCAGAGGTCGAATTGACCCATTGTACAACGTCCTAGTTTCTCACACCACTCATGTTCTGTGTGGGACCTACAGTTTAAATTCGATTCCGAACGACAGATTTTTGAGAAACTTTTTCATGGCAATTTTTTTTATTTACTCTCAGAGTTTTTGCCAGAAATCTGCTGAGAGGAAGTCGCCGACGAAATACTTTTTCATATTTTCGTTGTGATGCCTGGCCTGTGGCTCGAACCCTGGCTTTACGTCTAATAAGCCAACACACTACCTACTAGACTACGGCGACTTCTTGCCATTAAAGGTAAATTTTTAAATTTTTTGAGCGCCCTAAAAAGTTGTGAGGAAGCTTAACCATGGTCGTTACGAAGTGGAGAAAGTTTTAGAATGTGAAGAGTCAGTCTAGCAGATGTAATGCAGTAAACGAGTGCTGAAAGGCTTCTGTGCCCCTTTGGCATAGTAATCTAGTTACGTATGAAGCATTACTTTGCTGATCGCCTCTTGGGGAGGCGGCTTGCCATTCTTAAACTGTCCTTGAAACTTTTTTGTATATTATTTTTTAAATATTTCCGTACTTTTTATATCGTTGCCAGTGTAAACCGTTCATGTAATACCTGTTGCTGTCATTGGTTTACAACTTCAGAAATGCGTTTGTCAGTTGCACGACAAAAAAAATTTTAGTCTCTTGCAAAACCTTAGTTTCCCTTGATTAAATGAGAAACGTAACGGAATAAATGCGGTGGTGGTGTGACAGTGACAGTGACATTTTATTGTGTTAAATAAATATAAAAAAATATATAAAAAATATAACGTATTTTAAAAATAAATACACATGAAATGTAAAATATTTAAGTGTTAAAAAAATTGTATTAAAAAAAAATCGTGTAAAAACTCTTTTCAAAAATTAATTAAAAAGCGTTTTAAAAAGGTACTCTTCGAAAAGATTTCAATTTGAACCTGAATTACAAAAATTCTTTTGTAATTCTAGTTCCACTTATTGCTATAAAACATATATCGTGATTATAAAAATATTTTATGAGTTATTTTCACTAAATTAGAAACAAAAAATCAAAAAAAAAAATTTTTTTTTTAAATAAGTACTTTTTTTAACAATAGTACTTTGTGAACAATAGTTTTTAAACGAGGTACTTTTTTTTAAAGTACTTTTTTCGTTTAAATCATCGTCTCGGTTACGCTTGGCACGTGTGACAGTATCACCTATGCCGACATGCCTGCTCGTTCTGCAGCTTCAAGATCTCTCTTCTTCCATCTCAGAATGCGTTACGTATGACAATACGGATAAAACATTACAAAAAATATCTTGTCTTGCAAAATATCTAGTCTAAGATCTACAAGAAAATTTAATTGCCCGATTGCATGGACATCTACTACCACAGAAGCTTAAGGTTAAGGTCAAAGGTCAAATTGATTTTAAGCTTTAACAATTTTTATACATTTTTTTCATTTATTTTTAATTAATTTGTTTATTTTTAAACTCATGTTTATAAAAAACTTGTCAATTAATCGGGTTTTGTTTTTTCTTATCATTGCAGGCTATTTAGGTTATGACGCGAGCATTCCTTTTGCAGCGTTGGATTTTCTTTTTATAAGGTAAGCTTCCGTAATATTACTTCTGAAGAGGGAAGTCATGTCCAAATGCATGGCTTCGAATTGGTACTCACGTATTTGCATATCATGCCGTCATGGCGAAACTCACGTTAAATCCTGGACTAATGTCTCCGCATATAAAATCCAGATATAGTACGAATTAAAGACGACATAATGGGAAAATTATTCAAAAAAAACATAAAAAATTCACAAAAATGCATGAAATCTTTATTTGAATCGATAGTACGGTCCACATATAATTTAATGTTTGAAGATTATTTCATGCAAGCAATGTTGACCGCGACTGCTCCTCAAATGGTCCATTCGCTTAGTCCAATTTTGGCATACTCTTTCCAACATTTCGGCCGGTATCTCACGAATAAATGCTTCAATGTTGTCCTCCAATGTGTCAATTGAAAAGGGCTTGTCTGTACATAGATATGAGCTTTAGCATAGCCCCACAAAAAATAGTCTAAAGGCGTTAAATCGCACGATCTAGGCGGCCAATTGACCGGTCCCGAACGTGAAATAAAATGTTCACCGAACTTGCCTCTCAATGAGTCCATTGTTATGCGTGCTGTGTGGCATGTGGCACCGTCTTGTTGAAACCACATGTCATGCAAGTCAAGCTCTTGCATTTTGGGCAAAAAAAATTGGATATCATCTCACGGTAGCGCTCAGCCTTCACAGTTACGTTACGATTCGCAGCATCTTTGAAGAAGTACGTTGCAATGATGCCACCAGCCCATAAACCACACCAAACTGTGACTTTTTCTGGATGCATTGGTAGCTTTTGCAATGCTTCTGGCTGATCTTTACACCAAAATCGACAATTCTGCTCCAATCCTGTATCCATTGAGCCAAAAATGAGCTTCGTCGCTGAACACAATTTTTCGATAAAGAAGTGGATCTTCGGCCAACTTTCCAAGAGCCCATTCAATAAAAATTCTGCGTTGCGGTAGGTCGTTCGGCTTCAATTCTTGCACCAGCTGTATTTTGAAAGGATTCACACCTAAATCCTTCCGCAATATTTTCCACGTTGTTGAGTAACAGAGGCCCAATTGCTGCGAACGGCGACGAATCGATAATTGATGGTCATCATTAACACTGGCCGATACAGCTGCGATATTTTCTTCAGTTCGCACTCTACGTAAGCGTGTTGGTGGTTTAATGTCCAACAATGTAAATTTGGTGCGAAATTTAGTCACAATAGCCCGAATAGCCGCTTCAGTGGGTCGATTAAACTGACCATAAAATGGAAGAAGCGCGCGATGAACTTTCTTAACAGAGCACGCATTTTGATAATAAAATTCAATGATTTGCAAGCGTTGTTCGTTTGTAAGACGATTCATGGTTAAATTATAGACCAAACTGAAGATGTTTGACAGTGAAACAAAACACGAAACGTGCGTGAGCTGTTTAAACCAGTGTTGCCAAAAAGATAATAGCTTAAAAATCACCCGTTAGAATTAAATCGAACTGCTTATTTAAATTCCAATTACGGCTGGGTAATGTTCGCTGTCATTGCCTTTCACATGCTAGAAAGGAAGTTGCTTTCCGTTACGTTTGTGTAATTCTATCATTAGCTTTCATAACCACAGCTGGCAAAGATGCTCTCTTATATTTTGTAAGCAGGTAATCGTTCTCTTTGTTTCACTCATATGCTAGAAAGGAAGTTGCTTTACGTTACATTCGATGAATGTCCAGACGCATGGCTTCGAATTGGTACTCACGTATTTGCATATCATGTGGTCATGGCGAAACTCATGTTAAACCCTGGACTAATGTCTCCGCATATAAAATAGAAATATAGTACGAATTAAAGACGATAGAGAATCGAAAATCGAACTGCTTATCGAAATTCCAATTACGGTTGGGTAATGTTCGCTGTCATTGCCTTTCACATGCTAGAAAGGAAGTGCTTTCCGTTACGTTTGTCTAATTATATCGTTAGCCTTCATAACCACAGCTGGGAGAGATGCTCTCTTATGTTCTTCCTTTAGGTTAAACTTGAAATTTTTTTCTCTTGTCATAATTAAACTTTCTTTCGTTTTTATTTTCATTTCTCAATTCCTTTTCTTTCTGTATTTTAAAGCAGCATCATATTAATGTTAAGGTTGTTCTCTCCTTTTTAGCTGTTAATTCTACTTTTTCTTGTTGTTTTTTTTTCCTTTAATATGGCCTGGAAACCGGTAAATACCGTTAACTTATTTTTTACACAAAAACTGACACATACATACACAAAAACATGCACTCTCAGCGTGGAATGTAAGCAATGAACGCATTTTCGACAGCTTTTTTTGAGGCGAAAAACGGTTTTTGCACAAAAATAAAAAAGTTGGCAACGAATTTATAACACACTTCTTCTTCTGCCTGACGTATATGTAAAGAATTCGAGCCACTCGAGAAGACACAATGTCCTTTGACTGCATTTCCTTTGGTGAATGACTCAATTTATGGACATCTTCCTGCATCATCAAGCAGGTCTTGCATTCTTAACGAATATTTTCTATTTTGAGACTTCAAGGGTGCAAGGCTTGTTGACATAGCCTAATGACTTCAAGTAAGCAGGTCGTAAGATAAGTCCCGTTGCATCGTACTGTTGAAACCACATGTTCTCCAGTCCGAATTCATCCATTTGATGCAGGAAAGTGGCTTTGAGCATGACTATGTGCAGCAGTTTTTGAGCCCAATATAATGCTTCCAGAGTAAATACTACTAAAGGGTCCGCCAAATAACTTTTTTTTGAAAATCCTTAAAAAAAGAAAACTACTGAATATTTTCTCAAATTTCTTTTTTTTATTTGAAAGTATAATCCTTCCGGTTAATAATGGAAAATAATTTCATTCAAATGGCTGACTCGGCTAGCCATGCACTAGCCTACACGATCGGTTAAATTTTTAAGCACATTATCGATTATGTGCAGCTGTATTTCACCAATGGCTTCACGAATATTGTGCTTTAAAGCCTCAATTGTCTCTGGCACTTATCTTTGACGGCACCCCACAAATAATAGTCCAACGGTGTCAAATCGCAGATCCGAGGTGGCCAAACGACATCAGCTCTGCGGCTAATAATGCGATCTTCAAAAACAGGGCTCAAAACATCGAGTGTAGCTTCGGCTGTGGGGCACGTAGCGCCGTCCTATTGAAACTAAATGTTGCCAATATATTCCTCTTCAATTTGTTGTGAACAAAAATTCGTTCAACATGGCCCGATAACGATCACCATTGACTTTAACGGCCACTCTTTGCTCATTTTCGAAGAAAAATGGCCCAATTATGCTTCTGGACCAAAATCCGCACCAAACAGTGACTCGTTTTGGGTGCGTCGGCTTTTCAATGTATGCGTGCGGGTTTTCTGTGCCCCAAATGCGACAATTTTTCTTGTGAGCTTCATCTGAAAAGATGATTTTTTTTGCCAAAATCGGCATCTTCTGTAAGTCGATCGCAGGAACACTTAGCGAAGCGAAAACGCATTGGATGGTCTATTGGCTTCAACTCCTGAACCAATTGGACTTTGTATGGCGTCTCAATGATGTCTCCGAAATCTTCAATTGTTGAGAACGACGGTGAATTGATGTTGATGGCGCTTCACGCACACTTTCTGCCACAGCAGCAATATTCTCGGGTGTACGCACTGTTTTCGGGTTTTCACGCTTTGGTTTATCGAGGATGAGGATGCGCTAGTTTCTTTTACTTTTTTCACAAGATAACGAACACACGGAGCTGACGGTGCGCTTCTCTTCTTCCAAAATCCGTACGCAATTTTCGCCAAACATTCTGCAACATTACCATGATTTTCAAAGTAATGTCGCAATATTTCCCAGCGTTGTTCAAGCGTATACACGACCATATTCGTTCAGCGGAATGATAAAACTAACTATCTGTCAAATCAGACATGAGCTAAGTGTTACCATTCACGAAATAAGCACTAGTTGAAAAAAAACCCTTAGATGGCGGACCCGATACCTGGGGGTATTTTATATTTCAAGATGGATTTTCATAGTCCCAGAAAAACTTAATCCTTGCCTAAGCACTCATCTACCAAGAAAAAATGAATTTTTAAACTCAAGATAACTCTCGTTGAAATGTTGTCCTCCACGTGACCAAGATCAGTAATGGCTTAAGCACTGTTTACTTATGGAGGAGTTAATACACTGTCTGCACTTTGTAAAGGAACACTAAAAACTAAAATTCTTTGTAAAGAACGAACATTTTGCCATCTAGTCGGTACTGTGCTATTCGCCGCGACATCTTAAGGCAAAGTAGCGATATACTCTGCTGAGGTTGTCCTGCGACTGCCGAAATAGTGACAGATTTTCAGTCTCACTAGACGTCCTCCAGCGAAAGCAGTACGGTGTACTTCTTTTCTAAGAGTTCAATACTCTGGTCGGTACTGTGCTATTCGCTGCGACATCTTAAGGCACAGTAGAGATGTACTCAGTTGAGGTTGTCCTGTGGCTGCCGAAAAAGTGACATATTTTCAGTGTCACCAGACATCTTCCAACGAAAGCAGTACGGTGTACTTCTTTTCCCAGAGTTCAATACTCTCCTTTTGACTCTCTTTTCCAAAACTGCAGTCGCAATCGTAATACACTGCGGCCTAACATAACTTCTGACTGCTGAGCATAACTTCCTGTGAGACAATGTCCAGTAAAACATAAGGCCTCACTACCATCATTCATTCTCTTCAAAAATCAACGCTTCTACTAATAAGAGGGGAGCATAATTACCTGACTATACGGCAGTTGTCCTCAGTCGCCCATTTATTATTCACTTCTGCTACAATAACTGCTATAGGGTTCCTCTGTTGATGCTTTCTCTGCTGCCCGCATTTCCCTTCCAAAGGCAGTAAATATTGTTTGCCATCATTTGCTTGCCGTCCTACAGAAGAATGCCATTCTCACGTATAGATAAGTAGGTAGATAGGCAGGTAGAGGTGGTTGTCTACTGAAACGCAAGTTGAATAGACACACTTAGGCCTTAGGAGATCCATTGTTTTCAATTTTCCTGAATTCCCAGAGCCATTCGGAGGTTCGGATGAGGCGAGGCAGGCTGCCAATGTCCAGGTCTGACAGCTCGTTCACATCGTCAATGCGGTACACAACAAAATGCCTCTGTCTTCGCCAGTATAGTGCTGGTCATGTACGCAGCACAGTTTTCTCCTATTCCTTGACTATACAGCTTCTGTAGAAATCATTTACGAAGTGTCCTAAAACAATGCGTCCTGAAAACGACCACACCGAGCGGAGTTTAAGCAGACTTTTCATGAGCCTTCCGACAAGTTTTGACCAGATTGTCTGTGCCGTTTTCCCCGTGTCCAAAGCCTGTCATCTGTGGTAGAGGTGGTGGTTGAATAAACACACTTAGGTCAAAGGAGGTCCATTGTTATACCACAGTTTTCAGGTAGAGGTGGTGGTCTCTTGAAACACAAGTTGAATAGACACACTTAGGCCGTAGGAGATCCATTGTTATACCACAGTTTTCAATTTTCCTGAATTCCCAGAGCCATTCGGAGGTACTGATGAGGCGAGTCACACTGGCAATGTCCAGGCCTGACAATTCGTTCAGATCATCCATGTGATAGAAATCAAAATAACTCTTCCTACTCCACCATAGTGCTGGATATGTACCTATCTCTACACCATTTGCAGAAATCTTTTACCAAGTATCCTAAACCACTGTGTCCTGCAAACGACCACACCGATTAGTGTTCAAGCCGATTTTTCATGCGCGTTCCGACAGGTTTTGACCAGATTGTCTCTGCCCTTTTCCCCGTGTCCAAAACCTGGCATCTGTGGTTGATGTGATCGTCGATTGCTTTGTTAATTGTAAGCTTAAGGTCCTTAGAGCATTTCCCGAAATCGGGAATACATTGGAGAGTTGAGCTGCAAGTCAAAACGAGAGTATTGAACTCTGGGAAAAGAAGTACACCGTACTGCTTTCGCTGGAAGACTTCTAGTGAGACTGAAAGTCTGCTACACCTTTTAGTTCACCCGATCTACAGTAAACTGAAATGCCACTGTGTCCTGGTACCCATAGAATAAGGACAACATGTGGTTCTTCTGTCTCATTAAGGTATCTGTTCTGTTCATCTCGTTGGAATTCTCAGTGCTTTCAGAGCCTCCTACTATCAGAAAATAAAGGCGTGGGATGTTTACGTCTTCGATAATCCTCGCAGCAGCCTGTATTATCGATACCTCTGCCTGTAAAATACTCCAGTGATTCGGCAGCCTTATGGTCTGTGCTGTTCCATTCGACTCCGAGAAAATTCCTCCAACAACAGCTCCATTCAATTTGATGAAATATTTTGAAATGTTTTCAAGTTTGCGCAAACATTCCTTAAACTAAGTTTACCAAGTTTTTTACTGTACTTTTGGTTTCAAAACGCATTGCGTATGAACTCGTAAGAAACTGGGTTTTTCAACATTTTTTTCGTTCTCTTTTTGGCATAACAAACTGTACAAGAGATTCCGAAATAAAACTCCTTTTTCGCAATTAAACCATTAAGGGCCGTAGAGGTTGAAATTTTAAACTCAAACACTGGATTTAAAATCACACCAAGCAAGAGGTTATCCTCCCAATACGAAATATTTTTTGTTTACTTCCATCTTGTTTAATATTTTTTTTTTGTTTTTGCTTTTGCTCTCCTTGCTGTGTTCTCACACTCTCGATGCATGGCTTGGCTGCTCTCTGTTTACACAATTCTTTGTAGCTGCTGTTTTATTTCTCATTGAAAAACAGTGAGTGTTTGTTTGCTTGCTTGCTGGCTTATTTGTTTGTTTGCTTGTTTCCAAATGTGTGTGTGTGTGCATGTGTTTTGCACTTTAGTCAGTTTTTCTGGGTCAAATTTTTAATATACAAAAACAATAATAATAACAAATACAAATAAGACACACACACACACACATTGAGCTAAAACAATATGAAATGAAAAACACAATTTTCTGTGGTCATTGTACTCAAGCAATGCTGCTGGTGCAGCAAACAGCACGCCAAACAATAACAACAAAATACAATAACAATGTAATGCATTTTATATGTTAACAGCAAAAACAACAAGAAACAAAATGTGTGCAAATACAACAACAACAATAAATAAATAAACATTTTAAAATTAAAAAGTGAGCAAAACTGTGCTGCATTTTTTTTGTTTTTGTTTTTGAGTATCAAAATAAAAATGAGTAAGAATTTCTTTCTTAAATGCATCCATAACATGCAAGTGTAGTTGTTTTGTTGTAAATAAAAACAGTATCGTATGGCGGATTAATTATAATAACAAGGCTCTCCTATAATGTTTATTTTAATTACAATTATTACTCCTATTAAAGGAGAGAAAGGGAAAGAAAGAGAGAGAAAAAAAGGGTTTTCGTGCGGCATTTCTTTTGGTAAACATCACATGAGTAATAAAAAGGAGTAGAAAAAAGGAACATTTCGAAAATATTTTTGTTTTATTTATTTTTATTTGTTTTCAACAACAAATTCTATTTAATTTTCTAATATTTGTTTACATTTTAAAATAAATTGTGTAATGTCTTATCAACAGCACAGCCATGTGTTTTTTTTTTTTTTTTCAATAAATAAATAAAATAAAAACCAGTGAACGTTTTTTTTAGTAAAACTATTAATAAATAATAAAAAAGTGTTTAATATTGGATCTTACAACAGGAAATTTTGACAGCTGATAACGGCCATCATATTGAAGCTGTTATCTGTCAAATTATTTGTTATTTATTCAGTCTGTTTTGCCGAATCATCATGGACGGATATAGGTTTTACACAAAATGTGCAAATAATAAAATTGTTTCATCAAAATGGGTGATCTATGCGGACATATCGCCCATTTTACGGTTGAGAGGACTATTTCCAATGTAGTGGATAAATTCGTGACCACTCTGGGTGCAGTCACTCTCAAAGTTACAGAGCGATATACTATGTAAACTACTGATCGAAAACTATTTAATTTATGTCATGGGCTTTACAGAACCTATTTTCTAAATTTCATAAACTGTTACCACTACAGAATTTTATAAAATCCAATAGGAAGTTGTAATTTTGCTATTAAAATTGTTAAAAATATTTAACGGACAACTTTTTTAGGTTAAATATTAAAAGTAAATTATTTTATGGACATGAAGGGATTTTTTTTACTGAATTTCGTTACGAAATTGAAAATATTTGAAGGGATTTTAACTGTTCCCAATATAAATTTCTATAAATTACGTTACAAAATTAAAAATATTTTAAGGGATTTATTATTAAGAGATTTGAAAACAGGAAATTTTTTGTGGCTTAATTTTTTGTGTTTTTGAAACTGTTCCCACTAAAATTTTTTACGGAGTACGTTAGAAACTTTAAGATTTTTCAAGGGATTTGTAAAAAACCTTGAATTAAAAAAGAATTGTTAAGTGAAACATGAAAAATAATATTTTTTAACTGTTCCCACTTTGATTTTTAATGTTTTTGTTTAAATATTATGAGGGTTTAATTGAGAGATGAAATAACATGAATTCTGACTGTGCTGCGACCCTTTAAATACAATTTTTTAAAATTTTTAAAACTGTTCCCACTTTAGATTTCAAAGAATTTCGCTACGAAATTGATAATATTTTAAGAGATTTGTTAAAAACCTTGCATTAAATAAGAATTGTTAAGTGATACATGAAAAATAATTGATTTTTAAACTGTTCCCACTTTGATTTTTAATGTTTTTGGTTAAATATTATGAGGGTTTAATTGAGGCATGAAATAACATGAATTCTGACTGTGTTGAAAAGCTTTTTAAAGTCTTTTTTGAAATTTTTAAAACTGTTCCCACTTGAGATTTTAATGAATTTCGTTACGAAATTGAAAATATCTTAAGGGATTTATTAAAAACCTTGAATTAAATAAGATTTGTTAAGTGAAACATGAAAAATAATTTAATTTTTAACTGTTCCCACTTTGATTTTTAATGTTTTTGGTTAAATTTTATGAGGATTTAATTGAGAGATGAAATAACATGAATTCTGACTGTGTTGCGAACCTAAAATTATAAGTTTTTAAAATTTTTAAACTGTTCCCACTTTAGATTTCAAAGGATTTAGCTACGAAATTGATAATATTTTAAGGGATTTGTTAAAAACTTTGAATTAAATAAGAATTGTTAAGTGAAACATGAAATATAATTTATTTTTTAACTGTTCCCACTTTGATTTTTAATGTTTTTGTTTAAATATTATGAGGTCTTAATTGAGAGATGAAATAACATGAATTCTGACTGTGCTGCGACCCTTAAAATACAATTTTTCAAAAATTTTTAAACTGTTCCCACTTTGATTTTTAATGTTTTTGTTTAAATATTATGAGGGTTTAATTGAGGCATGAAATAAGATGAATTCTGACTGTGCTGCGACCCTTAAATTATACGTTTTTAAAATTTTTAAAACTGTTCCCACTTTAGAATTCAATGAATTTCGCTACGAAATTGATAATATTTTAAGGGATTTGTTAAAAACTTTGAATTATATAAATTTTATTAAAAGGAATATGAAAAATGATTTATTTTTCAACTGTTCCCACTTTGATTTTCAATGTTTCTGTTTAAATATTATGAGGATTTAATTGAAAGATGAAATGGCATGACTTCTGACTGTGTTCCGACCCTTAAATTACAAGTTTTTAAAATTTTTGAAACTGTTCCCACTTTAGATTTCAATGAATTTCGTTAAGAAATTGAAAATATTTTAAGGGATTTGTTAAAAACCTTGAATTAAATAAGAATTGTTAAGTGAAACATGAAATATAATTTATTTTTTAACTGTTCCCACTTTGATTTTTAATGTTTTTGTTTATATATTATGAGGATTTAATTGAGGCATGAAATAAGATGAATTCTGACTGTATTACGACCCTTAAATTACAATTTTTTAAAAATTTTAAAACTGTTCCCACTTTGATTTTTAATGTTTTTGTTTAAATATTATGAGGATTTATTTTGAGAGATGAAATAACATGAATTCTGACTGTGTTGAAAAGCTTTTTAAAGGCTTTTTTGAAATTTTGAATTTCGTTATGAAATTAAAAATATTTTAAGGGATTTGTTAAAAACCTTGAATTAAATAAATTTTATTAAAACAAATATGAAAAATTATATATTTTTCAACTGTTCCCACTTTAATTTTTAAGGTTGTTGTTTAAATATTGCGAGGGTTTAATTGAGGCATGAAATAAGATGAATTCTGACTGTATTGCGACCCTTAAATTACAATTTTTTAAAATTTTTAAAACTGTTCCCACTTTAGATTTCAAAGAATTTCGCTACGAAATTGATAATATTTTAAGGGATTTGTTAAAAACCTTGAATTAAATAAGAATTGTTAAGTGAAACATAAAAAATAATTTAATTTTTAACTGTTCCCACTTTGGTTTTTAATGTTTTTGTTTAAATATTATGAGGGTTTAATTGCAAGATGAAATAACATGAATTCTGACTGTGCTGCGACCCCTAAATTACAAGTTTTTAAAAATTTTAAAACTGTTCCCACTTGAGATTTCAAAGAATTTCGCTACGAAATTGATAATATTTTAAGGGATTTGTTAAAAACCTTGAATTAAATAAGTTTTATTAAAAGAAATATGAAAAATTATATATGTTTTAACTGTTCCCACTTTGATTTTTAATCTTTTTGTTTAAATATTATGAGGTCTTAATTGAGAGATGAAATAACATGAATTCTGACTGTGTTGCGACCCTTTAAATAAAATTTTTTAAAATTTTTAAAACTGTTCCCACTTGAGATTTTAATGAATTTCGTTATGAAATTACAAATATTTTAAGGGATTTTTTAAAAACATTGAATTAAATAAGTTTTATTAAAAGCAATATGAAAAATGATATATTTTTCAACTGTTCCCACTATAATTTTTAAGGTTTTTGTTTATATATTATGAGGATTTAATTGAGGCATGAAATAAGATGAATTCTGACTGTATTACGACCCTTAAATTACAAGTTTTTAAAATTTTTGAAACTGTTCCCACTTTAGATTTCAATGAATTTCGTTAAGAAATTGAAAATATTTTAAGGGATTTGTTAAAAACCTTGAATTAAATAAGTTTTATTAAATGGAATATTAAAAATTATTCAATTTTTAACTCTTCCCACTTTGATTTTTAATGCTTTTGGTTAAATATTACGAGAGTTTAATTGAGACATGAAATAACATGACTTCTGACTGTGTTGCGAACCTTAAATTACAAGTTTTTAAAATTTTTAAACTGTTCCCACTTAGATTTTGAATATTTTTGGTTAAATATTATGAAGGTTTAATTAAGGCATGAAATAACATGAATTCTGACTGTGTTGCGACTCTTAAATTACAAGTTATTAAAATTTTTGAAACTGTTCCCACTTGAGATTTTAATGAATTTCGATGAAATTAAAAATATTTTAAGGGATTTGTTAAAAACCTCGAATTAAATAAGTTTTATTAAAAGGAATATGAAAAATGATATATTTTTCAACTGTTCCCACTTTAATTTTTAAGGTTTTTGTTTGAACTTTAAAATTTTTTAAACAAATATTTGAAGCAATTTATTTGTATTTATTGTTAAAGGCTTTAAATAATATATTTTATAAAGTTATGAAACTGTTCCCATTTCAGATTATAGTGAAAATATGATCTATAATGGAATTTTTGTAACAGGATTTGTTAAAAAACTTAAATAAAATTAATTTCTAAATTGAATAGACAAGAAAATATAATATTTTGTTTTAACTGGCAACTGTTCCTACTTGGGTTTTGGAAAAAATTTTCTTTCCTTACAAATTTTCAAATAAAAAAATATTTTTAATTACAAAAATAATTATTTCTTTTAAATAATATTATTGTTTGCTGGGTTATGGATTTTATTTTTTGCAAAAAAAAAATTATTTTTATTCTCAGAATTTAATTTTTTTTTATTTTCGTAGGTCATGATTTCATTTATAATTTGCTGCTGTTGTTGTCATTGTTGGGGTAGTCGTTCTACGTAAAAATTTTATTGAATGACTGTGTATATTTTTTGTTTTCTTTCTTTCTTGCTTGTTTTTCTTTTCGCGCATATCAAATGCAAAAACTAATCTTTTGTTGCAATTGAAATGGAGGGGGGGGGGGGGGGCTTGAAGGAGGAGGGGAGAGTACGGTTCGTATGCGTTTTTTTTTTTGTTTTTGTTTTCTCAGTTTATTAGAGTGTGTGGGTTTACTTGTGTTGTTTTTAATAAAATTTAATGATAAATTATATGCATTTTGTAAACAATTAAGTTTTAGTGTGTTTTTGTTTTAATAAATCATTTTGAAAATTCCATGAAATGGTTGCTGGGGCAACCAACAATCAAATTGCCTTGAAAATGATTTCTCCTCCAAAAAGGATATTGACTTGCAACAATACACTACTATTGCTAATGCTGTCTCTCTCTCTCTCTCTCTCTCTCTATTATATCTCTCTCTTTGACCACTGCAAAGGCTTTTAAACTTTTAAATTTTGCAGACTCAAGCGAAGGACCCTTAATGCTTTCAAAAGCAGATTAAAAGCACAGATTTTGAAAGAACAACAGGCTCTACAAGACATTAATAATATTTATTCAATTAATGCATTGCTTTTAGCCGCTTAGATCAATAATTTCAAAATGTTTTAAACAATTTTTTAAACTGTTCCCACTTTTTCTAACTCCATATTTTAGTTGCAAGACAC
The DNA here is from genome assembly GCA_958299815.1 of Sarcophaga carnaria. Lineage (NCBI taxonomy): Eukaryota > Metazoa > Arthropoda > Insecta > Diptera > Sarcophagidae > Sarcophaga > Sarcophaga carnaria. The sequence goes on along the minus strand of OY283149.1, from coordinate 13,534,061 downwards.
ATCAATTTAAAAATTTTCTTTAAAGCATTAACAGTTTGAAAAAACATTTCAGATTTTATTGCTTTTTTGCCGATTTCCCTCAAACTGGAAACTGTTCCCACTTGCATTTCTTGTCTTATGAGACAATTGTTAACTTTGAACACATATTTCTAGTTTTTTTACATAGAAATTGTTTAAAAATATTCTTCAAAAAACTGTTCCCACTTTTTAATTTATAGTTTTGCAGCGTTTTTCAACTGTTCTCACTTAATTTTTTGCTTATTCCTTACATTATAGAACGTTCTACATTCTTTTTAATACTCCTTAAATAAAAAATCCATTTAAACGAATTTTTTAAACTCTTCCCACCTTGCTTTTATTTGTTCTTACAAACAAAATGTTTAGATTTTCTCTAAAATAATAATAGTTTATCATACTTTTTAAGATTCTATAGGTTTTTTTAAACATTTTAATAAAATTTGAAACTGTTCCCACTTGCATTTCTTGTCTTATGACACAATTTTTAACTTTGAACACATATTTCTAGTTTATTTGGATAGAAATTGTTTAAAAATATTTTTCAAAAAACTGTTCCCACTTTTTAATTTCCATTTAACACTACATTTTTCAACTGTTCTCACTTAATTTTTTGTATATTCCTTAAATTATGGAACGTTCTTAATTCTTTTTAATACACTTTAAATAAAAAATCCACTTAAACGAATTTTTTTAAACTCTTCCCACCTTGCTTTTCTTTATTTTGACGAACAAAATGTTTAGATTTTCTCTAAAATAATAATAGTTTATAATACTTTTTAAGATTTTATAAGTTTTTTTAAACATTTAAATAAAATTTGAAACTGTTCCCACTTGTATTTCTAGGGTTATAAAACAATTTTTAACTTTAAACACATATTTTTGTAGTATTTTTAATTGAAATTTGTTTTAAAAGCTGTTCCCACTTTTTATTTTCTATTTTGTACCGAATTTTTCAACTGTTCCCACCTAAAATCTTGTGTATTTCTAAACCCAAAACACAGAATGGAACTTTGAAGACCCTGTCTTTGTACTCTCGGTTTTTCGCCCTCTTTCTTTGGCTCATTTAGGGTCTCAATTTTCATTTTCTTCAACGATTTCATTACCTACATATGTAGTTGTTGTATTTGTTGGATTTTCTTATATTTTCCTTTTTCCTCCAAATGCATGTGAAAATTTGTTCCAGTTAAGTTTTGTTTTTTTTCTGCATTTTTTTTGAATGCTCAAGGACTTTATGGCAGCAAAATTCTATGATAATATACTCGCATACAAAATATACCAGAAACCTCTGACCTTCGAACGGTGATTGACTCTTACGCTATTGAGAAAATATAGAGCCCCACGGTTTGCGTTCCTGCTTGTCCCTCTGCTAAAGCAAATGTTCATATTACAGATATTTTTAAAAGCATATTATGCAGCCATGGCAACACTTGGATATATGCAGCCATTACTGCACTAAATAATGCAGAAAACAGTTATGCATTCTCTCTCACGCACACACACACACACTCTTTCTCAGTTGAGATTACTGTCCCTCTTAAATAACCACAGCAAAGAGAATAATTAATTGCTTTACTTCTGTTTTTTCTTCTCTCTCTCTCTCTTTCTCTCTCTGAATTTCTTTTTTGAAATTTGAGGATAATTTTTGGGCAAAATTATGTTTTTTCTCCTTTTTTTTGTGGATTTTGAGGATTATTTTTAGGCGAAATTATGTTTTCTTTTTTAATTTTTACGCAATTTGAGGATTTATTGATATGCTAGGGCTCTGCTGCAGTTATTTTTCCGCCTTCCCAAGTAAAGTTCTACTATCCTACGAAGCGTGGAATATCATATCTTTGAAGCTGTTTCCCAGATGGTCGATCCACCTTCATTTTCCAGATTCCGTGCGTTCATTTCGCAGATTGTTTTGTATTTTACTTTGAAGTGTTCCCAGTATTATAACTGGCAACATATTGTTGCATTCTTTCAAGATGGCGTTTTTTGACAAGCTGTTTATTTGCATTTTCTCTCAAATATGAAACTGTTCCCACTTACATTCCGTGCCTCATGGAACTATTTTTAACTTTAAACACGTTTTTATAATATTTTTCACATCGAAATTGTTTCAAAGAACTGTTCCCACTTACATTCCGTGCCTCATGGAACTATTTTTAACTTTAAACATCTTTTTATAATATTTTTCACATTAAAATGTTTTAAAATCCTTTTAAAGAACTGTTCCCACTTTTTATTTGCTTAATTAAGACTTAAATTTTTCAACTGTTCCCACTGAACATTTATTGGCATTTTCCCTCAAATATGAAACTGTTCCCACTTACATTTCTTGCCTTTTTGAACTTTAAACACTTTTTTATAATATTTTTCACATCGAAATTATTTTAAAGAACTGTTCCCACTAACATTCCGTGCCTAATGGAACTAAAGGGTGTTTTTTTATAGAGGTATAGAACTTTAAGTTGCAATAAAACATACATACATACATAATTGGTCATTACAACCCTTCAGTCAGGATTACGACCTAGTTTCTCACACCACTTATGTTGTGTGTGTTAATTTTATACATGAGTGATGGGACCTACAGTTTAAAGTCGACTCCGAACGACAGATTTTTGAGAAACTTTTCATGGCAATTTTATTTACTCTCAGAGTTTTTGCCAGAAATCTGCTGAGAGGAAGTCACCGAAGAAATAGTTTTTGTATTTTGTTTTGATGTCTGGCCTGGGGCTCGAACCCTGGCTTTTCGTCTACCTACTAGACCACGGCAATAAAACAACGATGGATTATTCGATTGACATGAATTTTATTTCTCCGAAAGATAATCTTGTGGCATTACATTTTAAATATGTTTTCTGGCATATGACCGCCACGGCTGGCGCGGATGTAGTCCAATCTGGACGTCCACAATTTTCGATGTCTTTTTCCAACATTTGTGGCCGTATATCGGCAATAATACGGCCGATTGTTGTCTTCCAAATGGTCAAGCGTTTGTGGCTTTACCGCATAGACCAATGACTTTACATAGCCCCACAGAAAGTAGTCTAGCGGTGTTAAATCACAAGATCTTGGAGGCCAATTCACAGGTCCAAAACGTGAAATTAGGCGGTCACCAAACGTCTCTTTCAATAAATCTATTGTGGCACGAGCTGTGTGACATGTTGCGCCGTCTTGTTGAAACCACATCTCCTGGACCATCTCATGGTTATTCAATTCAGGAATGAAAAAGTTAGTAATCATGGCTCTATACCGATCACCAATGACTGTAACGTTCTGGCCATCATCGTTTTTGAAAAAGTACGGACCAATGATTTCACCAGCCCATAAAGCGCACCAAACAGTCAGTTTTTCTGAATGTAACGGTGTTTCCACATACACTTGAGGAGATTACCTTCACTCCAAATGCGGCAGTTTTGTTTGTTGACGTAGCCATTCAACCAGAAGTGCGCTTCATCGCTAAACAAAATTCTTCTTCGCTTATGAAAATCGGGAACAACGGTAATCAGGTTTTGGGCCCATTCGACGAATCTACGCCTTACTTGATTATCGTTTGGCTTCAAATCTTGCACGAGTTGGATTTTGTAAGCACGCAAACCACGATCCTTCCGCAAAATCTTCCATAAAGTGCATGGACACAGATCCAATTCCTGTGCTCGATGGCGGATGGACTCATTCGGGTCTCCCTCAATGCTACGCTCAACAGCAGCAATAGCTTCTTCTGTACGCACCGTACACCGTCTCTGGGGATGCGAATTATCAATAAGAGTAAACGTGGTGCGAAAACGTTCCATGGTTAATCGAATTAACTGCTCTGATGGACGATTTTGTCGACGATAAAATGGACGTAGTAGTGCGCGATACGTTTTCCGCACAGAACCATTATTTCCGAAATAAAATTGCACGATTTGCAAGCGTTGTTCAGGCGTGAGTCTATTCATGATGAATTGCCAAACCAAGCTGAGAATAAATCACTTGACAGCTGTTAAATCGGTCGCCATCTTGAAAAGTAATGCCAACTTAAAGTTCTATATCTCTATAAAAAAACACCCTTTATTTTTAACTTTAAACACCTTTTTATAACATTTTTCACATTAAAATTCTTTTTAAAAACCTTTTCAAGAACTGTTCCCACTTTTTATTTTCTTAACACTAAATTTTTCAACTGTTCCCACTGAATCACACGCGTCTTTTTTAAACTGTGGATGTTTTCTAACTTAAGAGTCAATTTAAACGAATTTATTAAACTGTTCTCACTTTGGTTAAATCCATTCCTGCAGGGAAATCAAATCAAATGTCTAGGTTTTCTCTAAAATAATATCAATTTACAATTGATTTTAAGATTTTATAGCGTTTTTGCCATTTTCCATTAAACTGGAAACTCTTCCCACTTATATTTCTACACTTCTAAAGCAATTTTGAACTTTAATTATATTTTTATAACACTTTTTAGTACCAAATTGTTTTTAACAAATTTTTAAAAACTGTTCCCACTTTTTATTTTCTATTTAGCACTCCTCCCACTTATATTTCTACACTTATAATACAATTTTGAACTTGAATTATATTTTTATAACACTTTTTAGTACCAAATTGTTTTTAACAAATTTTTAAAAACTGTTCCCACTTTTTATTTTCTATTTAGCACTCTTCCCACTTATATTTCTACACTTATAAAACAATTTTGAACTTGAATTATATTTTTATAACACTTTTTAGTTCGAAATTGTTTTAAACAGCTTTTAAAAAAAACTGTTCCCACTTATTATTTTCTATATAGTACTCTTCCCAACTTATATTTCTACACTTCTAAAGCAATTTTGAACTTGAATTATATTTTTATAACACTTTTTAGTACCAAATTGTTTTTAACAATTTTTTAAAAACTGTTCCCACTTTTTATTTTCTATTTAGCACTTTTCCCACTTATATTTCTACACTTCTAAAGCAATTTTGAACTGTAATTATATTTTTATAAAACTTTTTAGTACCAAATTGTTTGTAACAAATTTTTAAAAACTGTTCCCACTTTTTATTTTCTATATAGTACTCTTCCCACTTATATATCTACACTTCTACAGCAATTTTGAACTTTAATTATATTTTTATAACACTTTTTAATGCCAAATTGTTTTTAACAAATTTTTAAAAACTGTTCCCACTTTTTATTTTCTATTTAGCACTCTTCCCACTTATATTTCTACACTTATGAAACAATTTTGAACTTTAATTATATTTTTTTAACACTTTTTAGTACCAAATTGTTTTAAACATCTTTAAAAAAAAACTGTTCCCATTTTTTATTTTCTCTTTGGCACTCTTCCCACTTATATTTCTACACTCCTAAAGCATTTTTGAACTGTAATTATATTTTTATAAAACTTTTTAGTACCAAATTGTTTTAAACATCTTTTAAAAAACTGTTCCCACTTTTTATTTTCTATTTAGCACTGGAATTTTTAACTGTTCCTACCTATATTTCATGTTTTTGGGCCCATGTTCAATAAACTGCTGTTGAACTTCAAATTTAATTTGTTTTTATTCGAGAAAAATGCATTTTGGCGGCAGTTTTTTAAAACTATTCCCACTTTTTTACAAACTTTTGTAATGAAATATTTAAAATTCCATTTTATTTTAGCAAAAACTCTTCCCATGACGAAAACAGGGGGCTTCATATTATTGAGAAAAGAACCTGTCTGGAATGAAATTCAAACTTTATTTCTCGTAAATTCATATTCAGTAAACTTATGTTCTCTCTTTCTCTTTTTTTACTTTTATTTTTCTATAATATTCTCTCACTTGAGCTCTCTCCCGCACTTGCTCGCTCTCTCTCTCTCGATTGCAGTTCATTCTATTCAGTTTTATTTTCGTTTCGTACACACACATTTTTTTCAATGACTCTCAAGGATTTTGTATGAAAATGTTGTTGAACTTACACTCTGTATTGACTTTGTTGCATTAGAATAGTGATAGTAGTGTTCATACTATTGTTGTTGTTGTTGTTTCTATAGCTGCAGTCATCATCATGGCTGTAGTGTAGTTGTTGTTGTTTTTGCAAAATTTTTATTTTATTTTATTTTTCTACACAACAATGCTACACTATTGAGTTTATAACAACAGAATATAATTGTATTAGTGTGTGTGTAAGTTATTATTTGTTTAACTAACAGCTTGCTTGCCTGCTTGGCCTGCTTGCTTGCATTCGGCAAGTAGTATGAGTGAGTTTACATGTCGAACCAAATATGAGTATTTATTGTCATGGTATTGTGTTGTATTGTATTTTTGTTTTTGTTTTATTACATTATTATTCAAAGCTCTCAAACAATAAAACTATCAGAACAACAACAGCAACAACAATACAAACACTAGCATTAGTATATGATAAGTGTTATGTAAAGTGCAATGGTTTGTTGTTGTCAACGTTGTTGTTTTTATTATTAAATTTTTTTCTTCTCTTCTCTTGTTTTTTTTTTTCATTTTTCAGCATAAATTTTGTTACGTTTTGTCAAGAGCGGGTTATTTGTTTGTATATTTAAAAATTAAAAACGGCACAAGTGTAAGAGGGGGTGTGATTTGGTTCTTCGTTAAGCAGGGGAAGTGGTGTTGTGGGGCCTTTTAGACACAACAGAGTAGGTTTTTTCGTTGTTATTGTTTTTCTGCTACACAAAAACAAAAAATATGTTTAATGGCGACATTACAATGACGTTTGAAAATGTTAAAAACAACAACAACAACAACAACAGCAACAGCAGAATTAAATGTGATTCAAAATTGATTAATTTTAACAAGAAACAAAAGACACAATAATTTTTAAATTAAAAAAAAAAACCCAAAGAATTTTTTTTTTTTGTATTCGGTTAACAAAATTTCAAAAGTTTCCCTTAAAAAAGTATTAAATCTGAGCATAACAACATGTAAACAACTCGGAGGATCGATTTCTGAAATGGTTAACCGGTTTTTTGAAAAGAGTAATCGCTTTTTTTACATGGTTAACCGATTATTTTAAAAGTATCACATGCTTTTTAACAGCTTACCGCCTATTTAAACAGGTAAACAGTATTTTTAGACAGTTAAACGGTTCTTTTGAATTGGTAACCGGTTTTTTTAAGAGTAATCAGTTCCATACGTCTATTACCGGTTATTTTAAAAAGAAAACATGTTTAGAGAGCATCTTACTGGTCATTTAAATGGGTAAACAGTAGTTTTAAACGGGTAACCGGTTTTTTGAAAAGAGTAATCGCTTCTAAACGTTTATTACCGGTGATTTTGAACGGGTAAACAGTAGTTTTAAACGGGTAACCGGTTTTTTGAAAAGAGTAATCGCTTCTAAACGTTTATTACCGGTGATTTTGAACGGGTAAACAGTACTTTTAAACGGGTAACCGGTTTTTTGAAAAGAGTAATCGCTTCTAAACGTTTATTACCGGTGATTTTGAACGGGTAAACAGTACTTTTAAACGGGTAACCGGTTTTTTGAAAAGAGTAATCGCTTCTAAACGTTTATTACCGGTGATTTTGAACGGGTAAACAGTACTTTTAAACGGGTAACCGGTTTTTTGAAAAGAGTAGTCGCTTCTAAACGTTTATTACCGGTGATTTGGAACGGGTAAACAGTAGTTTTAAACGGGTAACCGGTTTTTTGAAAAGAGTAATCGCTTCTAAACGTTTATTACCGGTGACTTTGAACGGCTAAACAGTAGTTTTAAACGGGTAACCGGTTTTTTGAAAAGAGTAATCGCTTCTAAACGTTTATTACCGGTGATTTTGAACGGGTAAACAGTATTTTTAAACGGGTAACCGGTTTTTTGAAAAGAGTAATCGCTTCTAAACGTTTATTACCAGACATTTTAAATGGGTAAACAGTACTTTTAAACAGATAACCGGTTCTTTTAAACGGGTAACTGAGTTGTAAAAAAACTGATCGATTTTATACATGAATAACCAGTTATTTTAAAACGATCACATGTTTTTCCACAACATATTGATCATGGAAACAGGTGAACGAAATGTTCAGATAGACGACCAGTTCTTTTGAATATGTAACCGGTTTTTTCATGGATATTCCATTGCTTTAAAAGAATAACGTACTCTTACAACAGCTTACCGATTATTTAAACGGTTAAACCGGACTTTTATACAGGTATTCGGTTTTATCAAACGGGTAACCGGCTTTTTAAAACGACTACTCGACTTTATACATAAATAACCAGTTATTTTAAAAGGATAACATGTTTATGCAACAACTTATGGGTCATTTAATCGTTTGTTTTTAAATAATTTTATTTTTAAAAAATGTTTTTAACTGGGTAACCGGTTTTTGTTCAGGAATCTGTTGAAATAAATTTATTAAACGATCTTTTTAAAACATTAAAAGTGATTAATCGCTCTTTTTGAACTTGTAAATCAAATTTTGATTCGGATAATTTCTTATAAATAACCGGTTATAAAAAAAAAATTTGTTTACAAAGCCAGTGATAGTTTGTTTTTAAGTTAATTTCCCTTTTAAAAAATGTTTTTAACTAAAAACCTGTTCTTGATTTGGGTAACCGGTTTTTATTCAGTACCGGATATCCGAATATATATTATAACCGGTTAACCGAATCAAAAAGTGGTTTTTATTAGCCAAAAAGCTGTTTGAAATGAATTAATTGAACAATTCTTAAACGTTAAGTGTTTTGAGGAATGAGCTTTTCTTTTATTAACTCGTTAACCGGTTTCTATTCGAATAATTTTATATGGATAATCGGATTCAGCACAAAATTGTCGTAAGTGATTCGGGTAACCGGTTTTTATCCGGAACCGGATATCCGAATATATATTATAACCGGTTATCCGAATCAAAAACCGGTGTTTATTAACCAAAAAAAAACTGTTTGAAATTAATTAATTGAACAATTCTTAAACGTTAAGTGTTTTAAAGAATGAGTTTTTCTTTTTTTAACTCGTTAACCGGTTTTTATTCGAATAATTTTATATGGATAATCGGATTTAGCACAAAATTGTCGTAAGTGATTCGGGTAACCGGTTTTTATCCAGTACCGGTTATCCGAATATATATTATAACCGGTTATCCGAATCAAAAACCGGTTTTTATTAACCAAAAACTGTTTGAAATGAATTAATTGAATAATTCTTAAACGTTAAGTGTTTTAGGGAATGAGCTTTTCTTTTTATTAACTCGTTAAGCGATTTTTATTCGAATAATTTTATATGGATAATCGGATTCAGCACAAAATTGTCGTAAGTGATTCGGGTAACCGGTTTTTATTCACAACCGGATATTCGAATATATATTATAACCGGTTATCCGAATCAAAAACTGGTTTTTATTAACCAAAAAACTGTTTGAAATGAATTAATTAAAAAATTCTTAAACGTTAAGTGTTTTAAAAAATGAGTTTTTCTTTTTTTAACTCATTAACCAGTTTTTATTCGAATAATTTTGTATGGATAATCGGATTCAGCATAAAATTGTCGTTTAAAAATCGCGGAATGGTTTATTTTTTCAATTAATTTTACTTTTAAAAAGTGTTTCTAACTTTCAAACCGGTTTTTGACATGAGTAACCGGTTTTAATTAACCGTATTTCCATTCAATGTATTCGATATCAACAGTTTCTTGCTTATTCTTGTATTATTTTAACAAATTGTTGCCCTCTTTTTTCAATTTCTAATTTCTTCACCAATTCTTTACAATTTTATTGCAGTTATTTACGTTAGTAAGCCAGCCCTTCATACCCCCAATATACACCAATAGCATTCCTACTCTTACAGTTACACAAATACATGTGGATATGTACGTAAACACAGACAAACAAAAATTCTGGTCTACAACACTTGTGTTTATATTGAGTAAGGTCAGGTTGTTTATGACTTAAACACACACACACATACACATATATGTATATATACTGTATATATTTGTATGTATTAGTAGTTAATACAGAAAATATCCTTTATATACTATATGTACGTAAGTAAGTTAGTATAAATGCAAATGTATGTGTGTGTATGTACGTTGTTTGTTCCAGTTTTTTTAGTATTACTCAAGGACTCTCTTGTTTCTATTGCAATTATACACACACACAGCCACATAGACTACAACGAAACAACACACCAAAACCTCTGACCTTCGAACGGTGATTGACTCTTTCACTATGTTTTATATGAACGTACAGTACACCGCCTGCCCCTCCGCGCTCTGTTGTTATATTCGCCCCGCACTTTTTTGTGACCACTGCGGATGCAACCAAAAATTCTTTTAAAAAAAATTTTTTTGCTGCACAAAAATCTGCAATGGTAACCCACATTAAAAGAAATTATTAGAAGGCGAGAGAGCGAGAGAGAGAGGAAGAGCGAACGAACTGTAGAGAGTAAGAACATAATAAATATTCTCTATAATTTTCGCTGTTTTCTTCTTTTCTTTTTTTTTTTAACAATTTAAGGAAATTTTAAATAAAATTTTTAATAATTTTTCAATAAAATATTCCAAAAAATTTTTAAAAATTCTCCGAACATTTAATTAAAAAAAAAACAGAATATTTTGATCCTTTTGCTCTCTCTCTCTCTCACGCTCTTTATTTAACTCTCACCATTTCTGCTGAGAGAGCTCCTTTAGTGATTGTTATTGTTCTTATTAAAATATGTACCAGTTTGTTGTGTGTTTTTTTTTTTGTTCTTGTTCTGTAAAAAAGCGTCGGAGTTGATGCTTATGTTTTATAAAAGGCGTGCGTGTGTATATTTGCATGTGTTCACTTTAGGTAGGTGAGAGTGTATGCATTATAGAAATGAGAGTAAGTGTTGTATGTACGTACGTTCGTTCATTCGTTCGTTCGTTCGAACGCTGTTGTCTGTTTAACTCCCAGTTTAATAGTGTTCTGTGTGTAGTTTTTCGTTTGCGGATTTTATATTTTAAATGCTGATGACTGTCGTCAGTTGCAATTTCCGTTTGCATTTTTACACATTTACGAGAGAGCGAGAGTGTGTGTATTTTTGAACGTTTCGAAAACGTGAACCAAAAGCGTAAAGTAAACCGACGACGTGTGTTTAATAAAATTGAAATGAAAATGAAAAATAATTAATTAAAAAAAAACAACAGAATATTAAACAATTATTAAATGGAAAACAATAATATTAACAAAAATTCTCAACAAAAAAAAGTGTAAAAATGAATTAAAAGGTGATTTTAAGAGAGAAAAAAATTAAAAATAAATCGAAAATTGCAAAATTAAAAAATAAAATATTTTTTAAATTATGCGGGCATTAAATTAACTTAAAATATATCTTAATATTTAATAAATCACAAAATTAAAAAAAGAAAATAAAAAATAAATAAAAAATAAGAAAAAAAAATAAATAAAAAAATAAAAAAATAAGAAAAAAAATATAAAAAAATAAAAGAATTTAAAAAAAATATAAAATATTACAAGAATTAAAAAAAAACAATAAACAAAAAATTAAAGAATAAAGGAATAAATATTAAATAAAAATATAAAAGCTAAAATAATAATATTAATATACAGTACTTAATAATATTAATATTTAGTATATTAATTTAATTTAAACTAAAAAATAAAAACAAATTAAAATAATATTAATATAAAAAAAATAAAAATATTAACTTTAATAATAAAAGTAGTAATAACAGCAGTAAATTAACTAGTTAAATTAAAAAATATATAAAATAAAAGCTAATTAAGAAAAAAATTAAAAATTAATAAAAAAAATAACAATTTAAAATTAATGGCATAAATAAATTAATAATAAAAATATTTAAAAAAATAAATAAACAAATTTCATAGATATTCAAGATATTAAAAAAAAAATAAAAAAAAATAATTTATAAATATTAAAACAAAAAATTTAAAATAAAAAATATTATACACTCAGCGCCAAAAGAGAGTAAACACCACTGAAATAATCCATTTTCTTAGGATAGCGAGAAAAGTAAATGAGAATAGTCGAATAAATTTCCAAAAATAAAAACGTTTATTTATTACTTAAAAAATGTTAAAACAAAAAAAAAAGAACAAAACTGTTTTATACTTAAGGACAAAAGTGTTGACTCACTTATGGCGCTCACTGTATATTAAATTTAAACACAAAAAAATGAAAGGAAATTAAAATAATAATAAAATATAAAAAATGTAAAAAATAATGAAAGTATTAATAAATATTTTAAATAAAAATTAATAAAAATATTTTATTAAATTAAAAATAAAAACAAATTAAAGTAATAATAAAAAATATAAATAATAAAAACATTAATAAATACAAAACAATAAATGAGCCGTTTATTTTGAAAGTGGTTTAAGTCCATTTTTTCTTTTATTGAGATATTTAAGGATTTACGTTTGAATTGTTTCAAAAATATTTTTAACTGGTAGTAAGTCGTTTTTATGGCTATGTGACCTTAAACCTGTTAGAATATATAACGTAATACGTTTTGTAAACTTTACTAGAAAAATAAGCTGTGTTCCGGAACCTCAAATGGACTTAAACCACTTTCAAAATGAATGAAATGACTTTTTTGTTTATGAAAACGAATATGTCCACTTTGTGTTCTTTGTTTAATATTATTATAAGTTAATTTTTTCACTTAAAGTTACACCACTAGTGATAGTGATAGCTCTAAATAGTTATCCTTATACTTAGGAGTTGGAAAGGGGCGTACACTTCTTTGTATAATGGTGTTAATTTTATTTTGCTAAAGTTCCTTGGTCTTCCCCGACAAGCTAATAAATCAAGTATTTTGAACTCTGTATTCACTTCCATAGATTCTTTGTAAATCATTTTATAGCGTTCACTTTTTATAAATCGCATCCAACATATCCTTAACCAATTTACAGGTTCGTCACTAGTGTTTTTTAATCCTGTATGAATTGCTTCTTCCAGAGGTTTTGTATGAAAAAAATCTCCACGTTTCATTTTGGTTAATATAAATTTGTTACTCTTTCGTCATGTTTTTTTGGTTTCATAGTAACCCTGGGGGACATACATGAAATTATTTTTCCTCAAAGCCATTTCTATCACTCCAAAATCACTATCATTTGGCAAAAAACTAGTGTCCTGATAGTAAAAACTTTTTTTCGATAATATCTGCATTATTTTCTGCCGATTGTACAATTTTCAACCATGTTACGGCCAACTTTATGGATTCCAATAGACTTAAACCGGTTTCAAAATAAATTTTTATGCATTTCGTTAACTAGCTAATTTTCAAGTGCCCCAAATCATAGCGATTTTAATGATTCTGGACTTAAATTGTTTATAAAAAAAAAGATTATATAGGATTGTGATTATTGTTATCATTTACAAATTTTTTTTAAATGGACTTAAACCACTTTCAAAATAAACGACTCAAATATAATAACAATTATAATAATAATAATAATAATAAATTAAAATTAAATAAAAATATTAAAAAGTATGTAAGCAATAAAAATAAATTAAATTAATAATAAAAATAATAAAAGAATAAATAATAATTATATAATAATAATTAATTAATTTAAATAAAAAAATAAATTAGAATGATTAAAAATAAAAATATATTAAAAGAATAATAAAATAAGAAAATACTATCGATAATAATAATAAAAATAGTAACATAAATAAATTAATTAAAAATAAAAATATATTCAAATAATAAATAAAATAATAAATAAACATATTTTAAAATCTTACAAAACTATATTTTTTTGTATATTTCTGTAACATTTAAAATCAACACAAATAACGTTAAAAAAACGCATTTTTGGAATTTTTCAAAAAACTTTTTTAAGTTAAAATATAATTTCATTAAATGAACGGATAGTACTTCTTAAGAATGATTAAAAAAGGCAACAATTTGTTGGCATATTCTTTAAATTTTTTAAATAAAAGATAATATTATAACTTTCAAATAATATGTATGTATGCACAGTTCTGGTCAATAAAATACCGTCGATATAGGACAAAATACGTTTTAAGTTAGGTTAGGTTAGAGGACGTGTACTTGTCAATTAAGACAAGTACAGTACCCGGAGGTCGAATTGACCCATTGTACAACGTCCTAGTTTCTCACATCACTTATGTTGTGTGTGTTAATTTTATACATGAATGGTGGAACCTACAATTTAAAGTTGGCTCCGAACGACAGATTTTTATTTATTGAGAAACTTATTCATGGCAATTTTTATTTACTCTTGAGAGTTTTTGCCAGAAATCTGCTGAGAGGAAGTCGCCGTAGAAATACTTTTTGTATTTTGTCTTGATGCCTGGCCTGGAGCTCGAACCCAGGCTTTTGCGTCTAATAAGCCAACACACTACCTACTAGACTACGGAGACTTCTAACTAAATACATTTTGCTTCATATATATTCATATATTCAATAAGGCTTAATAAAGGGTGTTTTTTTATAGAGGTATAGAACTTTAAGTTGCAATAAAACAACGATGAATTATTCGAGATTGACATGAATTTTATTTATCCGAAAGATAATCTTGTGGCATTACATTTTAAATATGTTTTCTGGCATATGACCGCCACGGCTGGCGCGGATGTAGTCTAATCTGGACGTCCAATTTTCGATGACTTTTTCCAACAATTGTGGCCGTATATCGGCAATAATACGGCGAATGTTGTCTTCCAAATGGTCAAGCGTTTGTGGCTTTACCGCATAGACCAATGACTTTACATAGCCCCACAGAAAGTAGTCTAGCGGTGTTAAATCACAAGATCTTGGAGGCCAATTCACAGGTCCAAAACGTGAAATTAGGCGGTCACACCAAACGTGTCTTTCAATAAATCTATTGCGGCACGAGCTGTGTGACATGTTGCGCCGTCTTGTTGAAACCACATCTCCTGGACATCATGGTTATTCAATTCAGGAATGAAAAAGTTAGTAATCATGGCTCTATACCGATCACCATTGACTGTAACGTTCTGGTCACCATCGGTTTTTGAAAAAGTACGGACCAATGATTCCACCAGCCCATAAAGCGCACCAAACAGTCAGTTTTTCTGGATGTAACGGTGTTTCCACATACACTTGAGGATTACCTTCACTCCAAATGCGGTAGTTTTGTTTGTTGACGTAGCCATTCAACCAGAAGTGCGCTTCATCGCTAAACACGATTTTGTCGACGATAAAATGGACGTAGTGCGAGATACGTTTTTCGCACAGAACCATTATTTTCGAAATAAAATTTCACGATTTGCAAGCGTTGTTCAGGCGTGAGTCTATTCATGATGAATTGCCAAACCAAACTGAGAATAAATCACTTGACAGCTGTTAAATCGGTCGCCATCTTGAAAAGTAATGCCAACTTAAAGTTCTATACCTCCGTAAAAAACACCCTTTATATGTCACTGAAAATGGGTCGTAATATGCTTTTAAGGCTGTTAATTATTAAAAAAAATTAAGAATATTTTACTCAAAATAAATTAAAGGCTTTTAAAAATATAACACAGTCCCTAAACTGTGAATATTCACCGTTTATTATCCACTAGGTTTCGACATTTTCCAATTGAGTACCAGATTCGCTACATTAGTGGTTGGGGTTATTTGAGTTACACCCCCCTTAATATCTGTCCATACGTTCTCAATAAGGTAACTGTGCGAGCGATTCTACGAGTTATATCTTATTTATCTGGTTGGACTGAAAAGTATGTACTGAACCTAAAATTACTGCACAGTGATGTACAAATAATAGATGAAATGATTTTTATTTTAATTGATCTGAAGAATAATTTTATCAGTGGATGCTATTTCTTTTTGACCGGCACTGCGTACGGCGGTATTGTATGCACTCGAGTGTTTCCTTCTGGTATGCATTTATACCTCACAGGTTCCAAGAATATGTTCCAATAATTTATGCTCACCGGTATGTTGGACTCGAGGCAACCCCGAATCTAAATGAGCGCAGCCTGAGTCTTCAGTGGCCTGTCAAAGGACCAGTTGCCAACACCAAGTTATTTCTGGATAGCCTGATGCATAGCTCAGATCTAATTTTATTGTAGTACCCCCAACAAAATTTTTTAATGCCTCAAATCCACTTGAATTGCCTCTCTTTTTCTTCACTTACGTTGAGTATTCCTTTTCAAATATTCGTCCACGTTGTTCGTATACTCTTTGGCACTCCTGAATAATTTCTCTCCAGTTTTATTGTGGGGCACTGTAACCCCTTCCTCCTTTCGCTATCCACACTTGAGTAGTCTTGTTACTGATTATATCCACACCAAGAGCCTAATTCGGAATGAGCTCGGCAATGGTTTTCTGGATCTCTGAAAACTCAAGTCATTTAGGCACTACGTTAGGCACCTTCAACTAGCACTAAGCACTAAGACAGCTATTGACGAGACAGAGCTACGAAGACATTAAAACTTATATTGAATTAGGCAAAATGTATTAGTTCTAGAGCAGGGCTTAGCGCAGTCTGATTTTATGCTGAGGGAACCTGAGCTGCTCTCACAGTCACCGAAATATTCTTTCTTAAGATACTAAATTTTCCACGTTTAACTTCAAACTGTGAGAGCAATTTTAAACTGGAAATCCTCTTTGAGATCATTGCCAAAGTTAGAATCGGAACCCTAAATATACTCTGGTGTTAAATCTTCCGAACTAAGAACGGCTCTTATTGATTAATGCTGCAATGTCATCAGGCTTTGTGAAAATCGTTTCCGAATGGCCTCAAGACCAATTCAGTGAAACTTCAACTTGAATCCTTTGAAGCCTCGCTGCGTTTAAATTTAAAAAAATGTATGATTTAAAAAACTTTGTCTGCTTTAAGGAATTTGTATGATTATAAAAATGGTTGGTCGGGTGTTTAATTCGATATTTTTTTTAATAAAATTTTGTCCAAATAAATACGACTTCAGTTTTTCCAAAAAATGTATGACACTAAAAATTTTGTCGGTCTAAGGAAATTTGTATGATTATAGAATTTTATTCTAGAAAAGCCTTGAACTTTTTAAACAAAGTCTGGATGATTGCCAATAAATATCCAAAGATGTATGAAGTTAAAATAATGTCGGATTAACGAATTTTGTATGATTATATAGAATTTATTTCTGTCAAATACATTATTTTTATACAATATTTAACGTAAATAATTGCAAAAAAAAAAGAAATATTTAAATATGTATGGCATTCAAATTTTGTCGGACTAAATTTGTATGATTATAAAATTTTGGTTGGGTGTTTATTTCGATATTTTTTTTTTTATAAAAATTTGCCCTAATAAATACGACTTCAGTTTTTCCAAAAAATGTATGACGCTAAAATTTTGTCGGCCTAAGGAAATTTGTATGATTATAGAATTTTATTCTAGAGAAGTTCTTAACTTTTTAAACAAAGTCTAGATAATTGTCAATAAATATTAAAAAATGTATGGTTAAAATATTGTCGGACTAACGAATTTTGTATGATTATATAGAATTTATTTCTGTCAAATACATTATTTTTATACAATATTTAACGTAAATAATTGCAAAAAAAAAGAAATATTTAAATATGTATGGCATTCAAATTTTGTCGGACTAAATTTGTATGATTATAAAATTTTGGTTGGGTGTTTAATTCGATATTTTTTTATAAAATTTTGTCCAAATAAATACGAATTCAGTTTTTTTCAAAAAATGTATGATGCTAAAAATTTTGTCGGTCTAAGAAAATTTGTATGATTATAGAATTTTATTCTAGAGAAGTCCTTAACTTTTTGAACAAAGTCTGGATGATTGTCAATAAATATCCAAAAATGTATGAAATTAGTAAAATGTATGTAACGAATTTTGTATGATTATATAGAATTTATTTCTATCAAATTCATTATTTTTATACAAAATTTAACATTAATAATTGCAAAAAAAAGAAATATTTAAAAATGTATGGCTTTTAAATTTTGTCGGACTAAATTTGTATGATTATAGAATTTTATTATGGCGAATTGGTTGTTTTTATACAAAATTTAGTGTAATTGCCAAAAAGTATATATTTAAAAATGTATGTCGTTCAAATTTTGTCAGATTAAATTTGTATGATTATAGAATTTGTATGATTATAGAATAGCGCATTTGTTGTGTTTATACAAAATTTAGTGTAAATAATTGCCAAAAAAATTAATTATAAAAATGTATAAATTTAAAATTTTGTCGGACTAAAATTTGTATGATTATAAAAGTTTGTTGTTCCGAATTCGCTATTTAGAAAAAAACTGTCTAAGCAATTGAGAACATAGTTATTAAAAAATGCCGCTGAATTTTTTTGTTTTATAAGAAATTTGTATGATTATAGAAATTCTTACTGGCGAATTCGTTATTTTTATAAAAAAAAAATAGTATAAATAATTGCCAAAAGAAATTTATTTAAAAATGTATGAAGTTAAAATTATGTCGGTCTAACGAAATTTGTATGATTATAGAACTTTTTTTTTCTACCGAATTCGTTATTTTCATTACTTTGATACAATATTTTGTCTAAATAATTGCTAATAAATATTACAAAATGTATGACGTTAAAATATTGTCGGACTAACGAATTGTGTTTGATTATAGAATTTATTAATTTCATACAAAATTTAATGTATGTAAATAACTACCAAAAAAATTTTTTTTAAATCTTTACAGTTGAGTATGTCGAACTAAATTTGTATGATTATAGAACTTTGTTTTGCCGAATTGGTTATTTTTATACGACATTTAGTGCAAATAATTGCCAAAAAAAAAAATTATTCAAAAATGTATGAAGTTAAAATTTTGTCGGACTTAAGATATTTGTATGATTATAGAATTTATTATTTTCATACAAAAATAATTACCATGAAAATTTATTTAAAAATGTATAAAGTTAAGTCAAACTAAATTTGTATGATTATAGGAAAGAAAATAATTCCCAAAAAATATTCGAAAATGTATGAAGTTAAAATTTTGTCGGACTTACAATATTTGTATGGTTAGGTTAGGTTAGGTTAGAGGACGTGTACAACGTCCTAGTTTCTCATGTATGGTTATAGAATTTTTTATTTTCATACAAAAATAATTAACAAGAAAATTTATTTAAAAATGTATAAAGTTAAGAAGTCGAATTGAATTTGTATGATTATAGATAGAACTTTGTTTTGCTGAATTGGTTGTTTTTATATGACATTTAGTGCAAATAATTGCCAAAAAAAAAATATTCGAAAATGTATGATGTACAAATTTTGTCGGACTTAAGATATTTGTATGATTATAGAATTTATTATTTTCATACAAAAATAATTACCAAGAAAATTTATTTAAAAATGTATAAAGTTAAGTCAAACTAAATTTGTATGATTATAGAAAAGCAAATAATTCCCCAAAAAAATCGAAAACGTATGACTTTAAAATTTTGTCGGACTTACGATATTTGTATGATTATAGATATTTTAATTATATTTTAAAGCAAAATTTTATCTCAATAGTAGTCAATAAAATTTTAAAACAAAATGTATGATGTTGGATGTAGTTAGTTTAAAGAAATTTGTCTGATTATAGAAGTTTGTTTGCCCTAAGTTAAGTATTTTGATAAAAAAAAACCGTGTGCAAAGCAAATGAATAGGTAATGAAGTTAACATAAAATGTCTGACGAAAAGAAGAAATTTTGTCTGAAGAAATTTGTCTGATTATTAAAGTCTGTTTTGTCCTTTTTCTATGAACAATTTTTTTTGCCTTATTTTTGAATTTATTAGAACTTTGTAATACGAACTGCCTTTGAATAGGCCTACAGAATAATATTCATGCCCATAAATTAACAACACACACTTTCATTTCGACAATATGCCAATAAAAATTTAACCCATATTTGTCATATAAATTCAACGAAACAAAATGAACAAAAAAAAAACCGAAAAAAAGGGTGTCAAATCTGTTTATTGAGAAACCTGCCAACACTCCATACTCACACCTATACTAAGGCATACATACATATGTACATAAAGAAAAAAGTAGTAAAACAACCTTTTTTTACAACGTTAAACTGCAAAGAACTAAAAATGAGAGAACAAACAGAGACAAAGAGAGCAAGCGAGAGTAAAACAAAGTGCAGCAAATAAATGAATGGCTGGCTGTAAACATGTTTAAAATGCAAAATTTTTACACACACACACAGATACACTTATACTTTACAAGTTACTACTTATACACTAACAAGCGGTAAATCATTGCATATTCTGTTGTGTTGTAAAAGAGCGTAAACGGTTTTGTAAAACGTTATTTGTGTTGTTGCCTGAGCTGTAAGAAATTCGCCAGCAACTGTGCTGCAATAATCATATTGAAACTAAAAGTTGTTGTAATTTGTGTGTTTTTTTTTTCTTTCTGTACATTTTGAGAGATTTAGTCTAAAGAAAAAAATCAACAACAACAAGAAAAAATCTTAAGAAAAACTTTTTTGTAAAACAAAAATAACAACTTGCCAGTAGTAGTTATGCTCGCAAGCTCGCTCAGTGTTAAACTGCAGCGGTTGCTGCTGTGGCGTTAAAAGAAAAAACATACAAAAAATACGTAAAAAATTAATTTAAAAAAAATTTTTAAATAATTTAAGGAATTTGTAATTAAAAATACAAAAAAAAAAAACAAACAATAAAAAAAATAAATCGTTTTATTTGAAACATAGCAAGAGAAAGAGCGAATTTTGTAAGAGAAATTTTCTTACAAAGCAAAAAAAAACGGTACATTTTCTAATTACTTAAAGAAATTACAAAAATAAAGTTACAAAAAAGAAAGAGTAGAGAGTGCAAAAAGGAGAGAGTACAAGTTAAAGCACTGCAAAATTTTGCAAGTGATCCGCATTTGAAAATCAAACAAAAAATATGTAAACCACTAACCCTGGTGTAACACTGTTAATCAAATTTTAACTGCCATATTAGTTTAATAGAAACAACAACAACAACAAAAAATACGCCATTACCAGCTCTAGTAAACGGTTACTCGAATACATCGTATTAGTATTCGTATCCAAACATAAATAAAAAAAAATTAAAAACAACAACAATTAAAATGTTTTCTCAAATAACAACAAATCGAACAAAAAAAATTTTAAAATCAAATAAAAATTAAAAAAAAAATATTCATTAAAATAAAGAAAAAAAATTAAAAGGGTTTCGTAAAATATTTGAAAATAAAAATAAAAAAATTCAAAATAATCCCTTAAAAAAGAATCGTAAAGAATCGTATACACCAGCAAAAATTACGTCCAACAAAGTAACAAAATCAACACAAACCATGCCTGGTTCAGCTGTGTGGTCTGGTAAGTTCTAAAATAAAGTTTTTTTAGAGACATTTTTTTTTAATTGTTAAAGAATCGAATTCCTTAAATATTTAAAATGTTTTTTGTAAATTTATTTTATTTAAAGACAAAGTAAAAAACCGATTACCGGTTACTTATTGCAAAAACCAACCGCTAAATAGCTTTCTTAGCTAAATTTCTTAAGCAATTAAATTAAAAGTTATTTAAAACGATTACTCGTTAAAAAAAATCGGTTACCGGTTACTCGTTACAAAAACCAACTGCTAAATAACTTTTTTGTTAAATTTCTTAAGCAATTAAACTAAAAATTATTTAAAACCATTTTTTTCCTCCACATTTTATTAAAAAGAAAACGGTTACTCATTAAAAAAACGGTTATCGATTACACGTTCTAATTACCAACCGCCAAATAACTTTATTAGTTAAATTAAACCGATTATCGATCACTTATTGTAAAAACCAACCGCAAAATAGCTTCCTTAGCTAAAGTTCTGAAGCAATTAAACTAAAAATTATTTAAAAGCATTTTTTCCTCCATATTTTATTAAAAAGAAAACGATTACTCGTTAAAAAAAGAGTCGCATACCGGTTACTCGTTACAAATAAAGGCAAAAACTAAAGATTAAATAATTTTCTGAAAGATATTTCTTAACTTCTTCATTAGAAACTTCACTTAAATAGGTGTTTTATTAAAAAGAAAACGGTTACTCTTTCAAAAAAAAAAAAAATTGTTACCGGTTGCACGTTACAAAAACCAACCGCTAAATAGCTTTCTTAGCTAAATTTCTTAAGCAATTAAATTAAAAGTTATTTAAAACCATTTCTTCCCTCCATATTTCATTAAAACGAAAACGGTTACGCTTTCAAAAAATGGTTACCGGTTACTCGTTGCAAAAACCAACTGCCAAATAACTTTATTAGTTAAATTTCTTAAGCAATTAAATTAAAAGTTATTTAAAACCATTTTGTCCTCCATATTTTATTAAAAAGAAACCGATTACTCTTTCAAAATAAATGGTTACCGGTTACTCGTTACAAAAACCAGCTGCTAAATAACTTTATTAGTTAAATTTCTTAAGCAATTAAATTAAAAGTTATTTAAAACCATTTTTTCCTCCATATTTTATTGAAAAGAAACCGATTACTCGTTAAAAAATCGGCTATCGATTACACGTTCTAAATACCAACCGCCAAATAACTTTTTTTGTTAAATTTCTTAAGCAATTAAATTAATAGATATTTAAAACCATTTTTTGATGGATATTTTATTAAAACGAAAACGGTTACTCTTTCAAAAAATATCGATTACCGGTTACTCGTTACAAATAAAG
Source organism: Sarcophaga carnaria (assembly GCA_958299815.1). Lineage (NCBI taxonomy): Eukaryota > Metazoa > Arthropoda > Insecta > Diptera > Sarcophagidae > Sarcophaga > Sarcophaga carnaria. Next base: position 13,511,478 of record OY283149.1, on the reverse strand, counting down.
GTAAAAACTAAAGTTTAAATAATTTTCTTAAACATACTTCTTAATTTCTTCATTAGAAACTTCATTTAAATAAGTGTTTTATTAAAAAGAAAATGGTTACTGGTTTAAAAAAACCGGTAACCAGTTCATTGTAAATATACATTTTAAAAATTCTACAATTTTCAACAAAATGTTTATAGATTATGGAAAAACGCTTGTATATTGTTACTTTTACTCACTTCCAATAAGATAAAAAAGGAATGGTTACCTGGTTCTTTTAAACGATTACTCGCTATAACTTTTTTTTTCGTTTGCATTATTAATCATAATTTCTACACACCATTTAAACCAAAAAGCCTCTTCAAGAGAGTTTTTTTTAATTTAATTTAAAAGAACAAGTAACCGATTACATAATTTTCAAAAGGAAATAAATATTTCATACAAGTATTTTAAAAACTATAAATATTTTTCTAAATTTTGATTAGTTTTATTCAAATAAAATATCCGGTTACCGGGTACTCCTTTTCAAAATGGTCAAAAAACAAGCGAAAAATTCGAAACGACTCTCATATTCTCTACATTTTTCATATTAAATAATATTTTTAATTTTTTTCCCTTAAATTATTAAAACCGAATACCGATTACTCATTCACAAGTTTGCTTAAAAATTTAATTATTCTTATATTATTTCCAAATCTTAACCAAAATCTGTCGTTTCATTAAAATTAATTGTTTTTTTTTTTTGAGATTATTATATTACTTGCAAGTAACCGGTTACTCTCTTTAGAAGTGCTTTAAAAAATTAAAAAATTTCTTCAATTTCTGAATATATTTTTCAACCAAATCAAGTTTTAAGAGCTTTTACAAGAATTTTCTATTGATTTTGTAAAACGAGTATCGGTTACCCGTTGCTAACTGAAATTTTTTTAAAGAAAAACTAAATTTTTTTTTCGTTATGAATCACTTTCCAAAATCATAGGCTCTACTAGTTTTGTACAGTGGACAATTAAGATGGAAACTGTCGGGCAATCAGTTCCTTGGGTCATGAATCTTCTTCCTTTAATGAATTTTATGTAAAACTTGTCTTCCATCAAACTAGCCATAGACTCCAAAGCGTTGGACTTCACTACCTTATGAAGGCATGTACATATTGGCATTGCACGTCATCTTGTTGCTGATAGGCTGGAGAAATAAATTTCAGACACAAAAATGCGTCTGGTTTAAAACACTGGCCTTTGCTTCGACACACTACCTACTAGACTACGGCGACCAGGCAGTCCTATGCTGTCTTTTAACATCGTAAAACCCGAGTGTTGGAATTGCAATTTGACTGCAAGATTTGACTACAGCCGCCGTGCTGTACCTCCTATACAAGTTGAATTGAGCACTCTATTGGATGTCATAGTCTTCCGCTAATTTATCCAAGGGCTTGGAATATTTCATTCAGAGACCAAAAAGTCCTGTCTCTGTTTCGAGATCCATTCTTAACTCATCTGCGAGCACACCATTGAATGCCAAAGTTTTCCTCTTGGAATATACCTGCTAATTCCAACAAGGGCTTGGAATATTTCATTCAGAGACCAAAAATTCATGCCTTTGTTTCGAGATCCATTCTTAATACCTTTGTATATCACAAAATAGTTTTGAAGAGAGAATACAGCTTGAAGATTACTCCATCCATTTTTGTTACTAAGTCTCGTTGCCAAGGGCTTTCTAAAATCATAATTTCTATTGATTTTGTCCAGAAGACAGTTAAGAAACTAACCATAGAGCTTCCAGCACCGTTGTAAGACAGGTTGTCGTGCTCCCTGTTATACTAGGTTAGGTTAGGCTAGGTTAAAGGACGTGTACTTGTCAATTAAGACAACTACAGTACCCGGAGGTCGAATTAACCCATTGTACAACGTCCTAGTTTCTCACATCACTTATGTTGTGTGTGTTAATTTTATACATGAATGGTGGAACCTACAATTTAAAGTTGGCTCCGAACGACAGATTTTTATTTATTGAGAAACTTATTCATGGCAATTTTTATTTACTCTTGAGAGTTTTTGCCAGAAATCTGCTGAGAGGAAGTCGCCGAAGAAATACTTTTTGTATTTTGTCTTTGATGTCTGGCCTGGGGCTCGAACCCTGGCTTTGCGTCCAATAAGCCAACACACTACCTACTAGACTACGGCGACTTCCCCTGTTGTACTAACACATGCTACTCATTGGATCATGCTAAATTCCAGTTGAAGTGTCTTAAGATTGCTTTTATCTGTTCATTTACCTCATAGGGCACACTATTGGTCTGACCATAAGAGTATACATCCAAAGCAAACCTAATGGCAGCATTCCAAGAAGCTTCCCACAATCATTCTGCATATCATTATGGCATCTCTGGCCTTTACTGAGGTGCTGTCTATATTATTATATTGGTCACTTGGTTTACCAATGTCTCTGACCCTCATGGTATAATTCATGGATGGCATCCCCTGGTTTTCTTATAATCCTTCTGCATATCATTATGGTATGTCTGGCCTTTCCTGAGATGGTCCCCATATGATATCGATTTACTTTAGTTTATTTAGTTTCACTAAAAATTTCTTTTGTTTTAAGATTTTATTTCAAAATAATCATGAAAAGCATGGAGTTTTTAAGTACACAATCAACATTCCCAGCCCTGTGCAGAGAAAAAAAGTCTGCACAAAAAGTTTCCGCATTCAACTAAACCGTTGTATGTGTATGTATTTGAAACATAAACACCTTAATTGACCAATAAAATCAAAATAATTATCATTAATAAAACACGAGTGTAACAACAGCAACAACAACAATAATAATAAAATTTTAGCAAATAAACCGTTAACTTTTTTTTTTTTGGTGGGTAAACACAAACCAAATTAAACAAAAATTGACATGTTTTTTTAACTGTATTTGTTTTTTTTTTTGTTTTTCTGTTTTCTGTTTTTTGGCAAACAGTGTTTACACTTAACATTGATGAAGTAGTGTAGTGAGTGTGAGAGTGTAAGTATTTATGATTCAAGAGGCAACAAAAAAAAAAACAAAAAGTGAGAGTATTTAAGCAGAGAGATAGAGAGAGTGTAATGATAACAATCATAATGAGGAGTAAAGTTTAAATGTAAGGCAGGCCAGGCCAGCAGCCTAAGTAAGCATTGTTAAAGTGAACTAATAAATGTAATGCAAACGTGTTTAATAACATTTTCGTACATACACACTCGCATGGTATTAAAGCAATTTAATGCAAAACACGTTCTTTTATAAACACACACACACACACACACACACACAAAAACACTTACAAAAATATGTATGAATATAATATCAAATTATCTCCCTCTCTCACTCTCATACTTAAAATACCAGCTTAAAAACGGTGTATAGAAATGTTAAATGTTTACTCGTTGCACATTTTTGTTGTTGTTGTTGTTGTTGTTTTTATTTTTTTATTTATGAGTATAGAAGAGTAAGAGTGTAATGTATGAATAAGTTGTTGTTATTGTTATATTATTATTATTATTGTTATTGCTTTGGCTTACATGTTATATTTGTTATTGTTGTTGTTGCTATTACATACGACTACGACGACAACAACGACAACAACGACGACACACAACATTTTCAACGTTCAATGTACGTAATCGATGTCACGGACGTTCGTTCGTTCGTTCGTTCATTCGTTTATAAGTTTTATTTTGTTGTTGTTGTTTTTATTTTTGCTGTTATAATTTTCGTCAATGCTCGGAGTAAGTCAAAGTGAATGAATGCCAGTATTTTTATTTATGTATGTGTGTATGTATGCATTTAAATGTAATAACAAATGTAGTGTGGTAGTCTTATACAGTTGTTATTGCCGATTTTGTTTCAATTTCTGTTTTTTTTTTGTGTTTCTGTGCAGAACTTTCACTTGTGCCATGTAAACGTATGTCTGTCACATATGTACATACGTGTACAGAGTATTTATATGTAATTACGAGTATTTTGAGAATGTATGGCAGTGCTATGCTTAGGTAGACGTATGAGCAATTTCATGAGCATGAAAGTGTATGTATTTGATCACATTTTTTTTTTTTTTAATTTTTGATGTGCTTAGTATGGTGGCGGTGTGGGCATTAGTAGCAAAAGGGCGATGCACACATTTTTCTTTTTTTTTTTTAATATTTGGCTACTATAGGCGCGTTCAATAAGTTTGACAATTTGTAACAATAAAAATCCACATAAAATAGTTATAAAAATAACAATAAAAAATAATTTTTTACTTCGACTAAAAAAAAAAAAGATCTAAAACCCTATTATCACCATATTGTGATAAAAGTTAGACATTTTCTTTAATGCTTCCCTTAACAGTTTCATTCGTTTACATTATATGAGCGGAATGTATGCTTTGTAGTGTTTTTGTGTGTTGTTAAAAATTTTGGTTAAAAAGACAAAGAATTTTTGTCTTTCATAGCTAAAGCTTAACTTTAGAACGAATATATTAGTAGAATTTTCTTTAAAAACGTTGTTAGAACAAAATTATCTTACGCGTAGCTAAATTTTTTAGTGTGGTGAATTTCTTTTAAAACTCACCACACTTATATTTTGACGTAATTTAAACTATTAACTTAAGAATTTTAATAAAACTACAAATATTTTCAGTTTCAAATTTAAAACAATTTAAATATGTAAATAAAATTAAAATTCGATTTTTTAAAATCAAATATTTTATAGAATTAATATTAAAAGAACAATAAAAATTGCTGCATTGTCCTTGCAGTTAATTTAAAATTAACAGTGGTTTTTTAGTTTTTAAAACTGAACTTGTTTCTATAAACCTAAATGTTTAATTTGAGACTTGTGGTTGTGTTTCGGGTCTGGTGAATTCTATATTTTGTTGAAATTTAAAAGTATAGCTTGTTCTGTGTTTGATTTCCTAAAACTCAATTTGGTTTTATAAACTAAAATGTTTAATTTACTCTATGGGTGTAGTAAATTTTGACAGACCCTTATTTTGTTGTTATTGAAGAGTTTACGTTAGAAATTTGAGTAAAATCAACAAAATTTTCAGTTCTAGATACAAAATTATTTTTGAAAACTAATTCTTGCTTTCTATATAAAGTCTGACTTTAAGTTTATGCTAACAAAAGAAAAATGACCTTTTAACATCGAATATAGTTAATATAGTTAATTTAAAACGACAAAAGCTGCTTTAGTTTCTGTACGGTGGCGAATTATTTAAAATTAATCTTGTTTCTATGAAATAAAATGTTCAAACAATTGTTTGATGTTGTTTTAGAGGTGTGGTGAATTTCATTAAAAACTCACCACACCTGGATGTTTATTGCTAAAAACTAGGATAATGATTTATATTATCATGCTAATAAAGAAATTATGTGTTGTGCTGTTGAATTTAATGTTTTTTGATAGTAATTATAGATTGTATACCAATTTTGTTAGGTTTTAATTATTATTTAATAATTACTTTATATACCTATTAAGCTATGAAGCCAAATAAACAACCGCTTTTAAACCTGTAACTAAATATTATGCTTAATATTACTTTTTATAGGTGTAATAAAAACCATTATTATTACTAAACATTAATAATAATAAAAAACGAAAGAAAGAGTGAGATAGAAAGAGAAAAAATAAAAGTGATTTGATTTGCAAACAGGCAGGCAAGCAAGAAAAAAATATTGCATTGCCAATATTGAATCAGGAAGTGAAAACAACAACTTCAAATTGTGTTATTTAATACCACAAACAACAACAACAAGCACACACATACTGCATATTGCATTGTAAAATGACATGAGAGAAGACAAGATAAGAAAAAGCGAAAAGAAAAATAATTTTTTGTTCATTTCTTTACAATAAAAAAAACCTGAAACAAAGTAAGTTTACAAGTAGAAAAGAAAGACAAGCAAACGAAAACAAAATCAAAAAAAATGTGACTTGCAACGACACTGGGGCACAAGCACACAGCTTTTACAACACAACCAACCAACAGCAAAAAACCCGACAAACGAACAAACATTTGATACAACACAAACAAAAAAACAAACCGTATGCTTTAAAAATAAAGAAATGCAGTCAAAAAGCAACTGCATAAACACGTAATATGCACAGGAGAAGAAAAGAAAAACAACAACAACAAAAAACTTTAAAAGCTTTCAAATTTATGCAATAAGTGCTCCACAGGCAAACAAAAAAATTCCAACAGGAAAAGAAATTTTTATGAGTTTTTCTAACATTAGCCTGCTTTATATTGTAGAAACGAATGAACTTATAAAAATGTTGAGAGTGTGTGAGAGAGAGAGCGTTAACATGTTAAGAGAAAAAGCTTTGCTACATACCGGCTTAAAACAATGTTTTTTGCTGCACAAATAGAGCACAAAAATTATTTTTTGTAAACAAAAGTGAATTCCAAGTAATTTAAGAGCATTGGGAGCTTATTTTTATATGTGAGAGAGATAAGGAGAGAATGAGAGAGTTTGATAACAACCGGCAACTTCGTTTATCAAGCTTTTTTTCTATTCAAACGAATAGCAAGAGAGAATGAAAATGAAAATTTGTTTTGGAGAGAGAGACAGAAGGAGAGTAAAGCTGTTTTGTTAAAAATAATTTTCTTTACAACAATTTTTTTATTTTAGATTTTCCTTAATAAAAAAGCTTAAAATTTCTTTCTGGGTTTTTTTTCTCTCTCTTTTATTTGTAATAAGTTTTCCTATACATTTTCAGCGATTAAGTAATAACAAAAACAACTCTCCCTTTTTGTTTTGTTGTTTTTGTTTGTATACATGGCAACTAATACTACACAGTGTAGGTGAAACTCTATGTTAGAAATAAAAGTTCTATTATTTATGCTCTTTGTATAACGGGAAGCAACAAAATTTCACTCACATTTGTGTACCAACATCGTCGTCGTCATCATCATCACCATCACACAGTCATCATTAGCAATAGGAATAGCAAAAGCAATAGCAACACATCATAGGAGAAGAGTATTAAAAAAAAAGTTTTTTTTTCTGTGTGTTTTTATTTTGTTGTATGTGGGTTTCTATTTCTTTTTTGTGTGTTGAAATTTACTCGTATGTATTAGCAAGGCAGGCAGGCAAGGCAGGCCAGGCATTCAGGCAGCATGTTTATGATGTTTGTGCTGCTGCTAGTGCTGTTGCGGCTAACGCTAATGTTAACGTTGGCGTTCAAATGGAATAGTTTTTGGCGCTTGTTGATGGCTTTCTTTCGTTGACTCCTTTCATTTCACTTTAAACCGTTCGCCTAAACGCACGTTTAACGCGGTTATATTCACTATTATTATTACATACATATTTAAATCATTTTTTTTTTGTTTCTTTCTTTTCTTACTTACAAATACAATAAAAGAAAATCTATTGTTTTTGTTGTTGTTTCAAGTATAAAAAACAAATTGTTTTAATTTTTTTGTGTGTGTTTTTTTGTTAACTTTAAAACAAAAAAACTGTTTTAAACAAACAAAAAGAGAAGAAGAAGAAAAAATAGAAAAAGAAAAGAGAGCCAAAAAAAAGCAACACAAAATAGTTAACAAAACTAACTTTTAGAAGAAGAAAAAGAAAAAGCAAGCAAAAGAACTTTTTTTCCTCGTTGCTCGTGTTAAACTTAAAACGTAAACGTGTATGCGTGTAAGTGTAAATGTGTACGTGAACGTAAATTAAATACGTGCGTGAGTACGTTCGTGTGTGTGTGGTGTGTAGCAAAAATATAAAAAACTCTTACTCTAACATAACATAACATTTCCCCATATTTACTCTAAACGAACTCTAACGGTAACATTTCATTATAAAAAAAATATAATTTTCATTTCAATGTTGTAACTGTGTGTGACGAGACGACAACGACAACAACGACGACGACGACTTCTTTCAGTTCATATCCACTGGCTGTAACGTTAGGCTGGCTGGCTATAGCTGTTTAAGCTTTTTTTCGTATTCGTTTCGTCTCAAATCAAAGATACTAAAAGGGAGGCTTACGCTTATAAGCGCCTTTAAACAGAAAACAAAAAATGAAATTAAAAATTTTACTTTCATTACAATGACGTTTTCGAATTACATCAAACATACATACATTCAAAGCGTTTTAAAGAAATCATATGAAATGAAATAAAATTAAAATTAAAATAAAAAAAAGAAAAACAATAAGAAAATAAAATAAAAATAATTTTTTTTTACATAGTAAAGCGCGCGGTTATTATTAAATGTTGATTGATTTTAATGCGGAAAACGGAAATGAATAAGTGTTTGAAATGCATTTCAAAAAATAATAAACAAACGTTTTACATAATTAAATAAATAGAAATAATCTATTAAATAACAATAAAAATATATTTAAAAAAATATATTTCATAAAAAATTTTATACAAAAAAAAGGTGTTTATTTTCATACAAAAAAAAAAGAAAAATTTAAAACAAAATTATATTCTTCTATTTTTTGTTGTTGTTGGCGCGGATGTTCTGTTATAAGCAAATAAATTTAAGTAATAATTTAATTACTACATATAACTCAATATAATAAAATAAATAAGCATAATAGAAATAAATACTCCAATATAAATGAATTAATAAAGATTGGAAGGAAAAATTAAATATAATAATCATAAAGATAATAAACAAAAAAAAAATAAATAAAAAATAATTTAAATTTAAAAAAAATAATAATAAAAATAATAAACAAAAAATAAATTTAAATTGATTTAAATTTAAAAAAATAATATTAAAGATAATAAACAAAAAATAATTAAAAAAAAAACAAAATAAATCAGAGATATTTTTTTAAAATTGTTAAAAAAATTTAAATTTTAATTATTTTTCAAAAATAATAAATAAACAAATATCTATAAATTGTATAAATTTTAAAATAATAAAAATAATAAGAAACTAACAAAATTGTAAATAATAATATTATGATAACATTTAGAATATAAAAATAAAATATTAAAATCTAATGAAAGTGTAATAAAATCAGAAATTAATGGATATTAAATTAAAAATAAATTAAAGATATTTAGTATGTGGAAGAAATAAACATTAATTTTATGCATTAACAAATTTGGATTAAATAAAATAATTTTAAAAAAATACTTCAAAAATATAACTGTTTATAGAAATTAAAAAAAATTCTTGTTATATGTGAAAAATTTAAACGATTTTTCTAGAAAATAAATGCGATAAAAAGTGAAAAATATGACAATTGTTAGACAAATAAAAAAGTTTAATAAGAATTTTTATTATTTTTAAAATAAAGCATTTATAAACAATAACATTTGATAAAAAACATTATGCATAAAAATATTTAAAAATTATTAAACTATTAAAAATGGAACTTAAAAATTAATTTTAACATTTATAATAATTGGAAATAAATAATAAAATATAAACCGAAGTAATAAAATGAGTAAATAAATAAAATAAATAAAAAATAATAAAATAAATAAAAATATAAAATAAACAAATAATAAAATTAAAAAAGAAATAATAAATTAAAAAAAAAATAATAAAATAAATAATACAATAAATAAAGAAATAAATTAAAATAAATAATAAATTATAATAAATAATAAATTAAAATAAATAATAAATTAAAATTAAATATTTAAATAAATATTAAAAAACATTATAAAAAAATAGCGATAAAAAACAAAAATTAAAAAATTAATTAATAAATAGTAGAAGAAATAAATATTAAAATAAATAATAAATTAAACAAATAAATAATTAATAAAATATAAACAATAATTAATAAAATATAAAATTAAAAAAAAAGAAATAGTAAATTAAAACAAATAATAAAAAAAATAATAAAAAAGAAATAATAAATTAAAACAAATAATAAAATAAATAAAAAAATAAATTAAAATAAATAATAAATTAAATATTAAAAAAAAATATTAAAAAACATAAAAAAGCGAAATAAAAACAAAAATTAAATAATTAATTAATAAATAGTAAAAGAAATAAATATTAAAATAAATAATAAATTAAACAAATAAATGATTAATAAAATATAAAAAATAATTAAAAAATAATAACAAATTAAAACAAATAATAAAAATAAAATAAGAAGTAAATTAAAATAAATAATAAAATAGAAAAAAGAAATAATAAATTAAAAATTAAATATTTAAATAAATATTTAAAAAATTGTGAAATAAAAACCAAATTTAAAAAATTAATTAATAAATAGTAAAAGAAATAAATATTAAAATAAATAATAAAGTAAACAACTAAATAATTAATAAAATATAAACAATAATTAATAAAATAATAATAGAAATAAAATAAATAACAAATTAAATATTAAATATTTAAATTAATATTAAAAATATTGTAAAATAATAGCAAAATAAAAAAAATTAAAAAATAATTAATAGATAGTAGAAGATATAAATATTAAAATAAATAAAGCAAACGAATAAATAATTAAAAATATATACAATAATTAATAAAACATAAAATAATAAAAGAAATAAAATAAATGCATAACAATATAAAAATAAATAATAATATAAAAATAAATAAAAATAATAAAATAAACTAATAAAAATAAATAAATAATAGGACAAATAAATAATAAAATCATATAATAAATAAAGATAAAATATTAGGAAATCAAATCAAGTAAAATAAATTAATAAATAGTTTCTGAATAACGGATGTACTGAAAATATTGCATTTCCAAATTAATATAAACAATGAAATAATAAGAACCTAGCACTATTAAATAAAAACATTAAACATTTAAATTAAAGAAATAAAATAAATAAACAAACAGTTTTTTTTCTTTTTCTCTGTAATCAAAGAGAATGAAAAAACTTTAAAGTTTACATTTGAAATATAATAAATATAATTAAAAAACGTCTAATTTTTTAATAATATTAATGAAAAAAATTAAAATAAAAAATAAAAATAAAAAATAAGTAATAATAATAATAAATAATAATAATAATAATAATAATAATAATAAAAATAATAATAATAATAATAATAATAATAATAATAATAATAATAATAAAAATAATAATAATAATAATAATAATAATAATAATAATAATAATAATAATAATAATAATAATAATAATAATAATAATAATAATAATAATAATAATAATAATAATAATAATATAAATAATAATAATAATAAAATATAATAAAATAAATAATAATAAAAAATAAAAAGTAATAAAATAAATAATTAAATAAAAATAATAATAATAATAATAATAATAATAATAAAAAAATAATAAAATAAATAGTAATAAAAAATAAAAAATAATAAAATAAATAATTAAATAAATAAATAAAAAATGAAAATGTTATTTTTTTGTTCCATAATTAACAACAATTAAAAAACATAATTACATAAAACTTAAAAAAAATAAATTATTAATATACAATTTTTTAATAAAATTATGATTAAAAAAAATCTCTATTGTAATTTTGTTTAAAAATAAAATCAAATAACAATAAATAAATAAATAATTAATTAAATAAAAATAATTAAATCAGCTGATATTATTAATTATTTGAATTAATTTAATAATTAAAAATACAACAACTATAAAAAATGTTTACTTAGCAGAAAACATCTTCACATCTAAACTTAAATACAGAATTTTATTCAAAATAAAAACAAAAAAAAAGTTTGTAAACAATTTAAATTGAATTTAATTAAATTTAAAAAAAAAGCATCCAAATCCGTCCCATAATAATATAAAAAAAAGACTTGAAATTTTGATATCAAATAAACAATAAAAACAAAAATGTTTCTAAACATTTTAATATAAAAATACGAAGACATTGAAAGTCTATGCAGAAATTCACACTCATTTGGTAAAAATATTTATAAAAGAGAATAAAAAAAATAAAAATAATTAATAAAATAATAAAAATACTCAAAAATAAGTGCATTTATCTTGAAAAAAAAAACAATTTTTGAAATTATGTTTTTATAAACATATTTTTACAACAACAAATATTAAAAAAATAAAAAAAAATTAAAAAATCTACAAATACTGCCTTAAACTTAAAAAACATTTTTATTAAAAAAAAATAAATAAAAAAAAACATTTTGAAAAATTTACCTTAAAAACATTTATAAACAAAAATAAAAGCATTTTATAAACAATTACATTGTAATGTTTAGCAACATTATGTAAAAACAAATAAACCAATATTATAAAGTATAAAACAAAGACTGTTTAGTGTGTATAAAAATTAAAAATAAAATAAAAATAAATTTAAATTTTATCTTAAACCGTAATTATTAAAATAAAACTAATAATCAAAATATAAATCTCAGCATTTAAATTAAAAAAAAAAATCTCATATTAATAAACATTTAAAGAAAAAAATAAATCAAAATGTAATAAAATATTAAGGTTTTTAAAGAAATTTTAATTGCCTAAATGTGGCAAAAATTTTAATTAAAAAAAAAACTAAAGGAAAAGTGTAAACAACTTAAAAAAATTCTCTTTAAATTTATAAAACTACAAGACTGGTTGAAAATCATTACATTTAAACTTAAGCTAAGCTTATAAGTAATAAGAGCCTTATGTTGCTAAACATGTTGCTAAGCATAAAGAAATAAACTTACAAAAACGTTCAGTACTTTAAAACATAAAAAACTGTCAAAAACAATAAAAAATTAAATGTTAATGTTTCTAAACATGTTGCTGTCATTATAAATTCCAACAAGTGTCTAAACTTTATAACAAACAATCTGTGTTTATACAAAGGCCGTACAAACAAAGAAAATTCAAGAATTTTAATTCTTTAAAAAGAATATAAAATATGTTGCTGAAACGCAATAACAAGAACATGTTAATTGAAGAAAAACCCTGCAGTTATATGTCTTAAAGTGTTTTTAAAAAAGTTTTAAACAAAAATAAAGAGCTTCAGCCAAAGTTTAAAACATTGAAAATGTTGCTGAAACATTGTGTTGAAAACTAAAACTAAATAAAAAACAAGTTGAATTAATAAAACAGAAAGTAAAAAAGTGAAAAAAGCAAACCAAATATAATAATAAATGTTGCTGAAACATGTTGCTAACGAAAGCAAAGAATTTATAAAGAAAATAAATCAAACAAAGCCAAGAAAATTTTATGAATAAAATGTTGCTCAACAAAGTGTTGCTATACTTTTACTAAAATAAAAAGTTAAGTGTTTAACAAGGAAAAAAGAAGAATTTCTTAACATTTTCCTTTGCAAAATGGAAATAAATTAAAATAAAGTTTATAAACATGATGCTAAACCATACGAATGTAACATTAAGCATGAATTTATAGAAAAAAAAAATAATTAAAGAAAAAAATAATTATTCAACTTACAGCTACAAAAACAATTTTGAAACTAAAACAATAAAACATGTTGAATATACATGTTGCTTAACTATTTTAAGCAGATAAAAAAATTTAAACGTTTTAAAAATATAAATAAAAACAATTTTTATTAAAAGAAATTAAAAATAATCTTATTTTAACACCAACAACAAAAACTTTTATAAAAAAAAATTACAATTTAAAAGATTTAAAAAATGTTTAGCAACATTTTGTTTTTATAAAAAAAAAATTATTCAAAGAAAGAAAGAAAGAAAACGGTACTTATAAAATAGAAATAAATAGAAACTGAAAAAAAGTAAAATAAAAAAAAACCTTAGCAACATGTTGCCGAAAAAGGAGTTAGCAACATGTTGCTTTATAACTTAAACAAAAAACAACATTTCAAAAAGAAAAAAGAAACTAAAAGAAGCATAAGCTAAACAAAAAAAAAAAAATATTTTTTCAAAAATTAGCCAAATGAGTGTGGAACAACAGCAACAGCAGCAACAATTAACGGCGATTGAATTAACGAAAACCTCTAACAACAACAACAATAATAGTAACAACAACAACAACAACAATACAGCAAGTAGTAGTAGTAGCAACAATTCAAGCCTAAATTTAAAAACCTCCCTGGATGCTAGTGATCTAAAGCATCACGATATTTTGCTTAAAACCAAAGACACACAAAACATAACCGATTGTGCTGCAGCAGCACAACAACAACAACAGCCCAAACAAAATGGCCAACATTATGGTTTTGATGCCAAAGAAACCAATGGCGGTGATCATATAAAATGCGAACAACAGCAACAGCAACAGCAACAGCAACATGAAACACATGAAAAAGAAACGCAACAAAAAATCCGGCCAAGTTTGAAAGACTGTGTAAACAAGGATCAAAATGATAGCGATGATCATGATGATAAGGAGGAGGAGGAAGAGGATAATAATGAGGAAACTGCTTGTAGCCTAAATACGGCGTGTATTATTAAGACTCCCTTGACGAAGACACTGTTAAAGAAATGCACGCCCAATGGCAATGGCAATCACAGTCCTTTGGCCTTAACCACCACCGCCGCCGCCTCTACTACTAGCAACAGTGCATGCACATGTAATAATACGCAAGATGCATATGAGCCGGGTGACAATGATTATCAAGAAGATTGTGTTAATGATGAACGGTTTGATCATTTTACGAAAATTCCAATACCAACAACACAACAGACATCATCTGCGCCATCAACAGCAACAGCAACAACAACAATACCAGCAATAAAGTGTACAAAATGCAATAACAACAATAACATACATTACAACAATTACAATTGTTATTATCGTAAAAAGGCAACGCGTTTAAAACCATCAATATGTCGTTAGTATATGATGTTCATCCCCCCAATTAACCTCCTTCTTTTTTTTCTTAATTTTAGATCTCAAACGCAATTTACCTAAAAAACCACAAGAAATTTGGTAAACAAAAGTGCCAAAAAACAAAACAAAACAAACCAACAAAACAATTAAAAATAAACTAAAAAAAACAAAAACAAAAACATGTTATAAACATGTTTCAGAAACATTACCCTTAATTGGCTTTAAACTACACTACTATCCAATCAAATCCTTTTTTTTTAATTAAATGTTTAAGAAAAGATTGGCCAAGAATTATGGAAATTATTCAAAATTGAACAAAATCTACAAAATTAATGCCCTATCCCCTCTACCCCACCATCACTTTAATTGGCTTGCAAATTCCAATACGAACATCAAAATTATGACTTCAATAGGTAAATTGTGTTAAAAATTTTATAAAAAATCCCCTTAGTTGTTAAGATTTTTTTCTATAATACATAATTTTTATGTCTAGCAACATGTTGCTAAGCTATTAAGTGTAAGAAATATGTTGTTAAGATATAAAGAGTTTAAATATTTAATTAAATTAATGATTTAAATGGTTAAATATTACATAAATGATCGCTTTTAAAGCTAGCAACATGTTGCTAAAGATTAATAGTCATCTGGCAACATGTTGCTAGTTTTTCCATAATGTTTATTTGGTTTAGTTTTCTTTAATTTGAGTGTTTAAACAAACAAAAATTATAATTTAAAGCTGACAACATGTTGCCAAGGCTTTGAACACCTAAAGACATGTTGCCAGCTAAAAAAAACTTTATTTTAGTTTCTTATAAAATTTTTAATTAAATTATTTCCTTCAACGACTAACATTTTAAATACTAAATTTCAATAGGGTATAGGTCGAGCT
Source organism: Sarcophaga carnaria (assembly GCA_958299815.1). Classification (NCBI taxonomy): domain Eukaryota; kingdom Metazoa; phylum Arthropoda; class Insecta; order Diptera; family Sarcophagidae; genus Sarcophaga; species Sarcophaga carnaria. The sequence continues at coordinate 13,495,903 of OY283149.1, read as the reverse complement.
CTCTGTAGAGACCTACCAAAAAAAAATCCTTTATGGTAATGATCTGGAATTTTATTTACATAGGGCTCCTCCCTTAAGCGTTATTTCGGGATGTATTCCTATTGCCCATGTATTAGACATTTATCTTTATGTAGGACTGCAACCACAGCTCCTCTTTCACAGACAACTGTAACTGATCTGCTACATCCAGATCAGCTTTTTTCTTTCACAGGAAACGCTTGCCAACGTATTTTGGCATACTGCCCGAGTTTCTTTTTCTTGTGTGATATTATTCATACAGCACATTTCCAATTGTTTGTGATCCAACTCGAATATCCAGCCTTCCACGATATTCAGAACCAATGGGAACGTTTTAAACTTTCCTGGACTTCGTATGGGAAACAAGGACAGGTACATGTGATAGTACTCAAGTCATGTGCGTGAGGTATTGTCATTGACGTGAAGAAGACATCCTTAGCTCTGCGATCATGCGATCTTTTGTACTCTTCTCCCTATAATGTTTACTCCAAGTCTATTGCCCTGACAAACTTCGAGTCTTCTGTCTAGCATCTGATATGCACTCAGTCCTTCTGGGATGAATTAATGTCGCACAGATTCCAAGAATGTGTTCCAATGAATCTTTCTCATCATCACAGAATGTGCATGTTGTGCTCGAGATAATCTCCACTCTGGACCAAATGTGGGTTTACCAATCTCAGGATATTCCAGCATCAGACTATCGATGATGCATGACTCAGATCTCCTTTTATTGTAGTACCCCAACAAAAATTTTGATTTTGACTCAAATCTATGTGGTTTAGGAAGAGTATTTGCCCCTCTTTATCTTCTTTTTCGTTCAGCGTACCTTTCCATTTAGCGGAAGGGAAAGTCCCCTCCTCGCAAGCTTGTTTGCTTGCTGATTGCAGTTAATTCACAAGATAACCTGTAGGACTTGGGATTCAGCAGAGGATAACCTTTTTCAGTCTATTTAACTGATTCGATTGAACCTCACTATCTGACAGCTTGACTGTCAGATAGTATTGCCATAACCTGTCGTTTGTATCTTCTATTCAAGTTAAGTTGAGCGTGCAGCACTATATTTAAGTTTTTTTTTCTTCATTTCATTTCTTTTATTATAGAATTGATTAATTCTTCCTTTTTTTAATCATTTTAATTCATTTAATGACAATTTAAGACTATTTCACTGCCTCTCTTTCACTGTTTCACTCTCTTATTCACCCACTCTTTTTTAAATATGAATGATTGTTGCCACAGAACTTTTACAAAAAAAACAGAAAAATTTCCAATTGCTTTTAAATAAAAGCAAATTATAAAATTTAAATGTATTTTTTCTTTGTTTTTTTGTTGTTAGCGGAAGATATGTTTGTTTAAAAAGAAAAAAAACTAAGTTTTTATAGTAAAAAAAATTGATAAAAGTAGAAATATGTATTTGAGCATTTAAAATTTACTTATGTAAAGTACTTTACAACTCTGCAATAAAAGGCTTTCATGCCCTTTCACTCTCTTGCCTTAACAGGTTCTTACAGTTACATACAGTTTAGGGAAACACTGTTGGTTGCCATTATGAAAAAAATAATAATTTACGAATACATATACGAAATTTATGCTTACAGTTCAGTTCAAACGAAAGCATTTTTTTTTTTTTTGGTGTTCGTTATCAAATGTAAATGTAAACAAGAGAGTGGAGCGAGCACTAAACAAAACAAATTATGCTCCATAAAAATTTTACATTAATGTGTGTCTGGCTGTGTGTTTGTGTGTACATTACTAGTGTAATGTACATATACAAAGCGGTTTCTGTAACGTATTTGCTTTTTTATGTTGAGTATAGTAGTAGTACCACCACCACCACAAAACATGTGTGGTGTAACTTACTCTTATTAAAAGCAGAGTCATATCTCTTTAAGTGAGTCAATAAAATTATTTTTTTTTTGTATTTATTATTATTATTGTTGTTGTTGTTTCTGTTATACTGTTAGTTTTTTTTCGTTCTTTCATTCTTTCTTTTTTGTGTGTTGTATTGTATTGTTTAGAATTAATCTTATGCTTTTTGATAATGAAAATGGGTCAAATAGTTTTTTTTTCTATTTTATTTTATTTTTTGTTTAAACACATGCACTCATACACATTTATACAAACACATGTTAAAGCTTTCGTTTGAACGTACAAACAAACAAAAAACAAAAAAAAAAACATTAAAAATTCTCCGTAGTCTGTCTCTACTATTAGATTGCTTTACTGGTTCCTTTACATAGAGTAGGTGGTGGCAGAAGAGGGAGGCGGGGTAAATAGCGTAAGAGTCGTTATAGAAATAAATTAAGAAATATAAACAACAAAACTAAACAACATGCGAGCAACAATAATACAAGTGTGCAGCGAATGTGTGTATGCTTTGTGCGTAGAAGAGTGTAGTGTGTACGTGAATTTATTGAAAAAAAAGAGCAGAAATGTTGGTTCTAATGTACCGATCAATAAGGCAGCCATTGCAAAGCGCTACAATTTTAACTGTCATTTTAGGTTGAAAAACTTAGGCAGGAGAATTGATGTTAAATATTTGAAATAAAATTAAAAAAAAAAACAATTCGCGGGTATAAACTTTAAAAACTTTATTTTTATTTTTTATAATAAACGCAAGACAAAAAAATGTGACACCAACTCTTTTATATCCTAACAAAACATCGTTTTTGTCCCAGATGGATTAAAACACCCTCTAATTCACATTATGTGCAAGAGAAAGTACACACAGTGTTGATAAAAATAATAAGGACACGTTAAAAATTCATTATTTTGAATATTTTTGCGTGAAACAGTACTTACAGTGTTGAAATATAATACAAGTACGCTAAAATTTCACTATTTTCAAATGTTCTCTCTAATTCACATTTTATGCGAGACGAGGCTTATACAGTGTTGGTAAAAATAATAGAGACACATCAAAATTACAATATTTTCATAGTTTTTACTAACCATTGAAAGCAACTTATTTAAATGCTCTCTAATTCACATTTTGTGTGAAAGAAGGTACATACAGTTTTGGTAAAAATAATAGGGACGCTTTAAAATTTCAATATTTGCTTAGTTTTTACTAATTATTGAAATTTTCTGCAGGATAAATCATAAAAAAAATTATCATTCCGTCTGATTTCTACATGGAGATAGATAAAATCTTTGAAAATGCCTGGCAAAATTAAAAGGGAAATACTTTTCCCTCTACTGGCTTTAAATCGCATGATTTTGATGGCCAATTGATTTCGCCAATAAGGTGAAATTTCGGTTTCGGGAAACTTTTCAAGAACGGAGTCAAAATTAATCGTATTGTGTGGCTTCTGACACCGAGTTATTGAAGCTTAATATGATGCAGATCATAATCTTCACACAGCTTTAGAGCTACAGGGTCATTTTCGGGGGAAAAAAGGAAATACGGATCAATGTCACCTTTAAACCATGTGCCTGAAGCGTGTGGTATACTGAACAAATATTTTTTGAGTGTTTAATTTTAATCTCAAAAGTTTGGTTACTATTCTTAGGTTAACCCTGGATAACTTTTTACTATAATTACCTAGCAAAAGTACTGATTGTCTTCAAACTGTCTGGCTTTTGAAGAATTTCCACTTCTCTTTAACTTAAAAAAATTTAAATTTACAGGAAACAAGTCAAATATTAATAGAGAATATGAAATCCCATTATATTTAAAAGATCTTTAAAGAGAGTTCCGATCAATAAAAGCTACATAAGTATACAAAACTGTATGACATTTGTATTGACTAATAAAAACGTGGACTTATTATTTCTTCCAACACTGTATTGTCTGTACAATGGAATTTTACCAGAAAAAGGAATTTAAACTTGAAGTGTAGGGTGTATTGAACGATCTTTATGGTTTTTTTAAAACTTATTTAAAGTCTTAGTGAGAGATATGCCATTAAAGAGCACCTATTTATGTATGTACATACATACAATACCTATTACCAGGTTGATATTTTTATGACTGAAGAAAAAAAAATTCGTGAACCGAAAGTATGTCAAATTAATTTTTTTTTTCCTTTCTATTTTTCTTTCTTTCCCTTAATAATATGCCCTTAGGCAACAAAACAGTAATTGATTACAATAAATTAATAAATTATGCGAACTGTGATCTAAATTTTTAATATTTTTTAAAAGAATTTATTTTTTTAATATTTTTTGATTGAAAAACACCACCAAAAAAAACTGTGCTACTAATTTAGGCGATTTTATATTTAATTGACTCGTAGATAACACAGGCCTGTTACTGTGCGCTGTGTTGTGTTGCTGTTGCCTCCCTCTCTTTTCTATACTGTAAATATTATGAGAGCAAAGAGACACAATTGTTTTTTTCTCTTGTTATTTACATAATCATACGAATAGTAAGGAAACGTTATTGTTGTTATTGTTTTAAATTATTTATAACATTACTGGGTAAATAACAGTTATGTTTGTATGACCGATAAGTCTGTTTGTTGTAATGAGTTAAAAAAGAAAAAACCTCTCATAACACCACCACCACAAGTTCTCCACTAATTTACAGAGTATCATACATAGTATAACAACACACCACATCACTGTTAAAGGTTAATAAACTTTACATTTGAGTAAAAGAAAACAACAACAAAAAAGAAAAAATAACAGAAATGGAAACAAATGATAATAAAAGTGACGTTTATTGTTTCCTATAATTTTTTTTGTTTGTGTTTCGTTGTTTCATTGTTAATAATTATTTAAATGAAAATTTACTTAGGTTTTCTTGTTTTAAATTTCTAATTAGAATTCTTTTTTTGTATAAAAACTAATTACAAGCATTTTAATGCACCGTTCTTTGCAAAAACAATTCACCACGTGCTGTGTGCTGGTATAGCAGCACTCGACTGTTTAGAGGGCGTGCAAAAACAATTTTAACAGAATTATTGCAATATAATGAATAGGGTGGCCAGATGTTAATAATAAAAAAGACAAAAAAGAGTTATGGAAAGAATATAGTGGGAAAATTTTTTTTTTTTCACAAAATAATAATAAAGCACCTAACCCAGCTTATTTACAGCATGTGGCAACTTTAATTGTATCACTTTAAACGTAAATCTTTCACCAAATAAATAACACTTAATTTAAAAATAAAAGCTAATAGACTTACCCCGAAAATGTCTGCACCAAGTCGATACTGATACTTGCATATTTGAACTGGATACGAAGCAGATCTCGGGAATATAATCATGATTTAGTTTATTCCAATATCTGTTGTTCTTTGACGATGAAATTGTGGTTTATGTTGACACGAATAATCTGAAAATAAAAAGGAGAAATTCGTTCGCTGAAGTTACTTGCTGGGAAGAGATTACGTCTAGTTTGGATACTAGGATACTTAGAATAATTAGTTAATGCATGTAGTAAAAATGAAGCAGCTCTATAAACTACAAAGATATAAAATGACTGATAATTTGAAACAGAGATGGTTGATTACCATTACTTTTCTGAGTCCTTTGTGGGATAGGGAGGTTCATAAAAGGCCTAACAAAAAATTACAGTTATTACTGGTTACAACAATAAACTTTGCGTTATATATTGTGAGAGACTGTTCTTCTCTAGAGAAAGATAGTTACAAATACTTTGAGATCTCATGTCTATTGACCGGGAATGTAAATTTAAACTATCTTTTCATTTCTTGTAATAAGTACTAGGCATTGTCTAGGGGCTTGCTAGAAGTGATCTCCGTGTTTTTTTTAACTATTAAAAATTTTTGTTTCGGCAGTCTTTTTCTATTTGTCATAAATTTTTACTAGCTGCCCTAACTACTATATGCTTGCAAGTTTAATTACACACAGTTACTAAAGTATGCATACGGTTAACAAATTTCGGAAATTTTTTTACCAATCCGTTTTTGTTGAAAATCTTTATAGTCTCCTTGATTTTAAGACGGTCTTTTGCATTGTTAAAAAATTTCTGAAATTGAATTGAATTGTTGCCCTGCACAGGCCCACAAAAGTATACATCCGATTAACAAATTTCACAAATTTCTGACCCAATGCGAAAGACCGTCTTAAAATTGAGGAAAGTTGTCAGACAATTATAAAGATTTTCAACGAAAACGGATTGGTTAAAAAATTTCTGAAATTTGTTAATCGTACGTATACTTTTGTGGCTGAGTGTACTTTAAGGTTCATTATATCAAACAGCTTGCCGCAAAAAATTGGAGAATTTAGGTGACTAGAAGCAAAAAAAAATTATACTTTACGGATATCTAGCTCTATTATCATGAAGCTTAAACCTCTAAACCGATCTACAACTATTACTAGGAGTTTCTTTTAATATTCAAGAGTCTTTTTCAATGGTTTCGGCTATACAGGATCTTTAAAAATAGTCCAAAATTTGTAAATGATAAATTATCCCCTAACCACGTGCATAAAACTTTCATCCACTTGGCAATTTAACATCGCACAATACTTTAAAAGAATTTAATTCAGATTTCTGTTTGCTATAGTCTACAGAAATTACTCCATACGACTTAAAGTTGACAAAATTCTTTCAGAATTTTATAAAATTCCTGTTTACTCGCCGTAGTCTAGTAGGTAGTGTGTTGGCTTATTAGAGGTAAAGCCAGGGTTCGAACCCCAGGCCAAACATAAAAACGAAATACGAAAAAATATTTCCTAGGCGACTTCCTCTCAGCAGATTTCTGGATAAAAACTCTGAGAGTAAATAAAATTGCCATGAAAAGTTTCTCAAAAATCTGTCGTTCGGAGTCGACTTTAAATTGTAGGTCCCGCCACTCATGTATAAAATTAACAAACACAACATAAGTGGTGTGAGAAACTAGGTCGTAATCCTGGCTGAAGGGTTGTAATGACCAATTATGTATGTATGTATGTGCTGTTTCCAAAATTTCTTTTACATTAGATCGACTTTTTCGCGGCCTACGCATTTAATTTCCATTACTTTGAATTGAATTGCCTTTGTTTACATTTACCTTAAATAAATTAACACAGCTGGCCACCCTATTTCCTTTAACTCACACACATGCTTGTGTAAAACAAACACAGAAACCATGCACACGCATAAAGAGGCGCTCTTCTATTTTAATTATTTTGCAAATAATGCGGTTTTTATTTGCTCTCTTACATTCTCGCTCTCTCTATCTCTCTCTCTCTCAGATAATGCAATATAAATATAAAAACAATAACAACAACGAGCACTGGATGAAACGACCTACACCAAGTCATTGCAAATTGCGTATGAATTGCAAAAATGATTGAAAAATTCAAATGAAAACAAAAATGCATTCAAAAAGACAAACAACAACAACAAAAAAGGAAAGAAAGCATGAATAAAAAAAAAATTATTTTAAGAAAATAAAATGAAAAAAATTATTTTTAAAAAGAAAATTAAAATAAAAATCCTGGATATCAAAGGGGGCCCCTTCATAATGTGGAACTAAGGCGCACTGACAAGATTGGATATATCAAAACGATCTACCCGACGCTAAGCAAAACTCGCACATCGCCCGAAGGATAGGAAGTGCAGTTCCACCGGGAGGGGTTCTTCCCTTCCTCTTACGAAATCTTGTGATGAACGAGCCGCTAGTAATGTTAGCACATAATGGATGGCTATTGCTTATAAAGACGATGTGGTTCTTACAATTTCGAACAGATTCACAGAGTCTGTTAGAAAGAGGAGAATACAACTGGCTCTAAAGAAGCTGGGCAATTAGGGATTTAATCGCGACTTGGGTGTTAATCACATGAAAACGGAGGTGATACTCTTCACTAGGGAGTACAAACCGTCACCTATTCGCTCAATAAGAATGTATGGCTCTGAACTGGAACTCAAATATTTAATTTTCTAGAGCTCGTCGATTTGGAGAGGTTGAAAAAGGCCTCCATTGCTCTCTACACTTGCAATAAAGTGTTGAAGAAAAAGTGTAATCTAGGTACCTAGGATGACTCACTGGATCTGAACAACAATGGTCAGACCTTTCTTGACCTACGGTTGTCTAGTATAATGGGAAGTGTTAGGGAAAAAGTGGGGACTGGTACCTAGGATGACTTACTGAATCTACACAGCAGTGGTCAGACCTTTCTTGATTTACGGATGTCTAGTATGGTGGGAAGCGTTAGGAAAAAGTGGGGGATGGCACCTAGGATGACTCTGGATCTATACAGCAGTGATCAGACCTACATATCTTGACATACGGATGCCTAGTATGGTGGGAAGTGTTAGGGAAAAAGTGAGGGCTGGTTCCTAGTACGACTCACTGGATCCACACAGCAGTGATCAGATATATCTTGACCTATAGATGTCTAGTATGATGGGAAGTGTTAGGGAAAAAGTGGGGGCTAGTACCTGGAATGACTCACTGGCTCTACACAGCAGTGGTCAGACCTATCTCGACCTACGGATGCCTAGTATGGTGGGAAGTGTAAGGGAAAAAGTGGGGACTGGTACGACTCACTGGATCTACACTGCAATGGTCAGACCTTTCTTTACCTACGGATGTCTAGTATGGTGGGAAGTGTTAGGGAAAAAGTGGGTACTGGTACCTAGTACGACTCGCTGGATCTACACAGCAATGGTCATACCTACATATCTTGACATACGGATGCCTACGGATGTCTAGAATGGTAGAAAGTGTTAGGGAAAAAGTGGGGACTGGTACCTAGTACGACTCGCTGGATCTACACAGCAGTGGTCAGATCTTTCTTGACCTATGGTGGGAAGTGTTAGGGAAAAAGTGGGGGCTAGTACCTAGAATGACTCACTGGATCTACACAGCAGTGATCAGACCTATCTTGACCTACGGATGTCTAGTATGGTGGGAAGTGTTAGGGAAAAAGTGAGGACTGGTATGACTCACTGGATCTACACAGCAGTGATCAGACCTATCTTGAGCTACGGATGCCTGGTATGGTGGGAAGTGTTAAGGGAAAAGTGGGGACTGATCCTAGAATGGCTCACTAGATCTACACAGCAATGGTCAGACATTTCTTAAGCTACGGATGTCTAGTATGGTGGGAAGTGTTAGGGAAAAAGTGGGGGCTGGTACCTAGTACGACTCACTGGATCTACACAGCAATGGTCAAACCTTTCTTTACCTACGGATGTCTAGTATGATGGGAAGTGTTGGGGAAAAAGTGGGCGCTGGTACCTAGGATGACTTACTGGCTCTACACAGCAGTGATCAGACCTATCTTGACCTATGGATGTCTAGTAGGGTGGGAAGCGTTAGGGGAAAAAGTGGGGACTGGTACCTAGTATGACTCACTGGATCTACACATCACTGGTCAGATCTATCTTGAGTTACGGAAGTCTATTATGACAGCAATCTTTCGATAGGACAACTAACTTGAACATGGTACGGCTGCTGCAAAGATCTGCCTGCATAATTATAAATGGTTCCTATATTGGCACTGGAGATAATTTTATGCCTCCCTCCGCCTTGATCTCTGTTGTAAGGGCCTGGCGGCTAGGCGTCTCAGGGCAGTTGTGCCAATGGCATGGATCAGATACTGGCCACTCAAGTATACTGAAGGAATATGGGACTATCGGTAGCATTGAGTACAAGATACCGCGATACAACTTCTCAATGAAATGAAGGAATGATTAAAGAAAGAATTGGCATAAGAAACTTGAAATAGCCACACAACATGTTGTTGCAATATTTATGCACTGTGTCGCGGCGAATTGTTTTAAAATAATATAAAAAGCGTTACCATTAAATAATATTTTATGTTTTTATTAATTTATTGGTGATTTTGAAATCAAAAATATATGTATTATTTTCCGTTGATATTTCTTTTTTTTTATTTGCTATGTGTCTCTTCTGTATTTTATTGATCACATGGCGTGTATTTGTTGCTTTTAGAGGTCAACAGGAAAACATTATTAAATGCAAATTTTTTATTGCCATTATTTTTATGTTTTTTCTTATCTTTCTTTCTTCTCTTTCTATGATTTAATTTATATATATTCAGTCTTTGGATATAAACAAAAAACAAAAATTCTGAATTTTATTTTCATTGAAAATATGCTGTTATGTCTGAAACATTTAGTTTCCTAATGAAACGCGTGGCCGAATGGCATGAAATTGATCTTAGTTGACTTGACGTCTAAAGCAAGTGATTGAATAGTTTTTTTTTAATGTTATACTCGTTGTTTTACCATAAATTTTTTTCAAACACCCTACTTTTTAGGTTTTTTGATTTTGCCAAATATTAAAAATAAATTATAACAGTTTAAGAAAACTGTTATACATTTTTAGTTATGTTTAGTTTGTTGAAATTATCATCTATTTTGGTTAAATAGAGATTATTTTACAAAAGCTTTAAAGCAACAACTTTGTTTTGCACTGTCACGCGCTTTTCCAAAACTGTTATACTTTATTAAATTAATATTTATTAATCAATCAATCAATATTCTGTTATACATTTTCATATATAATTTTTTCATAAATTTTTATCTAGCTCTACAACTTTTTAGGTTTTTTGATTTATTTTAATTAAAAAAAAAATTATAACAGTTTTTAAACTGTTATACAGTTTTAGCTATGTACTGTTAATTAAAATTATCATCCATTTCTATTAAATAGGTGTTAAGTAAAATTTTTACTTCAATTTAACAAAAAAAAATCTTTGTTTTTACTGTTATACAGTTTAAGAAAACTGTTATACAGTTTTAGTTATGTTCAGTTTGTTAAAATTATCATCTATTTTGGTTAAATAGGGTTTATTTTACAAAAGTTTTAAAACAATAACTTTGTTTTTTACTGTTATATGCTTATTCAAAACTGTTATACATTAAATCAATACCTAATTTTATCTGTTATACACCTTGTTTTACCATAAATTTGTTTCAAACACCCTACTTTTCAGGTTTGTTGATTTAAATAAATTATAACAGTTTAAGAAAACTGTTATACATTTTCAGTTATGTTCAGTTTGTTAAAATTATCATCTATTTTGGTTAAATAGGGCTTACTTTACTAAAGTTTTAAAACAACAACTTTGTTTTGCACTGTTATATGCTTATTTAAAACTGTTATATATTAAATCAATACCTAACTTTATCTGTTATACACCTTGTTTTACCATAAATTTGTTTCAAACACCCTACTTTTTAGGTTTTTTGATTTTGCGAAATTTTAAAAATAAATTATAACAGTTTAAGAAAACTGTTATACATTTTCAGTTATGTCCAGTTTGTTAAAATTATCATCTATTTTGGTTAAATAGAGATTATTTTACAAAAGTTTTAAAACAACAACTTTGTTTTGCACTGTTATATGCTTATTTAAAACTGTTATATATTAAATCAATACCCATTTTTATCTGTTATACACGTTGTTTTACCATAAATTTGTTTCAAACACCATACTTTTTTGGTTTTTTGATTTTGCCAAATTTTAAAAATAAATTATAACAGTTTAAGAAAACTGTTATACATTTTCAGTTATGTCCAGTTTGTTAAAATTATCATCTATTTTGGTTAAATAGAGATTATTTTACAAAAGTTTTAAAACAACAACTTTGTTTTGCACTGTTATATGCTTATTCAAAACTGTTATATATTAAATCAATACCCATTTTTATCTGTTATACACGTTGTTTTACCATAAATTTGTTTCAAACACCATACTTTTTTGGTTTTTTGATTTTGCCAAATTTTAAAAATAAATTATAACAGTTTTCTTAAACTGTTATACATTTTCAGTTATGTCCAGTTTGTTAAAATTATCATCTATTTTGGTTAAATAGAGATTATTTTACAAAAGCTTTAAAACAACAACTTTGTTTTGCACTGTTATATGCTTATTTAAAACTGTTATATATTACATCAATACCCATTTTTCTGTTATACACCTTGTTTTACCATAAATTTGTTTCAAACACCCTACTTTTTCGGTTTATTGATTTTGTGAAATTTTAAAAACAAATTATAACTGTATAAGAAAACTGTTATACATTTTTAGTTATGTTCAGTTTGTTAAAATTATTATCTATTTTGGTTAAATAGAGATTAGTTTACTAAAGTTTTAAAACAATAACTTTGTTTTGCACTGTTATATGCTTATTTATAACTGTTATACTATATTAAATCAATATTTATTAATCAATCAATCGATATTCTGTTATACATTTTTATATATAATTTTTTCATAAATTTTTATCTAGCTCTACAACTTTTTAGGTTTTTTGATTTATTTTAATTCAAAAAAAATTATAACAGTTTTTAAACTGTTATACAGTTTTAGCTATGTACTGTTAATTAAAATTATCATCCATTTCTATTAAATAGGTGTTAAGTAAAATTTTTACTTCAATTTAACAAAAAAAAATCTTTGTTTTTACTGTTATACAGTTTAAGAAAACTGTTATACATATTTAGTTATGTTCAGTTTGTTAAAATTATCATCTATTTTGGTTAAATAGAGATTATTTTACTGAAATTTTAAAACAACAACTTTGTTTTTTACTGTTATACACTTATTCAAAACTGTTATATATTACATCAATACCCATTTTTCTGTTATACACCTTGTTTTACCATAAATTTCTTTCAAACACCCTACTTTTTAGGTTTTTTGATTTTGCCAAATATTAAAAATAAATTATAACAGTTTAAGAAAACTGTTATACATTTTTAATTATGTTCAGTTTGTTAAAATTATCATCTATTTTGGTTAAATAGAGATTATTTTACTAAAGTTTTAAAACAACAACTTTGTTTTGCACTGTTATATGCTTATTTAAAACTGTTATACTATATTAAATCAATATTTATTCTATCTGTTATACATTTTCATATATAATTTTTTCATAAATTTTTATCTAGCTCTACAACTTTTTAGGTTTTTTGATTTATTTTAATTCAAAAAAAATTATAACAGTTTTTAAACTGTTATACAGTTTTAGCTATGTACTGTTAATTAAAATTATCATCCATTTCTATTAAATAGGTGTTAAGTAAAATTTTTACTTCAATTTAACAAAAAAAAATCTTTGTTTTTACTGTTATACAGTTTAAGAAAACTGTTATACATATTTAGTTATGTTCAGTTTGTTAAAATTATCATCTATTTTGGTTAAATAGAGATTATTTTACTGAAATTTTAAAACAACAACTTTGTTTTTTACTGTTATACACTTATTCAAAACTGTTATATATTACATCAATACCCATTTTTCTGTTATACACCTTGTTTTACCATAAATTTCTTTCAAACACCCTACTTTTTAGGTTTTTTGATTTTGCCAAATATTAAAAATAAATTATAACAGTTTAAGAAAACTGTTATACATTTTTAATTATGTTCAGTTTGTTAAAATTATCATCTATTTTGGTTAAATAGAGATTATTTTACTAAAGTTTTAAAACAACAACTTTGTTTTGCACTGTTATATGCTTATTTAAAACTGTTATACTATATTAAATCAATATTTATTCTATCTGTTATACATTTTCATATATAATTTTTTCATAAATTTTTATCTAGCTCTACTTTTTAGGTTTTTTGATTTATTTTAATTAAAAAAAAAATTATAACAGTTTTTAAACTGTTATACAGTTTTAGCTATGTACTGTTAATTAAAATTATCATCCATTCCTATTAAATAGGTGTTAAGTAATATTTTTACTTCAATTTAACAAAAAAAAATCTTTATTTTTACTGTTATACAGTTTAAGAAAACTGTTATACATATTTAGTTATGTTCAGTTTGTTATAATTATCATTTATTTTGGTTAAACAGGGTTTATTTTACTAAAGTTTTAAAGCAACAACTTTGTTTTTTACTGTTGTAAGCTTATTTAAAACTGTTATACTATATTAAATCAATGCCCATTTTTATCTGTTATACACGTCGTTTTTTTCATACATTATTCGTCTAGCCCTTAATTTTTTACGTTTTTGTATTTATTTTAAATTTAAAAAATTATAACAGTTTCTAAACTGTTATACAATTTTAGCAATGTTCTGTTAATTAAAATTATCATCTATTTCTATTAAATAGATGTCATTAAGTACAATTTTTACCTCAATTTAAAAAAAAAATTTTGTTTTCTACTGTTATACACTTTTATAAAACTGTTATACGTTAAACCAATACCTATTTCTGTCAAATATGAAGTATAATATGATACTCTTAACAATTTTAAGAATTTATAATTTTCTCTGAATTATAAATTAGTATAACAGTTAGACTTTTGAAACTGTTATACTCATGTGAAAACTTTAAATTTTTTGATAACATATCAAAGTTTTTTAAGAATAGCATTTAAATACATTTAATTTTTATAAATATTCCGCAAATTATTTCAATGTTGCCAGCAACATGTTGATAAATGTTGCCAGCAACATGTTTATAAAGTTATTTAACATGCGTGCCTGTAAACATAATTTTATTAAACCACCTGTCAAAATCAACATATTGACTTCCCGTTGAAATATTTATTATTTTTAAAAGCTTCATTTAAATTTAAAACGAACAAAAATATCAAAACAATGTTTTAAAAATGGAATTAAAAAAAATTTGATTTTTTTTTCCTATAAACAAACAGAAACCTTGACAATGAGAGAATATGTTTTTGCATAACAAATTCATTAAAGATTATAAGACAAATACTAAAAAAGCACCAAAATAAGTGTCTTTTAAAAAGTATAAAAAATTTATGATTCATAATCGGATACAGTTTTCTTGAAATCATTAATGCCATCACTGTGTCAAGCCAACTGAATTTAATTTAAAAACTAAACATTAGTTTTATATCTCCAAAGGAAAAAAAACTGTTATACAACTATTATAACATAATAACTGATTTCTTATTACATTCGGAAAACTATATTATCAGCTGTTAAATTTAGACAATTGCAACATGTTGCTGAAACATGTCCAAGTTCATCACTACGAATTTCAATAATTTCTCCCCGGCGCTAACATTTTTATTTACATTACACCTTGCCTTGCCTTACACATTTCTTCTTGAATCTGTCCTAAATTTAGACAATTGCAACATGTTGCTGAAACATTTCCACGTTCATCACTACGAAATTTCAATAATTTCGCCCCGGTGCTAACATTTTTATTTATATTACACCTTGCCTTACATATTTCTTCTTGAATCTGTCCTATATTTAGACAATTGCAACATGTTGCTGAAACATGTTCACGTTCATCGCTACGAAATTTCAATAATTTCTTCCCGATGCTAACATTTTTATTTATATTACACCTTGCCTTACATATTTCTTCTTGAATCTGTCCTTAATTTAGACAATTGCAACATGTTGCTGAAACATGTCCACGTTCAACACTAGGAAATTTCAATAATTTCTTCCCGGTGCTAACATTTTTATTTATATTACACCTTTCCTTAAATTTAGACAATTGCAACATGTTGCTGAAACATGTCCACGTTCAACACAACGAAATTTATATAGTTTCTCCCCGGTGCTAACATTTTTATTTATATTACGTCTTGCCTTACATATTTCTTTTTGAATCTGTCCTAAATTTAGACAATTGCAACATGTTGCTGAAACATGTCCATGTTCATCACTACGAAATTTCAATAATTTCTCCCCGGTGCCAACATTTTTGTTTACATTACACCTTGCCTTACATATTTCTTCTTGAATCTGTCCTAAATTTAGACAATTGCAACATGTTGCTGAAACATGTCCACTTTCAACACAACGAAATTTATATAGTTTCTCCCCGGTGCTAACATTTTTAATTATATTAAACCTTTCCTTACATATTTCTTCTTGAATCTGTCCTAAATTTAGACAATTGCAACATGTTGCTGAAATATGTCCATGTTCATCACTACGAAATTTCAATAATTCATCCCCGGTGCTAACATTTTTATTTATATTACGTCTTGCCTTACATATTTTTTCTTGAATCTGTCCTAAATTTAGGCAATTGCAACATGTTGCTGAAACATGTTCACGTTCATCACTACGAAATTTCAATAAAATCTCCCCGGTGCTAAAATTTTTATTTATATTGCACCTTGCCTTATATATTTCTTCTTGAATCTGTCCTCTCTATGTTTAAGAGGGCCAGCCTTGTTCCTATCTCATCAATCATAATAATTCCTGGCTCGTATTCTGTCAATTTTATCAATCCATAGACTTAACAAATCATACATCCCTCTTCTCGTTGTTACATAAATACATACATAACATACATAATTGGTCATTACAACCCTTCAGTCAGGATTACGACCTAGTTTCTCACACCACTTATGTTGTGTGTGTTAATTTTATACATGAGTGGCGGGACCTACAGTTTAAAGTCGACTCCGAACGACAGATTTTTGAGAAACTTTCAGTTTTTGCCAGAAATCTGCTGAGGGGAAGTCGCCATAGAAATACTTTTTGTATTTTATTTTGATGTCTGGCCTGGGGCTCGAACCCTAGTTTTTCGTCTAATAAGCCAACACACTACCTACTAGACCACGGCGAGATCTCGTTGTTACACTTTCTGCAAATATATTCGTAGAGTATTTTCAGCTTTTGCGACCATAATGAGGATTCTAAGCGAACATAATGCAAATCGTTCAACGTACCCCCATAAAAGACCTGATTTTTCTCGTCTCTTTAAATCACCTCCAGCTAGACAAATTCTATGGATCATGATTTCATGGGTTTTGAGATTACCAATGACAGTCCAGCTCAGTAGGCCAACATACAGACCTCCTCCATTCTCTAATAAGCAAGAGAATAGTGAATGAAGTTAAAGGGCGTCTACTATTCCTTCCACCAAAAAATACTAAAGATTTGTTGAGGCCAATATGAATAACACGGAGTGTCCCAAAACACGGTCATCTTCACTTTATTCACTGTCCGACTCAATTTGGTCTGCTTTGAGGCCGATTCGGTTAGGTTAGAGGACGTGTACTTGTCAATTAAGACAAGTACAGTACCCGGAGGTCGAATTGACCCATTGTACAACGTCCTAGTTTCTCACACCACTTCTGTTGTGTGTGTTAATTTTATACATGAGCGGTGAGGCCTACAGTTTAAAGTCGACTCCGAACGACAGATTTTTGAGAAACTTTTCATTGCAATTTTTATTTACTCTCCCAGAGTTTTTGCCAGAAATCTGCTGAGAGGAAGTCGCCGAAGAAATAATTTTTTTATTTTATTTTGTTTTGATATCTGGCCCGGGGCTCGAACCCTGGCTTTACGTCTAATGAGCCAACACACTACCTACTAGACTACGGCGACCTTTCTTGATTTACGGATGTCTAGAATGGTGGGAAGTGTTAGGGAAAAAGTGGGGACTGGTACCTAGGATGACTCACTGGATCTACACATCATTGGTCAGACCTTTCTTGACCTACGAATGCCTAGGTTGGTGGGAAGTGTTAGGGAAAAATTAGTGACTGGTACCTAGGATGACTCACTGGATCTACACAGCAGACCTTTCTTGACCTACTAGAATAAGGCGACTTCCGATTCTTTCCTTGAAATTGTTCTCTATTGCGTTTGAAGATCGCCAAACACATGATCACGATTGCAATTGATTACAGGCAGACGTAACTATTGAATATCTCCCTAAATCCTTCAAAGGCAACCGGTGTTCTTGGACAAACCACACCATTTTGATGATAATTTCACATTAGCTTCACGTGAGAGGATAGTCTCAAATCGGTTGTCCAAAGTATCATATGAGGTAGGAGCAGTGTGGCATTCAGAACTGTTCTGTTGAAACCACATGTCGTTAGTGTCCAGATCATCCAATTCAAGTCAAAAGAAATTGATAAACATCGATCAATAGTGCTCGCCGTTGAGAGCGATGGCCTGGTAAACATCTTTCTCAAAGAAATATGCACCGAGCAGTGACTTGTTCGGGATGCATTGGATACTCTTGAATCTCATGTGAATTGGTGTCGTTTCGAATTCTACAATTCTCATACAAAAACCGGTCTTATAGCTGAAGGTGATTTTTCGATAAAATTAGGGTCATTGCCAACGTACCTGAGCCGATTCAGCGTACACACATTGTTGTCCATGGTCGTTCATAGTAAGTTGACAAAACGGACAGAATAGGTTAGGTTAGGTCGTAGTGGTAGCTTCGATTATGTCACAAAGCTCACTTCAGCGCGCACATCGGCCCGTTGTGATGCCACGGGTGAACGCAATCCCTGTGCTGACCAAGTTCCACCAATACCAGGGAGGAGGAAGAAGCTGGTCAGCACAAGGGCTGCTCATCAGAAGCACGACTACCCTACGCTGGAAAACCAGCCAGAAAGTTTGATGAACGAAGCTATATCCTTAATGTCAATAGATGATAGCTCCGTCAAGCTGACAAGAAACGGAGAGCCAAATAATCTGTTCCTGCACCTAGCAAGTGACGGACACTGACAGAAGAAGTGGATCACAGTCTCTTCTTCCTCAGCGGATCTGTACCCGTGGCAGAAGTCGTTGAATGGGAGCCGCATCCTTTTCGCGTGTCTGCCCATAACGCAATGGCCCGTAAGCATGACCACTGTGGTCGAGATGATGCTACGACCAAGTCCAAGCAACTGGTTCGTACGCCTGCTATCCATCAAGGGTCAGGTGAGTCTAGCGATGGTGTAGGACTCCTCATTGACCCAGGATAGTTTGACGTCTCGAAAGAATGTCCGCACATTAGCTAACTTGAACGAGGCAAGTGGCATGCCTAACTCAATCGAAGACGACTCCGGAAGGAGTGCACCAGCTCTGGCGAGCTCGTCGGCCCTACAGTTCCCCAGAACATTACAGTGCCCAGGGACCCAGACCAGCGAGACGCTGAAGCGCCCAGAAAGAAGGTCGAGACAGCGGCGACATTCCCTAACGATCCTGGAGTTATTCACAAAACCCGACAGAGATCTTATGGCGGCCTGACTGTCGGAGAAGACCGAGACTTCTGAAAGGAGCACCGTTAACGAGGATCCATTGAGCAGCCCGGTAAATGGCCATCACCTCCGCCCGAAACACGCTACAGTAGTTCGGCAGCCGGAGAGAAATGTTCAGGTCCAATGTCCGCATCTAACACCGTTGTCAAGCTTTGAGCCGTCGGTGTACATATCAAGGTGTTTCGGATGCACGACCATGGACAGAATAAATAACAACTAATTTGACAGATGGAGCTGGAACAAGTCCAACTGGACTTCCAAATATTGGAACACCCAATAGAGCACAAAATATGAAAAAAAGCTGTGTTCTACTAGCAACGGATTATTTCTAAGTGTTTATAAAGCAAAGTATGTGCCTGAATTTTTTGTGTACACTTGTTATGTACTTGGAGCATTGCTTTTCTCCTTACAGTGAGAAATAAATAATTTTTCCAAACATTGTCGAATATTGCTGAGTTCCAAGGTTTATTAACACGTTGGCTGCAGCGGCAATTTTCAGAAAACTGGCCGAGCAAGCCAACATTGACACTTTGTTCTTTTTCCAGAAGCCATTTATCGATACTAGCACTGATATAATACGATTTTATTCGTAGCTACACAAAAATGGCGGGTTTAGTGAGTACGTGATAACTCGTTGTTGGCCCCCTAGAAGTGAACACAATATACGAGTTATCTCGTAGCCGGCAATCAACGTGTCAAAATGCTTTAATCGATTGTGTTCTTCTAGATTCACGTGTTTGAAGTGTGTCAATGAGTCAGCAGCAAAGTTTACGACAGAATAATTAAGAATTATTAATAAATATTATTAATGTTGCAGCAACATTGCAACAACATTTCTGCATTCTATTAATAAAACCAACAACTTTGCTATTTTATTACACTTTTTGTTTTTGTTTTTTGTTTGTCTGTATACAAATAATATGTATATTACCTAAAAAATGCTTGTATTAAACGGCATTTTAGTTATAATTTATTTTAAATTATTTCAAATTAATTATTGCCATTTTAAAGCAAAGCAAAAAAAATACGCAAAGAAAACAATACAAAAAAAAAACTGGATTCATATTGATTAAAAGATTTCAAAATAATAATAAAAAAAATTAAAAAAAAAACCAATTTTATTATAATAACACCAGCAGTTTGTTAATAACACTTCCGTAAAATATAAACAATACATCAACCGTTAATATATTTCACCAAAAAAAAAAAAAAAAAAAAAAAAAAAAAAAAAAAAAAAATTAAACCAAATACGAAAAAAAAATATTTGTAGGTGTGTTCAAAGCAAGACATTTTTCGGTAATGACATGGCCAAAGTTTCTCAAGAATTGAAAAAAAAAAATTCAAAATTCAAAAGTAAAAATATATTTTGCCAAGCAACATGTTGCTGATACATTTAGGGATTTTTCGTAATATGTATACACAGAAATGTTTACATGAATTGCGAAAAAGATTTCTCAACAACCAGTTACTGAGTTCTACAGATTTTAAAGTTTAAAAAGCCTTCAAGTATCTGTACTCTCCGTGCATTTCATACAAAGCTTAGATATTTTTAACCCATTCAAGTATTTTACAGACCCCAGAAACTATCACTCTCTACATGCGTTATTGTTAGCAATTAGCTTTTAGTGAAGATTACGGACTAACTTCTGACACTACCCACGTTGAGTGTGTTAATTTTGTCCATATGTTTTGCAACCTACAGTTTGAAGTCGAATTAGATGAACAGAAAATCATCAGTACTGAACTTCAACCTCAGAGACATAATATGAACAAGAAAATCAGTTAAGAAATCAGCTCAAAATCATTATTGAAGTCGCCTCAGGCTAGTAGGTAGTGTATTGGCTTATTAGACGTAAAGCCAGGGTTCGAGGACCCAGGCCAGACATCGAAACAAAATACAAAAAGTATTTCTTCGACGTCTTCCTCTCAGCAGCATTTCTGGCAAAAACTTCTGAGAGTAAATAAAAATTGCCATGAAAAGTTTCTCAAAAAATCTGTCGTTCGGTGTCGACGTTAAACTGTAGGTCTCGCCCCACCACTCATGTATAAAAATTAGCACACACAACATAATTGGTATGAGAAACTAGGTCGTAATCCTGACTGAAGGGTTGCAATGACCAATTATGAATGTATGTAAGCCATAAATACGTGCTCTCGACCAGAATGTGTGTCTAGGAGGCAACCTTCTCTGCCTTTAAAATTGAGAGAAATATCGAGCAAATTGCTACGAAATTTAAAAAATCTCAGTGCCCTTTATTAAGAACTATTGAGATAGCAACACATATCAGTAGCTTCTTGTAGATTTAAAACATTCAATTATTTGTTGGTTTACAAACATTTAAAACGAGACTTATTCCGGTTATTGGGCTATGGATTGGACGGAAAATCGAAGAGGTGAATTACTATACTATACGGATACTATCGGGGCATGGGTATTTTAAAAAGTACCTGCATTGAATGGGCAAGAGCGCCTCCCCTTATTGCCTTTACGAAGAGGAGGAAGTAATTGATGATGCAGAGCACACTATTTTCTAATGTTTTCTAATGGCAGAGCTATCGCTCTGAACTGACGTCAATAGTTGTAACAACCACGGCCGCTAACATTGTCGGGGTTATGATTGCGAGTAGAGATAATTGGACTTCAGTGGCGAATTACGTGGAACGTATCCTAAGACTGAAGAAGAGAGATCTCGAGGCTGCAGAACATGTAGACACGCCGGCATAGATGATAGTTGCACACGTGTCAAACAAAATCCGCCACAAGGAAATGGTGGAGACACTTAGACACACAATCCGGGCCAAAAGGACTTCACTCCGAAGTAATACCACCGTAGTTCCGGAGTGGGCGCAACAAGTCCACAAGACGAGGGGGGATTTAGTGGGTGAGGGCCCCAAACACGCAGGATGTGACGACTTCCTCTATGGTGCGGTTAGGTACATTTAACCCTCCTCGGCGAGAAAAAAAATCACATTGAACTTAACTGTTATACCGAGATCTTTTACAGTTTCATTGGTGGAAATAACATTTTTTACAAAAATCATATTTTATTTTATGTTTTCATGACTTTCAAACAAAATAGAGACGATTTTAATATTTGTATTATGGAATTTAATCAAAAATACTTGTATAAGACTGATGTATAACAGTTTTATGAAAAAGTATAACAGTTTTCTGAAAAAATATAAAATATAACTTATAACAGTTTTTTGAAAAAGTATAACAGTTTTCTGAAAAAGTATAACACTTTTCTAAAAAAGTATAACAATAACATAAAACAGTTTTCCAAGAACGTATAAAAGTTTTCTGATAATATCCAATAGTTTTCTGAAAACATATGTATAACAGTTTTCCGAGAAAGTATAACAGTTTTTTGATAACATTAGTTTCTTAAAAACATTACAATTTTCTAAAAACATACAAGTTTTCTGAAAACGTATGATAGTATTTCGAAAATATCTAAGAGTTATCTGAAAGCGTATGATAGTTTTTCGAACACGTATAACAGTTTTCTTAGAAGGTATAACAGTTTTATAAGAACATAATAGTTTCTGAAAATGTACAACAAATTTCTGAAGTATCCGAAACATGTAGCCGTCTTCGAAAACGTATAATAGTTTTCTTAATATGTATAACAGTCTTCTGGAAATGTGTAACAGTTTGCTGACAACGTATAACAGTTTTCTTAGAAGGTATAACAGTCTTATGACAACATAATAGTTTCTGAAAATGTATAACAAATTTCTGAAGTATCAGAAACATGCAGCCGTCTTTCGAAAACGTATAACAGTTATCTAAAAACATATAACAGTTTTCTTAATACGTATAAAAGTTTTTTGAAATTATGTAACAGTTTTCTAACATTATTTCAGTTTTCTGAAAACGTGTAACAGTTTTCTCAGAAGATATAACAGTTTTATAAGAACATAATAGTCTCTGAAAATGTATAACAAATTTCTCAAGTATCAGAAACACGCAGCCGTCTGTCACAAACGTATAACACATATTTAAAAACAAATAACAATTTTCTTAATATGTATAACAGTTTTTTTTAAATATGTAACAGTTTTCTGACAACATAGTTCAGTTTTCTGAAAACGTATAACAGTTTTCTTAGAAAGTATAACAGTTTTATGAGAACATAATAGTTTCTGAAAATGTACAACAAATTTCTCGAAGTATCAGAAACATGCAGCCGTCTTTCGAAAACGTATAACAGTTTTCTTACTATGTATAACAGTCTTCTGGAAATGTGTAACAGTTTGCTGACAACGTATAACAGTTTCCTGAAAACGAATTATAGTTTTTTGAAAACGTATAACAGTTTTCTAAAAACGTATAAGTTTTCCCAAAACTTATTACAATTCTTTCAAAAGGTACAACAGTTTTTTGAAAATATGTAACAATTTTCAGACAACATATTTCAGTTTTCTGAAAACGTATAACAGTTTTCTCAGAAGATATAACAGTTTTATAAGAACATAATAGTCTCTGAAAATGTATAACAATTTTCTCAAGTATCAGACACATTTAGCCGTATTTCGAAAACGTATAACAGTTTTCTTAATATGTATAGCAGTTTTCTTAATATGTATAACAGTCTTCTGGAAATGTGTAACAGTTTACTGACAACGTATAACAGTTTCCTGAAAACGAATTATAGTTTTCTAAAAAAGTATAACAGTTTTCTAAAAACGTATAACAGTTTTCTAAAAACGTATAAGTATTCTCAAAACTTATTACAATTCTTTCAAAAGGTATAACAGTTTTTTGAAAACGTATAACAGTTTTTTGAAAATGTATAACAGTTTTCTAAAAACGTATAAGTTTTATAAAAACTTATTACAATTCTTTCAAAAGGACCAAAAGTTTTTTGAAAACATATAACAGTTTTTGTATACTTATAACAGTTTTCTGAAAATGTGTGACTGTTTTGAAACTGATATACAGTGGTGGCCTTATAATTAGAAACGATGTTTCTGGAACAGAGTTCTCTGGAGTGACGAATCTAAGTTTAATTTGTCCCAATCTGATGGAAAAACGTATGTAAGACGTCCTCCAAACAAAGCCTTTGATCCCCGGTACACAGTGAAAACTGTAAAACAAATTAACAAACATACATGTTGCTAAGTCGTTTCTAATTATAAGGCCACCACTGTACATACTATATCTTCAATTTCTTGAACACTTATGACAGTTTTTAAACATTCTACACTTGAAAATTATGACAAATAATCGAATAAAAACCAAAGGAAAGCAAAAAAAAAAAACAAACAAAAAAATTGTGAAATTAAATGGAATGACATTTTCGCAATTCATATTCTGCACAAGTTTTGAACGAAACAGAGACGTTTATTTAATTTTTTTTTAAATTTAAAATGGAATTTTACCACAGTCCCTATTGAAATGTTTTTGAACGATCCATCATACTTTCACTTCTCTTAAGAAATCTCAATAAAGCGCCGGTAATATATTTTTTTCTTTTTATTTTTTATTTTTTTTTTAATTTGAATATCGAAAATTTTTGTTAAAAAAATTCTCATCTTTTTTTTCTTTTTCTCGCGTATTTTCTATACAAACGGTGCTACTCAGGGTTAATGCTTTCTTAGTCATCCATTTTAAGCCAAATTAAATTATAATTTTTTTGGTAACAATAGCACACAGAAAAGGTCAACAAACTTTAATAGACCCAAATTTTAAAGCTTTTTTCTTTAGCATTTAACGAATCATATTATTTGGGTGTAAAAGAGAAAGCCAAACACACTCAGCACAGCACAGTACAGCACAGTATAGCACACACATAATGAGAGAAAAGTTCTGTTAGATAAATGACGAAATAAAAAACACTATGCGACAGAGAGAGAGAGAGAGAGAGTGAGAACGGGTGAATAAGGAACTGAAAGAGTATTGTTAGTGACTAAACACAATGCAGGCTGGAAGCGTTAAAGCTTAAATAGAATCGTTTTTAAAAGAAAAAATAATTTTCTAAAGATTTTTTATTGTATTTAAAAATTTTTTAAATTGTTAACCAACTTTCTAGCCCTATTTTAATACACCACACCCCCCCCCCCCCCTCCCTTTTTATATGAAATTTTCCACTAAAAACAATTTCTTTTCCCCCTTTTTCTTTACAGGAATTATGACACTGAGCCGTGGCCCTTACAGCGAGCTCGATAAAATGAGCCTTTTTCAGGATCTAAAACTGAAACGACGTAAAATCGATTCAAGATGCAGCAGTGATGGTGAATCTGTAGCCGATACCTCAACCTCATCGCCAGACCTCTTAGCGCCCATGTCGCCGAAAATGTGTGATAGCGGTGGAGGAGTGGGAGGAGGAGGAGGAGGAGGAGGTGGTGTTGGTGGGGGTGGCCTACCATTGGTAACCTTAACAGCTACCACATCTTTAACAACAACCACAACACCTGCCACCTGTTCAAATACATCGTTAAACAACGATAAGCCCCAACATCAAGTGGCAGCCGAAGTTATGGTCGCTACCGCTAAAGCGGTGGCCGCCGCTGTGGCAGTTAAAAATGAACAATTGCAACAGCAGCAGCAACAACAAGAACAGACTGAAATTCATTCTTCATCGTGTAGTTTGGCAGCCTCAACGACAACCTCCACTTTGATGACACCGCCTGCCCCCGTCAGAACTTCACCGCCAGTGAATACTGAAATGGCAGCGGCCGATAGTAATGAACGACGGACACCGTTAAGTAATCGAGCCACACCTACACCGCCTCACAATAACGGTAATGCCAGCAGTAGTACAAGTAATGGTGGCGGTAGTAGTCGAGCTTCTCCTGATTGCATGGATGATAAACCCTCAACTACCACTTCATCACCCATAATGTCCGCCAATGGCTTACTGGCCGCAACCACTCAAAGCGGTGTCTCTGGCAATAACAACAACAATAGTGGAGCATCGAGCAATATGAGTGTTATAAGATCGGTGAAAGAGGAGCGTATTTTGGCTTCACCCACACGTATGATGGCCTACCATCATCATCAGCAACAGCAACAGCAGCAGCAGCATCAGCATCAGCAACAGTTAATGCAGCAACAGCAGCAGCAGCAACAACAACAGCAACAGCAACAGGGTTGTAAAACACCCACACAGTCTCAACAACATGTTACCGTCTTGGTAACACCATCACGTATTAAGTCTGAACCCCAATTACCGCCCCAGCCACCCCATTCGCCGTATTCCACAGCTGTTAGTGCGTCAACTACTACATCTACGCCATCCCCCTTACATAGCACTTCCAGTAGCAGTCTCTATTCCTCCGCATGTCAGCAACAGCAAACTCAGCAACAGCAACACCATCATCACCAGCAGCCACAACAACAACAACAACAACAACAAAACACGCCTGTGCCACCTATAGTCACAACACATCACTTACATCAGCAGCTGACGCAACCTCAAATGCGCAAAAATAGTCCTCCCCATGATCTGCAATTGCCAACTCAACATCACCACTTACTGACACAGTCGATGCAACATTTAACGCAACAGCAACAACTGCAGTTGCTACAACAGGCGGCCGCTATGTCTAGACAAAATAATCCTGCGACTCGTGAGTTGTCACCAAGTGCCTCAATGTCGCCCAGTTCTAGGCATTCGGCCTCGAAGTCGCCCCAACAGCACATGATGCAGCAGCAACAGAATGTCGGTGGCCAGCATGTGCGCATTAAGAAGGAACCGCCGTCAATGCAAAATCACAATCCCAACTTTGGCAACAGTGGCAGTGGGCCGCAACGGCATCATTCGCCTCACCACTTTATGCAGCAGCAATCGCCAAACCAACAACAGTCTCCCCAGGGACCTCAGCCGCCACAATTGCCATCTCAAGCCTTGGGAAATATGGCCCAAGCTTTAATGCATCCAGCATCTCTGCAGTCACTGAGGCATCCCAATAGAGATGCGGCATTATTATTTCGTGTCAAGAACGAAGTGCAACAGCAGGTGGCAGCGGCAGCTGCTGCCGCGGCGGGTTTGCCTCAACTCATGCAACCTGGAGCTGCTGCTGTCGCTGCTGCAGCTGCACAGCGTATGGTATGGGTTTCAAATGCCCGTATAAATGGTGTCAAGCCAGAGGTTATAGGTGGTCCAATGGGTAGCATTCGACCGGGTGGACCCGGCCAATCACCCTCGCCTCACCATTCTTCATCATCAGCCTCATCAACATCACAGTTATCGCCACAAACGCCCTCGCAAACCCCGCCCAGGGGCACGCCTACTGTGATTATGGGCGAAAGCTGTGGTGTACGTACCATGGTTTGGGGCTATGAGCCAGCGGCTCCAGCCTCTTCGGCAGGCTCAGCCAGTCAATCCCCAAACTCACATCACCACCAACAGCAGCATCATTTGTCACACCAGCAAATGGGTGGCGGACCACCATCAGGCTCATCGTTACAATCCCAGCCACATCACTCATCACAGTCATCTCTAAATACATCATCTTCTTCGCCTTCAGCTGGATCTCTAACACCCACTCATACGCCGGGGCCTTCGCCTCAAAATAATGAAGAAGCCGCCCAACTTCTACTATCACTAGGCCAAACACGAATACAAGATAATCGCCCCAGACCGCCCCATGCATTTCGCACTCCGCATGCGCTCAACATGGAACGGCTGTGGGCTGGCGATTACTCACAATTACCGCCGGGTCAGCTACATGCTCTCAACTTGAGTGCTGCCCAGCAGCCTTGGGGAGCTGGCGGCTCATCAAATACCACCGGCTTAGGCAGAGGACTCGATCAAGCGCACGAGCCCACCGATGAGGACGACCAGCCATTGGTATGCATGATATGTGAGGACAAAGCCACGGGTTTACATTATGGTATTATAACATGTGAAGGGTAAGTAAAATCCCCGCCTCTCCTTTAAAAGAACAGTTCTTATCTTCTTCTTCTTCTCATTTGTAGCTGCAAAGGTTTCTTTAAGCGCACCGTACAAAATAGGCGGGTGTACACTTGCGTAGCAGATGGCACCTGTGAAATAACCAAAGCTCAACGTAATCGTTGTCAGTATTGTCGTTTCAAAAAGTGCATAGAACAGGGCATGGTCCTACAAGGTAAGTTCTGAAAATACAAAACTTTTGACTTCAGAATTTTAATGCTCTCTCCTCGCCCATTTTCACTTGTTTCAGCTGTTCGTGAGGATCGTATGCCGGGTGGCCGTAATAGCGGTGCTGTGTATAACCTTTACAAGGTCAAGTATAAGAAACATAAGAAGAGTAAACAACAGCAGCAGCAACAACAACAGCAGCAACAACAGCAACAGCAATCGCCGCAACCACACTCACCCATGCACCAGCCACATCATCAGACCCAATTGTCACCGCATCACCATCAGACTCATCTCTTTATGCCGCAACAGCAACAGCAGCAATTGCAACAGCAACAATTTGCCGCAGCTGTGGCAGCAGTGGCTCATCAGCAACAAACCAAATTATTGGGCGAAATGAAGCCCATGTTCTTGGGCAGCAAAGAGCAGCAACAAACAATGCATTCTCAACATCACCAAACGACGGCGTCGCAAGTGCAAGCACCTCTAGGACCGCCTCAGCAACCTCCGCAGCATTTAGCCTCACCCCACCATCCGTTACACGTGACGACTGCCAGTGGTCCGTCACTACATAGCCCGATAGCAAGCTCATCGCAACAGCAGACATCACATCATCATGTGGCCAGTATGGCGCCACAGCAACTTGCAGCGCATCAACCGTCAGCAGCTTCACAAAGACCCACGACACCCCAAGAGACTGCAATGAAAATACCCTCGCATTTGGTAAATGGTACCATACTTAAGACTGCCCTCACGAATCCTAGCGAGATTGTACACCTACGGCATCGCCTCGATTCGGCCGTGAGTTCGTCAAAGGATCGTCAGATCTCGTACGAGCATTCGCTGTCAATGATACAGACTTTAATAGACTGTGATGCCATGGAGGATATTGCCACGTTGCCGCATTTCTCTGAATTTCTCGAAGATAAATCCGAAATCAGTGAGAAACTGTGCAATATTGGCGATTCAATTGTACACAAACTGGTGTCTTGGACCAAGAAATTGCCCTTCTATCTTGAAATACCGGTTGAAATACATACCAAGCTCTTAACCGATAAATGGCATGAGATTCTTATCCTAACCACAGCTGCCTATCAAGCGCTACACGGCAAACGGCATTTACCATCCAACCAGTCAAACACTTCGGCCAGCAGTTCAACCTCATCGAATTCTTCGGCCTCTTCATCGTCCTCCTCGCCCACGCAACACAACCATAGCAGCAACAATAATCATGCTTCGTCGACATCACCTCCTCACATAACAACACATCCTGCCTTAGTACACAAAGAAGATCCCGAATTTGTGGCCGAAGTCAATGCTCATCTGACAACGCTGCAAACGTGTCTGACAACGCTAATGGGCCAGCCCATAGCAATGGAACAACTTAAACTGGATGTGGGTCATATGGTGGATAAGATGACACAGATAACCATTATGTTTCGCCGTATTAAACTGAAAATGGAAGAATATGTTTGTCTCAAGGTCTATATTCTTTTGAATAAAGGTGAGTCACGCGTTGGTAGTACCAAATTATTATTGCCTCATTATTGTAAATCCGTTATTAACTCGTGCTGTTTTGTTCTTGTATTTTTTTAGCAGAAGTGGAATTGGAAAGCATACAGGAACGTTACATACAAGTATTGCGAACATTCTTGCAACACTCGTCACCACAAAATCCACAAGCCCGCCTTAATGAACTGCTCTCCCATATACCAGAGGTGAGTGTCGATATTATTTTTTCTAAGATTGTTCTTAGCTGAAATGAACCTGACCAAGACTTTGAAAGAGAAGTTAGAGTCGCCTTAGTTTGCCGACTAACCATTACACTTAGTGTTATTGGTGCTCAATATTCCTGAATGAAATGCGATGAAGACATCTCAAACAGGCCTATTAGCACTCTCATTAGAGTTTAGAATTCGAATAAACTTTCCAATATTTTTCAAACTTTTCAACGAATCTGCCCTAATGCCATACTAACTAATTCGCGCTCAAAAGTCGGTGAAAGATCTTATTAATATTAAGACATCGATAATTTTTCAATAGAAAAAGTTACTCTATAGGAAAAGTTTCTTTCTAGAAAAAATAAAAACATAAGTTATCGATAACTTATATTTTCTGTAAAAAGTTATCAATGGATAACTTGTCCATAGAGTAATAATATAAAAGTTATATATAAATAAAATAAATATAATAAAATAAATATAAAATAAAAACTACCGATAACTTTCTATAGAATATAAAAATTATTGACAACTTTCTATAGAAAACTAAACACTATAGAAAACAAATGTTATCGATAACTTTCTATAGAAAGCAATGGTTATCGATAACCTTCTATAGAAAACAAAAAAAGTTATCAATGGATAACTTGTCCATAGAGTATAATATAAAAGTTATATATATATAAAACATAAAAACTATCGATAACTTTCTATAGAATATAAAAATTATCGACAACTTTTTATAGAAAACTAAACACTTTGGAAAACAAATGTTATCGATAACTTTTTATAGAAAACAAAGGTTATCGATAACTTTATATAGAAAAGAAAAGCTATTGATAACTTATGCTTTTTGTAAAAAAAACGTTATCGATAACTTTTATTTTCTGTATGGATACCTTGCCGATAGAATATAATATAAAAGTTATATATATACAAAAAAAACTATCGAAAACTTCCTATAGGATATAAAAATTATCGATAACTTTCTATAGAATACAAAAATTATCGACAACTTTCTACAGAAAACAAAAATTATCGATAACCTTCTATAGAAAAGAAAAGTTATCAATAACCTTCTATAGAAAACAAAAGTTATCAATAACCTTTTAGATAAAACAAAAGTTATCGATAACTTTATATAGAAAACAAAAGTTATCGATAACTTTATATAGAAAACAAAATCTAACGATAACTTTCTATAGAAAACAAAAGCTAACGATAACTTTCTATAGAAAACAGAAGCTATCGATAACTTCCTATAGAATAAAATCTTTTCTAC
Source organism: Sarcophaga carnaria (assembly GCA_958299815.1). Classification (NCBI taxonomy): domain Eukaryota; kingdom Metazoa; phylum Arthropoda; class Insecta; order Diptera; family Sarcophagidae; genus Sarcophaga; species Sarcophaga carnaria. The sequence continues at coordinate 13,464,938 of OY283149.1, read as the reverse complement.
AGAATAATTTCGATAACTTTTAGGTATAAAAAAATATTTCGATTAGTTTTGTTTTCTTCGTAGAAGTTATTGATATTTTTTCGATAAATTTTTCTAAAAAGGAAAAATATTTCGATAATTTTTTATTCTAAATGAGTTATTTATATGAAATAAAAATTGCTTTATTTTCCTAGACGACCATTATTAAACTGCTATGATAGAATTTTTGATAAATTTAACGTCATGTTTCAAATTCAAATATTCAGTAACGAAAATTATCTCCTGAATCATTAACTAGGGAAACTACAGGCTTTTCTAAGATTTTCGAGAATTGTAAAGGGTAGCTAAATTTTTCGGGAAATATTTGTGCTCATCTTCTGTTTTTTCTTTACAGATTCAAGCTGCTGCTAGTCTTTTATTGGAAAGTAAAATGTTCTACGTTCCCTTCGTCTTGAATTCGGCCAGTATAAGGTAGCAAATGCTTCAACGTGGTCTTTTAACAAACGCCGAACAGCAACCGACGCCTTATGATACGACAAGAGCACACAGATGTGGGACGACAAGCGCCGAAGCAAATTTGCATAGGGATGAGGAAGGACAAGAATTCAATAATGAATTGATGGGCCAGCAACAGCATCATCAGCAGCAAGAGCAAAAGGAACGTATAAACTGTTTACCCATAATAGAAATGCCGCAAATAAAAATTGAACAGGATATGGAAGATTATATGGAAGAAGAAGAGGAAGTAAGTAATAATAGGGAGGAAGACGAGGAAATGATGCAACAACAGCAGGAATCAGAGCATGAACAGCATGAACAACAAGAGCGTAGATATGAAGGTCAGTATGAACCTATGGATATAGAGGAACAACAACAACCAGAGAGAGGTGCGGGCATTAAGCCAATAACACAACTTTTAGAACCGACATCTATACTCAAGACCTCTTTGCTGACGGGAGCAGCCAATACATTGGCTACGTTGACAGCGGCTGCTGAACAAATTGCCCGTATGCCGAATGAAACTTTAAATAAAAATTATCCGTATTTCAAGGAGGAAAATCGTAGAACCTATACTACTACCACAGAGGATGATACAAGCAGACACAATGAGAATCTAGAGCAAGCAACAGAAAAGAATAAAGAAGATATGGAAGGTACAACAACAACAACAACCTATACATCAATATTGCAAACAGCTTTAATGGCTAAACGTCCAGCAACAAATGATAATGCTTTAGCGACAGCAACAGCAACATCCGTTACTAAAACTTTACATGTACGTACACCAGATCAAGTTTTAAAGACTGCCGTTACTTTGGCAACATTAAGTGAAATTGCTGCCCAACAAGAGCAACAACAATTACAGCAGCAACAGCAGCAGCAGCAGCAACAACAACAAAAGCAAATGCCACATATATTGGTAGTGCCGCAAGTTGCTGCAACGCCTATGCGTAAAATGTGTACTTTGCCATTTAAGAAACTTAATTTTGCTAATGTAACAACAACAACAACTACAACACCGTCATCATCAACAATATCATCTCCATTAATGTATACAACAACAACAACAGCAGCAGCAACAACACCAACAACAGCACCAAACACTGCCTCTTCAACAAACACTACCACTAATACCACTACCATCATAACAAATAATTATACTTTAGGTTCTAATATTAAAGCAAATACTAATTTAATAAATAAAAATACAACAACAAATACAACAACAACAACAACTATTATAAGTACTAAACAGGCGGCTTCATATAACAACAACAACAACAACAACAGCAATTTAAGTAGCAAAATTAGCAACAACGGTAACAGTAACAGTAATAGCAATACAATGGCTACACAAACATTAAAAATACCACAACCTCATATACAAATAAAACCCCATTTGGTTACAAGCCAAACACAAACTGAGGAAACAACGGCTATATTGCCTTCAACTTTAATGGGGACAGTTGAATATAACAGTAGCAGCAGCAGCAGTAACAACAACTCATCATCTATCACTTCATTAAAAAGGACTGCCGTATCAGTTCAAAACAAACAGCTGATACAAAACTCATCTTCAGCATTAACATCAACATTAACATCAACATCAACATCATCATTATCATCATCATCGTTATCATCCACATCGACATCTGCCTTAACAGTTACGATGGCAAATGTAAAGCCTGTTAATACGGATAACAACAAAACTGGCCATATTTTCAAGCATAATTCCCAAAGTGCTACTGTTAGTGCAAGCAGTGCTGGTGGCAGTGTTAGTGGCTGTAGCAAAGAAACCAATACATTGACCAAAATGAATATAATTAAAACGACTAAACCATGTAAGGATGAACACCAACATCATCATCCTACTGCTGCTATGTCTCGTACATCATCGTCATCTTCTACACCTGCCACTAATGTTACTGTTGTTGTTTTTGAAACATTGTTACCTGAGGACTGAAATCATTTTTTGTTTTAAAATGCATTAAATAAAAAAAAATATAAAAAAAAATTTCTTTTTAGAAAAAATCTATTTTAAATAGCTACTACCCCCTTTCCCCGCCCCCTTTGATTCCTTTTAATTGTTACCCCACCTTTAAAAAAAATATTGTTGTTATTTTTATTTTTATTACATTTTTTTTTTAAATTAATAAAATGCTTTGTTTGCTTATTAAAAATAAAAAATAAAAGGAATTTTTTTTTAAATTTTTTTTAACCTAAAAAAAAAATAAATTTTTGTGTAATTAAAAAATTAAAAATAAATGTTTTAAAAAACAATATATTTTTAAAGAATATTATTATTACGTGTGTAATTTTTTTTTTAATAATTGTTTATGTGTAAAGTTTTTTTTTATTATTAATTATTTAATAATTTATAAACCATAAGTCAAAAAACCAACTCCTTATATTTTGTATTTTATAAAAAAAATTTTTATGTGTATGTGTAACTATAAAAAACTACAACCAACAACAACAACAACAAAAAAATGTATGAAACTATTATACAAAATTATGGACTTTTTTCTGTATCTAATAAGCTTTTATTATTATAATTAATTATTATTGTATGTGTAATTATGATTATGATTATTATTATTATTATTATGACTATAACTTTTAAAATTTAATTTTATATCTTTATATATATACATTTATAGTATATAGAATTTTTTTCTAGTTTTAATTATTTTTAAAACAAAAAAAAAACTAAAAAATCCCAAATAATTTTTTTTTTGTAACCTTATATTATAGTTTTTTTTTTTAAGCTTAAACAATTGTTTTTTTGTTTATACGTTAAAAAAAAAAGAAAGTGTATTTTTTCTGTGTTTTTTATTTCTTTTTTTTTTTTGTAATTGTTAATTATTAATCATTAATTAAATATTATCTACAACTATACATGCATATTAAAACAAACAAAAAAAGCATTAAATATTAAAAAAAAAACAAAAAATATTAAATAAATCATTAAAAATAATTTTTTTTCTCCGAAAAGCTTCTTTAAAAATACCACTTAGCAAGCAAAACCATTTAAATCCTATTAAAAAAAAATATCCTTTTTTAAATAAAAACAAAAATTTTCAAACAAAAAAAAAAAAACAAAAGAAAGTTAAGTTTTTAAAAACACTCAATTTGATTTTATTTATTTTTGGTTTATTTTTTTTCCTGGTTTCGAATTTGTTATATAGAATATGTTAAAAAAAAATTTCAATTTTTAATTTATTTTGCCTTCAAAGAATGAGAGAAAATTCCACAAGACTTCATTGCATTTCTAATACTGTATACATAGATTGACGCATAGAAACGAAATAAGAACTAGTGGACAGCTTTTCTAATCTACAACCTATTCTAGTCCAAAGAAAAAAACATTTTTTGCTTCATTTTAAAACCCATCAAGTTTGCAACAAGTGTGTTCTGGTAATTAATAAAATTCCTCTCCTCCTCACAGAATTAATATGGGCTAGGCTTGTAACGATTGCTGGATTAAAAAAAATTTATGTACATAGAGATGAGAATTGATGGGCCAGCTACAGCAAAAGGAACGTATAAATTGTTTACCCATAATAGAAATGCCGCAGGCCAGACATCAAATAAAATTTTCTTCGGTGACTTCCTCTCAGCAGATTTCTGGCAAAAACTCTGAGAGTAAATAAAATTGCCATGAAAAGTTTCTCAAAAATCTGTCGTTCGGAGTCGACTTTAAACTGTAGGTCCCGCCACTCATGTATAAAATTAACACACACAACATAAGTGGTGTGAGAAACTAGGTCGTAATCCTGACTGAAGGGTTGTAATGACCAATTATGTATGTATGTAGAAATGCCGCAAATAAAAATTGAACAGGATAGGGAAGAGAATGGAATGATGCAACAGAAGTATAAATTATATTTTCTGTAAAAAAGTTATCAGTGGATAACTTGTCCATAGAGTATAATAGAAAATTTATGTACATACATATATATACAGAAAATAAAAACTGTCGAAAACTTCCTATAGTATATAAAAATTATCGATAACTTTCTGTAGAATATAAAAATTATCCACAACTTTCTATAAAAAACAAAACATTCTATAGAAAACTAAAGCTATCGATAACCTTCTATAGAAAACAAAAGTTATCGGTAACTTTATAAAGAAAACAAAAGCTATCAATAACTTTCTATAGAAAACAAAAGTTATCGATAACCTTCTATAGAAAACAAATGTTATCAGTAACTTTCTACAAAAAACAAAAGTTATCGATAACCTTCTATAGAAAACAAAAGTTATCGGTAACTTTATAAAGAAAACAAAAGCTATCAATAACTTTCTATAGAAAACAAAAGTTATCGATAACCTTCTATAAAAAACAAAAGTTATCGATAACCTTCTATAAAAAACAAATGATATCGATAACTTTCTATAAAAAACAAAAGTTATCGGTAACTTTATAAAGACAACAAAAGCTATCAATAACTTTCTATAGAAAACAAAAGTTATCGATAACCTTCTATAAAAAACAAGTTATCGATAACCTTCTATAGAAAACTAAAGCTATCGATAACTTTCTATAGAAAACAAAAGTTATCGATAACCTTCTATAGAAAACTAAAGCTATCGATAACTTTCTATAGAAAACAAAAGCTATCGGTGACTTTCTATAGAAAACAAATGTCAATAACTTTCTATAAAAAACAAAATTTATCGATAACTTTTTAAAAAACACAAGAGATATCGATAATCTTTTATAGAAAACTAAAGCTATCAATAACTTTCTATAGAAAACTAAAGCTATCGATAACTTTCTATAGAAAACAAAATCTATCGATAACTTTCTATAACATAAAATCTTTTCTACAGAATAATTTCGATAACATCAAGAGGAGCAGCATGAACAAGAGCTTAGAGGGGGAGAACTATAGGCATGGCACAGGAACCATAGAGGGGAGGAGGTATTAAGCCAAAGACCCTACTTTTAGAGGGTACCATTGATTCAAGGAACCTTGATTTTACCGGTTATAATAAGTCCGGTTACTATTCTTCAGAAACTCCTAAATAGGTTAGAGGACGTGTACTTGTCAATAAAGACAAGTACAGTACCCGGAGATCGAATTGACCCATTTTACAGCTCCTAAATAGTTTGATGTAAAATTCAAATCTCTCCTCCGATTTTAAATACTTCACTCAAGTTTAGATTGCCTCAAATCAAACTGGTTTGAGAAAAGTTTTCGTCTTTTTCACTGTCTTCAAGTTCGCCGATAATGTATTTCTAAGCTCCTATTCTCACTTTAAAGACCCTCAAGCGATATGGCAACGTTGCTCCTAGCAAGCTACCCGCTCACTGCTAGAATAGATAGGTACGAAGCTGGGCCTAAAAAGTAACTAACGTAGGCGAATGCGACTCGTTTTAATAGCACAATTAAACAATCTGAAACCCATTATTAAGTCACTGTATTTCCAATAATTGCTTACAAACAAATCAGTGAGTTTAACTGCGAAATAAAATTCAAGTGCTTTTTAGCTAGAGAATCGAGCCCTCTCCCCTGTAACTTCAGTAGAAGTTGTTGACAGGAACAACAAGACTTTTTGCACGAATATTTGGCACTTCTATTTTTCTTAGAACACAATTGGTCAAATTGACCTTATTGTTGACAAATTCTTTTCCTGTAATTTTCGATCCTAGAAATAGTTTAGGGCCTCCTTGAGGTTTCATCAATCAAACTGTATATTAGATAAGCAAATCTACTGCATGCTATTTTGATGATCAAACTGAAACTTGAAGTGCATCATAAGCTTAGTCCAGTGACAGCCACTTGGAGAGGTTAATGAGTTGACTCTGGGTTCAACAACCTGACCCAATTGATTACTTCCAGATTCTCGTGCACAAGATATAAAAATGTTCTTCTTACTAAAGATTCGTTAACCTGTTAACTGATTATGACGAGAGTACTGCTTCTCTAATAATGGAGATGACGATAATATTCGTCATGGAAGTTTGCGAAATTTTTTGAACGCATGCATTTTATATGCAGTTGAACGAACATACATTTATTCCCCGCCTAACAGGCTTAAAAAGCTTAGTTCTGTTTCTTTACTGCTTAATGGAATGTAAAGAAAAGTATTGTTTGCCCCTGTGCCTTAAAGAAAATTGTACCAGAACTTTTGAAATGTTCTGTAGAAAAGTACTGGCACTACTGGTTTCAATTGAAAATGATCCTAAGAGGAAAATAATTATTCAGTAAATCTTGAATGTACAGTGAGCGCCATAAGTGAATCAACACTTTTGTTCTTAAGTATAAAAAAAAAGTTCCTTTATCATGAATTGTTGTTTTTGTTTTAACATTTTATAAGTAAAAAATAAACGTTTTTATTTTTGGAAATTTATTCGACTATTCTTATTTAATTTTCTCGCTATCCTAAAAAAAATGAATTATTTCAGTGGTGTTTACTCACTTTTGGCGCTCAGTGTATATATAAAAACACTAATGAATTTTTATTTGTCATTAGGTGGGAGGTTGGATAATGTCTGGTAATGTGAGGATCGAAGGTTCAATTAACAACAGAATCTAAGCTGTTACATGACACTTATTAATCGTTATTTACGATGGAGGTGCATGATTCCATTGTGACACTTAAGGCAGCATATAATAGAATAATAAACATTATAGAAAAAGGGCTAAGATTTCCTGAAGATCTGTTTGATGATAGTTTTTGATGGTACTGCAAATAATATCGGTCGATAATACGGCTGTCTTCCAAAATGTATCAATACAAAGTTTGTATACAGTTCTAAAGACTACGATATATAAACTATGTAGATATGCAAACAAACCAAACAATGCATCAACTATAAATCCGATGCCTGATTGCTTTTTGACTGCGTTAAAAATACACATTGACGATGTTTTGAAATAGTATACATTGTATATATTTTGTACAGCGGCTTTATGGAACACTATACATTGTTCAAACACAAAGCAACCGACATTTTGGAAGGCAGCCTACATATGTATGTACAGTGCACGCGCGCTAATGTGAACACCGCTTAATGTGAACAATATTTTTGCTTCAGTGACTACTCTAAAAGATGAAAAAATGTAAAAAGCCTTATAATTTTAACAGAATTCTTTTTTTTTTAATTTGAAACGTTAAAATTCTATGTTTATTGGTTGCGGGAATGCCCGTTTTAGGTGTACATATATATTTATGTGTTAATTGCTATTTAGATACTGTGAAGAAAGTTTGTGAAGATTAAATTATAAAATGTGTTCTAAAAAAATTCTAAGAAAATAAAAAAATTCCTAAATAATGATTTTTGTTTAAAAGATGGTATAATTCTGTTTTAAAATTTTCGGTATTCGGAAATGGTTTTATTTAGTTCACATTAGCGAGCGTGCACTGTATGCCGTTTCCTTAAGTGAGCAGTCTCCGGGTTAAGATTTCGCTTTATTCGAAACGCGACAAAACTATTTTGAGATTCTAATGAAGACATGGGATTTGATATCACGCTTAGGCACGAGATCGCTTAAATCATTTAGAAAGTTTTGAAATACAAATCCTGAAAATTCTTTTTAAATTTAAACTATTGTTGCAATTACTAATGATTCTATCTAAAAATTGTTTTTACAAATTATTTTATTTATTATTTAAACTATAACAATCCCCCCCCAATCCCCTTGATTTCATTTCTTTTCATTTTATTCACACACAAGCTCTAAATAAGTTCAATTAATAAAGCATACTTTAAGGCTGACTAATTTAAATATTAACAAAAAATTTACAAGAAATCTCTTTAAAAAAAAACGTCCAAAATGGTAACAAAACTTTTATTATTAAAAAAAAGACTACAAATTGTTTATAACTATTACAATATTTGTTGTATACATTATTAGTAAAATATTAAGTAAAAACAAAAACAAAAACAAAAACAGAAGCCTCCTTGTTAAACAAATACTGCCTAAATAATATATCCCACTAATAATACCAAAAAAAAAAAAAAAATAAACAATTATTTTGTGTTCCTTTGACTCTGTTAAGATTGCATTTAAAACGAAAAAACGAAAAAACAAACAAACAAACAAACAAAACCATTAGAAATGTTCAAAACTTTTTTTAAAATAATCCAAAAGCCTAGATAAATATGTATTTAAAAACACTCATAAACACAATGAATTTTAAATTAAATTAAATTAAATTAAACATACAAACAACATACATACATTCATAATTAAATTGCATACATATAAAAGAAAAGTAAAAATCAAATCAAAATATACATACGTTTAGAAAGAAAAAAAGTTTAAAAAGAAAAGCAAACGAATATAGAATTTAAATTCTCCACCAAAAGGCCTATGATTAGGACTGAGATAAAGAATTTTTTTTTAAGAATTTCAAAGAAATTATAACAAGATCCTCTAACACATAATACCCCCCTTTCCTTTGTAGCACACATCCCATTAGTAATAAGTCCACTAGCTAGTGTGGTAATGTTGGAAATTCGAATTTTTCTATTAAGAGCTTTGAAACTAGAACCCTATTACAGCCCAGTGGAAGCCGTTAACCCCAAAAGGACAGACACACGTAGGTCAAGTGATACCACAGGACAAAGCCAAATGGATGTTGTTAATTGGGGTATTTCACCATTAAGCGATCGGTAATTTGCAGACCATCACGGAATCCTTCACATATTTTGTTCCAGTCAATAGCAGGTTTGAAGTCGCCGTAGCCTAGTAGGTAGGGTGTTAACTTATTAGACGAAAAGCCAGTGTTCGAGCCCCAGGCCAGACATCAAGACAAAATACAAAAAGTATTTCTTCGGCGAGTTCCTCTCTCAGCAGATTTCTGGCAAAAACTCTGGGAGAGTAAATAAAATTGCCATGAAAAAGTTTCTCAAAAATCTGTCGTTCGGAGTCGACTTTAAAGTGTAGGTCCCACCACTCATGTATAAAATTAACACACACAACATAAGTGGCGTGTAAAACTAGGACGTTGTACAATGGGTCAATTCGACCTCTGGGTACTATACTTGTCTTAATTGACAAGTACACGTCCTCTAACCTAGTCGTTGAAGGTTAAAAATTTAAACCTTAAAGTTTCCTTTCTTAAGTTCAATGCATTGACTAGTAGAAACAAAGTAACACTAGTTCGATTGCCATAATATTCGTAATAATTGTGCAAATCCCTGTGATGGCACTTTAAGACTAGATTTACTAGTGACTTGTGAGAAAGACCTTAGTTTTTGTACTTCAATTGAAGAAAAAATTCCCCAACTTTTATAGAATTTCTAATTCTGCCCCATTTTAAATGTTTTTTTTTTATTTCTAATTGCACCTTTTTTGGTGGGGGATTTACACACAGTAAAAATAAAAAAAATCATAACGAATCACTCATAAAAAAAATTTTAATTAAATTTAATTATTTAAATTAAAAAAAAAACATTCAACAACAACAAAAAAGCAAGAGTCTGATATAAAAAATGCCTTTAAAAGTGTTTTTACGGTATGAAAAAATAAAATAATTAAAAATAATAATAAAAATTAAAATTAAATTTAAAAAAAAAAAAAACATTTAAAAATATTAAAAAAAAAGATTTAACAAAAAAATTAAAATATTTAATATTAATTAAATGTAAAGCAGTTAATTTATTAATATAGACATAAGAAACATACACACACAGAAAATAATTGTATTTAATTATTATTAAAAAAAATAAAACCAAAAAACAAAACAAAATTAAAATAAAATTAAAATAATTAATAAAAAATTATTAAGATAAAATAAAAAGTAAACATACATGGCACACACTTATTTAAAAGGAAAAACAAAAAATAAAACAAAAACAATTTAAGTTGTAGGAAAAATTAAAAAAAAAAATAAAATAAACATTAAATAAACATATAAAAAACAACAATTAAATAAGAATAAATAAAATAAAATAAGAAATAAATAAATAAATATTTTTGCACTTGAAAAAAACTGCATTAGATTTAAGCCATAATTTAAAAAAAAAATGTAGAAAGAAAAAAATTTTAAAAAATGTACACATGCCCTGAAACCACACTCCACACCACACGCCACTGCCATTAAATCAATAGCAAAAGATCATAACATACTTGTAAATCACCTTAAATTCAATATGAGGAAATCAAAAACGATATTAAAATTCTATTACAAAACTTATGAGCATTTAATTGCCTGAATTAAAAAAATTACACCATTTCCAATAATGAATTTTATTTAAATTCTGTTAAGATATTATTTTTTTTTTCTACCTAAAATATACGGTTCAAATAAGATTTCAAATGTTGCCCACTTTCAGGAGACCTTCCGGAGTAGAGATACAATAACACAGGACATATCCCGAAACTTTGGACAACATAAACATTAGAAGATCTTAGACATACACACAGACAGCGATCCTTATGATTTTTATTTCAACCTCCCATAAATAAAGAAGGATTGAAATGAATTGAAATTTCCCTTTATAATTTATAATTTCATTATACACCCTTATACTATGTTCAGGCATACACTTTTATTGAGTAAATATTCGGTTTATTGAGTACCAATATTTTAAGTGTTTAGACATAACAATATACACAGTTCAGCTGCTTATTCAATATTCATTTGACAGTCTGGTAAACAAACCAGCTGGTAGTTTCAACAACATTGTTTTTTTTGTTTGTCGTTGTTGATATCAATTTTTTTTTTGTTTTTCTCTTTTGTTTGACGTTGTTGACATTTGAGTTGTCAAATATCAATCGAAAGTATTCGGAAAATTGTAATATGCTCACTGAACCTACTTATGCTGCGTGCTGTATTTCAAGTTTTACTCAATATTATAACAATTTATGAATTTATTGAGCAATAATTAATTGATATTTTATATGAAATATTGAGCTCAATAATGCCGTTTATTGCGATTTACTCAATATAAGTGCATGTCTGAAGATAGTATTACACCCTTTCCAAATATATTTTAAATATTTTAAACAATCAGAATAGAATGCGGTAGAAGGGAGGGGCAGCTTCAAGCTTACTTGAGTACAGCAAACGGCTTAACATCAATCAAGCCGTTAACCAAGAACGTTACCAAAGAATTTGAATACGTGTCGATCAGTATTATCGTATATCAATGAGCTTTCATTTGGAGCTTTCTCGGGCTTCAGACACCTCTACCGTGGTACGAGTCTTTGGACACGTGTCGGTTAGGGCATCAGTAGCGTCAGCTATAAGTTTGTTTTAATGCGATTATTTTGGATATGATTTATTTATGTGTGCTTAGCTCGTTCAGAGTAATCGTCATCATTGCGGTGGACAACCAAACATGTCTTATGATTAATTAGTCATACATACATAACTGGTCATTACAACCCTTTAGTCAGGATTACGACCTAGTTTCTCACATCTCTTAAGTTGTGTATGTTAATTTTTATACATGGGCGGCGGGACCTACAGTTTAAAGTCGATTCCGAACGGCAGAGTTTTGAGAAACTTTTCCATGGCAATTTTTATTTACTCTCAGAGTTTTTGCCAGAAATCTGCTGAGGAAATCGCCGAAGAAATACTTTTTGTATTTTGTTTTTTGATGTCTGGCCTAGGGCTCGAACCCTGGCTTTACGCCTAGTAAGCCAACACACTACCTACTAGACTATGGCGACTTCTAATGATTAATCAGAATAAAACCAAAAATATTCACCACTGGCGAGGAGGACCTTCAGAATCAAACAAAAAATATTCACCGCTGGTGAGAATTTTCAAAATAATACCATAAATATTCACCACGGATTAGGACCTTGGGTTTTAAAACAAAAACGTGAATGGAAACAGGGAAAATAAATGGTTTTAGAAAAATTCGAATTGGCACAATTCCAATTTATCCACGTTTTAAATGCAATAAGTTGCCCAAATAATGACTTCAGTTACAATAAAATTCTTTCAATTACACAACCAATGTAAATATAAGCTAACATTGAATAGAATATCTTAAAATCGGTTTGATAGTATGGGTTAGGAACAGAGATCAGCAATGAATCGCTTTTTCGCTACTCATAAGTACTCATGAAATTTTGAGTATGAGTGAGTCAACAATATTGAAATCCAACTACTCTGATTCATTCGTACTCAATACAACAAGTTGCAATGAGTATGAGTACAACGTTGACATCAAACTCATAACATTCGAACTCTGTTTGATTCATACGCCTACTCATTCAGATTCATAAGTTTAGAAAAATACTTATAATATGTACTCATAAATGATTCGAGTGATTCGAATCATTCGTCAAAATTTACAGTCTTAGTTGTTGTTGCATTTACAAAGAAAGAAGAAAGACACATAAACAAAAAAGACAAAGACAGCAAGCAGAGCAAACACTTAGCCTCCTAGTGAGTATTGTAGTGTTCGTACGCGAATCATACTTATTTTGTGATTCGTGTATACGATGAGTCATGGAGAGTCGAAATCAATAACATCATACATGTTGTTTTAGTATGAATATGATGAGTATTTCAAACTTTGTATATGAGTAGTATGAGTATGACATTAAAATAAGTATGAATGCGTATAAGTATCAGAAATTATAAGTATATTCGAATCTACTCATCGTTTTGAATACGCATTGCTGTCCTCTGGTTAGGAACCTATTTTCACTCGATTAAATTCTGTCTGTATTTTGATTACAAGATATACACCAATTGCTTTAGATGCCAAATAACAAAGAACGGTTTTTAATACATTATAGTTGACTAAACATCATTTGAAATAGTCAAAATATTTTTAAAATTAAAAAATTTATGTACTCACCGAACTTTTTCAGCCTGCTGTTATTTCTTTCTGACTGGTTACAGATTCAAATGAAAAAAATCATAATAATGATCCAGAAAGAGTCTTTAGGTAAACTCAAGCCAATGTTTATTAATCTGGAAATATACAACAACAATAATAATGATAAATAAATAAATAAATAACAAATAAACTAAAATGCAACACAAAACAAAAAATATACAAATGAAAAGGAATCAGCAGGCGCACTATGTGACATTTTGCCTGAAAACCTGGCCAAAATTAATAGAAGTGTTTTATGAGTTAATGGCTGGAATTTGTTGATAGTGTTAGTAATAATTAGGCCCAAGGATGAACCCAACTGATTTTGGTTCAAATCGGTCCGTGATTTCGCCTAGCCCCCATACAAATTCCCCTCGAAATTGCACTTATTTGCACATAATTATGGTAATTATGCAACAATCATGATAAAATTAAAAATAAATCAGTTCTGTGTACTAAGAAATCATGGTGTAAAGTTTGGTGGAAATCGGATCACATTTGACCCTGGTCCCCATTTAAAGTCCCCTTTAGAAATTCACGTTTGCGCTTATAAATGGCTTAAAAACATCGGTATCGCGATGAAATTCGGTATGAACGTGTATTTTGTAAATCTAAATCATATTACCAAATTTTGTTATGGTCGGTCAATAATTGCCCTTTGGTCCAAAATAGGGCCCCTTAAGAAAATATGTTTAGCAATTATAATTGGCTTAAAAATGTTATTACCTCGATGAAATTCGACATGAACATGTTTAATATGAATGTGAATCATTTATGATCACATTTTATTATGATCGGATCATAAGTGCCCCTAGGTACCACATACGGCCCATTAAGAAAATCAAACATACATCTCATATTGTTATAATAGTCGATATACATACATATGTAATTAAGTTTTTAAACTTCTATGATAATTAATATTTATGGATATTATTTATTTTACATTATTTAATACTTAACTTAAAAATACTTAAAAAGTGAAACTAAATAAAGGGTGTTTTTTATATAAGTATAGAACTTTAAGTTGCAATAAAACAACGATGGATTATTCGATTGGCATGAATTTTATTTATCCGAAAGATAATCTTGTGGCATTACATTTTAAATATGATTTCTGGCATATGACCGACACGGCTGGCGCGGATGTAGTCCAATCTGGACGTCCAATTTTCGATGACTTTTTCCAACATTTGTGGCCATATATCGGCAATAATACGGCGAATGTTGTCTTCCAAATGGTCAAGCTTTTGTGGCTTTACCGCATAGACCAATGACTTTACATAGCCCCACAGAAAGTAGTCTAGCGGTGTTAAATCACAAGATCTTGGAGGCCAATTCACAGGTCCAAAACGTGAAATTAGGCGGCCACCAAACGTGTCTTTCAATAAATCTATTGTGGCACGAGCTGTGTGACATGTTGCGCCGTCTTGTTGAAACCACATCTCCTGGACCATCTCATGGTTATTCAAAAAGTTAGTAATCATGGCTCTATACCGATCACCATTGACTGTAACGTTCTGGCCACCATCGTTTTTGAAAAAGTACGGACCAATGATTCCACCAGCCCATAAAGCGCACCAAACAGTCAGTTTTTCTGGATGTAACGGTGTTTCCACATACACGTTGTTCAGGCGTGAGTCTATTCATGATGAATTGCCAAACCAAACTGAGAATAAATCACTTGACAGCTGTTAAATCGGTCGCCATCTTGAAAAGTAATGCCAACTTAAAGTTCTATACCTCTATAAAAAACACCCTTTACAATCGTTAAAATCGTTATCATTTTCATCATCAATGTCAGGAAGGAGTAATTTAATAGTATCTGATGAAATGAATGCTTTTCTATTCCTTCGCGATTTTTGTGTACTGCAGCTTATAAAACGGTCACTGCATAAAAGTAACCTATTCAGGACATCTCGATTGGTATCGCTTCTACTAAATTTCCTCGCATAATTCGTACGCCATATGGCTTTATTGCCTATGGCTTTATTACACTGCGTCTAAAATTTTTAATTTTTCAAAAAAAAAAAATTTTTTTAAAAAAATCGCCAAAAATAATTGCGCAAATTTGCGCAAACTTTTCTTTTTTGTTTCGGAATATAGAGAGTTCATATTTTCTTGTGGTATATAACATATTAAACTACTAAAAACTACTTTCACCTTTAAAATCCTTATCTTTTTTCGGGGTAGGGTAAAAAAATGTGAAATTTTTATTATTTTTAAATTTTCAACGAATAAATTTAACATTAATATATGAGATATATACATAAAAAAAAAACTGAAAGTAGCAGTTGTTCATACCTTTCAAATAAAAAATAAATCAACATAAAACCTCTATTCGTTTAGCCACAAAAATATATCATATAAACCTATTAAAATTTCAAAAAAACACCAAAAACGCATTTAATTTTCTTCACTTTCCTGACTTTGACATCGTCTCAAGGCTACAAATCTCAACTTAAAGTCTTGAAAATTCACTATATAATGCAGAATTTTGTTGTCTATTGAATTGCATACTCAGTTTCTTAAATTTCTTTAAATTCATTTTTGCCTTTTTGGCCAGTTTTCAGGGTAAATGCCACATAGTGAGGCGTTCACAAAGTTTGTTGTCTAAGTCTTTTGTTGTGTCCTGTTAAGGAACTAAAAAACATAGGCCCCTCTGCAGAGGCATGGTTTTAAGCAAAGTTAAATAAATTTTTAATCCTTTGGCGGTCATCCAAAATTTTAGGAGGCCTTCCTTCGTGGGACACTTGCTGTATCTCCGTTATTTGGCAAGATACGAAAATTTATGACGTGTATACACGTCATGTCCCCCCCAGAAACCCTTGTTATGACGCCTATAGACGTCAGTGTCTGTCAAAGGGTTAAGGAAGTTAAAAAAAAACGAAATTCTATTTTCAAATATTCATAGCAGGGCATATCTATGACTGCCCTGATTACAAGTATACTCCAACTAAAAAAATTAAAGCCTTGTGTGCTAAGCTCGCTTAATTGTCTCTCCTTCAAACTAGAGAGACAGCTAGTGGCAGGGTTAATGTACATACATAGTTAGTTAAGCCCTTGCCTATGGATATGCTGCAATATTTGAAAGCCATGGAAGATTTGATTTTAAGGTTGCAATTGAAGACTTCTGGCCAGATGTGCAATCCGTGGAGGTCTACAATATTAGAAATTCATAAACATATTCGGATTGACTATGTAGGTAGAAGTGGAAGTGGAAGTGGCTGTCCCCTCGATGGAGTCATGAACGGACACACTTAGGCCGCACACTGGGCCCATTGTGATTGACGTGATTCTTTATAATTTTCTCAATAGAAGATTTGGTTTTAGGATTGTAATTAGAGACTCTCGTTTTTACAATCTGGCATTTTCAAGTAATTTCCTAGACGTTTGCACCGATGGTTGTGAAATATATACAAGCGGTTCTAACCTTACAAATATCGTCCAAGGTGTCTGACCACTATAGGCGAATACCATGGTCATATTGAAAGCTGTACAATGCTTGTTGAGTCATTGGTTTTTCCATGAAAATTATCTGATTATGTGGCCAAGTCCAACTCGAGGGAACAGGTTGCAAAAATTGGGAAAACGAACGAAATTACGAACATGTTACCGAACATGTTGTTCCAATATACTCCGGTGGTTGTACAAAAAGGTTCACCTTTATTGGCAACAAATAGGTCCGTGCAGTATTGTTATTATACTATGTTCAGACATGCACTTATATTGAGTAAATCGCAATAAACGGCATTATTGAACTCAATATTTCATATAAAATGTCAATTAATTATTGCTCAATAAATTCATAAATTGTTATAATATTGAGTAAAACTTGAAATACAGCACTGTCATAAGTACGTTCAGTGTGCATATTACAATTTTCCGTATACATTCTATTGATATTTGACAACGACAAAAAAAAAAACAATGTTGTTGAAACAACCAGCTGTTTTGTTTACCAGACTGTCAAATGAATATTGAATAAGCAGCTGAACTGCGTATATTGTTATGTCTAAACACTTAAAATATTGGTAATCAATAAACCGAATATTGACTCAATAAAAGTGCGAGTCTGAACATAGTATTAGAGTCAGATGAGCTGGTCTGGATAACAAAGCTATTAATTGCTATTAATTGTCATCTTGTATTGAATTAGCACTATTACTGGAAGGCATATTTCTGCAGATGTTATTGTGGATCTAGGTAGAAAAAGAAAAGGTATGGCATGAAGAGGCAGAGGTTCTTGTCCTTTTATCTTCATTTGTCTTCGTTTGAACTCACTCAAAAAAGACTACCACAATATAGAGATGAGTTCTTCTGGGCTTGAGTATTGGGTGAATATTGAGTAACACATTAGAAGTCGCCGTAGTCTACTAGATAGTGTGTTGGCTTATTAGACGAGAGTTCGCTGTTGTTGTTGTTGTAACAGCTCTGCTGCTGTCTCCGGAAGTGTTTCCCTTGTGAAAAAACTTCTCAGCTTTCGCTGTGTTGACAATCCTTGGCCGATGAGTAATCGGGTCGTTCCGCATCCGATTGTTCGTGGTTCAAACTGCTGCGCGAACAAACGCCTTATAACAAAATGAACTTCATCTCAGCAGTATTCAAACAAAAAATTTCTGAGCTTAAATAAAATTGCTAGGAAAAGTTTTTAAAATCTATCAGTCAGAGCCGAAGATAAAATAAATAAAGGTCCCCCGCCAATCACAGACAACATTGGGAGCGCTGTGAGTAGCTAGAGGATTGTAAAGATCAGTGAAGAAAGTAATTAAGTATCACAATACAGCTAACCTCTGCCCAAGATAGGACCTTACAACTTAAGGAGGGTCTTTCACTTAATCTTACGTAAAATGAGGACTACAATGTCAATGCAATACCCATAGGAGGTGCAATAAAATACAAGATAGGACCTTACCCCTTAAGGAGGGTCTTTCACTTAATCTTACGTCAGATGAGGACTACAACATCAATGTAATGCACATAGGAGGTGCAATAAATTACAAGATAGGACCCAAGATAGGACCTTACCCCTTAAGGAGGGTCATTCACTTAATCTTACGTCAGATGAGGACTACAACATCAATGTAATGCACATAGGAGGTGCAATAAATTAAAAGATAGGACCCAAGATAGGACCTTACCCCTTAAGGAGGGTCATTCACTTAATCTTACGTCAGATGAGGACTACAACATCAATGTAATGCACATAGGAGGTGCAATAAAATACAAGATAGGACCCAAGATAGGACCTTACCCCTTAAGGAGGGTCTTTTACTTAATCTTATGTAAGATGAGGACTACAACGTCAATGTAATGCCCATAGGAGGTGCAATAAAATGCAAATTTTTGAATGAATTTTAATAAAGTTATTGAATAATCCTTGTATTGTTTTCATGGAAGTAAAATTGTAAATAGAATGTAATTAATGTACTATATTCATAAATGTTTTATGTTGTTTTTTTTCAAATATTATTTTCATTATTAACTTCATAATTATCACCATAAAGTGCGTCAAATATTCGGAAAATTTAAAATTTAATATACTTTTTGAAATAAAAAAAAAAGTTATTAAATATAGAGTTATTAAGACATCTTTATGCATAAATACATACATACATTTAAACATACATATAAATAAATTTATGCATATATATATATTCATACAATACATATTCATATATAAATAAAATTATAGTTTTAATCATAAAAAAAAAATTGTTCTTTTTAATGAAATATCACAAGAAAAACAAACAAAATCACAAATAATGAAAGAAAACTAATGTAAATATTTCTGGATTTCCTTCACAACCACATCATCTATTAGGTTCATTGCAATGAGAAAAATTAAATCATTTTAAGGAACATTCATTCTAATAAACCGTACATACATGCATACATAAAAAATGTAATAAAAAAGGAAGAGAAAAATATTTAAAATAATACGAATTTAATTCATAAATTTTAGTTAGAAAAATTTATTTTGTTTTAATTAAAAAAATAAAAAAAATAAAAAAAATAAAAAAATTAAAAGAAAAATATAAAATAAAAAAAATAAATTAAAAAATAAAATCTTAAACATTTATTACATACATAAATTATATATAATTAAATATAAAATAAAAATTAAATATAAAATAAATTATATATAATTAAATAATAAAAAAAGACGAAGAAGATGAAGAAAAAAATCTGCATTTAATTATAAAGGAAAGGAAAATTTCTATTTAACAGTTAAAAATCTATGCACTTCATAATATGAAATTTATGTATATGAGAGTATTTAAACCCAAAAAAAAATACAATTTCATAAAAAAAAAAATCAAATAGTTTACATAAAAATAACATTTAAAAATATATTAACACAATAATTAAGAAAAGAAATATAATAAATTTATATAATGTTCTTAATTTTATAAAACCAAAAACAAACAACTATGTTTCCCTAATTATTAAAAACAAAAT
The DNA here is from genome assembly GCA_958299815.1 of Sarcophaga carnaria. Taxonomy (NCBI): domain Eukaryota; kingdom Metazoa; phylum Arthropoda; class Insecta; order Diptera; family Sarcophagidae; genus Sarcophaga; species Sarcophaga carnaria. The sequence goes on along the minus strand of OY283149.1, from coordinate 13,445,191 downwards.
TTTTAATTGTAACTCAAAAATTGGTGCTTAAAAAATACAATACAATATAATATAATAATAAAAAAAAACAATTAAAAATAATAATAATAAAAAAAAATACACTCAGTCTAGCTCGACTCTATGTTATCCTAACCCTTATAATACAATATATACCAAATACCTACAAACATATTTATTTTGTTAATGGACAAGAACTAATATTGCCATGTAGATCAGATTAAAAGCCTGGTTATTTAAAAGTAAATTAAGGCCTATGCAAGAAATTGAAATTTTATTTCACAACTTACTGCGCCATGTACAAAAAATGTAATTTCAAATCGTAACTTTTAAAATGAGACGATTTACCTAAGAATTGAATTGCCAGGGGATACAAAGCTCCTCTACTTCCTAGTGTAAAGGCTTAAGCCCACTTCACACGGTAATACTTTACGTACGTAAAGTCTAATGAAAAAGTAAAATGAAATTCCATCCGTATGATGTATATTTTTTACGTTTACATGATCGGTATAAGACAATAACAAAGTAAAATAAAAACAACTGTTAAACTTTTTTCTATGTGTTTACATAAAAATACATCCCTGATCTAATGCGACTTGCTTGTTTTTTGAATCATTAAAAAAAATGAAGAGAGCCATACGACTGTCAAACTCTTCATCCGTATTTTCTCTCAATGTGTGATTCTTGTGACTCTTCTACACAATATTTTGACAGATCACATTACTTGTGGGACCGTGTAAAGTAGGCTTTAATAGCTTATAGTTGTGTGTTCCCAAATGTACGACTTGACAATACACGGACCAAAGAATCATGACGGAATTAGGAGCTTTCAGGATTATGTAATGCAACTAGGTCGCCGTCGGCTAGTTGGTAGTGTGTTGGCTTATTAGACATAAAGCCAGGGTTCAAACCCCAAGCCAGACATAAAAAAAAAATACAAAAAATATTTCTACGGCGACTTCCTCTCAGCAGATTTCTGGCAAAAACTCTGAGTAAATAAAAATTGCCATGAAAAGTTTCTTTAAAAAATCTGTCGATCGGAGTCGACTTTAAACTGTAGGTCCCACCACTCATGTATAAAATTAACACGCACTACATAAGTGGTGTGAGAAACTAGGACGTTGTACAATGGGTCAATTCGACCTTCGGGTACTGTACTTGTCTTAATTAGCAAATACACGTCCTCTAACCTAACCTAACCCAAGGCCTATCCCCGAAATTAAAGTTTTTATAGATTTTGTGGTAAAAAATTTTTTTTCACAACTTAATGCGCCATGTACTGAAAATGGCATTTCAATTCGTAACTTTTAAAATTAGTCGATTTACCTAAGAATTGAATTGCCAGTGGATACAAAACTCCACTTGTATTATTTTGCGCTACTTTCTAGTGCATCTTTATTGTAAAGGCTTAGCAGCTAATAGTTGTGAGTTTCCCTGTACAACTGGACAATACACGGACCAAAGAATCATGACGGAACTAATTCCTAAGAGCTTTCAGAATTATGTGATACAACTAGGGATGCGAACGATGTTTTACTCATAAACTTTCGATGTTAACATCGATGTTTTGCTGGACGATATATCGGCGATGCATCAGCATTTAATTGACGTTACATCGGCATTCGAATTGAGAAACTTCTAAATGGTTTATTGCAAAACACATGCTGAAAAAGTGCAATCTAAGGCTATAGTGCAGTCTAATGCAAGGCCCAGATCTCCTTTTAATATAATTTCCCAACAAATGTTTTCACTGCTTCAAATCCCCTTGATTTGAGAAGTCTTTGACTCCCTTTCGTTGAGCACATCTTTCCTTTCCAAGTTGATTTGAGCACATCTTTCAATGGCAGAGACTTCCACTTGGAGGATAGCCACCTAAGAGTTTCCGCATGGGCTCATAATAGGACGTGTTTTTTATAGAGGTATAGAACTTTAAGTTGCAATAAAACAACGATGGATTATTCGATTGACATGAATTTTATTTATCCGAAAGATAATCTTGTGGCATTACATTTTAAATATAATTTCTGGCATATGACCGCCACGGCTGGCGCGGATGTAGTCCAATTTGGACGTCCAATTTTCGATGAATTTTTCCAACATTTGTGGCCGTATATCGGCAATAATACGGCGAATGTTGTCTTCCAAATTGTCAAGTATTTGTGGCTTTACCGCATAGACCAATGACTTTACATAGCCCCACAGAAAGTAGTCTAGCGGTGTTAAATCACAAGATCTTGGAGGCCAATTCACAGGTCCAAAACGTAAAATTAGGCGGTCACACCAAACGTGTCTTTCAATAAATCTATTGTGGCACGAGCTGTGTGACATGTTGCGCCGTCTTGTTGAAACCACATGTCCTGGACATCATGGTTATTCAATTCAGGAATAAAAAAGTTAGTAATCACGGCTCTATACCGATCACCATTGACTGTAACGTTCTGGCCACCATCGTTTTTGAAAAAGTACGGACCAATGATTCCACTAGCCCATAATGCGCACCAAACAGTCAGTTTTTCTGGATGTAACGGTATTTCCACATACACTTGAGGATTACCTTCACTCCAAATGCCATTCAACCCGAAGTGCGCTTCATCGCTAAACACGATTTTGTCGACGATAAAATGGACGTAGTGCGCGATACGTTTTTCGCACAGAACCATTATTTTCGAAATAAAATTACACTATTTGCAAGCGTTGTTCAGGCATGAGTCTATTCATGATGAATTGCCAAACCAACCTGAGAATAAATCACTTGACAGCTGTTAAATCGGTCGCCATCTTGAAAAGTAATGCCAACTTAAAGTTCTATACCTCTATAAAAAACATCATTTATTTCATTCTGAATGCTTTCTGATTACTCCATTAATTTTTCTTACAAAGTCTCTTGGCAAAGTACTTCTCAAAATTAGAGTCTATTGATTTTGTCCTTGTCCTTTAGTTCCTTGGGTTACAAAATCGCCTAATGAATTTCAGGATAAAAATGTATCGCATCAACCTAACCATAGAATCCATAAAGTTTCGTCTTCACTACACTGTGCAGAAGACTTAAATCCAAAAACAGCGCTACTGAAGGACTGTTTCTCATTGGCCCTATTATGCCAATAACAGTAGTCTTGTCCAAGTACATTTGAGCTGTTTTTAGATTTGGACTATCTGTCCGGACAATCGCCCAATTCGTTACTATTGGTTTAACCATTATGGTATACATCGAGTGCATAATTCATGAATTCCTTCTCCATGTTTTAGATTAGGTTTGGTTAGAGGACGTGTACTTGTCAATTAAGACAAGTACAGTACCCTGAGGTTGAATTGACCCATTGTACAACGTCCTAGTTTCTCATACCACTTATGTTGTGTATGTTAATTTTTTTTATACATGAGTGGTGGGACCTACAGTTTAAAGTTGACTCCGAACGACAGATTTTTGAGAAACTTTTTCATGACAATTTTATTTACTCCCAGAGGTTTTGCCAGAAATCTGCTGAGGGGAAGTCGCCGAAGAAATACTTTTACGTCTAATAAGTCAACACACTACCTACTAGACTACGGCGACTTCTCCATGTTTTTTCTGCCAGACTTTTGCGCACCATTATGACATATCTGGCCTTTCCAGAGATGCTCTCTATACGAGTCCTCCATACCAGTTTACTATCCAGTGTTATCCCCAGATATTTACTTTCATTTCATGTGATATTTTCTCAACCTGAAGACGAATATTTTTTGTCCATTTAGGATATTTGGGATATTTTGTCAACCTGAAGTCGAATATTTTTCCAGTTAGGAAATTTTTTTTCTTGTAAATTGTGATGTTGAACGTTGTGATGTTGTTCGTATTTATGGCCCATTATCATGCTCCAACGACTTACACAGGGAATCTCTTCAAATTTGTCTTTAGCCGTTAAGACTATATCATCTCTATATTCTTGGCAGTCAATACTAGTCTTATACTATGTTCAGACTCGCACTTTTATTGAGTCAATATTCGGTTTATTGATTACCAATATTTTAAGTGTTTAGACATAACAATATACGCAGTTCAGCTGCTTATTCAATATTCATTTGACAGCTGGTAAACAAAACAGCTGGTTGTTTCAACAACATTGTTTTTTTTTTGTCGTTGTCAAATATCAATAGAATGTATACGGAAAATTGTAATATGCTCACTGAGCGTACTTATGACAGTGCTGTATTTCAAGTTTTACTCAATATTATAACAATTTATGAATTTATTGAGCAATAATTAATTGACATTTTATATGAAATATTGAGCTCAATAATGACGTTTATTGCGATTTACTCAATATAAGTGCATGTCTGAACATAGTGTTAGATAGTTTTGTTAAGAGTTCATCCATGAGAAGGCTACACATTAGTGGGAGCCTGAGAGCATCGACTACTTGTATCGATCCTTATTATCTCGTTGCCTGCCTATGTTTCCGCAAATCGAGTGTCAAGTCAACAAATTTTCAATAGGCCATTTTTATCCCTATACCACGTTGACTGCCACACGCTTTTACAGTAAAATCTTCTTTAGGCCATATGCGTACCACTGTACGCAAGTAGTTAAATAAGCGTCACCCCAATATGTGTGACGCGGCAGTCAAAATGTTAAAACACCCCCTAAATTAATATAAATCAGTTAATATGGCAACATTAGCTGATGTTCATATAACTTTAAATGAATCTGTGGCATGCCTAAATTGTTTATTTCTTTATTTAAACTTTAAAAGTCTAACATTCAACATTAAGGATTGAAGATAATGTTAAAAAAAAAAAAACGAAAATTAATTGTATTATAGCTAAAATTAAAATAAAAAAAAAAGAACAAATAGAAAACCTTTCGAAGAAATCCTAAACAATTAAAAATTATTTTTAAAGAAATTAATTCTAAAAAAAAAAAAAACCCCCCAAATGAAACCCTAGTAAATAATGAATGAATGAATGAAAATTTTTTGCAATTAATTGTTGTTTCTGATTTTAGTTTTATATTTAAAAGAAAAATAAAATAAAAAATACTGATTGTTAAGAAAAGAAAAAAAGAAGTAAATTATTATAAAAATTATATACAAAAATAAAAAATAAAAAAAAAACAAAAGAATTAAATCAAATAATTATTTGAATTATATATAGTAGAAGAAAAAAGAAAAGAAAAAAAAAAGAATTATTTATAAGTTTTATTAATTTATTTATTATGTATTACGAAACAAAAAAAAAAATAATGAAAAAAAAAGAATGACTATATTTAATTGTTATTGAGTTTTTAAACCAAAAGAAAATTAAAAAAAAAATTTTAAAAAATCGAAAAAAAAATATTTTATTAATTAATGAATTTATTAAAAAAAAAAAAGAAAACATTGAAGAAAACGAAATTTAATTATTAAACACTTTTTGTTTAAAATATACAAAAAAAAAACAACAAGAAAAATTAAAAGAAAGAGAATTAAAAAATATAAAAAAAAACTTTAAAAAATATTTACAAAATTTTTTTCTTTGAAAATTTTTTTTAATGAAATTGAATAAAAAAAAACAATATTATTAATATAAGAACGTATATAAAAATTATTATAAAAACGCTATATACACCTTGTATTAACTATAAAAAAATTATATATAAATAATATTAAAAGTAAAAAAATAATAATAATAACAAAGAATACAACACTGTAAAACCATTATTTACCGAAATAAAGAAAATAAAATTAAAAAAAAAAATAATTATTAAAATGGAAAAAGAACAAGAACAACAGAAATAATAATAATTTAAAAAAAATAACAATAAAATTATTAAAAGAAAACTAATAAATATTTAATAAAAAAAAAAAGTAAATTCTTTAAATTGTTTTTATTGACATAAAAGGGCGGGTATTGCCCCTTCAAGATCGAATACAATTTACTTAACCCATTTGTACAATGGGTCAATTAGATGTGTGTGAAGATAAATTCAAATTTACCTAGCAAAGACAAAAACCAAAAATTTTAACAGAGGTAATGTTAAAGCTAACAGAGCAATATTAAGTGGTTAACAGAAAATAGTCAAGGTAGGATTATCGATATTGTGGGCAAATGGGACATGCTGCACATATCCCACTATACACAAATTGTAGCCTAAAGTGCCCTTAATAAAACCCAATAAGTCGTATATCCCAAATAATTTTGGAAACGGAGATATCGGGCTTCACATATACCCTATGTTAACAGTGGCTGGGTAGGATGACGGATGATGGATATTGTGGAAAAATACCTCTATAAAAAACACCCTTTAAATTGTTTTTTCAGCTTCTGTCGCTAGATTATTTAACTATCATCCACATTTTTATGGAAAAAAATTTTTAAGGACAATTTAAGGCTTCTTTTCTCATGGTTAAAAATATTTTCAATCTTTTTTACGAATTTTCGAAAATATGGGCCTGGTGGCGAACGTGCCACTAAGAGAACTGGCCGGTTTCATCCGGAGTTCGGGGTGGTTCAAACCCTTCACTAACGGATCATAGCAAGGGGGCTTACTCCTCCTCGCTAAGTAACACAATGATCCATATGGCCACCGAGCTACCCGCTAACCTAACCTATCCTTGTGTGGGTGGGTTTTACTCATTAGCCCGAAGCAATTTTTCCCACTTCAACAATCAAGTAAGCACTAATCTTTTTTGCTTTGTTCGAGGAACTCTCCAACAAAATATTGAGTTGTTAAACGTAAAACTATTTTGTTTTTTTTTTGTATGTTTATTTATTATTTGCATGTTTATTTATTTATTTCTTAATGAAATTAATTTAAGTTCTTCACAAAAAAATAGATACAAAATGCGGAAAGGTTTAGATAATGTTTTCTACAGCAGATCTTTCCAGAAGATCTCCCTCAATAACTGCTGTTGCCATAACAGTCAATGAAAAATGTAAACAAAATTAAAAGAAGGAAAACAATAATAAAAAAAAAAAACTTAACAAAGAACAAAAATAAAAACTAATTTTGTTGTTTTTTATAAAAAAGAATTCATTTTGAGTCGTTGACTCACAAATAATTAAGCACGTGAGTGAGATTTGTTAATCGTAAAACAAAAATTATAAAAAAAAAAATCAAACGAAACTTATTAAACGTTTGCAAAAATTTTGTGTATGAATACGATTACGGCTGGGGGTACGGCTGCGGGTACGGGTACGGCTGCGGGTACGGGTACGGGACGAGCACGGTTTGTAGAAATCTCGAAAGTGCACAGTGAGCAGTTTGTTTTATAATTTTATGATCAAATTAATGATTTCTTTATTTTATTTTATATTTTTTGCTGTTTGGTTTATAAATATTTCAATTTGTGGTAAATGCTGTGTGTTAATAAATTTATGCATTTAAATAAAACTCAATTAATTTTAAATTAACGCAACCAGCGCAATTCAAATAATTTGATGTTAACGAATTGCTTTTGATGTTACAATAAAGATTTAAAGATCGTTTTATTAGGTTTTGAAGTCACCTTAGTCTAGCCACGGTTCAAACACCAAGCCAGACATCAAAACAAAAATACAAAAAATATTTCTACGGCGACTTTCAGCAGATTTCTGGCAAAAACTCTGAGTGTAAATAAAAATTGCCATGAAAAGTTTCTCAAAAATCTGTAGTTCGGAGTCGACTTTAAGCTGTAGGTCCCGCCACTCATGCATAAAATTAACACACACAAATGGAGTGGTGTCAGAAGCTAGGCCGTAATCCTGACTGAAGGCTTGTAATGGCCAATTATGCATGTTTATTAGGTTTTTCTTCGAGGGCGAGATCACGATTTAATCCCCATTTCGAACATATCCAACAAAACAAAACGGGCGACTTCCTCTCAGCAGATTTCTGGCAAAAACTCTGAGTAAAAAAAAAATTGCCATGAAAAGTTTCTCAAAAATCTGTCGTTTGGAGTCGACTTTTAACTGTAGGTCCCGCCTCTTATGTATAACATTAACACACACATCATAAGTGGTGTGAGAAGCTAGGTCGTAATCCTGACTAAAGGGTTGTAATGACCAATTATGTATGTAAGTCTGTATTTTAAATAAGTATATTTTGAGCCTATAGTCAAAAGACTGGTTGCCGACCTCAGGCTAATTTTGGATAGTCTGATGCATAGCTGAGTTGTGCCTCAAGCCAAAGAATATGGATAAAAAGAGTACGCATCATGTAGAAGTAAAATTTCTTATGGCGGGTCGTAACATTACGACCCGCTCTCACCAAAATCTTTTTAAAAATCATTTCTTGATGAGGGGAGAGGAAGACAGAAGGAAAATGAACACAAACAAAGAGCGTAACAATATGTTGCTCTCATCGCACGTATGTACATTAGGGTGGCCCCGTTTGTATGGAGAAAAAATTAGGTATAGATGTTCCCAACTAAAATGAAAGTTTGATTCATTCTAAGATATAAAGGTTAAAAAGGTCCTTTTTGAGGTTTTTTGGATTTTATTCATATTTCTTCCAAAGGAACTATATATAAATTTGGTATCATATGAAAGGTCTTTAAGAGGCACTTTCAATAGGTTATCAGAAATTTGAAAAAAAATTTGAAAATTCAAAAATTTTGAAAATTTCGGACAAAATTTTTTTTTTAAATTTTTTCATAGAATTTACTTAACTAAATTGTAGAAATTTCTTGACTATAAAGACCTTGTAATTTAATCAAAATGGTTTTTTCCGTTTTTCAAAATTCAATCTAGTTCAATTTTTATTAAAATTTTTTAACCTAATTTCTTCTCTATCTGACAACCTCTGTTAACTAAATTCATATATGTAATGGGCATCAAAATAACGCAAATTTTATAAGCTTTCCATTGATGTATAATTTCTTATACTTTTATTTTGTTATACAACGAATATTTCAATTTAAACCAAAACATTTGCGATACATCCCGTTATAATGTAATATTCTTGTTATTCCGTAATAATAATAATGTTTTTAATATTGTTGTTTTTTTGTTGTTTATTTTTAAAGTAATGAAGAAATTGTATTAAACCAATGATAGCTAACTAGTAAAATTTAAAGTCAAAAAATCTCTTTTTTATTTTTGACAAAAAATCTTATTATTTTGATGCCTATTACATATATGAATTGAGTGGTGGGAGCTACAGTTTGAAGTCGACGCCGAACGACAAATATTATTTTAGGAACTTTTCATGGCAATTTTATTTACTCTCCCAGAGTTTTTGCCAGAAATCTGCTGAGAGGAAGTCGAAGTAGAAATACTTTCTATATTTTGTTTTGATGTCTGGCCTGGGTGGGCTCGAACCCTGGCTTTACGTCTAATAAGCCAACACACTACCTACTAGTCTACGACGACTACTCAACAATGTGTTAAGATTACTTAAATATTTTTTTTTGTTTTGAAACTTCTGACCAACATTAAATCCTATAGGAACGAAACTGTTCCTTAGCAAAAGAAGGAAGGAGATGAGAGATATTATTCAATTACAAATGGGGTATGACCCCTCCAGCCAAAGGAAGGAGGCGGGTATTGTTTCCAGGCTTAATACAATTTACCTAAGGTATCTTCAATTTTTTAAGCCTTATTATGTCCAACGCTTAATCTTATAGGAACGAAATTAATCCTTAGCAAGAATAGGAGGGAGATGACAGCTATTATAGGAGCACTAACCGGGCATAGCCCTCTTAGTCATAGAATCAGTAGATTGAATAGGAATATTCCAGATTTCTGTAGGCTATGTGAAGGAGCTGAGGAATCAGTGGATAATATTTTATGTCACTGTCCTTGTCTCTGGCTACGTAGACAAAGATGGATACGTAGCAGATGTAAAGGAATGTAGACTTGAGGGTCTAATATGGTTCATAAACTGCATTAACTGCCTATGGGGCAGTTCTTTAAAAGGATAATTTGTCGATGACACAATGACATTGTTATTTGTGACTTTCTTCCTTCACGCATTTCTTTTAAACGTCTATGGACGAAAGCGTAGAATTTTTAAAGCAACGATTTTATCTTGTTGTTCAAACCCCAGCTCAGACATTCTGAACAAAATGACTTCGCCTCAGTAGTCTTCTTATGTCAAAAACTCTGAGAGTAAATAGAATTGCCATGAAAAGTTTCTCAAATCGAATGTTCAGAGACGACGTTAAACTTTAGGTGCCCTTGTCACTCATGAATAAAATTTACAGAAACAACATGAGTGGTGCGAGAAGCCAGAATATAATCCTGACTAAAGAGTTGTAATGACCAATTTAAGTAAGTGATTGGTTTACAGTCCTTCTCGAAAACTGGACATATAATTTGTATTAAAATCCATAACCACTTATTGATTGCCAATGGCAGAAGCTTTCAATATTAATAGTAGTTGAAGGTATTTTGTCTTTCACATCGTCACATTTGATGTAAAGGGTGTTTCTTATAGAAGTATAGAACTTTAATTTGGCATTACTTTTCAAGATGGCGACCGATTTAACAGCTGTCAAGTGATTTATTCTCAGTTTGGTTTGGCAATTCATCATGAATAGACTCACGCCTGAACAACGCTTGCAAATAGTGCAATTTTATTTCGAAAATAATGGTTCTGTGCGGAAAACGTATCGCGCACTACGTCCATTTTATTGTCGACAAAATTGTCCATCAGAGCAGTTAATTTGATTCAGTGGATCATATTTTATGCCACTGTCCTTGTCTGGCTACATAGACAAAGATGGATACGTAGCAGATGTAAAGGAATGCAGACTTGAGGGTCTAACATGGTTCATAAACTGCATTAACTGCCTAGGGGGATATCTTTAGAAGGATAATTCGTCGATAAGTGATACAATGACTTATTGTTATTTGTGACTTTCTTTCTTCACGCATTTCTTTTAAGAAGTGACACAATAACTTGCTGTCAATATAAAGTTATCAAATGTAGAAGTTATCAAATGTCAAAATTCAGAAGACCCGATATTTTTTAATTGTTTCATCGTAATCATATTTTTAGGTGTGTTTTATTTAACTTAGAAGTCGCCGTGGTATAGTAGGTAGTGTGTTGGCTTATTAGACGAAAAGCCAGGGTTCGAGCCCCAGGCCAGACATCAAGACAAAATACAAAAAGTATTTCTTCGGTTACTTCCTCTCAGCAGATTTCTGGCAAAAACTCTGAGAGTAAATAAAATTGCCATGAAAAGTTTCTCAAAAATCTGTCGTTCGGAGTCGATTTTAAACTGTAGGTCCCGCCACTCATGTATAAAATTAACACACACAACATAAGTGGTGTGAGAAACTAGGTCGTAATCCTGACTGAAGGGTTGTAATGACCAATTATGTATGTATGTATTTAACTTTAACTTTCAAACTTTAAAAAAAATGGAAAACTACTAAAAATTTAAGAAATTCTATTTCACAAAAACGTCATTAATTAATTTATTTTGTTTATCAAAAAAATGATTTTTAATGCGAAATTAAAACATGTTTAGATAAATCCATAATGACTTCCTTCTTTAGCATTTAGCAAGTTAAAATGCGAGTGTACCTATATATTATATATTACTCGTACATGTTAATAAATATTCCATTAAACTTGCAAGACATTTAAACAATATTTCTTTTTATTTAAACGGCAAGTAATAAATATTTTTTTAAGAATTTTTTTTTTTTTTTTTTTGTTAATAAAAATACTTCCCGTTCGTTTGGAGTTTACAGATTTTGTAATTAAATGAGGATGACAAAAATATACAAAAAAAAAAATTCAACGATCAGCTTAATTATTAATTAATAATTATTAAAAATTCCAAAAATATTTTGTATTTTTTTTTTTTTTTTTTTTGTATAGCAAATGCAATTAATACTCTCCGAATATTTTCGAATCCCAAAGGGAATTGGGGGAAAAAAATAGCAATAAATATGTGTATTTAAATGCCGTCTTAAAAGTTAATTTGCTTTTCGCACTTTCAATTATTTATGCGTTGGAATGGAATGAATCCGTTTTTTTTTTTTTTTTTTTTTGTAGCGTCATCAACACACTGATTTTTAGTTGAAGATTCTGTTTAAAAAAATTCTTTAAACCAGTTGTGGTTTTTTGAATGTCAATTTATTCATTTTATTGCAATGATAAATAATATAGGCGCCGAATCTACACATAAACAATAACAATTAACGCAAACCAGTATAGATTTCATATGCGCGCTTGCGTATGTATTAAGATTCCATAGAAAACATTGATCCTTAATGGGTGGGATTGATTTTTACGTTATATTTTGCGGTTTATTTCTTTTGTTTTTCTATTGAATTATTATTGAAACGTATTTCACAAAGTCAACAAGTAGTAATGACTCTTGTTAATAAGAGATTTTAAGTTAACAAAATTCTTAAAACAATTTAATGACACTTTTTAAGCCGTCATAGCTTAGCAGCTATGACCATGAAGGTAGTTATATATGTACGTAATAATATTTACTAAAGTTACTACGTTATTTATTATAAAGGGTGTTTTTTATAGAGGTATAGAACTTTAAGTTGCAATAAAACAACGATGGATTATTCGATTGACATGAATTTTATTTATCCGAAAGATAATCTTGTGGCATTACATTTTAAATATGATTTCTGGCATATGACCGCCACGGCTGGCGCGGATGTAGTCCAATCTGGACGTCCAATTTTCGATGTCTTTTTCCAACATTTGTGGCCGTATATCGGCAATAATACGGCGAATATTCTCTTCCAAATGGTCAAGCATTTGTGGCTTTACCGCATAGACCAATGACTTTACATAGCCCCACAGAAAGTAGTCTAGCGGTGTTAAACCACAAGATCTTGGAAGCCAATTCACAGGTCCAAAACGTGAAATTAGGCGATCACCAAACGTGTCTTTCAATAAATCTATTGTGGCACGAGCTGTGTGACATGTTGCGCCGTCTTGTTGAAACCACATCTCCTGGACATCATGGTTATTCAATTCAGGAATGAAAAAGTTAGTAATCATGGCTCTATACCGATCACCATTGACTGTAACGTTCTGGCCACCATCGTTTTTGAAAAAGTACGGACCAATGATTCCACCAGCCCATAAAGCGCACTAAACAGTCAGTTTTTCTGGATGTAACGGTGTTTCCACATACACTTGAGGATTACCTTCACTCCAAATGCGGCAGTTTTGTTTGTTGACGTAGCCAATCAACCAGAAGTGCGCTTCATCGCTAAACAAAATTCGCTTATGAAAATCGGGAACAACGGTAATCTCGTTTTGGGCCCATTCGACGAATCTGCGCCTTACTTTTGATGATCGTTTGGCTTCAAATCTTGCACGAGTTGGATTTTGTAAGCACGCAAACCAAGATCCTTCCGCAAAATCTTCCATAAAGTGGATGGACACAGATCCAATTCCTGTGCTCGATGTCGGATGGACTCATTCGGGTCTTCCTCAATGCTACGCTCTACAGCAGCAATAGCTTCTTCTGTACGCACCGTACAGCGTCTCTGGGGATGCGAGTTATCAATAGGAGTAAACGTGTTGCGAAAACGTTCCATGGTTAATCGAATTAACTGCTCTGATGGACAATTCTGTCGACGATAAAATGGACTACTTGCAAGCGTTGTTCAGCCGTGAGTCTATTCATGATGAATTGCCAAACCAAACTGAGAATAAATCACTTGACAGCTGTTAAATCGGTCGCCATCTTGAAATGTAATGCCAACTTAAAGTTCTATACCTCTATAAAAAACACCCTTTATTAAAAACTTCCTTTTACTACATACCTACATAATTGGTCATTACCACCCTTCGGTCAGGATTACGACCTAGCTTCTCAACATCACTCATGTTGTGTGTGTTAAATTTTTATTATGAGTGGTGGCGGGGGACCTACAGTTTAAAGTCGACTCCGAACGACAGAGTTTTGCGAAACTTTTCATTGCAATTTTTATTTACTCTCAGAAGTTTTTGACAGAAATGCTGTTGAGAGGAAGTCGCCGTAGAAATATTTTTTGTATTTTGTTTTGCTGACTGGCCTGGGGCTCGAACCCTAGCCTAGACTACGGCAACTTTACTACAAAGATCAAAATTCATAAATTCTGTTTTATGATCTTTCCATATAGTTTTGTTATAGCAATTGGATTTCTAATTACCCCCACATGTTAAATTCCTCCTAGGCCTTTAATAACGTGGAACTAGGCACCATATTGAGCGCACTATGGTGAACTGGATATCGAAAATACTACATGAAAGGACAATCGACCACTTTTTTAGACATTACTGAAAGCATAGGGAGGGGGGATCTGCTAGTGAAGTTGGAACGGGTCAACGCAATTGTCTATGCGGTTAACATGATTTTCATAATTGCAGGCACTTTTATGAATCCTATTGGGGACAGGATACTAACTAGTTTTGAAAAAAGTTAACGAGTAAGCAACTTTGTTGTGGCTTAGGTGTGGAACCTTGAACAGAACGGAGATGTATGTAGGCTAATTACCTTGTATAATAAGAATTGTAATTGAAGAGTGAAGGCGCATTTCTGGTGGTGTACCTGGATAGTAAGTTGTCCTAGAGAAACCGAATATACTTAATACAATAAAAAAGCTTCCACTGCTCTGTAATCATGTAACTAAGTGTTGGAATTATACAGCAGAGTTTAAGATCTATCTTAGCAGAATAACTAATCATAGCGGCCAGGCTTGGTCGGAGAGTTCTGACATTGGGAAGACGTTTGAAGTGCTGCCAGCTTATAATTGTTAATGCAGTTATGGATTCTGACAACGCTGCTTCAGATATAGGCAAGATAATGACAGCAAATCTAGTCAAAGCTGGATAGAAGGTGCACGGCTAGACTTGTCATTAAAGTACATTGAATTATTAACAAACGACTTCCACACGGGAGATGTAGAGACAGGAGAGAGGAATAAATTTTATTGAAGAAGGCGAAATCATCTTGCCGTTTACTATGCAGAGAATCAATCATCGTTAATGGGATCTAATTAGCTTCATCAGGAGATCTGAACTAAGGCGAATAGAATGGATAACTATGACATCACAATGAGCCAATGCATCATTATTAGCGGCCAGGCTTGGTCGGAGAGTTCTGACATTGGGAAGACGTTTGAAGTGCTGCCAGCTTATAATTGCCAATGCAGTTATGGATTCTGACAACGCTGCTTCAGATATAGGCAAGATAATGAAGCTAATCTGGTCAAAGCTGGATAGAAGGTGCACGGCTAGACTTGTCATTAAAGGACATTGAATTATTAACAAACGACTTCCACACGGTAGATGTAGAGACGGGAGAGAGCAAGAAAATGTCCTCCATTGACGTACCTAGGGCTATGTCGAAAAAAGAGAATCATCTGGTGTTTACTATGCAGATAATCCATCGGTAATGGAATCTAATTAGCTTCATCAGAAGCTATGAACCAAGGCAAATGGATAACAATGTAACCAATAAGCCACATACATATGTCATGAGTGTTTTTTATTCCAACTTCTTGTGTTGCCACCTCTACTCATTGTCATAATGTTATGGTATCATAAAGCCGTTTTGTTTTCTACTTTATAATTATTAATCACTGTAGACTATTGACAGATTTATAACATCATTATCATAAATTGATTTTTGCGTCATTAGGATTTTTTTAACTGCTTTGTTTTTATACAAAAAAAAATATCAATAAATTTTTATTTTAAAAATTTTAAAATAATTGCACATCTTCCTCTAAGAACTTTACTGCAGCATTTTGTGAACACGTTTATTCAAAACAAAGACACTAATTTGCATAAAATGTAGAACAATAAAATAATTAACTCTGCGTTCGTCATTTGACTTTCAATTATTTATGGGGGTTTTTAAGAAAGATTTTTTAACGTTTTACGTCCCATTTTAAATGGAACGGTTAATGTTACGTTTTAGCAATGAATTGCAATGGGAAATTCACTGATGTCGTTGCGAAGAGCGAGGGATTTTTATTATTTTGTTGTTATTTTCCGAATCAAAGCAGAGCGGGATGGTTTACAAATATGTTATCTTTCAAATACTACCTAGCAACGATAGATCCTATACAATGCTATGTACATTTTACTAATACCTTTTATTGATAAGTTAAATAAAACACGCACTAAGCTAAGATTTCGTTAAAACTCTTATTACTGGAGCCTCTCGCCAATGTGTACAAAATTCACTGGCAAATAAATGACTATCTCTAGATTGGTTAGATTAGATTAGGTGGCGGACCCTTCTTAAAGAAAGATGTCCCACTTACGCCAGCATTTAGGCCCACTGTGATACCACAATCTATTTTACCTGGAGATCAAACATTCCCCAAAGGAAACTTTCGCGAGTCCAAAAGAAATCCTGCTATTGCAGCAAAAGTCGCCGTAGTCTAGTGGGTAGTGTGTTGGCTTATTAGACGTAAGGCCACAGTTTAAACCCCAGGAAATATGAAAAAATATTTCCTCGGCGACTTCCTCTCAGCAGACTTCTGGCAAAAATTCTGAGAGTAAATAAAATTGCCATGAAAAGTTTCTCAAAAATCTGTCGTTCGGAGTCAACTTTAAACTGCAGGTGGTCCCGCCACTCATGTACAAAATTAATACACACAACATGAGTGGTGTGAGAAGCTAGACCGTAATACTGACTGAAGGGTTGTAATGGCCAATTATGTACATATGTATGTATTTATGTATTGCAGCAATCTTTATATTAGAGAGCTCAGTTAAAAATATTAGAAAATGACCTTCGTCTCCACATGGCAAGAATAGGGCACTGACACACTGAAAGACAGTCTTCTCCTTCTCAGATCTACAGCTCCTACAGGAGTCATTCGTTTGAATACGAAGTCTTTCGGCATGCCTACCAAAAGGACATTGGCCCGTAAGAATCGCCTTTGTGCGATGGACGGGAATGTGGCTTACGGACTAAAGTGAGTCGGTCCTCTCCTGTCCAGCAGAGTCTGGCAATATTGCACGTACCCTCATGCCACCAACGAGTTTGAGCCTCCGCGGACAGTATTCAAATTAACTGAGGCAATCGGGAAACCGACTTAGTGGGTATTGTGTTGAATTAATAGACGTGAGGTCACGATTGAGACGAAATATGAAAATAAAACATTTGTTAGGCGACTTCTTCTCACCACATTTCTGACAAAAACTCTGAGAGTTAATAAAATTGCCATGAAAAGTTTCTAAAAAAAAAAAAAAATTTGTCGTTCAGAGTCGACTTTAAAGCTGTAGGTCCCGCCACTCATGTATAAAATTAACGCACACTGGAACTGAAGTCGCCGTAGTCTAGTAGGTAGTGTGTTGGCTTATTAGACGTAAAAGTATTTCTTCGGCGACTTCCCCTCAGCAGATTTCTGGTTTTTTCTGTTGTTTGGAGTCGACTTTAAACTGTAGGTCCCGTCCCATCACTCATGTATGAAATTAACACACACAACATAAGTGGTGTGACAAACTAGGACGTTGTACAATGGGTCAATTCGACCTCCGGGTACTGTACTTGTCTTAATTGACAAGTACACGTCCTCTAACCTAACCTAACCTAACCTAAAGGACGAGAGAATTCCTCATAAAAACAACGCTGGCAAAGTTAAATCGCATAATCTTGGCGGCTCAAAAATGTGAAACTAATACAAACTATGAGTGTATTTTTAGGGTGCATTGACCGTCCCTTGTACTGCTTCTAATTGCTCTTGAAATCTAATTAGACAATTCTAAAGGAATATTTGGCAATATTGTTTAGAAAAAAAATTAGAAAGTCTGATCTAGGGTTAGAACCATGGCCTCACGTCTAATAAGCCAACACACTGTCTGCTAGACTAAGGCGACATCATCTACTGTATAATACCGAAAATGAATACAAATCTCATATATGGCTGAAGGAAATAAAAAATCATTTAAAGCTACGTAAAGGAGAAAATGAATTTCAGAAACTCATTAGCGCAACAGTTTAACAACGAAATATCTTCCCTCAGTAATCTATTTTCAAAGTTCAAAAAACTAAAAATCACTGCACAAAACATCGCGCTAAGCCAAAGGGAGGAACGAAAAAAGGAAATATTTATTGCATGAAAGTAAATGGGAAAAATAGCCAGTGTTGTGATTTAGTTATCAAATTATATGTGACCTTTACTGTACGATTTTCACAGACATTCACTGTATTTCATTCAAGAGTTCATTCTTTGCCAACGTACACTATGAGCGCCTATGGTTAGGTTAGGTCGAAGTTGCCAAAACTCCCTTGAGTAGGCTTAACGGCCCATTGTGATGCCACAGGTAAGCGCAGTCCCTGTACTGACCAAATTTCACCAAACTAGCGAGGAAGTTGGTCAAGGGCAAGAGCTGTACCAGCCTCTATGGTACATCATAATAAAAGCGATAAATTTCTGGTCAAAATATGTTTTTAATTCGCATTTAAAAAGGAAACTCTCGAACTGTAATGAATCGAACTGTAGATGATTTATTTATAGGTTTTTTTAAACTGTTTAAATTGTACTCGTTTCTAGTACAGCATCTATGTACTGTAGAGTAGTCAGGCAAAAAGTTCAAATCTCCAAAAAGACATCAACTGATAACATTTCAACCAATTGTGCCAAATTTCAAACGATAAGACAGAGACTTTTTCATTTTAAATTATTATAAATTAAATTTTAATAAATAAATTGTGTTTTTCTTAATACTTGATTAGCAGAAGATTAATTAGAACATTCCAAAAAAAAAAAAAAAAAAAAAAATTATTCAAATGAAAATAATGAAACCCAAACAAAAAATGTTAAGCGGTATGTAATTTATAGGAGGCACCAATAAAAGTATACCTTAAGTAACTCAAACAAAAAACCCTACCATGAGGCTAATCATGTCGTTCGTGTGGGCAGAGAAGTGTTGTTTGGAAAAAAAAGGTGCATTGTACTCCGGCAATTTGGTTGTAAAAACAGGAAACAAAACAGGAAAATGTAACGAGAAACGTCCACCACCCGCTTGTTTAATGAGCATTTTTTCGAGATGACGAAGATGGTGTTTTGAACTTGAACTTGTGGCTGTCGATGTTGCTGACACCGTCTGTCTCTCCCTCCTTTGTTTTTGATATCATTCTTAACAAAAGAATGAATTTGAAATTAAATTTGAAACTAAAAGCGAAAATAATTTTGTAGAAGAACACACAATTAAACGAAACAATTATGATACGTACGAGACAACAATTGTGACTTGATTTGACTTGCCCGACAAGAATAAACGTTTATTGTTGTTGTCTTATATATAAAGCTTGATGGATTTTCGTTTGGTATTCACAGTTGTTAACTAAACATTGCGGTGTTTACACACTAAAGCGAGATTTAATTTAAAATCACTTCATAAACAAAAACAAATCAAATCAAATAAGCAATAAACTTGTGATAATTTTCCCTTTTCGTTTTGAAATCAGAGTGTTTAAATAATTTTATAACAAAAACAAAAAACAAAATGAAATTCGCTGTCGTTGTTTGTGTCTTGTGCTCCTTGATTGCTGTCAATGAAGCTGCTATTGCCATGGCTAGATTTAATAATCCAAGTGAGTGTCATTTAGAAAAAAAATTAAATAAAAGAAAAAGGATTAAAAAATAAAATTCATTTTCGAAAATAAAAAATAAGTGCTTTTAAGCCATCAAGTGCTGCTGCATAGCAATATCTGTCGGCAATACTTTGAAGAGCCAGAAGGTTTTGATGTCCTGGACAAAAACGCCCTTAAAACCAGTTTTCAAGTGCCTTAGTTTCTTAAACCGGCTATCCATCTTATGGTACAATGGGTCAATTCGGCCTCCAGGTACTGTACTTGTCGTAATTGACAAGTGCACGTCCTCTAACCTATCCATCTTATATCCTTACAGATATTGAAAATAACTTTCAGTGTATAGTCCTCTACTATTTCCGAAAATGGAATACAACTCTCAATAATGGGCCGAGCCGGTAACACGAAATCTATTTTTCAGGTTTTTCGACCACGTACAGGATAAATAGCCTTTTGTGCCTTAGAATGTAAACAGATCTAGTATCCACAAAAACAATTTTTAGGCCTATTCCCCTAGTAGAGTAGTAATAGGTGTCTTGACAAAAAAAAATTCGTTTCTAAGTCAAGCACTAATTTCAGCTGCTCAAAATTATTGAGGCTCCTAAAATAAAAACAAATCCCACAACTATCAAGCTCTTAAGCAGATCATTAGAGCTTTGTAATCTCGTCCTACATTCGTAACTTCTGAGAGTACTCATATGAAGATCCGGAGTCGTTCATTAATTTGTTCTCAACTACTGACTCAAATTAGCGAATATTTCAAATGAATTTAACAAGTGATAAACACTACTAAGGTTCAATTCATACAACAACTGATGCTTGTAAGGCCTAAAAACCAGATCGTTAAATAAAGGGGCAGACGATTACATGACAATATTTTCAGTCAATTTTCGCTTGTAAAGTGAAGGCTTGTAAAGCGAAGGCTTTGTAAAGCGTAGCCTTGTAAAGCCTAACATTAGCCTTAAATTAGTTGAACTTAGAAAACTTGGAATATCTTCAATGAATCCATCCGCCGGTTTAATATTTTGTATCGGGCCATCTGTTTAAAATTGTTCAATCCAGTTCCTTAAGCCAGTCTGAGTTGAATAATCTTATTGCAAGACAAAGGTTTTGTAATGAATTTTAGTTATTTTTTTATATGAATCTTGAATGAATTTGAACTTATTTTTGTCCTGAATGTTTCCCACTAAGTCGACAAGAACTGACTCCGTATACGTAAGCGTTTTGCTTAGGCATGTAACGCAATAGTGCCACACCTCTCTCAAGTGTTTTCGAAATTAAAGACGGGAGACTAAGGTGTGTAGTGTCGTCCTTTCCTACTTTTGGGATAAACACCACACTCACTCTTTGCCAGGGTGATTGTGTACCCAAAAAATGCGACTACTACTACGGACAATAGTTCCTAAATGCCGTTCTGTAATAGGCCAGGAAAGATTACATCCCTTGCCCGAAAATTTCTACTTCAAATTGAATTGAATTCTGTATTTATATTGAAATTCTTTCCATTTTCAACGTAAACCTGACAGATAATCTCTCCGAAAACAGTCCTTAACATTTATAAATGGTTAAAAACCATGTACCACACACGTATATAATGATTCTTTGATTTACAGCAAAAGAACTTTGAACTTTATATCGAAACAAATCGTTTCAGTTTTTTATTATTTGAACAACTTAAAACTTTTCATGTCCCAAAATTATCACAACTAATTTGAAATTTCAATTTTTAGCTTATCCCGGCAAATGTACCCTCGATGCAAATACCATTTTGGCACCTGGTCAAAAAGGCAAAGCCCCCAATAATCCTTGTGCTGGTGTTACCTGCATGGATAATGGTTATGTAGAATTTAGAACGTAAGTATAAAATAAACATAACAGAAAACACGAAAACAACGAATTTAAAATATTAAAATTTCAACATTATAGTTGTCCCGCTGTGGCTCCACCAAGAGGTTGTAAATTACGTGATTTTGTTAATATCAATCGCAGTTATCCCGACTGCTGTGAACGTACCTATGATTGCAACAAATTAATTTAAACAATAGAAATCATTCGAACGTAAACAACATACAAAGTACAATAAGATAAACACGAATAATATTCATGACGTATGCCAACAACGCACACACGCATATATGTACACTCACTCATTAAATGATTTTTATCTTAAACATTTAAAAATTTAAAACGAAAAAAGAAAAAAACAAGAAAAAAATAATAAAAATATTATTAAGATCTGTTATTAGTAGAGCTTAAAAAATTATAAAAAAAAAACAAAAAACCAACAAAGATGAAACAAAGAAAGCAAGGAAGGTGTGTCGTGGGATGCTGACAACCAGCAGAAAAAACAAAACAAAACAGAAAAAGGTTTTTTTTTGTTTCTTTAGCCTAGACATTCTAGAGACACAAGCAAATAAGACTTAATGGTTATTGATATATTATGTAGGAAGCAGTTTTTAAGTTTAAATAAATTGTTTTTATAAATTTTTAAGTTTAATGAATTTTTATATTAAAAAAGAATTAAATTTTATGTTCATATTTTTTAAAAGCAAAAAACAAAAGAAAAAGAAAATAAATTAAAAACAAAAAACCGAAAAGAAACTTGTTTTATGATTTTTTATACAAAATCCATTTATTGAAATACTTTTTTTGGTCATTCACTTGACATTAAAACCATGTTATCCGCCATGTTATAAGCTAATTAAATTATAAAAAAAAATAACAAAAACAAAAAAACTTAATTACTTAAAAATCTCTTTGGGAAATTGTGCTTCATATTGTATATAAAATGAATCAATTTTCGCATTATTTTTTTCAGCTTCCAAAGCGGCCTCAATAAAGTCTCTGTAATAAAGTAAATTAATAAACTTCCGTTCTTGTTGACATCCATCCTTACTTGACAACTTACTCTTCTTCCGCCATTGTTATATTCACGCGATCCGTTATTATTTCGGTGGGTCTTATAGAGCCAAAGAAATCCGTTATGGGCACTTTATATGGATCCCGTCTATAAAGATCTTTACGCACACCCACAGTGGAAATACACAAACGTTTGGGACACACTGTTAGCTGTATATAATAAAAGTTGCCCAAGTTAAATAACATTAAACGCGCTGGTGCAGGTTTAATTTTTTTTTGAAAGACTTACAAACTCTCCCATGGTTTTGTCACTGTTTGGTTGAACTTTTTCTAAAAACTCCAAAGCATAGTACGTATAACGATCAATCATGTAAACACCAATAGAGCTATCAACGTGATGCTATAAAAAAAAATATGCCACAATATATCCACAAAAAATTAAACGGCTGTTTTGTAAACGTTTAAATGTAAATATTAATGGTGGAATATGTATGCAGGTTTGTAGGTAAGGTATGTTGTATGTAAGTTGAAATGAATTCTCCTATTAGTTCGTTTTAAAATTATTTATTGTGTTTCCAATAAAAGACCAATTGATCGGAGCCCAAGTGTTAAACAAAGCTTAACAAAAATAGTCTAAAGTTGTCCACATAACACCTTGATTGTCTATTGTATCAGCCATATGGGCTCGTTTTAAGCCCTTTAAATTTTTGGAATACGATGGCATCAAACCAGCTAGTCAGGAAAAAATTCTGCTTCGGCTAAAGACAACCATTGCGGCTAGTTTTCAATGATCGTATGTTCTTAGGTACTGGTCTATGTATACTGCAGGAAAATCCCTTTCACACGAATCCAAATTCTGAAAACTTTTCCATCCTTATGAATACACCAAAAAGTATCACTGAAATTCACTTAGGAACAACCACAGGTTCAGAACTCCTAACGTCTCGACCACTTGCTTACTTAATAAACAGAATTGCTGATGATTTAAATACCAAGCAGCTGCCAAACTTGATGTTATTAGAACTTTTCCATCCTTGTGAAAACACCAAAAAGTATCACTGACATTCACTTAAGAACAGCCACAGATTCAGAACTCCTAACGTCTCGACCACTTGCTTACTTAATGAACAGAATTGCTGATGATTTAAATACCAAGCAGCTGCCAAACTTGACGTTAATTAGAATGAAATCTATTGAGTACACATCCTTGTTAGTATAAATCCGGATAAAACGGAGGTTGTACTCTTAACTAGAAAATATCAGACTTCGAATTTTCCACTCCTTCTACAGCTTAATGAAATGTAAATTTAAATGATCACCAATGCTACGGACTTAACACTTGTTTTTGACTCGAAATAACCAGAGCCGGTTAAGACCTCCAGACGTATGTATATGTGCATGCAGAAGGGTAACAGCAAATGTCTGGATGTTCTTTGTAGCTCTTCCAAATAGGAGCGAATGCAAATGATATAATTATTGATGTGACATGATGTCTAGTCGATTTGAAGCTGCACTGTAGATGTTATTTAGCTGCTGAGAACGATAATCGATCTTGAAGTCTTTACTAGAAAGTATATGGCTACAAATTTTCCACTCTTCAAGCATATTGAAGTGGATAGGCAACTGGTTAACAGCGTCAAGGATTGAATTCTCATTTATGGAATCCAAAATGACATTTAAATGAGGAAACCTTCAGAAACGTATATGTATATATTTTTTGCTCTTTGGCATAATATAGTAAGCATCCAGATAATCCATTCTGCTTATCTTCCTTTTTTCTTTTTCCAGTCGCTTGATTTAAGGCAGGAAAACAAAAGATCACTTCTCTTTACCAGCAGACTGCAATTTGAAGCCCACTAACATGGACTGCGGCCTTGCTGCTAAGTATTTCCAAAATGATTTCTCAATACAAGATGAATTCGTTGTCAGAGCAACAGATTAGAGGAAGGTTGAGGTATGATTGCAGTGTTGATCTGCTTATTAATAGTGATGTAAGCTTTCGATTATATTATCGATTATACGGCAGGAATATTTGAATCCTTACAAGCAGCATCTCCAAATGAGATGAAAAACACTTTATTTTATCACTTCCCCGTGTGATAGAAACATTGCCAGGATACGATTTTATTCTAGGCTCTGAGGCAATAGCAAAGATATCCTAATTAGAAATTATTTTTGAATCTGCGCTAAAATGGATACAGCTTCATGTAGGTTTGGAGAATATATGTTTGTTATGATATGCTAAATTTGACTCCATTATAAATCACAAAACATCTTCGGCACTTACGGACATTCACGGAGGCCTTCTACACATAGTAATGGGCCATCAACACAATAGTATTATATTGTGTAGAATTTTTTAAGATTTTATCAACGTCACTGCACTCAGTTTAACAACTACCGAATTATTTTTACTCTTTAAAAGAACTTTACACTGACACGAACGAACCAATGTATTCTTAGATTGTTTCCCTACCCGAATATTAATCTAACACTCTACTTTCGAACTCATTATGCCAAACCTATCCATAACCGAACTTAATTACTTTACTTTGGTCTTTGTACTCAAACTAATATGAAAGCAAACTATATGAAAACTATGGAAAAAATGTGTTCAAAATGGGATTTATGATATGAAACTATAAGGATGAAATGAAAGGTTATTATCACTTACCGATAAGGAATCCTCACCAACAAGACTGCTAGCTACAGCCAATATATTTGGAGATGTAAATTTCTCATATAATGAGGCAGCCTGGCAGGTATCTACCATTAAAAATAGTTCATTGTAACTGAAAATATTTGAAAAAAAAAAATTAGAAATTGAAAACTATTTTCAAACCATTGACCAACCGTTTCTTCTCCCACATTTGCTCAACAGCATCGGCCAACTCCTGGCTGGTAATCTCTTCAGAATCTTGAAATTTCAAAAAACCATCACCACCATGACCGGTTAAATAAATCAATACATTGCTGCCAGCATCGGTTAGAAGCTTTTTTGAACGTGCCGTACCATTTTGGGTACGACCCGTTAGTAAACGTACAAAATTTTCAACTGTAACCTCATAGCCACGATAATCAACTTCAACATCATCACCATAAACATTAATATGTTGATTGGCATTATTGTACACTTGACCAGGTCGAGGATTGCGTGGATTGCAAGCCATATCGTCGGCAATCATTAGAATTATTTGGGAATCTGGTATACCCAAACGCTTGACGGATCTATAAATTGACAGGACATTGGCTACATGGCGATAATTGAACCAAAAACGCGAAGCATCTACTAGAACAGCCCAATTATTGGTGTGCGTAGAACGTTGAACTGATTCCACATATTCAGCCGGCAATTGGTTAGAGGACTGTTGGTAAATGGACAGTTTTTAAATACAAGTGCTTAGATTCACAAAATAAAAGTAATAACTTACATCTTGCGCACAGCATACAGCACATATAAAAATTAATATTAAACTAAAATTTATTAATAATTTCATCTCTTTTACAGTTAAAGTAAAATATTTTCTGCTATTTTTTCACAAAATGGAGCACCGAATAAAATATGGAGGTTTTTCTAACTGTTTATTATATGTCAGCTGTTTTACAGTAAACTGTTTTCCACTTGGCAGCATTGAATCGATCATATGGAAAAACAACAGGCTGAATCAGAATATATTTAAAATAGTAAATGCTATACATGCAATTACCAAAATAAAGTATAAAAACGTTTTTTCTTTTTTAAATTTAAAAATGAATTTGAAATTTCTTTGTAATATTCTACCAAGAACTAAAATTATTGTCGTAATAAATTATATTATTATATTATGATCACTAAAATAAATAAATAAAAAATTATGAAAGCTATGCTTTTAAATTAAAAAAAAAAACAAAAATTATTAAAAATAATACTATTTCCAAGGCAAATTCAATAAGGTAGTGTCAGTAGTACAACAACTCAATTCGCAGTGTTTTTTAACAAAAACAACATGTATTTTCTGTTGTTTTTGTGTGCCCGGTTATGTCAAATGAAATTCGCCGTAAGCCAGAAATGACAAAGGCGAATCCATACAATGACATAAAGTTGTTATTTTGTGTCATTATTTCTCTTTTGTTTCTTTTTGTTTATAAAAAAAAATTTTGTAAAACAAATTTAAAGAAAATAATTTTTAAAATACGGGCTGATTTGCGCTACCACTAAGGTATAACGACCTTCAGGGGGATTCTGGGAAGCATAAGAGCGGATTCTATAATAAAAGTTGTGCCAGGACATGAAGAATATTTAAATAAATTATAAATTGTGTAGAATACAAATATAAAAGGAAATAAAAAATAAATAAACAATGAATGTATATACAGTGAGCAAAAAAAACGTGTACACTTATTGTAAAAAACTATTAAATAAATTATTCCACAGGATTTTGTTTAAGATGACTTTCTAGAAAATCCGTTAGCCATAGTTAAAAAATCATCACTTTTTTGTCTAAAAATGTGGGAATTTCTTAGTTTCGACAATTATTTTCTTTATACGTAACCAATAGAGAAATGTTTATAATAAGAATATAGTTTTTAAGCTTTTTGTAGTCTTAGAAAATAGTTATTAAGCTTTTTTTAGTCTTAAGGACAATACATTTCTTTTTATAGAAAATTTTTTGTTTAAAATTTATTTCGAGGTAGTGTGTGTTAGTTTTTTTTTGCTCACTGTACGCAAACAAAATATTTGACAATCCCGTGCACTTAAAAAAGCAATCAGCTGGGCTAATAACATCACCTCCTATGAATTCGCCTTGACTATTTCTTTTTGTGTCGTGTTCGGGTGTGTGCATTAGTGGGTATCGAGTATTTACCAAATTTTTTGGATACTCAATATTAAAAAGTAAGTACTTAATACTTTTGTGTTAAATAAGCACAACATAATTTGTTTAAATTTATATAAACAAACGTTTTCATATGTGTGCAACTAATGAAATATATTCAATTTCAAGCTTTCTAGATCTTCGATTCAAATTAAAATCATTTAGTGATGAAAATGCTTTAAATATTTGTAAATCTAAAATTAATATCCTTTTGGAAGAGATGGACACAAATGAAGAAATTGAATTAGACAATTTATTGCAGGTTTTAAGTGAAAAATCTATTTGGGATGGCTTTGACAAAGAATCAAATGCAAATAAGAATATCAAAAAATCATTTGCTGAATTGGAACAATATAAAAATGAGCACACAATTGAAAGAAAGAAGTACCCATTAGAATGGTGGAAAATGAATGAAAATAAATATCCCTTTTTAGCTAAACTTGCTAACAAATATTTGGCTATTGTGGCAACGTGAGTCGCTAGTGAGAGCGTGTTCAAAAGCTGGTCAGATCCTGACAGAAAGGCGCAATTCACTAAAGTGGAAATGTTGAAAAATTATTATTTTTGCATTTCAATGATTTCTAACAAACACAAAGCTTTTTCAATCAAATTTTTGTTATGGTGAGGAAAATTTTCAATTCTTATTTGCCAAATGAAATCTTTCTTACCTGTAGTAAATTTTGTCATATACCACTAAATCATTCAAGAACTTATGCATTTTTAACAAAAGAAACACTGTGTACGCTATATTGATTTTTTTTACATATAATTCTAAAACAAATTTTGAATTTGTAACTGAATTTGTAAAATATTTAATTTTTTAGTTTTCAAAATTTTCATTTCATTTGTCAAAAATGTATGTCGCCCAATGAGCTGGTAAAATTGTATTAACTTATAAATGTCAAAAATTTACTTTTTGGAGTAAAGTGCTACCGTTTGGCACACACTCAAAGTACAAATTTTTTAATTAATTTAATTTTTTGAATTCGTTAACATTGAAATAAAAGTTAACATTTCTAAATTATATATTTTTTATAATAAAAAGCAAATAAACAGAAAAATACCACGTTTTTAAATTTAAAAAGCCGTTAAAAGTATCGAGCAGTATTGAGTACCCAAATGAAAAGTATTGAGTAGTATCGAGTAGTGAAAAGTAGTAGAATGTTACAGCACTAGTGTGCATGTGTGGAAAATTGCGTGGGGGCTGCGTTAGAAATAAGAAATCTCTTCTCATTCTCACTTGACTTGACGAGCTTCTTCTTTTTGGTATTTAGCAAAATCTAAGAAAATTGCTTCCAACGAGGTTTGTGATATTGAATAGTCCTCCATATTTAAAGCACCACGATTACGTTCCATAACGCCAAAGATTTTTGGCCATTTAATACTCGATAAGGGAATGTAGAAGGTTAGAATACCTTCGTATTCCTCTCTATAAATAAAAGAGAAAGAGATAGAGAGAGTTTAAGTTTAGAAAACATTATCACTTACTTCAAAATGGCTTGGGGAAATTTCTTTTCGACAAACGCCTTAGCGCGATTAATATCCTGTTCTAACGTTTGCCCAGGAACTGAACTTTCATCGGAACTCGTTGAAGTGCTACTGAAAAATGTTCATTCAATTATTTGTTTATTTTTTGAAATCATGTTTTGATAAGTAAAATATAAGGTGTACTAAAAATATATTACAAAAGATGTATTCAATAATTTTTACTAAAAAAAATACTATAAAAGAGTGGGGATAGCTTCCTATTCTCGGCTTGAGTTTAAAGACACTGTCCTCATATGTTACCTGAATGACATTCTGAAGAAACCAACCTTTAAATAATATTACAACAGTATCAATTTCATATTGAAAAAACATGGATATCTTTTCGCTATACCTTATAATATAACAATATCACTTACCTTGACTCTGACAAATTTGTATTTCGTCTGATTTTAATTTTCAATATCAGACCCTTTGAGAATTTATTCTTTAAGTGTTGCGTAGAGCCAATACATTTAAACTCGCCATTAACCATAATGGCTAAACGTGTACACAACGCCTCACACTCTTCCATACTGTGTGAGGTTAACACTATAGATTTACCCGAATCACGTATGAGACAAACCATATTCCATAATTGACGTCTAGCTGCTGGATCAATACCCGTAGTGGGTTCATCCAAATAAATAACAGACGGGCTGCCAATTATCGATATGGCTGTGCTCAATTTTCTTTTGTTACCTCCACTATAAGCTTTAATTCGTTTATCGAGATGTTCCATGAAACCAAAAGATTTGGCCAATTCCTCGGTTATATTAGGTATACGCTCTTTATGTATGCCTCTTAAAAGACAGAAGATTTTCAATGTTTCACGACCGGTCAAGTCCTCTAATAGAGCATCAAACTGTGGACAATAGCCAATTTCTTTGTAAATTTTATTTAAATCAGTGGATAAATTCAAGCCCTTAACATAGGCACGGCCAAATGTAATACGTTCATCACCGGTCATCATTTTAAATGTGGTGGTTTTACCGGCACCATTAACACCCAGTAAACCAAAGCATTCGATACTGAAAATGGAATGAATTTAATACCTTTAGCCCTCTTTCAAATATCGTACGTCCCATAACTTACGGTTTAACACATAAGGATACTTGATTGACGGCTAAAAACTTGTCATAATATTTGGTAACACGATCTAAAACTAAATTCGTGGCCGACAATTCATTTCGTGTCATATTCACAATGCGTTGCTTTTCCTGATCGACGTCATCATCGAAATAACCATCATGTGGTGGTGGCGGTGGTTTACTGGAATACAATTTTGGAATGAAATAAAAATTTACATTGTCATCTTTGTTTGTAACTTACAATGTGCTTTGTTTAATTTCGTAGATTAATTTGTCAAAGAGTTTGTATTCAAGTATAATGGTTATCAAAAAGAATACTACAGCTGTTACAGCCATGTAGACAATTTCGGGTAATACACCAGGTTCTTCCCAAGCAAAATAGCCGATAGTTTCTGTAAAAGATAGAGAAGAAAACTATTTTTACTATGTTTTCTATTGCATTCGAAATTTAAGGAAAATGTTGTATTGTCCATGTGGAGAACATTTAACACACTAAAAGAATGTTTAAGTAGGTAAGTATGTAGGTAGAGATCGCCGTCAACCCAAGAAGTTAGAATAGGCACATTTAGGCCATATATAGCCCATTTGACTCCTAGTCCTGGAACCACAAAGAGCTTTTAAAGAATCATCTTAGACCTCTAATGATCATTGCCGAGGTTTTTTCTTCTTCTCAGATATACAGCTTCACAGGTGTCCAATTAGGTGATGAACAGTGCGTACGTAAGCCCTTTGCCATGTATCCGTGACCACACGTCACATGAGTGGTGTGAGAAGCTAGGCCGTAATCCTGACTGTATGTATGGAAGTCGCCAGATATAGTAAAGGCAGAGGACATTATTGGTGTCTTATAATCCATGATTAAAGATAAGATTGTTTATGCGCTAAGAATGTTAACTATTACCGGATAGTCTACAGAATATGTATTGATTACTGATAAGTGTTAACGTAGATCATATAAGTGATTGGTTCTTAAGCATAACGATCCATAGAAGTGTAACGATGCACTCTAGGATAATTGTCCTTAAGTATCTAACTGTGTGGCCGCCGAACTCTAGAGGCGAGGGTGTTGGCTTACTAGACGAGAAGTCCGAGAAGTGAAAGTAAGAATTTTTATTTAAATTTTCTTGCCAGATAGCTATGAATCATTTGTTTTGAATTCCAAAGTCTGGGACAGTAATTGAGCAGATATTTTATGAATCACCACTTTCACGTCGTTATTACAACTTCTGCAGAAGTCGTTGTGACATATTTTTTACTTCTGGACGGGTATACCTAGGCGCCTATAACCCGTTATGACTGCTAAGAGATCCCTAGAATAGATATTCTAAGTAAGTTTAATGAACATTTTGCTCTTCAATTGTTCTTCTTGGTATTTAAAAGCTTAAAAAAATAAAGTAATGCTATCGACTATGATGTGTATCGACTTTTAAAGTAGCGTGTATCGAAAAAAGTTTTGAAAAACCGTAAAGCAATCGGCAAAGGCAAATATTAGTTTCATAAATACTTACTACAACATTGCGGGTACATCTGACACTTAATAGCTGGTGGGAATGAATCCAATATTTTGTTACTGCATGTCTTCCTGGTAGCCGCATTAAGGTATAATTTACTCAAAGCCATGCCCAAAGAGAAGTGAGGGAATATCCTAAGGAACCAACACACTAGCTCGGTTGTTTTCTTATCGACGTAATCAAACATAAGAAGAAACAATAAAACCATGACTGAAAAAAGAAAAATGAATTAATTTTAGACCCAAGTGCCATACAATGATTAACTTAATTTAAAACTTGTAAAACATAGAAGATTAGTTTTAAAATTCCATTAATTACCCCTTGCTGTGTGAGCAGTGGATCTTATTCTAAATTTTATGTATACGTACCCACAATAGTATTAAGTAGGGTAACATAAGTAAATCCGGTAGTTGGTTCGGTGAAGAGAAATGATACAATATAGGTTAGTGGAAGAACTGAGATACCGAACAGCATTAATATCAGAAAATATCGCGCTAAAAACAAAATTTTCAAGTTAATAACACCATAAAAAAAAAACAGATGAATTCTATAAGTCTTACCCAAGTCATCAAATGAAGAAAATCCTTTCTCTTGCCAACAGGCTATGGTGGCTATAACAATAATAGCCGTTAAGGCAAATGTTATGATATCCCAAACTAACTGTGACAACCAGAAGGTCCACACCTTAACGCCACCCACAAATTGTAAAAGTTTAGAACGTGACGCACGTTCCTTAATTAAAAATAAAATATAAAATGCACTAACGAAACAGAAGCAAAAACATAATTGCAGTGATAGTTGAGTACCCAAATTATTGCCGGTATTTAATTGTTGTAATGCCGTTGTCGATTTATAAGGTAGGGGAGCATTTGTGACATTAATTCTATATAAATCGTTCATTAAAGCTCTGTAAATACAAAGGGAATAGAAATTATTATTTTTAAAATTTTATTTTACAAAGAAATCCATTATTTTTACATAACATTTAAGGCTTTATTTATCATAGGCTTTAATGATTGTACTCATGTCAATTATGTACCGTTTTCTATTACGGATATCTAAATAAGTCCTCACTCTTCCTTACGTTTCGTTATAACAGCAGGTAACTGTGTATCTTATGTATGAACACCTATCTTAAGCGACGCTCAATAACGAACGTTTCGAATTACTCAGAACAATTCACTTTGAATCGTAACCGGATTTGTCAAAATGACAAACATGGATCGCTTACATAAGGAAACCAAATTGAAGTCTGTCAGACATGTGATATGTCATCTGTTCATTCGCTGAAATCTCCAAATTGTGTTGGAGGCTCCCTCACCACAACGCATACTGCAGGACTTTCGTCAATTTAATGTGGACATAAGGAACGTCAATCCGCCTGAGGTCGATCGATTGTCAATATTAAATGGACAGCATGCCTTGCCTCCCTCAATAGACATTCACTGAAGCCATAAAATTCTACAGAAACAGTAGAGTACTAAATAAACGAATACCCTCCTGAGAAGCAACTGTACAGGCACTCTACTGGCAGGGGATTACTCCCAGCATCATAAATCGTTCCCCGCCCTGTTTTCAAATACTGCAGAATACGTAACATTAAGTTAGGTTAGGTTATGTTAGGTTGGAGTGGTAGCTCTGATATCACAAAGCTCACTTGAGCACGCATAGCGGCCCGTTGTGATGCCACGGGTGAACACAGTCCCTGTACTGACCAAGTTCCACCCAAAATCAGGGAAGAGGAAGAAGTTGGTCAGCGCAAGTGCTGCACATCAAAAGCAAGACTACCCCCCTACACTGGAAAACCAGCCAGAAAGTTTGATGAACGAAGCTATATCCTTGATATAAATAGATGATAGCTCCGTCAAGCTGGCAAGAAATGGAAAGCCAAATAACCTATATCTACACCTAGCAAGAGACGGGCACTGAGAAAGAAAGTGGATAAGTGGATCTCTTCTTCCTCAGCGGATCTGCATCCACGGCAAAAGTCGTTAAATGAGAGCCTCATTCTTTCTGCGAGTCTACCCATAACGCAATGACCTGTAAGCACGGCCACTGTGGTTGAGATGACGTCACTACCAAGTCCAAGTAATTGGTTGGTACGTCTTCTATCCATCAAGGGCCAGGTGAGTCTAGCGTTGGAGCAGGACTCCTCATCGACCCAGACTCTTGTCTATTAAATCCTTCAAACAAACAAAGCTGCTACAAACAAACAGTTCCACGAAAACCATATTCGTTTGACGTTGCCTTTACCAATTGTCACACGCTTCAGATGCATATTGTAAATGGAAAGTTTTATGAGGTTTTCTTAACTTAACTCTTATGAAATCGAGATTTCTTGTATCCAGTCTAATGAAAGAGCTTACAAACGGATTGTTGTGCAATGTCAAAGCCCTAGGTAATCGAAACATTGCTTACATGACATATGAATGCAATAAAATGTAGGGCTTTTTCGACATCATGTCCGAAATGAATTCGACGAAACTAAAAATGCGTTTGATTGGCTGTTACAACATGAGAATTATTAGCACTTCTTCTGTTCTTGGCCAACTGGTTTAGGTTTTCGCAAAATATGTACGAATTTTCTATTTCCAGACAGAGTGAAATATTCCAACAAGCGTTAAAAAAAAACTTTTTACTACAAAATCTTATCATTCAAACGTTAACGTCTTTATACTACGCCTTACTCTATTATTTTACTTACTTGATCATGGCATTGTGCACTAAATTTATCGTCAACGGAGCCGTATGTAAAGGCTTATTATTCAGCCAAGCAATTATGTTTTCATTTCTTATAGTAGCTGAAGCCAAATAACGAGAATTAATGCGTGCTTGGATTTTACGACCCAAATCCAATATAAATTCCGAAAACGACTTATCGCCTGTATCGAGCAACTTGTAATCACTGCCATATGAAGTGCCTATATTACGATACTTTTCTGCTATTCTGTATGGCAATGTATCTACTGCGACATCGTTTGCGGTATCCAGAACTGTTACTGCCATAGGATATTGTGTAAGACTCATAGTCAGGGGTTTCAGTTGATTGAAGGTGCCCTTACTGCTTGCGTTTATAATGATCATGGTAACAAAAAATATGGGGATAATATTTTGTAGAAGGAAGAGTAATTTGTTGCGATAGGTATAAAGGAATTTCTTTAATATCATGGCATGCCATTGATTGTTCAGTAAATTGGCACCCTTAAGTAAACGGGCATTTTCCGAGAAAAGGCGTTCATCTGCAACGTAATAAAAGAAATGTTAGTGTGTCATAAATCAGAATAGAGTTATAAGATCAGCTAAAACCTACGTGTTATGGATTCAGTATCATCGCCTGGATAGCCTGATCTGACATTCATTATGGCACTGGCTTGTTTACGGCTGCCATTGTTGGCATTTTCAGCACCCACTCTCATAAAGACCTCCTCCAGAGATGAGATGCCTATGCCATAGCCATTAAGTTTAAGATCATTCGATTGATCTTCCAGGGAACTAAACATCTTTTCAAAACGATTAGAATACATATCCGGCAACTGATACGATAACTCGGCACCAATATCGGCTTCCGGTTGGATGCCGGGTATATACTTTTGCAATAAGGCAGTAATTTTATCAACAACACAACCCTCGCGTTTTTCACAAATCTAAAACACCGAACATAAAAAATTCTAGATAATCACAATTTTTATAACAAAAAAAAAAATAAAAGACTTACCAGCCTATAACCGGTACCGTATTTCTTTTTCAAAAAGAATGAGGTGCCATGACATTTCAATTCACCATCACACATAATGGCTATACGATCGCCCAATACATCAGCCTCATCCATTAAATGTGTGGTTAACAGCAAACAGCGGCCCATCTTTTCACTTTGCAAAATATTCCAGAGTTGGCGACGGGCCGATGGATCCATACCAGAGCTAGGCTCATCGCAAAGCACTACTTTTGAAGTGCCCGTTAAAGCACAACAAACCGATAACTTGCGTTTCATGCCACCCGATAGCTTTTTCGAAGCCACATCGGCTTTATCTTCCAATTCAATCATTCTTAGATATTTATCTACTTCCTTTTGTATATCGTCTCCTTTGAGACCTTTTAAGCGGCTAAAGAATATTAAATGCTCAGCCACGGTGAGATTATCGAAGAGGACATTGTGTTGAGGACACAAACCCAATGACATACGGGCTCCTTCTATGTTCGTGCGTATATCACTACCATTTATGATGGCCGTACCTGCTGTTGGTGGGAACATACCGGTTAACATTGAAATTGTGGTCGTTTTGCCTGCACCATTGTGACCCAACAAAACGGTGATCTCATCTTCATACATATTAAAAGACAAACCATTAACAGCCATTTTATTGCCAAATTTCTTTTTTAAATTTTTTACTTGTATGCCCACATTTTTACCAGTCGGTTCTGGCTCAAATGCATCCGGATTATGGCGTTCAATAGGGCCATTTGGTATATCCTTAATGCCTATATAATTTCTCTCACCACACCAAAACTGTTTAGTGAATATAAAATACCATTTTTTCGGTACACCAAATTCACCGGGAAATATTTGCTCCACGTATAGACAGATACATATGCAGATAACACAGGAAGCCAACATCATTAAGATTATATGGCCGACAGTTAGATTATCGTCGATATTGACGGGCGTAAAGAGATTGCTCCATTGAATACCTTCACCAGTACCCTCGAATTCGATTATTAATTTGAATGCAAAACCCATGGCAGAATTGGATAGCAGGCACCAACCAAGTTTTGTGCCCAAACTGAGATCATTGTAGATATGTATGGTGTATTGGTATGGGAAATAGCAAACAAGGGATATCAAAGGCGCAAAAACAGCAGCTATACTGGCTTTTGAAAAGAACGTGGCAATCATAAAACAGAAACAGATGCTAGTGATCACATAAACGGACAAGAATAATAATAAAACCTTCCAATCGATATAAGTTAAAACAGCGACATCATTTTTCAAACGAATCTGGAAAGAAATGAAAACAAAACCATTAGTTTGCATAGAAGATGCCAAATCAATAATTTACAAATGAAGTTTTTATAGTGCAGAAAGTTTCTGCACATCCGAACCGCCGAATCAAATTGGCACAGACAACATGTTCACAATGAACGGTTACGTTTATTACATACATAATTGGTCATTACAACCCTTCAGTCAGGATTACGACCTAGTTTCTCACACCACTTATGTTGTGTGTGTTAATTTTTATACATGAGTGGTGGGACCTACAGTTTAAAGTCGACTCCGAACGACAGATTTTTGAGAAACTTTTCATGGCAATTTTATTTACTCTCAGAGTTTTTGCCAGAAATCTGCTGAGAGGAAGTCACCGAAGAAATACTTTTTGTATTTTATTTGATGTCTGGCCTGGGGCTCGAACCCTGGCTTTTCGTCTAATAAGCCAACACACTACCTACTAGACCACGGCGACGTTTATTAGGTTCAGCATAATGGGAGAATATATCACAAATTGTAGACCCAAGTGTATTAAAAAAAGAATTTAATTTCTACTTACTTTCATAAGAGCTGTTATCAGTATTGCAGAGATGAATAACATTATAAATGAGTTCACAAACCATGCCGCCCAATGCACCCAATTGTTTAAGCCCATAATTTTCATGACTTCCTTCAATTGTTTCTCCTTTTCAGCGGTAATATTCTGCAAGAGCCATAACATTCGAAACGAATGAGTAACAAAGACTAGACAATAGCAAAACAAACAATTACCCACCGTAACAATATGTGTACAGGGATACATAAAACTGAATAAAATAATCATAGGCATAATGTGGGGAAGGAACGCTAAGAGGGGATCATAGATATATTCCGGATACGGATAACGCTGCATATGTATCGAAGGCAAATCATTGTTACCCGTTACCTGTTTCATATATGCCATCGTGATGGCATTTTGTATGGGTAGAAAAGCTTCACGTAAATAACCCACTGGTACACCACCATCTTGATGTTCAACATTTCGTGGACCTGTCAAATCAAGTGGCATAAACAGTTGATTGGTCATCCAGGTCAAAGGTGGATTTTCCGTAACTGTTCTCAGCTCAGAGGGAAAACGTAATGCAAATGAAAAATCTACTGGATAATCGATAATATTGTTCCAGTTATCGTCGAATTGCACACCGGCTATAAATCCGTTTAACTCTAAGGCAATTTGCATTTGTGATGCAGTATTATAGCCCACAATATCCAACAATTTGAGGGAATTTGCTGCTTCCTGTACAATTTTTTCTAAAACGGGATTTTTTGGTGAATAGCCTAATTTATAAACGACCGTTGAATCAGTTCCTATGTGACTGGGTAAAAGGCTCCTGTTAGAGGGTATAGAAAGTAGTGTTAAAGCGTTCATTTTTTTTATCAAATCAACAAATTTTCTAATACAAAAACAATATTTTACGAATACAAATTTATAAAATAATTTTCGCAAAACAAACATTTTTTAATTGAACTTCAAATCGATGTAGACAGACAACTTACTTGAATAAATTAATATTCGTTATTTCCTGTGGTTTGTATGTGGTAACCGGTTTTGGCTCTGCCACCATTGTGAAGCGTAGATATACCAAAAATAATGAAAGCACTACGGGTAGAACTATTTCAGTAAAGATAAGCGATTTTTGATTCCTCTGCAGCCGCCAGTTTTTCCAAATAAGTAGCCTGAATTTATCCCAACTTGTAATGCGTTCCATGTTTTTGTTCATATTTTAAGTCCAATGAGTCTAATGAGGCATTAAGTTGTATTAATAATTATTAAATTTAACCCGGTAACAGAGTCTGTCTTAGAATTTTTGTGGATTTTGTCTATGCTGGTGGTTAAATTCGAATTTATCTTGACAAACATTGGCA
The DNA here is from genome assembly GCA_958299815.1 of Sarcophaga carnaria. Classification (NCBI taxonomy): domain Eukaryota; kingdom Metazoa; phylum Arthropoda; class Insecta; order Diptera; family Sarcophagidae; genus Sarcophaga; species Sarcophaga carnaria. The sequence goes on along the minus strand of OY283149.1, from coordinate 13,407,001 downwards.
TTATATAATTAAGGACTGGAGGGTTTCAGATGAGTGTTCCTTCTCTGATCACTAACTGATATCCTTCAGTATTAATCTATCTGGTGGCTTGCATGAGCCTTTTAGGAATCCAAGAAGAATCGACTGGATCAGATATGAAAAGGCTGTGGAGAAGGAACTTAGGGCCCTCAGGGGTCATTCCACTCCTGGCATCAATGATCGAGTTGGATCTTTGACGGATATTTTGTTGTCTTGTTATAGATATGCTTATCCTTTTACTTACCCGGGTAAGAGGAGCCAGCCAGCCTGGTGGAATGCGGAACTCCGAAGACTCCGCTGTTGTACTAGGAGACTCTTTAATAAGGCTAAGCGATCGGGCAATGATGTTGACTGGTCTGCATATAGATCCAGTTTTAATGATTATAAGAGGGAATTAAAGCGCTCATAGAGATCCACCTGGATGAGTTTCTGCACAAGTATCGAGTGTGTTGTGTCCAGGGACCCCCAAAATCCTAGGCTTCATCCAAAGGAGCGATGGCACGTGGACAGCTTCGCGAAAAGAAGCAGTGGAGGTTCTATTGAATACTCATTTTCCCAATTGTGTGGATCCAGATAGGTATACGTTGTCTGTAGTTGATCCCTTCTGTAATGCTGTCATGGGTCAAATGGGCTATAAGTAGCTTTGAACCTTTTAAATCCCCTGGTCCGGATGGTATCTTTCCGGCTCTGCTTCAGCATGCTGGTGATATATTACACGAATATCTGGTGGACGTGTACACGGACTGTCTCCGGTCGTGTAATACACCTACCTGGTAAACCCAATCACATCGGCCCTAAGGATTACAGACCGCTTGATTTGTACGTCAAGCGGTGTGCGGCGCGAAGTGCCATACGTCTGAGGGAATCGGGCTGCTGAGAACAGCGCCCGATAGGTCACTCCAGAGTTCTGAATGTCGTCTTTCCTGGCGGGAGGTATGGACTTTCAGAAAAAGTCACCGATTATATTGAGCCTGAGGCTATGTTCCTGCCAGGTTTAAGAATACTTATACCGGAAAGGGCGCAATGGAATGGTGGGGTACTCCAGGGGCAGAGAGGTATACCCATCTTCACAGATGGGTCTAAGTTAGGTGGAAGTACAGGTGCTGCGGTTTTCTGTACAGAACTCGGTCTTGAATTTCACTTCAGGTTAAACGATGACTGCAGCGTGTTTCAGGCGGAAATTTTCGCAATCTTGAAGACTGTTGAGGCCATAGCTGGTGCCCCCGCTTTGGATTCGCGAATGCAAGCAGTCGTTAGGGACTTTTGGACCAGACCGTATCCGTCCGTGCTGGGTTCCGAGTCATAGCGGATTATTGGGCAGAGACGGCGGATGCTCTCGTTAGGTTAGGTTCACTTTCTGAGGGCGATTTGGTAGTTGGTCCTGACCCTCAATCTTCCACCTCTACGGGCTCATCGATGAATGGGTCAGGGAGGAAGAGCAGAGGCGTTGGGGGAGTGGATCGGGTTGTTATGTTTCTCGATGTCTATGGCCTCCTATAGACAATGTAAGAATAGGTTGGCTTCTGGGCTTGGATAAGGCCAGTTTAAGGTTAATTATAGGGTTTATCACAGGGCACTGCTAAATTAGATCGCTGACGGGGATCTGGAACAGATCACAGCCGGACTACTGCAGGATATGTTGCGATGAGTTGGAGACTGTCGAGCATCTCCTCTATAACTGCCCAGCCCTTCGTAGGTTGAGAACCCTTGGCAGGGGCTTCTTTTATGGTTTGAATTCTGTATCGAGAGCCGACATCAAGGCTCTCCACAGATTCATTAGTAACATGAGCTGGTTGAGAAGTGCCAGGGCTACATCGGTGTAGTCGCGTTCTCTCACTTTCTTTTGTTCTGGTCTGTGTAATTCCTTCGCTTCCCATTCCCCCTTCCTACTTCCGCTCCTTTTTCGTATCCCCTCTTTTATCTTTTCTTCTTAAGGGCCTCCGGGTACAGTACTTGTCTAAATTGACAAGTACACGTCCTCTAACCTAACCTAACCTTACATTGGCAACATGTGAAGTTAAATTTGAATTTAACTAGCAAAGACCAAAAACGAAATACTTTAACGAACCAATGTTAAATTAACAGAACGAAGAATATGTACCCCATCCCTTAAAAATTATACCTTACACCTTCCTAAATAAAACAGTTACACTGGTGCTCGTCAAATGATTTTTGGAAATTGAGAAACTTCAACAGAAATTTACTTTTTTTACAATATTTGACAAGGATAATCGAAATCGTGAAAAAAATTAATATAAGCGCTTAGATTCATAAAAAATTACTTACATCTTAGGGATAGAACACAGCACTTACAAAAATTAATATTAAATTTGAATTTGTTAATAACTTCGTCGTTTTTTTTATTGTTAAAGTAAAATATTTTAATTTATTTTTGTGAAAATATGGAGACCTTTTTTCCAATTGCTTATTGTCTGTTAGCTGTTTTAAAGTAAACTGTTTACAACTTGGCAGCACTAAGTCAACCATATGAAAAACAACAGACCGAATCAGAAGTAATAAAAGTAATACAAGTAGCATATTATAAAAAGAACACGTTATTGTTTAATTTTAAAAATAAATTTAAAATTTGTTTAAGTAGTATAGTCCATAAGCAGTTGCACGTTAAACTTTGGCTTTTTCTACAAACAGTAGAGTTGAAAAACATTTCTTTTTTATGCTCCGTTAACGCAACGAATATAGTTGGGCAACTTTTAACTTTTGACTTGCGTTGAGCACTTTGACGGCTATCAGTTGGTTTGTTTACCTTTGTTCTTTCGATTTTTTACAATCGTACATACATAACAATCAATATCTCTTTTGTTCTCATTGGCAACCTAAGATCACGGTAACATTTAATGAAACTGGTGCCCCATTTTAGGTGACCTTAGCAAAAGGAAATCAAATTACTCTTTCCCCCTCTGCAGTGGTTTTATTCATGTCCTGGATAAAATAAGTGCAGCTGAACCTAGACATTGCTATCGCAGGTAATACCATCTCTGCAGCCCGCTATTCAAAGATTTTAGCGTTATTTTCGATAATAGGCTAAACTTTTTCCGATATTCCTCCTCTGAACACGATACTAGAGACTTTAGCTGCCACGACTGGCAGTAATGTAAAGGACATAATTCTATCTACGTACTACATCCAACAGCCCTGTATCGACTGTCTTTCTTAGAGGAGCTGGGTGAAAAGATCTTCAGAGAGTCAGAAACCATGCGTTGAGAACGGCGTTGTGTTGTGTGAGCCACTAACACAAGAAACCCGTCCGCCCTGCCTGTGAAGCTAGATAATATGAGGCTCGCCAGGTAGTCCCTAATGAAACATTTTCATTCCCAAAACCCCAACAATCATATCATGCAGGATATGACACGAATACCCATTTAACATCTTTGGTCCTCTTAGTGAGACCGATTGAGGTACTAGTTTTGGAGGACATTAATTAAGTGTTTTATATCTTGGACTTAGTGTGGAACAACAATATTCAGAGCCACTTAAGACAATGGAAGACAAAATGAACAATTTCTGCTAAAACTTAAAGATTTGAAGCTCTCTCTTCCACTCTTGGCAAATAGAGTTGGCATAAAGGGAAATTGAAAAGATCGGTTGTAAAACCATTAGTGGTTTAAAAAGAGAAAGAGAAAGGGACCACATTGTGTATTGTTACCTCCATGATTATTATTAAAAATAGTGCTACAAATGGCTGTAGATTATACCAACATAGTATGGTTATGCCTTTAGCATTTGACAATACATATTCGAAGTAGTTTACAGAGTGTTACAACTTTTTCGGTACAGTCTTTATACCATTTTATCTTTAAGAAAAGTAAAACTGCTTTCGCCTTAGAAGTAAATTATACACTAATTTTTAATTTTTTTTAAATATTAGAATATTTGATTTGTTTTTAATTAAGCAGTTTAATTTTTTATGCAATTTTCAATACTTATTAATACAATTTGTTTATAATAACAATTATTTTATATGCATGCGCACATGAATACACACATAGGATACAAAATATATTCAAATTTTTAATTAATACTTAAAAAAACATACACGTACGTACATACATACATATATTGTATATATAGAGTAGGTATAGTATAAATAAATATAAAAAAATAAAGACACACTTTAACGAGATTTATTTTTAGCTAAGTAATGTTGATTTAATTCATTTTAAAACCTTAAAAAAAAGAAACTTTTTGGTTTTAAAATCGTTTACTGGCATTATTATTATTCAAACACTGGCCTCTGTTGGAGTTGATTGTATAGGATTTGAACTGTTGGTTACATTTGATGGTTTTAAACAACACATGCCACATAGACTGCAGGTATTTGAAGATCTATAAAGAACAAAAAAAAAAAACAATTGAGAAGGTTCAAATAAGAAAATAATTTTGAAAAGAAAATTGTACACAAAAAATAATCTCATTTATCGATTATTACAATATTTTAATAAATAAAAAAAAATATTAAAAATACGTGCAATTCCATTTTAAACCATTTTAAACAATAAGTTGAATGTCATTGAAAATCGTATAGTAGAAATCAATTAAATTTTGCATGTTTTTAAGATGCCTGAAAACTATTGATATCGATAACTATGAATCGACAGCTAAAAATATCAAACGATGTCGATATTTCTGTTCCCTAAGGTTTGGCAAGTCCTCCTGAATCATTAAACGATATAGCAAGCCAACACACTATCTGTTAGACTACGGCGAGCTTTATCTTCATGCGTAGAAAATTAAGCTTACTCAGTAGCTCAAATCAACACACCATGGAAACCGCTGTAAATTCGTTCGACAAAGAATAAAAAAAGTCCTATTCTCCGATGAAGCACTTTTGTATTTGAATGGCTTAGTGAATGCACAAAATTGTCTAATTTAGGGGCACAGGAAATCCTCTTGAAACAAACAAACCCACAACGAGCTACTGTTTGGTACAGAGTTTCGTCAGGCAGTTTGATTGGGCCTTGCTTTTTTTGAAGATGAAGCTGAAACTGCAAAAACTTTCAATGGCATTCGTTATAGAAACCTGATAACGGAGTTCTTGTGGCCTTAACTGGAAGCATGGATCTGGACACATCGACACCTATCACTATCGAATTATTGCAGCAACGATTTTTACCACCAAGATCGTGTTTGTTTGGGGTCTTAGGAAATCTCTCGGGTTTACGCAAATAAAGCAGACAAAATTCCTCAACTGCAACGTAAGATACTACGGGTCATTGGCGAGATACAGGCATGGAATGTTTAATGAAAAGAGTAATGGCCTGTCATCAGAGCCATGAACACAATGTACGATACATTATCGTTCCATAAACGTAGTGAAACGTTTTGTAAATATAGTCTTGGAAACAGTTTAGGTGGAGCTATATAAGACACGTGCTTATATTGGTTTAACCGTGGCAATCTGTTTGATTAAAACGCGTTGCATGTGGCAGTGAAGATCAGAGCTATGGAGACTAGGGTTAGATTAAATGAAAACAAGTCTAAGGCAGGATTAATCAGGAAGCATTGTGACTTGACAAATAGAATGACTATAAAGATGAGTCAAGGATAATCAGTGGGATAGGAGTGGGTATTCGGCACAGAGTAAAATATTCAGAGACCACGAAAAGTCTTCATTACGTTTACAAAAGTTTATTTCTGACGTGCTCAATAAACTTGAACAGGAAGTACAAAAGAAGGGACATAGAAAGACTATCTGTAAGTCATCAGAGCACTGAGCTGAATCCGCAAAATAGAGCTGGATTCCAGATAATGCCCAATATTTAGACACATGGGTGTTAGGTTAGGTTAGGTTAGTCAGAAATCCGAACATAATTATTTTTTAACAAAATTATTTCATATTTTTAAAATAATAATAAAAATTATATACAAGTTATTAAAAAAATAATAATTTTAAACAATTTTGAAACACTTGCCAATTTGGATTTTATTTGAAAACATGATCAATGAAATACACAAAAAAAAAATATGAAGAAAAAATATGATGAAAATAATGCTTTTTCAATACAAAAAACATAAAAATTGATAGATTTTATCACTAAAGGTTAGGTTAGGTTAGGTTAGAGGACGTGTACCTGTCAGTCAAGACAGGTACAGTACCCTGAGGTCAGATTGACCCATTGTACAACGTCCTAAAGGATAGTATAGGGGGTAAGATGAAAGGAGGGTATATGGGAAAGGGGGGAGTTTTTATCACTAAAACTAAAACTAAAAAATAAAAATTAATAATAAAAAATTATTAATTTTTTTTAAAGCAAAGTAACGGTGCAAGTAAACTATTAACGTGCTTAGCTTTTCTTTGTGCGTGTGCGTGTGTTTGTGTTTGTGTGTGAGTGTGTGGGAGATTGTGTTGAGGAAGGAATAAATAAGAAAACTTTTCTCATTCTCACTTGACTGGACGGGCATCTTCTCTTTGGTATTTAGCAAAATCTAAGAAAATTTCTTCTAACGTCGTTTGTGATATTGAATAGTCCTCCACATTTAGAGCATCACGATTACGTTCCATAAGGCCAAAGATTTTTGACCATTTAATACTCGATAAGGGAATATAGAAGGTTAGAATACCTTGGTATTCCTCTCTATACATAAAACAGAAAGAGACATACATAATTTAGAAATCATTATGACTTGAATATATTTCCAAAAACTAGTTCACTTACTGCAGAATCGCTTGTGGAAATTCTGTTTCGACAAAAGCCTTTAGGCTGTTAATGTCCTGTTCTAACATTTGTGTAGGCACTGAAGTTTCATCGGCATCCATTAAAATGTTGCTGAAAAATGTTCATTCAATTATTTTTTTCTATTTTCAAATCATGGTTTTGATATTTAAAACATAAGGTGTAGTAAAAAGAAATTACAAAAGACGTATTTAGTAATTGATACTAAAAAAAACTTATTTGGTAGTTTCTTAGTTAGTTCATACAGTAGAGGAGTGTTAATAGCTCTCCAATCTACTATAATACATTAATAACATTATCTATTTCGTGTTTAAAAAAATGGATTTCTTTTCACTATGCCCTATAATATAATAACAATACCACTTACCTTGCCGCCTTTTCTAAATCTGTATTTCGTCTGACTTTAATTTTCAATATCAGACCCTTTGAGAATTTATTCTTTAAGTGTTGCGTAGAGCCAATACATTTAAACTCGCCATTAACCATAATGGCTAAACGTGTACACAACGCCTCACACTCTTCCATACTGTGTGAGGTTAACACTATAGATTTACCCGAATCACGTATGCGACAGACCATATTCCATAATTGACGTCTAGCTGCTGGATCCATACCCGTAGTAGGTTCATCCAAATAAATAACAGACGGGCTACCAATTACCGATATGGCTGTGCTCAATTTTCTTTTATTGCCACCACTATAAGCTTTAGTTGGTTTGTCTAAATGTTTCGTGAAACCAAAAGATTTGGCCAATTCCTCGGTTATATTAGGTATACGCTCTTTATGTATGCCTCTTAAAAGACAGAAGATTTTCAATGTTTCACGACCGGTCAAGTCTTCTAATAGAGCATCAAACTGTGGACAATAGCCAATTTCTTTGTATATTTTATTTAAATCAGTGGATAAATTCAAGCCCTTAACATAGGCACGGCCAAATGTAATACGTTCATCACCGGTCATCATTTTAAATGTGCTGGTTTTACCGGCACCATTAACACCCAGTAAACCAAAGCATTCGATACTGAAAATGGAATGAATTTAATACCTTTAGCCCTCTTTCAAATATCGTACGTCCCATAACTTACGGTTTAACACATAAGGATACTTGATTGACGGCTAAAAACTTGTCATAATATTTGGTAACACGATCTAAAACTAAATTCGTGGCCGACAATTCATTTTGTGTCATATTCACAATGCGTTGCTTTTCCTGATCGACGTCATCATCGAAATAACCATCTTGTGGTGGTGGCGGTGGTTTACTGGAATACAATTTTGGAATGAAATAAAAATTTACATTGTCATCTTTGTTTGCAACTTACAAAGTCCTTTGCTTAATTTTGTAGATTAATTCGTCAAAGAGTTTGTATTCATGTATAATGATTATCAAAAAGAATACTACAGTCGTTACAACCATATAGACAATTTCGGGTAATACACCAGGTTCTTCCCATGCAAAATAGCCGATAGTTTCTGTAAAAAAAAAAGAGAAGAAACATATTTTTTACGAGGTTTATTCATTGCATTTCAAATTTAATGAAAAATTTTTTATTGCCCATGTGGCCATTGCTGGACGATGGAGAAGATTTAACACGCTGCTAGTGTTTAAGTAGGTGTACACGTAGAGATCGCCGTCACACTTAGGCTATATATGGCCCAGGGGCCACTAGCCACTAGCCTCTAGTCCTGGAACTAGGTCTTTTGATAAACCTTTTTAGACTTCTAATGATCATTGCTGACAGATCAATTAGATTATATACTAGACATTGTGGTCTCCAGATATATTGTTAGGCATTTGCTCCATATGTGAAGAATAGCTTCTGCAGAAATCGTTCTCGCATAAGTGTCCATAATGCTGTGTCCAGTAATGACTCAACCATGCTGGTTATGGCCTCTTTCCGTTGATCAACCTTTTGAATTTATTCTTTCAGAAGCCATACTGATTGCACGTTTGTCTTATATGCCACTGTCTTTTACCATCCAAAAGTTAAATGGATTCGTATCCGTGTTTTAAACCGTTTCTGGGGTCAATCAGAGTACATCTGGAAGGGATTTCCCAATTTTCCTTGTCAATACCACAATGATCAGGGGGATCATTACATCATTTGCAGAAGTCTTGGTAACATATTTTTAACTTCTCGACGTGTCTACTCAGGCGCTCACGCTCCATTATGATTGCTATTAGATTCCTAAAATGGCTTCTGAGTTGATTTTACGCACATCTTGTTCTTGAAGGGATTTTCTTAGAATTTAAAAAGTAAAATAGGGACTCCGGCTATGGTTCCAGTGCCAAAAAACAAATAAAATAGCCATGGCCAAGGCAAATATTAGTTCCACAAATACTTACTACAACATTTCGGGTACAACTGGCACTTAAAGGCTGGTGGCAATAAATCAAATATATTGTTACTGCATGTCTCCCTGGTAGCTACATTAATGTACAATTTATTCAAACCCATGGCCAACGAGAAGTGGGGGAATATTCTAAAGAACCAACCCAGTATATCAGCGGTGTGTTTGGTATCGAAGAAATCAAAAGACATAACAACGACCACAATGAATAAAGCCATGCCTGAAAAATGAAAATATTTAATAAAATGGATTCAACTGGGAAAATTTAATACAAGACCCAATACACTCACACACATACATCAGGTTTACTTAATATCGTATACTGGATACTGGATCTTATTCTAAATTTTTGTATACGTACCCGCAAAAATATTTATTATGGAAACACGCGCAAATCCGGTAGCTGGTTCGGTAAAGAAAAATGATACAATATAAGTAAATGGAAGCACTGAGAAACCGAACAGTATTATAACCAGGAAATAGCGCGCTAAAAGCAAAATATTCAAGTTAATAACACCATAAAAAAAAACACAGATGAATTCTATAAGTCTTACCCAAGTCATCAAATGAAGAAAATCCTTTCTCTTGCCAACAGGCTATGGTGGCTATAACAATAATAGCCGTTAAGGCAAATGTTATGATATCCCAAACTAACTGTGACAACCAGAAGGTCCACACCTTAACGCCACCCACAAATTGTAAAAGTTTAGAACGTGACTCACGTTCTTTAATTAAAAATAAAATATAAAATGCACTAACGAAACAGAAGCAAAAACATAAATTCGTTGATAGTTGAGTACCCAAATTATTGCCGGTATTTAATTGTTGTAATACCGTTGCCGGTTTATAAGGTAGGGGAGCATTTGTGACAGTAATTCTATATGAATCGTTCATTAAAGCTCTGTAAATAAAAAAGGAATAGAAAATATCCTGTTGAAACTCTTAAGACAAATATATGGAAAAAAAATATTCGGTGTAGTATAAAGATATCCATTCTTTTTGCATCAAATTTAAGGCTTTATTTGTCATGTCTGTAATGATCCTACTCAAGTCTAATATGCACCATTTTCTATTATGGCTCTTGAAATAAACTCTCTCACTTCCTCGTGTTTCTATTCAGACGAATATTTTACAAACAAAACTATTCGCCATAACTGCGACACATTATGGCGAGCTTTGTAGAGCACTGAGAATTACAAAATCTTATCGTAATAACATAAACGTTTACACTACACTTCACTGTAATACATTACTTACTTGATCATGGCATTGTGCACTAAATTTACCGTCAACGGAGCCGTATGTAAAGGCTGGTTATTCAGCCAAGCAGTTATATTTTCATTTCTTATAGAAGCTGAAGCTAAGTAACGAGAATTAATGCGTACTTGGATTTTACGACCCAAATCCAATATAAATTCCGAAAACGACTTATTGCCAGTATCGAGAAACTTGTAATCACTGCCATATGAAGTGGCTATATTACGATACTTTTCTGCTATTCTGTATTGTAATGAGCCTACTGCGACATCGTTTGCGGTATCCAGTACCGTTACCGCTAAAGGATATTGTGTAAGATTCATAGTCAGGGGTTTCAGTTGATTGAAGGTGCCCTGTGTGCGAGCTATCAAAATGGTGATGATAACAAAAAATATGGGCATAATATTTTGTATAAGGAAGAGTAATTTGTTGCGATAGGTATAAAGGAATTTCTTTAATATCATGGCATGCCATTGATTGTTCAATAAATTGGCACCCTTAAGTAAACGGGTATTTTCGGAGAAAAGGCGTTCAGCTGGAAAATAAGAAAAGAAATGTTAATGTGTTATAAATCAGAAGAGAGATAAAACCTACATGTCATGGATTCAGCATCATCGTCTGGATAGCCTGAAGTGCCATTCATTATGGCACTGGCTTGTTTACGGCTGCCATTGTTGGCATTTTCAGCACCCACTCTCATAAAGACCTCCTCCAGAGATGTGATGCCTATGCCATAGCCATTAAGTTTAAGATTATTCGATTGATCTTCCAGGGAACTAAACATCTCTTCAAAACGATTAGAATACATATCCGGCAACTGATACGATAACTCGGCACCAATATCGGCTTCCGGTTGGACGCCGGGTATATACTTTTGCAATAAGGCAGTAATTTCATCAACAACACAACCTTCGCGTTTAACACAAATCTAAAACACCGAACATAAAGAAATTCTAGAAAATCACAATTTTTATAACAAAAAAAAAATAAATAAAAGACTTACCAGCCTATAACCGGAACCGTATTTCTTTTTCAAAAAGAATGAGGTGCCATGACATTTCAATTCACCATCACACATAATGGCTATACGATCGCCCAATACATCAGCCTCATCCATGAAATGTGTGGTTAATAGTAAAGTGCGGCCCACCTTTTCACTTTGCAAAAGATCCCAGAGTTGGCGACGAGCCGATGGATCCATACCAGAGCTGGGCTCATCGCAAAGCACTACTTTTGTGTTGCCCGTTAAAGCACAACAAACCGATAACTTGCGTTTCATGCCACCCGATAGCTTTTTCGAAGCCACATTGGCTTTATCTTCCAATTCAATCATTCTTAGATATTTATCTACTTCCTTCTGTATATCGTCTCCTTTGAGACCTTTTAAGCGGCTAAAGAATATCAAATGCTCAGCCACGGTGAGATCATCGAAAAGGACATTGTGTTGAGGACACACACCCAATGACATACGGGCTCCTTCAATGTTCGTGCGTATATCACTACCATTTATGATGGCCGTACCTGCTGTTGGTGGGAACATACCGGTTAACATTGAAATTGTGGTCGTTTTGCCTGCACCATTGTGACCCAACAAAACGGTGATCTCATCTTCATACATATTAACAGACAAACCATTAACAGCCATTTTATTGCCAAATTCCTTTTTTAAATTTTTTACTTGTAAACCCACATGCTTACCAGCCGGTTCTGGCTCAAATGCATCCGGATTCTGGCGTTCAATATGACCATTTGGTATATCCTCAATGCCTATATAATCTCTCTCACCACACCAAAACTGGCTGGTGAATATAAAATTCCATTTTTTCGGTACACCAAATTCACCGGGAAATATTTGCTCCACGTATAGACAGATACATATGTAGATAACACAGGAAGCCAACATCATTAAGATTATATAGCCCACGGTTAGATTATCGTCAATATTGACGGGCGTAAAGAGATTGCTCCATTGAAAACCTTCACCAGTACCCTCGAATTCGAGTATTAATTTGAATGCAAAACCCATGGCAGAATTGGATATCAGGCACCAACCAAGTTTTGTGCCCAAACTGAGATCATCGTACGTTTGTATGGTGAATGAGAATGGCATATAGGCGATAAACCACACCAAACCGGTAACAGCAGCAGCTGTACTGGCTCTTGAAAAGAACGTAGCCATCATAAAACAGAAACAGATGCTAGTGATAACGTAAATAAACATGAAGAATAATAATACCGACCAGTCTGCAAAGGTTAGGACGGCAACATTATTAGCCCAACGAATCTGTAACGGGAATAGAAAAGAAAAGTTTTAAATGTGAATTCTTAACAAAAATAAAAAGTCCTGACTTAGAAAAAAGAAATTCCTAAGGTTACGTTGTACATGGCAAGGCTATAAGTTAAACCATGTACTGCATTAAGTTTCTGTACTTCGAAGAAAGAACAGAAAATACCATTTGGAGTTAAGCAGAACGTAAACAAGCGATCTTTTTATCACAATGGGCCTAAGTACTGGCCTAAGTGGGACCTCTTCCTTCGAGGCCGTTCCCCACCTAACCTAACCTTTAAACCGAGTTGTTCACCATGTCTGCAAAGGGCTAAAGCCTAATTATTAGACAGATTCAGCCAGACAATGTTAGGGAAGTTGTTGCTTTAGCTCAACTTTGCTGGTTGGAGGAATATGCGTTTGTTTTGCACATAGAAGTGGGAATACTCTGTAAATTTTTTAGTGGAATGTCATCCTATTGATCTAATGTCTCTTTCCGGATCGTATAAAGGTGTCTATGAATGCATCTGAGCTTGAGATTGAAGTTATTAATGGAATGGTGCACAGTATATGCTTCAGGAAGAAGGATGAATGCAGCAGAAACAATTTGACCGCCAAGATCGTTACAACTGACTTAACTAGTAATCAAAATTAAAGTCTTGAAACGTAACAAACGTTGTAAAAACCTATGTCAGTGGACTAGCCGAGAAAAAACTCAAATTTTGTGAAAACAAAACCTTTCTTATTTCTACTTACTTTCATAAGAATTGTTATCAGTATGGCTGAGATGAATAGCATTATAAATGATTTCACAAACCATGCTGTCCAATGGATCCAATTGTTTAAGCCCATAATTTTCATGACTTCCTTCAATTGTTTCTCCTTTTCAGCGGTAATATACTGCAAAAGAAATACCAAACGAAACGAATGAGTACAAAAACAAAACAAACAAATCAAGCCACTACTCACCTTAACAATATTTGTACAAGGATAAATGAAACTCAATAATATAATCAAAGACATAATAGAGGCTAAGCCCTCTAAGAGAGGATCATAGATATACTCCGGATACGGATAACGCTGCATATGTACCGAAGGCAAATCATTGTTACCCGTTACATGTTTCATATACGCCATAGTGATGGCATTTTGTATGGGTAGAAAAGCCTCACGTAAATAGCCCACTGGTACACCACCATCTTGTTGTTCAGCATTTCGTGGACCTGTCAAATCAATTGGCATAAACAGTTTACTGGTCAGCCAGGTCATCGGTAGATTGCCCATAACTGTTCTCAGCTCACTGGGAAAACGTAATGCAAATGAAAAATCTACCGGATAATCGGTAATATTTTGCCAGCTATCATCGAATTGCACACCGGCTATAAATTTGTTCACTTCCAAAGCAATTTGCATTTGTGATGAAGTATTGTAGCCCACAATATCCAACAATTCGAGGGAAGTTGCTGCTTCCTGTACAATATTTTCTAAAACGGGATTTTTTGGTGAATAGCCTAATTTATAAATGACCGTTGCATTATCTAAGGGATTGGATAAAAAGCTCCTGTTAAAGAGTATAAAAAGGGAATTGTAATTATTTTTTTTTGTGTTAGGTTAGGTAGAATATTAGTAAATTAGTAGCAAAAGAAAAATAAATAAATACGTATTCAACTACTACTGCAAGCCAAAAATAAAAAAATTAAAAATAAAACTAGGAACGCGAAATGGCAATATGTGTTAAATATGGTCGTGTTAAATCAACGAAATTTTTAATATAAAAAACAACATTTTACGGAAACAAAATTAGAAAATAATTATCGTAAAACAAACATTTTTTGAATTGCAATTTTAATGGAGACTTTTGAATTAATTTTTGCATTCTGAGGTATTTATTCTTATCGCACTTAAACTCAAGCAGCCTATATTTTCTGTTGCTCGCCTGAAATCCATTTATATTGCTTATTTAATAAGTTCTTTATAGAAACCTTAAGTTTAAGACTTGCAGCTAAATTGCGAACAGCATCTGGATGATCTGGTATGCTCTTAGCTCTCCTAATATGAAAACATATTACTACTACTACTACTGGGTTTAAGATTTGTAGCTAAACGGCGAACAGCATCTGGATGATCTGTTATGCTCCTAGCTCTCCTAACATGAAAACATATTACTACTACTACTACTACTACTACTACTGGGTTTAAGACTTGCAGCTAAACGGCGAACAGCATCTGGATGATCTGGTATGCTCTTAGCTCTCCTAACATGAAAACATATTACTACTACTACTACTACTGGGTTTAAGACCTGCAGCTAAATGGCGAACAGCATCTGGATGATCTGTTATGCTCTTAGCTCTCTTAACATGAAAACATATTACTACTACTACTACTGGGTTTAAGATTTGCAGCTAAACGGCGAACAGCATCTGGATGATCTGTTACGCTCCTAGCTCTCCTAACATGAAAACATATTACTACTACTACTACTACTGGGTTTAAGACTTGCAGCTAAACGACGAACAGCATCTGGATGATCTGGTATGCTCTTAGCTCTCCTAACATGAAAACATATTACTACTACTACTACTACTACTACTGGGTTTAAGACAGTATCAGTATCGAACAGTATCTGGATGATCTGGTATGTTGCTAGGTCTCCTAACATGAAAACATATTACTACAAAAGATCTTATGGAAAGAGATTTCACCTGAAATGTCCGCCGCGGCTATTTGCTACATCGTCTATTCATATTTTCTCTACTTTTTCAAAAAAAAAAAAATAATAATAATAAAAACATTTAAGCGTATGTCTGTTAATGGTGGCTTGAATATTGACTTTCATTGTTTCAAGAGTTGCTGTTTTTGTTGATTTAACAAAGCCCCATAAAAAGACAACTTCTGGAAAGTAATTTTCCCTAGAGACTGCGAAAAGACTTCTTTTTTCTTTCATAATGACTTGCCAAGTTTTACGGAACAAAAATGTCAACAATCGGTTAATAACAATCGATTGGTTTTATGAAGGTTAAAAAACCCGATATATACGACATGTTTCACCAGCTGCAATGTGTAAAAGCGTCTGATTGTTATGCTTAACGTTATAGCGGCGCCATACCCTGGTTAGCCAGAAATACTTGGTATATTCCCCGTATAGTTGCAGCTCCCGATTGTAATCGTAATGTCGTGACATGTAGTCTGTCATCAAATTAAATACCTAAGGAATGGAAACAAGTGCCAGTGGTTGCAATAAGCAAAACAAGAAATAACAATGAACTCTAGACCATTTGGCAACTTCTAGAACCTTACTGTTGATTTGTTTTTGTTATTCTTTTGTTCTATAACTTTCGTGGTATTTCTATGCAGTTCTATTATTGTAATTTGCTCAGGTTATATAACTAAGGAATGGAAGCAGCTGTAGATGGTCGCAATAAGCAAATCAAGAAATAACAATGATTTCCAGATCTTCTAAAAACTTTTTTTTCTTATTTTTTATTTTGTCTACATATTAGTGGAATTAATGCCTGTACCCAATATATATATAAAGTTAGTTAAATAGGTTTCAATATTAAACTTTGAACAGGTGTTAGATGTAATCAAATGCATTAAAATTAGTGACGTGATCAAAAAACAACAACCTAAAACAAAAGAAATTAAAATATTTCAAACTGGTACCTGTCTTTGGTTTGAGCATTTATAAAAAAGTAGCGCATAAGACGGGCTTGTGATACAAGCTTTCTGTGTTTCATTTTGTTTTTAAAATTCCATGCAAGATAGAAAATTATTTTTAAAACTGTAATATTTACGATTTTCGAAATTGTTTCGAAGTGTTTCGAATTCGAAATCAATATAGGCAGAAACTACTTACTTGAATAGATTAATATTCGTTATAGACTGTGGTTCGTATGTGGTAATCGGTTTTGGCTCTGCCACTACCAAGGTGCGCACCAAGACCAAAAGTAATGAGAACACTGCGGGTAGAATTAATTCGACAAAGAGTTGCCATTTTTGATTCCACTGCAACAGCCAGTTTTTCCAAATAAGTAGCCTGAATTTATCCCAACTTGTGACATGTACCATGTTTTTGCTCATATTTTAAGTCCAATGAGTCTAATGAGGCATTAAGTTGTACTAATAATTATTCTAAGGGAAGTTGAAATCTTATGTCGTACAGGTACAATAGACAGCCTTGTAATATTCCTTAGATTGATCAATTAAGAGTTACGTAGAGTTACTGAAAATAAACAAAACAAACAAAAAAAAAAGAATTAAAAATTAATTTCCAACATAAGTTTAATAAATAAAAATAAAAAATGAAGTTAGTGTATCCACATATTAGTTTAGAGCCCTTATACTGAACGTAGGTTCATGTTTTAAATAAATTTTATAATATTTAACGAAAGTGCCACGGTTGTTGGCGGACCCTCCTTAAAGGAAGAGTTCCCACTTAGACATTTAGGCCCATTGTAATGCCACAATTAATAATCAATCCGATGATTTGTTTAGAACTACGATTGTTACAGTAGCTGAAGACAAAATTCGAACAAAAACAACAAGACCAACATTTCTAACGTAACCAACTTTAAGCCCTGTTACTTTGCTTAGCACACAGATTAATATCAGCCCCCCCCCCCCAAAATATACACCACAGTCTTCTCTACATAATGTTGCTTGTGATAGAATAAATTACGTTAGGTTTTAGCGGTTATCTGAGAGTTTACCTCGTGATTTTACTCAGCGGCTCCGTTGCCTATTGCTATATTCTGAAAATTGTACAACCCTGAACCATTTTATGTGACCTTTTTAAGAACCAACCAGAACTTATGGTCAATTCAATTAGATTAGACTGTGATACACTTCCAAAGCGGTACTTTCCCAAAAACTATCTGCATTTCGGTGCTTTAAACCAAAGATTATGGAATTTTACACCTTTTTTTAGACTTTCCATGTAAGTTTGCAATATCCTTGATCTTGGAGTGAGTTTGTGAAGAATTTTCAGCCGAGAAAGTGTACCTAATATGACAGCACTTGGAAGACAACCATCTTAAGAAACTTAGTCAGTTGAGACCACTAGGACTCCTGTTAGTCAACATACCGGTCGTTCTCTTGAAAACATTGTAGCTGTAAACGAAAGTATCGGCAAGAACACTACGCTGTAAATTTTGGCAAAGGCAAGGCTCCTGGTCGTCAATATACCGGTCGTTCTCTTGAAAGCATTGCTCCTGTATACCGAAACAATAATTCGTTAACAAGAATTTCATATTCCACGAAGCATTACGCTGATCTTAGGTTAGGTTAGGTTAGAGGACGTGTACTTGTCAATTCGGACAAGTACAGTACCCGGAGGTCGAATTGACCCATTGTACAACGTCCTAGTTTCTCACACCACTTATGTTGTGTGTGTTAATTTTATACATGAGTGGTGGGACCTACAGTTTAAAGTCGACTCCGAACGACAGATTTTTATTTATTGAGAAACTTTTCATGGCAAATTTTTTTTTACTCTCAGAGTTTTTGCCAGAAATCTACTGAGAGGAAGTCGCCGAAAAAATACTTTTTGTATTTTGTCTTTGATGCCTGGCCTGGGACTCGAACCCAGACTTTTGCGTCTAATAAGCCAACACACTACCTACTAGACTACGGCGACTTCCTACGCTGATTTTAATGCGTAAAAAATTTAACTTACGTAGGTTCTCCAACCAGCAGACCAATGGAAAATACCGTCAATACGTTTAATGGATAGTGGAACAGATTGAAATCAATGCCAATATTTCGAAAAACTCATCTGCAAATCGAATGTGAGGCTTAGAAAATTCTCATGCAGTTAATAAGAAATAAATGCATCTACCACGAGCAACTGCCTGGTGGGGATTTTGGTCAGGCGGCATATAATTGGGCCTTACTTTTATTGAAGATGAGACTGAGATTACAGGGACCTTTATCCGCATTCGTTGCTCCTAAGAAGAATTGAAATGCAAGCAGGCGTTAGAATAACAACCACAAAACTCTAGTAAAAATACGACGGCCAAGGACCATAAAGAAAAAATAGAAGAAGGCCCCTACTTAAAGATGTTGAAAACTGCAAAAGAAGGTGTAAAGCTTTAGAAATCATATAATCGGAGTAGGCAAGAAATAGGAATGTATAGGAATGAGAGGGAATAGGGCTAAAAGAGAAAACAAAAAGCATTGTTTCTAGACAACAATCATCTTAGAACTTGCTATCGTTCTAGAGAATAATGAAACTGAAACTGCTTTATAACACACCTCTATTTTTTAAATGAAAAGTCGCCTCCAAATGACCGATTTTTGAGAAACTTTACGTGACAATTTTATTTTAAACTCAGATTTTTTGCCTGGTCTGGCAGAGAGAAGACTGCAAACGTGTGACCAAATTACTTCTTGGGTCCAGTCCACCGATTCGTCATTTCTTAGCCAGCATTATTTAATTTATAGGACAGAGCAGTATTAAGTTTCTTACCAGCTGCTTTATAGTGAATATTGCAAACTATTCTTGGTGCTATGCATTGGCTAACGTTTTTATTTATTGCCATTGGGAAATGACTTCTAATATTAAGACCTGCATCCAATAACGATAACTTAATAAGAAATATAATAAAATAACCGTTAAGCAAACTTTTTCTGTTTACTTTCTTCTTCTTTAAGTGATGATAAGACATGGGTGCAAAACTGAGTACATGCGTACTGCATTACAACCTAGCTTCTTACATCCCCCTTCCATGTTATGTGGTTTAATTTTAACCATGAGTGTTTTGTCATGGCAGAAGTCGTCGTAGTCTAGTAGGCAGAGTGTCGGCTTATTAGACGTAAGGCCACGGTTCAAACTCCAGTTCAGACCTTAAAACGAAATTATGAAAAAAATATTTCTTCAGCGACAGCAGATTTCTGGCAAAAACTCTGAGGGTAAATAAAATTGCCATGAAATCCTTCTCAAAAATCTATCGTTTACAGTCGACTTTGAACTGTAGTTTCTGCCACTCATGTAAAAAATTAACGCACACAACACAGGTGGTGTGAGAAGTTAGGTCGTAATCCTGACTGAAGGTTGGTAATGACCAATTATGTACATATCGACGCCTCCGTTCTATAACATTCTAAGTCGAAAAAGTGTGCTTTGAGTTATGAGCTCTCAAAGTTTTCACGCGACATACGACTATATGTATATTCTAAGAAGATTTTTCCCTATAACTTCGGAACGGATCGGCGCATCTTAACCAAATTTTGACAGTATTTAAGTTAGAGAACGTAGAATTTAAAAATGCTAAGTGTACTTAGAACGTTATAGAATGGAGGCCTCGATATGTATTCCTTAACGATCGAAAGTAATAAAAAAAAATATTACAGAATACGCTGGTGAAATGTAGTAGGGGTCCAAAGCAAGTAAAGCAAGTAAATTTTGGCAATGCTTGTGGGATTACATTTTGTATACCACTGTTACCCTTATTTAACATGCAGACTATGATACTTTTGCGATAAGATTACAAAGTTATTTCTTTTGTTTTAATTTTCTGTTTTCCTATTTTTTAATCATTTTTTATAACATTTATTTAATAATGTTTACAATAATTTATGAAATAAATTTCTGAAGTGGCCGCAAAATATCGAAACATTGACATCCATCTACTCACAACAAGTACAAGTTCATATTTGTTAGGAAGTAATTCAACAACAGCTAGCCAGTTAGTTAGTCATACTCATGCTCATGGGCGTGCTGATAAACTTATTTGAGAATAATTTTTTTATAAATAATTTATCAGACCCATCGGCCATTAGCTGTACAATAACTGTTAGTGTTAGTGTTGGAAAATGGCGATTAGAATTTCCAAATCAACTATTGTTTGTTGTACTTTGTTTTCTTTGTGTTATTATTGTTGTTACATTTTTATTTCTCTCTCCCTCTTTTTTTTTAATTTTAGTGATTTAATGTGATTGAATTTTTTTTTTCAATTTTCTCTAAAGTATTGTAATAAAACAAAAATTGTGTAATGGACTACGACATTTGAAAAACCAGGTACAAATGAACTTTCGAGTGCATTTATTACAAAAAAA
The DNA here is from genome assembly GCA_958299815.1 of Sarcophaga carnaria. Lineage (NCBI taxonomy): Eukaryota > Metazoa > Arthropoda > Insecta > Diptera > Sarcophagidae > Sarcophaga > Sarcophaga carnaria. Next base: position 13,386,358 of record OY283149.1, on the reverse strand, counting down.
AAATGGTAGTTTTTCTTTTATTTTTTATTATTATTGTCTCTGTTGTTTATTTATTTAATAGTTTTTGTTTTTTATTTTTATTTTATTAGCATTTTATGTGTGTTATCTTTATTTGTAATGGAATTTATAATTTATCAAAATATCGATTGACTTACGCAGTAACACTAAAATGTAAAATACGTTACGTTAACGTAACGTCATAAATAACATTTAATATTTATTAAGGCAAAGGAACATTTTATTGCAACGTATGTAGCAGAAAAGTAAGTTTAAATAGAACTTTAGTCGGTCATTCATATGTACTTCATTAGTGTTCGTTCTGTCAACTTCTAGAACTGACTGTTGTTTTGCTATTGTTATTATTTTCTTTACCATCCTTCGTCTTTTGAGTTAGGAAATCATCCACATATGTACATACATAATTGGCCATTACAACCCTTCAGTCTGGATTACGGCCTAGCTTCTCAACACCATTCATGTTGTGTGTGTTAATTTTATACGTGAGTGGCGGTTTAAAGTCGACTTCGAACGACAGATTTTTGAGAAACTTTTCATGGCAATTTTATTTATAAAGGCCGATCTTTCTCTCCTTTGTAATAAGGTTTAAATTTTGGACATTGGTTCAATAAATTTGTGCGTAAAGTAAAAAAAAAACAGTTTTTGTCAAATGAAAGAAATTTGGAGGGTTCGAGAAAAAAAAAAGTATTTTTGTGTTGTATTCACTCGTGTGTATTTAATTTTTTGTATTTTGTCCCATAGTGTAATCAATGAAATTAAATGACATGCTTAGATATCAGAATACTTGGTATTATTTTTTCAAGCTGCACGACTTTCACTGATTGAAGAGACTACTGGCTAAGAAAAGTGCTTAAAAATGTCTCAAATTACTACAGAAATTTTAGATTATAGGCTGCAGAGATTAAACGATTTCCAAACAGGCAACAGAATACTTTTCAAGGTGTACGACTTTCGCCGATTAAAAAGACCACTGTAAGATTACTGGTTAAAAGTGTCTCAAATTACTGCAGAGTTTTACGATTTTAGGCTGCAGTAATTAAACGATTTTTAATCAAAGATTGTAATGAAAAAAAACATACCCAAATAACCTATCTTTTCAAGGTGTACGATTTTTCACTGATTGAAGAGGTTACGTGAAGAAAAATGGTCAAAAAATTCATCAGATAACTGCAGAAACATAGGAAATACATGCAAAAATTAACCGTTTTGCGACTAAATAATGGAATCCTTCATGTTTTGGATTGGTATTGGATTGGAGGTATTGGAAGTCGCCGTAGTCTAGTAGGTAGTGTGTTGGCTTATTAGACGTAAAGCCAGGGTTCGAGCCCCATGCCAGACATCAAAACAATATACAAAAAGTATTTCTTTGGCGACTTCATCTCAGCAGATTTCTGGCAAAAACTCTGAGAGTAAAAATAAAATTGTCATGAAAAGTCAAAAATCTGTTGTTCGGAGTCGACTTTAAACTGTAGGTCCCAACACTCATGTATAAAATTAAAACTCACAGTGGTGTGAGGAACTAGGTCGTTATCCTGACTGAATTGTTGTAATGACCAATTATGTATGTTATGTATGTACTAAAAAAGACTTATGATCGATTTTCGATAAAATATTAGAATTAAAAATTAGAATAATTCGTATTATTTTCTCAAGGAAGTAACGTGTACGATTTTCACTGATTGATTATTTTTCTTGAAACGATAAAGAAATGAATTAAATTTTCTTTGCTTTTTCTTACAGAAAAATATTTTCTGTTACCTTTAAGTAATGCTTTGAAAAACTTTTTATACAATTTTAATTACACTTGTACGATTTTCACTGGCATTCACTGTATTCGAAAACTCACTTTACAGAATTAAACGCAATTATTAAGCAAGCAGCCTGTGGTTTTTAGTTATACAACACTGGTTATTATTATAATAAATATTTATTACCTTTATCGGCAATGTAATGTTTTTTTTTTTTTTTTTTTTTTTTTTTTTTTTTTTTTTTTTTTTTTAATAAATTCGTAAAATTTTTTATGACTTAGAACACTTTTTAATTGAAAACTTGAATTTTAAATTTACTTTTAATATTTAAAAAAAAGGATATTAAATTCGTCCTTTTTTGTAGCAAATAAATTCAGGCCCGTTATTTATTTGGAACGTTAATTTGCTATACACCACCGTTACTTGCTTAAAAAATCCATGCGTTTCGTTCTAAATATTAATCGTAACTGAATAGATTATTTGATAAATTTCTCTTTTTTTAATGGCCAAAATAATAAATTTCTAATCAATGAAAGTTCGATTATTCGGTTTTTCTATATTTGCACAAAAAGATAACAAACGTAACTTAATTTCGCATTCTCACATTCCCGCATTTTGATAGGGGTGTACAACAAATTACTTCGTATTGTTTATATTCGTGTACTACTACAATGCGATACGATATGGATAGGGTATATCTATAAAACAAGGTACAAAACAATAACCGATTTTCACAATCTAAATAAAAAATAAAACAAAAATAGAATCCATATAGTAAATGACACTTCGATTGAAGCTCGTGACATCCAATAAATAAACTTTATTGTCTAACAAACTTTAAATGTTTGATGCTCTACACCACGCTACAGTCTTAATCAAACGAGTAAAGTTTAGACTTAGATAGGACTAAATTTGTACACAGTAAACAATTCATAACCTATTATAGCCTCAATAAAGGACTCATCAAGCCCTCAAAAAATGACGATTCACATAGCTGGCGATCATAATAAGAGAACCGCATCATCTAAGATATTATTTACTATCCTTAACTAAGTACCACCAGATACATATGTTAACGGAACAAGCAGTTAAGAATGCAAGACAATTTAGACAAGAGCATTGAAATATAGAATCACAAGTTATTCGAAAATCTTAAGAAAAGCCGATCGGAAACTCTCCTTGAACTCCACAATATCGAGAATGTTGTATCTATCCCATTTTCCCTCTTCGTAAACTCTTCCTAGATTCCCTAACGATCCGGATCAATCGACAAAGTTTGATGTGAAATCTTTTCGCAACAGTTCCGAAATCTTGGACTCCCGATTACTGTAGTACTTACTACTGTAATAATGTCATAAAGACATTATCATATACTCTGAATCCAATATCAGAGTATATTAAGTAGAGACACATACATACTTAGCGAAAATAAAGCGCCCATTAGATCTCTAGAGAGTGCGCACGCTATATCTAGGATAGCCCAAGAATACTGGGTGGAAATCTTGCGACATTCAAGGGTCTCTCATCTGAAATCCTTGAAACGGAGTCATTAAGCGTAACAATATTGGTAATGCACTTGCAAAGGCTGGTACATACATACATACATACATACATAATTGGCCATTACAACCCTTCAGTCAGGATTACGGCCTAGCTTCTCACACCACTCATGTTGTGTGCGTTAATTTTATACGTGAGTGGCGGGACCTACAGTTTAACGTCGACTCCGAGCGACAGAATTTTGAGAAACTTTTTCATGGCAGTTTATTTTACTCTCAGAGTTTTTGCCAGAAATCTGCTGAGAGGAAGTCGCCGAAGAAATATTTTTTTTTCATATTTCATTTTTTGATGTCTGACCTGGGATACGAACCCGGGCTTTTACGAATAGTAAGCCAACACACTACCTACTACACCACGGCGACTTCAAAGGCTGGTACAACAGCTAATTCGACAACTCACGAATTCGTGAGATTTACAGACTTCTGCAGGGGAAACCAACTAATGACACTATTTGGTAAGGAAAGACAAGCTAAGGATATGTAAAGAACAAAATCCGCATTAAACCTAACAAAGATACATTATTGGAACCTTTTAGCAATCACAAAGGGACAATGGCTTCCAGACCGTATGCTGGGAACACTTTAAAACGACTTGGGCACTTGAGCACCTGAGACAATTCGTTGTCACCTAGAATTTATTGACATAACGTTTCTTCACCAAAGCTGATTTGGATAAAATTCACGTCTTCATTAAACTCTTAAGATCGTTGATCGTTCAGTTATAGACAAATAACGGAATTGCCTTTATGGGATCCAAGTAAACTATGCCTTTTTAGGGCGACTGTTAATTTTACCTACGACCTTATTAAGCCCAAATTAAGAAGCCCCTAATGCCCCTAGAAAAAACTCTATAATAGGCGTTCTCCCTAAAGACCGCTTATGGTAAATATTAAACTGCTTGTGCTTTTAAAGTTTTACTGAATCTATAAGCTCTCTCGCATCAAGTGACGCTAGATCCACTGTTCTGTCAAGAATCCGAAATCTTCTCCTTTCCTTTTTGACAAATACGGTTCACACGGTAGCTTGTGATTATAGTAAGTGGATCATAGTCGCGTCCTAGCAAAACCAGTTTATTTGGACCATCTGACCTACATCATTGCTAATTTGAGAAAGGAATACCAGAATCCAAACTCTGCTATACGTAATGTCTTGGCTGACTTTCACAAGTGTCACAAGGACGTTGGACAATGCGTCAATTCGACCTCCGGGTACTGTACTTGTCTTAATGGACAAGTAGAAGTTCTCTAACCTAACCTTCACAAGTGTCACAAACAATTATCACAAACCTAGCATACCACAATTTGTCTATAGGGGAGTGAGTGAAGTATATTAATAACCGGCTTATCAGTTTCTATGAATTTTAAACTATTTTTAAAAGCATTTAAGGGCCTTTCAAACTAGGGGACTAGATCAATAAAACTTTAATAAAATCAATAGAACTTGCTATTGGTAGTAACTGTTAATAAACAAAATAATTCTTGTAAAACTAATTAAAATTATTCGATAGTGAAGTTAAACAACAATTGACAATAATAGACAATTTTAGAGTGGTATAAACAACCGGATGACTAATTGTTTTCAAAATAAAGCCGGGTACAGATAAACCGAAACTGTAGATAGAAATAATTTACTGTCTCAATATCACTATGAAGTATCATAACAATGAGAAACATACACATATCCTTGAAGGGGAATTTATGCCATAAAAAAGTTCAAATGAAGTGACATCGCAAAACTATCTGAGAATCAGGCCGAAATATAGAATGGGACTGTCTGAAGAAGCCGAATCAGTTAGGTAGGGAAGTCGCCGTAGTCTAGTAGGTAGTGTGTTGGCTTATTAGACTTAAAGCCAGGGTTCGAACCCCAGGCCAGACATCAAGGCAAACTACAAAAAGTATTTTTTCGGCGACTTCCTCTCAGCAGATTTCTGGCAAAAACTCTGAGAGTAAATCAAATTGCCGTGAAAAAGTTTCTCAAAAATCTGTCGTTCGGAGTCGACTTTAAACTGTGTAGGTCCCACCACTAATGTATAAAATTAACACACACAACATAAGTGGTATGAGAAACTAGGACGTTGTACAATGGGTCAATTCGACCGCCGGGTACTGTACTTGTCTTAATTGACAAGTATACGTCCTCTAACCTAACCTAATCTTTCATGGTTTTGCCAAAAAAGAACTGCTGAAAAGAAATCGCCGAAGAAAAAATTCTTCTTCAAGATGTCTTAGCTGGGATTTGGAACATGGAAACGCGTCCAATAAGCCAACACACTATATAAAGGGAGTTTTTTTATAGAGGTATAGAACTTTAAGTTGCAATAAAACAACGATGGATTATTCGATTGACATGAATTTTATTTATCCGAAAGATAATCTTGTGGCATTACATTTTAAATATGATTTCTGGCATATGACCGCCACGGCTGGTGCGGATGTAGTCCAATCTGGACGTCCAATTTTCGATGACTTTTTCCAACATTTGTGGCCGTATATCGGCAATAATACGGCGAATGTTGTCTTCCAAATGGTCAAGCTTTTGTGGCTTTAACGCATAGACCGATGACTTTACATAGCCCCACAGAAAGTAGTCTAGCGGTGTTAAATCACAAGATCTTGGAGGCCAATTCACAGGTCCAAAACGTGAAGTTAGGCAGTCACCAAACGTGTCTTTCAATAAATCTATTGTGGCACGTGCTGTGTGACATGTTGCGCCGTCTTGTTGAAACCACATCTCCTGGACATCATGGTTATTCAATTCAGGAATGAAAAAGTTTGTAATCATGGCTCTATACCGATCACCATTGACTGTAACGTTCTGGCCACCATCGTTTTTGAAAAAGTACGGACCAATGATTCCACCAGCCCATAAAGCGCACCAAACAGTCAGTTTTTCTGGATGTAACGGTGTTTCCACATACACTTGAGGATTACCTTCACTCCAAATGCGGCAGTTTTGTTTGTTGACGTAGCCATTCAACCAGAACTGCGCTTCACCGCTAAACAAAATTCGCTTATGAAAATCGGGAACAACGGTAATCTCGTTTTGGGCCCATTCGACGAATCTCCGCCTTACTTGATGATCGTTTGGCTTCAAATCTTGCACGAGTTGGATTTTGTAAGCACGCTAACCAAGATCCTTCCGCAAAAGTGGATGGACACAGATCCAATTCCTGTGCTCGATGGCGGATGGACTCATTCGGGTCTTCCTCAATGCTACGCTCTACAGCAGCAATAGATTCTTCTGTACGCGCCGTACAGCGTCTCTGGAGATGCGAGTTATCAATAAGAGTAAACGTGGTGCGAAAACGTTCCGTGGTTAATCGAATTAACTGCTCTGATGGACGATTTTGTCGACGATAAAATGGACGTAGTGCGCGATACGTTTTCCGCACAGAACCATTATTTTCGAAATAAAATTGCTCTATTTGCAAGCGTTGTTCAGGCGTGAGTCTATTCATGATGAATTGCCAAACCAAACTGAGAATAAATCATTTGACAGCTGTTAAATCGGTCGCCATCTTGAAAAGTAATGCCAACTTAAAGTTCTATACCTCTATAAAAAACACCCTTTACTAGACTACGGCGAGTATACTCTTTCAAAATTCACTTTCTTCTCCAAAGGAACGTTTTTGTTCTATCAGAGGTGGAAAAGCTGACCTCTTTGCAAATACATTTGCCAGACCTTTCCCGTTAATTTCCACATGACATGATGTATAGCAGGGGGTGACCCTATTTTCATTACCCAGTTCTCGAATTAAACTCACATGAGCCGAATGCTTGGTTGGCGACCGGACTCTCAAGTAGTATTGCTATGTTCTGTAGTTTATACGCTTTGCTCACGTTGAATTAAGCTGATCTTTCGATGACGTAGAATTCCGATTGGAAAATATCCATGATATCCCGATTTGTCAGATCACAATGCCCCCGAATGAGTCTCGTGTTAGACTTGTCTTCTACAATCCTAATATCATCTATTTCCCTAGCTCTGGTCCTTAACACCGTGTGCAACGGTTTTAAATCGAACAAAGTCTTTAGCACTGTTATAGAGCAGGTTCTCATTTGTTCTCATTGCCTTGATTATGCCAACGCATCTCTATATCGTATTAAATTGTATCTGCCTACCTGAACAAAAGGTTCCATCATAGCATCATACCAGGTTAACAACCCGAAGATTTTGCAAGCCTTCTTTATTTCAATATGGCCTACTTGGACTCACTTGAAATGCTCTCTATATGAAGATTTCACATCAGTTTACTGTCTAAAGGAAGTTTGTATCACTCGTTAAATGACAATTGCCTGTCATATGAGAATGCTATGGAGTCTATTAAGGAGGATAATACAGTTTTTATAGAGAAGCCAGCTGCGGAAACGCAGATGAAGCATAATGAAGTTCGTATCACTCATTCAATGACAAGCTGTGTATATAACGATTACAATTGACGTCGGTATGGGAACCCTAAAGAGTCTATAAAGGATGATAATAGAGCTTCTATAGAGAAGCCAGCAGAGGAAACGCAGATGAAGCATAATAAATCCCAAGAAGACAGGCAAGCTATCATAGAAGAGAGGTAGAGTTAATCTCTCTAATGGATCTATTAATTGACAGATGTCCTCCGTAGAAGCGGCTTATGGCGACACCTGTGCCATGATTTGCAACTTTTCACGACGCGGTGACTGACCCTTACTTACTTACTTAATTGGCCATAACAACCCGTTCATCGGATTTCGGCCTGCCGCAACACATCCTTCCAGGCGCCTCTGCTTCGTGCGCGCCTACGCCAGTTGGTCACACCAATCGATGACAGGGCTTCCTCGATTTGGTCCTTCCAACGGATGCAAGGTCGTCCTCTTCGCCGACTTCCGCAGATTCCCGCATCAAATACCCGTCTCGGCGGCGCATCCTCCTCCATTCGAACGACATGGCCGAGCCAGCGCAGCCGCTGGATATTAATACGCTGCACAACGTCTATGTCGTTGAGGAGCTCATACAGCTCACTGTTGTATCGGATACGGAAATCATCGCCAACTCGCACTGGACCGAAGATCTTGCGCAGTACTTTTCTCTCGAACACTCTGAAGGCCGCTGCATCTGTACTTAATAGGGTCCATGCCTCTGCGCCATAAAGAAGCACGGGTAGGATGAGTGTCTTGTAGAGTGTTAGTTTTGTCGTACGAGAGAGGTCTCTGCTACTCAGTTGCCTATTGAGACCATAGTAGCACCTATTGGCAAGAGTGATCCTGCGCTTGATCTCCAGACTGACATCATTTCTGGTGGTAACGGCGGAGCCAAGATAAATAAATTCCTGGACTGTATCAAAAGTATAGTTATCGGCCGTAATCTGAGAATCAATAAGCCGCACATCTCTACTTATCGATAACATATACTTTGTTTTGCCCTCATTTACTGCCAAACCCATCTTGGTAGACTCGCGTTCAATAGCACTAAAGGCAGCAGTAACATCTCGCTTCGTACGCCCTATGATGTCAATGTCATCAGCGTACGCAAGCAACTGGACACTTTTTTGAAAAATAGTGCCACTGCGATGCACTCCTGCCTTTCGCAGAACACTCTCCATGACGAAGTTGAAGAGGTCGCATGATAAGGGGTCGCCTTGTCTGAAACCACGCACGGTGTCGAAAGGCTCGGAGAGGTCCATTCCTACCTTGACGGAGCTACAGGAATTGCTCAACGTCATTCTGCATAGCCTTATCAGCTTCGCAGGTATACCGAGCACGATCCCTTATGGGGCTATCAAAGGCAGCCTTATAGTCGACAATAAGTAAATGCCGCATATACATCTACTGTGGTGAACTGAGTAATTGCCGTATATATGCAGCATATGGGAGTAAGGATGGAATCTAAAAATACAATGAAAGAGCCAGTAAATGAATAATTTAAAGGCATTGAAAACAAAACTGAAGACTGCGTTAAGAAAACCGAATGAATTCGTAGGCCTTGGTAAGGAAGCTAAAGGCTTCGCAAGCTAGGCGCGCATGCATCTAACTCACATGAGGCGATTTAGAGACCGTAATTGACATCTCAAAACCAAGCGATAGTGTTTTAAAATATTTAAATTATTGTATAATTATTGCCAACTTATTTTAACCATAATATTAGTCATAATGGGTATTTTTTTTTTTGTAATTTTTCTTTGTAAAAGGGTTTTCCCAAGTGTTGTAAGTGATTAATTAAACGCTCGATTACATGCGTTTATTGTTAATGCAGTTTAAATTAATTAAAATTGTTGTATTAGTCATAAAACAAATATTTTTTTTCTAATCTTTAACTATCACGTGCTTATTTGTTGTATTATTTATATTCCAATATCAAAAAACATAAACTGCTTGTCAATTAAAATTATAAACGTACGGGCTAATATTATCGATTTTATAACATGTATCGATAAAATTGGCCAACGTGTGGCTGGCTAAGGGGCTAATGAGTCACTTTTAAAGGGTTATACAAAATGGAAAATATTAATTGCATTGCACTTTAGTACCACCACTATCTAGTGGGAATTGAAGTTAATAAATAATTAAAATGTTTTTTAATATTGAATCATTTTTCATCATTTATTTCCATTAAAACATTTATTTTAAATGAAAGTAAAGAATTGTTTATCGAGAAAAAAGATACGATAATAATTAATACTTTAATTAATTTAATTAATTCAGTGTAAACATGCAGATTAAGGGGCCATTATTACAACTTGCCATTAAAGTTGGGTTTAGTTAAAGGTAACTTTAGTTAAAGTGAACTTTAAAGTCACCATTAACTTCTTTTCGTTATTACAATCTAATGATAAAATAAAGTTAACTTTTTCAAAAATATGCCAATGTCGGAGCAATGTCGATAACGCTGCTCAATTAAACAACAAGTTCTTTTTAAACGCAGTGGCAACGGTGGGCTTCTTTTTTTTTTTTTTGGTTGTATTTGCTTATTTTTGTTTATATTTGAAGTTGCCATATTGAAAATATTATATAATATGACTTTAAAACTTAGAGGCAGGATGATCCTCCCTTTAGCTTAACGCTTACTTCTACCTTATTGTTCACTTATAATGAAAAAAAAGTTTATCTGCCCGTTAAAATCCTCCCTTGGGTTTAGTTAAAGGTACCTTTAGCTAAAGGGAACTGTAAAGTTACCTTTAACCAAAGAATATGGATATAAAGAATACGCATCGTGTAGGAGTAAAATTTCTTATCTCTCACTTAGCTCTCACCAAAATCTCTTTAAAAATCATTTCTTGATGAGGGGGGAGGAAGACAGAAGGAAAATGAACACAAACAAAGAGCGTAACAATGTGTTGCTCTCATCGTACGTATGTACATGTGTATGTATTCTTGTGTTTTTTGATTTAATTGTCGATCAGACTGCGACAAGAATACATGTGCTGCGGATGCTTTATCATTTTATTTCAGAATAACACTCGAAGAATATTTTGTGTTAAAAATGTTCTACGTCATTAGCTGGGCGTATTTTATTTCTTATTTTGTCCCATAGTATATTTTTTTTAAATGCTTTGGAATGGAATGCATGAAAATAAAAATAGAGTATATTACTAACACTTGTATATGGCTGTAAATAAATAAATTCTCTCAACTTATTTTCTCTCTCTCACTCACTAATCCATAACCATAGGCATGTGTTAACCTAGAGGAAAATTGGTAGTAATAATTTCAAGTCTACTTATTAACCCAATGATATGTATATGTGATCGGAAAATATAGAAAAATTGTAATGCACTAAATCCCTAAAGACACCGTATTGAACTTGGCAAGTATTCTTCCAAAAATCGAAACCATTTCTCATTGACATTAGTGAATACTACTGTGATATTTCTTTGGGTGTATCATTGAAGTCTGAAAAAAGCGACATGAACCTTCTTCTTTAAAAACCGACAAGATTTTTACCCTCTTTTTAACGAACATTCTTGATGTTCGTGTCCTATGTGGGTAAAAAGCCGAAGATGTTCTTCCCCTGAGGGACATTGGTGCCGACGTCTGCTTTTAACACCAGAAAAATAAATAAAAAGTGGTCAAACAACAAAAACGCACGATGAGAACAACGCATTGTTACGCTCTTGGTTTCTGTATCATTCCCTTCTATCTTTCCCCCCGCGTCATGAAATATTTTTGAAAAATATTCCAAAATATGTTAAAATGCACATTCTTTATACTTTATTTTCTTTGCTTTAACTTATTTTCGTTATTACAACTTACAGATAAAATTTTTCAAAAATATGGCAGTGCCGGAGCAATGTTGTTAAACTGCTCAATTATAAAAGTTTTTTTAACGCAGTGGCAACCGCGGGCTTCGTTTTGTTGTTGTATATGCTCATTTTGTTTAAATTTGAAGTTGCCATAATGAAAATAATATATAATATGCCAAGTTCAAGCATAAAGTGACCTTTAAATATTATAGGTAGGATGATCCTCCCTTTAGCTTAACGATCACTTCTATCTTATTGGGTACTCATAATAACGAAAAACAATTTATCTGGCCGTTAAAATCCTCCTTTTAGTTAACGGCCAGTTGTAATAATGGCCCTAAGTGGGATATAGTTCGCTGACAAGAAAACCATGAAAAGGCTTCAGCCATGAATGAACGCTATTACTTGACTCACGCGCATGCCGTCACCAGTCACTCATTCTATTTTATGTAGAAGAGAATCAATTTCGTAGCATTTCATATAAAAGAAATGTACCAAATTCCTTCGAGCCGGATTTGAACCAGCGACCTATGGATTTCTATCGATTTTTGAACACACTACTACAGTCCACCGCTCTACCAACTGAGCTATCGAAGGTGCCTGACACCGTAAATCTATTTGAAGTATAAAAATTAAATTTCTAACAGCAAAAAAGCGTAAATAATAAAGCAAATTGGTTTAACTGCATATATTTTCAGAAAGGTTAGAAAAGTTATCTCAAATCCTATAATCTCAAGGTCAAATTTTTTGAAACCTCCTGTTATTTATACAAGTTGTGAGGAGGGGGGGGGGGGGGACTTAAAAAGTGTTGAGATGCATTTTTTTCTTGATTTTGATTATTAAGATGAAATTCAATCCTTCGAGCCGGATTTGAACCAGCGACCTATGGATTTCTACATGTTTTCTACGGTACTACAGTCCACCGCTCTACCAACTGAGCTATCGAAGGGGCTTAACGGCGCAAGTCGAGTTTAAGCATAAAAGTCCAATTTTTTAAAGCAACTGGAGATTTTTGACCCTGATACCGCCTGCATATATTTCTAGCAAGCCACGTAAAACCGATTTGCATATAATTGGTTAGAGGGAGTGTCTAAGAGACAATATTGCTACACAATAATCTGAAGAAGATGCATTAGTTTCCTGATTTTAATTGATACCGTTTGCATAATAAAAAATTGAATCCTTCGAGCCGGATTTGAACCAGCGACCTATGGATTTCTACTTGTTTTCTACGGAACTACAGTCCACCGCTCTACCAACTGAGCTATCGAAGGTGCTTAAGAGTACCAATAAGTTTTACGCACAAAACCTTCGTTTCAGCAAAAAAATCAAATAGAAATTCAAGCTTTTGAGAGCTATTTTTAAAAGTGTAAGATAATAGATAATAGATGATAGATCACATTTCTAAGCCCATCTTTTTAGATGCAACGTTAAAAAATTTGTATTAATTTCGGTTAAGCAGCCCTGGACGTAGTTTTTTTGTGTAAAAAAGCTTGGCTTGAATCCTTCGAGCCGGATTTGAACCAGCGACCTATGGATATCTACTTGGAATTATTACTCTACAGTCCACCGCTCTACCAACTGAGCTATCGAAGGTGCTTAAAATCAATGAATTTTCTACGGAATATAATTTTTGATTTCAAAAGTAATTTGAATTGCAAATGAAAGCTTAAATTGTAAAGAAAAGCTTAAACGTCAGCATTTAAAGCAATTTAAAAGAATATGAGCTCATGGATAGTGTGCAAAACTAGACTTAATCCTGACTCAAACGTTGTAGTTGTTAATAAGTATGTATCTGTCTTCTCAAAGCCCATTCTTTGGCATTTTTCGGGTCATGAAAGTCTTAAAAAACGCATAGCCATTGTAACAGAGACTCATAGCAATCATAAAACCACAATAGCTTCTGGGTGCATACATCTAGAAGCTGGAAATACTTCCCAGCGACTTCTGGAGAAGAACAGGAGACCACAGAACATCTACTATGTCACAGCTGAGCACTTGGGAACTTAAGACGAAGGATTCTTGAACATCCAGAATTTATTGACAGAACTTGTCTAACCAAAGCTGATTTAGATAGAATTCACACCTTCATAGCCAAGAGTTATAGTTGTATGATGAAATGGGTGTGATCGGTATTTCAACGGGACCATGTAGGACCCAAGCTCTAAGCTACTTCATAAGAGCACTCAAGGCTCACAAATACCATCACAATTGGTCACACTTCTAAGCACAAACACTATAAAAACAATTTTAATCTAAAACAGATGGGAATCCTTCGAGCCGGATTTGAGCCAGCGACCTATGGATTTCTAATGAAATGTAAAACAACTACAGTCCACCAGCTCTACCAACTGATCTATCGAAGGTAAACGCTGGAGAGCTTAAGGTTTAATCAAGCCTAACCTTATACAAAATCTATAATATACAATAGTCAGTCAGTCCATAGTTGTAATACTATGGATCTGCAACATACATCTATGTAGAGATAAGTTAGTTAACAACAGTGATAAGAATTCTCAGTGATAATTCTTTCATTATTATTTTATGGTAGATTATGAAATTGTTTTAAAAAGTGTATCCTTCGAGCCGGATTTGAACCAGCGACCTATGGATTTCCATCTGATATTATAACAACTCTACAGTCCACCGCTCTACCAACTGAGCTATCGAAGGTCTGGTAGATTGAAACTCAAATAATACATTTCAATAGAGAAAGTGAAAGCAATATTGAAATATATGGTTTGGAAGGATAACTTCAGTGATACTAATGTGATGTTATCTATGTTTTCCTAATGATAACTTTTGGTATCCAACAAAAAAGCTAATCCTTCGAGCCGGATTTGAACCAGCGACCTATGGATTTCTACTTGTTTTCTACGGAACTACAGTCCACCGCTCTACCAACTGAGCTATCGAAGGGGCTTAACGTTGCCAGACGAGTACAAGCATAAAACTTTGATTTTCAAAAGCATTTATAAAAGTATTAAAAAATGCAAATCGAAACTTAAAAACATTGACCTTTGACCTCGATATATCTGTTAATCACGTCAACCGATTTGCACCACCTATTTAGTTAGGGGACTGTATCCTTAGAGCCGGATAAGAGATTGCTTAATTTTGTTTCCGGACTTTAATTAATATTGTTTGCATTAAAAAGTTGAATCCTTCGAGCCGGATTTGAACCAGCGACCTATGGATTTCTATTTGTTTTTTTACGGAACTACAGTCCACCGCTCTACCAACTGAGCTATCGAAGGTGCTTAAGAGCACCAATAAGTTTTACGCACAAAAACCTTCGTTTCAGCACAAAATCAAATTGAAATTCAAGCTTTTGAGAGCTATTTGTAAAAGTGCGGGATAACATATCACATTTCTAAGCCCATCTTTTTAGATGCAACGTTAAAAAATTGGTATTAATTTCGGTTAAGCAGCCCTGGACGTAGTTTTTTGTGTAAAAAAGCTTGGCTCGAATCCTTCGAGCCGGATTTGAACCAGCGACCTATGGATATCTACTTGGAATTATTACTCTACAGTCCACCGCTCTACCAACTGAGCTATCGAAGGTGCTTAAAATCAATGAATTTTCTACGGAATATAATTTGTAAAGAAAAGCTTAAACGTCAGCATTTAAAGCAATTTAAAAGAATATGAGCTCATGGATAGTGTGCAAAACTAGGCTTAATCCTGACTAAAACGCTGTAATGGTCAATAAGTATGTATCTGTCTTCTCAAAGCCCATTCTTTGGCATTTTTCGGGTCATGAAAGTCTTAAAAAACGCATAGCCATTATAACAGAGACTCATAACAATCATAAAAACACAATAACTTCTGGGTGCATGCATCTAGAAGCTGGAAATACTTCCCAGCGACTTCTGAGAAAGAACAGGAAACCACAGAGCAGCTACTATGTCATTGCTGAGCACTTGGGAACTTAAGACGAAGGATTCTTGCACCCCCAGAATTTATTGACAGAACGTGTCTAACCAAAGCTGATTTAGATAGAATTCACACCTTCATAAAACCATCGGAATGGCTGAGGGATGCTAGCCAAGAGTTATAGTTGTATGATGAAATGGGTGTGATCGGTATTTCAACGGGACCATGTAGGACCCAAGCTCTAAGCTACTTCATAAGAGCACTCAAGGCTCACAAACACCATCACCAATTGGTCACACTTCTAAGCACAAACACTATAAAAACAATTTTAATCTAAAACAGATGGGAATCCTTCGAGCCGGATTTGAACCAGCGACCTATGGATTTCTAATGAAATGTTAAACACCTACAGTCCACCGCTCTACCAACTGAGCTATCGAAGGTAAACGCTGGAGCGCTTAAGGTTTAATCAAGCCTAACCTTATACAAAATCTATAATATACAGTAGTCAGTCCATAGTTGTAATACTATTGATCTGCAACATATGTACATCTAGAGATAAGTTAGTCAACAACAGTGATAAGAATTCTCAGTGATAATTCTTTCATTATTATTTTATGGTAAGATTATAAAATTGTTTTAAAAAGTGTATCCTTCGAGCCGGATTTGAACCAGCGACCTATGGATTTCCATCTGATATTATAACAACTCTACAGTCCACCGCTCTACCAACTGAGCTATCGAAGGTCTGGTAGATTGAAACTCAAACAATACATTTCAATAGAGGAAGTGAAAGCAATATTGAAATATTAAGTTTGGAAGGATAACTTCCGAGATAATAATGTGATGTTATCTATGTTTTCCTAATGATAGATAACTTTTGGTATCCAACAAAAAAGCTAATCCTTCGAGCCGGATTTGAACCAGCGACCTATGGATTTCTACTTGTTTTCTACGGAACTACAGTCCACCGCTCTACCAACTGAGCTATCGAAGGGGCTTAACGTTGCCAGACGAGTACAAGCATAAAACTTTGATTTTCAAAAGCAATTATAAAAGTATTAAAAAATGCAAAGCGGAACTTAAAAACATTGACCTTTGACCTCGATATATCTGTAAATCACGTGAACCGATTTGCACCACCTATTTAGTTAGGGGACTGTATCCTT
Organism: Sarcophaga carnaria; assembly: GCA_958299815.1. Taxonomy (NCBI): domain Eukaryota; kingdom Metazoa; phylum Arthropoda; class Insecta; order Diptera; family Sarcophagidae; genus Sarcophaga; species Sarcophaga carnaria. Next base: position 13,369,776 of record OY283149.1, on the reverse strand, counting down.
AGAGCCGGATAAGAGATTGCTTGATTTTGTTTCCGGACTTTAATTAATATTGTTTGCATTAAAAAGTTGAATCCTTCGAGCCGGATTTGAACCAGCGACCTATGGATTTCCATCTGATATTATAACAACTCTACAGTCCACCGCTCTACCAACTGAGCTATCGAAGGGGCTTAACGTTGCCAGACGAGTACAAGCATAAAACTTTGATTTTCAAAAGCATTTATAAAAGTATTAAAAAATGCAAAGCGGAACTTAAAAACATTGACCTTTGACCTCGATATATCTGTAAATCACCTGAACCGATTTGCACCACCTACTTAGTTAGGGGACTGTATCCTTAGAGCCGGATAAGAGATTGCTTGATTTTGTTTCCGGACTTTAATTAATATTGTTTGCATTAAAAAGTTGAATCCTTCGAGCCGGATTTGAACCAGCGACCTATGGATTTCTATTTGTTTTTTTACGGAACTACAGTCCACCGCTCTACCAACTGAGCTATCGAAGGTATGCAAAGCCTTGCCTTCATTAATACTTTTAAATAGTGGAACTGAAAGTCACATTGAAATAATATGCCCCCAGGAAGATATCTTCCGGTGATAATGATGTGATGTTATTATCTCCCCTCCTTCTAATGATAATTTTCTTTCCATACAACAGCATAATTAAGCTGAACTTAAAAAAGTTGATCCTTCGAGCCGGATTTGAACCAGCGACCTATGGATTTCTACTTGTTTTGTTTGGAACTACAGTCCACCGCTCTACCAACTGAGCTATCGAAGGTATGTGTAATTCAATGGCAATTGTTTAATAAAAAACAAACTGGCCACTTAATTAATTTTTTATAAAAAGTTTCTTTGTTGATATACCCAAGAAGCACTGATAATTATGGATCCGATTTATTGTCACAGGATAAATGCAGCATTAATGCATGAATTTAGGGCCTTTAAACACCTGTGGTATTATAGTAAGCACCTGTTGATATTAAAACTAAGTATTGTTATAAAAATAAATGACTCCTTCGAGCCGGATTTGAACCAGCGACCTATGGATTTCTACTTGTTTTGCTCAACGAACTACAGTCCACCGCTCTACCAACTGAGCTATCGAAGGTGACGTTTGAAAGAAGAAAAGAAAGCCAATAAAGCATGAGCATGACTACTTTGTATGTCTTATTTTAAAAATTTAATTAAAATTCAAAGTTTAAAACCTGGAATGTACAAATTTTATAAATTTTAAGTACATTTGTCTCCCAAAAATTAAAAAAAATTTTAATTAAAAATTGCAACAAAAATATTTACTCCTTCGAGCCGGATTTGAACCAGCGACCTATGGATATCTACTTGAAATTATTACACTACAGTCCACCGCTCTACCAACTGAGCTATCGAAGGTTATAATTTCCGTTAGATACAAAAAATTTGTTTAAATAAACAAAAACAATTAAAAAGAAAAGGTTTCTTACGTTTCGTTTACCTTTCACTTTACCACCATGGGTGTGATTGTTGTTCGTCTTTAAGGTTAAATTATGAATCAAATCTAGTTCAGCATTAACATAAAAACGTAAACACACACACATACCCGCATACATGAATGACAATAAAAATGTTATTGTGGCCGATAAGCAGGCAGGCAACATAAATTTATTTTTAGAAATTGTCTTCCATGTATACATAAATACCGTTACTTGTAGATTAATATTGCAATTTTATTTTGCCGTTTTCCAACACCTTCGATAGCTCAGTTGGTAGAGCGGTGGACTGTAGTTCGTTGAGCAAAACAAGTAGAAATCCATAGGTCGCTGGTTCAAATCCGGCTCGAAGGATTCAATTTTTTTTAATTTTTTTTTTTAATTTTAATAAATAAATGAATTTAAATAATTTTTTAATGCTTTAAAGCAAAAGAAGCAATATTCCGAAAAGGTTTACTGTCATAGAGCACTCGATCTTAGCTTTGGTCTTTTGGAACTTTTGAATTTGTCAATATTTGGAAAGATAGAGACGGGCTATAAACCCCAGAAGTTGGGATGGGAACATTTAGGCCATACAAAGCCTATTGTAATACCACAGTTATCCATTTTCCTTTCTCCTGTCACCATCCACAGTTTTAAAAAATTTAGGCCATATAAGTTCCATTGTGATACCACAATTATCCATTTTTCCTAGCCCCAAGACCATTCAGAGCGTGCGATGCAGCCATTTAGAGACTCCTAATGTCTTTAACTGACAAATCATTCAAGTAGTCTACACAGTAGACACTTACGGGCTCCAAACTTCTTCGACATAGTGCTGGGCATGTGAAAAAACGTTGAAGAACAGTTTTCCGATCTTCCCCATATCTACCACCCATACAGAAGATGTTTGTCATGTGTCCAAGACTAATAAGACTCTAACAACCATACTAGACGTACGCTTTTGGAGTTTGAGCAAAGTTATCATGCGCCATCTATCCAGCTTTAGATAGATTTACATCGTTGACAGAATCTAACAGTGACTTCCGAACTTTGACAGGTGATATCGGCCATTTTGTTGAAGATGCATCTGTCAAATTAGTTGTCATTTATTCAGACTGTGTTACCAAATCACCATGGACGACCATTGACAATGGAATTGAGGTTGCTGAATGGATTCTAGAGCAGTTGGCAACTGACGCTAATGCATGGGAATGCGAACCAGCAAAACTCTCGAATTTGGGACAACACCATTCAATGCATCCCAAAAAAGTCACTGTTTGGTGTAGATTTTGGGTTTCATGATGAATAAATTCGATTCAACTGATTCAGTGAACGAACAACCAACGCTTGTGCGTCGACGAAATGCAAGTTCTGCCGTCGACAACAATGCCACAATGAGAGTGTGCAGTCGATTTCGCGTCGCTCAAAAGAATCGGCCTTCCGTAGACCACAACTTCGCATTGTGTCCTGGGCCTGCCTGCACCCATACAAAATATAACAAACCCAGAAGCTCAAGGTAAACGACCATAGATAACTACATGTGTTCGCTGAATGAACTCTGTAGCAGTTTCATAATGACCCTAACTTTCATTGAAAAACCACCTTCATTGATGAGGCCCATTTCTGAATGAATGAGTACGGAAGAAACAAAATTGACCGATATGGGACCAAGGGGTCTTTCAAAGGGATACAAAATTTTGTAAATATTTGACACACATTTTTTTATTTTAAAGATAGGACGCACATTGGGGAGAGAGAACTCATTAAAGAGTTCGATAGTTAGTGTCCGGTTCATGCACTCTACTGTTACCTGGAATATCAAACGTCCCTGTAGCAATATGAAATGAACATCGTACCGTTGCCTTAACTTATTGCGAAACAGTTATAAGCAGTCCTCGCGTTCGTTATGATGACAGCCGCCTGTCATTATGGCTCTACAGCCGCCTGGCAATTAAAATATATGCCAACCTCCCTTTCAGAGATATCCTTACCGCAGCCTGTATTGCCGATACTTTCGCCTAGAAAACGGGGAAGTTATCAGGTTGCTTTATGGATTGAACTTTTTTAAATTTTTGCTCTGTAAGCATGAAATGCTAACTCAAAAAGAAGCCTAATACAGTCAACACATAGCCAATATATTGTTTTTGCAGAAGAAAATCCTACGCCTGAATTATCGTTAGACTTATATAAAGGGTGTTTTTTTATAGAGGTATAGAACTTTAAGTTGGCATTACTTTTCAAGATGGCGACCGATTTAACAGCTGTCAAGTGATTTATTCTCAGTTTTGTTTGGCAATTCATCATGAATAGACTCACGCCTGAACAACGCTTGCAAATAGTGAAATTTTATTTCGAAAATAATGGTTCTGTGCGGAAAACGTATCGCGCACTACGTCCATTTTATCGTCGACAAAGTCGTCCATCAGAGCAGTTAATTCGACTAACCATGGAACGTTTTCGCACCACGTTTACTCTTATTGATAACTCGCATCCCCAGAGATGCTGTACGGTGCGTACAGAAGAAGCTATTGCTGCTGTAGAGCGTAGCATTGAGGACGACCCGAATGAGTCCATCCGCCATCGAGCACAGGAATTGGATCTGTGTCCATCCACTTTATGGAAGATTTTGCGGAAGGATCTTGGTTTGCGTGCTTACAAAATCCAACTCGTGCAAGATTTGAAGCCAAACGATCATCAAGTAAGGCGTAGATTCGTCGAATGGGCCCAAAACGAGATTACCGTTGTTCCCGATTTTCATAAGCGAATTTTGTTTAGCGATGAAGCGCACTTCTGGTTGAATGGCTACGTCAACAAACAAAACTGCCGCATTTGGAGTGAAGGTAATCCTCAAGTGTATGTGGAAACACCGTTACATCCAGAAAAACTGACTGTTTGGTGCGCTTTATGGGCTGGTGGAATCATTGGTTCGTACTTTTTCAAAAACCATGGTGGCCAGAACGTTACAGTCAATGGTGATCGGTATAGATTACCATTATTACTAACTTTTTCATTCCTGAATTGAATAACCATGATGTCCAGGAGATGTGGTTTCAACAAGACGGCGCAACATGTCACACAGCTCGTGCCACAATAGATTTATTGAAAGACACGTTTGGTGACCGCCTAATTTCACGTTTTGGACCTGTGAATTGGCCTCCAAGTTCTTGTGATTTAACACCGCTAGACTACTTTCTGTGGGGCTATGTAAAGTCATTGGTCTATGCGGTAAAGCCACAAACGCTTGACCATTTGGAAGACAACATTCGCCGTATTATTGCCGATTTACGGCCACAAATGTTGGAAAAAGACATCGAAAATTGGACGTCCAGATTGGACTACATCCGCGCCAGCCGTGGCGGTCATATGCCAGAAATCATATTTAAAAAGGTAATGCCACAAGATTATCTTTCGGATAAATAAAATTCATGTCAATCGAATAATCCATCGTTGTTTTATTGCAACTTAAAGTTCTATACCTCTATAAAAAAAACACCCTTTATTTCGCTATAAAACTCGGAAGGTGCGATAAGTGTACTTATGTATGACTACTGATTAAGTATTTTTTTATTACTCTTCGTATCAAACTATAAATAATTATCGATTATATTTTAGGCACGTGCTATTCCAAGTATAAACAAACATTAACGTCTAGATGTGCTTTATAGACATAATGAATGAAAAATCTTGTGATTACAGTTATCCGCTCACTGATTTGCCGGCAAGTCATATGGTTTTACGACAATCATAATTTGATCACGATAAGCTAAACCAACCACTTAGGGCATATTGCGTTTAGAATGTTTTTTATGGTGGCGGTAAATCGATAACAAAAACGAATATTTCAAGAGAAATATTTTGGTTTTGGGTAGGATGACTCACAGATCCATATCTTGTATAAAAAAGCACTCGACTGTTAAGTAAACATTAAGGGCCTAATATTAGAAGCAATTGCGAAGAATATTTGAGAAGGTTTTCAAACTCTATTGGAATAAGGATTTCAAAACAGTTTTCGTTAGAATCGGGTAACGTGTAGGATCGGAGATATAGCCGGTGAAGCTAACTTTTATATAAAGGTAAAAAGTGTTGTGGACCTAAAAAACTGCAAGTCATTGACAAAAAAATGCAAGTCATCGATCAAAAATGCAAGTTATCGACCAAAAAATGCGAGTCATCGATCAAAAATGTACAAAACATCGACCAAAAATGCCAATCACCGATCAACAAAATGCAAGTCATCGACCAAAAAATGCAAGTCTTCAACCAAAAAATTCAAGTCATCTATTAAAAAAGTAAAGTCATCTAAAAAAGTCATCCACCAAAGAAATGCAAGACATCGATCAAAAAATGCAAGTCATCGACCAGAAAAATGGAAGTCATCGACCAAAAAATGCAAGTTATCGACCAGAAAATGCAAGTTATCGACGAAAAATGCAAGTTATCGAACAAAAAATGCGAATCATCGATCAAAAATGTGCAAAACATTGACCAAAAAATGTAAGTCATCCGCCAAAGAAATGCAAGTAATCGACCAAAAAAATACAAGTTATCGACCAGAAAATGCAAGTCATCGACTAGAAAAATGCAAGTCATCGACAAAAAAATGCAATGCGAGCATTTTCCCCGATTTATATAGAAAACTTTTTGTTTTCTAGAACAAAAGAGCAAAAAAATAAACAATACCCAGCCAATAAAGAAATGCCTTAAAATTGTAAATTTTGGTCTTTATGGAGAAAGAATCATTCAAGGCTCTTTACTTATTAGGGTAAACCTACCAAGTATTTTATGTTAAAATTCACAGGAGTATGAGAACGAAAACTTAATATCTTAATGCTGATAATATTAACTAATAATAACAATAATTTAAAAAAATTATAAATTCTTAAGTAATTAAAAGTTAATTTTCCTTTATCGAGAAATTTTCCCATGCTAAAGTGCTTCCCGAGTTCGGAACTGCAAGTACATGTGAAATGTGAATGATTTCCTTTATAAATTATTAATCGATTACTATCGTTGTTTTTGCTATCAATCAAACATGATTTAATTACGAATTTAATATTTTAATAATAGGTCTAGTCTTTTTTAGTCGAACAAACAAGGGAGAACCCAAAAAAATAAACAAAAACCTGTTATTTCTTATCTAATGGGTGACTCATATTTTGTTCAAAAGTAATAAAGTGCCAAACATCGATTTTAATGTATATCCTTATAAAGCCCATAGGGGGTATGAAAGAACAGACGCACTGCTAGTAGAAGCACAAATGATTCATAGACTGAAGAATATGTTGAAATGATTTTTCGTTATTTGATAAAATTCGAATATACCAATTAACTGAATAAAGAAAGTTGCTGTATTGGACAACTTTCGTTCCAGAAGTTGTCACGTTGTCTGCATTCAAATTTCTAGGAGGCTATGTTAAGTCATTAGATTCCTAAATGCTGTTTGTTAGTCGTGTAATCAGTAAAATAATGAACCCTTGAGATTTAAAATTCTATAGAAAATATTTCAAATGGTCACGCTAGGCGTATTATATGCTACAATTTAACTGAAACAAAAATTATTTTTGAATTATTTATTTATTACTTTTGTTAAAAACAAAATATTGTACAGAAAGAATATTTAATAGAAAAGTTGGGAGCAACGGTCAATCAAATTTTCTTAAAAAAAAACTTTTTTTAATACAAAACAATTAAAAAAATTCATTAGAAGCACTCCCCTCGACCCCAACTTTAAACACCGTTAAACGATTTTGTTTCCCTGTATTAGGCAGCGCAAAAAACCCACACACGCACTCATTGAAAACACTGATTTACGTCACACACTTTATTTTGTAAATAAACAGAGAACTTCTCTCGCCATCAATATTAAAAAATAAGAGAAACAAATTATCAGTAATGTCAACTTTACAATTCCAAAACACGCTAAAGTATAAAACAATTAACATCTTTTGCAGAACTGCATATTTGATATCAAAATTTAATAGAAAATTTCAAGATTAAAATTAATGGCTCACATCATCATTTAAATGAAGGAGCTGGTGATAGTTTTGACGGGTCAGATACTAGTCAACAGGAGCCTAAATTGCAGTGGAATTAAGCGGTCTCAAGCGGCATATTACAACTTTCTAAATAGTTATGATTTTAGTTGAAGACCACTGACGAATATCTCTCGTCTCAATTGTCTTTTGCAAAATAGTTAAACTGATTAGTGAAGTAGTGGTTCAAATTTGTTTACGTTTCGAGTATTATGAGTTGATTACGATTTACATAATTGACCAACTGTGTAACTGAACTGATCGACCGGATCAATCAATCAATTTGAAGAGACCTTCATCCATATAAAGCTCAAATCATGTAATAATTAAACCCGACTGGCCATTTATAACGATGGTGATATAATGATTGGATGCTAGAGCAACAGACTTTCAAAATTCTTCGACAATGAAACTCATTTTTCAATAACGTCGACCAGAAAAATTAAACTCAAAAGTGACTGAGGAAAAGCTATCCATAAAAAGTGACTGTTTGGTGCGCTTTATAAGCTGGAGACACTGAGACATATTTTTTTTTTTTTTTGAAGAATGCTATTTTGAAACATAACATTCGTGAGGTTATCATGACAATAGGAGCCATAAAACAACAGCCAACAGCCAACGCCTGAAGAATGCGCAGTTGTCATATAGTCTATGATGAAGTTCCAGTTCGAGAATCTCTCTCAGCACCTGTGCCACCAAATAGTTTCAATCTATTCGACCAAATGGGGCTCCAAAAGATCCTGTCCAGAATGAGAATATTACACCTAGAAATAAACAGTGGTTCTAACCAGAAGCAATCTCTCTTTCTTTCTCTTTCTCTCTCTCCTGAACTTCTCAATGGAGAAAAAACGTAATGCACAGAACTTGAAAAGGCCCTGTCCAGAATGGGAAACCTAGAAATAAACAGTGCTTTTCAATGTAGAAAAAACGTACAGAATATCGAAGCTACCGGTTGGATGATGTTTCTTATAATGCAGCTCCACAGGAGTATGGTACTAGTATCGCACAGAACTTGACATATATGTAAGTCAAATGGAGTCGAAAAGAGAATAGTGTGAAGAACAAAGAGACAATACACTGTACTTTTTTCAAGATCCACTGATCACGCTGACAGATCTTATTTTCACCAAACATTACAACCGCGATTAATAACTGCTCCGAACACTGAACTCTGTGAGGTTGACTCAAGTAAAGTATGGGGCTGATTAGGGCAATTTTAATCAGCTAGATCGGGGGAATAGCATCAAATTCAACTGGATCCAAGGTCCTGCAGGAATACATTAAAATAAGCAGATAGATAAACTTGGGAATTAGGGAGCTTGCACTCTGCTTATATGGCCAGACAATTTTTGTGGTATGGGAATAGAAGTTTGGAAAGGTATACTCGACGAAAAGGAAAAATGGGAAGGGGTGGAGACCCTGACAAAGCAAAATGGGTTAAAGCCGATATGAACTTTGATTGGATAATTAAATTGAGAGATCTTAGTTATACAGTGCGGGCCTAAACGAACTTTTGTTCAAAATAGGAATCCCTCACTGTGTTGAAGAGAATGAATCAACTGGATACATTCTTTGAATATGTTCAGCTTAATACACCTTCGGAATCATTTAGGTGCTTATCAATTACTCTGAATTTTGTTTGAGCAATAGGATTAGGGGAATTATTATAGGGATACATTATTAAGAAAGAACGTTTAATTACAGTACTGTTGTATTTCCGCAAGACAATAAGAATAACTGGTTTAACGATCGTTGCCTCGATTCAATGAATGGCCTTAGGTGGTAGAGTCTCAAAAGTTTTTCAAAGAATTTTGGCAGAGAAGGACAGACAGGACGATTTTTATTTTTGTTTTTACTGGCTTAAGTGGTATTTCCCAAGATAGTGAAAGCTTTTAAAACTAAGAGTGTAAGGAGCTCAATTTTATTTGGATACACTTCGTAAATACCTTTCAGTCTGAATAGCATTTTAATTGGAACAATGTTTTGTGGAAATATAAAGCTAGTCTGAATGGTGTCATTTTTATTTCGATCGCTTTATCGCTTAAATGGAAATTAAAATAGCATTTAAAGCACTAAGTTGGCAACACTGTACGCCAGAGACTGATTGGCTGTGAGAAGTTACCATTGGCAGGCAAAGTACAAATGTGTAACGTATTTTAATAATTCTTTATTTCTAAAGCTTTTTTTTCTTGTTCTTTATTTAAATTATTTATTTCGTCTATAAGATACACACTTAACCTTTTCTTATAAATTATATGGCCTGTAGACGATTTTGTTTTATTACAATGCAAATCAAATCAATTGACCTTCGCTGACTAAGCAATTCTAAACATTTGGAAAAAAATTGTAGAAATCAGCTGAATTTCAAAAATGTCTCGTAATTAAATCAATTTTATATGCAATATATGTTTCTTATTTAATTAAAAAATAAAAACTTACATAATTTATTCTCTTCGGAGATTGTTTATTTGTTTTGTAAAATAATTTAATATTTGAAACACACGTAAAGACACAATTTGCATTTATACGACAACAACAGCAACACGCACGCGGTGCACGAAAAAAAACTATTCTTTTCCACAATTTCACCACAAGAAAATATTTGTATTCCAAACGAATCGCATTTATTCATTCATTAATTATAATTCTTTTGTTTTTCTTTTATCACAGCTAAATATCAGGCACAATTATTTTAAATTACTTTTTTCTTTTGTTGTTATTAACTTTATTTTTTAATAAAACCTTTTTGTTAACAATATTTGCTACCTCCAATCGTTTTTTTTTTCTTCTCCTTTTTCTATTTTTTCTACCGTAAAAATCTACTAAGAGCGAACCATGTGTTCTCGTTAGCAATACTCTCGCATTACTAAAGGCCCTCATAATGAAATAAAAAATACAACTAAAAAAACAACAAATCTTTATAGAAATATTAAAACAAAAACAATGTTCTAGCTTGTGGCACCAAACAAGTTGTCTAGTGTTCGTATTGGCAATCATTAATGGCGTCAGCATGTATTTGGCAAAAACGTATTTAATAATGGTTGTAAAGAATAGAGAGAACAAAACAAAAAATTATCAAAAACAGCTGCTAGTTTCTCTCTCAACATTTTGTCGCTGTTGTTGTTTGTTATTTCATTCAATTGTACAGGAACTGATTTTAACTGATTGCCGGTTGTTAATACTCACACATGCGAAGCAATGAAGTCAGGGTTGGGAATGTCGCTTTTTTATTTTAATGCTTAGAAATAAAATGTTTTAACTACACCTTGTTTTAATAAAATGGAATTTATTAAATTAATGCGCAATAAATATACAAATTAATTTAGAATAATGGAATTATATCACTTGGTTAAATAATTCGCAGGTCTTTTGTAATTAAAAAGATTTTGGTGACACTTAAATGTCAGATTCGAACTGCTTAGGAAAGCCTAAGAACTTGCTAATCAAGTTTCAAGAAGTTAAAACAAGTCACTACTATAGGTACGTATGTATGTAGGTCCCTAGTTAAATACAACGAACGTCAGGAAATAGTTCGAGGTCATACAAAACAGTGCTGCCAGCTCGGAGATGACAATCCTGACAACATTCGATGTAAACCTGTTGAGATAAGCAGTTTAGTCAAAGGAGTGTATGTATGTATGTGTTGTGTGTAACTGAGAAATAGGTGCGAAAAGAAAATGTAACAGAAAGCATAACCACCAAAAGGATACATACAACAACAACAAAATATCCTTACTAATGTCATAACAAAAAAGAAAAATAAAATCAATATTTTAAATAAGAGTGGGGGAAATAAAACTGAAATAAAAAATGAGGTCATTGCAAAACACATTCGCACATGAATTAGAATAAAAATGTCCTTGATGATACTTTGTATGGTAAATAGATATCCTTGTTCAATAGCATAGAAAATATTTGAAAATCCACGTGTGCTTGGGAATGGAGACACTTGTTAGGTGTTTAACAAATCCTACCAAGGCTTTAACAAAAACTTATAGGCTTAAATAATAAGACAGGCAGGTCGATGATCCGTTAAAATAATTTAAAATTCAAACAGTTGCATTAAGTTTTCTGGAAAAACAAAAACTTCTAGCATATGGACTGATTACAATTTAATTTTTTGTAAATGTCGTTAACAGGGGGGAGGGACTATATAATAAATATTAAATGTAACTCACTCTATGCCTAGCAACATTTAATTTAATTTAATTAATTATTCATCATAGATAGACTTGTTTGTCATTGGGGTTAATACGAAATGGATATATTTTCTACTCGAAATACAAAGTGGCACAAAAGGAATGTCATGTTGGGAATTGCTTATACGAGATTTTCTGTGTTTATAGTACTGAGATAGGGATACCTGTTTCCAACCCCTGCTAATCGTATTTTAATTAATAATGGTTGTAAAAAATAGAAGAACAAAACAACAAATTATCAAAAACAGCTGTTTGTTTTTTCTCTCTCAACATTTTGTTGCTGTTGTTGTTTTATTCAATTGTAGAAAAGAGAACAAAAACTGATGCGAAAGGATGGAAGGAAGCAATGAAGAACAACACACACACACACACTACTTACTTACTTACTTTATTTACTACATTAAAAAACGTTAAAAAAGCTTTTCATCATTATTGCGCTTTCAAAACTAACTTTTTTCCATTACTCATTTATTTCTTTCTCTTTCTTCCTACGTTCCTTCCTTCTTCTTTTTACAAATCAAAAATACAACAAATTCAGTTCAAAATTCGTTTTGTTCGTTCTTTATAAATATTATTATAATAGGATATTCTTTTTCCGTTTCCGGGTTTATTAAGTAAAAATTAAGCCACGTTTGTTTATGAACTTATGTGGTCTGTCGGTCTAACAGGTAGTTAGTAGCCTTAATAGACGCCCAAAGGCCGCGGTTCAACCCCCAGGTAAGCGTAAATTAAGTAATTAAGTAAGAGACAAAACGAAACAGACAAAACGAAAGAAAAAAGTTGTGTGTGTGTGTGTTTGTGGATGGATGTTGTTGTTGTGTGGATGGTGTTGTTGAGTGGATGTGTTTGCTGCTGGTTTGTATGTTGTTGCTTGCCCAACTTTCTCCCGCACCCTTCTTCTCCCTCCTTTCGAAGGACGGAGGAGGAAAGGCAAAAATTAATTTTTTTCTGAAGTGGTGAATTTTGTAGTTGTGGTGAATTTCTAGTGAGGAGGAAAGGCAAAAATTAATTTTTTTCTGAAGTGGTGAATTTTGTAGTTGTGGTGAATTTCTAGTGAGGAGGAAAGGCAAAAATTAATTTTTTTCTGAAGTGTGGTGAATTTTGTAGTTGTGGTGAATTTCTAGTGTGTGAGTTTTTGCAAAATGTGGTGAATTTATCCGGTGAATAAAATCGAAACTCACCAAAGTGCCGTTATTCGAAATGGTACTGTATAACCATAAACAAATGTACTGTATATTGTGATTTGGACGGTGCGTGTCTAGAATAAGTAATTTTCACCTCTGTTAGTGGAGGCATTAATCTCGATTAGTTAGTGGAAGGAACGAACGAAGAGTTGCCATTGTGTGTGTGTGTGTGTCATTTATTCTATTTAAAATATTTCTAAAAAATTAAAATTAGAATATGTTCGTTTTTAGATTACGAATGCTGAATGCTCTAAATGAACGTGCATTATTCCGTTACCATTCGTCGACATTTGACTACTGTTTTGTTTTATTTTAAAGCGACATCTCTTGTCATTTTGTAATTAAACATATGTATTTAGTGCAATATAAACACTTTTTAATACTAAAATATACAACCCAGTGTACTCGGCAACAATTGAGAGAATGTCAAAACAAAACAGAAAAATCAACAACAATTGTCCCCACTGAGGGAGGTGTTAAATAATTTTTTTAGCTGATTCAATTAATTAATTTTGTATATTTAGCAAAAAAGAAAAATTAAGACAACAACCGTAAACATATAAATAGGATGTGATTTTAAAAAGTAATAACTTTTAAATGTTATTAACAACTTTAAAACAGAACAATAAACACAAGAGAAGAAATCCAAAAAAAAGTTTGTCAAACAAACTTAGAAAAGTAGAACAATAAATAGGCCAACAACAGCAAAAAAAACCAACGAGAGAAGAAAAAATCATCAATTCAGCTGAGTGTTTTTGTTGTTGTAAATGCCAATAGAAAATAAAATAGAAAAACAACAACAGCTACTACGAGTGGAACATACACACACAAACCCGTAACAACACTCGCATAGAATTTGAAAACAGAGTAGCAGAGTGCAAGAGATAAGAATTGCCCATAAATTAGAAGAAGGAAGGAGTAACAATTTCCATAGAGTTTAGCAACGAAAAAAACGACAAAAAAGAGAATTTTTTCACCGTGGGAACAAGAAACTTTTTCTACAAATGCTGTGTAAACGTTAAAGAAAAATTATTTTTTTATTGCAAGAAAGAAAATATTTTTTTTTTTTGTTATTTTCCATAACGAAAATTGCAATACTGAACGAACGCAACCTACTCATTGATCCTGGCACAAATATGTCTTCAGCTGTGGACATACAAATCGTTTCGGCACCAAATTTGGCCAAAATTGAAAATTATTTAAAAGATGCCTCCTATCGCGAAACCATCGAGTACAGTGCAAATTTTAATACACGTTTGTGCATCGAACGTCGTCTACGTTTACCTTTTCTGGATCCCCAAACTGGTGTGGCACAGAATCATTCCCATTTGTTTATGGATAAGAAACAGCGTATGCCCGGCTTTCGACAGGGACAAATCTACACGTATCCGTCTACACGATGGCGTAAAAGTCGACGTCAATACCTTAACAAAATGTACAAGTGAGCATAAGTAATTTTTTTTTTATTCAGTTTATTTCCTTTATTTTAATTTTTTCTTTTATTTTATTTTTAACTTGGGTTTACTTCTATTAAAACACTCTCCTTAACAAGTGGCCAATGGGGCAAAGAGTATAGCTTACTTAGGTCCTATAATATTCCATTGTAATTCTACAATACTGGCTAAGAAAAACAGAGTAAGACCATGGAATAGTGATGTATTTGAGAACTACTTTAGGAGCCGAATGTCATAAGTGTCTCCTGCGAAAGGGCGAGCCGAATGAGAGAAGCCTATGTACAACTAGAAGCAGAGAAATAAAATCCACATAGCATGGAAGTTGTGCGAAGCCAGACTGTAATCATGGTTAAAGGATTTTAGGGGCCAATAATAATGTTCATAGGTTTTTGAGCTGTCAATATACTACCCAAAGGCGGTTATTAATTTATCGAAGCATGACTACACGTCTGTATCTCCCGATGTCGTTATATGTTCTATTAAGACTGTGATATGAAGTTTATTTCCACACCGATCGCTGCCAGTAGGTTTCTGGTTCTCCTCTTTTTCTTCTGCCTTGATGGTTGGATATACTTCTTCACCTAATATCCATCCTTGACAGAAATATTTTGCAGGCACTGACCTGTGACTTTAGATGCAGTGTCAGAAATGTCCCTATACATATGTACGTCAGGATTACGACCTGGCTTCTTACACCATTTATGTTGTGTGTGCTAATTTTATACAAGAGTGTCGGAACCTCCTCTTTTGAGAAACTTTTTATGACAATTTTATTTACTCTCAGAGTTTTTGCCAGAAATTTGTTGAGAGGAATCGCCGAAGAAGTATTTCTTTTCATATTTCGTTTTACTGGAGATGTCTGATCTGGAATATACAGATGTTATATTCCCTTCTCCTTCCACCGATCTACAACCTTGATAGATATATTTTGCAGGCACTGACTATACTGTCTGTATAGATGCAGTGTCAGTAAGATCCCTATAGGCTAGTGCAGCCAAGTTCCTCCCAAGCCTAGTATTTGTCAGAGATTAATAGATGTGTTTTCTTGATAGATATTTTAACAGATGTAAGAATTATTTTTATAAATGGTGGCTTGTTTGGTAGAAGTAGATCGGTAGGTCCTTGTGACCAAGAACCTTAAAACTTTTGCGAAAGTAAATTAAGAAAACTACGGCAATCTATAACTCGTGTAGAATTGTTAGTCACAATCGAAAAAGTTCAGATTGCTCTTTGACTGTAGGAGAAGATAGAAATTCTAGGATCAATTGCGCGGCGTGATTAATAGCCATTATTTTGGCTTAAAACACATTGCAATAGTGTGACAGGCGGAGAGATACTTTAGATAAAGCTTTTCGAAAAAGTAGGTCACTGTCTACAATGTTATCACATTTAGAAACGATGGTATACACTTTTACTGAACCCTGAAGATGACTTTGTTCGAGGGCCAGTCGTAATTGATTAGAAATTTAATGTAGAATTCCGTGTAGTATTTCTAGGAGAAAATGTGACAAGGTGATAAACATTCTGTTGAACAATTAGACTTTCCATTAGACTTGCATTCTGAAACTCGGTTGAAGGGAATTCATATCGACTAATATGCCGATTGTCTCCACTGGCAAAGGTAGGAAACTAGTTCCACAATAGGGCGCATAGCATTAATGGAAATTGTCACATACTTTGTGGCAGACCTCAACAAAGTCCTTTAAAACAGTTTATGCATGAAGTACTAATACTGGCTCTTATACGTTCAATCCCGCCTAATAACTTTAAATGATGATACTGGCAAGCAAGCCTTTGTGATAGTTAAGTGTCGCAGGTTGAGGTTTAAGAAGATCAAAATGAGCGTTATGTAATCCTTAAAACTGGCGATTTCTATTGAATTGCATAGTCGCAACCTTAAACCGTTTAAGTTTACAATAATCTTTTAAGTCTACTGGACAAAAAAAAAAAGAAAAAGAAGCAGAATCTGGACATTGTTATCTGAGATTTGTGGGGTTATCATGTTGAAGATTCCAAGAAACCTAAGAATAAGATACTTCAGGCACTAGCTGCAACCACGTGTTGTAGTCAGTCATGTATGGGTTTCTTTCCTAAATAAAATGCAGGTCTTAAGAGGTTTTATAACAAAGCTTTGAAGGTGCCAAAAGATATGTTAAGATGCCAAATGCTGACCATTTAAATCAGGAAACCAGAGTCCTAGGTGGAGGTTGCTTTTGGTAAAATGCATGTCACTGAACAATGTAGGCGTAGTATTCCGATTGTTAATACAACACAATAAAAATTGTCTAACGACATTAAGTCGCATCGCTTTAGTGACCAATTAATACTTCGAAAGTGTTAGAAACACATACCATCCAGCTTATAATCTACTGCAGGCCATAGCGGCCTGAATTAATGGTAACTATCCTTCCAGGAAAATTTTCGAATACAAATCAAAAGGTTTTTTTCTGGATTCACAGACACTGAACGTCTTTTATTTGGATGGAGATGTAAACTTTAATGCACTTTAATAGATTTAATTGCTGAGAATTCTTTGGTATCCGTGAATTCGGATTAGTCGTCACCCTTTCCAAAAGAAGGGGTATTTTGGCAGTGCGCTCATGCTTAGACCTGACCATATCTGCAATGCATCCAGTCTTTTAAAATTTCTTTGCAATTTTGGTATTTCCTTACCAAGTAAGTCTACCGTAATAATACCAAAAAGCTCGTAATGCGACTACGTTTGAGCCATTACTTTTGTTTAGTTTTATGCATCCTTCAGTTGTTAAAGTCATCCGATGAGAGACTGGCTGTTTTGAATCAGTTCCTTGAGGAAAATAATTATTTTCGTAGTTAGAATTTAACTTCGACTAATTAGAAATAAGCGTCTAGGTCAAATGTCATCAAGTTTTCTAATCATTTTCCATGTTCCTGTGTTAATAGATCGTTTAAATTTCTTTTATAGATTTCCAGATCGTCCTTTTCAAGCTCTACGTAAAGATCATGAAGCTTTAGTTGCTAGTACTTCTGGTACAGGTGCTGCGGGTACTGCATCTCCTACAGTGACGGCGAGTTTACAACAGGATCCGGATTTGAATAGTTCACTGTTAGAAGAATCATCATCGTTGGGTGCGGCGGGTGGTGATACTTCCGATAGTAAAGACAGTCAACAACAGCCGCAGCAACAGCTGTTAACGCAACAGCAACAACAATTAAAAGAAGACCTGCCTAAAGAATGGTTTTACGATGACATTGATATCAATGATAATGACTCTTTAGAGGAGCCCAAATCACCTGCCGATGATGAATACGATTATGATCCGCGTTATGGCACTAAGAAACGAAGAAAGCGTGGTCGCAGTAAGAAAGCTACGCTAACACCGGGTGAAGGTGCTGGTCCAGGACCGGGACGTCGTCGCTCGGGTGCTGGTCGTGGTCGTAGCGTTTCTTCGGTAATGAGTGCTTCTTTTGCCGATAGTTCCCTCTCTGGCTTAGAGTCTATAGATGGTATGAGTAGCTCTACGGATATAACGGCAACGCCGACTTCAACAACTACCACCGGACGGCGTCCACGCGGTACTGGTACACGCGGTAGACGTCGTGCTAAAACTGCAACGTCTAACAATTGTGATCCCCCCAGTCCTGGTAATGCAGAACCTCCCTCTTTTGAATCGGCGGCTGCCGCGGTAGGTGTCATGGATAATCTACCCACAGTCGGCGAAGATCATAGTGCAGATTTACGTAATTATCGCAAATATTTGTAAGTTTGTTTTGAATTTCATTTTCAATGTCAACCACTATATACATATTACACAGATTTGTTTATTTTATGTTGTTTAATTGAATTTAAAACAGAAACAGAAACAAAAAGAAAAAGAAAATAGAATCAAATGGTTAATGATGATATCCTAAAACAAATAATAGTTATAAATAGTAATTCATTTTTATTTGACAATTTTCTATTATACACCAAAAAACAAAAACAAAAACTATATTAAATATGCAATTTGACGTGATTTTTTTTTATTGTACATTTTAATTAAATATGTATGAAAATAAAAGATATCACTTCTATATTATTTCTAAATCCACGAAGAACTTATTTTTTACAAACATTATACGTTTCGTAATGCATACAATACATTACGTTTGTGAGGTTAGATTTTAAAATCCATAACCATGGACGCAAACCTAATCGATTAATGGGATAATGGTACGCTTTTTAAATTCTATTGAAATTTAAAACGGTAACTTACGTGCTGCTTAACTTAACGAATCAGTAGTAGAAGGTATTGTATCATAAGAACTATAATAAATCGGTTGTTTCATTCGGCCTCTAGACTTGTGGGTGACTCCTTTGAGGAGATGAAAGTGGCCGATTATATGGGCGTCCTTCTGGAATCTAATGACGATCCAGAGGATGCCAACATCACTGTCGTCACCAACAACCGAATAAAGTGAGGCTTACACAAACTAACCGCCACTACTCTAAAGCGGCATCAGCTGCCCTCTTTCTCCGATTGTCCCCAGACACGGAAGAACTCATATGCATCCTAAAACCATTGTTGTATAAAGATAGGGTTTTTCAGACTAAATAGGTATGACTATCATATTATGTATGCAGCCGTACCAGGTAAGACCCGATCATATATTATGGTTAAAGATAATGTTAAAGCCATTATTTTTTCTAATTTTTAGCGTTAAAGACAATCGCCATCGAAAACATAAGCACATGATCAAAAGGATGAGCCACCGAATGCCACGAACAGAAGGATGATATTGAACGCAAACAGCAGGAATATTCCTCTCTCATTATATGTAAGTGCAGATGCAAAGGCATATCACACCATGTGGCGAAGTATTAGCATCAACCTAAGAGGTGAGTCACTTTTTAACTTTATAACGGTTGTTAATAGGGCAATGTTATTAGTTAGCAATGTTAGTAATAATAGTTAGTAATGTTAGTAACAGAAGACAGGTTCTTGATATTACACTTATTATCTTAAAAAGCTTAATCAGTTATTGGAATGAGTCTGTAGACTTCATTCGAACATCGAATTCGAACTTTGAAACGAATCAAATCTGGTGAATGATTTTTTTGAACAGGAAGAATACTAATTGGTCTACTAATGCTGTGGAATTCTTATATTAGGAAGTCCAATGAATTTTGGACTGCCAAATAGTAGAGGTGTCTTCAAAACTCACTTCCCTGGCTGTCACTTATCCCTTCACCGACCTTATAGGTCTTAAACATAGATGTATAGAAACATATCGAATATAACGATCTCAGAACAGTACGGCGAACCTTTCCGTGGGTTTAAACCTCCAGTTTCTGATGGTATCATATCTGGGGATTAACAGATGAACGTAGACCACCTCAGGCCATGGCTTATGACAATGTTCAGGGCGTGTTTACGGTTATCTCATGTTCTGTTTAACTGGACGTTGCACAATATTGATTTTATTTCCAAGGGTGGTAAAGCATCTCTCGTAAATGCTCAAGATTTTAGGCCTAACAGCCATTCCACAGTTCTCATTAAGATGATTGAGAGAATCATCGACATCTGTACTAGCTCAGACCTCGGTACACATACTCTTTCAGTGACACCATATGCCTACACGAAGGGCAAATGTACCGAAACTATGCTACACACTTTAGTTGGTCACATAGGAAAATCCCTATATAGTAAGACTCCGCTTAATGCTGTTTTAGCATTACGTTCAGTATTGGGATTCCCCTAAATCGCATACTGTATTGATACCTGTTGTATGTGTGTGCAAATGAAAAGGCCATGTACCAACCAAAAGCGGTGCACTATATAGCGACGGTGTATACAATGTATCTTTTTCAACGCTCTTTGTCAGTCTGTCCAGAATAAAGATTCCAACTTTATTTTCCGAAGTCGCAATCACAGTTCGAACGAATCTTCTTTCCTGCGTCACAGTTGATTTATTAGTTGTACGTGTTAAGCTGCCTCGTTTAACGCTGTTTCGTTTAGCGCTGGAACTTATTAGAACGTATCTCTCGCGTTAAGCGGGGTCTTACTGTACTACAAGAAATACTCTCTGGCTGCCTTTCTAGATTTAGGAGAACTTTTTTTCTAAGTGATTATGTGTGTTGATGCTATCCTACCTAACCTAACTTAATCAAATACTATTTAAACTACTGAATTTATTTTGCTTAAATTAACCACAATAAGGTTGTAGTAAAGCACACAGAGCCAGTTAGGTCCGTTTGCTTGATATTTTAAATAATTTTTTAAACATTTTTTTTAATTCTTTTCTTGTTGCCAATAATAATTGTTGCATAAATCTGTTTCTGAACACAATTAGTTGCACTTAATTTAAGATTTTTCATGCATCGATAATATAAATCAACAAAGTCGTATGGATTGAAACATTTTCGTCTTCATTATGATTTTCAACGGTATACGCAAAACTTACAATGTTTCTTTCTTTCTGTATATCTCGTTACGATATGGACACGATATGATTGCACCTGATTTCAAAATGTTAAACAAATTCTCTGAGTATATTGCAACAAATGCAAATATTTAGTCACATCATTATGCATTTTTCGCAAAACAAAACAAAAAAACGGAAAATTTACGTAAACGTCATCATAATTTCTAAATTTCTTGATTTTGTTGGCTAAAAGCCTATTAATTTATGCTCAAATAAAATTCTTTTGCTCTCTACACAACGCTTAGGCGGCGGCGTTAGCGTTAAAAGTCAGCACAGTCACACAATAAATTTCGTAATTTTTTTTTCAATCACATGTATTGTCTTCATTAGTAACAATGTACAGTAGTGTTCAGAAAAATGGCGGCACTTTCGGTCTCGAAAGTATAGTCTTTAATTGGCTACCGTAAGCAACTTTTTATCAACCCTGAACTTCACGTTCCTTACAATGTGGGCACATGCTGTTCAGAAACGCAACACGAAATATCTAGTGGATTTCAACTTAGGGGACATCCTAAAGAAATATACTTGGGATGTACAAGATCGTAATAAGACTCACAATATTCAACACTATTATTTTGAACTCAATTGTATGCATGAGTATGCATAGAATGTATGATGCTTAACGAATATATTTGTTGCCGTAGCTCTGTGATCAGTTTAAAAGAAATGCTCATTAAAATTTTTTCATACAACAACAAAATTGATAAATATTGCATAATATTCTGTTGTATTTGTTGTTATTGTTGTGTTGTGTTGTGTTTATTTGGATTTTAATTTTATTCTGTTATACTGTGCTTAAATCATTGTGTGTTTATTTTGACTGTTTATGTTGGGGTCTCTGTTCTCCCAGCAGCCGGTCGACAGTTCAGTAAATAAAGAAATTCAAGGAAACAAAAACAACAACAACAGAAAAATAACAAGAGAAGCAATAAATAAAAAAGATACCGTTGCGTTTTAGGTGTGTCCGTTTGTTTTTTTATAAACGATGAAAAAAATATTAAAAATCCTGTGAGTGCTAGCATATGCCGCCATATCGAATATTTGCACACACTTCACTCTGTTTAAGAGAAAACGTAATCAAATAAGGAACTGGAAAAATTTTCTGTCAATTTTCAATTTCCCTATCAAGATTTGTAACACGTGGTTGGGAGAGGATGGTAGAAATGAAGCTATAAGTTCAACCATTCATGAACACTAACAGTCGCATATGTTAGGTTAGGTTAGGTAGGGGAGGATGTCATTGTATCAGCAGCGGCACGCCATCAAGCGGACCCCAAGGCAATCTATGCAAAAAAATTCTTCAATAAAGAAAAGTTTATCTGTATCTACACACAAGGAGAGTGATATAAAATATGATCAATGTGCTGATCTTTTGTCTAAAGGGGACATGTCCCATTAAAACTGCTATAATAGCTTTCAACTCTCTCCTACTCATGCGTCTGATTAGTTTCCTACCTGTAACGCTTTAGGGCGCTTGTCATGCTATTGCAGCTCATTTGCACCATTCTACGGAATAGTTCACGAGGAGATAATCTCGTAATATTTTGCAGACAAATTCTCTTTCCTATCATTAATAACGGAATTGTCAACAATCCATGGTCAATTGAGTGTCCGAGTTTTTTAAGTGCATTGCATCTTTTTGGATTCTCAAAGAGAGGACCACTAGGTTAGGACATAACTAAGCCAGTTAAGAAACTTTTATAAGAGTATCTTGAATGCATTTTTAAGATGATTCGGTAAACTTTACAGTAGCATTGCGTGTGAGAAAGTTTCTCTTTACAAAGCTCATAGCGTATTCTAGGTAGAGTCAAGCACAAGATGACTATTTACGCTGCCAGCATTGGTGATCGATTACAGTCAACGAATCACACCAAGTTCTTCATTGAGAGCATCAATAAGTCATGTACTCCCAGTGTAAATGTGTGAGGTATTCTATGATCCAGAGCTACACTGTGGGTGGAACTGGTTAGTGAAGTCCATCGAATCTTTTTCTGCACCGCAGAATCTGCAGGTACTAATTACGTATGTCTTCTATTCCGTACAACTGTTTATTGCATGCAGGGTGATTTGTATGTGCCGTCAAGGACATATTCAAGAGCAAAAATCCAAAATCCACTATTGCTTCAAAACTAAAGTCGACCATTTCCTCGCTTCTTCTTTCAGGAGACTCCTATTATAGCCAAAGATAGAACGGGTCTAATAAATGACCTGTCAGTTATCCTTTTGGTATAAATTCTCTGACAGTCATCTCATTTTCTTTATGCCTTCCATGTTCTGGCTTCCATTGTAAGGTAATTTGATTTTGTGTTGTGATACTTTTATAATACTCTGGCAATAGGTAACTACGATGGATGGGCTATAGGGTATCAGTTCAACAAGAATTTTTTAATTCATACAGATTCCTAAGGTAATACAGATTATCTTTAAAATGAAAATATTTTTGATTTTGCAAAACAAACAAAAAAAAAATGTTTTATTAAGTCTCGTATGCTGTTTGACACTTTTAAAGTGTGACTGTTTCATTAATAATTTTATGACATTTTAAGATTTTTAACTTCCGATTATTTTCAATTGATTAACGCGTTAAATATTGCCTTCATTTGTGACTCACTGTAGTGAACCTGAGTTAACATTTTCATTAATAGCATTCGAATAAAAAATTTTCAAGGTCACAGACCCCAGAAAACAGTTGAGGATGCTAAAGTGAATCTGTTAGGCAGTGGAAGTGGCTAATATCTGTATGTCTTCTAACAAATAATATCCTAAGGCTAGTGTTTATTCTAGAAAAAGAACAAAAAAGCAAACAACAACAGGATAATAACAGAATAAGGAAGATAGTTATAAACAAAGATTACATCACTGTAACAAAACTACTTGGAAAGTTCTAGAAGTTGCCAAATCGCTAACAAATATAAATAAAGTGATAGGTAAAGCTGCCAGGAATAGTAGAAAATATATATTCTGTTGTATTTCTCCAAGATTGCAACATTGCTTTAATTCAAATGCCTCTTAAAATATTGCCACGTACTCGTACAATCTGTTTAGCGGAGGAGGTAGTATAAAATATTTAAATTCCTCAATTGTAACCGAATATTGGCATGACGAATACCAAATGGCTTTGCAGCTATTTTTACATATTCTTGTGCATATTCTAGTGCATATTATTATGCATATTTTTTTTGACTATATTTATGCCACCTCAATCGCGGATATACGCGCATCTAAATAGATTTGTCATCATAGTATGCCAGAATAAAAATAAAATTCAATTCAAATGACAAAATTTTTTTTAGATATTCATTTACGAAAATCGATGCATTAAAAATAGACAAATATTTCAATAAGTCTTACATTTATTTTTAAAATATTCTTTTGTTGTTATTGTTGTATTAAAAATATGCAATATTGTGGTGAGTGAGCGTGAGTGACCAAATAGAGATGATTCAGTAGAGCACTCTTACAGTCACCAAAACTAAATATTTTGTTTATAGGAGGCAGCAACACTTTAGTAATATGAATAAGTATGCGAGGGTGGTTCAATATGGGTTCTATATAAAAGTAAATTTTGTATATGAGATTTTTTTTTAATTTATTTTTCATCTTCTTCTATGTAAGTTCCATTTTGTTCCTTTATTCTGGCTTGAGTGGAAAATGCATTTACTCATCTCATTTCATAGGGAGTTTGCTTACCACGCGATTGTGTTCGCACTACTTCAAAGTGACTCTCACTGTGGCTATTTCATCCCATATTCTTTTCCGCTTGCCGCCAATTCTTTACCTTTTTCGTAACTTCCCACAAAAAATTGCCAACATTTTCAGATGTTCGTTTTTTCTTCTTCACAATTGAAGTCAGCGGGACCACTAATGGGCAATTTTTTTGGATTTATTGAGTAAAAGTTCGATTCACTTGTAAACCGTGCATGGGGATGTAGAAAGGTTTGTAAGGGCCTTAAGGCCAAAGCTCAGTTCTATAGGAACGAAACTAATCCTAACCATAAGTAGGTGGAAGACGAAAGCCATTATAAGATTACTAAAGGGCATGGCACCTTTAGGCATTGGATCAGCAGATCGAATAGGGATATCTCTGATTCTATGAAGGAAGAGGTAACAGTTATATATGCCATCTCCTTGTCGGCAAATGTACTTACAGTGGTGGCCTTATAATTAGAAACAATGTTTCTGGAACAGAGTTCTCTGGAGTGACGAATCTAAGTTTAATTTGTCCCAATCTGATGGAAAAACATATGTAAGACGTCCTCCAAACAAAGCCTTTGATTCCAGGTACACAGTGAAAACTGTAAAACAAGTCGTTTCTAATTATAAGGCCACCACTGTATATGCTGTATGGCTAGGTAATATTTTTGTGTGTCAAACTTGGTTAGCCTTCTATGGCCTAAGCTTGTACTACAGTTGCAATGTCATCTGCACACTCGATTATGAAAACTCCTGGAAATTGATCTTTACAACCCTTTAGTCAATATTACAACCTATCTTCTCACACCAACCAATTTGTGTGTGTTAGTTTATCCATGAGTGAAGGGACCTGAAATTTGAAGTCGGCTCCAAACCACAGATTTTTGAGAAACTTTTCATAGCAGAGTTTGTCCCCAAAAGACTGCTGAGATTAAGTCGGCAAAAGAAATATTTTTTAATATTTAGTTTGGTACGAGATATCTGAGCTAGGATTTGAAACACGGGCTCTCGTCTAATAAGCCACCACGCTACTTACTACTGTAGTCTACGGTAACTTTAGTTGCTTTCACGTTATGAATTTTCCCTGACCAGAATATGTCATTAGGATGCTCGGACTCAAATGTACATATGTAGACATTGTGTCGAATTGTTAGAATTGTGAAAGCAGTTTCTGGCATTTGAACTCGGGTGCCGTTGTCATCCCTATTGTATACTAAGGTCTATAATTCCTCATCATCATTTCTTAGCCAACATGTGAACTTTATTCACTTCTGGTGATACAAGATACACCGATTTTTTCGGAAAGCTCGAAGCTCTTCAGTTTGAGTTGCCCTAGTGCCGGACAATGACATAATTGGTCATTACAACCCTTCAGTCAGGATTACGACCTAGTTTCTCACACCACTTATGTTGTGTGTGTTAATTTTTATACATGAGTGGTGGGACCTACAGTTTAAAGTCGACTCCGAACGACAGATTTTTGAGAAACTTGTCATGGCAATTTTATTTGCTCTCAGAGTTTTTGCCAGAAATCTGCTGAGAGGAAGACGCCTAAGAAATACTTTTTGTATTTCTCTTTGATGTCTGACCTGGGGTTTGAACCCTGGCTTTACGTCTAATAAGCCAACACACTACCTACTAGACTACGGCGACTTCTTCTATTGTATACTTAGGTCTATAATTCCTCATCATCATTTCTTAGTCAATGGATTTTATTCACTTCTGGTGATTTGGCCGATTTGTTCGGAAAGCTCGAAACTCTTCAGTTTCAGTTGCCCTAGTACCAGACTATGACAGTGAAGATTTAAGTAATATTTCAACCTTACAATTGCATCACCAGCTTCACGAAATTACTTTCACCAACTAATCCAATCCATTATTTCGCATGCTCCTAGGAAATCTTTTATCAAAAGAGGAAATTTATTTTCTGAAATGGGATCACTGAATTTAGAAAAAAAACGAAAAATTATTCAAAATATTTTAATAAAAAAAAAAAAACTTCAAATACAAAAAAGAAAAAAAGAAAATTCGCCAAAATCTAAAGGCGACATAATATTCACTTGCAATTCATACAATACACGGCCGAAAAGTGTAAGCGAGTGAGTGACTTGTGCTGAATTCCTAAATGTTTACATGCCGCAACGTGAGCAACTACTTGGTGCAGCATTGAAACAAAATAAATCTCTTTGTTGTTGTTGTTTTTGCATTTTTTCAAAATTTATTTCTGAAAATGTGAATAGACTTTGGATTTAAAAATACTCTCACAACGGCACATACACATGTACACGCACATGTACATGCTAGTTTTGCTAAGAAAACTATTTTTTATTTAAAGATCGACAAACAAACACAAACAAAAAAAAAAAAGAATGATTTCCACCGATCCCATTCCTAAGAAGATGTTTTTTTGTTCACTTTTCAAATATTCCCGTTACTACAGAGAGAATTTCTTTGAAAGTGTTAGGAAATTAGCGGTTTTCCGATTTTAAAGGGGCACGAAGACGAAGCTTGCGCATCTACATCTCCATCTCCACCACAATAAGAAATATCGGCCCGAAGAAACAAAAGCTATTCGACCGCAGGATACTGTACTTGTCTTTATTGACAAGTGCATGTCCTCTAACCTAACCTAACAAAAGCTAGGTAAGGTACGACGGTTAAGTTACGAAACTGTTACTCGATGTGGTACAAAGTAGAGTGTTCCTTGCATTGTTTTGAAGTTTTAAACATTATTTCCACTATGGTATAGCACCGATTACTTCTCTTATAATTACTTCCAGCCCCAGCTAAACTGCAGCAAAAGTGAAATTCAAATCATCACGATAACTTCTTATCCAATTGAAAATTCATTGTCTCTTCAGACTTGCTTTCCAAAGTCTTTGTTATCTTCTCATAGAGGGTTTTCTCTGACCATGGTGTCAGTCATTCCCGAATCCTATAGAAGTTCTATTGATGTTCTTCAGCTGAGGCTACATCATGATACTACGAAAGGTTCTAACCTTCCATCGGTTGTTATTATGCTGATAGCGCATAAAGCCATTGACATTCTATTGATGTTCTTCAGCTAGGGCTAGATACAACATGATACTACGAAAGGTTCTAACCTTCCATCGGTTGTTATTATGCTGATAGCGCATAAAGCCCTCAATCACATATGTACACTTAGAAGCTCCCAAATGGCCCACTGTTCTTCGATCAGTTCGCTAAGGAAAGATTCCATAAAGGAATTAGTTCCCATTTTTCAGGAGCTAGAGTTGGATAATCGAGATAATGCCCAATAGTTTATTCTTCTACGAAGTTTTAACTTCTGCAGGAATAGAATACCCAGTTTGCCTGCTGGCACCAGTAATCACCTCAACTAACATGGGCAGTGGGACTTTGGATAGTGCTCAAGCAGGCTAACAGTCATCGATATTCAGCGTCTACAATGACAAACGACGCAGAAACAAACCTGGTTTAACATGAATGCTGCAATTAGGCGATCCATCGGCGTCTAATGGAGCTAATACGTCTCAACACGCAATTAGACAGTCCAACTCAGGAACGATTACTTTGAAGTATATGGGACAACGATTACTAGCTTCATGGCTTATGTTAGAGTACGCAAAGTTTCAGTGATCCATCATGCAACAAATGGAGTCAGGAGTGATCTATATGTGCAACGTGCAACAAAGTGTGCGACAGTTTTAATCCATTTTTTCAGGTCACCATAGCTGCAACAAGCTCCTGTACAGAATAGCCATGTCCTATACTTGTATTAGCAGATTTAACTGTGAGCAAGAAGAGTTCCTGGAGCACTCGTTAACGAACTGCGTAGCACTGGAAGCTGAATTGAAGGTTACATGACGTCATAAGCCTATGATAACATGGAGTTGCATAAAAGATCAGCAGTGGTCGCAGTGTAAATACCGTTTTAAGCTGACTGATAGCAGTTTAAAATTGCAGGCATTCAATTGAACGTCTTGATCTTCTACAGCAGACCCCATATGCGTAATAAAGGCAGTGAAAAGATCAGGAATGTTAGAGGGAGAAAGATAAATCGGGTAAAAAACAGCGATCGTGAAAGAAGTAAAGCTGTACATCCAAAGCTTTGCAAGAGCGGGAGGAGTTCAAAAGTCTTTCAAACGGGCTTCTTCTTCCTCTGTTTCTGGCCGTGGGCCGTAGTAATTGCAGCTAAGGAATAATCCATCTGTATGGTTCACTCTGTTAAATTACCGGTGTTGCAATAATTAAGATTGTGAGTGTTTTTGTTTGCCGAACGTTTTGTTTTGGCGGCGTCTTTAAATGATTTAGCAACGCCATCCGCATTTCTTACACTTTGCAATTCCGTTTAATGCTTTCTCTTCTATCTCTTTCTGTCCCTCTCTTTTGTTGTTTGTTTTTGTTTTTTATTTTTTGATTTGGCTATTGAAAGATTTCAAATGTTTTTCGAGTGTGTATGCGTGTGTGTGCGTGTGCGTGTGCTGCTTACAATTCTTAGATTTATTTTTATGAAAAAATCAGGAAAAAATATGTGAAAAATTTAAATTCCATTGCATATTACTCTTGTTAGTATTGTTGTTGTTGTTATTACAGTTGTTTGTTTTTGTTGTTATAGTTGCCATGATGAGCCGTTTCAAAGTCATTCACACTTTCGAAATTCTTGTTCATCATCACCGCACGATCGGCAACGACGGTGTGGCAAAATAATTTTTGAATTTCAAAAAAGAAGAGAAAAAATAAAAAAAATTTATCTTTTATTTAGAATATCTTGTAAATTGAGTTATTTTAAGTTTGTTTTTTTTTGCGAATTCTTTTTTTTTTCTTAATTTATAGGCGATTATTTTTAATTATTCTGTTTAAGAGGTATTTTGACATGTTCATTCCTCTTTTCGTAAATTGTTTCACATCATTTTTACACATGTGAAACGCACAAATGATTTATTGATGATGGAATATAGTATAATTAAAAAAAATTATAGAAAGAATGCCAGGTATTTCGGATACATAGGGTGAAGAAACTCAAGATTTTTTGCCAAGAATAACAATATGCATATAATGGTGCTTCCTATCTTTCAATTTAAATAAGACAAAGACCTATTGATGCTTGATATCGTTCCACAGCTTCTCTGTATAGAGTGCAATCGAAATGTTAAATTTTCCAGGACTCTAGTGCATTAATCACATTGAAATTCATCGCTTTAATGGATTAGGTAGGTTGGTTTAGAGTAGCGCTGTGGTTTGTGGCATATTCACAACCACCTGCGGCTTAAGAAAACTTCACAAGAAAAACTGTAATAGGATCAAATCGCTCGATCTCTGTGGTCTGTTCACTTCACATTCTCATGAGATGACCATAGCCTCAAATCGTTCGTGCAGTATATACAATTTGGCTTTAACCAAGTTAACTGCTGCTTGCAGTTCACCGTAATGTCCTGGCGAATGTCGTTCTTAAAGAAATATGGACTGATGCCACCAATCTACACCAAACAGTGACTTTTTCCGAAAGCATTGAACGCTCTTGAATCTCATATGGATTGGTATTGGCTCAGATTCGCCAATTTTGTTTGTTCACTTACCCATCCATTCAATAAGGGTCCTCGTTTTTGAAGATGATTTTTCAATTAAATTTAGGGTCAGTTGCCATTGTCTATTTTCATTTATTTTCAGTCCATTGTGATTTCACCAAACAAACTGAAATGATAAATGACAACTAATTTGACAGATGTAGTTTCAACAAGATGGCCGTTTTCGACTGTCAAAGTTCCTAAGTCACTGTTGGAAGATCCAATACATTCGGCCCCTTATCACTTATGCGACAATAGCTGAGTAAGCGTCCATCATAAAAAAAATTGGGTAGAGTACGGAGACTTGCCTTGCTCGGTGTAACTGTGGCAAGGAGAACATCTCTAACAGTGGCATTGGAGGTACAGGTGAGCCTAACATCACTTCGGTTGCAAATTTTTTTTTGAAAAGGTGCGGAGTTTAGATATTTTACACACTAGTGGGTAATTCAAATTTGGTCCTGGAAGTCTTTAAATTATTCTTTGGCTAACTGCATATGTCCAAAGCTAATGTTTTAATAAGGCTCCTAGGCATTCAATTTAGGTTGCTACTCTCTGTCCCCTTCTAGTACGGGCTGACCTCTCGATACTTCAGCTTCCAAGCAAATTTCCTGCGGCTTTTCTGAGAATTACTGGCAAATGAAATTGATATTGAAGGCGTTGGTTGCATCACCGTTGCCGAAATTACAAAATGAATGCTTTTTAGACGTTGCGGGGACTATAAATTTTCCCGTTGTATGGTGTAATTGCAATTGAACTGTAAAAGTTTAAAATTTAAACTTGAAATAGAAAATATATTTGTTGTTGTTGTTTTTACATACAAAGTAAAAAAAAAGAACAAAACAATTTAGAGTTCAGGGTCAATAAATTTCATTGAATATCCGCCAAAATCTATTAAAAAAAATAGAGAAACTGCAATGCAATTCACTTGACATTTAAAAAGTATTAGAAAATTAAGAAAATTTCAGAGAAAAATAACAGTAAAAAGAATATAAACAAATAAGAATAAAAAAACAAAAACATTTTCAAATTAAGTTCAATGACCTGTTAACGGGATTATTATGTTTTCGATTTCACTTCAATTGAAAAGAATTTCTAGACAAAACAATCGAAAACAGACGCTGCCAGTGTTGGCAAATGTTTAAAGAAAAACAAAACAAACAAAAAAAAAACAACGACTGGCAACTAATTAAGGGAAACACATGCAGTTTCTCTTTTTTCTCCAACAACAACAATTAATTTTCCATACTTCATGGCTAAAAAACTGCATTGAACTGATGCTGTTGTTTACAAGTATTTTTGCAAGCAATTGAAGAAATTTCATTTGTTGTGGTATTTTAAGAATACTTTTTTGCTTTTTTTTCGCATAAAAATAAACAAATTTTTTTAAAACTCTTGCTGTTGTTTTGTTGTTGTTGTGCTTCTTATTTTTCTGATTTCCTTTAGAGTTTTTGTATTTTACTATTAAAAAGAATTATTGAAGTACTTAATCTCACTTACTTATGGCCAGTAGCTTAAAGGAGTGAAAACATTTCGGCAATATTGTCAAGTGGAGAAAAATGCATCTCTCCACAAGTTATAAGGCCACTTGGTACCATCTTCAGTTCGACTGAACAATGTAATCCATCCTCCATAAAGCAAATGGTAAGAGATCCAAGGCTTTTTTGTTGGCGCACTTTTCGTACACTGATACTGGCTTAAGATTCTCTTCTATCATGTCTAGGAAAACATCTGCTAGGGCGGCTCCCAATAATTTCTATTTCAATGGTGTAATGCTGTAGTCTAGGTTTGAGCCCTTCCCCCTACTTACCTGTTTCCATTGTGGGGCCAATTCTATCAATGCAGGGGGAGTGCCCACGTCTTAGCTGATAGTTGCTCTTAGCGGGCATTCAACATTACCAGCTGGTATCCGCGTGAAAGGTTAGAAAAAGGATTTGTGCCAACGATTAAGTAAATCCAAAAGGAACTTTTTTAAAATGGTTTTGCTCATAAGCGTCTATTCTACTTTTTGGGATGAAGTGTGGCTAAAGAAAGCACTCCGCTTCCGCTAATAATCCACGCAAGCCCTTAACAACAACAATAGAGCTACATGGGGTTCATTCATCTCCAAAAAATCTTAAGATTACCGATGACTGCATTCTTTTGAAACCCTGACAAATTATGAATTGCATGAATATTAAATTTGCTTTCTTGTGATTATTTTTGTTTATTTTATTAGAGTGTTGTTGTTGTAGTAGCTGTTGTTATTATTTTGAATCGATTGTAGTGTGTTAAGTATCTTGTTCCGGTTGTTGACTGTAATAAAGTGTGTAAAGGCGGTTGGTAATTACGTGTGTTGATGGCTCTGGGGTCTGTTAAATTCACTCGCGAATCTTTTTTAAAAACAGATTTTTTTTTTAAATTTCTTGTAGTTGTTGCTGTTGTTATTTACAAAAATGTTTTTGTTCTTGTAGAAAACGAGAGACAGACAGACAGACAGCCAGCTAACAGCTTAAGTAAAGGAATTTAAAGATTTTTTTGTTTGCAAAAAAACAAGAAAAGAAATTCAATTCATGACATTTAAAATGAAAGAGGGGGATTAATGTTTTGTGGTTTTCTTACTCTATTGTTGTTGTTGTTGTTGTTGTTTGCTGTTGTTTTAGCATTTCGTCTAGCCGGACATGCGGCTGTCAACACTACTTAACGCGAAGGCGCCATATTAAACGCATGATAATTCAAGTTGTGAGTTATTCGTCGTCATTAGATTTTTTAATTGATTTATACTTTCGCTATTTTATTTTATTTCTTTTCTTCTTTGTGCAAAGTTAATGTTATCGATAATTTTTCGATTATGAGGCTTAGAGAACCCAGAAATTATTAAGGAAAAGCTATTGCGTATGGAAAGTGAAACCGTTGGCAGCAATATTTCCAGAATCTATTGGGCACATTCGGATAAGAACATGAAGGTTCAGTTCATCTTCGCTCCATCACAGTTCTAGTGAAAGGTAAGTCGAAAGCTGCAGTAGCTGTGGATCTGAGGAGGAGCAAGAGACTATTATTTACTTCATATGTCATTGCTCTGCTCTTGCTATAAAAAGGCGGAGTTATTGACCTTTCATTTTCTAACATCATTGGCTGAGCTCTTCAATATAAAGATTGCAATTGCAAGATTTATTCTGTGGCCTAGTCTCGGTTTCCTCGAACTAATGGTCCCTTATCCTCACCGTGCTTCTCTATGACACAGAAGAATGGACGAGTCGATGTAGAAAGCGTGGAAAAAAGGTTCAAGGTATTCAGTCCAACGCGAGTTTGCGATAATTTCGGAAACAACAATAAGCTACATGAGTTCCTTGGCAACATGGACGTTGTTCAGTGCGTTAGCATCCAGCAATTGCGCTGACTTGGCAAGGTCTTTTGAGTGGAAGAGGCTGTTTCGGCGACACGGGTATTTAATGTAGGGATTACAAGTCGGTGTAAAGGACGAGTTTATCTGCGTTGGAAAGATCAAATCGAGGCAGAAATATCATTTATCGGTGTAAACAAATACCGAAGTTCCGCGAGAAGTAAACGCAACAGGCTGAAATCTGATAAAGGCGATGTTATAGCCAAGAAAGTAAGTAAGTTAGGTTTCTTTCCTCTAGAGAATATTCCATTCCTGGGTAAGTTATTTATTGTGGTATCACAATGGGTTTAAACGCCGGCCTAAATGGGACCTTAGTGTTCTACCAGGAAGGCTCGCCACCTAACCTAACATATGCGCCACCTAAGTAGCTATAAAGCAATTAATAACAAGTTGGTAACCGTGACTGGTTTCGTAGTCTAGTCGCCTTAATAGATGCGAGCTTGTGTTTCAAACTTCAGCTCGGACATCTCGAACGAAACGAAACATGAAATAATATTTCTTTCAGTGACTTCCTCTCAGCAGTCGTCTGGCAAAAACTCTCGAGAGTAAATAAAATTGCCACGAAAAATTTCTCATCTGAAAACTGAAAGTGTAGGACTCGGCACTCATGGGTAAAATTAACACGACTACAATGAGTGTTGTGAGAAGCTAGATTTTAATCCTAACTAAAGGGTTGTAATGACCAGTATGTAGCAGTAATTGTACTTTACTTATTTTTTAATTAAAAAAAAACTATAAATTACATTTTCCAAACCTTCGACATGCTGGAAATTATTTTAAAACTAACCGCTACAACAAAAACCCTGGCAATGATGTTTAAAAACCCGTTTAAGTATTCGAAACCATTCACAATAACAATAAACTCTTCCCACTTAGAAGAAGACTTAATGTTGTGAAAATAAATGGCAACACTGCGTCAATGAGTTTAAATGGCAATAACATTTAAATATTTTTGGCAAACATCCAAGTCAATGATTTATGTTTACATAATATACGATAATAAACAAATAAATGCATTTTTTATTGAAAACAATAACAATAAAATGCATATCGAGTTGTTTGCACTCAATTAAGTATATTTTCATATATTATAGTGGCATGCAGGCATGAATTTATTTTATTATAGGCATACGTAACGCCGTTGTGAGCAAAACACGCATTTGTTAATGACGCCGTTATATGCTTGTGTTGCCAAGGGCTTGGTACTCTTGCTGTATTGCTTTGCCTTTAAACGTCAGTCAATTTTCTAAAGTCGAGTAGTGAAGTTCTGTAGACGCGTATGTTGTTGTTGTTTGTTTCGTTGTTTTTTTTTTCGAAAATACCCAAATGAGTTGCCAATCTCTGTGTGTTTTTTGAGTAGGTAAAGGTTTTATGAATGCAAACAACAAGAAAAAAGTTTTTTGTTACGACAAGCGAGTGTTAAAAATTTATTAAAGAAGTTTAAAAGAATAATTAAAACATGTTTGGATAAATGAAATAATAATAATTCAGGAAATTAATTAAAAATATTAAGAAGTTTATGTGTTTAGAGGAGAAATAATACAAATGGAAGTGGTGTGGAGTAGTGAGTGAATAACATAAAATGTGTTGAGTGAAGAAGATAAAACAAGGAATACTTAAAAATAACCAAAAAATAAGAAAACGAAACAAAGTTACAAAGAAAACAAAAAGAGAATTAAAAAATAAGAAAAAAATATCAGAAATACAAAGAAAAATTTATGAAAGATATGTGTAAGTGTTGAATGCTAAAGGCAAAAAAAATTAAACCAACAAAATGTATGGAAAAGAAAAACTTGTTTCACAATTACAACAATAAGATCGAAAAAGAAAAAAAAACAAAAACAAGCCTGAAAGTGAAAATTTTTCTTTATAAATAAAATTTATTGTAATTTAAATATGAATTTTCCATTACACAAAGTCAATTTACATATATAAAAACAAAATAAAAAAGTAATAAATTTAAATAAATTTAACAAAATAAAGAGATTAGTTTCCAACAGAAACTATGTTTACTTCCACAGTGTTAATTTACACTACAATTCCCTTTCTCTCATACTCATGAATTTTAAAAACAAAAACAATTCTTGCTAACGAAGTGAATAATTCTCCGTTTTTTTGTTGTTTTTATTATTACTTCCCATCTAAAAGCCATTGCTGCCATTACAAATATTCTTGTAATTGTTATTGTTGAATTCTCTGTCGCATAAAAAGCAGATCAGCACTATCACCATCATCACCAGCAAAAAAGCAAATGTCAATTGGAAAATCACAAAAAAAAAATATTTCCTACCAATTTGTCTCTCTGTGTGTTGTATTCTATAATATTTGTTGCTTTTAATAACACTAATGTCAACTCTTGGCTTTTATTAGAAGTTTGAACGCGCACAAAAAAAATAACACATTTTAGTGCTTTTTCGTTAACAATTAAATTCTTTCACAATTCCTTGGTTTTAAAACAGTTTTTAAGGACTATTGAATTAATTGCTGAATTCTCTGTCGTATAAAAAGCAGATCAGCACAATCAGCAACATCAGCAGCAAAAAACCAAATGTCATTAGGTAAACCATAATAGAAAAATAATATTTCCTACAAATTGTCTCTCTCTGTGTTACATTCTATAATAATTGTTGCTTTTAATAACACTGATGTCAACTCTTGGTTTTTATTAGAAGTTTGAACGCGCAAAAAAAAAATAACACATTTTAGTGCTTTTTCGTTAAGAATTAAATTCTTTCACAATTCTTTGGTTTTAAAACAGTTTTTAAGGGATATTAAAGTTATTTTATTAAATTTTAATTTTTTTTAAATCGAAAATTAAGCCCGATTTAGTTTAAAAAGCATTTTTTTAATATTTAGAAAATTTCTATTTTTAAACGGAAAAAAGATTTGAACAGTTTAAAAAATAATAAAAATTAATAAGGCCTTTAAGAGATATTTTGAGTGATTTTTAAGACTTTTAACGTCAGTATTATTAAAGCCTCTATTTTAAGCATATTAAACTAAAACACTATGCTAAAATTCTGTTTTTAATACCAGTTGTTAATAATATTTAGTGATTTTCTTTAAATGTTTTAAAATATTTTCAAAAGAGCGTTTTAAACTCCAAACTTAATACAATGATTTTAATGCATATTTGAAGCATATTTTGAAATCTTCATGGTTTAATTCTTATACAGATATATAAAAATACTTCCTATATTACGCCATTAAGGGGAAGTAGAACAAATAAAGTTCAGAAATTGACACTAAAAGTAATCGTTTTCACATTGAGAACTTTGCTTTTACGGCTAAAGACAGAAATATTGGTCAACGAATTAAGAATGCTTTTAAGAAATGCTAATGTTACGAACTCTGAACTGAATACAACTTTTACCAAGATTCAGTACTTTTTCCTTTCTTAATTTTTGAAGCTTTCGAAACTTTTTAATAAATTTCCTAGTTTATTTTAAACATTAAAAAAACATGCTAAAAACTAGAGTTTTGAAGCAAATATTTAACATTTTAATATCTGAAGGCTTAAATAATATAATTTCGTGTTTTAAGCGTTTTTAGTGCTTATAATAAATATATAAAGGCTTAAAGGCCCCTATATTTTAATGATTTATAATGTAATTTCGAAAATCGATAATCAAAGCACTTTTGAATAATGTTTTTTTTAAACAATTCTAACATTTCCTGTAATCGTTCTGCCTCAAGCTATCTGTCTTTTTAATAAGAGCATATTGTTCTTAGTAGGAATAGAATTTATCTCCATATTAAGCAAAGAATTTTCAAGCTAAAAAATATATATGATAATTGACCTATTAACACATTACATATAAATTATTAATTCACTGAAGTCTCTTGCCTTACAAGAACAGCAGTTTCCTCAATTACATTCCATAATAATGCAAAAAAATTTTTTAAAAATAACCCTAAACCCTGCTGTTTTATATTTTATCGTTGACTTCTATTATTAAAAACAGTGTTTTGTTTTTTAACAATCTTTAAATATTTATTAACTAATGCTTATATTACTTAAAATCATTTAAATTGTTTGCTTAATTCCATGAATTTATTAAATTACCCAAAACGACACGATTTTCTTTTGAAGTGGTTTTCTTAAAGTTGACATTACTGTTCTGCTGCATATGCTAATATTATGGCTGCTGAGTAGTAATAACAACAATTGTATGCATAACATGCATAAAAAACAACAAAAAAATTCCCTAAAAATGTCTTCTCTCCCGCTTGGAATTTTTTTTGCCGTCGTTCAAGTAGTACAAAAACGAAAGCCATGCAACAACTTTAAAAAGTGAAACAATTTTTTCTTGACAAAAATTTTAAAAGTCATTCGGAATAATTTGGCATTAAATTTATAAAAAAAAAGTAATTAAAATTAAAAGCTTTTATTCTATTCTTTTATATTTTCTATTCTAGTGAAAATGTGTGTTTAATTTATTAAATCCAAAAGCCAAAAAATAGTGCAAAAAAAAAAGAAGAAAAAAAGGAAATTTTTTGGAAGAAAAAAGTATAACCCGTTCCATAAGAAAGAAATAAAAAACCTCCCTAGAAAATAAAATAAAAATATTAAAAAAAGGTTACAAACAACACAACAATTGAAAAAGAAAAGCAAAATATATATAAATTCCCTCCCTTTAAAGCCGTTAATAATAAGAAAAAAAAGAAGCAGAATTTTTTGCAAAACGAAAAGTGAAAATAATTTTTTTTTTGATCAACAATGTTTGCTGAAGGAATTTTTCCCATTGGTGATGGTCTTTTAGACATCGATGAGGAACGTCTCAAGGATCTACTCGTTCCTCATGATATCAACGAAATATATGAAGTGGAACAAACACCATTTGCCAGGTATGAACAATTTTCATTTGCAAAGACTTTAGTTTTAAGTATCTATAAGTATGTGTGTGTGTGTATATTTGTGTAGACTTTTGGTGGCAAATTATCCTCCTGTAGGTATACAAAAGTAACCTACTTTCGTTTGTTCTCTATTTGTTTTTGTTGGTTGAAATTGTTTTTTTTTCATCACAATGCTGTACATGTGTCGTATGCATACACTCAAATTAGGGACTTTTTTCGTTGTTGTTGTTTTTGTTAGACCACAGCAGTTAGGGAAATATTTCCACCATATTTTTTTGGGTTATTTATGCGTATTAGAGTTGCCGTGTAGTTAATAAGTAAACAAAAAAAAAAAACGCAAATTTCCTGTTACAATTGAAATTCATTGCCTGTTTAAATGTTTCAAAAGCCGTTGTCTTGTAAATTCAATAGGTTTTCTTTGTAAATAGTTTTGCAAACCGATTAGTTCAGGTACAAACGTAACTTAACAATTCAGATTAGCATTGATATCGTTTTCCAAACCGATGAATTTGTTATTGCATGTGTTAAGTTAGGACTACAGGTGGTTTGCATTTGTGAAAGGACAACAAGAAATACGTGGTTCTTTCTAATTCTATTCAAAAGTGGAAGAAAGAAATTGTATTCAGTGAACATGCGTGTGAATTTTTCTTTTTGTTCACTGCACGTGTTAATTTAAGGGACGACACGATAACAGTTTCTTTGTGTCTCTTGAAAAAAAAAATTATAAAATTAAGGGAGGAATTATGTCCACGTAAATTAATCTTAAATTTTCGTTCGGCCTTTGACAAATTTAGGAGACCTACATATTAATAGGTTCCTGTATTTGGGGGTATCAGAAGCGTCCTATCTTTGACTAGGTTAGGTTATTGCAAAACCAAGTAATAAATTAAATGAATACGTGGTTCGTCAAAATTATGGTGTTTTTGGTTCGAGTATCGTCGTTATAATGTAGATCAATGTCTCTGGACAACTACAGAGGTTTGTCGTCTCATGAGGTCTGTTGTAGTATTAGGTATTCCTCCGTAGAACCTGTGGTTATTTGAGTTTATAGGGTACAGGTTGGTGTTCCTCCCTGAATACCTACAGAGGCTTGTCGTGTCATAAGGTCTCTCCCTACATCCTGAAGTTATTCGCTACCAATTTGTTGTTGTGGCTTTTGGGTATTTCCTATTGAAGTCGGGTTCAAAATGAAGGTACAAAGTTTTGGATCTTCAATATATACAAGTCCTGATGTTCTTCTGAATATGCTTGTGGAGGACAACTCCGCCTGTGAGGGAGGTCCATGCTAGAGCAGCAAAATTAATGACTGGTGTGTCTATCATCTTGTTTGTGGATATGCTACAAACTTCTTACCTCAACTTGGGGCTTCCGGCTCTTGAAAACCCACTTGAGGGTAACAGTTAAACCTTCTCTAGAGAAGCACGGCATTGTTTGACAATCGTTGATACTTTTAATGTCGCTCTTTTGGTTCTTATAGCCACTATTTCAGCTTGAATTATGCTACTCTAATTGGGTAATTTAAGAGTTAACCTTAGATTCAATTGATAAATTGGGTTGTCTGTCCTCTTGATCCACAAATAATCAATTCTTGGATGATCCTCTGTTGAAGTTGTAAGCCACAGCTTTAATAGGATCTTTCTGACATTCCTTTACAAAACGTTCTAGAGTAATATGGTTGCCATAACTCATTGCTTAGAAGCAATTTTGTTGTTGTTCTATTTCCCAAGAGATAGCGCTGCTAAACCTTCTTGTGATGCATACTGTTGATGTTATCCTCTCTGAGGGGCACCAGGGGCTTCTGGGTGAATTATGCGGAGGTTAAATGTACTGTCCAACTTTCTTTTGTATGTTTCACTGCATTCCTACCTGGGAAGTTTGTATTTATAAGCCAATTCTTTAATGGTTTGCTCCAATTGCTTGGATTAAACATTCAAACTTTGACATAACTTAATAAAGTGGATTACTCCCCTGGTTGGGAAAGTTGGCCTCAGATGTTTATAGAAACAAAAGATTAACCTTGTGTAAGCCATTTTGCAAATTGTTTTTTTTTTAAATCTAAAGGGCCTAACTGCGTTTGCATGCTGTTCTGAAAATGCTATAAATTAACGAAAAATTGTTTTTAAAATTTGAAACAAAATTTCTCAAGGATTTTCGCCACTCTTTTCATGTTTTTCGGTTTTCTGTAGCAGCAGCAGCAGCACATTTGTTTCTTTTTGATTTCATTTCGTTTATGTGTTGAAAAACACAAGAAAGAAACGAAAACGAGTTTCTTTTCATTCTTTATTTGCACAAAAAATTTGTAAGACTAATGGAACGACCAAACAAATAGACAGACGGACGGACGGACAGACAGACAAACGTTTGAATAGATGGATAGACAGACAGATACAAACAAAAATAAAATTTAATTTTTTTTTCATCTTTTTCTGTTTCTTTTTTGCTGAACACAAGTTTATGGCTTAAAAAAACCGTCATCATCTATGGTTTGTTTTATTTCAAGTTTTTTCTCTCTCTCTCTCTCTCCATTTTGTTTTTGTTTTTCTAAATATTTAATACCGCAAAAATGTATTTTTTTTTTCTCTTCTTTCATTTCATTTCTTGGGTTTCTTTAAAACAGCTTCAGTTGTTATTTTGTTTTCTGTTGCATCTGTCTGCCTGCCTGCCTCTGAATATTTCTTTTTGCGCTTTTTATTTTCTTTTTTTTTTTTAATTTTGCAAAGATGGTCTTAGAAAGCAACAAATGACCACCATTTGCTTCATACATTCATTGTGGTGGTTATGGATGGAGTCTTACCTTTTCATTCTAAAATTAGATTTAAGGACCAGCTTATATTGTCAATAACTGCTGCTGGTAAAGGGACAGTGTTTTTTTGAAGCTGATCTGGAGAACGTCTCAACCCGCTTCATGGTCCTATCGGTCTTCATATGCCTGTCTCTCTTAAGTCTTAATGCCTGTTTTTCCAAGGCAAATGATTTAAGATTATCGCAGATTTGTTTGAAAAGAACAAAAATTATTCAGAAATGTTCGTATAAATTTTCGATCGCCTGTAAAAATTTTTCCTAGGCAAATAAGACCTTGGGAATCGTAGAGCCCAGTTGTTGGAAATCTGTACAATTGGTTTGGATATGTTCATGAATTTATGTGGTATTGATCTGGTACATACATATCATAATTGGTCATTACAACCCTTCAGTCAGGATTACGACCTAGTTTCTCATACCACTTATGTTGTGTGTGTTAATTTTATACATGAGTGGCAGCAGCTACAGTTTAACGTTGACCCCAAACGAAAGATTTTTGAGAAACTTTTCATGGCAATTTTATATACTCTCAGCGCTTTTGCCCGAAATCTGCTGAGCGGAAGTCGCCGAAGAAATACTTTTTTTTTGTATTTTGTTTTGATGTCTGGCCTGGAGCTCGAACCCTGGCTTTTCGTCTAATAAGTCAACACACTACCTACTAGACCACGGTGACTTTTTTGATCTGGTATTGTCGTATAATCAGAGACTTTTTTGCTCTTAATTGGATGACCAGGACACCAACGACATGTTGTTTTTAATAGACCGTCGCTGTGGGTCACTCTGCTCACGCCGCATTGGATACTCCGCACGAGCTATTGGTGGGCATCTTATATAATTGCATATTCAAAGCATTTTTCCGCCAATTCTCGTTTCAATCAAATTAATTGCTGTCTGCACCAGTCTCCCATGATAGTCTGTTCTGCTTTTTTCAGCACATAATGCAAAACATTCCCTTGGTGCAATGGCTATTCTGCTTGGCTGTAGATATTCCTCATTGTCTGCGTTTCGCAGATGTTTTCTTGAGCTTGGGGTTGCCGTAATGCAACCATTTTACGTCACCAGTTGTAATTCAATGCAAAAATGATTTCTACAGGTATTTCCCGACTTACGACTGAGATATGTACATAGGTACCTGGTCATCGGTCGTAAGTCTATTAAGCCGTAAGTCGAATTTCATATAAAAAATTCCCCGCAACTACATGTTTGGCTTCTTTAGGTATTTTCTATGAAGAAATTTGAAAAAAAAATGATCGTAAGTGCGAATAGTCATAAGTCGACCGGTCGTAAGTCGGGGAACAGCACTTCCGTCTTGCAAAAAGGTCTTCCAACATCTCTAGGTTTTAGATCATGTCACACCCAATTTCCATGGTTTTCAATGAAGTCTGTTGCTTTTCTTCAATGCTTTACAGAGACTGCTTGGATCACGCCTGACGATTGTGTGGGCCCGGCTTGCATTTGACGCATATCTTGTTTAAGTAATGTTTGATGTTTAGGGTCTCTGCAAACTATAAAAATCCCCATTGTTGTTATGCGCAAACCACTTGATTTCACTGTGTTTTGTGATACGATGCAAACGATGATACGATGCAAAACTTTTCGCAAATGCTGGTTTTATTTTCGGCAGTTTGATAGATTTTCCCATGTGAAAGAAAAAATCGTGATGTGCGCAAACAATGTTGATTGATTTTAATAGTTCAAGAATTTCCCCTTTTGAATGGACGTATACAACACTGATTTGAATCAATCCATAAGCAAGTGTTGCCATCGTGTAACGTAAATGATTGATTTTAAAGTTATAACGCTAGTGTAACTAGGCTATCTACCGTTAGTGAAACAATTGTATATCGAGAGAAAAGGTGTAATTTGAAAAGAACTAAAAGGCGTATAAAAATTAAGAAAACAAAAAAGAAAATTGGTTGTAAATTTGTTTTGCTTTCTAGGCCGGTAATTTTGGAACTGTCTTCACATGCGTGATATTTTGTATACACAATTGCGATAGGTTTTCTTTCTGGTACAGGGTTAATAAAACAAAGATTAGATATTGAGATTACAAAGGCACGTTCTGGTATGTACAGAATGTATAATAAAATAATAAAAATTCCATTTGTTTTGTTCTTATTCTTTTGTAAATCTAAAGAATTTTATCTTTTTATTTTAAACAACTTTTTCTTAACAAATAAAATAAACATTCGTCGCTGTTTTATAATACAAGAGTTTTAAATAAAAATTTTGTTTTTTAAAGAAATTTCTTTAAACGAAAAAAAAAAATCAAGTCAACCCACTTTACTTTTAAAGAAAAAGAAAATGTCGAGATTAATAATAAATTCATA
The DNA here is from genome assembly GCA_958299815.1 of Sarcophaga carnaria. Taxonomy (NCBI): domain Eukaryota; kingdom Metazoa; phylum Arthropoda; class Insecta; order Diptera; family Sarcophagidae; genus Sarcophaga; species Sarcophaga carnaria. The sequence goes on along the minus strand of OY283149.1, from coordinate 13,326,406 downwards.
AAAAAATTACAAAATTAGATCATAATTATTTGTGATTGAAATTAAATTAGAAAAAAATTCTAAGAGGGTTGATTTAGCTTTTTTTTTTTCTTCCTCTTCTTTAAATACAATTTCTATATAAAAAAAAAATTAGGGAAGTCGTCTCGTTTATAATTAAATATTGCATATCATAATGAAATAAAAATTTAAAAAAAAAACAGCAAAAATATTGCAAAAAAAGCGTATGAATGTGGGCTTGGTTTTAGACAAAATATGTATTTCATTAAAAACCCAACCAAACGTCTACTACGGGCCTGCTATACAGCTACAGGTTATTATTATTAATGCCACCAACTGTTTTTCACTGTTACCACGGTGTTCTAAAATATTTCTTCTAATGGTTCTAATGGAAACAGCACGACGAAATCAAGTAAATCACATTAATTGTGGTCTTTTTAACAAGTTTTTTCTTATTTTTTTGTCTGTTTCTCTTTTTAATATTTAATAATAAATTGTATGTATTTTAATAACAAATCAAAATTAATAATTATTGCTACAACCAAAGAAAACTTCAACCAGAATTAATGAAAGATAAATAAGAAAAATTGAAAAACAAAAACCTTTAAAAATATTTTTTTTTTTTTTCGTTCAAAGTTTACTTTGCAAACTCTCGAACAGTGTGATGTACTCTCAAAATTGCTTTGTTCTTCATTTGTCGTTTACGAATAATCGAATAACTGTATATACAACAATAAAATATCAAGATATTGTCGGAAGTAAGAACAGAAACAAAGTTGAAAGGGAAATATTAAAGATTTTGTCAAAGCAAACTTTGCTTATGTAATTATGTCAAATAAGATAGGAAGAAAATCGATCGATCGCCCTGGTTATCTTCATCACAATTGCAGCCTAGCTTCTCACATCAACCGTGCTGTATGTGTGTTATTTGTAACCCATGGGTGGTGGAACCTACAGTTTAATGAGGACCGTAAATGACTTTTCATTGATAATTTTATTTAGTTTAGGAGTTTTTGAAGTCGCCGTAGTCTAGTAGGCAGTGTGTTGGCTTATTACACGTAAAGCCAGGGTTCGAGCCCCAGGCCAGACATCAAAACAAAATACAAAAACTATTTCTTCGGCGCCTTCCTCTCAGCAGATTTCTGACAAAAGCTCTGAGAGTAAATAAAATTGCCATGAAAATTTTCTCAAAAATCTGTCTTTCGGAGTCGACTTTAAACTGTAGGTCCCCCATCACTCATGTATAAAATTAACACACACAACATAAGTGGTGTGAGAAACTAGGTCGTAATCCTGACTGAACAGTTGTAATGACCAATTATGTATGTATGTAGGAGTTTTTGTCAGGAGAAACATTTTCGTTTTGTTTCAAATGTCTGGAGATAGGCTCTCGCCTAATAAACGAACACACTTCCGACTAAACTAGTGGTGTCAAAATCGCCGGTCTGGCAAGGCTGTTTTAAATATCTTCCGTCTAAAGTGCCATTTTGTTTAGAAAGTTTGCCATTAAGCGTGCACTGCCGAAAATATTTGAAGAGTTGTCAAGCATTACAAAGCACACGCTGCTGCCACTGCAGTTAGAGAACCTGTGGCGAATCGCATTCGAATTTGTTGGAATCACGCTGTTGTCAGCAATTAAACCTGTCTTACTGTTCATTATGGCTTATATTGCATTTGGACTGGCATCTTAATTCATATAAAGTCGAGCTCAGGCAAATCTTAAAGCCGGCTGAATACTTCTAATGCCGTATTGTGTGCTACAGTAACAGAGTTTCAATGTCTTGGAGATGTATTGTCACATACGGGGTTCAGAAAACACAGATGTAATCATTACCACATTGCATGCCGTAAAAACTGACTGTTTGTTGTGCATTGTGGTCTGGAAGTGTCAACTCGAAATGCCTCCAAAAGATCCGTTGATTTAGGCTCATCTACAACTTTGTTGCCAGTAGTGTCGTCATGATTAGGTACCCAGCATTAACTAGTTCTATAATTCAACATAAGGTCGCGCTTAGCATCTCAAACCAGATGCGATTTAAAAACATTTCTCCACATAGCTTTTATTGTTGCCTGAATTGCCTAAATTCAATTTTACCCTCGAGCTCTCTTCGTTATATGCTTTTTGACTAGTTCCTTGTTATCAAGAGCTTCTAAAAAGCCAGCTGAAAAACACTAAATTCCCAAGGAAGAATAGACGAACACTTTTTCTAATGTTTTTACGTCTATTGGCCATCAAATAATAAGATTTGGTGGCGTTAGGCTACTTTTTTTTGGTGGGGTAAGGGCAAAAACTGTCTTCTCGCCAATAATAATTTAACGTTGGAGCATTTGAAAACCAACAATTGTGAAGTTGTTATCGAGATACCATCCTAAATATGCAAAAAAGTGATTGAAAACTATTGCAAAAGGATCCAACGCTGTAAGCAATCCGGAAGCGGTCGGAAATAACAGCTTTTTACATGAGTTTTATTCACCAGAAAAAAGTAAAGACATTTCTCTCTTCTTAGCGTTTTTTAAAGTTCACAGCTGACAACATTTTTCTTAGAAGGTCAATGTTATAATCAGTGTTGCCATTGCAGGAAAACATTACAAGGATGGAAAATAGGACTTTTTACACAGAAGAAAGGAAAATTGTTTAAAAAATTAATTTTTAATGCGTTTCTGTATTAAAATTTCTTCTTTTTAAAGAGAATTGCAATAATGCGCAAGTGTTTTATAACATGTTGTGTTGTATCGTCTTTGTTTTTCTCTTATCTATCACACTGTATGGATTTGCTGTGAATTTAATTTCTATCTATAGTATGGTTTTTTTTTTGTTTAATTATCAATATACAATAAATATTGACTGATAATAATTATCTAGAGAGGAGGGAATACACACTAGCAATTGCAACTGATAATATTTTTTTCTTGTGCTAAAAAACTAAACAAATATAAAAGTTTCCATAGTATTTGTGTGGAAGTAAATCACGTAATACTTTTTGTTTTTAATGCAATTTTTAATAACATTTTTTTGAAATAAAACCATCTTAAAAAGAATTTTTATTTAATTTTTCAAATGTTTTGTTTAATTTCGAGTAGCCTTATATAAACTGGGCCTTAATTACTTAGTTGTTCTCTTTTTTTTAGCTTTCCATATTCTATTTTTTCACTTTATAGAGCTTTTTTAAGCAGAAAAAATATATATTTTTGTTTTTTTTTTCTATTTTATTTATTTTACTTTATCACACATTAGTGTTTGAGGTCGATTCTTATCTAATTTCAATTAATTTTTCTTTTTTTCTGTTTCTTTCTACATAAATTCATGGAGTCTCTCTCGCTCTCTATATCAAACGCTTAATGAATTTCAAATTAGATAAAAAATAATTTCAAAAGAAACAAGAAAAATAAATAATTTAGTTTTTATTCGTTTTTCTATTAAATATGACGCATTTTATTAATAACATTAGTTAGTTAATGGGCCCTTTTAAGCTCTTCTTTTTTATTTTGTATTTTTTTTATTCATTTAAAATTCTAGAAAGTATTATGCACTACGTTTCGATTGGAACGTATGTATGTATGTAGATTTTATTAAAATTAGGTTACACATAATTTTTTAATTAATAACGTCATATTTTTTCTTTCTATTTTTACCTTTAAAAAATAAAAAAAAAACAATTTTAGTTTGCATTGGTTTTGAAGCCATATTCTTAGGTTTACAATCTTACTTTCCTATAATTTTCATTAATAATGTACACGTGGGCCTTAATTTAGTATAAAATTTTCTCCAGTGTTTAGAGTTCAATTTTAATAAAATGAATTTTAAAATTGTTTAATTATTAGCTTTTTGTATTAAATATCTTGCTTTCATTATAATTTTTTTCTTTTAATTCTATAAGATTTTATAGAAGCTTTAGTGACGACTTAAACTTAAGATTCAATTGTTTTGAATTTTCTTTTCTTTTATTTTAATCTTATAAAATTTTCAAATAATTTTACAAATCTTTAAAAGGAATTATAAAAATTTGCCTGCCAAATAATGCAACAATGTTTTTATTTCTCAATAAAAACACGTAGGATATTATTTAATTTGTTTTTGTTTCCTTGTGAAATTATTTGCACAACAGCAACACTGAACACAATCATGGCACCCTAAAAAAGAAGTTTCTTTTCCCTATGTATTGTTTTGTTTTCGAAAAGCAATAGTTTTTGTACAAGGATGTGTGCATGCATGCATGAGCGTGTAAACAACATTGCGGTTTATCTTGCATTCTTTTTTTTTTTCAGCATAAACCAAACAGCCATTTTTATAAATTCTTTAATAGAGAGGGATAGAGAGAGCGAGAGAGAATACCATAAACATCTGCCCTTTGTAAAGACAGTTTCTTTTATAGTTTTCTCGTTGTTAATAGGAACACATCACAATACATTAGTGTAGCATACGCATTCTTGTGTTATTTTTAAATACTATTAAAAAGTAACGATTTTTTTCTCTTGTGCATAAACTAGTAATGTTTAGTACGCATACATGCATATGAAAGTTAAACTACATTAAAGCTAGAGAGAGGGAGAGAGAGATAGAAGAAAAAAGAATGTATGAAATATTTGTATTAAAAGAGAAAATATCAAAAGAATTTAGTTGCTTTCCATTCTACAAAAGCAACAAGAGCAACAACACCAGCAACACCACTAAGAAGAAACAACATTATAACAAGCAAACGACCTTCACAGTCATTGGACTCTCCTGGTAAGAAGAGCATTAAGAAAACCACAACCAACTAATCGTACTACTTCGGCAACTACACACACACACACACAATTCAACTATTCCAACAAAATAAAGTAAAACAAGTAGTCTGCTGTTGCTGTCTACTCAGGGAAAACATGTGCAGAGAGAAATAATAACGAAAAAAGGGTATAACTTTACTTCGTGTGCTTCGTGCAGAATCAAGATCTCTTAGAAACGACTTTTGTTAAACAGCAACAACAACAATAACAACAGCAACACTAATAACATCAATAGAAAGCTTAAATATCAACACAATACAATAAGAAGGCTTTCTTGCTTGCTTGCTTGCCTGTTTCCTACTAAAAGAGAAAAGAAAACCATTGCTGATGATGATGTAGATGTTAATGATGAAGATGATGATTATGACAATAGTGGCTTAATACGTGAAATGAAAAATGTTGTTGCTGTTATTGTTTTAAGACAAGAAAACACGCAAAAATTTCAAAACATTAACATCAACAACAACATCGTCGTTTCTGTATAAAAATAACCACACATTCATTACTAACTCAAAATGCAATGACGTTGATGATTATAAGTTTGCTGTTGTCTGTGCTGCTGCGGCTGTGGCTGTGGCTGCTGCGACTGCAACTACTCTTGCTGTAGTTTTGAAAATTCTTTATCCCGTTTTTATTTGTGCTCTCAGGAGTGTTTTTATTATTTTTTTTTTCTTGCTGCAGTGATGCCAAACATTTTGAATTTTAAACGTAATTTTGTAAGAAATGTGCGATTTTTTGGGGTTTTATATTTTTCAAATTTCTATTGATTTTTTTTTTTGAGAGGAAATTGTTTATTTCCGGTTTTCTAAGAAACTTTACTCAAGTATTTTTGAGCTTTTTTTTGATATAAAATTTCGATTGTTTGTTATCGTTAGTCTAACAGTAGCAGAGGGGATTAAGTTTAATGCTTTTGTACACTTAAAACGCTTTGTCGCTTTAACGCTTTCATTGCAAATTGGCAAATTAAATTGCCACACTTATACTAGCTGTCGTAGCCTATAGTAATGGCCATAAATTATAGAATGGAAAGTAAATAGAAATATTATGGCAGTAGAAACAAAACACATACAAATAAAAGCATTTTAAATATAGAAACATGTATAGACAGACATTCTTTTCGAATCTGTTTTTTTTCTCATTTTTTTTTTACTTTTTGATAGACGGTCAACAACGTTAGCTTTTCCTTTACAACAGCAGACTTGTTTCGTTTTCTGCTTCCTTTCTCTTTCAAGAACATTTTATTTATTGCCAAGATTTTCTTTTATTTTTGTTTTTGTTTTTGTTTTTTTTCACTATTTCTTAACAATGTTACCACCCGACTGTCTCTCCCAACTGTTACTTTAAAACCAAGCCCAGTTTTCGAAGTTAATACCGGCTTTTTTTTTGTTTGTTGAAGTTGTTGTGTTCAGTCATTGTTATCAGACGCAGTCAACAAGAAGAACAAGAAGACATTGGAAATTATATGGACAGACACAGCAAAAACTATTTCTTTTTTTTATTTTTATTTATTTTAACCCAATGTGTAGAGAGCATAAAATATAATTTGATTTACAAAGAAAAAAAAATCCTTAAGATTGTCAGACGTTTAAGTCGATGGTGTGCATGCCAGTTGGTTTTCTGGATAAACCCGGGCAATAATACCTTTCACAAGAAGGTGAAATAAATGGAAAAATATTCAACACCTAGGTAAAGAAATATCACGGAAATTGGAGGTAAAATATTTGATAATATCACTCGATAGTAGCAGGCTCATATACGGAGCATTTCAGGAAAGATAAGACATGTCACAGTGACATACAGAAGGCTTGCAGACGAATCCTGGTGAAGTAAACCAGGGATTGTGAACTGAATGCATATCACGATCGTCCAATCAATAGTGATCTAAGAGGCCATTGTTTGGATAGGCAGTAGAAATCTAAAAACGTCGCTGCTTGAGTTGGACAAGGTACAGAGACCAACGTGTCGCTGCTGGAATTGGACAAGGTACAGCGACTAGCGTGTGAAATGAAATCCTCTCCTAAAACTAAACTTTGGCTTCTATTTAGGATTTAAGTCCGTCGCTGCTGGAATTGGACAAGGTACAGCGACTAGTGTGTGAAATAAAATCCTGTTCTAAAACAGCTCTGGGTTTTATTGGATTTAAGTCCGTTGCTTAGTAAGGACCAGAACCTTGAGGACTGTAATTAGAATAAAGGGAGACAAATCTAAACCGTGATCCTGTAGGGGATGTCGTAATCTAATGAAGCGAATGGTTAACAGCTCCCTTCTTAACAGTGCTCTGAAAAGAACTTCATGATTTTGGTAAATATAATGTGAATAGATTAACATGGAGGTGGAAGTTATGTGCTCTTTTCACCATTTCGCGACGGCGCACCTATACCACTCTTTGTAACTTTTCACCACGGCGCAACTGTGACCATACCGTGTCATCGTTCGTGAAAACGCAAGTGAAAAAATTAATGACTGTCGTGTATATGCATTATCAGGCTCTGTGGATCCAAAAATAATTGCCTTATTTACACGACATCACGTCCCAGTGATGCACCAAGTGACTGCCTTATACAAAATGGCACCCAAAGGGAAAATGTTAAAAGAGGGGGACCGTTCTGTATACAGAAGCATTGAGGTCAGAGTGAAATAGCCTGAGCCATGTGAATTACATGCGTTTATCCAAGTCTATGCCATTGAAAAAGTGAACAGAATGTACAGAGGATGGGACGGGCACAGCAATAATACTTGGTAGTTTGGTTGCCATTAGAACACTCGATTCTTATGGGGATAATTTGAGACGAGAGAAGATGAGTGTCTAGGGAAACTGAATCAACTAAATAGGAAAAATAGGGCTACCCTCTGCTGAATTCCAAGTCATATGGGAATTCTCGGTCTAGAGCAGAAAGATGAAGTTGCAAGGAGAGAAGCTCTATGTCCCGTTGTTAGATCATACTCACCAGATTGGTTTGAGGTAATCTAAACTTTTGTCATGTAATTACAATGGCGGGAGATTTGAGTCATGGATCATATTGTCCTAAAATTTCTTAAGCTTTCTTAAGATTCCATCTAGGTTAGGTTAGGTTAGAGGACGTGTACTTGTCAATTAAGACAAGTACAGTACCCGGAGGTCAAATTGACCCATTGTACAATGTCCTAGTTTCTCACACCACTTATGTTGTGTGTGTGTTAATTTTATCATGAGTGGTGGGACTTACAATTTAAAGTCGTTTCCGAACGACAGATTTTTGAGAAACTTTTTCATGGCAATTTTATTTACTCTCAGAGTTTTTGCCAGAAATCTGCTGAGAGGAAGTCGCCGATGAAATACTTTTTGTATTTTGTTTTGATGTCTGGCCTGGGGCTCGAACCCTGGCTTTTGCGTCTAATAAGCCAAAACACTACCTACTAGACTACGGCGAAAGATTCCATCTAAGAAACCTCATAGCAGTGATAACATCATACTGGCCTCTGGATGTTCATGCCAGGAGACTGGGAAATACCTCATAATGATTTTTACGCATGCATCTACGACGAGAAAGAAGAAGAAAATGCAGAATATCTTTTCTGTTATCATCTGGCGCTTGGGAACTTGAGAAGTAGAATTCCTGAACACTCAGAATTTTTTGAATAAAACATGTCTAGCCAAAGGCGATTTGAGAAACAATAGACATCTTCATGAGGTTCTCGGTAAGGTTGAGAGAAACCAACCAGGAGTTATAATTACATGGCGAAATATGTAGCATCGGTGTTATAACGGGACCTTACAGGATCCAATTAAGCTGTAATCAGCGAGGCGGTTGCTTGTTTAAACTAACCTAAGTAAGCGGCCATTTGATAGGTACACTGTAAATAAACCTTATCAACTCTTATAATAGAGAGAGACACACTTATCAACACAACAACTCAATACAACGTAGATCGCCTGCAGTATTATCGTAATGCCATCATAATTATTGTGTTTGTTTTAAAACTGTCATCATTATAATCAAAGAAAAGAAAATTAAATTAAAAATTAATTTTTTTTTTTCTATCGTGTACTCTTTTTTTTTTTTTTTTTTTTTTTTTTTTTTTTTTTTTTTTTTTTTTTTTTTTTTTTTTTTACAAACCGTTTTGCATTGAAGCCGCCATCACCACAACAGATTTTTTTTTTTTTTTTTTTTTTTTTTTTTTTTTTTTTTTTTTGTAAATCGAATCAAAGAAAATAAATTGATTTTATTTCTCTTCCGTCCGTCCATATCTTTGTAAAATTGATTCTTTACGTTCGTACTATTCGTTCGTTTTTTTTTCTTTTTTTTTTTTTGAACGCCGTTTTTAAGTATTGTGTGGCGAAAGTAGACTTCAGTTGATTTGTTGTTGTTGTTGGTAGTCAGAAATGAAAAACAACAACAACAACAAAATTATTTAAATATTAATTAAAAATATGTATGTATGTAAACATTTAAAGAAATTAGAAAGTAAAAACATTTTGAAAGAATAGAAGAAAAATAAATTGGAGACGCCATAGTTTGTTAACTTGGTAGCCGGCCGTTGAAACCCCAGCACAGATGTCTTGAACAAATTATCACAAATTATCTCAGTAGTCTTCTTGTAAACACCTTGAGAGTTGAATAAAATTGACATGAAAAGTGTCTCCAAAATCAGTTGTTCAGAGTCGAGGTGTTATACTGCAGGTCCCCTTACCATTCATGGAAAAAAACATAGATGGTGTGTGAAAGTAGGTTATAATCCTTACTAAAGGTTTATAGTGACCAATTAAGTAAGTTTTCCTAGGTTTCATCGTAAGAAAAGGACCGACAAATAGGCTCTTAGGCACTCGATGGCCGATGCCTTTATGACTGATAATTGCGCTCTTAACGAAATGAAGCAAAGATGGTTGATTACACCACCATCTGGGGAATAATAAAAGCACGAGGACATACAAAAATAGTATAACAAGCTAGGGCACTTCCTTGAAGTCACTTTAGTCTAGTAGGTAGTGTGTTGGCTTATTAAAGGTAAAGCCAGGGTTCGAGCCCCAGGCCAGACACCAAGACAAAATACAAAAAATATTTCTTCGGCGACTTCCTCTCAGCAGATTTCTGGCAAAAACTCGGAGAGTAAAATAAAAATTGCCATGAAAAGTTTCTCAAAAATCTGTCGTTCGGAGTCGACTTTAAACTGTAGGTCCCACCACACATGTATAAAATTAAAACGCACTACATAAGTGGTGTAAGAAACTAGGACGTTGTACAATGGGTCAATTCGACCTCCGGGTACTGTACTTGTCTTAATTGACATGTACACGTCCTCTAACCTAACCTAACCTAACCTAGGGCACTTCCTTTCGAAATTATTTCATATTTTTGCAGGGGATGATACAAATCTCTCGCATTTGTTAACACAAAGCTCTTAAGAGGAAGTAAGATTTGATGAAGCTACCTTAAGATGAACCGGGCCGCTCAATGGATCCTATTCAACGGTGCTCCTTTCACCTGCGTCTCGCTCCTCTCTGACAGTCAGGCCGCCATAAGATCTCTGTCAAGTGTTGTGCATAACTCCAGGATCGTTAGGGAATGTAGCCGCTGTCTCGACCTTGTTTCTTGTCGCTTCAGTGTCTCACTGGTCTGGGCCGCCGTGCACAGTAACATTCCGGGAAACTGCATGGCAAACGAGTTCGGCAGAGCTGGTGCACTCCTTTTGGCGTCCTCTTCAATAAACTTGGGTATGCCTTTTGCCTCGGTCAAGTTGGCCACTGCGCGGAAATTCTTTCGAGACGCCAACCTATCTTGGGTCAATGAGGAGTCTTGGTCCACGGCTAGACTCACCTGGCACTTGATGGTTAGAAGGCATACCAACCAGTTACTTGGACTTGGTCGTGGCATCATATCAATCACAGTGGCCATGGCTTATGGATAGACACGCGGAAAGGATGCAGCTCCCATTTAATGATTTCTACCGTGAGTGCAGATCCGCTGAGGAAGAGGAGACTGTTGTCCAATTTCTTTTTCAGTGTACATCTCTTGCGAGGTGCAGATATAGGGGTTATTTGGCTCTCCGACTCTTGTCAGCTTGACGGAGCTATGTCGTCCATGGATGTCAAGGATGTAGCCTCGTTTATCAAACTTTTTGGCTGGTTTTCCAGCGCGGGGTAGTCGTACTTTTGATGTGCAGCCCTTGCGCTGACCAACTTTTTCCTCTTCCCTGATTTTGGTGGAACTTGGTCAGTACAGGGACTGCGTTCACCTGTGGCATTACAACGGGCCGCTATGCGTGCTCAAGTGAGCTTTCTGATTTTATAGCTATCACTCCGACCTAACCTAACCTACATTAAGAGAAAGAACCATCCACTAGGGTAGTTTAAAGCTCTGCGGGAGCGTAAACGGAAACACATGAGAGATCACTTCTTTGTGGGGAAAGGGTTTACTTTATTAGTTAAATTTCTCAGAAATGCCTGCTACAATGCGCTCTAGATTTTTGAAAAGTCCAAAAGTTTACATATTAATGTGCTATGGCGGGCCATGTATCTAACTTAACCTCACTTAAATTGTTTATTTTTTTTACCAGCCAGTGCTGAGGTTTTGAGGGGGAAACATAGACAGAAATACTTGAGAGATTGTTTCTTGCAGCCTTTAACACGTTGACTTAAGCGGCAATTTTCAGAAAACTGGCCACGCAAGCGAACATTGACTTTTGTTCTTCCCCCGGAAGCCATTTATCGATACTAGCACTGATATAATACGATTTTATTCGTAGCTACACAAATATGAAAGGTTTAGTGAGTACGAGATAACTCGTAGTTGGCTCCCTTAGAGGGAACGTAATCTACGAGTTATCTCGTAGTCGGCATTCAATGTGTTAAAATGAATTGCTCGAGGGGATTTGGTTGATTTTGTCAGTATCTTACAGTTATTGCTTGAATTCCCAGCAATCGTGGATAACGATCGATTCCATTAGAGATTTTGAGTTTATTGCGGATGTGAATTTCGAGAATTATTGGTCGAATACTCATTATTCGTGGGTTACGATCTTCATTAAGGGTGTAATGACCTCCGTTTTGAGTTTATTACAGCGTTGATTAGTAACCTAACATAACCTAATTGTTGCACAAATTGTCATCATTTAATGGTTTGCATGTCAAAATGTAATTTTATTTAAAGTCTGCTGCTGTGTAATAAAACTCACTTGAACTGAAGTCTGTCAATGTCAAGTGCGAGAGAGAGAAAATGAAATATTCTTACAAATGACATGGAAATGAAATGAATTGTGATAAAAAAAACCAACAAAATAATAAAAAAAAAGAAAACAAAACAAAATGGAACATATTTTTTAAAGAATTTATTCAACCACAATCTTTCATAAGGCCCCACAGCCCAGAGGGGTCAAAAAACTTTTTAAAAATGTACGCAAACAAATTTTTACACACAAAATGTAGAGAAAGAAAAAAAAATTAATTTTTTAAGTACAAGTTCAAGTACAAGGCATTTTTGTTTAAAGAAAAATACGAATAAATTTTTTTAAAATATTTTTTAACTGCCTGCCTTGCCTGGTTTTATGTTTTAAAACAGAAAACAAAAAAAAACTTCACATTAAAAATATAAAATTAATGAAGCCCGGCTTTTCAAATTAAAAACGGTCTTTAATTATCAAAAGCAAACGAAAAAACGAAAAAAACGCACAGAAAACTTGTTTAATTATGGCTTACAAAACAAGAATTTTGTTCTTTAAGAAAAATTACCCGTGGTTTACATACCACCACTCACTTAAGGGCATTTAACTCCAGCATTAATTTTTTTTTGTTTTTTGTTTTTTGTTTCTCTTTCTCACCGATTTTTATTTCCATTATTGGGCAAGGCGGCAGGTCTGGTCGTACTAACCTTTAGGCAATCGTTAATTTGTAATCATCTTCAGGAATAACGCTGTCTTTTACTCTTTTAGTTATTCAGTGTCCCTCTCTCTCTCTCTTAAACTACAAAAATGTTTGCAAAGCATTGAATTACTTTGCAATGCTGCAAACGCAGCAGCAGTCAACACTCTTACCGTTGTGATCAGACGTCGGCACAAAGAGAACATGATAAAAATGTGAGTGTACTTGTGAGAGGCATGTGTTAACCCAGAGGAAAATTGTAAGTAGTTAGTTTCAAGCAGCGTTGCCATTTGCCAAGTTTTCCCTTTTTTTCCAAGTTTTTTTGAGATGCGAAAAAGTTTTCATTAAAATTGTTTTCTAACAAAACAAGTTTTTTCGAAAAATTCAAAATTTCAATAAATTCAACAATAACACGAAATATTTACATTTTTATATAAAATATTGTGTATTTTATTCGTCCCCGGCATAAGTGGCAAAGAAATACCAATAGAGGACACCGTTCTCCGGTGTTTCCTTTAAAAATGTTGATACTTTTGTAGAAAACAAGTTTTTTTTTTGTAAAAAAAGTTTTTTTTTCCCAGAAATAAAAAGTTTAAAAAAAAAAATTACTGGCAACACTGGTTTCAAGTCTACTTAACCCAATAATATGTGTATGTGAACGGAAAATATAGAAATTGTACTGCGCTAAACCCCTAAAGACATCGTATTTAACTGGACAACTATTCTTCTAAAAATCGAAATCATTTCTCATTGATATCTGTGAATCCTACTGTAATATTTCTTTGGGTGTATAATTGAAGTCTGAAAAAAAGCGACATAAACCTTCTTCTTTAGAAACTGACAAGCAACTGAATGCATTTTTACGCTCTTTTTAACGGACATTGTTGATGTTCGTGTCCTATGTGTGAAAAAACAAAAAGCCGAATATGTTCTTCCCCTGAGGGACACTGGTGCCGACGTCTGGTTATGATGCGTTGCGTAGATAAATTCGAATTTAATTAGCAAAGACAAAAACCATTACATTTTAAAAGAGCCAAAGTTAAAGTTAGCAGAGCGCTATGTATCCATGGCTTCCAAAACAAGTTGCCTTACGGTAGGGCGCTTCGTTGGGATCAGAGATATAGGCAACTTAGTTAATTGTTTTCTTCAAATGAGCAAAAAAAAACGTGTTCTGTATGAATGGGGCTAAATGTGATAAAAAAAATGGACTTGTATGACTTGTATGACATGTGGGTTGGATAGCCATGGCCTCAAGGATTTCAAAACAGGTTTCCTTATAATCGGCCGTTACTTGGGAACGGAGATATAGGCGACGAAGCTAATTTATTATCTTCTTGTAGGGGAAATGGACTTTGTGGGCTGGCTAGCCATGGCATCAAGGATTTCAAAACAGGTTTCCAGGTTTCCTTATGGTCGTACGTTACTTGGGATCGGAGATATAGGCGACGAAGCTAATTGTTTTCTTCAACTGAGTCGATTTTGTCAACTCCACGGCATTCTCAGCAATTGGGCCTATCTTGAGGCTTACTGTGGTATATTTTTGCATTTTGATTTTCACCTCCAGGGTGAGTCTCCATCAATTACGGCTGCCAGATGAATGGGGTAAATGGGATAAAAAAAATGGACTTGTAGGGGAATGGACCATGTGGGCTGGATATTCCAAGGATTTCAAAACAGGTTTTCTTACGGTCGCACATTACTTGGGACCGGAGATATAGGCTACGAAGCTAATTGTTTTCTTCAAATGAGTCGATTTTGTCAACTCCACGGCTTTTCAGCAATTGGGCCTATCTTGAGGCTTATTGTGGTATATTTTTTAATTTGAATTTGCATCTTCATAAAGTCCAACTCCCCCTCCATCATTTAAGGCTGCCAGATCATTCACAACGCTTTGTTGGTTATGCTGATATGTAGGGTGTACTGGAGTACCATGTTTTCAATGCTGAATTTTGTACAAACTTTTCTTCGGGTGTGTAGCTCATTTCGTACACGAGGAGAGAACACAGAAGTGATTGTGAAAACATTATTACATCTTGAAAATTGTGACTATTTTGATGAGAATCGCCCTGGTAGAACTATTGAAGTTAATTCAGAACATATTTTGACCTGCAATTGAAGTTTATAAGCTGAAGTCGCCGTGGCCTGGTAGGTAGAGTGTTGGCTTCTTCGACGTGAGGTCAGTTTTCAAACCCCAGGGCAAACATCTTCAACAAAAGGTAATATGGAAAAAATGGGCGACTTCCCCTCAGCATATTTTTGGCAAAGAGTAAATAAAATTGCCATGAAAAGTTTCTCAAAAATCTGTCGTTCGGAGTCGACTTTAAACTGTAGGTCCCGCCACTCACGTATGAAATTAACACTCACAACATAAGTGGTGTGAGAAACTAGGTCGTAATCCTGACTGAAGGGTTGTAATGACCAATTATATATGTATGTATGTAAGCTGAACGGCATGGGGACGGTGTCTTTAACCACACGTGAATGCACTTTTCTTAAATCAAGAATAAAAATCGAAAAATTCACGTCTCTTATTACAATGTAAGATCTTATTCTCCTATATCTATATGCTATTATTTATACCGCAACTGTATGTTGTTCGCTGCGGTACAGTCAGTGGAGAAAGTCATCTCAAGTATGTACATATTTATTTTTAATTTGTCTTTGACTGTGTAACTAAATATGAAGATACCAACGCGCACCACACTTGAAAATGTCAGTCAAATTAAGTGTCTTTGAAGAGGATTTCAAAAAAATTTTTTTTTAACTGCGAAAATAATTTCTAAAAATATTCCGCACTTTTAATCCATAAATAGTCTCGGAAATTTGCAGAGGCAAGAGAATTGTTTTTTCCACTTGTCTTTCAATTTCATTCTTTACTGTCCGTCTTCATTTCTTTTCAAAGTTATTGATTGTCATTGAATTTTATCGTAAGGAGTGTGGATGAAAAAATTTGGTGACATACACTTTGTTTTATAAAAATTATTTCAATATTTGTGAAGCTACATTTTGCTTCGTCTATGATCCTTTTTTCCACATTTCCGGCCTATGTGATCTATTTTTAATCCCTCATAATAATTCATTTTAGAATTGGTTCTGAATCACTAAATAATTCGGCCAGACATTGAGGTCCACGGTGCATCAAATTTTCTTTAAATGGTTAACAACTATTTGAAGTCGCCGTAGTCTAGTAGGTATTGTGTTGGCTTATTAGACGTAAAGCCAAGGTTCGAACCCCAGGCCAGACATCAAAACAAAATACAAAAACTATTTCTTCGGCGACTTCCTCTCAGCAGATTTCTGGCAAAAACTCTGAGAGTAAAAAAAAATTGCCATGAAAAAGTTTCTCAAAAACCTGTCGTTCGGAGTCGACTTTAAACTGTAGGTCCCCCACCACTCATGTATAAAAAAATTAACACACACAACATAAGTGGTGTGAGAAACTAGGACGTTGTACAATGGGTCAATTCGACCTCCGTAGTACACGTCTTCTAACCTAACCTAACAACTGTTTGGTGTTGAATCTCTCGTTTCCTAGCAAAGTTAAGGCTGCTTATGTGTCCGTTTTTCTTAATTACTTTCAAGATTTCATCGAAATTCTTTTCTATCAGAATTATCACGGTGAAAACGAGTAAACCATTACGCTGCCGTGTTTCTAAAAACAGCATCGTCCCTAACCTTCACAAATTTTTTTCCATCAGCCTGAGACTTATTGGCTTCAAAATTGGAATGCTGAACTGGATTTGGACTCTATTTCCTTCGAACTTGATCGTATGTGTGGACAGACAAGCAATAATTCAAGTGGTGGGATCCCACATCGTCAAATCAAAGGGCATCAGGAGTTGTATGGACTTTCTACAGCGTAAACGTCGACACAACACCCGCCTGTACTGAGTTCCGGGTCACTGTGGCATAGAGAGGAGCGAAAGGGCGGACGAACACTGGCACGGAAGAGATTGGAGATGCCTGAGGAGGGGATGATAGAGGGGATATATGTGTCTCAATGGGAATACATTTCAAAATTGGAGAAAGCAGCTTGGAATTCAACATAACTGGTTGCTGAATTTCAAAACTGTTGTGCGCAGCAGCTGACAGCAAGAAAACCAAGCAGCTACTTGAGTTCGACAAGAGAATGGTTCGTACTGTAACTGTAAATTGCATACATATGTACGTAACATACATAATTGGCCATTACAACCCTTCAGTCTGGATTACGGCCTAGCTTCTCACCCCACTTATGTTGTGTGCGTTAATTTTATACATGAGTGGCGGGACCTACAGTTTAACGTCGTCTCCGTACGACAGATTTTTGAGAAACTTTTTCATGGCCGGTTTATTTACTCTCAGAGTTTTTGCCAGAAATATGCTGAGAGGAAGTCGCCGAAGAAATACTTTTTTTTCATATTTTGTTTTGATGTCTGACCTGGGATACGAATCCGGGCTTTACGTCTAATAAGACAACACACTACCGACTAGACTACGGCCACTTCAACTGTAAATTGCGCTTTTCACAAATTCGCTGACAAGCTGGTTTTGCCGCAGCAGAGTTACTGCAGAAGCTGCTATGATTTAAAGGAAACATAATCAGTGCAACAGCTTTTATGCTCTTCAGAATAGACGTCATCGGTTTCTGGGTGGCAGCACGTTTGAAGGTCTGGTTATGATGGCGAACGTGTCACTAAGGGAAATGTCCGGGTTCATCCGAAGCTCGGGGTGGTTCAAACCCACCATTAAGGGATCGTGACAAAGGGGGCTTAACTCATGCTGCGGAACACAATGGGTCATACGGACACCGTGGGAACTTGCCTGTGAACGCAAACTTACCTGCTAACTTAACCTAACCTAGAAGAATTCCCATGCAGGCCAAATATGGTTAGGTTAGGTTATAGGACGTGTACTTGTCAATTAAGACAAGTCGGAGCCGGAGGTCGAATTGACCCATTGTACAATGTCCTAAAAGAGGAAAGGATAATAGAGGGAGTAGGATAAAAAGGAGAGGATGTAGGAAAGGGGAGATAAAGGCCAAATATGCAAGTCTTTCTTAAAATAATAATTTATTCATCATGGAAAGAGGAACCACGTGCATTATTTTGTTATACTTTCGAAACAAATCGAATTCGACTTCGAATTTTACGAAAACCTGCCAAACATGTTCGATTAAGGTCTTGAAACCTGGGGAGTGGTGTGGACGCGGAAGTTTCCTTAGTACTGTTATGAAAATTTTTTTCTAAGTGTCACTAAAAAATATACGCCAAATTCAGCTGTAGGCTTATAGTATTGCGGGAATTTTATAAATATTTTGTGGTGGAAACAAAAAATTAATAAAATACATGACCAAACTAGTAACCAGACCGCTTAAAAACATTAAAAACCTTATTATTATACCAACAACATAAAAATTTGATAAAAAAAAAATAAAACACCAACGCATTTAAATCAAAAGCCATATAATTTTTTTAATATGAGATTTTTTATGATTTTTTTTTGTTACTTTTTTTTTTTTTTTTTTTTTTTTTTTTTTTTTTTGTGCCAAAAATTATGAAATCATTAATAAAATGAAAATATAAATTTTATAAAATGAAAACATTAAATCACACAATTAAAAACATCAATTATTTGTATGTTTTTGATGCCTTAATAAATAAATAAATAAAAAAATTAATAAAAAGCACTGAAAAAGAAACGTAAGCCAACCAAAACTGAAACCAGTAACATTTATTTTTTTGTTTTCATGCAAAAAAAAAAAAAAAAAAATAAATTTTATTGTTATTTTTTGTTTTTTTTTTTTTGTATAGGGGATTATGGCCCAATTAGGGTAGTCTACCCAGTTTATTTATATTTTTTTATCGTTTTCTATCGTTTTTTATTTATACATTTGCTGCTTAAACATTTAGTTGGCAAATTACATTTCAAACTAATGTTATAATGTTACTGGCAGTTGATTTCTTTAACAATTTTTTTTTGTTTTTTGCCAAAATATCAAATGAAATTTATGGCTTAAATTTAATTTTAGCTTGTTTTTCACCATTGCCTTACGGTAATGGTGTCTCTACCTCTATCAGCGAACCAACAAACATTTGCTCTGTTTGGCTTGCTATAGCTGGCTCTGGCTAACATTTAAATTAATGACTGACTGGCTGACCAACATTTTGTATTTTTTTTATAGTTTAAAAGTTTAACCATAGAGATTATATAATATCATAAAAAACCCATGAAAAAAAAACAATTTCAATTGAATGAATTTTGAAAGCCTGTTTTGGCGAAATATTTCTGGTATTTTAATTGCCGGTCCAGCATTAAGATTGGATTTTAATTTAATCTATTTAAGATAAATTTTTATAAATTGCTTTACAAATATCTTGAATTGTTTATTCATCTTTGTTTTTTTTCTTCAAATTTCTTATCGTTGCAGGTAAAATTTAAAAGGATTTCTAATCTAAACATTTATGGCCAATCACATGGTAAAAATAATATAAAAAATTCTAATAATTTTCCATTCATTTTTTACAAATAATTGATTTTTATTATTTATTGTTACAAAAATTTACATAATTTTTTTTGCTTATTTGAAATATTAGTTAACAAATTAAGGGAATTTAATACTCATAATAAATAATTTTTTCTCAGTGTGTCTAAAAAAAATAATGCACCCACTCCCCACGCATACGTATTCGTCGCTAGCTAAGCAACGACTAAGCAAAAGAGCATAAGAATGCTTGTACAAATTCACTCCAAACCATTCATTGTGCTGTCGTCGCTTATGGTCGTCCTTATTCTAATAAAATTTTCCCTCTTTACAATTACTAAAGAACACGCACGCACAGGCTAAAATAAACACACACAGGCACTTGTGCACACATACAAAAAAAAAATACAATTAAAAACCAAACCATCTTCGCTATCTTCATCTTCAAAAACAAACAAGAAAACAAAACAAAAAAATCCCTTTGAAAAATTTATAAGAGAACTTTTAGGATGTTTTCTTCTCTCCTCTCATTAGAATTTTTCTATGTCAGCCCGGGGAAATAATTAATGCACACGCACACGTGCTCTCACTCTACTCTCTTTTTTAAACGTTTATTTATTTGCAATCTATTGATACGGGAATAATTCCTTTCTCTTATCCTTTGTTTTGTTTGACACCCCAGTACCCACTATCATATGCTGGTTGTGTTTACTATGCAATAGTACCAGCAACAACAACAAATATTAAGAGAAAAGGGATTTTTTTGAGCAAATAAAAGCTGTTGCTGTGGTTAAACATTCGTTAACAGTCGTTTTGGTTTGAGGATTATTTTTTTGTTCGGGGGAGAGAAACTATACTACGTTTATGTTTGTTTTAGTTGTTTTGGTTAAACACCCGTTAACATTCGTATCGATTCGTTTTTTCCGCCCTTCTCCCTTGGTGGTAATAAATGCATTTGTGTTTACTTTATCACCATGACCCTTAATAGTGGTTATTTTTTCTTCTTTTTTTGAAAACACTATGCTGCTCTAATATTTGTTCTTGTTTATCTTAAATTGAGGTTAGGGTTTCCTTTTTGTTATGAATTGTGAAGGAGGAGGGGGGTGTTATTTTTAACGAAGATGTTTATTTGCTAATAAATATTTAATAGGCACAGAACCGCCCTTAAAACTAAGATTGTATCGTTTTTTTTTTTTGTTTATTTTGAAAAGATTATTGAGGGGAAATCAACAGACAGATTAACTTTGACTTTAATATGGTTTCCCTGGTATTTGAAGAGAAATTTTTACGGTAAATTTAATTTAGATTAACTAGTTTACCCGGAACACTATCTGTCTACGTAGATCAGGACTGTCATGCCGTTTTTTTTCTGTCTTGAGCTGGAGGTGAGAATTTTCGTATTTGTTCCAACAAAAGTGTGCATGATTCAACCATCACTGGTGTCTACTTGCATTCTTAACCCACCCTCCCCCTATATCCATCAACCATTCACCCCCCATGGGACTGCTCTAAGGGCTAGTTAGCTTTCAAGCTTTCTCCCGCAATAAATAAAATTTTGCCTATTTACCTCCAACCTTCGGAGTTTCAGCATAAACTCAGCCATTCGCTGGCCGTTATCGGCTCCATAGAATTCAAAAATTCAACATTTCCTCTTTTTTGTTTCAACAAAAGTGTGCATGATTCACCATCACTGGTGCCTATGTACTTAACCTACCCACCTCCTATATCCATCAACTACTGACCCCTTTCGGGACTACCGTATGGTATTACTTCGTGGCGGACTGGTTAACTTTAAAGCTTTCTCACATTAAATTAAATTTCGTTTTCGTATTCGCTGAAGTCGCCGCAGTCTAGTAGGTAGTGTGTTGGCTTATTAGACGTAAATCCAGGGTTCGAGCCCCAGGCCAGAGATCAAAACAAAATACAAAAAGTATTTCAACGGCGACTTCCTCTCAGCAGATTTCTGGCGAAAACTCTAAGAGTAAATAAAATTGCCATGAAAAGTTTCTCAAAATCTGTCGTTCGGAGTCGACTTTAAATTAACACACACAACATAAGTGGTATGGGAAACTAGGTTGTAATCCTGACTAAAGGGTTGTAATGACCAATTATGTATGTATACAACTCCAACCTTCAGAGTTTCAACATAACGTCAGCCATTCGCTGACTGTATTGGCTCCAAAGAATTCCAGAGCTCAACATCTTCCCCATTAAGCCGGTTTGGTTCAAAACCTCGTTTTCGCGGGCCATCTAAATCTGGGGTAGTTTGTTAGAATATGCTTCGTATATTCGTTCTCATCTACACAGTTTGGGCACCATGACTATCATGTTGTCATCACGTATATATATGTATGTATGTATATACATCAGTGATGCTCAAAATCCAAATTTCCTATCACATGTGATAGGCAAAGAAAATTCTGCTGACGCTGCGTTGATACACGTACACTATAAGCTTACTTGTGTGGTTTCTTATAATGATCGTGTGTTTGTTGCTTTGTTTGTTGTTTTGTGTTGAACTCAGAGAACAAAATCAATTCAGTTGATGTTTAGCACTTGATGAGGCAAGATCTCGCTACGCAACTTTTCTGAATGATTTTTTGTTTTTTGCAAATACACGCAGCAAAATTTTTGATGGAAATTGGGAATATGATTTCTTTTTTATAGAGAATATGGATGGTAATGCACAATGTATTGTGTGTTATCGCTATTTATGTCGCAAATCTTTTTTTTTATATAAAAAGACATTACGAGGCTAGCCATGGATTTTTCGACAACATTAAAGGGAATAATAGGACTTTAAAATTATTGCAATTAAATGCAGAATTTTTTAAATTCATGGTTGACGAAACGGACGTACCAAATTACAATAATTTACCATATAAGAACGATAAATTGTCGTTGCCTTTTAAAAAGGCATCATATATACATAGTTGCTTTGGCTTTAGCAAAGCAGTGCCGTCCATTCGATGACGGAAATTTCTTTTTGAATTTGACGACAGACGTATTGATACATACATACATCAATATATTCATCAATACATACATCAATATATTCATCAATGCATCAATATATTCATCAATACATACATACATACATCAATATATTCATCAATACATACATACACACACATACATCAATATATTCATCAATACATACATACATACACATATACATCAATATATTCATCAATACATACATACATGCATACATACATACATAAGTTCATTATGTACATGCACGCCACACAATAAACCAATTTTTTTATTTTTTTTTATTTTCCCAGTGTACGATTCTCAAAAATTAAGTTGAATTTTGTTCTCCGCTGCTTTACCAACACAACCAAAACTATGATAGTATGTGTTTGAGCACCACTGATATACATACATACGTCTACAAGGCATAGCTAACATATTTAACGGCCATACAATAATATCGGCTTATTCGTAGTGTCTTGGGGTTTACGATAGCGCCGAACCTCTTCCTTTATATATTTGGGGGTCATTTTAAGTTTTAAATTCACGAATTTTAAATATTCCTTCATAAGCCCTGATTAGCCAAACGTCCACCCAATCTCTTCCTTTATTTGATGGGCCATTTTAAGTTTTAAATTCACGAATTTTAAATATTCGCTCATAAGCCCCGGTTAGCCAAACGTCTACCCAATCTCTTTCTTTATAATGGTCGGCTATTTCAAGTTTTTAATTCAGGAATTTTAAAATATGCAAAAAAATATCCAAACATCCACGGAGCGGAATGTACGTTCGTTTTTAGCATATGAAATGCAATGGAAATGCTTACCAAAATTACATTACGTTTCGATAATTACCCTCATCGTATTCTAAAACTGAACCTATGTTCCGTTAAATTCCGTGGACATTTGGCTAACCGGGGGGATTATATTCACCGTAAACGATTGGTTTGTTCACAAATATAACCTTCTCTTGTTCTCTTCATTAGAATTAGAAGGCCATGTTGAGTTCTTTTATAAATTTCCCTTTTGTATTGTTTTTGTGCACATTTGCTTCCATTTTGTTTGTTGTTATTGCAATAACTGCTTTAATATTAAATAGTATATGTATGTGATCATTTGATTCATCATCATATCACATCTGTTTACATAAACACAGAGAGCCGAGGCATTCAAATAAAACAGAAAATAAAAATAAAAAAAGAAACTGCATATATTGGCCTTGAATTTATATTTTATTTCCATTTGTAAACACTACAATAAAAAAAACTCTTTTTTGTTGTTTAAAATGATAATTATGCGGTTGTTGTTGTTGTTGTGAGTTAGTTAGTTGGATGGCTGGCTGGTCGGTTGGCTGGTTATAGCATTAATAATATTTCTTCTATTCATACTTTTTTATTTTAACATGCATACAACACAACAGCACAGTACACCACATCACACACCATACCACCACACATCACACTACATAACATAACATAATACATCTGCAATTAAATACGCAACAAATAATAATAATATGCGTAAAACGTACCACATATGTATTCATACGCCACTTTAACAACAGGTTTGTTTTTGTTTAAAATTTTTTGTTGTTATTTTTTTTTTCTAAAGTCTGCTATATTTGTGATTATAATTTGCATACACCTTTTTCTAATGGAGTCGGCGAAAAAAAAAGAACACAGTGCTAGTGAGAAAGAGAGAAATGAAATTTTCTATTTCATTATAAAATAGCTGTTTTTGTTTTGAGTGTGATATTATAGTCGTTCCTATAGAAGTCGTTCTTTATCGAAGGAAAAAAAGGTTTACTCAGTCGGATGTTGTCGTCGTTTTGTTTTTTTTTTCTCTTATAACCGTATGTTGTCTCATTGTTTTTAGATTTTTATTTGTTTATTTTCGATGGTTTTTGTTGTTGTTACTTGTTGTTGTTGTTATGAAAGGTTTTTTTCTATTGAGTTTTGTTTTTTTTTACTTTCTGTTCTAATGGTATTATTGCTGCAGCTGTATGATTAAATACAGTAGTGGAAAGGGCTATAGGCACTCTTCTATATTAATTGATAATTAAATTGTTAATGATTTGTCGGTTATTTACCATTTTTGTTCATTTTAATACTAAAATCGAAACAATAAATGAAATAAGGTTTGAATATACAATAATTTTTTTTTAAATAAAAAAAATAAAATTCAAGTAAAAAGATTTGAAACATGGACACAAATAAATAAATATAAAACATTAAAAAAATTATAATATGTTAAAAAATTAAGGAATATGAGAAAAATGTAATGAAAATTATTGAAAAACTTAAAATAAAAACTTGAAAAACCATAAATTTCAATTAATTTAGGGAAATTTGAATAGAAAATTTCAAACAAATTAGAAAAAATATTAGAATAAAATTATAACAAATTCAAATATTGTTAAAAAATTGGAAAAAAATTTTAAATATAAAAAAATTATAAACAAATGAAAAAATATAAAAAATTATAAGAAAAGTATAAAAAATAAAAAAAATTTTAAAAAAGGAATAAAAAATTAAAAAGAATTAAAAAAGAATTAAATAATACATAATAATAAAGAAAAATAAAAAAGAATTAAATATGTAATAATAAAAAAAGAATTAAATAATAATAATAAAAAAAATAAAAAAGAATAAATAATAATAATAAAAATAATAAAAAATAAAAAAATTAAAATAATAAAAAATAAAAATAATAAAACAATAAAAAAATTAAAAATAATAATATAATAAAAATAATAAAAAATAAAAATAATAAAAAAAATAAAAAATAAAAATAATAAAAAATAAAAATAATAAAACAATAAAAAAAATTAAAAATAATAATATAATAAAAATAATAAAAAAATTAAAATAATAAAATAATAAAAAAAATAAATATATATATATATAATAAAAAATAATAATAATAATATGTAATAAAAAATAATAATAAATTAATAACAAGAAAATATTATAAAAAATAGTAAAAAAAATAATAAAAGAAAATAATAAAAAGGAAATAATAAAAAAAATTATAACAAAATAATAAAAACCTAATAAAAAAATACGAGAAAAAATTATAAAAAAATTAATAGAAAAGTAATAGAAAAAATAATAAGAAAAAGAATAAAAAATTAATAGCAAAATGATAGAAAAAATTATAAAAAATATAAAAAAAAATTATAAAAAGTGAATAGAAAAATATAAAAGAATAGCAGAAACAAAATTATAAAAAGTTTTAAAATTTATATATAAAAAGAACAAATAGTATATTTTTTTAGTGTTTATTTGTTTTTTTTTTAGACAATTTTTACGCGTCTTTAATTTTTTTGTTTTTCTTTTATATTCTAAAATTTTATTACTTCTTTTGTTTGTTTTTTATTCCTTTCTGTTTTATTTTATTTTATTATATAGAAAACAACCTTAATCTATCCCAGCTAAAATTATTTTATATTTCTGAGTTTGCTTTATTTTGCTTTAAATATTTTTTTATATATAAAAAAATAAAACAAAAAAGAAAAGCAATTTTTGAATATGTTAAAATCATAAAACATATTTTTTTTTAATTTTTTTGTTTTTAAAAAATTAAAAAAAATTGAATAAAAAATTGAAAAAATTTAAATAAAACGAATAATCAACAAAATATTCTGCATAGAACGCTTAATAATCTATCCCAGTTAATAATTTTCTTTAATTTCCTAAATAAAAAATCTGAAGTTGGACAAACATTTTTGAATATACATTCCATAATTCTTTCCTTTGTTTTTGTCGTGAGAACTTTTGTTGTTTGTTTGTTTTTTTTTTTATTTAATAAACATTCCAATTAGAGCAAGAAATTCATTTTTAAACATACCACTTAATTGTATTGTTTACATTCGAGGCGCGCTAAACACATTGAATATTCAAAATAATGCCGCCATGTGCGTTTATTACATATGATGACAGACTTCACGCGTTCAGCAGCCAGCTATCCAATCTGCTAGCACATGTCAAATACAATACAATTAAACGTTATGAAAATAATTCCCTTCAATTCTGATACAGAGACTATGGCAGGCATGCACACAAAATTTTGTTTGAAAAACAACCCCCACCTACATACATGTAAAAAAAATTCCCTCTTTTTTTATTCAAAAACAATTTAAGAGACTAAGAGATACTATACTCTTTATGACAATAACAACAGATGGTTTTTTTTGTTTTTGAATTCTTAATCTATTAATAATTGCTAAGGTGTCAAAATATGTGACATACACATATTACATGCCAGCCAGTAAACCTTTGTTTAAAAACCTACCACACTCAACTACATGTTGAAATAAAATTACTCATGTGACGTAGTGATGATAGAAATTCCCTTTCCCTTGTACTTAAAAATTTAAAAGGCTTTAAAAGGGTGTTATTACACCAATACACACACATACCGAAGGGAATTAATTAAAAGTTTTTGACTTCTTAATGCCGGCGTGTCAACAACTGTACACAACAATGCAGTGTATAACAGCATTCTCTCATTTGCTCTCTTTTTACTCTCCTTATGAGGAAATTATTGAAAGGATTTTTTTTTTCATAAGAATACATGTGTTATAACAGTTAGGAATTCCTTTTCTTATGTTAAATGATGAGTCTCTTATACATATGTGTGTGGATGTACAGTCACGAAAAGAAGTGTGCATACAGCATGAGATTTTTAAGTTTACAGAAGTACTACAGGGTAGTGATAATATTTCTGAAATCTATGCTGCGGTTATTATCGATAAAAGATGGAAATAAATTGGCCTCTGGGGGTAAACAAAAGCAAGACTTAATTAAGGTTGTATTCAAGGCGAAACAACTATTTTTTTGTTCTTTTTTGGTATGTTATACGTCAAAAAAGTAATATTGAACATACAAATGTGCTTTTCTCTTCTTCTTTTTCATTTTTCATGATTCAAGCGTAAGTTGGAATAACAATTTCCAATCAGTACATCACTGAATACGGAGACGTAATTGAAACGCAAAATAGTGGTGATCTTAGCTTGTCCCTATTTTTTTTATTTATTTTATTGCCGTATTTTTATTGTTGTTTTGTTATTGTTTGGATTTTCTTGTTCCTTTTTTAGACTCTTATTGTTAATTTTTTAATTTTCTTTAAAATATTCGAAAAAGAAAAAAAATTTTTTTTAATTTGTGGAGGTATGTAAATTTTTTCCCTTGAGTGTATGTAGTAGAACAGTATAAATTCCTTAATTTTTTCTCTCTTTTTTTAACGTTTAACGTCTGTGCGTGTTTAAGTGTTTATTTTTCGCTTTTTCTTTGTCTTGATCTATTGCGCTTTACTCTTGTCATGTTAAGCACCCTGTGGTTTTTATACGTTTTTTTTGGATTTTTTTCTTCTTTTTTTTGAGTATTAAAGTGTGCGTGTTGATTTTGAACGCCAACTTTATAGAATTTATTTCAAGTTTTTACCGTTAAATCGTTAATTTTTTGTATTTTTTTGTTTTGTTTTTAAATCCGTTTCTTAATGTAAAAAAAAAAATCAAATTTTACTGTGAATTGTTTTTTAATTTTTTTTACATTTTTTTCTTTTAAAATTTTTTTGCCAAGAACGTTTTTGAACTTAAGCATGGCTTTTTATTGTATTAATTATGCAAGAATGTTTCGGTGACTTGTGTTTTTTTTTTTGCAAAGGCCTTTACCTCAAATAACTGTTTAATACAGTGGCATCAAAAACTTTACGTACGTTTTGCTTTATGTTAAATGTTTACATTGTTGATTTTCCTATTTTCTTGCATTGCTAACATTGAACTGTTCAGCACTGTATGTGCTGCACTTCACTCTTTATTGAATCATACAATATTTATGACAACTCTTTCTCTTTTTTTATTTTGCTTTGTTACACTCCCTCTCATTTGTAGAACATACATACGAACTAAGGAGAGGTGAGTGCAAATATTTGCTCCACATTTATATAAAAAAAGCAAAACAAACAAAAAATCGGTTTTAAAAGCCGTTATTAATGGCGATAACAATAATGTTGACAATTCATATGGCGTGTGTATGTATGCTGCATGTTGTTGCTGTTGTTGTTGTTGTAATATTTTATTGGCACGTTTTTATATTGAAGCAAAACGTTGTTAAAACGAAAACATTCAATTGCATTTGCCTACGAAGTTGCTCAATACGAACACATGCATGAATGTGTGTGTCTCTCTCTCTCGTCCTATGTATGTGTGTTTCGGGAACGAGTGTGTAAGTGGATTCCTGTATATATTTCTGGGTTTACTTGTGTTTATGAAAACGAAAGAATTTTTTTCTTTGTTTTGTTTTTTCTCTCTCTCTCCTGCTTTCAAATTTGTTGTGCTAAAGGGAGTGTTACCAACTATCAACACAATAAATTTGAACTTTAACTGCAATGCAATCCAATGCAATGCTTTGCAACCAACCATCCAACCAGTTGTAAAACTGGCAGGTGCTGTGCGCTTATTTTCCGTGTTTTTTTTTTTCAAAGTAATTCTGTTTTTTTTTTCTAGATTTTTATCAATTTGAAACCCTTCACTAGTCATGCAATAGTTATTCAACCGGTATTAATATTTTATTTATTTCTCCCGTTCTTTCCCTACTTTTTTCTTTTTTTTCATTCCATTGACAAGCGAATAGGTTTGTATTTAATGGCTTATAGAACTCGTTATTTATTTGAGAAAAGTAATCTGAAAATAAAAATAAAATAGAAAAAATAAAAGAAAAATTAAAAAAAAAAATAAAAAAAAATTAAATAAAATAAAAAAAAAAATAAAAAAAAATAAAAAAAAAATAAAAAAAAATAAAAAATAAAAAAAAAAAATACAAATGAATAGAAAAAATGCAAATAAATAGAAAAAATAAAAAAAATTTAAAAAAATACACAAAAAAATAAAAAAAAAATAAAATAAAAATAAATAAAAAAAAATTCAATAAAAATAAAAAACTGTTGCAATATAAATGGCAAATTTATGTAAAAAGTTTATTAAACTTATGCCGCCATACGGTGCATATATTATAACAAAATATTAAATTTTATTTAAATTTATTTTAATTGTAATAAATTTTCTAATACATTAAGGGAATAATAATTACCCTAAGCGTTATAAAAACGCATTACCCGCCGTTATAAATTAAAAATTCAGGACACATACAAAAGATGTGACCTAACTTTTCTACAAAGTTTGCGTTTTTAATAGGTTTTTAGGTTATTTTGCGAATCTGACTCAATCATGGAATCAAATATTGTGTAGGATAGCTAACCAAGTTTTATTTTTTAGTTTGAAAATGTTGTATTTTATGTTTTTAAAGCATAATTTGCAGAATTTTCTGCTTCTTTGGACAAAAAACGCAAATGAAGCACATTAAATAAATATGGAAGCGCACCCTAGCCAATCTATTTTATTTTACTTCGAAAATATCGAATCTATATGTCAACGTCTGCATGATTTTTCCGAAGCTTTACTCCTTTTACTTTTTTTATTAAAAAAATTAAGCACCGAAGCTTATGCTGAAGTCACCGTAGTCTGGTAGGCAGTGTATTGGCTTATTAGACATGAAGCTTCGATTCAAACCCCAGGTCAAACATGTCTAACAAAACGAAAAATAAAAAAATATGTCTTCGACGACTTTTTCTCAGCAGATTTTTGGCAAAAAATTTGAAAGTAAATAAAATTGCCATGAAAAGTTTCTCAAAATTCTGTCGTTCGGAGTCGACTTTAAACTGTGGCTCCCGCTAAACATGTATAAAATTAACACACATAACGCAAGAAGCCAAGTAGTAATCCTGTCTGAAGGCTTGTAATGACCGATTATGTATGCAAGTATGGTTATCCTGAATATATTTAAACGATGGGAGAGATGGTTTTTGAGCCCAAAGAGACCTACAAAAATAGTGTTGCCAACCAACCAAGGATTTGATTCCTTTTCTTCTTTAAACCTAAAAATTGCCGCTAATGCATATCGATTGGCTCAGAAGTCATGATTTTGACATGTGAGGTAAGAATGATCGCAAAGATCAACTTAAAATAGTGTTGCCAACCAAGTCTTTTCTTTTTAGCTTCGAAGATGTTCTATTTGGTGCTATTAGAGTATCATTTGAGGGGGGATTTAGTTTAATTCTTCAATTTAAAAGAAAAAGGAGCAACTGTCATTGAATTAACTGTTTACATACGTTCTGGAGTATAGAATTAATTGTGTTGCAAACATTGTTGGAAAGTGGTTGTCACTGGCGCTTAAATTCCGGTGTTTTTGCGTGAGAATGAGAAGATATTGCTCCAACCTTAGTTCAGATGAAGAATATAAATTAGGCACGTTTACATTGCTACTATTCCCCCTAAACGTGCTTGTTCTTAGAACACAATTTTTTCAATGAAATTTACTACAATTCCGCTTACTTTTGATCGTTTTATAAAATTTCCCATCGATTAAATAGCAATTTTTTGTTTGTTTTGCATTTTATTATACAATAAAATTTCAAGACGATTTTATAACAATTAAAATTCCTTTTGACAACGTCTTCCTGCAATGCGCAAATCCTCTTAATTTAATATTCTTATGAAATGAAAACTTTTCTACGTCTCAGACTATCGCGTGTGTTGGCAATTATTTCATAAGAATTCTTTACGATTTCCACAGTCGTTTGTTGTTGTTGTTTTTCTACAACATTTTCATTAACAATTAAAATGTTATTAATTTATTACAAAATTTATTACACACAAGATCAAAATTCAATGATTGTTTAATAAATTTGTTAAAAAAAAAGAAAGAAGACTCAAAAGCATTTGTTATTATTGTGGCAACGCGACAAAAGCAGCTGGCTTTTGCATATTTTTTTATTATGTATTACGTAAAACACATAAGTGTTTGGAAAAGAAGAATAAGAAGAGGAAAAATCTTGCCAAGAATTTTAATTATCGTTTGGTTTTTTTTTATTTCTTTAATTTTTTTTACGTTTTTCATTCATAGGGAATGAATGAATGAATATTCCTATGGAAGAATGTGAAAAAAAGAAAAATAAACGAACAATTATTCAGAAAGAAATGACGTCTTTTCCGATATTTAAATTATTTAATTTATGACCTGTTAGTATTTTCCACTTTTTTGCTAAGGGAATACGGGTTTCTTCTGCTTTTAAATAATAAGAATATTTTTTTTTAAAATAAAAAGAAATAATTTTTTTAAATAAAAAAATAATTTTTTTAAATAGAAAAATATAATTTTTTAAATAAAAAGAATAATTTTTTTTTAAACAAAAAAATCATTTTTTTTATGTAAAAATTTGTTTATTAAAAAATTGTTTCTCTTTTAATCTGAAAATAATAACTTTCATTCGTTGATTATTTTTTTTTAATAAAATATTTGTTTAGAAATTAATAAACTTTGCATAGGTTTTTTTAATTTTAATTAAACAAAAAAAAAATATTTTTAATTAAAATTAAAATTTTTTTAATTTAAATTAAACGTTTTTAAATTTTCTGCTTTTATACAACATTTTTTTTTAATGTTTTCAACACTATTTATTTATTAAAATATTTTTTCTTTCATTTAAACCTCAAATAATGACTCATTTTATCAAACAAAAAAAATTTATTTCTTTATGAAATTAAAAACATTTGAGTCTTAAACCCTAAAAACATTAATTTCTTACCTCATAACATATTAATCAATCATTCATGTTTTAATACAAAAAAAAAAAAACAAGAAAAAATAAGTGAAAATAGGTTTTTTTTCGTTTAAAATTCCATAAACAAGATCATCTCTTGTATTATTACATCAAAGTCCACGTATTTTTTTTGTTTTTATTCGATTATTGAAATGACGTTGCCAATCATTATTATTATTTGCATGCCATGCTGCTGCTGCTGCTATCCAATACCCATACATTGTTAGTTTAATGTTCGTTGTATAAGGCAAATCGAACGAACGAACATGCCTACCAAAAGTTCCGTAACTAAAGTGTTTGTGTACATACATATGCATGTGTGTGTGTAAGTGATGTGTAACTCTATTTCTTTGGCTAAATATTCAAATACATAATACACAGCCACACTTGCAAAAAAAAAACCGAAAACGAACCAAATTCATAACAATTGTTTTCGTACGTGTGGGGAATTTATAACGGTTTTAATTTGTACACAACAAAAAAAAAAAAAAAAGAGAGAAAGAGAACATGCATAACTAAAGCAGTGCTGTAATGTCAGTGTGTGTTTTTTTTTATTAATCAGGGGGGCATACATTATAAGTTGAAATTAGATTAGAATTCAGAAATTAATTAAATTAAATAATTTTTTACTACACCTAATATTTTATAATTTCTATTTAACGACTTATTTTTCATACATTATTTACACCGTTTTTGCAGGACGAACGATTTCGAAAATTGTTTGAAAAAATTTTTTATTTTTTGAAATATTTCAGAGTTATTGGGATAGGCATACTTAGGCCACATAAGGCCTAAAATGATACGCAATTTTATCCATTTTGCATACGTCCCGCAACCATACAGAGCTTCTGTGGTGGCAGCAGTGAATTCTTATGAGGTAGTTTTCGATCTATTTTTTCGTACATTTCAGGCCACAACTCGTCGATAACTTAACGAATGTTGGTTTTTAAACGCTACAACGTTAGGGCATTATTCGTGTAGACACGATCTCTGCGTCAAATCGCATGCATGATCTTGATCGCTGAAAAACGTAAAATTTTTCTTTCCGCTCGTGCACTAAAGTCAAAATCGATCATCGATGTGTGGCTCATAGCATTCTCCTATTAAAACTAAATATTTGTCAAGTCATAATCTTCATTTGTAGGTCCAAATAAAATAGTTTAACGTATGGCCATAGCGCTGCGAATTTGAAGTAAAAATCTGCGACCTAATAGTATGTACAGATCATAATGCGCACCAAACAATTACTTTCTCGAATGCAATGGCTTTTTCACAATCAGTTGTGGGTTCTCTGAGTTCCACGTGCAACCATCGTGTGAGAAATGAGCTTCAATGCTAAACAAAAAATTTTTTTTAAATCAGTGTTGGAATCCTAGCATCCTATCAGCATATATACGACGTTGTGATTGGTTAGGCGGCTTTAATAGTTTCATGAGTTGAACGTGATGTGGTTGGAAGTGGAAATTACAATACAAAATAGGCCATAAAAAGCAGTATGACAGCCGATGACCCGTCAATCAATTGTTTTTGCATTGTAGGGTGCTTGGCTTGGTTCAAACGTTAGCTCAGACATCTCGGATAAAACGAAATGTTGGCAAAAAATATTTCTTTCGGCGACTGCCTTATAGCAGTCTTCTGGCAAAAACTCTTGAGAGCAAAATAAAATTGCCGAAAAAATTTCTCATATCTGTTGATCGCAAGTCGACTTTAAACTGTAGGCCTCGCTACTCATGAATAAAAATAAGACATACGTGGGAAGTTAGGTTGTAATCCCGGCTAAATGGTTGTAAGGACCATTTAAACTAAGTATAGCAGCTGGTAATTACATAAAAATTTATATGGTCCTTCGAATCTTGAAAATGCAAGTGCCTGATCACATTCCCTTTAAATTTCTTTATAATTTTTGCCAATTCCTTGCAACCGCAATAATATTTGAGCTCTTTAAAGGGTTAAATACACTCAAAATACACTTTATTTTGCCTGTTTTTGTTTACCTCTCACTCTCTCTCTCTATATATATAATATATGCAGCTAATGATTACAATAACAACAACAACAACAACAATAGTAAAATATAACAGAAATTTTTTTTTTGTGTTTATCTTCAACTAACATAACCCCAACCACAGACCCTTCGTTAGTTTTTATTATCGTATGGCAGTTGTTATTTTGCACTTCCCATTGAATGACTAATCGAAAGAATGTTTTTATTTTGTTTTTTTTTTTGTCTCTGCTTACACCGCTCTCACTCTCTCGTTCTATATGTGACTACAGAAATTAAGAGTCCCATGATAAATTTTATACACTAACACAGCAGAAACAAAAATGTTGTTTTCTTTCCATAATCATAAGCTGCTTGTTCTTTCTTCTGTTTTATGTTAGCAATGCAACAACATTGGGCAGAAGAATACGTAAAAGTAACAATAAAAATATGAAAAATCAACAACAACTACATATATAGAATAAACTGTAACATATCAAATGCTGTTGTCTACGAAAGAAAACAAAAAAAAAAGAGAGACAAGAGTTAAAAAAGAGTTTTACTTGCAACTCTTTTTGTGTGAGAAAAGCTTTTTCTATGTGAAGCAAGTAATGTATGAATAGGGATTAAGGGAAATTAACACAATGCTTTGCAAGAAATAAATGGTTACTAGGAGAGAGAGAGAGGGAGGCATGAAGTAACAGAGAGACGAAATGCTGTTCTTTTTTTTTTAATACCTCCACCATTTAAATGTTTAAAATGTTTCTTTTAAATGACTGACTGACTCAGTGTTGATTTCCCTCTTTTTTTTCTTTCTCAATTGTGGTCCTTTTTTGTTTATTAGGGCGAGTGAGTTTAGAGGACCATGCTAATCATGTGTTGTGTGTGTTGTGTTGTATAACACAAGAGTCTGTGTGTGTTTTTTTTTTTATTTATTTTTCAAAGCGGAAATATTAAAAAATTCCTCGCCTAAAAGGGCAACAACAACAACAAATTGAATGCATAAATAACATATGAGTTTGGGCTGCTTTTTTGTGCCATTGTATGCATACCCTACTGTTGTTTGAAGGTATGTTTGAATTGAAATGAAGTTGGATGCAGATTTGTTTTCGTAGACCAAACCATTACATATACGCTCTATCGAGCAGTGTTGGCGGAATACTACCGTATTTAGTGGAAGTTGTGCGTACACCAATGCCATTATCGACTGAAAGACATCGTATGCAAACAGTCAGCTGTCCTGACCACTAGTGCGTTCTGTTCTACTCCAACGAAGGCATTATTTACATACATACGTACATACATACATAAATAATTGGTCATTACAACCCTTCACTCAGGATTACGACCTAGCTTCTCACACCACTTATGTAGTGTGTGTTAATTTTATACATGAGTGGTGGGACCTACAGTTTAAAGTCGACGTCCGAACGACATATTTTTGAGAAACTTTTCATGGCAATTTTTATTTACTCTCAGAGTTTTTCCAAGAAATCTGCTGAGAGGAAGTCGCCCAAAAAATATTTTTCATATTTTCGTTTTGATGTCTGACCTGGGGTTTGAACCGTGGCCTTGCGTCTAATCAGACGACACTCTACCTACTAGACGAAGGCATTAATTGCTGTACGCAATTGGCTCTCTCTGGGAATCGGAGAAGAAATGATTGTGGAAAAACCAATGCATTTGGAAAAAGTGACTGTTTGGTGTGCATTTTAGTCTGGAGGTGTCACTGGCTTTTTTAATTCAATTCAGAGCGCTATGGTTGTATGAAAACGTTGTATAATTTTTTTCCAGCCTGCACTTGAAGATTAAAACCCTGGACGGTTTTGTGGTTTCAAGAAAACGTTGCCTCCAGCCACAAAACTCTACTGATTTTCGCTTCATTGAATAAGAAGGTTCCAAAGGGAATAATTTTACGTTCATTAGCTACAAAGATCATGCTTTTTGATGTCGTCAAATTCTTTTGTAAAATATTTGCAGATGTCTGTTGACATTCTGTTAAAGCAGAGGGCTGAGTTGGTGCCTGACCCAATCTCAATAATGGAAATGTGTTGGCTTTTTTGGAAAGACATAGGCATACTTGGGTTCATTAAATAGATTTTGAATTAAGCATTCGATTTTAGAATATCAACTAAGGACCAGAAGGTTCCCTTAAGATTTATAGCGATGACTGAAAGATGCGTGAAGTGGTGGACTGTGGTATATTTATTAGGCAGCCAGACCACTGCAATGTCTTCCAGGCGAAAATTAAAGCCATTTTGAGAGCGTTGGAATACATGTTGGGCGGTGGCATTCTCCCTAAAGATCTTTTGATTTACTTTGACAACCAGTCTGCAATTACGACCACAACGTATGGATTTTTCGGCGTTCGACCTTGGCCATAAATACTGAGAATTTATCATTGCAATAACAAGATTTGTATTGGACTCGTGTTGGTTTTCTTTAGGGAATATTTGATCAGCGGGTTGAATATTAATTGTGGTATCATAATGGCCCTAAATGCTGCCCTAAGTGGTAAGGTCCGCATTTTATGTTATCTAACCTAACTAACCTATTCCTTTAATACTACAGCGAAATTTTACGTCCTACCGATGACCTTAACATTATACAAGAGTATCTAGAGTGTAGAGTATGCACAAGTCGCTCTCTTATTTATTCCCATGTTTTTGTAAGACGTACCGATTTCAGACGAAGGTTTATTTGTATGTGTTTTCCAAACAAACAGACGTCGTTTTTCTCTCGTTCTTGAATGAGTGTGTTGTGTTTGTGTTAACAAAATTCTTCACTGTAATAATCTGTTGGTTCTTGGGAAAAATGTAACAAAAACAAAAATAAAATGCCCATGTAAACTTTAATGCTTGAATGCTTTAATTTATGTTGTTGTTGCTTCTTTTTTGTGTTTGTTTGTTTGTTTGTTTATCAGTGTGAGAGAGAGCATGAAGGGTTATTGAAAACATAATGATTTTATAATGGCTCATTAGATTAAGGGAATTTTTAATTTCCCTTTATAAGAGCTGCTTAACAAACACTCACATCCATGCACACAAGTAAATAAAATTCTTGAACAGTAACATCATCAGCAACAAGTTCAGTTGTGTGTGTGTGTAAGCAAAGCAGCACGACAGCAACAATCCCAATGAAAAATATTCAAAAGAGTGGTTTTATAAAAATAAAAAATTCACGTTTTTTTGTTGTTCTTTATTTTCTTTGTTTTTGTTTTTATTAAAACCAATATTTTTGTATAATTTTAAACTAAAAAAGGTTTATTTACCTTTTCTCTCTTTCTCTTTCTGTTTTTATACTAAATATTTGGGGAGAAGAAAAAAAAAGAAAGAAGCAGTTACAGTTACTTGTCAAAGTATGTGTTGCGTATACACCCAAACCTTTTTTTACGCGGTAGATACGTTCCAGTGAATACCGTGTAAAAAAAACGCGTAAAAAAAGACAAATATTATGTATGTATGTAAGTGCATAAACAAACTGAAAATATATACATAGGATTGATGCAGCAGCCTACACATGCCTATAAAATTGAATAACTTTATAAAAATGCACAGATTTAGTTCAATAGTATACACAGAGTTCTTATTTTATTTCATTTTATGATTATAAAAAAATAAAGAAAAAACTTAAAAATTCTCTTCCATTTATAAAAATAAAATTAGTTATCAAACTCTTAAGACAATTAGGAACGGAATTATTTTCAATAAAAAATTTATTTTATTTTATTCGGAGTCAGTTTTTGATAGCAAGCGCATTCTCTTTTGCTGGGGTGGCTCAATATCAGTCTCGTCAATAGAAATACTTATTACTTCTACATCTTCACAAGCTGCTTCTGGCACTGGTTTATTTCTTTTAACAGCAAATTCTGTTATAGTGCGTTGCGATCCAACTTTGGAAAGCTCTTTATAGAGCTCTCTGTATCTAGCCATACATGTTTGTAGGTCTGATTGAAAACCGTGTTATTTCAAATTCGCGTAAAAAAAAAACCGTGTAAAAACAGGTTTGGGTGTATATAACAGCTCTTTAGCTCTTTTCATTATGGCCGACAGTGCATAAATAATAAGATTTTTGCGAAATGTTTTTTTTGCTAATTAGAAAACAACAAATGTTTCGCAACAATGTTGACAAACACAAATACTTAGTTGTTTAGAATTTATTGATATGCTGACGTAGTTTGTGACATACTGTGGTAGATTTTATTTGGTAGCATTTTATTTTTTTTATTCCGTTAGTTGAGTACGTTCAATCTCCCCATGTGTTCATAAGCAATGAAATGTTTCGCAACAATGTTGACAAACATACTTGTTTGTTAAGAAGTTATTTATTGGATTTGGTTTGGTTTACAGTTTCTCACCCTCACCTAGATACACAGAGAATAAAATGAATTAGGAAACGAAAAAGGGAAAAAGTAAAATAAGAAGAGAAAGGAGAGGAAAGGCGGAACGAAATCAAGATAGAGGGAGAAAGATAGAAAGGAAGTCTGAAAAAGCGAGAAAGACAAACAGAAAGTAAGAGAAAGAGAATGAAAGAAAAAGTAAGAAGGAGAAAGAAGGAGTAAGAAACGGAAAGAAAGAAGAAGAAAGAGAAATAAATGAAAAAAGGGAAAGAAAGAAAGAAAGACAGAAAGAAAGTCTGGAAAAAACGAGAAAGACAGACGGAAAGTAAGAGAAAGAAAATGAATGGAAAAGTAAGAAGGAGAAGAAACAGAAGAAAGAAGGAGAAAGAGAAATAAATGAAAAAAGAGAAAGAAGGAAAGAAAGAAAAACGAAAACAACAATTAACAATCATGGCATGCATAAATAAATTTTTCCATCTGAGAAGGTTCCCCCTATCCAACCGATTCCCGATTATGAACCCTATTAGATCCTTCAGTTTGCAGTTTGTCAGATCTTTCAGTTTCTTAAGAAATCTGAACTCGCAATTAAGCTGCAGCTAAGAACAGTGTCATAGAAAATGCTGCACTTTTTCATCTGCTCCTACACTTAACTTACAGAAATCATGAAATATCACGATTCCATCCTAAAGGTACGTTAATATCTCTCATTTACCACTCACTAATGCTTGGGATTAATTTCCTTACTATAGAATAGAGCTTTGGTCAAAAGTTACGTGCAATCCTGCGGTCCATTCCATGTTCCCATGCATGGTTTGCGTGTAAATTGAACTTTTCCTCAATAATTTAAAAAAGGCAGTCCATTGGTGTCCTAATTGACCTTTCCATTGTTGTAGCTTCGAAAACTGAACCTGCCGCAGCTGATGTCGGCAATTCATTCGCAACTTTGTTGCCATTTCATCCATTATTTTGTTGCCAATATTTCCACAACTTTGTTGCTAATTCATCAGCAACTTTGTTGCCAATATTTCCGCAACTTGATGTCGCCGTAGTCTAGTAGGTAGTGTGTTGGCTTATTAGACACAAAAGCCTGGGTTCGAGCCCCAGGCCAGGCATCAAAGACAAAATACAAAAAGTATTTTTTCGGCGACTTCCTCTCAGTAGATTTCTGGCAAAAACTGAGAGTAAATAAAAAATTGCCATGAAAATTTTCTCAATAAATAAAAATCTGTCGTTCGGAGTCGACTTTAAACTGTAGGTCCCACCACTCATGTATAAAATTAAGACACACAACACAATTGTTGTACAATGGGTCAATTCGACCTTCGGGTACTGTACTTGTCTTAATTGACAAGTACACGTCCTCTAACCTAACCTAACCTTCCGCAACTTTGTTGCTAATTCACCCGCAACTTTGTTGCCAATATTTCTGCAACTTTGTTGCTAATACATCAGCAACTTTGTTGCCAATAGCATAAAGTCGCTTAAAACAGCTTTTTACACTCCGATTTTCTGGGATGTGAGCTAAAATATATATCTTCTCAAAGCCTTTAGTGTTGCCTGATTATCTACATAGTTTGTGGAATTGTAAGCTCTTCAGTATATGTTTCCTTGCACCGCCTGATATAGATTGAATTGGTCATGATGCTGGTTTTCACCCCCCTGGCTCGGTACACTCCCCTTTAGACAACCTGAAGCCACGAACTTCTCCATGGCATGACAAATTTAGTGCGTACGTTGTGTCTAAATGAGGAAATCCATCACATAGAATTGCCAGCCACAGAAAATTTTACAATCTGATCCCACAGAAGCGTGATTACAAAACATGCCAATCTTCCTAGTCTTGAATACGTGATATTTGTTCCGCTTATGACAACGGCCTCTGTAGCCGGGCCCGTCTCTCTCTATTTAGTAACCGTCAGCGAAAAGTTTACCCGAACCTAATCTTAGATTTCCCTATAACGTCGGTCATTCGTTCACAGTGTCGGTGAAGTGAACTTTTGTGACCCTGCCACGTTGGTTTCTTCGGAAGGGTCGAATGACCTACCTTGTGGAGTAACTCACTAGAAATTATCCCTTCAGTCTATAGAGACTTCTAGCTGCCACCTTCTTCGCACACATACTTCTTAATCGGGAAGTAAGTGAAGAATGCCATTCAGAGCTGCCTAAACTGTGCTTCTACTGGCACTAGGTGATGGCAATAGATTGCTAAATCGATTATTACCGTACGAGGGTAGATTCCGATTTATTTCTTTAAATCTTTACTTTCAACATTTGTGGTATCACAATGCGCCCTGCGGGCGGCCTAAGTGTGTCCGCTCATGACTCCATCGAGGGGACAGCCACTTCTACCCACATACCTACCTACCTACCTACTTTCAACCTGCTTTTTAACTATGGGTGCCGTGCCTATTAGTTTTTTTTTTTTTTTTTTTTTTTTTTTTTTTTTTTTTTTTTTTTTTTTAGTTGCGGAAGTGGCAGTCCTCTATTCTCCCATAAAAGTGTTGTGCAACAACAACAACATCTTCACAGAATTGTGCCTGGGCTGTTGTTTTTTTTTGATGCTCATCATAGAGACAGGATGTGATGTGTTGTGTGGTGTGTTGTAGTGTGGTGTGGCCTCCTCAAAGAATTTGAATGTTTTTCGTGTTTTTTTCTCATTTGAGTTGAATTTTTTTTCCCCAAAAAAGTTCTTGGAGGCAAAATTTTCTTGAACAATAGATTGGATTTGGCAATCAATGACTAACAAACACAGTGTGCAGCCACATTACAGCGTCACTATGGGTTTATTTTCATGACCAAATAAAAGAGAAGTGGAGAGCTGTAAACTTGCTCTAAATTACCACTGATGTACAGTGTAAATAACTTTTAAAGGGTCCGCCAAAAAACTTTTTTTTTTGAAAATGCTTTAAAAAAAAACTACAGAATATTTTCTCAAATTTCTTTTGGAAAATAATTTCATGGAAAATAATTTCATTCAAATGGCTGCCTCGGCTGGCCATGCAGTAGACTGCACCAGAAGATTGTCGATTTTGGTCAAAAAAAATCATCTTTTCAGATGAAGCTCATTTTGATCTTGGCGGGTATGTAAACAAGCAAATTTGTCGCATTTAGGGCACAGAAAACCCGCATGCATACATTGAAAAGCCGACGCACCCAAAGCGAGTCACTGTTTGGTGCGGATTTTGGTCCAGAGGCATAATTGGGCCGTTTTTCTTCGAAAATGAGCAAGGAGTGGCCGTTACAGTCAATGGCGATCGTTATCGCCATGACTGTAACGAATTTTTGTTCACAAAAATTGAAGAGGAGGATATTGGCAACATTTGGTTTCAATAGGACGGCGCTACGTGCCACACAGCCGAAGCTACACTCGATGTTTTGCGTCCTGTTTTTGAAGATCGCATTATCCAGTCGCAGAGCTGATGTCGTTTGGCCACCTCGGAGCTGCGATTTGACACCGTTCGGCTATTATTTGTGGGGTGCCGCGTCAAAGATAAGTGTTACGCCGACAAGCCAGAGACAATTGCCGCTTTAAAGGACAATATTCGTGAAGCCAATGGTGAAGCTGTACAGCTGCACACAATCGATAATGTGCTTAAAAATTGGACCGATCGTGTAGGCGGCTACTGCATGGCCAGCCGAGGCAGCCATTTGAATGAAATTATTTTCCATTATTAAACGGAAGGATTGTACTTTCAAATAAAAAAAATTAATTTGAGAAAATATTCAGTAGTTTTTTTTAAA
Organism: Sarcophaga carnaria; assembly: GCA_958299815.1. NCBI lineage: Eukaryota > Metazoa > Arthropoda > Insecta > Diptera > Sarcophagidae > Sarcophaga > Sarcophaga carnaria. The sequence goes on along the minus strand of OY283149.1, from coordinate 13,284,649 downwards.
GCATTTTCAAAAAAAAAAAAATGGAATTTGGAGGACCCTTTAGAAGACACGAAGGAAACCTATTCGTATCAGAAATTTTTGTCGTAATCTTATACAGAAACTTGACTTCAAAGTCCATCGATCTGGCAAGGCTATCAGCTGTTTTTCCTTTGAAATGTCACTGTTTTGCGGAATGGTGTTTGATGGAGCATTAATCGTTTTGACAATCGAAGAACGCGCAAAACTAGGTTAAAACTTAAGCTATAGAACCGTGGTGGTGATCCGAGCGTAGTGATTCGAGCATCACATGCCCCAGATTAAGTGGTCTCGTCCTAATTAAATTCTACTTTGCAAGGAACTGTTGGCAGAATTATTAAGAAACTGGAAGAAACTGAAGTCGTCGTAGTCTAGACTAGGTAGTGTGTTGTCTTATTAGACGTACAGCCAGGGTTCGAGCCCCAGGCCAGACATCAAAACAAAAATATGAAAAAAATATTTCATCGGCGACTTCCTCTCAGCAGATTTCTGGCAAATACTCTGAGAGTAAATAGAAAATTGCCATGAAAAGTTTCTCAAAAATATGTCGTTCGGAGTCGACTTTAAAACTGTAGGTCACGCACAACTTAAGTGGTGTGAGAAACTAGGTCCTAATCCTGACTGAAGAGTTGTAATGACCAATTATGTGTGTATGGAAGCATTATTGATGTCGTCATCAGGAATCTGTTGGCGATAGATTTTTAATTGAACCCTTCCGTGAAGGTTCATTTGTATCACACGTAGCAAGTTTTTATGACGGCGTGCGTGAACCAATAAATGACTTCCGTGTGGATATGCGGCATCAGCCTCTGTGTCCCAAAAAGTACCTGCCATAGTTACACGATTTCAGTCTGTGTTGTGCACCAAGTGACTGGTATATATACAGGGCACCCGTCCAGAAAGTGTTGACAATGTCGATTAGTGGCCAAAACCTTACGCATTGTTTTGAAGCCAAAGACTATGCCTATGCAGATAACTCTCCACAATTTTAGTATTTGAAATCCAACATTCAAGTTATCGTCGGGATATCGGATATCACATCGTCCTCAACGTTCACGAATACGCAAGTGAACTAATAAATGACTTCCGTATGGATATGCGGCATCAGCCTCTGTGGACCAATAGGTATTTGCCGTAGTTGCACGATTTCAGCCGGTGTGATGCACCAAGTGACTGGTGTATATGCAGGGCACCCGTCCAGAAAGTGTTAACAACGTCGATTAGTGGCTAAGATCTTATGATTTGAAGCCAAAGACTACGCCTATGCAGATAACTCGCCACAATTTTAGTATTTGAAATCCAACATTCAAGTTATCGTCGGGATATCACATCGTCCTCAACGTTCACGAATACGCAGGTGAACAAATAAATGGCCCGTGTACATAGGCGGCATCAGGTTCAGTGGACTAATAAGTATCTGCCGTAGTTACACGATTTTAGTCCATGTACTGCACTAAGTGACTGGTGTATATGCAGGGCCACAGAAAGTCCGGAAAGTGTTAACAATGTCGATTAGTGGCCAAGACCTTACGCATTGTTTTGAAGCCAAAGGCTGTGCCTATGCAGATAACTTCCTACTGTTATAGCATTTGAAATCCAACAATCGCTGTCAAGTTATTGTTGGGATATCACCCGTTGAAAACCACGTGAAAAGAATCGTTGCATTACCACCAGTCCACAGTTCTGTATTTCGCGTTTAATGGTCCAGGACCAAGCATTATAATGAAGGAAACTTGAAAGCAGTTTCAAGTGTGTTTCAATTTAACCTCACTTTTAAAATCGAAATGTAATTAAACCTTTGTGAGTGAGTGTATTATGGTATTTCGCCTGTATTTCGCCTGTATTTTAATGGTCCAGGCATTATAATGAAAGGAAAAATTCAACTCAAAAAAGTTTGAAATGTGTTTCAATTTAACCTTACTTTTAAAATCGAAATGTAATTAAACCTTTGTGAGTGAGTGTATTATGGTATTTCGCCTGTATTTCGCGTTTAATGGTCCAGGACCAAGTATTATAATGAAAGGAAAGGTGCAAGTCAAAAACAGTTTTAAGTGTGTTTCAATTTAACCTCACTTTTAAAATCGAAATGTAATTAACCCTTTGCGAGTGAGTGTTTTATGGTATTTCGCTTGTATTTTGCATTTAATGGGTCCAGGACCAAGCATTATAATGAAAGGAACGGTTCAGCTTAAAAACAGTTTTAAGTGTGTTTCAATTTAACCTTACTTTTAAAATCGAAATGTGGTTAACCCCTTAAGAGTGATTCGTGACATATTTTTAATATTTCTGTCTTAACTAAATCGGCAACAATGTTGCTGCTAACAGGCATCTGTCAGTGGACTCTTGCCAACATGCGACGCCATTTAATTTGTATTTGACAGTCATTAACACTTTTGTAACGGGGCACCTCTACCAGGTTTGCAATTTTTCGCATATAAAACTTTTTCTAGGAAACATTCTTTATTTGTCGAACAACAAACTTTGTCGCTGCCACTGTAATCGGGTAGCTGATAGCTGACTGCCGTATATACACAGCACCTATCGCGAAGGGGTTGGTAGCAGAAGTTATTACCGAAATATCATTCGAACAAATTTACTATTTGAAGAAAAGGTACTATTTTGGGGATGAAAATAGTATTTAAAAGACTTTATTTTACATTTCTGCAACAAAATGCCTTATGTACACGACGTCAGCCGCTTTGATACACCAAGAGATACACTCGCGCCAGTCCCGGAGGGTTAATAGCAGAATTTATTACCGAAATATCTTTCCAACAAAAGTACTATATAAAAAAAGGTACTATTTTGGGGATGAAAATTGTATTTAAAGGACTTTATTTTACATTTCTGCAACAAAATTCCTTATGTACACCAAGTGACTGCCATAAACACACGGCATCTATCGCGAGAGGGGTAATACCAGAAGTTGTTACCGAAATATCATTCGAACAAAAGTACTATTTGAAGAAAAAGTACTATTTTGGGGATGAAAATAGTATTTAAAGGACTTTATTTTACATTTCTGCAACCAAATGCCTTATGTGCACGACGTCAGCCGCTTTGATACACCAAGTGACTGCCGTAAACATACGGCACCTGTAGCGAGAGGGTTAATGGCAGAAGTTATTACCGAAATATCATTCCAACAAAAGTACTATATAAAAAAGGTACTATTTTGGGAATGAAAATAGTATTTAAAGGACTTTATTTTGCATTTCTGCAACAAAATGCCTTATGTACACGAGGTCAGCCGCTTTGATACACCAAGAGATACACTCGCGCCTGTCGAGAGGGGGTTAATAGCAGAATTTATTATCGAAATATCTTTCCAACAAAAGTACTATATAAAAAAGGTACTATTTTGGGGATAAAAATAGTATTTAAAAGACTTTTTTTACATTTCCGCAACCAAATGCCTTATGTACACGACGTCAGCAGCTTTGATACACCAAGAGATACACTTGCGCCTATCGCGAGGGGGTTAATAGCAGAATTTATTACCGAAATATCTTTCCAACAAAAGTACTATTTGAAGAAAAAGTACTATTTTGGGGATGAAAATAGTATTTAAAGGACTTTATTTTACATTTCTGCAACAAAATGCCTTATGTACACGACGTCAGCCTCTTTGATACACCAAGTGACTGCCGTAAACACCCGGCACCTGTCGCGAGAGGAAGAAGTTATTGCCGAAATATCGTTCGAACAAAAGTACTATTTGAAGAAAACATACTATTTTGGGGATGAAAATATTATTTTTGTAACGAAATGCCTTCTTGTAAGCCTCGCTTAACAATATTTTCATTTTATAATTGAAAATATAAATTTTTTTACTCCATGATCCGCCCCCCCCCCCAACCTCGATAATTGTGATCTTCTCTGATAACCGGCAATAAATTTTTGTTTGAAATTTGCCGCCATTGTGGAAAATATTTTGTCGTTTCTATTAAAAAAAAAAAAAAAAAAAAAAAAAAAAAAAAAAAAAAAAAAAAGAAATGCGATACTGGCCTTTGGAATCCATTACATGAGCATTTAATAATAGATTACGTCGTGTATTATTTTGTTTTTATTGATTTTTATTTTCTGGCGGCCTCCCCTAACAAAACAACAACAAAAACAATTAAATTTTTTTTTATTGAAAAAAAAAAATTTTTTTTTTCTAACGCATCTCATATTGGAATTTAAATCGAATTTTTTTTTATTTATTTTTGTAATATTGTGTGCATGTGTTTTAAATAAATAAAATACTTGTGTTAATAATTTATTCATTTTTTTATTATTATTTTATTTGTTTATTTTCTTGCGCATTGTTTTGTAAAGATTCATCATGATTGTCAAGAGTTTTATTTGTTTTCTTAAAAAAATTCTTCCATTTTTTATTTCCGATTTTTTTTTGTTTAAGATTTTTTTTGTATTTGGTCACAGTGAGTGACAGACAGAACGTTGACATTTTGTCAAAATATTTTATTTTTGAACTGTCATAAATGTTTATTTTTCTTTTATTTATTTTACATCAAAAAGAATTTTTTTAAAGAGTTTTATGACAAGAGAAATTATGGCGAATTACTACGCCATTTAAAAAAAATTCTTTCTTTTAAATGTAGGGATTGCCTTACGAAAATTGACTGAAATGTGGAGGATATTTATTACAGAGAAATTATGCCTTCAAAATGGCCAATTTAATTTGATTTTCACGTTATACCGGTAAAAAAAATCTTGGTTTTATTTCAAAAGTTAGTTTTATAGTAAAAAACCCTTTTCAAAAAGTACTTTCTTACTAAAAAGTATTTTTTGCTAGAAAGTATTTTCTTACTAAAGAGTACTTTTTACTAGAAAGTATTTTCTTGCAAAAAAGTACTTTTTTACTAGAAAGTATTTTTTTTTGCAAAAAAAGCACTTTTTTTACTAGAAAGTATTTTCTTGCAAAAAAATACTTTTTTGCTAAAAAGTACTTTTTTACTAGAAAGTATTTTTCTTACTAAAAAGTACTTTTTTGCTAGAAAGTAATTTCTTACTAAAAAGTACTTCTTTTTAAAAAGTATTTTTTTTTTTGGAAAAGTACTTTTTTTTAAAACGCACGGAAAACATTTTTTTCAAAATTGTATACTTTTTTCTATAAAAAACATTTTTAAACGAACTTTTTTCAAAATGTACTTTTTTCTAAAAATAACTAGTACTCTTATGGAAAAGTACTTTTTTTCGATAAGAGTACTTTGCATATTGTGATTTTTTTATTTAAAAGTAATTCATGCGAAAAGAACTTTTTGTGGTAAAAGTAATTCCAAATAAAGTACTATTTTATAAAGCACGCTTATCGAAAAGTATTTTTTTCGAAAAGTTCTTTTGTCGAGTACTTTTTAAACGAAGTACTATTTTATAAAGTACATAACATACATACATAATTGGTTATAACCAATCAGTCAGGATTACTTATGTTGTGAGCGCTAATTTTATCCATGAGATGTGGGACCTACAGACAGATTTTTGAGAAACTTTTCATGGCAGTTTTATTTTTACTCAGAGTTTTTGCGAGAAATCTACTGAAAGGAAGCCGCCGAAGAAATATTTTTTCATATTTTCATTTTGATGTCTGACCTGGGGTTTGAACCGTGGTCTTACGTCTAATAAGTCAACACACCACCTACTAGACTAGACTACGACGACTTTTATAAAGTACTTTTATCAAAAAATACTGTCATCGAAAAGTATCGTTTTTCAAAAAGTATTCCTGGAAAAAGTGCTTTTTTGCGTTTTACGAAAAGAAACAGGAAAGTACTATTTTGCAAAAAGTACTTCTATAAAGTACTTTTATCAAAAAATAATCTCATCGAAAAGTATTTATTTCGACGAGTACTTTTTCGATAAGTGCCGTTTTTCAAAAAGTAATCCTGGAAAAAGTACGTTTTTGCGTTTTACGAAAAGAAACAGGAAAGTACTATTTTGCAAAAGGCGTTTTTTTTTTATTACTATTTTGAACGGATAGCATTTTTAAAGAAGTATTCTTTCGAAAAGAATCACTGTTTTGATAAAAGTGGATGTTTCGAAAAATTACCATTTTGATAAAGTACGGTTTTGAAAAAGTACTATTTTCGAAGGGTATAAATTAAAAAAATTCTGTTTTGAAAGGGGACTATTTAAAGTGTTATTTTGAAAAACGTTCTTCTTTTTTCTTAAAGTACCTTTTTTTTGAGAAATTACTTCAATTTTTTTGAAAAGTACTTTTTTTTGAAAAGTCCTTTTTTGAAAAGTACTTTTTTTGGAAAAGTACTTTTTTGTAAAACTACATTGAAAACGTACTTTTCAGTACTTAAAGCGCTTTAAAATAAAGTATCTTTTTGAAGCAATACTCTTTTGAAAATGTCCACTATTGAAAAAAAAAATGCTTTTTCAAAAAGTAAGGCTAGAATTCTCCTGTAGATTTGTAGCGAATGTTTGAAAAGGCCTCTCATACGTACGATACGTTCGATACGTTCGATTTGCTAAAAACAAGATATCACGTGATCCGTACGCAATGTGTTAAAGAGCAAGTCATACGTCAAGTGCCGTACCGTTTTAGGGTTAATTACTTATTTGTCATTATTAGGCTTTGAAATATTAAAAAAAAAAATATTTTCAAAAAATATTTGGTGTTTTCACCTTGAACTTCTAATAAGGTGGATTGGATTTGTTTTTTGTTTTTGTTTTTTTTTAATTATCGTTAGAAAAAAGTACTTGAAATATTGTTTAGAATATGGATTTTAGAGTGTAAAACAAATAAATAAAAAAATTTTTTTTGTTTTAAATTTGGAATGAATTTACGAAAAAAAATCCCTGAAATTGAAAAACACAAAAAAAATATGCGACCTTCTCTGAGGCTTGTTATGGCTGAAATTAATTTAAAATTTTAATTTTTTTTAAATTCTTTTTTTTTTTTAACAGATTTAGACAAAGAAGCACAGGTTAAAGATGCCAACAAAAATTTTTAAAGAAGATTTTAACAAAAATTGTTTATTCATACTAATTCTGATCGAGATTTCCAGATTAAATCAACACTTTGTTTGTTTACTTCTACCTTGCACTGTATGCAACACTTTACATTATCATTTCTTGCCCGGTTTTTTTTTGCTTGTTTTTTAATTATTTTTTTTCCTCGCATCTGTGTTTGCGGATTTTGTCATCAACATCCGCCAGCTCTACGAGAGTACATACTTCTTCTCTGTAATGAGCTTTTAATGAAGTTTTTTTTCTTCCAATTCCCATTTTTTTTTGGTTTTTTTCTGGTGCTGAAATGTTATTGTCAAGTTCAATGCCTGGTTGTTGTTATTGGTTGTCATTGTTGTTACCGAAATAAATCAGTTTAAGCGGCCGACCGCAAGTGTTTATTTAAGGAAATAATTTTTCGGAATAATTAACGTCGTTGATGGCCAGGGCTGACGAGATCAGCTAATAAATCTCGATTTTGGTATTCAACACAACAAAGGGATGAAGTGATAAATGATTTGTTGTACAGAAGAAATAAAAACTCTATGAAAACAATTAAAAAAAATCAACGGAAATAAGGAAATGTTTTGAATATCGAAGAGAAAAAAATGAAGACTCTGAAGCGGATCTGACGCCACTTGGAATTAAAATACCCACAAACAATAAGAAAGTGCATGTGATAGCCTACAAATTAAAAAAAAAGTTTAAATAATCATTGATTCTCTCAGAAGGATCAATTTAAGGCAAACATTGCTTCTAAGCTAATAAAAAGGATCGTCAACAGTTCTGTTTTTTTGTCTGAAAGCAGTACTTGTGTCTACAGACCTTGTGATCCAAACGTAGCACAGAAGATGCTGCATAAGATACTCCTCTTTGTAGTTAAGTCAACTCCTTCTCAAACATCACTATCTCAGTGTTCTCTTGACATAATGCAACAGTTTCCTTGGTCTCTTTAAGTAATCACTTAGAATTTATTCAAATTTGTTTCTGAGGACGAATCAAAACCGTCCTACTTATGGCATTCAGATTAGTTACCCTGTCTGTCATCTAATAAATCTTGGATTCTGAGACCATTCATCAGTTTATATTCGAATTTACCACCATAGGAATGCAGACATTTTTCTGATTTTTCATGTTTTTAACAACTGATCCACTTTCTTGTTTTTTCATCGGCCACCCTTCCCATCCCTATGAGTTTGGTGGTCTCGATATTTAAATGTTTATATAATACAAATTTAAATTTCCTTGAGGAAATATTTCGATAACTTAAATTTATTCCAGAAAATAATTCGATAACTGAAACATTTTTGTTTAATATTTCGATAACTTGCTTTGTCTTTACGAAATATATCGATAACTCAAATTTATTCCTGAAATTAATTCGATAACTCGAATTTTCTTTACGAAATATTTCGATAACTCAAATTTATTCCTGAAATTAATTCGATAACTTGAATTTTCTTTGCGAAATATTTCGATAACTTAATTAAAAGCAAATATTTATTTCGCTGAGTTTGAACATTTATTCATTCCAGAAAATAATTCGATAACTAATAAAATTTGTTTTTAATATTTCGATAACTTGATTTTTTTTTACGAAATATTTCGATAACTACAAATTTATTCCAGAAAATAATTCGATAACTTGAATTTTCTTTACGAAATATTTCGCTAACTTAATTTAAAAAAAATACGCTTTTCGCTGAGTTTATATATGAAAATTTATTCATTCCAGAAAATAATTCGATAACTACACTTTTTTTATATTTCGACAACTGAATTTTCTTTACGAAATATTTCGATAACTCAAATTTATTCCTGAAATTAATTCGATGACTTGAATTTTCTTTGCGAAATATTTCGACAACTTAAATTAAAAAAATAATTATTTCGCTGAGTTTATATATGAAAATTTATTCATTCCAGAAAATAATTCGATAACTAAAAAAAATTGTTTTTAATATTTCGATAACTTGAATTTTCTTTACGAAGTATTTCAGTAACTTAAATTTATTCCAGAAAATAATTCTATAACTTGAATTTTCTTTACGAAATATTTCGATAACTTAATTTAAAAAAAAAAACGTATTTCACTGAGTTTATATATGAAAATTTATTCATTACTGGAATCTTCTACACAAAATTTTTCATAACAACTTTCTATGGTTTATATTTCGATAAAAAAAATTTTCTCTTAAGACACTATTTTTCTTTAGAAATTTTCTCGAATACACTACTTGGCTTTTTAAGGAAAATATTCCGATAACTTAAAATCCTGCGATAGCTCTGATTTCCTTTTCTCAATACTTCGATAACTTGAATTTAAATCGAAAATATTTCTATAATTTGTTTTCTTTAACTGTAGTTTTTTCATTATCGAAATTTAATCGATAGCTATAAGAAATTTTTCGATAGCTAAAATTTTGTATATATAGTTTTTCCATAGTAATTTTTTCGATAAGTTTTAAACAAACATTTTTAATAACTAGAAAATACTAGAATTTTCTATAGAAAAATTATCGATAAATAGAATTTTCTACAAAAAGTTTTTCGATAACTACAATTTTCTATAGAGAATTTTTCGATAACTAGAATTTTCTATAGAAAGTTTTTCGATAACTAGAATTTTCGATAACTAGAATTTTCTATAGAAAAGTTATCGATAACTACAATTTTCTATAGAAAGTTTTTCGATAACTACAATTTTATATAGAGAATTTATCGGTAACTAGAATTATCTATAGAAAATTTTTCAATAGCTAGAATTTTCTATAGATAGTTTTTCGATAACTGCAATTTTCTATAGAGAATTTTTCGATAACTAGAATTTTCTATAGAAAATTATAGGAAATATAGAAATAGAAATAAAATTTATCGATAACTACAATTTTCTATAGAAAGTTTTTCGATAACTACAATTTTTTATAGAGAATTTTATCGATAACTACAATTATCTATAGAAAATTTATCGATAACTACAATTTTCTAAAGATAATTTTTCGATAACTAGAATTTTCTATAGAGAATTTTTCGATAACTAGAATTTTCTATAGAAAATTTATCGATAACTACAATTTTCTATAGAGAATTTATTGATAACTACAATTTTCTATAGATAATTTTTCGATAACTAGAATTTTCTATAGAAAAATTATCGATAACTGGAATATTCTATAGAATAGTTGTAAATAATTAGAGCATTCTATAGGAACATTTTCGATAACTTGAATATTCTACTTCTCGAAACTACATTCAAAATATCTGCCTTAACTTTATTTAGGAGAGTTTACATTGTTATGATTTTATTACAAACATTAGCATCATGCTGACTATACTGCCACACCTATGTATGTAGGGTAACAATGAAAAAGACTTTCTTGGCGCCTTAAAAATTTACGCCATATTCACGTTTTTTTTTCTTCTTTTTTAATTCCAAATTGTTATGAAACATTGATCTCAAAAACTCTGGAACAATGAACCACAAGCAACGCATCACTACCACCAAATGGGCAGACAGACAGACTGACAGACTGAGAGACAATTGTTTTGCATTTTCAATTAAATAATCACAACCACCATCATCATCGCCATCGCCATCAAATAAATCAACAAATTAAACTGGCGATGAACAAGATATGAAGTAAAGGTTGTCTGGGTGGGGAGCGAGGCGAGGTGGGTCGGTTCATTGTTAGTAAATCCAGGCTTAATTTAATTTAAAAATAAAAAAAAAATATTTTGAAATCGAAAAGAAAGATTTCAAAATAATTGGTTGGGCAAAGAGCTTTCCAATAAGGAATGGAATGCCCTTTCCATACTAAAATAAACTTGTGTCGGACTGTGTTACCATGTCTTACCAATATATTCTAAATCCAGATCCATTGTGGGTCAAGTTCACGGGATCAGTTATGACACCTTATTTAGATTAAAATTGAGATTGTTTTTAAGCAACGAATTGTTTTTAAACAAAATGCTGCCTGCAGGCTATTTTTAAATAGTCTGTAGTCTCTGGCCGTATTTAAATTCTATTGTTTTTTCTGTTTTTGTTTTTGTTTTTAAAATTTTTAATTGCCGCTTAGCAGACGCCTTTCGCTGATTTTGTGTCGCTGCCTTTAGGCGTTGATTTTTTTTTCATTTTAAGTATTTTCAGTTTCAAAGTCTCTAATAGGCCTGCTTGCTGGCCTGCTTTTAATTGATTTTTGTTTTCAATAATTCATTATTGAATTATTTAATTAACATTGAAATTCAATGTTAAATATTTTGTTTACTTTTTTTTTAAATATTTTGTAGTACGTGGCCTATTTGGCCTTTAACTAAAAGTTTAAATAATTAATTGAAATTCTTTCTTTCTTTTCTTTCCAGGTAACTAAAATTTCTTTAAATATCTTGTGTCTAAATATCTCATTTGTAATCTCGTGATGTATCTCGTCAATAAAAAAATTTGGTAAGATTACTGTTGTATTAAATATACATATAATAAGGAGTGCCTACAAAAAAATTTGGTCATACATTTTTGTTTATAAATGAATATTTATTTAAACAAAAGCAAATATGGTTTAAGTTTTATTGCCTAAAACAGTAATTTAATGATATTGCTGTATTAAATTGTATAATAAGGACTGCGCACTAACAAATTTGGTCCTACTTTTTTCTTTTTAAGACCTTAATTGGACAGTTTTCTTGATGTTTATATAAACAAAAGCAAATATTGTTTATGTTTTAATGTATAAATCAGTATTTTAAAGATATTGCTGTATTAAATATATAATAAGGACTGCGCACTAACAAATTTATTTTACTTTTTTCTTTTTAAGACCTTAATTTGAAAGTTTTTTAATGTTTATGTAAACAAATGCAAGTATTGCTTAATTTTTAATGCATAAAACAGTAATTTAATGATATTGATGTATTAAATATATAATAAGGACTGCGCATTAATTAATTTGGTCCTACACTTTTCTTTTTAAGACCTTAATTCGAAAGTTTTCTTGATGTTTATATAAACAAATGCAAGTATTTTTTAATTTTTAATGCTGTATTAAATATACATATAATAAGGACTGCGTACTAACAAATTTGGTCCTACACTTTTCATTTTAAGACCTTAATTTGAAAGTTTTTTTAATGTTTATGTAAACAAATGCAAGTATTGTTTAAGTTTTAATGCCTAAAACAGAATGTTTAAGATATTGCTGTATTAAATTAATAATAAGGACTGTGCGCGAAAAAATTTAGTCATTCTCTTTTCTTTTTAAAATCCTGATGGCAGGGATTTTTTTGATATTTACTTAAGGTTTTATTGTATAAAAAGTGTTTAAGGACCTTCTATATTAAATTAAAACAGTAAGGAGTGCCGACGTAAAAATTTGGTCAGTCAGTTTTCTTTATAAAACCATAATTTGAATTATTTTTTCCTTCGAAACTGAATTAAACAAAAGCAAGTATTGTTTAATTTTTATGCATAAAAAGGTATTCTAAGGATACTGCTGTATAAAATATATAATAAGGACTGCGCAGTAAAAAATTTGGTCCTACACTTTTCTTTTTAAGACCTTAATTCGAAGTTTTTAAATGTTTATATAAACAAATGCAAATACTGTTTAAGTTTTAATTCATAAAACAGTGTTTTTATGATTTTGTTGCATTAAATATATAATAAGGACTGCGCACTAACAAATTTAGTCCTACTTTTTTCTTTTTAAGACCTTAATTCGAAAGTTTTTTAATGTTTATGTAAACAAATGCATGTATTGTTTAATTTTTAATGCATAAAGAGGCATTCTAAGGATACTGCTGTATAAAATATACAATAAGGACTGCGCACCAACAAATTTGGTCCTACGTTTTTCTTTTTAAGACCTTAATTTGAAAGTTTTTTTTAATGTTTATGTAAACAAATGCAAGTATTGTTTAAGTTTTAATGCCTAAAACAGAATGTTTAAGATATTGCTGTATTAAATTAATAATAAGGACTGTGCACGAAAAAATTTAGTCATCACTTTTCTTTTTAAAACCCTGATAGCAAGTTTTTATTTGATATTTACTTAATGTTTTATTGTATAAAAAGTGTTTAAGGACCTTCTATATTAAATTAAAATAGTATAAGGAGTGCCGACGAAAAAATTTGGCCATTCAGTTTTCTTTATAAAATCTTAATTTGAATTATTTTTTATTTTTGATAATGATTTAAACAAACGCGAATATTGTTTAAGTTCTAATGCATAAAAAGGTATTCTAAGGATACTGCTGTATTAAATATATAATAAGGACTGCGTACTAACAAATTTGGTCCTACAGTTTTCATTTTAAGACCTTAATTGGAAAGTTTTTTGATGTTTATATAAGCAAATGCATAAAAAGGTATTCTAAAGATACTACGGTATTAAATATATAATAAGGACTGCGTACTAACAAATTTGGTGCTACAGTTTACATTTTAAGACCTTAATTTGAAAGTTTTTTTGAGGTTTATGTAAACAAATTCAAGTATTGTTTAATTTTTAATGCCTAAAACAGTATGTTTAAGATATTGCTGTATTAAATATATAATAAGGACTGTGCACGAAAAAATTTGGTCATTCACTTTTCTTTTTAAAATCCTAATGGAAAGTTTTTTTTTTATATTAACTTAAAGTTTTATTATATAAAATTATGCTTAAGGACCTTCTATATTAAATTAAAATAGTAAGGAGTGCCGAAGAAAAAATTTGGCCACTCAGTTTTCTTCAGAAAACCCTAATTTGATTTAATTTTCTTTGATACTGATTTAATCAAAATCGAATATTGTTTAAGTTCCAATGCATAAAAAAGTATTTAAAAGTCTGTATAGGGTTCCCAATTACTTTTTACTCTGCTATTGCTGCCAATCAGCCCCCCTTTTATCGTGGTTTCTGAACTACTTTTTTTCTGTTGATGCTGCCAATCAGTCCCCTTTTATTGTGGTTTCTGTTACCATTTTACTGGCAATACTTTATTCTGTCGCCCCCTAATGTATTATCATAATTTTTTAGTGGGCTGCCCTACGGCAGAGAGTGCAGTCTGAAAAAAATTTTTGTACTCTATCTAAGTCACAAATGATCAATCTTATAAACATCCCTAGAGAATTCATACATACATAATTGGTCATTACAACCCTTCAATCCTACGACTTCAGATTACGACTTAGTTTCTCACACCACTTATGTTGTGTGTGTTAATTTTATACATGAGTGGTGAGACCTACAATTTAAAGTCGACTCCGAACGACAGATTTCTTGAGAAACTTTTCATGGCAATTTTATTTACTCTCCGAGTTTTTGCCAGAAATCTGCTGAGAGGAAGTCGCCGAAGAAATACTTTTTTGTATTTTGTCTTGATGTCTGGCCTGGGGCACGAACCCTGGCTTTACGTCTAATAAGCCAACACACTACCTACTAGACTACGGCGACTTCCCTAGAGAATTACTAAGTGCTATGCCTACCGCTCTATTATAATTTTTTTAGTGGGCTGCCCTACGGCAGACATTGCAATCTAAAAAATCTTTTGTACTCGACTTAAGCCACAAAAGCACAACCATTTAATCTCTCCTCGCTAACTAGCTCAGATAGCTACAATTGTCCCCCGACATTATCTCTCCTATCCAATCTTCTCCAAATTAAAACAGGCAGGCCAAAGCCATATACGAACTGAAACTTTTTCAGCCTACGAATGGTAGTTCCGCATATCCCCCATTTTAAACTGATCAGCTTGAAAACTTGTCTTTGACCTAGCCAGCGCAACGTTAATAATTTGTCGTTTCAATAGCTTAGTCAGCCCTTGCGCTGACCAACTTCTTCCTTTTCCCTGATTTTGGTGGAACTTGGTTAGTACAGGGATTGCGTTCATCCGTGGCATCACAACGGGCCGCTATGCGTGCTCAAGTGAGCTTTGTGATAACAGAGCTACCACACCGACCTAACCTAACCTAATAGCTTAGTCAAGACTACAACCTAGCTTCTCACGCAACTCTTATGGGGTGCGTTAATTTTATTCGGTGAGCGGTGGAACTTACTGTTTAATGTCGACAACGAATTAAAGACTTGTGCTTTGCTACTTTCAGATACTCAAAACGTGTTCGGTCTGTTTCATCCTCTTCTAGACAGAGGCGCTGTTATGTATCATTCGGGGTACATAGCCTTTTGAAAAAATATCTCTGTAGGGGACCTACTTTTATGCTAATATTTATATACGTTGCCGTAATTTATAAGCTCTCACTGTCTCTATAACACAATTGCCAAATGATGGGCTCTTATCACATTCCACGATCCATGTCACATCGACTCCAATACGTGGCTTTATTGCAGTGAAACCTGCGGCCAAAAACTCTGTTTACACGGCTTTACTTTACTTCACTTTATTCTATTCGTTTCGATTAATAAACGAGGTTCAGACATCTTGAACAAAACGAAATATGAAAAAAATATTTCGGTCGGCGACTTCCTCTTGCCAGTAGCCTTCCGGCAAAAAATCCGTGAGAAAATAAATTTGCCATGAAAAGTTTTTCAAACAAAACGAAATATGAAAAAAATATTTCGGTAGGCGACTTCCCCTTACCAGTAGTCATCCGGCAAAAATTCCTTGAGAAAATAAATTTGCCATGAAAAGTTTTTCAAACAAAACGAAATATGAAAAAAATATTTCGGTAGGCGACTTCCCCTTACCAGTAGTCATCCGGCAAAAATTCCTTGAGAAAATAAATTTGCCATGAAAAGTTTTTCAAATTTGCCGTACTCAGTTAACGTAAAACTGGAGGTATCTTTCCACTCATAGATAAAGTTAGCACTCCCAATGTAGGTGTTGTGGGGGAAGCTAGGTTGTAATCCTGACTAAAGGATTGACCAATTAACCAAAGTAGGTTTATATCTCTACTGCTGGTCAATTTTAATAAAACTAATCGTGTCTGTTATGTTACAGACTGTACATTGAATGCGGAGCAGTCAATGCTGCTACTTCGCACCACTACAATCCCTCCTTCTTTGGCCATTTGGCGCCAAAGAAATGACGACAATAATAGCAGCCATAATAACGATGCTAATGGCGGTGCAGATGATGAGAAAAAATTAGAAAATATTTCAACGATTTGTTAAGCAGGAGACAATGAGACAATTAAAGACACAAAAAAAAAAGAAAAAGAAGGAGACTAAAAATAACAACAAATCGTTGTCATCATCAAAGTCATCTTGATGCCATTGCATCAACTGTTGTGAACAACAGAGTCTGCAGCGTCTATAAAAGGACGTTAGACAGCAGCAGTAAAAGCAGCAACACAATGTTGCAATATTGCTGTTGCTGGACACCAGTCTGAGAGCCAGATTTTTATTACAAATCGTCGTTTGCCAAGTTTACACACAAAAGAACGCCGCTTTAGAAAAAAAATTTTTTTTTGTTTAGTTCAGCTAATCATATGACACAAATCCTATCATATGGGTGGGGTCCTGACTAAGTCGTTTTTAATAAGTTTCCTAAGTTATGACAACTTCAACTTTAGTTTGTTTAGAACCAGGGTTGACTTTTTTATGCGTTTTCCCCAATCGCAAAATTTATGTTTATTTCTCTCAACCATTAATTATATTTTATTAGATGGAGATGTGTGTGTGTGGTTGTTTGTTTGCCTTTTAGCGTTAGTTGGTATAATGCAGCTTTTACCATTTCTTCTATTGTGTAGGCATTTTTAAGCAGAGTTTAAAAGGATTGGTTGTTGAAATAAAAAGAAAAATTCAAAAAAAATTGGTTGAGACAACCATAATTTGCAAAGAATTGTTTGTTGTCGTAATGAAAAGTATATACAGCAGAACTAAAAAGCACCTTGTAAGGAACCTAAAAAACATAGATTTTATTAAAAAAAAATTTTGATTGAGACAATCATAATTAAAAAAAATTTAGTTACGCCAACTAAATATTTTAGTACTTAAAAAAGTATAATAATATTTACGACCGCATGTTTTTATTGTAATTGCTATATTAAAACAGGAAATAATCTCAAATTGTGTTTAGTTGCGGAATAACAAATTTTTGTTTGTTTTGGTTGTCACAACTAAAATTTAAAAATTTTCCAAAATCATATACGAATCGAGTCTTAAGGTTTTTGAGGTTTTTTTTGGCATTGATATTATTAAAACAAAAAATAGTGCCAGATTATGTTTAGTTGAACAAAAATAATTTTTTTTGTTTGTTTTGGTTGTCGCAACTAAAATTTCAAAATTTTCTAAAATTATATACGAATCGAGTCTTGAGATTTTTGAGGGTTTTTTATTGGCATTGGTATTATTAAAACAAAAAATAGTGCCAAATTATGTTTAGTTGCACAATAAAATTTTTTTTATGTTTTGGTTGTCACAACTAAAATTTCAAAATTTTCCAAAATCATATACCGATCGAGTCTTAAGGTTATTGAGGTATTTTTTGACATTTTAAAAACAAAAATTGTTTAGTTGAACAATAATAAATTTTTGTTTGTTTTGGTTGTCACAACTAAAATTTTCCAAAATCATATATGGATCGAGTCTTAAGGTTCTTGAGGTATTTTTAATTGTTAATGGTATTATTAAAACAAAAAATAGTGCCAAATTATGTTTATTTAAACAAAAATAATTTTTTTTTTGTTTTGGTTGTCACAACTAAAATTTTAAAATTTTCCAAAACCATATACGGATCGAGTCTTAAGGTTTTTGAGGTATTTTTTTTGGCATTGGTATTATTAAAACACAAAACAATGCCAAATTATGTTTAGTTGCACAATAATAATTTTTTTTTTGTTTTGGTTGTCACAACTAAACTTCCAATATTTTCGAAAATCAGATACGAATCGAGTCTTAAGGTTTTTGAGGTATTTTTTTAGCATTATTAAAATAAAAAAATTGTTTAGTTGAACAATAATAATTTTTTTTGGTTTGGTTGTCACAACTAAAATTTCAAAATTTTCCAAAGTAAGATACTGATCGAGTCTTAAGATTTTTGAGGTATTTTTTGGCATTATTATTAAAACAAAAAAAAATTGTGCCAAATTATGTTTAGTTGAACAAAAATAAATTTTTTGTTTGTTTTGATTGTCACAACTAAAATTTCAAAATTTTCCAAAATCATATACGGATCGAGTCCTAAGGTTTTTGAGGTATTTTTTGGCATTATTAAAATAAAAACTTGTTTAGTTGAACAATAATAAAATTTTTGTTTGTTTTGGTTGTCACAACTAAAATTTTAAAATTTTCCAAAATCAGATACGGATCGAGTCTTAAGGTTTTTGAGGTTTTTTTTTGGTATTGGTATTATTAAAACAAAAACTAGTGCGAAATTACGATTAGTTGAACAATAATTTTTGTTTTGGTTGTGACAACTAAACTTCCAATATTTTCGAAAATCAGATACGAATCGAGTCTACGGGTTTTTCTCTGTGGTATATGAAACCTTAAGGAAGTCTTGAGCTGTTATAACAAAGGATTACTTATCTATTATAATATGGTTGTCTCAACCAAAGTAAAAACTTATGGTAATTAGTGATGTCTTCAGTAACATATTTGCATACTATTTGGTGATCACAAATTAAATTTTATAGTAAAAATTAAAATTTAAAGAATTTTTGTGTGTTTTAGAAGTTATAGTTGCCACAACTAAAATATTTAAAATAACCACTAACACTATATTTTTTTGGCAATAACAAGAACAAGAATATGTTTTATTTATTATATTTATTAGTTATTTATGCAATCAATAAACAAACTTTAGAAAAATAATATAATTTAGAATATTTTGGTTGTCGCAACTAAACTTTTTTTCTCAAGAAAATTAAAAAGAAAATAAATAAACAAATTGAAATGGCCTTGCATTCATAGAAAAAATTTCCTTTTTTATTTTTTATTTATTTTCTTAAGAAAGTTTTAGTTGACACAACTAAATTATTTATGTTTGGCTAAATATCAATATTTTAGTTCTCTCTAACAAAGCTTGTATAATATTTAGTACAAAAATTCTTAATGAAACTAAAAAATATTTTTTTTAGTTGCCACAACTAAAATTGGTTTTGCTTTAGAAGTTATAGTTGCCACAACTAAAATATTTTTTTCGGCAATAACAAGAACAAAAAATTTTTTTATTCAAGAAAACTGTTTAGTTATTTATGCAATCAATAAACAAACTTTAGACAAATAATATAATTTAGAATATTTTAGTTGTCGCAACTAAACTTTTATTTTAAAAAATTTAAAAACAAAATAAATAAACATATTTAAATGGCCTTGCATTCATAGGAAAAATTTTACTTTTTTTTTTTTATTTTCTGAAAAAGTTTTAGTTGCCACAACTAAATTATTTTCTTAAGAAAGTTTTAGTTGCCACAACTAAATAATTTATGTTTGGCTAAATATCAAATAATTACATATTTTAGTTCTCTCTAACAAAGCTTATATAATATTTAGTGCAACAATTCTTAATGAATCTAAAAAAATATTTTTTAGTTGCCACAACTAAAATTGTATCATAAAAGTTTAGTTTGTTGCCTCAACCAAATTTAGGTTACCTTGTATTATAGACTTCCATAATGAATTAATTCTCTTAAGCACTGGTTTTGAAATTTTTGCTTCTTTTGTTTTCTTTTATTACCGAACTCGGCTCGTAACGGCAACATTGTTGCAATGATGTGAGAAAAACATGGAAAAAAACTGGAAACATAATGCCGCCGTTGCGTACATTTGGAACTCAATGGCAGTCTAATGGTTTAGTTGGTTGGATTTGGTGGTGGCGTTGAACAGAATTGAAGAGATTCAGAAATTCTGCTTAAAAACATGGTTTGGTTATATGGTGGGGAGTTAGCAATGTACGCTACAACGTACAACGTACGTACTTCACACACATAAATCTTAAGTTTTATTCTCCTTGGCTGTTGCTGTTGCAGCTGTTGTGTTGTTTTACCAACTGCTTAACAAATACAATGTTGTTGTTGCTGTTAGTTTCTTGCAGTTGTTGTTGTTGTTGTTGCCATTGTTTGTCATAAAGTTATTGACCGACCGATATAACCAGCAATTGTGGACAGCCAATGCAACTTACCCTGACTTTATTTGTTTGTTTGATGCTGTGTCTCTGTATACAACTACAGGGCTGGGACTGTGTTTGTTGTGATTTTCTTACATTTGCTGGGAAAATCAAATAAAAACTCAAAAAAGAGTGTGTGTGTATTGTGTGCATGAAATTTTCTCTTTTTCTCCAAACAAAGTTTTCCCTAAAACAACAACAACAACGGCGAACGGCGGACTGCAAACAAATTTGATTTTTTTTTTTACTCTTTTGTTATACGTTTCTTGCTGCCTCTACAGAAAACGCTTTAAATTTATCACTTTGCCTGTTGCAATTATTATTGTTGCTGCTTTTGTTGTTGTTGTTGCTATTGACCAAGCAATTACAGGCGATATTTATTCATGTCTTAAGCATGATGACCGTGATTTTTTTCCTTGCCATTGTTGTTAAAACAAAAACGAAAATTTATTGTTAACAAGTCTAGTTTTGACGTCAATGGCCGATGGCCGATGGCCTCCTCCGAAAATGTCGAAAAAAACGACAACAAATTTCTCTTACTTACTGACATAAATTCATTGAACACAAGCAGCAATTGTTGTTTATTTTTATTTTTTTTTGTTTCTGATTAAAAAATCCATCTCTGGCAAACTGTTATACGCCTAAAAAGGAGGCGGTCTATGTTGTTACTTGAAATACAGGCATAATCAATTAATTATTGGCAGGGATTTTTTTACAGCAGTTGTCATACATAACTTTTAAAACACTTGGTTTGTGTCTTCGATGGACGGTGTAACATGGCATTTTGCAAGGATAAACATCTGTGACTGAGGGATTAACAAATGTTCTCAAATGTTTCTCATCAAAAAACAATGAGAAAGTTAACCTACTTCATTGATTATTACAAGTCTTTAGTCAGGATTACAATCAAGCTTCTCACACCACCCTTTGCATTAGGTGTGTGTGTTAATTTCATCCATGAATGGTGGAACCTACAGTTTAAAGTCTACTCCGTACAATAAGTTTTTGGAGAAACTTTTCATATCAATTTTGTTTTACTCCCAAAAATTTTGCCAAAAGACTAATGAGCGAAAGCCGCTATTTGTTCTTATTTCGACTTCTTCGAGTTGTTTAAGCTGGGGTTTGAGCCAAGGGATCTCGTCTCATAATACAACACAGTGTCTACTGTGCTCCTACTACTTCTGTATATTATTACTAACATTTTTTTTTTGTATAACAGTTTACTATTTGTGTATAACACTTTAAAATTTTGGTATAACACTTTAAAATTTTGGTATAACACTTTAAAATTTTGGTATAACACTTAATTTTATTTTGTAAATTATGTGTATAATAGTTTAATTTTATGTATAACAGTTGAAGAATTTTCATATAACAGTTGAAAAATATTATAAAACAGTTTGGAACTATTGAAATGCGAGCTTTTTTTTGTAAACAATTACAATTAATTTTTTTTATATCAGTTGAAGATTTTTTTATAGTATAACAGTTGAAAAATTGTATAAAACAGTCTGAAGCAATTGATATGCAAACATTTTTGTATAACAGTTTACTATTTGTGTATAACACTTAAAAATTTCTGTAAATTATGTGTATAATAGTTTAATTTTATGTATAACAGTTGAAGAATTTTCATATAACAGTTGAAACATATAAAACAGTTTTAAAGTATTGAAATGCTAATTTTGTTGTACAACAATTACAATTAATTTTTTGTATAACAGTTGACGATTTTTTATAGTATAACAATTGAAAAATTTTATAGAGCAATCTGAAGCAGTTGATATGCAAACGTTTTTGTATAACAGTTTACTATTTGTGTATAACACTTAAAACTTTCTGTAAATTATTTGTATAATAGTTTAATTTTATGTATAACAGTTGAAGAATTTTCATATAACAGTTGAAAAATATTATAAAACAGTTTTAAACTATTGAAATGCGAACTCTTTTTGTATAACAATTACAACTCATTTTTTGTATAACAGTTGAAGATTTTTTGTAGTATAACAGTTGAAAAATTTTATAAAACAATCTGAAGCAATTGATATGTCAACGTTTTTGTATAACAGTTTACTATGTATTTGTGTATAACACTTAAAAATTTCTGTAAATTATTTGTATAATAGTTTAATTTTATGTATAACAGTTGAAGAATTTTCATAAAACAATAGAAAAATAATATAAAACAGTTTGGAACTATTGAAATGCGAACTCTTTTTGTATAACAATTACAATTAATTTTTTGTATAACAGTTGAAGATTTTTTATAGTATAACAATTGAAAAATATTATAAAACAGCTTGAAACTATTGAAATGCGAACTTTTTTTGTATAACAATTGCAATTAATTTTTTGTATAACAGTTGAAGATTTTTTATAGTATAACAGTTGAAAATTTTTATAAAATAATCTGAAGCAATTGCTATGCAAACTTTTTTGTATAACAATTACAAATTTCTATAGAACAGTCTTGAATTATTGATCAACATTTTAAATTTGCATAGAACAGTTACATTTTTTTGTATGCCAGAATAAATTTTTTATATAACAGTTCAAGAATTTGTATGCAAGTTTTGGAACATTTTTGTATACAAACAGTTAAAGATTATTCATATATAGTTTGATATATTTTTGGTATAACATTTTAACATTTTTGTATAACAGTTACGTATATTTTATATGAAATTTCTTTTTATTTAACATAAGACCTATATTTTCAATCGTATTTATTATACATTATTTCTTACACTTTTCAACTGTTATATTTCCTTTTTTGTTGTGTGTTTATTGTTGGTTTATTTTATCTTTTCTGTATATAGTACTTATGTATGTATGTATTTAACCTATATTTTCATTTTAAGTACTTAAATGAACTTTCTATTCCTTATCATTGTAATGCCCGCTTCTTCCAACTCTCCCGTTTACAGTTGAAAGTCCATGTTTTTGAAAATATTTTTTTTTTGTATAACAGTTAATAAGTAAAACGCAATAAACTCTGGCACTGCTGCACTTCTCCTCCAAGTGATATCATAAGAGTATGATAAACGATAGAAGCGTTTTATATTGCGTTGTATTGTATATAAAGTTGTTGTAGAATAATTATTATTTGTTATAAATATTTGCAACTCGTTGCAAATTTAATTCAGTCAGATATTATTACACTCAACGAAATTTGTCAGTAAAGACGTAAGATATAGTAGCGGAACTACTGCTTAGAGAAACCGAAATAAAATCCACATCACTTATACTATGTTCAGACATGCACTTTTATTGAGTCAATATTCGGTTTATTGATTACAATATTTTAAGTGTTTAGACATAACAATATAAGCAGTTTAGCTGATTATTCAATATTCATTTGACAGCTGGTTGTTTCAATTTTTTTTTTTCTCTTTTCTTTTCTGATATTTGAGTTGTCAATAGAAAGTGTTCGGAAACTTGTAATATGCTTACTGTAGGTACTTATGCCAGTGCTGTATTTAAAGTTTTAATCAATATTATAACAATTTATGAATTTATTGTGCAATAATTAATTGACATTTTATTTGAAATATTTAGATCAATAATGCCGTTTATTGCGATTTGCTCAATATAAGTGCATGTCTGAACATAGTATTAATTGGTCTAGTTTGAAAGATTTCTTACGTTATTGGCAAGACTGCAAGCTGCAGAAAACCCTCTAGTTATGTTCTATAACCAATTTATTACATCAGAAATTGGCTTAAGTTGACTTTGTCTTTTGCGCATCTCCAATTTATTGATCTCTCTTCCCAGAAGGCCCAGCAAGTGTTAATTTTTTTATTTATTAATTGCAATACAATTACAAATGATATACGAGTTGACTTACTTCACCCATATGCACGGTATAGTGTAACAAACCAGAGCCTCTGGTAGGAGTCGAACCCCCAGACCCTTGCGCTAATAGTCTAGCGCACTACTCATTAGACTACCAGGGCACCCAAAGCGTTATTTATTTATTATTTTTTGTTCGATTTAGCTCCCACCCGGACCGTAACTAAAACTGTTTTGAAATCATTGATGCCATGGCCATCCATTCCACAGACGTGAATTGCAAGCCCTTTGTTTCTTGCGCTAGGTTAGGTTTGGTTAGAGGACGTGTACTTGTCAATTAAGACAAGTACAGTACCCGGAGGTCGAATTGACCCATTGTACAACGTCCTAGTTTCTCACACCACTTATGTTGTGTGTGCTAATTTTATACATTAGTGATGGGACCTACACAGTTTAAAGTCGACTCCGAACGACCGATTTTTATCTATTGAGAAACTTTTCATGGCAATTTTTATTTACTCTCAGAGTTTTTGCCAGAAATCTACTGAGAGGAAGTCGCCGAAAAAATACTTTTTGTATTTTGTCTTTGATGCCTGGCCTGGGGCTCGAACCCAGGCTTTTGCGTCTAATAAGCCAACACACTACCTACTAGACTACGGCGACTTCTTGCGCTAACTTATTAGGAACAGTTTTTTTCACACAAGTTACCAAAGCTCTCTTACATTAACTTCAGATTGTGCCTTCAGTGATGTCTGAAGAATGAGGTTCACTGTATTCTTGCAGGAATTCGGGCTGGGTAGTGTTATATTAAATGGTGAATGATCTATTTCTTCTCACATCAGGGGCTTCTTTGCAAAGGTTATGACCCGTGAGGACGGAGTGCACATAATAAATGTCCAGTCAAAAACGGATAACTCAACTGTTTTGTCCTTTTTGATTTAAGATTCGGTCAAATCAACCTAGTGGTCACATAGATACGGTCTTTTACTTAGAAAGCGTTACGTTACGTAGAAGGGGAATATTTCCCCGAAATTTCCAGCCTAATCAACGGCCCAGAGGATCCACATGTGAGGATAACATAGAGAGGATTCTCCAGCCTGGCACTCGTTCTGCCGTATGCATACGCAAAACAGTTCTCTGGAAAGTCTTATGACCAATAAGCAACATTCATACACAAGCTAGAATGTCCATAGGGCGCTCGAAAAAGGGCCTATTTTGAGAGAAGGTACTTTTTTTGGAATCAAATAGTATTTTCAAAAATTTCAATTATAATGTATGTATGTACATACAATTTACTTTTGGAAAATAGCAGTACTAGATAAGAAAGTACTATTTGGGAAAGGTACTAAACTGTTACAAATACTTTCTATTTTTGAGACAAAACTACCATTCTGAAAAGCATTAGTACTATATGTACACAATATTATTGATTGTTTACACCACTTTTTAAGTTCAGCCTATTTCCAGAAATATTTCACATTGAAAATAGGTACTATTTTGGAAAAAGTACTATTTTAAAAAAAGTGAAATTTTTTAAAAAAGTACTATTTTTAAAAACTCTAATGTTTTTAGTACTATTCTGAAAAATTAAAAATTTTAAAAAGTATTTTTTTAAGAAAGTACTTTTTGAAAAAACTATCATTTTAAATAAGTACTATTTCTGAAAAAAGTACATTTTTAAAAAAATACTTTTTGAAAAAAGTAGCATTTTAAATAAGTATTATTTGTGAAAATTACCATTCTAAAAAATTTCTATTTTAAGTAATACTACTATCTACAGAGTATTTACGACTATTTTTATCCAATAGTTTCGTTTTTTTTTTTTTTTTTTTTGTAATCCACTCTTTGAGTTCATTTGGTTGTCTATCATGTGTCGTTTGTAACATGGTTACCATGGTTTTGTTTTAAAAAATTTACCTTCAAATCTCTTATAAAAGATGACTGACTTTTAGAGAATCTTCACTTTGATTACAGAAAACAAAAAAAAATTTTTTTTTCTTGTAATGATGGCCTCTTGATGCTGGTGGCACTCTGATGCTGTTGTTGTGTTGGATGGATGGTGGATAGAAAAAAAAAAACGCTCAAGTGGTGTTTTTTTACTGCTTTAAGGCCGGTTAAAACTTTAAAAAAACTATTTTTTTTTTATTCTCTCTTTTTGTTGCATTACTAGAGCACTTCAAAACTAGAAAAACAATGAAGAAAATATGCAGCAATAACAACAACAACAACAAAGAAGAAAAAAAATCATATTAAAAGCTATTAATACGAACACAGTTCAACAGACTTTATAGAGCTTCAACTTCATCATCGTGTCCACACATATGTAAACATTACGTTGATGATGATGATGTTGATGCTGATGTTGAGGTGATACATGTGTTCAGGCCTTTGCCAGTGTCTTGTATGTGAAACAGATGCTGGCTGGTTGGCTGACTGACTGTTAAACTGCGTGCCTTTAAGCAACTCTATACCCCATGCCCCATACCAGTCAGTCAGTCAGCCACAGTATCAAGAGTTTCTTACCTTGCGTAGTCACATCACATTTTTGGTCCGCTTAGGCAGTCACACACACATATACAGTCACTCAGTCATTCACACACAGTCACTCAGTCATTCACACACAGTCACTCACTTACTTAACTCACTTGAAACGACCTTTGAAAATATGTGAAGTTAGCAACGTCAATCTCTCTTCGCTTCTCGTTTCTTCTATTTCTTGTTCAGTATCGTCAACATCATCATCATCATTATCGTGCCGTGTCTTGGTAAAAATGTAACTTTTTTTGTCTCTAAAAATGAAACCTTGTAGTCAGTCTGTCGTACCGTATGTCGGACCGTTGTTGGAGTTTTTGTTTTCTGGTTAAACCAGCAGCTGCTGTTTCTTGTCTCTCTCTTTCTCTCAATCTCTTGAAACTCACATTTGAAAAGTGTGTGTGTTACGATTACGTTTAGACGCTTTAATTTATAGAAAAATAAGTATTCCACTGAAACCAGTGCACGCTACTAAACCAGGTGGATACTGTAAATATGTATCACGGTTGGTGACGCGGTACGAAATCTCTTATACGAGATAGAAAACTTCTTATACTAGTTAGCTAATGACAGAAAAAACTTCCATAAGAGGTTTATTTGTTGTATAAAATCTCTTTGAAAAGGCTTAAAAACTTACACGGGTAACAAAAACTCTTATACGTGTTACAAAAACTCTTATAAGTGTTACAAAAACTTATATAAGCTATCAAAACTCTTATACGAAGCATAAAATCCTTATTGAAGATGTAAAAACTTATATTTGATGTATAAGAGCTTCAAGAGTCTCCTATACGAGGAATAAAAACTATTATACGGTTTATAGGAACTATTATACGGCATATTAAAACTCTTATACGGGTTATAACACACCCCTTACGAGATATGAAAACTCTTATTCCAAACGTAAAAGCTTTTATGGGAAGAAAATAACTCTTATTTGGAGTATGAGAGCGTTAAGATGTCTTATACGGGGTTATATGAATTTTTAGACGATGTATGATAGGTTAGGTTAGGTTAGGTTAGAGAACGTGTACTTGTCAATTAAGACAAGTACAGTACCCGGAGGTCGAATTGACCCACTGTACAACGTCCTAGTTTCTCACACCACTTATATTGTGTGCGTTAAGTTTATACATGAGTGGTGGGATCTACAGTTTAAAGTCGACTTCGAACGACAGATTTTTGAAAAACTTTTCATGGCAATTTTATTTACTCTCAGCGCTTTTGCCAGAAATCTGCTGAGAGGAAGTCGCCGAAGAAATACTTTTTGTATTTTGTCTTTGATGTCTGGCCTGGGGCTCGAACCCTGGCTTTGCTCTTAAGAATGGCAGTTTTTCTTAAAATAGAAAATATTTGTTACAGTTTAGTACCTTTCCCAAATAGTACTTTTGTATTTAGTATTGTTTTTAAAAAGTAAATTGTATGTACATACATTATAATTGAAATTTTTGAAAATAGTATCTGATTTCAAAAAAGTACTTTCTCTCAAAATAGGCCCTTTTTCAAACGCCATATGGACATTCTAGCTTGTGCATGAATGCTGCTTATTTCTCAGCGCAGAAGGCAGATTACAACCCTGGTCATGAGACTTTCCACAGAACTGTTTTGCGTACGCATACGGCAGAACGGGTACCAGGCTGGAGAATCCTCTCTACGTAATCCTCGCATATGGGTCCTCTTGGACTTTTGCATGGTAATTTTATTTACTCTCAGAGTTTTTGCCAGAAATCTGCTGAGAGGAAGTCGCCGAAGAAATACCTTTTGTATTTTTTCTTTGATGTCTGGTCTGGAGCTCGAGCCCTGGCTTTGCGTCTAATAAGCCAACACACTACCTACTAGACTACGGCGACTTCCGATGTATGATAACCCTATTATACGAGGTATAAGAGTATTAGAACTCCTGTACCGAGTATAATAACTCTTATGCGAGGTATAGGAACTCTTATACAAGGTATAAAAACTTTTATACGAGGTATAATAACTCCTATCCTAGGTATATAACTCTTATACTAGGTATATTAACTCTAATACTAGGTATAAAAACTCTTATACTAGGTATAAGAACTCTTATACGAGGTACAAGAAGTTCTGCACAAGTTATAAGAACTCTTATACGAGGTATAAGAACTCTTATACGAAGTTTTATAACTCTTATACGAGGTATAAGAAGTTTTGCACAAGATGTAAGAACTCTTATACGGAGTATAATAGCTCTTATACGAAGCTTGAAAACTCTTATACGAGGTATAAGAAGTTTTCTACAAGTTATAAGAAATTTTATACAAGTTATAAGAACTCTTGTACGAGTATAAGAACTCTTATAAGAGGTATAAAAACTCTTATACTAGGTATAATAACTCTTATACTAGGTATAAAGACTCTTATACGTGCTATAAGAAGTTCTGCACAAGTTATAAGAACTCTTATACGAGTATTAGAGCTGTTATACGAGCTATTAAAACTGTTATATGATATATTAAGTCTTATACGAGGTATAATTACTCTTACAAGCCACAAAAACTCTTATACGGGATATAAAAACTGTTGTGAAGTACAAAGTTTGACGCAAGGTATACCAGATTTCCTTACCTTATTCTCTAGGCATCTTGGCGAAAGTATAATCATGACTACGGGTTTTGTTAAGGACAATTATGTACGTATTGTCGGGATATCACTATTGTTACCATTGTTTCCAACAAAGTGCTAGAGCTGCCTTACCTAACCTAATCTTTAAAATTTTAGTTACCACGTTTGCTGATACATTTTTTGTGAGAATTTTTAAAGGTTTTCAGTCAGAACATACTTCTAGTAGGGTGTGTAAGGTACTACCTTTCCCGCTTTTCTTCTCACTCTCTATCTCTTTCATTCATTGTTTTTTTTTTGTCAGCCTTATGCGGCTTTTAATGTGGTTTTGGCTTTCAAATGCACACGCATCTCGAAAAGAAAAAAAAAACAGAAAAAAATTTATGCTTGAAAATGAGGCTTATGGGTGAAAATCAGCCGTATCAGCTAGCCAGCCAGCCCCAGCTATAGTCAGTCAGGCATGCCATACCAAACAACCAACCAACCAACCAACCAGGCATCCACCGATCATTGGCATTCTTTTTGCAACGCTTTTAATGTCTTGTTCAGCTTTTTTTTTCGTACTTAAATGGCGAAATGATTTTCTTGTACGTTTTTTTTTTTTTTTTTTTTTGTTTTCATCTTCAGAGTTTTGCTCAGGCTCAGCAGCTTTAAACCATCCGCTTTTGAGTAGTGCGTGTATAAGTGTAGTGTGTGTGTGAAACAGAAAACGATCTTGTGCCTCTAATCTTTACTGGTTAAGTCCACCCTTCGCCTTGCCCCTCTACTGACTGTGCTCCGTAAAGAGCCCTGTATAACAACCAGTCTTAAGGCTTGTCACATCAATTGGCAACACAGCCTCACGCTCGCTCACTCACTCGCTCACTCACTGGTACACTGGCTTTGAAAACCATGAGAAAATGTGTGTGATTTTCAGTCGTAAGTTAAGTTTTCTTTCTTTCTTTCTGTCTTTCTTTCGTTTTCTTGTGCGTTAACGATGAAACGAGAAAGTATTTCACATTTTCAGTTTTTAAAACAATTTTTGTAAATTGCTGTTATTGTTGTTGAACTGACTGAATGTGACTGACTGTTTGACAATCTTCTGTGCTGTGCTCCATGAAAAAAATACATTTTCGTTGCGAAAAATGTGTGTTAAAAAATTTCTTTTTCTTTGCAGTTGTTGTTGTTGTTGCTATTGTTGTTGTTGTTGTTGTTGTTATTGTTATTATCTCTCTCTATTGTTAATAACAATTGCATCCGTGATTGAGGTCTTTTTAAAAAATCATAATTTCTTTCCATTTTCCATGGAAATTTCATTCTACTGTACTGTACGCACTGGGAAGATGCCTGCCTTTTCGCCGGCAGGCATAAATTTAAATCAAAGAGTGAAAGCTTTGACACGTAAATTAAGAATTCTATTCTGCTAGAAGGTAGCATTAAAAATTTGGCAATATTGGGGTGGCCACTTGCGGTGAAAACTTTTGTTCTTTAGTCCTCACAAGGAACGAATGCTGGCGTCTTTAATTTCTTCCGCCACTTACTGTACGCAGCTACTTCGTAATCCATATATGTATTTGCGTCTCCCTTGTGAATCCATGAATGTTAGGTTAGGTTAGATAGAGGACATGTACTTGTCAATAAAGACAAGTACAGTACCCGGAGGTCGAATTGACCCATTGTACAACGTCCTTACAGAGGGAAGGATAATAGAGGGATAAAAAGCAGAGGATGTTGGCAAGGGGAGAATGGAAAGTGGAGGAATTACACAGATAAGACACAACAAAAAGGAGGGGGGAGGGCGCGACTACACTGATGCAGCCCTTGCGCCTCTCAACCAGCCTAAGCCACTAATGAATCTATGGAGAGCCTTGATGTCTGCTCTCGACACAGAATTCAAACTCTCAAAAAATTCCCTGTTAAGGGTCATCAACCTCAATATACCAAGGGCTGGGCAGTTACAAAGGAGGTGTTCGATAGTCTCCAACTCCTACTCATCGCAACATGCCCTGCAATAGTCCGGCTGGAATCTGTTGCGTGTAACCAGTCCAAAGCTCTTCAGGGCGTTTTAACTTCACAAACACGGGTTTTTTTATTTTTTTTTTTTTTTAAACCAGCACTCAGGGGATGGCCCCTACTCATGCAGTGCATTGTGCAGGTTTAGGAAAATAAGTTATAGGAAGGTGGAAAGAGGGAGTAGTGTTTGTGGACATTTGATTGCGTCGTTCCAAATCTCCTAATCACTGAAACAGCGCAGCTTTAAAACAGCCCCTAAGGCTATGGCATTTTGTGCTGATCCACGTGGCGTGACGTGACGTGACGTGACACGATCTTAATATTGTGTTCAGTTGGCCGATTGCAGGTTTAGGTAATCCTTGAGAAAACCTCCTCCGAAAGAAATATTTTGCTGTCATATTTAGTTTGGTTTGAGTTTGGTTTGAGATGGACTCTCGTCTAATAATCCAACACACTATATACTTGGCTATGTCCTGCAACCCATAAAAATGTTGCCTGTGGAAGATCCAAAATGTCCCTAAGAAATCTAAGATATACGTGGAAGAAAATCTATAATGAGGTGGCATTTGTAAAGGACTTGCATACAAACAAGCTGTAAATCATGACGACTTTCGGGAAAAACTACGTCACTCAACAAGCATTGCACATCCGTTTGGTTTGGTTAGCATTGGTTAGGCAACCTCTACAAATATTGAATGTCAGAACCATAGCTCAGCCTGTTAAGAATTTTGCGGTATTGGTGTATTGTCGGGCATCTATGTATTGTCAGACCAGGCAGATATACCCCACTGGCGAACTGTGTGAGAATATTTAACAGATGTTCCCTCTTCCCTACTATGTTATGGAAAGTTAGTAAAGATACAAACCAATTTGTTATGAAGCGCCTAACCTTTAAAGCATTTTGAAATAGTTGGTAGAGACAGAGACCTTGAATGTATTGCCAGATTATGCAGAAGTCCCTTAAAGACGAAGTGATTGCGAATATTTGGAAGATGGTTATCTAACCCCAATGCTATGAACTTTAGCAAAGGCACAAACCATTTGGTTATGAATAGCATAACCACTGCAACATTTTGGAACATACGGTAGAGGCCTTGAGTGTACTTGTTAGACTAGGCTGAAGTCGCTCAACGACGAAGCGAATGAGAATATACATATGTCGAAATACTATGAATATTAGTAAAGACACAAACCACTTCGTTATAAATAGCCCATCCTCTCCAATATTTAGGAATAGTCCCGGCAGAGGCCTTAAGTGTATTTGTTTGTCAGGCTAGGCTCAAGTCTCTCAACGATGAAGTAAATGAGAATATATGTCTGAATAAAACGAATATTAGTAAAGGCACAAACCACTTTGTTATGAATAACCTAACCTCTACAATATATAGGAATAGTCGGCCTTGAGTGTATTTGTCAGGCTAGGCAGAGAGATCCCTCAATGACGAGATGAATGAAAACTTATGACAAATGTTTATTTTTCCATAAACAACTAGGAATGTTAGTAAAGATACAAACCAATTCATTATGAATTCTGCATTTACAATTATAAACGGAAATTTTGAATTTTTTTTTTTTACAATTCAAATGAATTCATTCCGACTGTCACGTTTGTTCCAGTTGCTGTTGCTGCTGGTTGAGATTTTTAAATTGTGGTCTTAAAAACACTTGCAGCAGTTTTTTTTTTTGGCCAGAAAACTTAAAAAAGTTTAAAGAAAATTGTGTGGTTTTGTGTAAATTCTACCGGAATAGCCGGAGAAATATTTTCTCTTTTTTTGAAAGTAGAAACTTTCAAAAGAATTTTTCAAACCAAGTGTCTAAAGTTTCTGTTTTTAAGGAAAGCGTTGTTTAAAAAACTTTGGAAATACTCGTATCAAAAAAAAAATTTTTTTTTTTTTTTTTCATAAAAATAAGGCAGAATGAACCGAAAGAAATGATTTTTAAGAAGTTTTTTTTTTCGTTCTGATGACTGATAATGAAAAGCAGAATTATTTTTGATACTAAAAAAAAAAAAAATTTTTTTTTAAATTAAAAAAAATTCTTGTGTTCATTCCTCATGGTGCCATATTTTTATAAGAAAAAAAAAAGTAGAATAAAACTTTAAAGATTTTTTTTTTATTTCTTTCTTTCCATTTTTAAGCTTATCAAACTAAATGTCATAAATTTGTAACGCTTTTTCATATACGAGGTCCCCACATATGTACATACATATGTATGTATAAAAGCATACAATAATAATGATCTTCATGATCATCATAATGTCGAGATTGTTTTTATGATCATAACGATCATAGAACTTTGAACTTTTAATGCTAGAAAAAAGGCCAAAAAACGAAGAAGAAGAAGAAATAGAAATATTCTTAAGAACATTATAGCTGGGGCCAACGTATGGTACTTTGCTCAGTAAGTGGGAATTATGATGGTTTTATCAGAATCAATGAATAGAATAATTGTTTAATAATGATAACGAAAAATTATTTAAAAAAACAAAAAATTTAAAATTTCTTTCAAATCTAATTTGAATTTTATTTGTAGGAAATTTTTGTAGCCGAAAATTTTATTATAAAAGACCCCAAATATTTGTTTTTGGTACTTTTTGTCCAAGAATTGCATTAAAACAATGGAAACTTCTTCTTTAAATTGTAATAAAAAATTAATTTTTTTTTGGATTTGATACCTAAAATTTGGTACTTTTTAACAAGAAGTACTTTTTAATGTAGTACTTTCGGTAATTGGTACTTTTTTTTCAAAAAATTGCTCACAGTGCCTTCGTAGCAAAGATCCCAGATACTTGTTTTTGGTACTTTTTGTCCAAGAACTGCAGAAAAGTAATGGAAACTTCGTTTTTAAATTGTAATGAAAAATTCATTTTTTTTGGATTTGATACCTAAAGGTTGGTACTTTTAACAAGAAGTACTTTTTAAATATAGTACTTTTGGTAATTAGTAATTTTTTCCTTTAACTCCGTTCTTTTTTTTTTTTTTTTTTTTTTTTTTTTTTTTTTTTTTTTTTTCAAAAAATTACTCATAGTGCCTCCGTAGCAAACACCCCCCAGATACTTGTTTTTGGTACTTTTTGTCCAAGAACTGCAGAAAAGTAATGGAAACTTCGTCTTTAAATTGTAATGAAAAATTAATTTTTTTTTTTGGATTTGATACCTAAAGGTTGGTACTTTTAACAAGAAGTACTTTTTGAATATAATACTTTTGGTAATTGGAAATTTGTTTCCTTTAACTCCGCACTTTTTTTTTTCAAAAAATTACTCATAGTACCTCCTTAGCAAAGACCTCAGATACTTGTTTTTGGTACTTTTTGTCCAAGAACTGCATTAAAACAATGGAAACTTCTTCTTTAAATTGTAATGAAAAATTCATTTCATTTTTGGATTTGGTACTTTTAAGAAGAAGTACTTTTTTAATATAGTACTTTTGGTAATTGGTAATTTTTTTTATTTAACTCGATACTTTTTTTTTTAAAAATTACTCAGTGCCTCCGTAGCAAAGACCCCAGATACTTGTTTTTGGTACTTTTTGTCCAAGAACTGCTTTTAAAACAATGGAAACTTCTTCTTTAAATTGTAATGAAAAATTAATTTTTTTTTTTGATTTGGTACTTTTAACAAGAAGTACTTTTTTAATATAGTACTTTTGGTAATTGGTAATTTTTTCTTTAACTTCGTACTTTTTTTTTTTCAAAAAATTACTGAGTAATCCGTAGCAAAGATCCCAGATACTTGTTTTTGGTACTTTTTGTCCAAGAACTGCAGGAAAACTATGGAAACTTTTTCTTTAAATTGTAATGAAAAATTAATTTTTTTTTGGATTTCGCACCTAAAGGTTGGTGCTTTTTACAAAAAGTACTTTTTAATATAGTACTTTCGGTAATTGGTACTTTTTTTTTCAAAAAATTACTCATAGTGCCTCCGTAGCAATCTATTCTATTCAACGCAGATTGTCTATGTCTAAACGCACTTTAAACGCACTTGAAACCTGAATAATATACATGAACTATCGGTCTTAACAAATACGGAGCTTGGATTTTCGGCCTTGGCATGGACATAGCTGGTTGATCGGAAGTTACATGTTTTTTTGTTGTTTTTTTGGTTGTCATCGACATCACTTAGTCATTACAATACTATTCAAATAAAATAACATGACCTAAATAGCATGACCTTTGACCTTTATCATAGCTATTCAATACTATTCAAATAAAATAATAACAATGATTTTCCCATCAATTTAAATATATTCAGTGATTTATTAACAATTTTTTTCTTTTCTTTTCTTTGCAGGTAAGTTATCGTGTTCTTTATGGTATCTTATCCTTTTTTTTCTTCAATGGGTCTTAGGGGTGAGTAGCCACTAAATTTATGTTAAAAGCAAGAACTTTTTCAGCAGTCTTTTTGCATGTAAACTTTTATGACTTAGTTTTTTGTCTTGGAAAGATTGCTTTGCCTATTATTATAGCCACAACTGTATGTTTTTTTGTAACAAAATTTCCATATTTTGTATCACAACTAGATGTTCAATAATTTTCCCACCTCAAAGACTTTTCATGGCAATTTTGTTCACTTACAGAGTTTTCACTAAAAAGACAGCTTAGCTTCGTTCGAAATGCCTGGGCTAGGGTTTGAAGCACTAAAATCTCCTGTAAGAAGCCAACACACTATCTACTAGACCATGGCGACCTTCTATATCCTTTACTGAGGCTAAAAAAAATTATTCCAATGAGAAATTCTTTCAAATCATTTAGAAAAACGTGCCTGAAAACGTTTTGTCCTACGTTTCCATACGATGATCGTTCACCTTGGAAGAACAGACGTTATCAAGTTCTCTTATGCTTCTCGTACAATATGTTAATGGAACATGGATGATTAATGATCATTAAGAGGCTGCTCAATAGTCGTTAAATAAGCTGTTTGATCGAACGGTTCTTATGACGACTTTGTTTGAGACTCCAAGTAGAGGAGTGACAGGCGGACAAAGACAAAGAATGTCGAAGTAGATAGAAATCGTAGATCAAAAGAATCAAACAAAATCTATTAAGACTTGTTGTTTAATACCGTTATTCTCTCCTTAACTGAACTCAACACAATTAATTTAATTAAAATTCTATAAAAAAAAAAAAAAAAAGAAATAAAAATGAAATGAAATAAATGATGATGATTGGAATGTTTTTTTCATGGTATTTATGTTTCAATGCCATTTAACACAATATTTGTAATGCATAGGGTCTACCAATAGAGACTTTTAAGCTTTAACAGTTGTTTACGGCCATGTTGTTGACGCTAAACATCTGTCAAATTTGTTGTCATTTATTCAGACGGTTTTCTCAAATCACCATAGGCGTGTGTTTCATTGTTCTATCGGTACTATAATCGGAGGTGTTCTCAGGAGATAGGGGGCTTGGTTCCCTATAATCACATATTTTTACGTGGTACTCGTACTTCTCGCAGAGCACATCCTTTTGTGGTTGATTGTCCAGTGAACCGCACAATGCATTACAGGGAAAATTCATTTTTTGCCCGCACTGCTCGCTTGTGGAATGATCTTCCTGCGGAAGTTTTTCCCGTCAGTTACGATATTGGTAAGTTTAAATCAAATGTCCACAAACACTACTCCCTCTTTCCACCTTCCTATAACCTATTTGCCTAAACCTGCACAATGCACTGCATGAGTAGGGGCCATCCCCTGAGTGCTGGTTAAAAAAAAATAGGCGCGGTATAGCATTCAACAACACGTACCAAAAAGTAAAATTCTTTTATCAAAATTTTAGGATATGTGGTAGAATCACATTTGATGCGCCACTTGACGCGCAGCAATTTTGCAAAAGTCACCTTAGCCAGTCAGCATGCTCTTTAATTATTTCAAAAGGGAACAGTAGGTAACTTCTTTAACAATATTGCCGGCCACTAAAATGCGTGAAAGGGATTTCAGTCAGTAGATTACATAGCTACTGACTGAGAGCTCCCTACTTAATTGTGTCCTAAACACAATGGCGAGCAGAGAGATAATTTTGAGGAAAATGCTTCGCAGCGAAACTTATTTTACAGCATATAAGGTTTAACAAATCATAACGAATTGTATAATTATGACTTCTTTAACAATGTTGCCGGCCACTAAAATACTTACAAACGATTTCATAAGGTTTAGCAAATCATCATGAATTGTTTAACCCAAGCAATAACGCTTTCAAATTCTGGAAAATTGCTGTGCGGCACGTGCAAGTCTTAATTAATCGTTTAACCCAAGCATAATGCTTTCAAATTCTGCTACGTCGAATGTGTTTATAGCAAACATAAGGTTAGGCAAGTCTTCATTAATCGTTTATCCTGAGCGTAACGCTTCCAAAATGTTGGAAAATCGTTTAACCCAAGCAATAACGCTTTCAAATTCTGCTACGTCGAATGTGTTTATAGCAAGCATAAGGTTAGGCAAGTCTTCATTAATCGTTTATCCTGAGCGTAACGCTTCCAAAATGTTGGAAAATTGCTGCGCTACACCTGCTGCATCGAATGTGTTTATAGCAAGCATAAGGTTTGTAAAGTCTTCATTATTCGTTTAACCTGAGCGTAAAGCTTCCAAGTTCTGGAAAATTGCTGTGCGGCATGTGCTGCGTCGAATGTGTTTATAGCAAGCGTAAGGTTTGGTAAGTCTTCACTAATCGTTTAACCCAAGCAATAACGCTTTCAAATTCTGCTGCGTCGAATGTGTTTACAGCAAGCATAAGATTGGGCAAGTCTTCATTAATCGTTTAACCTGAGCGTAAAGCTTCCAATATTCTGGAAAATTGCTGCGCGACACCTGCTGCATCGAATGTGTTTATAGCAAGCATAAGGTTAGGCAAGTATTCACTAATCGTTTAACCCAAGCATAACGCTTTCAAGTTCTGGAAAATTGCTGCGCTGCACGTGCTGCATCGAATGTGTTTATAGGTTTAAAAAATGTAGGAAGAGGGGAGAAGAAAAATAAAAACTTTAAGCATTAATTGAGAAATCAATCAAGAAGCTGCACATCAACTTAAAAACACCAAATTCTTTAGCTTTAGAAGACTTTTAAGAAAAATTCTTTTACAAGGTTAAGGAAACTGACTTGAGCGATGCTTAAGTGATGGTGATGAGTGTATAAATCAATTGAATTTGTATGTTTTTTTTTTTTCTTGTATAATTTTCCTAGATGTATAACAATTAATTTAGAATTAAAAGAAAATAGTAAAAAAAAAACTTTACAATGAAAATAAAAGACCTTCAGAATGATTGATGGCCAGTTGGCCAGTTAAAGTGTACACCACACCACCTTCACAAAACTTACAAAAAAAAAAAGAACTGCTTTTGAAAGATGAAAAATTTTATCTTTAAAAAGCCATCAACTTTAATAATAAAAAATATTAAAAAAAAATTAAAAAAAACATGAGTTATTACAATAAAAATGAAAAGAAAAACTTGCATTGAAATCGAATACAAAATATTTTTCAGTTGTTGTTATTTGAGCCACATACAATGAAAATATGAAACCAAGTCAAGATCATCATAAAACTTGAGTTGAGTTGAGTTGAGCTGAGCTCTGAGTGTTGTGGACTTCTCACACACAACAATAGCATACAATACAGGCAGCAGCAGCATAAGCAGCAGCAGCTTTCAGTTGTAAAATAAAATATAATTATAAGGCTTAAATGTTTAAGCCATGTTTCTCGCATTTTGAGATTTTCTATTCAAGATTTTTTTAGTTTTGTTGTTAGAAAACATTTTAATCTTGGCTTTGTAATTATGGTTTAATTTTTTTTATGATTTTTTTTTTTGAAAATTTTTAAAACCACACATAATACATTTTGGTCTATGCGGCTACACGTTAAATGTTAAATTATTGTGGCATTATATTTAAATAATAAAAAACATACATACATTGTTTGGAATTCTCTTATTTTTTTCTATTTTTTTTCTTTTCAAAGTTAATTTAATATTTTATTTGAAGGTTAAAAAGAATTAAATTTACTAACGGCTTTTTAAGTAAGCGAAAAAAAAAACAACAAACTTTTTTCTTTATTTAAATTTGGTAATGGCAACAAAGAAAAGTTCTTAAATTTCATTCAATATGTTTATAAAAAAAAGTACCCAAAAAAGTACCCAAAAAAAGGTACTCAAAAAAGTACCCAAAAAATATTGCCAGCAAGTTATAAAATTTCATTAGAAATTATATAAGAATTAAAATTTTCACATTTTTATAAAAGTACCAAAAAGGGTACTCAAAAAAGTACCAAAAAATATTGCCAGCAAGTTATAAAATTTCGTTAGAAATTATATAAGAATAAAAAAATTTCACATTTTTAAAAAGGTACCAAAAAAAGGTACTCCAAAAAGTACCAAAAAATATTGCCAGCAAGTTATAAAATTTCATTAGAAATTATATAAGAATTAAAAATTTCACATTTTTAAAAAAGTACCAAAAAAAGGTTCTCAAAAAAGTACCAAAAAAATATTGCCAGCAAATTATAAAATTTCATTAGAAATTATATGAGAATGAAAAAATTTCATATTTTTAAAAAAGTACCAAAAAAGTTACTCAAAAAGTACCAAAAAAAATATTGCCAGCAAGTTATAAAATTTCATTAGAAATTATATGAGAATGAAAAATTTCATATTTTTAAAAAAGTACCAAAAAAAGGTTCTCAAAAAAGTACCAAAAAAATATTGCCAGCAAATTATAAAATTTCATTAGAAATTATATAAGAATTAAAAATTTTACATTTTTAAAAAGGTACTAAAAACATACCAAAAAAGTACCCAAAAATATTGCCAGCAAGCAATAAACAATAAAAATGGAATAAATATCGTATTTAAATTCCTTCAAGTATATTATCTCTCCCTGTTTTTCAAAGGGAACAGGACACTTTTGGGAGTGTTAAGGGAGTTTGTTTCGTTTTAAGCTTTGGTTGATTATTCCTCTATTTTTTTTTGTCTTAGTACTGTGCTCACTTTCTAATTTATTTACCATTTTTTTCTTTATTTAAATTTGCTAATGGCAACAAAGAAAAGTTCTTAAATTTCATTGAATATGTTTATAAAAAAAGTACCAAAAAAGTACCAGAAAAGGTACTCAAAAAAAGTCAAAAAAAAATATTGCCAGCAAGATATAAAATTTCATTAGAAAATATATAAGAATTAAAAATTTTACAATTTTAAAAAGTACCAAAAAAGGTACTCAAAAAATATTGCCAGCAAGTTATAAAATTTCATTAGAATTTATATAAGAATTAAAAATTTTACAATTTTAAAAAAGTACCAAAAAAGGTACTCAAAAAAGTACCAAAAAATATTGCCAGCAAGAATAAACAATAAAAAATGGAATAAATATCGTATTTAAATTCCTTCAAGTCCATTATCTCTCCCTGTTTTTTTTAACGAAAACAGGACATTTTTGGGAGTGTCAAGGGAATATGTTTCGTTTTAAGTTTTGATGGGCTCCTCTTCTAATTTATTGGGCATTTCCATAATGCCCTCACGAACTTCTAGCAATGTCCTGTCTAGCATTGGGTTTTCTTTCCTTACAATTTTGAAGAATGTGTTCCAATGAGTTATTCGCATCGTTATAGAGTCTATATGTTGGACTCCAAAAAAATCCTATTCTGAATAAGTGTTCTCTGAACCTACAGTGCCCTGTCAAAAGAGCGTTTATCACCATCAGGTTATTTCTGGCTTTGCGTCTAATAAGCCAACACACTACCTACTAGACTACGGCGACATCCAATTAACACACACAATATAAGTGGTGCGAGAAACTAGGACGTTGTACAATGGGTCAATTCGACCTCCGGGTATTGTACTTGTCTTAATTGACAAGAACACGTCCTCTAACCTAACCTAACCTTTACCTCTCTTTTATCTCCGCTTGCGTTGAACATATTTTTCACACATCTGGCTCCACTTCACGGAAGGGTTCTTCCCCATTGAATTTCCCTTTATGCCCTTCTTGCGTGCTCATTTGCCGTACGACCTGCGATCCAGCAAAGCGAGTTGTCTGTACATCTAACTAATTCAGCGTCCATAGAGGGTTCCTTACTACCTTCAATTTAATCTCACAAGAACCAATTGCTCGAATAGCGGCCTGAACATCAGATAGCATTGGTTTGGGTCCTGCCTTTGTATCTCCTATCTAAATTCGATTGAACACATCTTTACATGTTTTTCTGTTTGGAAAATGCCCCGATTTCTTGGGGTCTGATTTCTTGGTTCTGAAATCAAAAACTTTCGTTTGAAAATATCCGCGAGTTTCTCCATGGACTCCGTATATTTCTATTTGAAACCAAAACCTGTCTCTCCAGTCCCAAGATCCGTTCTTGATGCATCTGTACAGCATAAGTCGGGCCCATTTTAAGTGAGGAAACATACGTACATACATACATAATTGGTCATTACTACCATTCAGTCAGGACTACGACCTAGCTTCTTATAACACTTATGTTGTGGGTGTCAGTTTTATACATGGGTGGAGGGGCCTACAGTTTAAAGTCGCCTCCGAGGAACTTTACTTAGCAATTTTATTTACTCTCAAGAGTTTTTCCCAGAAATCTGCTGAGAGGAGGAAGTAGCCTAAAAAATATTTTTTCAAATTTTGTTGTGTTGGAGATATCTGACGTGGGGTTTTGAACGGTGGGCTCAACTCTAATAAGTCAACACACTATCTATTAGACAACGGATGCAGCTCTTTATTTATTACCCCCAGTCATTTTTGTTATAAAGTTACGTTGCGGAGTACATCCAGAAATCCACTTCTGGTTGTGATGTAGCTGTTTGACAGTCGATTCCTTACTTACTTACTTAATTGGCCATAACAACCCGTTTAACGGATTTCGGCCTGCCGCAACACATCCTTCCAGGCGCCTCTGCTTCTTGCGCGCCTACGCAAGTTGGTCACACCAATCGATAACAGGGCTTCCTCGATTTGGTCCTTCCAACGGTCCTTCCGTAGATTCTCGCATCAAATACCCGTCTCGCCGGAGCATCCTCCTCCATTCGAACGACATGTCCGAGCCAGCGCAGCCGCTGAATATTAATACGCTGTACAACGTCAATGTCGTTGAGGAGCTCATACAGCTCACTGTTGGATCGAATACGGAAATCATCGCCAACTCGCACTGGACCGAAGATCTTACGTAGGACTTTTCTCTCGAACACTCTCAAGGCCACTGCATCAGTTCTTAATAGGGTCCATGCCTCTGCAGTCGATTCCTTAGGTTACGAAATTCTGTTATGCATTTTATGATATACATTTTATGATATATGATGTACAGTGGACCTTAAACTTTTGGTCTCTGCACTACCATAACCAACGGACTTAAATCTAGCAGAACTTCCGGCCCCGTTGTAGGACAGGTTCTCTCATTGCCCTTGTTATGCGAACACACACGCTAGTTTTGGTGTCTCTCGTCGAACTCTAATTGAACTGCTTTCATCAAAACCTGTACTTTGAAGTGTGTTAGTTTTATTGTAAATTTCGTTGTTTTGTTTCTCTAGCTTCCAGAATCGCTGTACTATGTTCAGATATGCACTTTTATTGAGACAATATTCGGTTTATTGAGTACAATATTTTAAGTGTTCAGGCATTATAATATACGCAGTTCAGCTGCTTATTCAATATTCATTTGACAGTCTGGTAAACAAAACAGCTGGTTGTTTCAACAACTTTGTTTTTATTTTGTTTTGTTTTTTTTTTCTTTGTCATTTTTGACATTTGAGTTGTCAAATATGAACAAAAAGTGTTCGGTTAATTGTAATATGCTCACTAAAAACACACTTATGACAGTGCTGCATTTTAAGTTTTACTCAATATTATAATAATTTTCGTATTTATTGCGCAATAATTAATTGAGCTCAATAATGGCGTTTATTGCGATTTACGCAATAAAGGTGCATATCTGAACACCGTATTATGCGAACACCCCCACTAGTTTCGGTGTCTTGTCGAACTCCTATTGCTTTCATCAAAATTTAAACTTTTAAGGGAGTGTGTGGTGGTTCGCTGGGTTATTTCTCCATGTAGTTTTTTTTTTTTTTTTTTAAATTATTTAAAATACTTGGCGTTTAACTATTGAAATTTCTAAAATATTTTTAAACAACAACGACGGCGCCATAAAAAAATAAACATTTTTTTATGACCATTTCAGTTTAAATTTTTTTTTCTATTAAAAGTGTTTACGGATTATAATTCGTATTATAAAATTATTAAATCTTAAAGGTTTATAATTAATTAAAAAAAAAATATTTCTTCTTTAACTAAAAAAAGCAGTCACGACGATTCAGAGAAACACTTGAGATTATATAGTCTTTGAAAGAGAACGAAAAAAAAATTCTAAGTTTACTTAACTCCTCCACAATTGCGGTTAAGCTGGCTCATTGTGGCCGGAGCTACATATATGACTGATCACAGCAGCAGCAGCAGCAGCAGCTGTAGTACACTAGCAGATCTTGCTTTATATAGCGTTATAAAGTCGGGTTTAAAAAATAAAAAAGAAAAATAATAATTTTTTTATTAGTTTTTAAATAATTTTCTTTTTAAATATACCGACCGACCGTCCTAAACAATGACAACAAAAAAAAGAAAAAAATATGCAAATAGTGGGGGGCAAAAACAATGTTGTTATTATGACAGTTAAACATTTATTATTACAACAAATATTACAAATTCTAATCATTATTATTTATTTATTTCAATGAATTAATTTAATTAGTTTTTCTATTCATTCATTTATTATGCAAATCTCCATCCATTCATAATTGTAATGGAATGTCATTAAAGAAGAAAAATATTAGAAGCCATTAAGTTAGGTTAGGTTTGAGGACAAGTACAATATCCATAATGACCCACTCACTGTAAATACATCCTAGAAGAGAAGGAGGGAGAGAGAGAGAGAGGATAGTAAAGGAGATAGGAAAATTGGAAAAGAGAAGAGATAGGAAAGAGAAGGAGGAAAAAGATGGTCCAGAAACACAGAAGAGACTTTGACTACAACCTTGATGCCCTGGTTGAGCAGTGAACCAGCTCAATCTATTTATGAATCTAAGGAGAGGCCTAGACAGACAGTCCAAATGTTCAAAGATGCCCCTGAGGGTTGAGTACAATATCCATAATGACCCATTGTTAATACGAAGAGATAGATAGTGAGAGAGAGAGAGAGGATAGTGAAGGAGATAGGGAAATTGAAAAAGGAAAATCTAAAAGACGGCGAAAAAAAGATGATCAGGATCAAGTACAATATCCATAATGACCCATTGTAAATAGGAAGAGATAGATAGAGAGAGAGAGTGAGAGAGAGAGAGAGTATAGTGAATAAGATAGGGAAATTGAACCTGCAAATACACATGAGAGCGCGACTACATCCTCGATGACCGCCATAGCACTTCTTAATCATACAGACATACATACACACATAGTTGGCCATTACAACCCTTCAGTCAGGATTACTTCCTAGCTTCTCAACACCAGTCATGTTGTGTGCGTTAATTTTATACGTGAGTGGCGGGACCTGCAGTTTAAACTCCGAACGACAGATTTTTGAGAAGCTTTTCATGACAATTTTATTTTACACTTGAAGAGTTTTTGCCAGAAATCTGCTGAGGGGAAGTCGCCTAAGAAATATTAGTTCATATTTCGCTTAGTTGGATATATTTGGCGTGGGGTTTGAATCGAGGCCTCACGTCTAA
The DNA here is from genome assembly GCA_958299815.1 of Sarcophaga carnaria. Classification (NCBI taxonomy): domain Eukaryota; kingdom Metazoa; phylum Arthropoda; class Insecta; order Diptera; family Sarcophagidae; genus Sarcophaga; species Sarcophaga carnaria. Next base: position 13,240,041 of record OY283149.1, on the reverse strand, counting down.
TAAGCCAACACACTACCTACTAGACTACTAACAGAACCTGCCTATGTATCTACATCCACACACATAATTGGCCATTACAACCCTTTAGTCAGGATTACGGCCTAGCTTCTCGCACCACTTATGTTGTGTGTGTTAATTTTATACGTGAGCGGCGGCACCTACAGTTTAAAGTCGACTCCGAACGACAGTTTCTTTGAGAAACTGTTTCGTGGCAGGTTTATTTACTCTCAGAGTTTTTGCCAGAAATTTGCTCAGGGGAAGTCGTCGAAGAAATACTTTTTTTTTCATATTTCGTTTTGATGTCTCAACTGGGATATGAACCCGGGCTTTACGTCTAATAAGCCAACACACTACCTACTATACTAGGGCGACTTTACTTCCTAATCAGCTCAATCTGTTTATGAATCTATGGAGAGTCCTAAGAAGTCTAAAGATGCCCCTTCCCAGGGGTCTCAACTTACTCAGGGCTGGACAGTTGCAGAGGAAGTGTTCGATAGTTTACAACTCCTCCTCATCGCCATATACCGTGCAATAGTCCGATGCATAACTCAGATCTCCTCTTATTTTAATTTCCCAACAAAATTTTCGATTGCCTTAAAACCACTTGGTTTAAAAAGATCCTTTACCTCTCTTTTATTAACGGTTTCCTTAATCATACCTTTTCAAACATCCGACTCCACTTCACGGAAGGGTACTTTCCCCATAAACGGCATTGAAGTTCCCTGCATTCCGTGCTTGATCCAGGGATCCAGTAAAGGGGTTTTTTGTACATCTATGGAGAGTCCCAAGAAGTCGCAGGGGCCTCAACCTCAACTTACTTAGGGCTGGACAGTTGCAGAGGAAGTGTTCGATAGTTTACAACTCCTCCTCATCGCCATATACCGTGCAATAGTCCGGCTGTGATCCGTTCCAGATCCTTGTTAACGATCTAATCTCGCGGTGCCCTGTAAAGAAACCAATAACTAATCTTAGACTGGCCTTATCTAAGCCCAGCAACAACCGTGTTCTAGCACTGGCTGGCTGTAGCAGGTCATAGACTCCTGGATACATAACATCTCGATCCATCCGCTCAATGCTTCTGATCTTTTTTCCATCCAGTGATGAGGTTGTAGAAGTGGCAGATTGGAGAATCGGGAACAACTATCATGTCCTTCTCAGAAAATGTATCTGATGTAGCAAGAGCATCCGGTATGTCATTACCGAGTATACCGCTATGTTCCGGAACCCATCATAGACGAATTCGATCTGGTCCAAAGGTCCCTAAAGAAGTCGCCGTAGTCTAGTAGGTAGTGTGTTGGCTTATTAGACGTAAAGCCAGGGTTCAAACCCCAGGTTAGACATCAAAACGAAAATATGAAAAAATATTCCCTCGGCGACTTCCTCTCAGCAGATTTCTGGCAAAAACTCTCGAGAGTAAATAAAATTGCCATGAAAAAGTTTCTCAAAAATCTGTCGTTCGGAAACGACTTTAAATTGTAAGTCTCACCACTCACGTATAAAAATTAACACACACAACATAAGTGGTGTGAGAAGCTAGGACATTGTACAATAGGTCAATTCGACCTCCGGGTACTGTACTTGTCTTAATTGACAAGTACACGTTCTCTAACCTAACCTCACTTAACCTAAGGTCCCTAAAGGCTTGATTTACAGCAGATCGACGTAATGGCTGTCAAAGACGATCATATAAGATTCCGAATCTGAAATGGGCCTATTAGCCACAGCCTCAATGGCCTTCATGATAGCAAAAACCTCTGCCTGAAGCACGCTACAGTCATTCTTTAACCTAAAATGAAGTTCTAGATCGAGATTCTTACAGAAATTCTCACAACACCTGCACCTAAGCCTCCATCTAGCTTCGGCTCCTCTTTGAAGATGGCTGTTAGAAGCCATTAATATGAGAAATAAAAGAAAACACACAAAAAAAACATTTTAAATGTTATAATTTTATATGTTTGTTACCTTAATTTTATTGCTCACTGTAAACAATTTAGTTGAGAAAATTTTCTCACTTGCATTTACCAAATTATTCAATTCACACACACACACTACATCGGGCTGATTATTATCATCATCATCATCATCATCATCCACTTTTCTATGCCACCATAACAGGCCGTATTTACACATCACGACGACGACCACCATCATTTAAACAGAGTTGCTCGCCGGCTGGCTGGCTTGGCTGGCTTGGCTGGCTGCTTAACAAACTATTTATCAAATGCTAATGATCTGTAGGAATGTTTTAACCAAAGAATGAAATTCCAAACAAATTTGTTCCACAAGACCAACAACAGCAACCATCAGACAGGCAGACAGACACACTCTTTATTGCCAACAACCATCGTCACCGTCATCCACATCATAGTACTACGTTGCCAACGAAAGACAAAAGTGTTTGAGAAAATTAGCAACAATGTTGCCACAGCAAAAGAATTCTCCTGCGGATGACACTTCAGTGCTAAATTATCGACAATTTAAGAAAACCAGTCTTAATATAGCTAAGCCAGCAAGCAAGTAAGCAGGTGACTGAGGTTAGTGCAGGGAAGCGTAACAGAATAGGGAATTTAAAAATTCTTCACTTAGGGCAAAACAAATACGAGTATTTAGAGAAGAGTGGCAGGTGAAGTTAGTGCAGGGAAGCATAACAAAACAAGGAATTTTATACTCTTACACTTAGTGAGTGTAAGTGAGTGAGAGTGAGTGAGTGGCAAGAATCCGTAGAATCTATGTAGGAGAGTGGAAAGTGCTTGCTTTCTTTACAAAGAGATTTTTAGAATATCCAGCCGAAATACTTGGGGGTGTTATCTTGAAGATAGGGAAGATAGGGTTGCAAAAACCTATATATTCTGGTCCGTATATGAATCTATGCAGGAGAGTGGAAAATGCTCGCTTTCTTTACAAAGAGATTTTTAGAATATCCAGCCGAAATACTTGGGGGTGTTATCTTGAAGATAGGGAAAATAGGGAATTGCAAAAACCTACATATTCTGGTCCGTATATGAATCTATGCAGGAGAGTGGAAAATGCTCGCTTTCTTTACAAAGAGATTTTTAGAATATCCAGCCGAAATACTTGGGGGTGTTATCTTGAAGATAGGGAAAATAGGGAATTGCAAAAACCTACATATTCTGGTCCGTATATGAATCTATGCAGGAGAGTGGAAAATGCTCGCTTTCTTTACAAAGAGATTTTTAGAATATCCAGCCGAAATACTTGGGGGTGTTATCTTGAAGATAGGGAAAATAGGGAATTGCAAAAACCTACATATTCTGGTCCGTATATGAATCTATGCAGGAGAGTGGAAAATGCTCGCTTTCTTTACAAAGAGATTTTTAGAATATCCAGCTGAAATACTTGGGGGTGTTATCTTGAAGATAGGGAAGATAGGGTTGCAAAAAAATACATATTCTGGTCATAGATTCTAGCTCAAAAGCTTCCTAATGCTTGTTGGATGGCGGGATTTGGTATGAAGATCTCTTGTTTTACTCGGGCAGAACCAGGCTGTCATTAAGACCTTAAAGAGTTTAGTTTTAACGACCATCTTTGCTCATGAAACCCGAGGGTATCTAAGGGAAATTTCATATCAGGTTCCAGGGCAGGACATAAACTGCCATTGTTGGAAATTGCATTTGCTGATGAGCTAACCAAGGCAGTACGGAGCCGATAATTTCCGACATGTTACAGGGCGATTCTCACGGGTAAATGCATCCCGAAAAAGTCATTGTTAAGAGGGGGATTTTGGGTCGACGGCGGCATTCTTTTTGAACGATTTTTGCGAGCTTTATAGGGCGTTTTTGGCCTGATTTGGATGATCTGGATGCGAACTACATGTGATTTCAATAGGAGAGCGCTAAGTGCTTGTTAAGTGGCGGAATTTTGTCTGAAGATTTCCTGTTTTACTCGGACAGAGCCAGGCTGCCATTAAGTTCCTAAAGAATTTTGTTACAACGGCCATCTTTGTTCATGAAATCCTAGGATACCTAAGGGAAATTTCTTATCAGGTTACACGGCATACGGAGCTGATGATTTCCGACATGTTACAGGGCGATTCTCACGAGCCAATGCATGCCGAAAAAGTCATTGTTATGAGGGGATTTTGGATCGACGGCGGCATTGGTCCATTAATTCTTTGTAAGCAATGTTTGCGAGCTCTATACTGCGATGATTACCAACTTGTTTTGACCTGAATTGCATGATCTGGATGCGAACTATATGCGGTTTCAATAGGAGAGCGCTGCGTGCCATACAGTTCATGTCACATTTGATATTCTGCAAGAGCGATTTGAGGGTAGACATGTTAAAAGATTTGGCAATAACTTCTGCAGGAGCTGTGTAATAAGAAACCGAATATATTGGCTTATAAAGCCAGAGTATTTAGATATGATAAGATATAGGCTGCTGTTGTCCATAGATGGGGTCATTTGAACTTAAAAAAAAAAAAGAATATTGGTTTATAATTTAAAGAATGTGGAATCCATAAAAAGGTGGTTTGTGTCTTCAATAATATTTTGGCTTATGAAGTCAGAGTATTTAAATATGATAAGATAGAGATCGTTGTTGTCCAGAGATGAGGTCATCTGAATTGAAAAAAGCATTTTTAGATCATAATTTAAAGGTTGGGGAATCCATAACAAAGTGGTTTGTGTCTTGAATAAAGTTTCAAATGTTCTCACTGACTTACAGACTTTTGGTCTGGTAATCCATAGATTTCCGGAAATACACAAAATATTACGGACTTCAGCGAAATTCTGTACAATGTAGTAGTTGTCGCCGTAGTCTAGTAGGGAGTATGTTAGCTTATTAGACGTAAAGCCAGGGTTCGAGCCCCAGGCCAGACATCTAGATAAAATACAAAAAGTATTTCTACGGCGACTTCCTCACAGCAGATTTCAGGTAAAAAGCTCAGAGTAAATAAAATTGCCATGAAAAAGTTTCTCAAAAAAATCTGTCTTTCGGAGTCGACTTTAAACTGTAGGTCCCCCACCACACATGTATAAAATTAACACACACAACATAAGTGGTGTGAGAAACGAGGACGTTGTACAATGGGTCTATTCGACCTCCGGGTACTGTACTTGTCTTAATTGACAAGTACACGTCCTAACCTAACATAGTGGTTGTAGTCTAGTAGACTTAGTATTATAAAACGAGAGCCCGTGTGGTTTAAGCCTTAGCTCAGACATCTTAACAATTTTCTCTCATGTCCCAGAAGATAGAGAGAGAGAGAGAGAGAGGATAGTGAAGGAGATAGGGAAATTGGAAAAGAGAAGAGGTAGGAAAGGAGGTATGTAAGAGACGAAGAACAAAAAGATGATCCAGAAACCCAGAAGAAACTGTGACAACAACCTTGATGCCCTAGCACTTCTCAATCAGCACAATCTATTTATGAATCTATGGAGAGCCCTAATGTTGCCTCTCGACAGATAGTCCAAATCTTCAAAGAGGCCCCTGCTTAGGGTCCTCAACCTCAACCTACTTAGGACTGGACAGTTGCAGAGGAGGTGTTCGATAGCTTACAACTTCTCCACATCGCAAACTACCCTACAATAGTCCTAATCTCGCGTTGCCCTTTACATACATAATTGGTCATTACAGCCCTTCAGTCAGGATTACGGCCTAGCTCCTCACACGACTTATGTTGTGTGTGTTAATTTTATACATGAGTGGGGCGGGACCTACAGTTTAAAGTCGACTCCGAACGACATATTTCTGAGAGAATTTTCTTTTATTTACTCTCAGAGTTTTTGCCAGAAATCTGCTGAGAGGAAGTCGCCGAAGCAATACTTTTTGTATTTATTTTTGATGTCTGGCCTGGGGCTCGAACCCTGGCCTTTCGTCTAATAAGCCAAAACACTACCTACTAGGCCACGGCGACGTTGCTCTTCAATCTTGGCAATTTTCTCTCACCAGTTTTGTGGCAAAAAATCTGAGAGCAAATAAAATTGTAAAGAAAAGTTTCCGTAAAATCTCTGGCGTTCGTAGTCGATGATAGGTTCTGCCAATCAGGGATGAAATTAATGCATATACGATATGGGTGCTACAAGAAGCTAGGTTGTAATCCTTACTAAAGGGTTGTAATGACCCATTAAGTGAGTGAACTCTTTACATATGTATTTCTTTTTTTTTTTAATTTCATTACCTTCTAAAATTGATGATGAATTACAACTCTCAGCTGTCATACAACAAACGATTATGATTTCAAAATCATACCTTGTAACTGACCTTTACAATTTAACCTCTATGTCTCTTTTTCTCGCGGTGTCGCTCATGTATTTGTTAAAATCTTTCTTAACTAAACCTAGTAATTATTTGTAATAATTCTCGTAACAAAATAATTATACAGGAAATATGATTAAAAAAAAAAATACAGAAAAATGAAAAAGGTTTTTCCAGTCGTATCTCTAGACAAACATCTTTTTTTGTTTTGTTTTCAAAACCACCAAAAATGAAAATTATTTGTTGCCACGCTAACTTGGCAACTTGGCTGCAGCGGCGGCAGCGACTGACTTTGACTTGTTAATGCTGGCGCGGCAAATGGTTTATGGTATGGCTTCATAATACAGGCAAAAAAAATGTTTGGGGGACTATTGCGTGCTGAAAATATTTTTTTTTTTTTGATGTGATTATTTATTAACAATAATTTGTTTAAATATTGACAATAAAATTTGCTTTTTTTTTTGTCATGAACAATTGTAGGAAAATCTTTTGAAAAAAAAAAAAATTATACTCCCACGCTTTGTAGAATAACAATTTAAATGCGATTCTTTCTTTAGATTGTAAATAAAAAAAATAAACTTGTTTTAATTTCAATTTCAATTTGTTTAAAAAAAAAACGAAAAAAAATCTTGAACTTGACAGTTTATTGGAATAAACAAATAATTAATGACATTTAAATTGTATTGAGAAATTAATTTGCAAGGTTTAGTTTGAATGTTGGGCTGGTCATTCATTAAGAAAAAATAAAATAATTTTCAATTTTTTTTAGCTAAGTAAAGAGTGTTTTTTATAGAGGTATAGAACTTTAAGTTGGCATTACTTTTCAAGATGGCGACCGATTTAACAGCTGTCAAGTGATTTATTCTCAGTTTGGTTTGGCAATTCATCATGAATAGACTCACGCCTGAACAACGCTTGCAAATAGTGCAATTTTATTTCGAAAATAATGGTTCTTTGCGGAAAACGTATCGCGCACTACGTCCATTTTATCGTCGACAAAATCGTCCATCAGAGCAGTTGATTCGATTAAGCATGGAACGTTTTCGCACCACGTTTACTCTTATTGATAACTCGCATCCCCAGAGATGCTGTACGGTGCGTACAGAAGAAGCTATTGCTGCTGTAGAGCGTAGCATTGAGGAAGACCCGAATGAGTCCATCCGCCATCGAGCACAGGAATTGGATCTGTGTCCATCCACTTTATGGATCTTGGTTTGCATGCTTACAAAATCCAACTCGTGCAAGATTTGAAGCCAAACGATCATCAATTAAGGCGTAGATTCGTCGAATGGGCCCAAAACGAGATTACCGTTGTTCCCGATTTTCATAAGCGAATTTTGTTTAGCGATGAATCGCACTTCTAGTTGAATGGCTACGTCAACAAACAAAACTGCCGCATTTGGAGTGAAGGTAATCCTCAAGTGTATGTGGAAACACCGTTACATCCAGAAAAACTGACTGTTTGGTGCGCTTTATGGGCTGGTGGAATCATTGGTCCGTACTTTTTCAGAAACGATGGTGGCCAGAACGTTACAGTCAATGGTGATCGGTATAGATTACCATGATTACTAACTTTTTCATTCCTGAATTGAATAACCATGATGTCCAGGAGATGTGGTTTCAACAAGACGGCGCAACATGTCACACAGCTCGTGCCACAATAGATTTATTGAAAGACACGTTTGGTGACCGCCTAACTTCACGTTTTGGACCTGTGAATTGGCCTCCAAGATCTTGTGATTTAACACCGATAGACTACTTTCTGTGGGGCTATGTAAAGTCATTGGTCTATGCGGTAAAGCCACAAACGCTTGACCATTTGGAAGACAACATTCGCCGTATTGTTGCCGATATATGGCCACAAATGTTGGAAAAAGTCATCGAAAATTGGACGTCCAGATTGGACTACATCCGCGCCAGCCGTGGCGGTCATATGCCAGAAATCATATTTAAAATGTAAGGCCACAAGATTATCTTTCGGATAAATAATAATTCATGTCAATCTCGAATAATCCATCGTTGTTTTATTGCAACTTCCTAATACGAAAAAAAAAATATTTTGTCGTGGCTTCCTCTCAGCAGATTTCGGTCAAAAACTCTGAGAGTCAATAAAATTGCCATGAAAGGTTTCTGAAAAAATTTGTCGTTCGGACTCGATTTTAAACTGTAGGTCCCGCCACTCATGTATAAAATTAACATACACAACATAAGTGGTGTGAGAAACTAGGTCCTGATCCTGACTGGAGGGTTGTAATGACCAATTATGTATGTATGTATGTATCCTCACTTAAAACAGGCACCGATTTATGCTGTACAGATGTATCAAGACTGGGACTGGAGCAACAGTTTTTGGTTTCAGATTGATATATTCCGAGTCCATGGAGAAACTCGCGGATATTTTTCAAACGAAAATTTTCGATTTCAGAATCAAGTATTCCGAGTCCATGGAGAAAATCGTGAGTATTTTCCATGTGCTCAATCGAATTTGGATAGGAGATACAAAGGCAGGGGACGCAAACCAATGCTATCTGACATAAATACGAAAAAAATATTTTGTCGGCGACTTCCTCTCAGCAGGTTAGGTTAGGTTTGCCATGAAAAGTTTCTAAAAAAAAATCTGTCCTTTGGAGTCGATTTTAAACTGTAGGTCCCGCCATTCATGTATAAAATTAGCACACACACACACACACACACACATCAGAAGTGGTGTGAGAAACTAGGTCGTAAACCTGACTGAACTGTTGTAATGTTTCTGTTTCGCCTAAGCAGGTGATTGTGATCTGCTGTAGCAGGTCCTAGGATAAAGGGGCTGCTATCTCTCGTTGCCAAGGAACAACGCCCTCCGATTATGTGCTGTAGTGGTAGAGAACCTTGCTAATCGTTTATTTCTACCTCCCGCCATTCATGTATAAAATTAGCACAGTAACACACATCAGAAGCGGTGTGGGAAACTAGGTCGTAATCCTGACGGAAGGGTTATAATGTATCTGTTTTGCTAAATTTTTGGTTGTTCCAGCTTAGCAGGTGATTGTGATCTGCTGTAGCTAGGTCCTGGGATAAAGGGGGCTGCTATCTCTCGTTGCCAAAGAACAACGCCCTCCGAATATATGCTGCAGTGGTGGATAACCTAGCTAATCGTTGATTCCCACCTATTTTTCCATTTTTAGATGGCGGCACTGCCTGACCTTACTGTGATGTTATCCTTTTTTCAATATTCAGAGGCTGACGGGGGGTTTCTAACCCCATTGGTATTCGAACTTGTGCTTCTGGACTTGTAGACAAGCTGTTTGACCCCACTACACCAAGCCGCCAGAAAGGTTTGAGCTAATCAGCTGAAAAAAAGTCTCATGTCTATCGACATACACTGGTGGCCTTATAATTAGAAACGATGTTTCTGGAACAGAGTTATCTGGAGTGACGATTCTAAGTTTAATTTGTCCCAATCTAATGGAAAAACGTATGTAAGACGTCATCCAAACAAAGCCTTTTGATCCCAGGTACACAGTGAAAACTGTAAAACAAATTAAAAAACGTACATGTTTCTAATTATAAGGCCACCACTGTATGTCCATCTAATCCTGCCATCATGAAGTTTTGTTGCGAGCTCACACCATTAAAGGACACCAGCCATACTTCCTATACAGTCTTCTTAATATATTGGCCACCGAACTTTAATAACAGTTAATAACGGCCATCTTGTTGAGGCTTCTTGTCTGTTTAATTTGTTGTCACACCACTAAGAGATACCAACCATACTTCCTATGGTTGTTCCAACAGGGACTTTCGAATTTTGACAGCTAACAACGGCCATCTTGTTTATGGTTTATGTCTGTCTGTCAAATTAGTTGTCATTTAATCCAGAGGGATCATCACGGAGGGATATAACTTCAAGATAAAATTCGTTTCATCGCATTTGGGACGATACCAACAGTTCACATGAGACCCAATAGCATCCAATGCATCCCGAAAAGGCCACTTTTTTGTGGAGATTTTGGTTCATTGTCGGCATTGGTCCATTATTTCTTTGTGAACGAAGTTTGCAGGCTCTATAGGGCGATGATTGCCAACTTCTTTCGGCCTGAATTGGATGTCAACTACACGTGGTTTCAATACGAGAGCGCTATGTGCCGCACAGTTCATGTCACATTTGATATTCTGCAAGAACGTTTTGAGGGTATGGTCCTCTCAGTTGGGAGGCAATGTGCAGCCCGGAGATCGTGCAATTTGACCACGTTAGAGACTCTCTTGTGGGGTTATCTAAATTTGCAAATGTATGCGAATAAGCCACAAGCAATGACCCGTGGCATCAGTCAAATTCAGCCTGTTTTTTGTAAAATTTAACATTTTGGATTCGTTATACCCATAGAATCTTTGGTTCTGGGACATTTAAACAGTGTTTTATTGTTTAAAGCTATTCTTCAGCAGAAAAACTTCCCATATCCTGAAAAAAAATTTTTTTTTTTTAATTTTCTTGGTTTTTGTTTCAATTCAGCAACTATTTTTTAGGTTATGTTGAGAATTCCAAAAATTATTCTTAATTTTAAAAAATCCCATTCAGCTATAAATATTTGCACATTTTTTTTAAATAAAAATTTATTTTCTTACACATAAAAACAACAAATTTTTCTTAAGTTTTCCATTGAAATTGTAAGATCAGCTTAAATCGTTGGCACTGGCACTAAAAATGGAAAATATGCATGGAACTGTAAAAAAACAAAGAGGTTCCAGCGAAAGAATATTTTAACACCATCATCATCATCATCATCATCATCATCATCACATTTCATATTCAGAACTTCTTCTATTCATAAATTCATCATAACAAAGCCTGCCTGCCAGAGTAGAGGAGCACCATTAGCAGAGTGTGTACGTACTTATGTACGTATGGTACACAGTGTGTAATAAAAGAAAATATTTTTCATTCTTACAATTTTTTGCTTACATTTCATTCCATTTCTCGGTAACTATTTATGCAAGAAAAGAAAAGAAAAGGCAAAAAATTACCGTAATTCTGGCAACAATACATATGTGCGAAATGAAAATGTGTCATGTTAAGTACACTTAAAGCATACCTTGAAGCAATGTATGGATAAAGTTTATCAACTTATTTAGGGAAATAGTAGCTGAATAGGAATTATTTTTAGCTGAATAGCAGATTTAGATGTTATGGAAGCATTACGCAAAAAAATTTGTTTTGCTGAATTGCTTTTTACCACAATTTTTTTTTGTTTTTCTCAAAAATATTGGAAAAAAAATCGTTTAAAAATATATTTTTAATCAATTTTCAACATTTTAAATTCTAAATCCTTGGCTGAATTAATAATTTTCCCGCTGAATTACAGTTTTAAGCACAAAACTCCCATTGAATTGCATTTTGAAGCACATATTCAGTGTAAAGCTTAAGCTGAATTATTAAAATCACAGCTGAATAAAAGTTTTAGGTATAAAACCCCTGCTGAATTGCAGTTTAAATTTCATTTGTGTTTGAAATCATTAGCCGAATTGATAAAATTCTTAATAAATTAACATTAAAGACAATTTCATTCTGAATTATTTAAAATCTCGGCTGAATTACAATTTCAAGATATAATTTCCAGCTGAATAGCAATTAAAAGTATTTTAGGCTAGCTGAATTGCAATTTAAAGCAAATATAAATCGTAATTCTTTAGCTGAATTAATAAATTTCCAGCTGAATTGAAATTTAAATAATTTCTTATTGTAAATCCTTAGCTGAATTAATAAATTTTCAACTGATTTAAAGCTTAAGGTATTAAGCACCAGCTGAATTCCAGTTGTAAGCATAAATATGTTAAAAAAAATTTTACTTGAATTTAAAAATATATGCTGATTTGAAATTTAAAGTACTTCTCACCGCAAATCTTTTGCTGAATTGAAGATTAAAATATTAAACTTCAGCATATTCTTGGCTGAGTTCATAAAATACCAGCTGAATTACACTTTAAGATGAAATTAGGCTTTATAGCTTTAGCTGAATTGGTAAAATACCAGTTGAATTGCAGTTTTAGGCATTATATACTGATAATCTTTTGCTGAATTGCAATTTTGGCCATTATTTTTGGTAAATTCTTAGCTGAATTAATAAAATATCAGCTGAATTGTAATTTAAGTCATTATTGATTGTAAATTCTTAGCTGAATTGTAGTTTAAAATACATATCCATGAGAAATCTTTAGCTGAATTGATAGAATTTCAACTAGAATGTCTGCTGAATTGTATTTAGAATCATTAAATATTGAAAATCGTCAGATGGATCAAAAACAAAGCAGCTGAATTTCTGATGAAACCTTCTCATTGTAACTGAATTGCAATAAATTGATTTCTAACAGTATTGCTACCGTGTACATTGTATATTGAAAAACTTCCGCTGAAAAATTAGCTGAATTGTATCTTTTCTTAGCTGAATACAAATTAAAGCGGTTTTATTAATAATTTGAACAATTTTAAACAATTTTTTTGTCCAATGAAGTAGATTTTGAATCGAAATTGCTTGCTGAATTAGTAAAAAAATTAGCTGAATTGGGTTCTTTTTTAATGGATATGACTTAGAACCTTGCCAACCTTTAATTGGTAAATAAATGAAAATTTTGTTACATTTGGAAATAATTTATGAGTTGAAATTGTTTGCTGAATTAGCTAAAATGTAGCTGAATATGATTTAAAACCTTTCCCAGCTTTAATTGGTAAGTAATGGAAAAATCTATTGCCTTTCGAAATAATTTATGAGTTGAAATTGTTTGCTGAATTAGCTAAAATGTAGCTGAATTATATCTTCCTTTAGCTGAATGTGAATAATAGCTTTTTTAGCTTTAATTTGTAAATAGAAATTTTTTTAGTTTTTGGAAACAATTTATGGATCAAAATTGTGTGCTGAATTAGTAAAGCATTAGCTGAATAGGGGTTTTCTTAGCTGAATATGGTTTAAAACCTTCCCTAGCTTTAATTGGTAAATAATGGACAAATTTATTCCCTTCGCAAATAATTTATGAGTTAATTTTGCTTGCTGAATTAGTTAAAACATTAGCTGAATAGGATTTTTCTTAGCTGAATAGGACTTAAAACTTTCCCAGCCTTTAATTGGTAAATAATGGAAAAATTTAAGGCCTTTGCAAATAATTTATGAGTTAAAATTGGTTGCTGAATTAGCTAAATTATAGCTGAATTATGTCTTCTTTTAGCTGAATGTGAATAAAAGCTTTTTAACTTTAATTTGTAAATACTTTTTTTTAGTTTTTGTAGACGATTTATGGGTCAATTTTTTTTGCTGAATTAGTAAAACATTAGCTGAATAGTGTTTGTCTTAGCTGAATATGGTTTAAAACCTTCCCTAGCTTTAATTGGTAAATAATGGAAAAATTTATTGCCATTGGAAGTAATTTAATAGTTAAAATTGCTTGCTGAATTAGCTAAAATGTAGTTGAATTGCGTTTTCTTTTAGCTTAAGGTGAATTAAAAAATTTTGGGGCTTTAATTTGATTTATAGGACAAAATTTGTTTGCTGAATTAATAAAACATTAGCTGAATACGTTTTTTTCTTAGCTGAATATGGTAATTGGTAAATAAATGAAAAATTTATTGCATTTGGAAATAATTTATGCAATAAAATTGCTTGCGGAATTAGCAAAAATGCAGCTGAATAGAAATTATAAGCTTTTAAAAGTGATTTATAGGTAAAAATTGCTTGCTGAATTAATTAAATCTTTGCTGAATTGCTTTAGATGAAGCTGAATAGGAAGTTTAAAGTTTTCTGGTAATAAAAAAAATATTCTAAAGTTACCATTGAACATAAATATTCAGCAGTTAATTATTAGCAAAATTTTTATACAAATTTAAAGTTAAAGAAAATAATAAAATTTTTACGTAATCAATATTTTCTTTTCTTTTGATGTTCTTCTCTACAATAACAACATATTAAAGAAGGGGGTCAATATATCAGTTAAACCTTTCAAGAGTATTGAACTTTTTCAAAAAGTAAAGAAAACGCAAAAAAAAGAAGAAAGGTAAACAAAACATAAATAAAAAATATTATTTGCATAACATACATGAAAACTGGTATCTTCTGTTGGGATGGATGATATTCTATACAATTGTCTGTATGATGGAAAACAAAAGAGAAAGAGAGAGAAAAAAAATTGCTTTAAAGATAAATAATAATGATTTAACATCGTTATCATCACCACTAACAGCAACAACAACAGCAGCAGCAGCAGCAGCGACATTGGCAGCAATAACATGTCAACACCATTTCTATACATAAGAAAGAAAAAAAACAAGAAAAATCACAAACAAAACAAAATATGACACATTCAACTACCACACACTGTGAATTATATAGAAGAAGAAGAAGAATAATAATGAAATAGAATTCCACCATATTGAGAAACATAAACACCACGGTCTTCTTCTTCTCTTCCTCCATCCATTTATTGTCTTTGTAGTCTCATCATATTTTCCAGCAACCTTAGCCCAGCAATCATCATTGCATTGTGTTAGAAGATTGCCAGAGATGGCAATGTAACATTGTTGTGTGTTCGTTTCTGTTGTTGTTTTTTATATGAATTCTGTGTCAATTAACGGTCTTTTGTTTATATTTATTTTTAATATTCCTTTTAAATAATTCATTAGAAAATAATAACGAACAACAACAACAAATTCTAAATAAAAAAATTCCAATGCCCTTTAGCTAGCTATCAGTCCGTGTTGTAAATAAAGTTTTAAAATCTTAAAAAAAAATTAATTAAAAATTCATTTCTTAATTCCTTGCCTAATTATTGTATTCAACAAAACTTGTTTATCAAAACTGTTATTCAGCAGCATTTTATCTTTATTCAGTAGGCTTTTAAATCACAGAATTTAAATTAACGCCTTAGGAATTCAATTCAGCAAACAACTTGGATTTATAAATCATTTCTAACACTAGAAATTAACCAATCTTTGCACCTCGCAACACTCGTGAAGAGTTGCCTAAGTTCTGCAATCATACGATCTATTGTACTCACCTCAGACTATCTAGGGCATCCCTGTAATGTCTCCTCCAATAACAAACGCTCTAAAAAACTTAAATAAACTGCTCGGTGTCAACAATGAACAATTCTCCGCCTAGGAGCTGATATGTAGCCAGGTATTCCCTTCTGAGATGCATTAAAGCCACACAAGTTTCAAAAGTGCATTCCGATAATTCATTCTCACCACTAGCGGCACCATCCCCGTTCTGAATAAGTGTACGCGGGAACTACAAAGCCACACACGTTCCAAGAATGCATTCCGATAACTCATTTTCACCACTAGCGGCACCATCCCTGTTCTGAATAACTGTACTCGGAGTCTACAAAGCCACACAAGTTCCAAGAATGCACTCCGATAATTCATTCTCACCACTAGCGGCTCCATCCCCGTTCTGAATAAGTTTCCGCGGGGACTACAAAGCCACCCAAGTTCCAAGAATGCATTCCAAAAACTAGCGGCGCCATCCCCGTTCTGAATAAGTGTACCCGGGGCCTACAAATCCACACAAGTTTCAAGAATGCATTCCAATAATTCATTCTCACCACTAGCGCCACCATCTACGTTCTGAATAAGTGTATCAGGAGTCCACAAAGCCCTGTCACCGATTATGTTGTGTATAGTCTGGATTGTTTCATGCACGACACAGATATCCTTATATAGTGTAATTGCACTCACATGTAGAATTCGAAACACCAAGCTTTCTTAATAAGTGTATCCCCTATGTTTACGTTTTCCATTTTCAATTTATTCCTGGCTAGTATGATGCATGACTTAGATCTCCTATTATTGTTGTTTCCCAACAAAAGTTTCGATTGCCTCAAACCCACTTGATTTGAGAAGAACATTTGCCTCTCTTTATATTCCCTTTTTTTGAGCAAAACTTTAAAACAACTGCTCCCACTTAACAGGAGGCTTCTGATCCCATCAGCGGCATGAAAGCTACCCTCCTCGCAAGCTCATTTGTTTGTTCGATACCGAGAATGTTCACATGAACTGGTACAAAACAGTGGGTAACCTTAATTTGCGTACTTCACCCACACAGTCCCATACTATGATCGTTTTAAGAGCTGAGTGTTCGAATGTCGGCCTGACTGTCAGATAGTATTGCCCTGCCATGTCTTTGTTTATCTCTTATCCCAGTTGAATTGAGCTCACCTTCTGATGGCATTGTCTTACGCTTGGAAAATGCACTCCAATTATACCATCAGTTCGGAATATTTCCTTGTGGGATCAAAAGAATTCCAAGAATATCTCTATTCACTGTAAGACATATAAGGCCCATTATTTCCCTTACAATTTTCTTTCGGATACATCCTCTCGCATAGTTCGTCTCTCAGCACCGTATATATGGATACCTGCAGTAACAAGGAGCTTCGTTTTGTGCGAGTAAGACGCCTAGAAAAGACCAAATTTTTGCGTCACTATATTTGCATTGTCATTGTTATTTTTGTAGTAATTTTGGAATTGCCCATCTCCTAACGTCAACGATATGATAAGGACATGTATTATGGAACAGCAACCAAATTTCAATTGCATTGTCAAATAGCAACTAAAAATTTTGTAGCTGCTAGAAAAAAGGAATTTTGGCTATCAGTTGCCCTCTGTAAAACCATTTTTGATAACTGGTAATGCAACTAAAGTTCAGTTGCTCTCCACAGTTGAGCAATTAGCTTTTTACCGAGAACTTAATGAGGCGTCTGGCTTCAGCAACCTCTGTTATATTGTCTGTCAAAAGCAATACACATTGTTCGCCCTTCAACGATGATTCTCAACCATTTGTAGGGATTTAATATACATTGGAGCTGATTGATGTATTAATGTTGGCCTCGCGTATGATCATCTCCAGACTTACTTTTAACATGTCACATAACTGCCCAATCTCTGTAACTGAAGCATCTGGTAGTCATACAGGAAACCTTCTCAACCGTAATGAAAAGTTGAATTGTGTTACAAGTTTTTTATAATTTCGTGGTTGCCGTAGCCTGGTAGGTAGTATTTGAGCATACTAGACGAGAGCTCTTGAGTTCAAAACGCAGCTCTGACATAAGAAAAACCTTCTTTTGGTGACTTCCACACAGTAGTCTGGCAAAAACTCTGAGTAAATTGCCATAATTTCTGAATTTTCTCAAGTCTATCGTTCGAAGTCAACATTAAACTGTAGGTCCCAATACTCATGGATGGTAATCCTGACTAAATGGCTGTAGTGATCCAAATAAGTAAGAACGCTATCTCATCTCCTATTATGCTGTAGTTTATTTGATTATAGAGGATGAATATATGCTGCACGTTGACTGAAATCTCGGACAGTTTTAAAACACACGAAATGAGTGATGGTGAGAAGCTAGATTGTAATCCTGACTAAAGAGTTATAATGATCAATTAAGTAAGAACGTTATATAGTATAATCTCCTGTTATGCTGTCGTATATACATACATACATACATAATTGGTCATTACAATCCTTCAGTCAGGATTACGGTCTAGTTTCTCACACCACCTATTTGTGTGTGTTAATTTTATACATCAGTGGCGGGACCTACAGTTTAAAGTCGACTCCGAACAACAGATTTTTGAGAAACTTTTCATGGCAATTTTATTTACTCTCAGAGGTTATGCCAGAAGACTGCTGAGGGGAAGTCCCCTAAGAAATATTTTTTCATATTTTCGTTTTGATGTCTGACCGGGTGTTTGAACCGTGGCCTTACGTCTAATAAGCTAACACACTACCTACTAGATTACGGAGTAAATATGTTATCTCTTATTATGCTTTCGTATGATTGTTTAAAGTCGATGAGTAGATGGTGCACCTTTTGAGTGAATACTCGTGCAATTTCTATGGCAATTGCCTGAATTAGAACAACTGATCGTTAGTTTATCTCGTTGGTTCGAAACCGTACTGTTAAGGATCAATGTGAAGGCTCATGTGCCGTTTCAGATACTGATACGAGTTAAATTAAAACTTTTTAGAGTTTATGTTTTGGAACGTATATGTACACTTGTCATCAAAGCGTTGTTTTTCAAATCATTACCTCCATATGCAACTTTTGTTCACTAATTTTGTGTTCGCCCTCGTATTTACGATAAAATTTTTGATTTTTTTTATGAGAAAAAGCCACCTGAATTCCTTACAATGAATGATTTGTTTAACAAAATAATTAAAAATAATGAATAATTATGAAGCCAAAGGCATTAGCCAGCTCATCGATTAAAAATTAAGAAAAAAAAATTTTTTTTTTTTCAGTTTCAAAACCAGAAATCTCATGATAGTAACACGCGTCTACCTTCATTCATTAATTTCAAATTTTTTTTACAATTTTTTTGTGTAATTAAATGTATAAAATATTGTATTATTTGTTTACATTTTTCATTGTTTTAATATTATTTTTTTGTTGTAATTTGTGTGACAAATTAAGCCTTGTAATTAAAATAAAACAATAAATTAATTACAGTTTTTTTTTAAATTTTTTTCCGTATGCTTATGGAGGGCAGGCTCCCTCCATCACATTAGTTTTCTTGAAATTTATTTGGATTTTTTTTTTAATCTTCTCATATTTAAATTAATTTATTTGAAGTATGCATGCATGACACAATAGTTTAATAATTAATTTGTATTGTTTTTTTTTTTATAATACTTTTACACATTTTTTCTAATTTGTTTCAATTTTGTTTTCTCTCTCTTTGCAGGTATGTACACCTAATTTGATGGGATTTTCTGTGAGTGAGTAATTAAGCACTTCATTGATAATTAAAAAACAAAATAAAAAAAAAACATTTTTTTAAAACTTATTTCAATGTACAGTGGTGAACAGAAGTGAATCCATGCCATTATAGCAATTATGTATTTCAATTTCCATAAAACATTCAATATTTTTGGTCATCGTTAGCACAAAATTATAATAATTCTCACATAAACTCAGTTTTGCACCCATAATTTATCTCTATATTTTCCGATTTATTGTATGAATTTTTTTGTCATTGTGTACATACTTTTTTTACTCTACAAGCGATTTACAGCGAATACAAGCGTGTTACAAGCGTGTTTGCTATTTCTGTGAGGCTGTAGAGAAGTCGCCGTGGTCTAGTAGGTAGTGTGTTGGCTTATTAGACGTAAAGCCTGGGTTCAAACCCCGGGCCATACATCACAACAAAATACAAAAAGTATTTCTTCGGCGACTTCCTCTCAGCAGATTTCTGACAAAAACTCCGAGAAGTAAATAAAAATTGCCAGGAAAAGTTTCTCAAAGAATCTGTCGTTCGGAGTCGACTTTAAACTGTAGGTCCCGCCACTCATGTATAAAAATTAACATATGTGGTGTGAGAACTAGGTCGTAATTCTGACTGAAGGGTTGTTATGTTATGTATGTGAAGCTGTGTAGAATAGGTCCTCCATTGGATACATGGCCAGCACTATGCCGAAATGTTAGGCATACGGGCATTGGTAGTCTGAATCGCTTTATCGGAAAAGCCGAACAGTTCCGGGAATTGTTTAAAATAGAGAACTCTGGATTCACATCCAGATCCAGATTATCCTCGTGTGGCTTAAGTGTGTCTTTCTAATTTATTTTTGAGTACACTGACTTTGAGTACCTCTACCTACCTGCCTTGTCTAGGTTGGTGTAAATTTAATCATTTTGTGGTTCCCAATTAGTCTAATCTATTAAATCCTTGCGCCTCCAAATCAATTAAATAGGCTTGGAAGTGCAGCATTAGGAAAATTCTTCTAGTCCAAGACAGCCAGACTCACATATGTATATGCTGAGCAATACAGAATAAGATTTAATTTCAGAGATTTAAGAATAAGGTTTCTAGTATCTCGCAAGCGTTCCCGTGCTTAACAGTAGCAACAGATTAAGAGACACACGGTGTGTTTCTCCTTCTGAAGAAGTTACGCGAGGAGGCTCCTAGGCGACGGGCATAATGTATCGTGAATACGGAGACTACGTAATAAGTGTGCAATAGGGAAGCAAAACTTAATTGCTTCGTCCCCTCTGAGTTAAGATTCACCCAGTACATCCTAACGCGGTCGGATAGGCTCTATTCAAGAAGTATTAGCCAATAATTCTCAGTCTTATCGTGAAAAAGAGGGGGGTGTTTTCCTATGTGGTACCCTGCGGAACCTGATTAGCTATAAGGCACGGTTAATAAGGATGGCAAAGAACGCAAAATATTGCGGTCGTACGATTTATACAACCTTACCGGTTCAACCTTTGACCTGTATTGCCAGAATGCGACGAAAAGTTTGAATCCCATCTATCACCAGTGATTTGGTTATAGGTTAAGAGAGCAACATAAGATTTTAAAACACTTTCACCTTCATAAGAGTTTAGAATCGGGAAATAATACCCATGTACTTCACCGCAGGAGAAGCTAAGTTCAATTTACAGCCAAATTCAAGTACTAATAGTCTCCTTTAACCTAACGTGGCTTTGTTGTAGAGTGCAATGAAATACTCTATTAAATTTATTATTTTTAGTAGTTTTTGCACATGGTGCAAAACTGAGTACATATAATTTTTATTTTTAGTTTTATACTTAATTTCGTAGATTTTTGAAGAATTTTATGTTAAATTATATTAACAATAGTCCAATAAATAAAACAAAAATAAAACTGATTTACATGTACTCACTTTTGCTTCACATTGTATAATTATAAGTGACTCATTTCTTAAAAAATTTATGTTACGGATTGCATCTGGTATGGCAGCAAATTTCCAAAGAAATAAACAGTACTGAGCAAAGACTACAAAATTTGTTATTTTTTGGTACCTTTTGAAAAAGGTGTAAAACTGAGTACATATCAGATTCATTAATTTAAAGTTTATTTTACAATCAATTTCTTACAAATTTTGTTGAGTTTTAAGTTGCATTAGAAACTGAATAATAAATGAAACAAAAAAATAAATACATGTACTCACTTTTGCTTCACATTGTATAACTATAAGTGACTCATTTCTTACAAATTTTATGTTATGGATTGCATCTGGTACGGGAGCAAATATCCAAATATACCAAAGAAATAATACAGAATTGAGCAAAGACTCTACAAAATTTATTATTTTTTGGTACCTTTTAAAAATGGTGCAAAACTGAGTACATATCAGATTCATTAATTTAAATTTAATTTTACATTTAATTTCTTAAAAACATTAGAAACCGAATAATGAATATAACAAAAACAGGAAAAGAAATACATGTACTCACTTTTGCTTCACACTGTATAGTGTTTAAGTGACTCATTTCTTATAAATTTTTGTTTGCTTTTATATTCTTGAAATAAATTTCCAGAGTCTACAAAATTTATTATTTTTGGGGACCTTTAGAAAATGGTGCAAAACTGAGTACATACAAGTTTCATTAATTTACACTGAATTTTACATTTAATTTTTTAAAAACATTAGAAACTGAATAATAAATATAACAGAAACAAAAAAATGCATATACTCACTTTTGCTTCACACTGTATAGTGATTAAGTGACTCATTTCTTATAAATTTGTTTGTTTTTGTTTTGATTTTCTTGATGATTAATTTTCTTGTAACGATAAAAACAAAAATTTTTTCTTAAAACATGTGAGATGCCATTCATTTAACAATGTTTTGTTCAAAATCTCTCTTTAAATGCCGCCTTCTTTAAATTTTACTATTTTTGTTGTTGTTGTTATTTTATAAAAACTTGTCTACTTTAATTTCGTTTATTTTTAAAATGGTTAATACTAGTTTTAATATTTCATTAAAAAAAAAACAAAAAAAATCTTTTTTTTGAAATTTTTCCATTTTAAACACCAATTTTGATTGAGTTTTTGTATCAAATTTGAAACAAAATTTAATGAAAATAGCAATAACAACAACCAAATACTTGTATAATACGCTATAAAATTAACGCTTAAATGTTCAGGTGGTTACAACAACAATAAAACAATAAAAAAAACAACAAATATTTTATGGCGCCAGTGCAAAGTTTGGTTTCGTGTAGCGTGTTTAGGAAAAAAAATCTTGTATTTACAGGTGCGTTTATACAAAAAAAGAATTGAATAAGGGGGGTATAGTTGTAAGGCTTTAAGATCTCAATTTTACATTCTTTTCCAAGGGTTATCTTCCGGCTTTTTAAGAGGTTATCCTCCAGTCTTTAAAGAATACTGCTTACTGCTTATTCTTCTATTGATCGTGGCATTTCATTGCTTCTAACGGCAAAAAAAAATTCACGTCAAATCTCGCTTAATTGGTCAGTACAAACACCCAGAGCCGCTGGTAAAAATCAAACCAAAGCCTTGACTCTTGAAGTTTAGCACACTACCAACTAGACCATCGGGGCACACTTGACAAGCGTAAGAATGTGGTTCAGTGTTAACCTAACACTTCTGAAATGCTTTATAATGCCACTCAGGTTCCGGCAATTTGTTCATCTTAACACAGAATCTGCATATGGGGCTCAAATCGATTCTTATTTACTTATTACACCCGTTTAGTCAGGATTACAACCTAGATTCTCAAGGCAACCACGTTGTGTCCTTACACCCCTTTAGCTAGGATTACAACCTAGATTCTCAAGGCAACCATGTTGTGTGTGTTAAATTTAAATCTTAAGTGGCGGAATCTACAGTTTAAAGGAAACTTTTCATAACAATTTTATTTACTCTCTTAAGATTTTGCCAGCAAGCAGACTGTAGAGAGGAAGTCGCCGCGTAAATATTATTTTTTCATATTTCGTTGTGTTTGAAGTGTCTCAGCTGGGATTTGGGCTCTCGTCTAATCAGCCCAATACAATGCCTGCAAGAATATCCAAATATTTCGCTTTTATTGCACAATTTAAGCGCGGTTTTGTTTATAGGAAGGCAATCTGAGATTAATATTCCTCTTCCTAACCGGCAGCACTGGTGTTCTTTTTTTCCGCCAAGGAAGGGTAGATGTACCTAACCGCACCATAGAGGAAGTCGTCACATCCTCCGTGTGTGGGGCCCTCATCCACTAAATCCCCTCCTCGTCTCCTGTGTCCTTGTTTGTGCCCACTCCGGAACTTCGGATTGGAGTCCTTTTGCCTCTTTGGCCTCTTCACGTTCATATCCGCGTCCGGATTGCGAATCGAAAGTTGAGGAGTCATCTGCCGCCTCCACTATTCCTTTCGTCTAAATCATCGTCTCGGTTACACTTGGCACGTGTGACAGTATCATCTATGCTGACATACTTGCTCGTTCTGCAGCCTCAAGATCTCTCTTCTTCCGTCTCAGAATGCGCTCTACGTAATTCACTACCGAGATCCAATTTTCACTACTCGCAGTCATAACCCCGACAATATTAGCGGCCGTGATCGTTCCAACTATTGACGTCAGTACAGAGCGATAGCTCTGCCAGCGTGCACACTCGAAAACAGTGTGCTCTGCCTCATCAATTACCTCCCCTTCCTCGTAAAGACAGTATGGGGATGCGGCCTTGCGCATTCTGTGCAGATATTTCCTAAAATATCCGTGACTACGTGATAGAATCTGTGTCACGCAGTAATTTACCTTTCCAAATTTCCGGAATAAGTCTCGCAGTCCATCTTCCTCTATCTTCCTCGTTCCATCGTTGTTCTCATTTTCAAATGGTGTTCTCCCTGAAGTAACCGGTTATGTGATTTCCAGCCGATTTCGTCTTATAAATATCCATCCGCTTCGCTGCCAGCAGATCCACAGGGTTTATACCTGCTATCACCAGTACGACTGGAGCGGACACTGTACGATATGCCGACGCTATACGCAATGCACCCGTTCTCTGTACCGATATAAGTGAGTTTGCCCGCTTTTTAACGTCTAGTGTTTCTGCCCAAATTTCGCTCCCAGCAGCACTGATGTAGTGGTTTAGATGGTTTTACACTCGGTTTGCCAATTAGATTTAGGAAATGTTGCTTACGATCCAAAATTATATGGCAGCGGCTTATGTAAACTACATCGTTATCAGCATAGGCTTGTATGTGAATATCCAGGTCGTTCAGTTTGTAAAGAAAAACATTTCTTTTAGGCCTAGACTCCTTGAAAAGAGATCTTTAATGTAAATTTCAGACATGGATTTACATCGAGTACTTCCAACATTTAATGTCGAAAAGAACGGAATAGAAGCTGTACAAAAAACCGAAGTATTTTGCTGCCTCTTTATAAAACGAGACGCCATGGTGCCAGGCGTATTCAAATCTCTAGAGGAGAATTCATTTGACCCGGAATGATTATAAGAAATCATAGGGGACTGCTGTAAAGCAAGGTATCTCATGTACAGTTGAGGTTAAAGCGAATATACCTCGGGAATCTTATATATGATGGGATATTCGCAAAAGATTTGCTTAAGATTTGCTACAGATTGTAGCCGTAATAAGAGCCTGAAATTTGAAACATACCCTCTTACGAACACAGCCTTAGGTACACTCAGCAAATGGGAGATGTCAAGTATGTAACTTCAAAAGAAAACTGTATCGTGTACGTAGATTTACTACAGATTGTAGCCGTAATAAGAGCCTGCAATTTGAAAGGTATCTTCGTACGAACACAGCCGTCGGTACACTCAGCAAATGACAGATGTTAAGTATATAACTTCAAAAGAAAACTGTATCGTGTACGTAGATTTACTACAGATTGTAGCCGTAATAAGAGCCTGCAATTTGAAAGGTATCTTCGTACGAACACAGCCGTCGGTACACTCAGCAAATGACAGATGTTAAGTATATAACTTCAAAAGAAAACTGTATCGTGTACGTAGATTTACTACAGATTGTAGCCGTAATAAGAGCCTGCAATTTGAAAGGTATCTTCGTACGAACACAGCCTTAGGTACACTCAGCAAATAGCAGACGTGAAGTATGTTACTTGAAAAGAAATCTGTATCGTGTACGTAGATTTACTACAGATTGTAGCCGTAATAAGAGTCTGAAATTTGAAACATATCCTCTTACGAACACAGCCTTAGGTACACTCAGCAAATGACAGATGTCAAGTATAAAGTATCGTGTATATACTCTCCCAATTTCCTCCAAACCACTCCCCTTAAATTGGTAATCTCTGATGGCGAATTATCTGCGAAATAAACTTCGCATTGGTATGAAAAGTTTTTCCATCGTTTGCAAAAACTTTCGCTGGGTTATTTTATTTCTTTAGCTTATTTTCGTTTGTTGCCAATGCTGCCACAAAATTCGTTACGGTAGGAGGGCGGCTGGTATAAAATTCTGTCGCTTTTTTGTTTGTTTTGTTTTTTATTTTCTTCTGACACAAGATTAGGCGTAAAATATATTCCATATGACGCTCGCTCGCTCGCTCTGCATATTTCTTATCCGCGAGACGACTATATTTGATTTGACTTGATTTGATTTTGTGTCTGCCATTTCATTAGATTTTCCATCATCATCGTCATCATCCATCGCTCACAAGCGACAGCGCCGTGCATGCTTATGTTTTGAGGGCAGGGGGCGTTATAAAACACGTATAATTGCGCCCACATTCTGGCTTGAGACCAGGGAAATACAATATATTGCAAGTCTTTTGTTTTTTTGCATTTTTTATTTAATTTTTTCTCTTTTAATTTTAATTTACCATAGCAATGATATTTAAATTAAGAATTAAAAAAACGAAAAAGAAAAAAAAAAAAATATTTCATCGTGAGAGAAAAATTTTGTAGGTTATGTTGGGAAGTTTTCCCCCCCCCCCCCCAATATATGAGATGATTTTTTTTTTAATTAAAAAAATAGGGTGCAGGTGCCTATGTCTTAACAGAATAGCTAAGGAAAATGCTCCTTAAATGTATCTGAATTAGGGCAATTAAGGTCACCATTTTCTGAATTCTAGGTCATATAAGAATTCAGGCTAATTAGCAGAGGGGCTCACCAGGGGAAGAAGTTCGACACTATTTAATGGGATCAAAATATTTTGAGTGAGAAGCTGAGCTTGTAACAGCATATTCATGAAGGAGAGATGACGATGCCAGACTGGCTTAGAAGAGATTAGAGTCGTGCAACAAAATGATCAGAAGTAATCTAAGAATTGTATCCAGTATTGAGTAGAGACTCCAAAGAACATTTGTACAGAATGAACCCGACATGCATTTTCTATTGTGAGGGAGGAGAGGAGAATCACCCTAACATACTGGGAAGCTGTGTAAAGTTAATGCATTTCAAATGGCAACGCCTTTGTTGTCGTCACTGCCCTGGAACAACTTGTTGAGGTTCGTTAAGGCAATAAGATTGGAAACGGCATGATAGCGTGATCCTACATGGATTCTTCTTATAACGAGGATTAAAGCAGCTGAAAGCCTAGTTAACATGAGACTTGCGTCTTATTTATCACCTCTTAGTCCACCATTATTCGGCTTTGAACTCACAAGCGCACATATATTTATTTCAGCCTTAACCCTAACTATTGCCAATTGTTGTTTAAAAGTAAGGCTCTGTCACAATATGTGTTCACCAAATCACAATTTCATTCGCTGCCTTGGCCTATAAATTCTCATGTTTTCTGTTTTCTGCGACCTCTATACAATACTTTGTCAACCATTCCTCTTACCATGATGCTGGCTTATTTTCCAACGTATTCTTCATAGCTGAAGTCGCGGTATAGGCTAGAAGGTAGCGTGTTAGCTTATTAGACACAATCCTGTGATTCAAACACCAACATCAGACATCTCGAACGAAATGAAAAATGTCAAGAAAAATATTTCTTTCGTCGACTTCCTCTCAGCAATCTGCTGTCAAAAACTATCGAAAGTGAATAAAAATTGCCATGAAAAGTTTTCAAACCGAAGTCCCGTCTCTCAATGGATAACGCTAATACACACAACGTGGGTTGTGTTTGAAACTGGGTTGTAATCCTCACTATAGGGTTGTATTGACCTCTGCAGTCAGTCTTCTATTAAAAACTCGCGAGAGCAAATAAAATTCTTAAGAAAAGTTCTTCAGACCTGTCGTTTCAAGTCCCGCCTCTCAATGGATAAAATTATCACACACACACACACACATAGCATGGTGTTTGAAACTAGGTTGTAATCCTGACTACAGGGTTGTAATGATTTCCTTAATCAGTCTTCTGTTAAAAACTCGCGAGAGCAAATAAAATTGTTAAGAAAAGTTTTTCAGATCTGTCGTTTAGAGTCCCGTCTCTCATGGGAAAAAATTATCACACACACACACATTACGTGGGTGGTGTTTGAAACTAGGTTGTAATCCTGACTACAGGGTTGTAATAACTGTCCCTCGGCAGTCTTCTGTTAAAAACTCGCGAGAGCAAATAAAATTGTAAAGAAAAGTTTTTCAGATCTGTCGTCGTCTAAAGTCTCGCCTCTCAAGGGATAAAATTAACACACACACACACATAACATGTGTGGTGTTTGAAGCTGGGTTGTAATCCTGACTAAAGGATTGTAATGATTTTCTCTTAGAAGTCTTCTGGCAAACACACTCGAGAGTAAATAAAAATTGCTATGAGAAATTCTCAAATGTGTAGTTCGCAGTCCTTCCTCTTAATGGTTAAAATTAACACAAGCACGCAATGTGGGTGGTGTTCGAAGCTAGGTTGTGATCTTGACTACAGGGTTGTAATAACTTTCTCCCGGCGGTCTTTGGGCAAAAACTTTCGGTAGTAAATGAAAATTGTAATAAAAAGCTTCTCAAATCTGTCGTTCGCAGTCCAGCCTCTCAATGGATGAAACTAACACACGCACACACACACATCATGGGTGGTATGAGAAGCTAAGTTGTAATCTTGACTAAAGTGTTGTTGTGACTAATTACGGAAATAGTGCTCATAGCTGTGTGTACGGTCAAGATGTCATATTTCTTGCTCCTGTCGTACAGAATAGAATCGAATTGTCTTCTAATGAGGAATGCATTTTTCGCGTCTTTAGAAATCAGAAATCCTGGTTCATTTATTACAAAAAAAAAATTCTCTCTTGGATAAGAAAAATCATGTCAAATTAATAATTAAAACCAGTCACTCACTCGCTCACTCTCGGATGGTGATTTTTTTTATTACAGAAATTAAAAACAAAACTTTTAATTTTATTTCACCTGTTGCTAGTGTAATTGTTGTTGTTGTATTAAATGAAAAACATTAAAAAAAGTGTTTTACTGGTCAGCCTTGAATGGCCTTGAGGCAAGCTTTAAAACACTGAAGCTAATAATAATGATGATGATGATCATGATGATGATGATGATGATTGTGATGCTGTTGCTGTTGATGCCGTGGCATCGTCATCAGCTAAGCTAAGCTTAGTTGTGACTAACTATATGGACTTGACTGAAAAATAAAAAAAACTTTTTAATTTGTTTTTGCGCTTAATGACTAATAATTGATCGATACTTACTTAGTTTTTATTTTTATAAGCTTCACTAAATTTTTAGGTGATAAAAATTTAATTTTTTTTTTTTTTGGTCAAAACAGTTTCTACTATAAAATGGCTTGGCTATTAGCACACTGTGTGCTGTGGTGTGGTGTTTATTGTTTTGATGCGTTTTAAAACCATATTTTGAACACAAAACCAATTGGTAATCGGCCACAACAGGTGTTTCTTTTTGAAATAAAATAATCTTTTGTGTTCTCTTCTTCGTCTTGTCATTTAACGCTTGAATTTCTTATAAAAAAAGTTTGTATTGAATTGAAGTTTTCAACTCTTAACCTGAAGGTTTTTCTTGCACATAGTTTTTGTCCAAGTCAAGCTTCAATTTAAAGTGGGTGTTTGAACGAACGGATGCCTGGTTTTTTTTTAAATATTTTTTTAATTTCATTTCATTTGCGTTAAAGGTAAAGTGCCACTCTTGACACTTCAAACGCCCACTTTTATTTTTGTTGTGATTACCAAAAAAAAAAAAAAACCAAACAAATCCATAATAAACCAGAGAAAATGTTTTGCATTAAAAGGTTTCAATATTTTTACAGCCACAAATAAAAATTAAATCATCATCATAATCATCGTTTTATAATCATCGCCCCATAAGAGCTTCAAGTCAAGGTTGAATATGTTTTTTTAATCACTGAATTTAAATCATCATAATCATCATAATCAGGAAATTACACCACGCTTATAAAATATAACAAAAAAAAAATATGATGCAAATGTGATGTGATGTATGACGGCTTTTTGTAGCCCACTCTACCCACTTTAAATACAAAAGAAAACTTTTTTTTTTTTTTTTTTTTTTTTTTTTTTTTTTTTTGCTTTAAATATCTTAAGAAATAATATCACAAGCTTTTATAAATTGTCGTCATTATTTTTAAATTTATGGGTTAAATGATGGTTAATTTATGGTTAAATGACAGCCCGTGGTTCAAACCTTAGCTCAGACATTTGGAACAAATTCCTTCGTCAACCTCCTCTCAGCAGTCTTCCTGGCAGAACACTCTCAAAGTAAAATAAAATTGTCATGAAAAGTTTCTCAATCGACGTTAAACTGTAGGCCCCGTCACTCATGGAGAACATTAACCCACAAACATGGGTAGTGTCAGAAGCTGGGTTGTTATCTTGACTAAAGCGTGGTGTCATGACTAAATCCTTTTTATTCCCTTGGAGAAACACGATTCTCCTTGATAAACTACTGGTCTTCACCAAATAAATGTCTTGCTGAATAGGTTTTAAAGCTGCTGAATACGCATAATTTCTCTTCTAAAGGAGGGAAATCTTAAAAATAAATTGTGCTGCACGATTCTCTTTGATAAACTACTGGTCTTCACCAAATAAATGTCTTGCTGAATAGGTTTTAAAGCTGCTGAATACGTATAATTTCTGCTCCAAAGGAGGGAAATCTTAAAAATAAATTGTGCTGCCCGATTCTCTTTGATAAACTACTGGTGTTTACCAAATAAATGTCTTGCTGAATAGGTTTTAAAGCTGCTGAATACGTATAATTTCTCTTCTAAAGGAGGGAAATCTGAAAAATATTTTGTGCTGCAAAATTAAAGTCTTGCTGAATAAGGTTTTAGGCAGTTGAATGGAGGTTGTTTCACTATTAATACTTACCTCATAAAAATGGCAATTAACATAATATAAGCCTTGCTGAATTAGTTTTAAGACAGCTGAATAAGCTAAATTCTTTCATTAATTAAAATATATGTTTTGTTTACATATAAACAACAGCCTCTTATCTAATTAATGTCTTGCTGAATAGATTTTAAAACAACTGAATAGGCTTTACGAAAAACAAACAAGCTTTGTTTACATGTTAAACAGTCTTACAAATGGTTAAAGTCTTGCTGAATAAGTCTTAAGACAGCTGAATAGCTAAAGAACTAAACACAATTGCTCTTTTGATGTGAATGCCTGCTTCTCAATTAAAAGAAGTCTTGCTGAATAGGTATTTGAACAGCTGAATAGGCCGAGTTTGTTTATAAAACACAAACAAACTTTTATTTACTGAAAACCATAACAAAAAAGAGTCTTTTAAAGCAGCTGAATAGTTTTCCTAACAATATTTTACCATGACCTACACTATGAAAAATTGAATTAAGCAATTCAGCAAAATTTCTCGAAAAAAAATTTTTGTAAGCATTCTGATTTTAATGCTTGCAATGATATTGTGAGACTGTATGTAAATCTATAATTCGAATTCAAGGAATTTAACCTTACTTTGTTGCACTTTTCAGCAATTCAGCAAAATTGATTTCGAAAAAATATGTTGTAAGCACTTCTATGATATGAAAAAGACTTTCTCTAATGAACTTACATTGTATGTCTCTATATTAAATGATGTTTTTTCACAGTTTAACATCACTTACCTGCACTTTTCAGCAATTCAGCAAAATTAATTTAGAAGAAAATGTTGTAAGCACTTCCATAAATATAAAGAAGGCTTTCTCTAAAGCACTTACATCTTATGTCTCTATATTAAACCATGTTTTTTCGCAGTTTAACATTACTTACTTGCACTTTTCAGCAATTCAGCGGAATTTATTTAAAAAAAATATGTTGTAAGCACTAGCATAAATGGAAAGAAAGCTTTCTCTAAAGCCCTTACATCTTATGTCTCTATATTAAATGATGTTTTATAACTATATACTAAAAATTTTACTATTCAGCAATTCAGCAAAACCTTTTTATGTTAAAATTTTGTAAGCATTTATATTTTAGAGGTTCTTGTGATGCTGTATGCCTAATAATCTGTAAAAAAATTGATTTCCTATAGTTTTATAGTAAAAATTCTTATATTTCAGCAATTCAGCACGAGTTTTTTAATCAAATTTTTTAAGCACTTCTAGATTTTAATGGTTTTGAGTAGATTTTGTATGTTAAATCACTCATGGCTTTTTATGCTAATTTCAGCAATTCAGCAAAACTGATTTGTTAATAAATCTTATTAGCATTAATAATTAATTTTTTTTTAATATTTTTTTCTTTTTTTTGACATACTTAAGTGAGGTTAGATTTAAAAAAAAAATTTTTTTTTCTATAATTTTTGGCAAGTTCTAAAGCAAAATGAAAGTAAAAATATTTGCTTTCGATTTTCTTTTTCGTTAATTATACTTAATAATGGAGAATGTTTATTAATTTTGTTAAAAAAAAAGAACAATTTTTTTGCTTCAGAGCTGGAAGCATCATTAGCATGTGCCCAAAAGCTAGAAAGTTGTCATGGGGTCAGTCAGTGTATAAAAAAAAAATTTTTTGTCTTTCTTTTTAATATTATTTTTTATAATTATTTCAAATGTTTATTTATCTCCACATTTTTTTTATAATTATGTATTAAAAAACAACAACAAAATTCAAGTGTTAAAAATTGTTATTTACAGTATGTCTGGCTCCTTCCTGACTTGGCTATTAAAAAATAAAAAAAAAGTAAAAAAAGTAAAAAAAAAAATAAAAAAAATAAAATAAAAAAAATTTTAAAAAAATTTAAAAAAAATTAAAAAAACAATTAAAAAAGTAAAAAAAAAATAAAAAATTAAAAAAACAATTAAAAAAGTAAAAAAAAAAATAAAAAAAAGTTTCAAAATATATTAAGGGTCTTTCATCAAACGCTTCCTATCTTTAAATTTCAATAAAACAATCATTTTTGTTGATATCGGCAGACTTGGCCCTCTTCAAATAGTATTTAAGCGCCCATAAGTACACCTAAACTAAACAGCTCAATCGCTTGATGCAACTATGCTATCATGATAGCAAAAATTATTTTCGCGCTTGACATTGACATGGGCAGTCTGCCTGCCCATCGTTCTGTATGAGGACACTGCATTGGTAGTCCATTTGTATTGCTAGAGTTTTTAAATGTGTTCACCTCCAGACCCAATTTTCTTTGCCAACTATTCCAAAACTTCAAAGTAAGTTTTCTAATGATCAGATAAAGTCGTCGTAGGTGGTGTGCGTCAAATCCCAACTCAGACATTCCAAATAAAACGAGAAAAAAAAGAAAAAATTTAAGATTATGGAAGGGGAAGACTTCGATTATATCTTAGAAATGTGTGCCACGCCCCCAAATTATGCCTCATTTATGGTTTGACAATCTTTCTTTCTCCATGCCAGAAGTGTGGGATTTTTTTAAGCGCTCCTCCTGTCTTAAACTTTTTAAATAAAACGAAGTGTGTGTGTAAGATTTCGTCGCAAGGCTAACACTCCTGGGCTCAAATCCCAAAAAATTTTACTGTCGTTGACTTATTTCTGGCAAAAACTAAGACATCTTGAACAAAAAATATTTCTTTCGGCGACTTTCTCTCCGTATTCTTTTGGCAAAAACTCTTGGAAAGTAAATAAAAATTTCCATCCTTCGGAGCCGATGTTAAACCGCCGAAGCGGTCACTCATAAATAAAATAATAAACACAAGATGAGTGGTGTAAGAAGCTAGGTTGTAATCCTAACTAAAGGATCATTCAACGAATTAAGCAAGCTTGTATGTGTGCCAGAATTTTTTTTATTATTTGATTCAAAGACCCATTGATGCCCTTATGGAATGATGGAATATTTATGGTTTAAATATCCGCCAGGGCGGCTTCTGTGGAGCAAGAATTGAGGCAGCATATCCACAACGTGATAATTTTTATTGACACTGGCATATATGCATATAAAGCAAACTGAAATTGATCGATCGCGTGAGTTATTTTGGCTGTTAGGACCGCTATGATTTATGACTGAAGAGAACTTTTCAAGAAAAAGTCTAACAGGGTCAAACCGCATGATCTCAGTGGCCAGTGATGATGATTATATCCTCAACTCGCTCTTGCAGAGTACCCCATGTGACAAGAGCTATTTGACAGCTGTGTGCTCTTGAAACCATTTATCGCTTTATTAAATAGAAAAATCAAGAAAAAGTCTAACGGGGTCAAACCCCAGGATCTCAGTAGCCGGTTTACATCAGCTTCACGTGAGATGATGATTATCTCACTCGTGCAGAATATCTCATGTGACATGAGCTAAGTGTCGTACTTAGCAGCGTTGTTTTGAATCCACATGTCGTTGGTGTCCAGATCATTCAATTCATGCCAGAAGAAGTTGGTAATGTTCAACCTGCTTGCCTTGGCTTTGACCATAATGCCCTGGCCTACGTCGTTCTCAAAGAAATATGAATCGATAAAGCTGCCAAACCAAAATCTACACGCTAAACAGTGACTTTTTCGAGATACATTGGATGCTCTTGGATGCCATGTGTTTTGGAATCGACATACTTTCGATAACTTTGCTTACTCAGCTATTTACTCCAAAATGCGCCTTTTCGAGATGCATTGGATGCTCTTGGATGCCATGTGTTTTGGAATCGATATACTTTCGATAACTTTGTTTGTTTACTCAGCCATTCAACCCAAAATCGGTGGGCATTATCGCTGAAAATGATTTTTTGAAGAAATTAAGCGTCAACAGAAAGTTTCTCAAAAAAATTTGTCGTTCGTAGTTGACTTTAAACTGTAGGTCCCGCCTCTCATGTATAAAATTAACACACACAACATTAGTGGTAGGAGAAGCTAGGTCGTAATTCTGACTGAAGGGTTGTAATGACCAATTATGTATGGAGAATGCAGCCATTCTTTGTAAAAATAGTTTTCGAGAATGTTCTCAAAAAGCTACAATTGGTCTATACGTACCATGTTTATTTCTGCTTCGAAAAAACTTTTGTATCTGCAGCAGATATACTATTCTTGCATGCACCACTAAAACAACCTACACGATTATAAAATAACAAGACAAACAGACAACAACAAAATACACACATCATACGGTACACAGAATGAAACAAATAAATACTTAGGAATTCATGAAACAAAGATCAAAAATTAAACAAAAACAATGCATAGAATGATAAAGCAGTAGAAATAGACCTGTAAGGGTCAGCAGAGCCAACTGTTCATGAAGCCATACAGCTAACACATGTCGTTCGTTGCCTATGGTCTTCTTTCATGATGATTTGGCAAAACAATCTGAATAAATGGCAACCAATTTTGACAGATGACAGCTTCAACAAGATGACAGTTGTAAACAAAGTTCAAAAGTCCTTGTTTGAAGACCTTTGGTTGAATTGCTAAAAAAAAAAATATGCTGAATTAAATTTTGTTTAGGAGGCAGAGCTCTGGCTATCATCAGTATTTGTAAGCCTCGATACAAACTTAAAATGCAAATCTTTTACAAAATTTACTGTTTAATGAAGCGTGCGTAGTGTGTCTCATCATTTTGAATCACCTGAAGCTGACGAAAGAAACTCGTTTCACAATATTAATTAATTTCGTATCTGAAAATGTCTGTCCTTCTGATGATAGCATCTACAGTTACTTTTTAATCATTAAATCGAATTAAAAATTACAAAAACAAAAGTTCTCAAATGATATTTAAAAAAAAATTAGCATAAGAAATCGGTTGAAATTACGTTTTAGCTGCGGTAGTTTTTTTTTATTTTTTTTTATTTTTTTTTATTTTTTTTTTTTATTTTTTTATATAAAGAACCGGTTTTTTGGTTTAAAATTATAAAAAAAAAACCTTCTTAGTTTAGCCAGAGACAATGATTTTTTTTCTATTTTTTTTAATGAAAACACAACACAACACACACGTCAATTAATTTGAATAAAAAAAAAACAGATTTTTTTTTGTTTTATTTTGTTTTAAAACAAAACAAAAGATTTAAATTTTTAATTAAAAAAATAATAAAAAAAAATTCTAATTTTAATGCCAACAACTTGAATGAATCATTTAAACATCGGTTTGTAAAACTTCTTCAATAGGGTGTTCCAACACAGGGACTTTCAAACTTTGACAGTTGAAAACAGTCATCATCATTTTGACGTTACCATCTGTCAAATTAGTTGTCACTGATTCAGTCTATTTTGCCAAATCACTACGAACGGAAACTCTGACAGTTGATGTTACCATCTGTCAAATTTGTTGTCACTTCTTGAGTCTATTTTGCCACATCACTACGGACGGAAACTCTGGCAGTTGATAACAGTCATCATGTTGATGTTACCATCTGTCAAATTAGTTGTCACTTCACTCTATTTTGCCAAATCATTACGGACGGAAATAGCATTCATCAACACCTGTAGCTACTAAAAATTAATGTTCTATTCGGGCAAGAGTAGCGTGCGCTTTTCGTCGAAATTTATTCATTTTTAGGAATGAAGTCCATTTCTGGATGAATAGTTTCGCGTGAGTAAACAAACAAGCCACTTGACATCCATCTGCGTTCATGAGCATCTCTTTAGTCTGGACTTTAGGCTGGCGGCATCATCTCTCCGCATTTATTTGAAAACTATGTGGGCTAGGTCATCATCCTTTTTAGTTAAGATTCCAACCTAGCTTCTCATATCACCCATGTTGTGTGAACTTAATTTTAACATCGGCTCTGGAAAAAAATATTTTTTTTTCATATTCCGTTTGATTCCTGATCTTTAAGCTGGCATTTAAACCACACTGTCCCTCTCTCCTGGAATAAGCCTATACCACCACCTTCTAGACAAAGGCTAGACTTCAACTAATCGCTGGAATATTAACTTGATATCTGTGAAGGCCAGAAAGATTTCGTTTGATTCCTGATCTTTAAGCTGGGATTTAAACCACACTCTCCCTCTCCGAATAAGTCGATACACCACCTTCTAGACAAAGGCGACTTCAACTGATCGCTGGAACATTAACTTGATTTCTGTGAAGTCCAGAAAAATTTCGTTTGATTCCTGATCTTTAAGCTGGGATTTAAACCACACTCTCCTGGAATAAGTCTATACACTACCTTCTAGACAAAGGTAATTTCAAATGATCGCTGGAATATTAACTTGATATCTACACCTAGTAAGATGGTTTTCAGAGATGCTTCTTGCTTCAGTCGCCAGATTTCTGCCTTCGTCTCTACAAGAGGATATGCCTGAAGTAAAGCTTTCAACTCTGCACTCAATTCTTTGGTTAAATTTGCACGCTTCATTTCGACTACTGAGCACCTCACTCCCCATACGCACACGTTTGACTTTTCATTGCATTCTTCTGTCGAAAATGGAATTTCGCTCTGTCATGCTTACCCTTGCCGGCATCACGGCATTACTACGACCTGAAGAGTTGACACAAATACAGCAGTTTTTGCGCTGCGCTAGATTCACAATATTTTTGGTCATACAGACGATTTCTAAAAGCCTTATTTGATTGTAGCTGTACTTCTCAGGAAGTGGGAATAAGATATCACTTTTGCAAAATGTTTCTCCTACGTACCGATGACATTGGCGTACAGTGACGTCATACATCTGCATGTGAGAAGGAGACATCTGACTGATTATCAGGTCCTCGAATACTGAGGCCAAGCACAGTATTAGGGCATACCAAAACCAATCAAGGCTTCACACCACATATACATAAAAGTCGCCGTAGTCTAGTAGGTAGTGTGCTGACTTATTAGACTTGAGGCCACGGTTCAAACCCCTTAGATCAGATATAAAAACGGCGACTTCCTGTCAGCAAATTTCTGCTTAAAACTCTTGAGAGTAAATAAAATTGCAATGAAAACCTTTTCAAAAATTTATCGTTCGGAATCGACTTTAAACTGCAGGTACCGCCACTCAAATTAACACACACACAACACAAGTGGTGTGAGAAGCTAGATCGTAGTCCTAGCCGAAGAGTTGCAATGACCAATTACATACTTAAACATATGTACGTCGTGAGCAGTTTTTATGATTAAAATCCTTACGCAGGATTCCTCCCTCATAGTCGCCGTAGTCTAGTAGGTAGTGTGTTGGCTTATTAGACGTAAAGCGAGGGTTCGAGCCCCAGGCCAGACATCAAAACAAAATACAAAAAGTACTTCTTCAGCGACTTTCTCTCAGCAGATTTCTGGCAAAAACTTTGAGAGTAAATAAAATTGCCATGAAAAGTTTCTCAAAAATATGTCCTTCGGACACGCACAACATAAGTGGTGTGAGAAAGTATGTCGTAATCCTGACTGATGGATTGTAATGACCAATTATGTATGTAGGCGTAGGATTCCCCCCTCAAGCGCCCTATTCGATGTTTAAAATCTCGAGACACTATTTCTTGTTTCGAAAACTACATAAAGAGACCTGACTTGGCAGAAAGAGATCTGACTGAACCAAGAAAATTATTCCCTAAACGACCGCAAACGGGGATGTACCCGCTTGTAGTTTTTATCAGGGAAATCTCTCAATACATACATACATACATAATTGGCCATTACAACCCTTCAGTCAGGATTACGGCCTAGCTTCTCACACCACTCATGTTGTTTGCGTTAATTTTAAACGTGAGTGGCGGGACCTACAGTTTAACTTCGACTCCGAACGACAGATTTTAGAGAAACATTTTCATGGCAATTTTATTTACTCTCAGAGTTTTTGCCAGTAATCTGCTGAGAGGAAGTCGTCGAAGAAATATTTTTTTTTCATATTTCGTTTTGATGTCTGACCTGGGCTACGAACCCGGGCTTTACGGGCACTACCTTCTAGACTACGGCGACTTCAATCTCTCTCTCAATCCGGTTTCCAATTTTTCTCTCATCCGTCCTAAGCTTCTGCTTTAGCGTACAGTGACTATTTCTTGCGTTTGAAGCTAAAGTGATGGCCCCAACATTGTGCCAATCATCTCTTAAACACTTCTACGGGGATGTACCCGATTCCATTATTCCGGTTTCCAATTTTTCTCTCATTCATCATAAGCTTCTGCTTTAGCGTACAGTGACGTCATGTGTCACTGAGTGACTATTTCTTGTGTTTGAAGCTACAGTGATGATCCCAACATTATGCAAATCATCTCTTAAACACTCCTACGGGGATGTACCCGATTCCATTATTTCGGTTTTCAATTTTTCTCTCATCCGCCCTAAGCTTCTACTTTAGCGTACAGTGACGTCATATGTCACTGAGTAACTATTTCTTGCATTTGAAGCTAAAGTGATGATCCCAACATTATGGCAATCATCTCGCAAACTCTTCCTATATTGTTGAATCTCCAAAGTTTTGAAGTTTTTGGAAAAAATAAAAAAAAATGGAAAAATGTTTGCTGGACCATGCATGTGTACAGAACTTAAGTGAGGCTGGAGGGCCTCTTGTGTTTCATTCGAAAGCTGATATTGCTTGTTATAAGAATCCATATTGGGGGGGCACATATACGAGGGTAGGTTAACTATATTTTCTAATTAAATAACTATTATTCAAATTTAACTTGACAAACAGCAGCGTATGTCAGTTTTAAGCTTTGAATTGGAATTGAATTCAACGCAATTGAAATTGCGCGGGAGACCTTTGTAATAAAAAAAAAAAAAAAACGTTGTTGTTGTTGTTGTTGTTTTATAATAACATTTAATTTCTTTGATATAAAGCCGCTTGAGTTGTTGTTATTTTTTTATTTTAGTTCAAAGAAAAAATAGAAAACAAATCAGAAATGATAAATTCAATTCCATTTAACTTTTTCCGTGTTCGATACGCTAGAAGCTTACATTAAGACAAGACAACCAGAGTCAGAGGCAATTGCAAACGAAACAAAAAAAATTTCCATTTATAGCCTGGTTTTAGAAAAAGATTATAAAGTCTCTGCTAAGTCTGTTAGTTTAATTGTTTAATTCATTTGTTTAATAAAATAAAAAAAAATTAATATGACAAGAAAGAGCATTTGGTTGTAAATGGTAATGCTTAATCGAATTGAAGTTTTTTATTTCCATATGAAGAGTTTTCTTAGAAATTCAACTTCAATTTCAATTTCAAATGCTTTGAAAACAATTTCCTTTTCTCCTAACAGTTCCAATGAACGTATGTATGTACGTACGTACTTACGTACGTTTTTGCAATTACATTCTGTCGTATGACTAATCGGATTTTGATTGGTTTTTAATGGCATTTAATTGTTAACCTCGTATATGGTAAAGCGCTCTCTCTAATATCTCAGCCATTAGTTGTAATTAATTTAAGAAATCTCTACTCTTCGCTACTCTACCCTCTCCTCCTGCCCTCTCCTGCCCCCTCTCGATTCTCAACTTTTTTTATTACACAAAAGTAAACTTAATTGAATTTAATTTTTTCAATTGATTTCCTTAATAATTCTTTATGACCTTTTTAGGCTCACAAAACAACAAAACCAGGCTTAAAAAAACAGGCTTAGAAGTCTGATGGAATTAAAATTAGAAGAAAAAAAAATTGATTCCGCTTTTGTTTATTATTGACAAGTCTAAAGGTATGGCCATCAAGCTGTTTATGAGGTTACCCTGTTGCTATTGCTAGAAGAATGGATGACAGAAGAGATTTCTTGTCGCATACACTGCGATGTCTAATACACTGCGATCCTATAGCTTATTGCGCTATCTGCAACAATATCCCTAGAATGTCTTCCCCAAATCATTATTTGTTAGATCAACACTAAGGGGATGACCCCTTTGAATGCAGTGCATTATAGGAGAAAAGAAAGAAGGATAGTGTGAAACATTTTTCGTTGCTTTTTTTAAACCAACACTCAGGGGATGATCCCTATGAATGCAGTGCATTATAGGGGAAAGGAAAGAGGGGTAGTATGAGACATTTTTCGTTCTTTTTTTTAGACCAACACTAAGGGGATGACCCCTATGAATGCAGTACATTATAGGGGAAAGGAAAAAGGGGTAGTGCAGGACAATTGTTTTTTTTAATGATCAGTATATACAGGCCGTCCCCCCAAATGAATTGGATGGACGCACTTAGGCCCCATGGGACCCATTGTGATACCACAGTTCGCGTCTACCATCCCCTAGTCATGGAACCATCCAGAGCTTACAATGAAGCGACTCAAACTGCCGACGTCAATGTTCGACAAATCACTCAGATCATCGATGTAGTAGGCGCCAAGATGTCTCTTCCTTCTCCAATATAGTTCCCAGTAGATGAAGAACCGTCTCTTACTCCTCTTCGTCCCTGCATCTTATACAGCAATCGTTCGCGAGGTGTCCCAGACCAATGCGCCTCGCGTGGACACCCATAATGCAATGACCCGTAACGACTCCAACAACCGCACTGTGCACGCCTCTTTGGAGTTGCAGCAGCCTTGCAGTGCGCCTTCTATCCAGCCGCGGACAGATCATGCGCGCCACCCTGCCCTTATCCCCAAAGGAACCCCAATACCTAAGAATACCTCGGAGAGCTCGATGGTCGTGCCGCGTCTGGCCAATTCATCCGCTCTGATGATCAGTATATAACCTTCGTCACTTTAATTTTTAGACCAACACTCAGGGGATGACCCCTATTAATGCAGTATATTATAGGAGAAATTAAAGAGGGCTAGTGTGCGACGGGGGATGAGCCCTATTAATGCAGTATATTATAGGAGAAATTAAAGGAGGCTAGTGTTCGACATTTTTCGTTATTTTTTGAGACCAACACTCAGAGGATGACCCCTATGTTTAAAGTCGACTCGGAACGACAGATTTTTGAGAAACTTTTAATTTCAATTTTATTTACTCTCAGAGTTCTTGCCAGAAATCTGCTGAGAGGAAGTCGCCGGAGAAATATTTTTTCATATTTCATTTTGATGGCTGACCTGGGGTTTGAACCATGGCCTTACGTCTAATAAGCCA
The DNA here is from genome assembly GCA_958299815.1 of Sarcophaga carnaria. Classification (NCBI taxonomy): domain Eukaryota; kingdom Metazoa; phylum Arthropoda; class Insecta; order Diptera; family Sarcophagidae; genus Sarcophaga; species Sarcophaga carnaria. The sequence continues at coordinate 13,198,856 of OY283149.1, read as the reverse complement.
ACACACTACCTAATAAACTACGGCATATGGAGCTCGAATCGTGTCTTATTTACTTATTTGGTCATTACAACCCTTTAGTCAGGATTACAACCTAGCTTCCCTCACCAACCATGTTGTGTGTGTTAATTTTATTTTACGAATAGCGGAATCTATAGTTTTACGTCGACTCTGAGCAATAGATTTGAGAAACTTTTCAGAAACTCTCGGAGTTTTTATCAGAAGATTTTTTTTTGTTTGAGCTGGGATCTCGTCTAGCAAGCCAATATTCTACCCACTAGATACTGGCAAGCCAAAGGCTAGTCGTACTAACACGTTTGCATTTATAACGAAATACATTAAAATTGCAGCTGAATTGCAAGATTTCTGCTGTGCGCAGTGCTGTATTTCGACTTCAGCTGATTATGAAAAATTGTTCAGCTTGTAAAATAAATTGTGCTTTTCAAGCGAAAAAAAAATGAAAAACATTCTCACAAATAATCTCTGCTGTACGCGATATTGATGTAATAAATCATTTTAAACAAATAAACACTCCACTTCACAAACATTAAGTAAAAATTGCTTCAAATTATTGCCCAAAAATTATTGGGGAAATGCAAGGCAAAAAGAAAATAGAAACAGCAGAGACTGGAACAGACTGGAGAGAGGCCAGCCAGCCAGATAGATAGAAAATCTATAAAAATAATGCGGTCAATACAAAAACAACAAAAAGAAACGCAAGAAAATTACAAATTTTCTTTTGAGAAATGAAAAATTTCTTTAAAAAAACATTTTCTTTTTGGCTCCACAACTTGCCTCATAAATAAACGAAATTACGGAAATTGTTGCCACAACTTCGTTTTCGTTGCAAACATTCAAACGCCATAAACACAAAGCACTCACTCACTCACGTACTCAGTGTACTTTTGCAGAGTGTTCGAAATACAAAGCAGAGCACTGAAGTAGTATAGTCTTGTGTACTAGGCTAGTGTAACCTGGCCTGGTCTGCTCTATACTTTAATGGACTATCTGTTTGAATAAAAACAAAAATATGTTGCTGCTTCTGCTTGCTGGTTACAACAGCAACTCAGTTTGTGGAACATTAACTGAACAACAATAAATGTTTTCTCATGTTGCACTCAGATTAACAACATTCAGTTACAAATAAACAATTTGTTTTGAATTTTTGTTGTGAATTCCCTGTAATGAAAGAAAGGAATTTTAAATTTAATAATCTTGGTGTGAAAAATGGTGTAAAGTTTGGCACAGGACCGACGTATAGCACTATACTTTGTGGAACACAGGCTTTCATTTCATAGATGATAGACATTGGACCTAAAAGTGGCGGTCTTTTAGGCAGCATTTTAGAGCTAGATTTAGACAAGGATTTCTATCGAAAGCTTGTTTGAGCAGAACAGCGTTTCTAATAATATTTATTACGCGATGACATTGCTCTGGACTTTTGTATTTGTAAGGAAATTCCAATTGATTCTGGAAAATTATGTTATGATCATCTAGATCGCCGTGGTCTAGTGGGTAGTGTGTTGGCTTACTAGACGTAATACCGTGGCTCAAACCCCAGGGCAGAAATCTCCAACTGAACGAAATACAAAAAAATTATTCTTCGCTACTTCATCCCAACAGATTTCTGGCAAAAAATTCTGAGATTAAATAAACTTTCCATGAAAAGTTTCTCAAAAATCTGTCATTCGGAGTCGACTTTAAATTGTATGTCCCGCCACTAATGTGTAAAATTAACAAACACAACATAAGGGGCGTGAGAAGCTAGGTAATCCTGTCTCAAGGGTTGTAATGATCAATTATGCATGTATGCATCAAGGAGAATGCCAACATCCTTTGTAAAAATAGTTTTAGAGAATGTTCTGAAAAGGCTACAGTTGGTCTATACGAACCAAGAGTATTTCTGTTGCGGAAGAACTTTTATACCTGCACGATTATAAAATAACACGACAAACAGAGAACAACAAAATACACACATTGTACGGTACACGGAATTAAACAAATAAATATTTAGGAATTGAAGTCGCCGTAGTCTAGTAGGTATTGTGTTGACTTATTAGACGTAATACCATGGCTCAAGCCCCACCGCAGAAACCTCCAACTAAACGAAATACGACAAATTATTCTTCGGCGACTTCCTCTCGGCAGATTTCTAGCAAAAACTCTGAGAGTAGATAAGATTGCCATGAAAAGTTTCTCAAAAATCCGTCATTCAGATTCGAGTAGGTCCCGCCACTGATGTATACAATTAACACACACAACATAAGAGGTGTGAGAAGCTAGGTCGTAATCCTGTCTGAAGGGTTGTAATGATCAATTACAAAAAGAGAAAAAAAAATTTTTCGAGCATGTTCTCAAAAGGCTACAACTATGATTATTTCTGCTGCATGATTATTTCTGCTGCGGAAGAACTTTTATACCAGCAGCAGATATTCTATCGTTGCATGCACCACTAAAACAACCTACATGATTATAAAATAACAAGACAAACAGAGAACAACAAAATATACACATCGTACGGTACACAGAATTAAACAAATAAATTCTGAGGAATATATGTGAGAAGGGAACAAAACAAAGATCAAAAATTAAACAAAAACAACGCATAGAATGATAGTATACTTACCAGCCATAAAATAAATAAATAAAGGAGTAGAAATAGCGCCAAGAACAATAATGCCAGGCAGTTGTGAATAGTTAGTTAGTGTTGAGACGTGAGTCTGTAATCGAGAGTTCTATAGAAAAAACACCGAGATGTTGGATCTTTGTTAAGAAGGTTCAAAGCCCAGGTCAGGCATGTCGAACGAATCGGAAAAAGCTCATTCTTTCGACGACTTCTTCTCTCAGTTTTCATTTGGCAAAAACTCTTGAGAGAAAATTACGAAGAAAAAAATTTTTTTTTTCTTAATAAAGTTTAATTAAAAAGAAAAATATTTTTCAGTGTACCAACTCTGTTTTCTGTTTTATTTTAATAAATAAACTGATATTTATTTAACAATTTATCATCATTATTTAGTTTTTGCTTGTCTTGCATTAAGTGCAGCTCAAATAACACATAAAATGTTCAAGTACTTGCTTTTTTAAAAAGCCTGCCGGCTATACAATGACCCCTGATGTGCTCTTTTTCTGCTCCTCCTTCTCCTTTTTTCTGTTTTTTTTTTTTTTGTGGAAAAGGAAAAGCGAAAAATGTACAAGTTAAAGTTAACACCTCTAAAAAGAAAAATGCACATAAATTTTCATAATAATGTTTCAAATTTTTCTTTTTCTCCCTTAACGTCAACTGCCTATTTTTTTCTTTTTTTGTTTTTTTAAATTTTTGACAGTTTTGGCACATGGTTTTGTTTTTTAGTTTTTCTCATAACCAGGACATTTTATTTCCCCTTTGGGAGGTTGACTTGATTATTTTTTTTTCATAATTTCTGTAACAATAACCTAAAAACCTAGAAAAGTATAGGAGAACATCAGTAATAAATAATGAAAGAAAATAAGAAAGAAAAAATTATAAAAATGGATAAAGGATAATAATATTATTATATTAAAATAATAATAATATAATTATATTATTGCAATAATATTATTTGTTGCAGAAATATTTTTTATATTATTTATAATTTATATTTTTCTTTTTTTAATTAATTTTTTTAATTTTTATTTTTTTATTAATTTTTTTTAAATTTTTTAATATTTCTTTAGTTTTTTTTTAAATTTTTTTATTATTAAAAAAAAAATTTTTTTTTTAAATTTTTTTTTTACTTTCTACTTTATACATTTTTTTATTTTTTTTAAATTTTAAAATTTTTTATTTAAAAAAAAAGAAATATTTAAAAAAAATTTTCCTATTTTTTAAAATTAATTATTTAATTTTTTTTAATTTTAATTTTTTTAATTATTAAATATTTTTTTAAATTTTTTATTTCTTTAGTTTTTTTTTATTAAAAAAAAGAATAAATATAATTTTTTTCTGTTATAATTTAAAAATTTTTTTTATTCTTTTATTTTAAAAAAAGTAACATTTTTAAAAAAAATTTTAATTAGAAAATTTAATTAAAGTAATTAAAATTTTTTTCCCTTTTTTTAAATTTTTTTATTTAATTTTTTTTTTAATTTTTATTTTTTTATTAAAATTGTTTTTTAAATTTTTTTAATATTTCTTTAGTTTTTTTAATTTTGTTTACTAAAAAGAAAAAGAATTTTTTTAATTTTTTTACTTTCTACTTTGTGATTTTTTTACTTTAATAATTTTTATATTTTTTTATTTTTTTAAATTTTAAAAGGAATATTTTTTAAACAAATTTTTAATTAAAAAATTTAATTAAATTAATTAAAATTTTTTTTCCAATTTTTTTTTTAATTTTTTTTGTTTAATTTTCATTTTTTTTGTTTAAATTTTTTTAATTTTTTTTATTTAAAAATTTTTTTTTAAATTTAATTTAAAAAAAAAATTTTAATTTTTTTTACTTTCTACTTTATAATTTTTTTTACTTTTATAATTTTTAAAATATTTGTTGTTTTTTATTTAAAAAAAAAAGGAATGTTTAAAAAAAAATTTTTTAATTAAAAATTCTTTTCCCTATTTTTTTTTAAATTTTTTATTTAATTTTTTTTCAGTTTTAATTTTTTTTATAAAATTTTTTTTTTAAATTTTTTAATATTTCTTTGGTTTTTTTTAATTTTTTTTATTAAAAAAAAGTTTTTTAATTTTTTTTACTTTCTACTTTATAATTTTTTTTACTTTTATAATTTTAAAATTTTATTTTATTTTTTTATTTAAAAAAGAGTATTTTTTTAATTACATTTTTTCCTATTTTTTTAATTTTTTTTATTTTTATTAAAAAACATTTTTTTCCCATTTTTTCCTTTGTTTTTATTTTCTTTCCATTCCATTTTATTATCATATGTTTGTCCAATGCCGCATATAAATAATTTTTTTTTCTTTCTAAAATCCCAGCCACTGTTCGTGTATAACAACTCAATTTGTCTTAATAATTGAGAAAACAAACAAAAAAAATTAATTTTTTTTATAAAATTTTTAATAAAATTGTCATATTTATTTACAAAATAACAACGACAATAGCAACAATTAGCTGCTGTAATTAAAAAGAAACACGTACTCTGTGTAGAGTGAAGAAAAAAAGTCTGAAATAAATCTGATAACATTGCATATAAAAATCTACAAGCAACAGCAATTGTTTAAATATTTAAAAATAAATAAAAAAATTAAAAAAAAAAACTTTAGAAAACACAATCTGGCATCTATTTTTTTCTGTGTTTTTTTTTATTGTCTTTACATAATGACAGCCAGCCACCAGCCACTGTCTTTGTATCACGTATGAAATGCTTTAAAATTTTTTTAATTCCTTTACATCTCGTGGTTATTGTGTTTTAACAATTGTTGTTGTAAAATAAATAGAAATATATGTATATAAAATAACGGTATTAGGCGTATATACGGTTACTTAAACTGTCAACTTATTTTTGAATCAATAGCATACTACCAGAATTTTCTATTCAAGTCTTCTAACTTGGAAGTTAATTTCTAAAAATATTAGTAATCATGTGGTAGATGTATTTCATACATATTATTTTGTTTGTCATTCATCTTATTTTTATTAAAAGAGTTATTTCTACCTTCGAAAAATGTTTTGCATTCGAGGTTTCTTTAAAAATTAACGAAAATTTTGGCTAAAATGTATGCCATACATTTTATATTTGTGTGTCAAATATTTTTAATATTAAAATTTCTACAACTATTCACTAAAAATTTTCTTTTTTTGAAGCCATTTTCTGAAAATATGTAACAAATGGGTGGGTAATGTGTGCCATACATTTTATATTTGTCTGTCAGACATTTTATTTTGCATGTTAGATATTTAATTTTGACTGTCAGTAATGTAATTTTATCGGTCAGTAATGTAATTTCGTCTATAAGTAATTTTATTTTGTCTGTCAGACGTTTTATTTTGTCTATCAAACATTTTATTTTGTCTGGCAGACATTTTATTTGCAGTAAATATTTAAAGACACTCAAGAACATATTTTTTTAAACTAACGAAAATTCGGAGTAAAATGTATGTCATACATTTTATTTTGTCTGTCAGACATTTCATTTTGCCTGTCAGACATTTTGTTTTGTCCGTCAGACATTTTATTTTGTCTCAGATGTTTTATTTCGTATGTCAGTAATGTAATTTTTCTGTCAGACAATTTATTTTGTCTCTCAGACATTTTATTTTGTCTGGCAGACATTTTATTTGCGGTCAATATTTAAAGACACTCAAGAACATATTTTTTCTTAAAAACTATAGGAAATTCAAAGTGAAATGTATGCCATACATTTTATTTTGTCTGTCAGATATTTTATTAAATATTTATAGATACATAAGAAATAGCGATTCTTAGCGATTTTGTTACAAAAACTAACGAAAATTCAAAGTAAAATGTATGCCATACATTTTATTTTGTTTCTCAGATATTTTATTTTGTCTGACAGACATTTTATTTTTATTAAATATTTATAGATACTTAAGAAATAGCGATTATTAGCGATTTTGTTACAAAAACTAACGAAAATTCAAAGAAAAATGTATGCCATACATTTTATTTTGTCTGTCAGACATTTTATTTTTATTAAATATTTATAGGTAACTAACGAAAATTCAAAGTAAAATCTATGCCAAACATTTTATTTTGTTTCTCAGACATTTTATTTTGTCTGTCAGACATTTTATTTGGCTGTCTGACATTTTATGTGCAGTGAATATTTAAAGATACTCAAAAATATATTTTTTTCTTAAAAACTAACGAAAATTCGGAGTAAAATGTATGCCATACATATTATTTTGTCTGTCAGACATTTTATTTTTATTAAATATTTATAGATACTTAAGAATAGCGATTCTTAGCGATTTTGTTACAAAAACCAATGAAAATTCAAAGTAAAATGTATGCCATACATTTTATTTTGTATCTCAGACATTTAATTTTCTCTGTCAGACATTTTATTTTCTCTGTCAGTAATTTTATTTTGTCTGTCAGACATTTTATTTGCAGCGAATATTTAGATACTCAAAAATATATTTTTGTTTTTAAAAACACGAAAATTCGGAGTAAAATGTATGCCATACATTTTATATTTGTCTGTCAGACATTTTATTTGCAGTAAATATTTAAAGATAGTCAAGCTTATATTTTTCTTAACAAATTAATGAAAATTCAAAGTAAAATGTATGCCATACATATTATTTTGTCTGTCAGACATTTTATTTTTATTAAATATTTATAGATACTTAAGAATAGCGATTCTTAGCGATTTTGTTACAAAAACTAACGAAAATTCAAAGTAAAATGTATGCCATACATTTTATTTTGTCGGCCAGACAATTTTTTTTCATTAAACATGTGGTATTAACATCGATTTTTCAATATTTTTTCATGCCATACATTTCAAAATTGTCTGACCGACATTTCCACTTTTCTTGTACCATTTTTTTATACAAGATAATACAACAAATGTTCCATGCAACTTAAATAGACATTTAAAAGCATATCGTCGTTATAACCATACAAATGTGTAGGAGGATTATTAAAATTTTTACTTAAAATAGCCATAAAATATATGGTGGGGGGCTTCAGTCAATATTATTATGGGCCACTTGCATTACATTATTACTTTACAACAACACTCGCATGGATGGATGCATGGATGAAAGAAATACAAAACAGAAGTGAGTTGCAGTTGTAATGGTTCACTAAACCAGTCAATAATCATACAAAAAAAATGTAAATCATGTGTGTGTGCGTCACGAATCCAGGCAATCGAACAAAACGTACGTTAGACAGATAGCCAGAGAGACAAACAGATACACACACACACACAAATGTTCATAATGAAATGTCGATTGCCGTTACCGCACCACACTGACGGAATGACACTAATTCACTCACTCACACATGTTTTTCTCTCTTTATTTTCGTGTTTGTTTTGTTTTTTGATGAGGGGGGAAGGGGCCTTGTTAGCAGTCATGTTTTTTGCTTTTGATTGTTGGAAAAGTTTTTCGCTCTGCGTTTCCATAACATTCTCGTTGTAAATAGAAATGCAGCGGACTGCTGCTGTTATTGTTGGCGCTCCCTTTACTTTGTTTCCTTTTAATGTTTAATGGCTTTAATGTCATGTGGTCTATTACAGAAGTCATATGGTTTATTTGCTCAAGTACGCTATGGTCATTATTTTAAGTTCCAAAAATAGAATTTAAACTTATATTTCTCATATTCAGTTTGCTGAATAGCAAGTATTTATAAATTAATTGTTTAAATTAAAATAATTTTTTATATATCCTACATAATAAAGCTATTCAGCTAGCTGAATTTGAATATTAATAACAATTTTATATAAAATATTTAATACTTCGTAAATTGGAGGCTATTCAGCTGGCTGAATTTTATTTTGAACGAATTCAGCTGGCTGAATTGAATTATTTCTGTTGTAAAATTGTTATTGGTTGATTTTACTTCATTGAATATAATTTTTTAACTAATTCAGCCAGCTGAACTAAATTATTTTTGTTATAGGATTGCAATAATAATATTTTTCTTTTTTTAATATTAATTTTGAATCTATTCAGCTAGCTGAATTACATTATTTTTGTAATATCATTATTAAAACTTGACTTTTTTCATTAAACTAAGTATTTTAACCGAATTCAGCTGGCTGAATAGCATTATTTTTGGTATGAAATTTTAAGAGTTTGATTTTTCTTAAAGGAGTTTTAATTTTAACACTATTCAGCTAGCAGAATTACATTATTTTTGTAATATTATTATTAAAACTTGACTTTTTTCATTAAACTAAGTATTTTAACCGAATTCAGCTTGCTGAATAACATTATTTTTGGTATGAAATTGTAAGAGTTTGATTTTTCTTAAAGGAGTTTTAATCTTAACTGTATTCAGCTAGCTGAATTACATAATTTATGTAATATTATTAGTAAAACTTGACTTTTTCGCTAAACTATTGATTTTAGCCGAATTCAGTTGGCTGAATAACATTAGCTTTTGTATAAAATTATTATAGCTTGATATTTTTTATTGGAACTTTAATCTTAAGCCTATTCAGCTAGCTGAATTACATTATTTTTACTATAAATTTGTAATAGCTTAGTTTTTCTTAAAGACATTTTAATCTTAAGTCTATTCAGCTAGCTGAATTACATTTTTTTTTAGAATAAAATCGTAATAGTATGATTTTTCATTAAGGTTTTTTTAATTCTAAGCCTATTCAGCTACCAGAATTACACTATTTTTAGTATAAAATCGTAATAGTTTGATTTTTCGTAAGGGAATTTTAATTCTAAGCCAATTCAGTTAGCTGAATTACATTATTTTTTGTATAAAATTATTATAACTTGATACTTTTTATTGGAATTTTAATCTTAAGCCTATTCAGCTAGCTGAATTATATTATCTTTAGCATTAAATCGTAATAGTGTCATTTTTCTTAAGGGAATTTTCATCTTAAGCCTATTCAGCTAGCTGAATTACATTATTTTTAGAATAAAATCGTAATAGTATGATTTTTCGTAAGGGTATTTTAATTCTAAGCCTATTCAGCTAGCTGAATTTCATTATTTTTTGTATAAAATTATTATAACTTGATACTTTTTATTGGAATTTTAATCTTAAGCCTATTCAGCTAGCTGAATTACATTATCTTTAACATTAAATCGTAATAGTGTCATTTTTCTTAAGGGAATTTTCATCTTAAGCCTATTCAGCTAGCTGAATTACATTATTTTTAGAATAAAATCGTAATAGTATGACTTTTCGTAAGGGAATTTTAATTCTAAGCCTATTCAGCTAGCTGAATTACATTATTTTGATAATAAAATTATAAAAATTTCGTTTTTATAATGTAAAAGTCACATTTCAAACTACTTCAGCTGACCTAAGCTAGCTCAGCTAGCTGAATTACATTATTTTGATAATAAAATTATAAAAAATTCGTTTTCATATTGTAAAAAGCACATTCCAAACTAATTCAGCCAGCTGAATTTGATTATTTTTGTAATAAAATTCATTTTCCAACCTTAAACAGCTACAGGGCAAAACATTTAAATCTTTTTAAACAACTGAAGTACTCATTTCCTAAAATTTGTTTGTAGCCTGCAGGCTATTATTCCTACTGCCTGGCTGCCTGCCTGCCTGCCTGCCTATGCTTATCAGTGTCTTGTATACGGTTAATCATCTTGTTTTTGAACTGTAATGCTTCAGTTCGTTTGTTTTTTTCTGTTGCCAATTTTCCTTAAAACTTACGCAATATTACTGTGGCTTTGGCAGCACTGTGCAGCTACTGTTTAAAACAAAAAAAAGAAGAAAACCTAACCAACATTTCATTTCAATTTGAGTGTTCATATGGCCTAAAGTCAAAGAGCAAAACATGATTTCTAAGCTGATTTTTTTCTTTATTGCTTTTTATGAGATTTTAACAATTATGCTGCACATTTTTCACTTTAATTGAATTGTTAAATAAAAAAAAAAATTAAAAAAAATCTTTTGCTGAAAATCTTTTTCCCAAGATTTTTTCAACGCTGATATAAAAATTCTGCTTAAAACGAAATACTTTTGTAATTGCCAACGCTTACAAATATTTCTCTTTAATAATCATAATAATAATCTGCTGCTGCTGAATTGTTTAGTAGTAGTTTTGTAATAATTTTAATGGTTAATCGGGGGGTTTTTTTTAAGGTTTATTGTTTAATAGAAAATTATTGTTTATTCCAACTAAAGGGTGTTTTTTATTGAGGTATAGAACTTTAAGTTGCAATAAAACAACGATGGATTATTCGAGATTGACATGAATTTTATTTATCCGAAAGATAATCTTGTTGCATTACATTTAAAATATGATTTCTGGCATATGACCGCCACGGCTGGCGCGGATGTAGTCCAATCTGGACGTCCAATTTTCGATGACTTTTTCCAACATTTGTGGCCGTATATCGGCAATAATACGGCGAATGTTGTCGTCCAAATGGTCAAGCGTTTGTGGCTTTACCGCATAGACCAATGACTTTACATAGCCCCACAGAAAGTAGTCTAGCGGTGTTAAATCACAAGATCTTGGAGGCCAATTCACAGGTCCAAAACGTGAAATTAGGCGGTCACCAAACGTGTCTTTCAATAAATCTATTGTGGCACGAGCTGTGTGACATGTTGCGCCGTCTTGTTGAAACCACATCTCCTGGACATCATGGTTATTCAATTCAGGAATGGAAAAGTTAGTAATTATGGCTCTATACCGATCACCATTGACTGTAACGTTCTGGCCACCATCGTTTTGGAAAAAGTACAGACCAATGATTCCACCAGCCCATAAAGCGCACCAAACAGTCAGTTTTTCTGGATGTAACGGTGTTTCCACATACACTTGAGGATTACCTTCACTCCAAATGCGGCAGTTTTGTTTGTTGACGTAGCCATTCAACCAGAAGTGCGCTTCATCCCTAAACAAAATTCGCTTATGAAAATCGGGAACAACGGTAATCTTGTTTTGGGCCCATTCGACGAATCTACGCCTTACTTGATGATCGTTTGGCTTCAAATCTTGCACGAGTTGGATTTTGTAAGCACGCAAACCAAGATCCTTCCGCAAAATCTTCCATAAAGTGGATGGACACAGATCCAATTCCTGTGCTCGATGGCGGATGGACTCATTCGGGTCTTCCTCAATGCTACGCTCTACAGCAGCAATAGCTTCTTCTGTACGCACCGTACAGCGTCTCTGGGGATGCGAGTTATCAATAAGAGTAAACGTGGTGCGACAACGTTTCATGGTTAATCGAATTAACTGCTCTGATGGACGATTTTGTCGACGATAAAATGGACGTAGTGCGCGATACGTTTTTCGCACAGAACCATTATTTTCGAAATAAAATTGCACTATTTGCAAGCGTTGTTCTGGCGTGAGTCTATTCATGATGAATTGCCAAACCAAATTGAGAATAAATCACTTGACAGCTGTTAAATCGGTCGCCATCTTGAAAAGTAATGCCAACTTAAAGTTCTATACCTCTATAAAAAACACCCTTTACAAACTGCTGCTGCATTACAAATATTTTGTTCAATAAATTTATGAATTTCATTAATTTTTTTTATTTATATAATCGGTTTATAAACAAATGTATTGTAAAGAAAAATAAAACTTTTATTTGCATACATTTAATCGTTGGAAATAAATAATCAATAATAATAATTTATTTGTTCTATTAGCTTTTGCAAAACGTGTCTTTGTAATTATTATTTATGGTTTTAAAAATAAAAAAATAAAAATAATTTATTTCATTATAATTATTTGTATTAATAAATGGCCATATATAAATAATGTTTGTAATTAAATCTTATACAATATATTCGCTTCTTTCTATTGTTATTCTGTGTTATAAAAGGCTAAACCGCTGTTGGCTGAATAAACCACGACTGTAAACCACGACATTAAACAAAATTAGAATTTTTTCCTTACTTTTTAACAAATTCAGCTTGTGGTGGAATAGCGGTAAAACGATCACTAGTAAAGGACTAATAATTCGATTATGGTTGGCAACTCGTCATCAGTTGTATTGCCAGCTACAAACCGCAATTGACAATCAACATTTAAAAATATCTTGTAGAATTAAAAAAATTCTTTTTTCGTCAACAATAAATTTTTAGTTGCCAGCAAACTAAGCAACTAAGATTCAGTTGCCGTCTATAAGGGATTTATAAATGGTATAAATTTTGACATTCTTGAAATGAAGTCGCCTTGGTGTAGTAGGTAGTGTGATTATTGTGATTATTAGACGAAAAGCCAGGGTTCGAGTCCCAGGCCAGACATCAAAACAAAATACAAAAAGTATTTCTACGGCGGCTTCCTCTCAGATTTCTGGCAAAAACTCTGAGAGTAAATAAAAATTGCAATGAAAAGTTTCTCAAAAAATCTGTCGTTCAGAGTCGACTTTAAACTGTAGGTCCCCCGCCACTCATATATAAAATTAACACACACAACTTAAGTGGTGTGAGAAGCTAGGTCGTAATCCTGACTGAAGGGTTGTAATGACCAATTATGTATGTATGTATGTATGTATATATATTTTAAGAAATTCATCAATTCACCTGCCATTTGCATCCTAAGCGACATTCATATAGGGGGAGGCAGACCTACAGAAACTCAGGAGTTCTTTTACGCGATGAAGCTATTTCCGTTATTTTTTTTTTTTTTTTTTTTTTCCTCACGATAGTAGATACCTACGTATTTTATTCGTTCAACCCATGTTGTGACGGCACTGACGACAGTTTAACTTCAACTGTGAATGACAGTTTTAGAAAACTTCAGAGTTTTGGCAGAAGACTGCCCAGGGGGAAGTCGCCTAAATATACATCTTTTTAGGTTAGGTTAGGTTAGAGGACGTGTACTTATCAATTAAGACAAGTACAGTACCCGGAGGTCGAAGTAGAAGGGTAGACACGCTTAAGCTAAGGTTGAACTACGGGTTGTTGTCTAGGAAGTCAGTCACTATCTACTATATCCCTTAAGTCAGGATTACAGTCTGCCTTCTTACACCACCCCAGTTCATCTGTGTTAATTTAATGCATGAGTAGCAGCGGACACTACATTTTAACGACAATCCCGTACGTAGAGATCTGAGAAACTTCTCATGCCAAATTATTTTATTTACTCTCAGAGAAAGAAGAGGAGTCTGAAGAAATTTTGTTTTTATTTTTTGTTTGATAACCCTGAGCTAGGGTTTTACATCAAATAAGCTAACACTTTACTCATTTCATTAGGAATACTTCCCTTTGCATTAAGTCTGTCGAATTTTCACTTGTCCAGATAATCCTCTCGTTAGCATATTATGATCCAGTAGCTGGGGGCATAGTTTCGTAACACTGTTGTTACTAAATTTCTGTATTCAACTAGCTGAATAGTCAAAATTTTAAGGTATTTAAGAATAAAAAGCGGTATAAGTTAAATTTTGGCGAATTCAGCTAGCTGAATAACGTTTTCGTGGCATAATTGTTATATTCAGCTAGCTGAATAGTAATAATTTATGGTAAATTAGTATTTTAAAACATTATAAGTAATTTTAAGGCAAAATTGTTGAATTCAGCTAGCTGAATAGCATTTATTTAAAAACTTTTAAGGGTGAAAAGCTAAAAGGGTATGTTTTCTTAAGAATTTAATATGTTTTGATACATTTTAAAGCACAATTTGGAAATTCAGCTGGCTGAATACTATAAAAATTAGATTATCTTTATTGTTGGATACGTTAAATATGTTTTTGTGGCATAATTGTTGTTTTCAGCTAGCTGAATAACTAAACTTGATGGTTATTTACTATTTTAAAACACCGTATGCGATTTTATTGCAAAATTGTTCAATTCAGCTAGCTGAATAACGTTTTTGTGACATAATTGTTGTATTCAGCTAGCTGAATAGTTAAACTTGACGGTTATTTACTATTTTAAAACACTCCAGGTGATTTTATTGCAAAATTGTTGAATTCAGCTAGCTGAATAGCTAAAAAAATTGCATTTATTTAAAAATTTAACAGCTGAATAGCTAAAAGGGTATGTTTTCTTAAGAGTTTAATATGTTTTGATATATTTTAAAGCGCAATTTAGAAATTCAGCTGGCTGAATAATATAAAAATTATATTATCTTTATTGTTGGATACGTTAAATATGTTTTTGTGGCATAATTGTTGTATTCAGCTAGCTGAATAGTTAAACATGACGGTTATTTACTATTTTGAAATATTATAAGTAATTTTATTGCAAAATTATTCAATTCAGCTAGCTGAATAACGTTTTTGTGGCATAATTGTTGAATTCAGCTAGCTGAATAACATTTTCGTGACATAATTGTTGTATTCAGCTAGCTGAATAGTTAAACATGACGGTTATTTACTATTTTAAAACACTGCAGGTGATTTTATTGCAAAATTGTTGAATAAAGCTTGCTGAATAACGTTTTCGTGGCATAATTGTTGTATTCAGCTAGCTGAATAACGAAACTTGATGGTTATTTAGAATACAAAACATTAGCTTTTTATACGCTAAAAACATATTGAAATCATAAATGAATCCAATTATATAACCATTCAAGCTTGCTGAATATAATAATTTTGCAATAAAATCTTTTGTAACACTTTTAAATATTAAATAACCTGGTTTTCTTTAATATTCAGCCAGCTGAATTTACAAATTCAGCTTTAAAACGTATCAAAACATATCCCTTTAGCTATTCACCCTTTAAGTTTTTAAATAAATGCAATTTTCTAGCTATTCAGCTACCTGAATTGAACAATTTTGCAATTTATAATCTTTTAAAATGCTAAATAACCGCCAAATTTAATTATTCAGCTGGCTGAATATAACAATTATGCCACGAAAACTTTATTCAGCTGGTTGAATACAATAATTTTGCAATAAAATCACAGTGTAGTGTTATAAAATAGTAAATAACCATCATGTTTAACTATTCAGCTAGCTGAATACAACAATTATGCCACAAAAACTTTATTCAGCTAGATGAATACAACAATTATGCCACGAAAACGTTATTCAACTAGCTGAATTCAACAATTTTGCAATAAAGTCACCTGCAGTGTTTGAAAATAGTAAATAACCGTCAAGTTTAACTATTCAGCTTGCTGAATACAACAATTATGCCACAAACACATATTTAACGCATCCAACGATAAAGATAATCTAATTTTTGTATTATTCAGCCTGCTGAATTTCCAAATTGTGAGTTAAAATGTATCAAAACATATTAAATTCTTAAGAAAACATACCCTTTTAGCTATTCACCCTTTAAGTTTTTAAATAAATGCAAGTTTTTAGCTATTCAGCTAGCTGAATTGAACAATTTTGCAATATAATTATTTATAATCTTTTAAAATACTAAATAACCATCAAGTTTCGTTATTCAGCTAGCTGAATACAACAATTATGCCACGAAAACGTTATTCAGCAAGCTTTATTCAACAATTTTGCAATAAAATCACCTGCAGTGTTTTAAAATAGTAAATAACCGTCATGTTTAACTATTCAGCTTTTAAAGCTGAATTTGTAAATTCAGCTGGCTGAATATTAAAGAAAACCAGGTTATTTAATATTTAAAAGTGTTACAAAAGATTTTATTGCAAAATTATTATATTCAGCAAGCTTGAATGGTTATATAATTGGATTCATTTATGATTTCAATATGTTTTTAGCGTATAAAAAGCTAATGTTTTGTATTCAGCTTGCTGAATAATTAATAAATTAAGTTTATTTAAAAGTTTAAATTTTTATTAAAATTTTGTGTGCAATATTAGCATATTCAGCTGAGGTGAAGTGATCTACTAAATATGCTGCTACATATTAAAATTTTTTAAACAAGTTTTTATCTTTTTTTTCTTAATCCAACTTATGAATATCATGTGAATCTGACATTTAAATAAATCCATTATTTTTGTTTTTTTTTAATTATATTTTATGGTTTAATTTAAAAACAAAAAAATAATTCATATTCTTCTGCATACGTGTGCTGTGTACTACAATTACAGGCAGTAGTGTGGGTGTCTAGGAAAAGGCTAGACAAGGGGTACCCCTTGTTTAGAAAATATTATTAATAAAAATAATTTAATTTTTTTTTTCTATTTGTTTTAATTGTTATTACAAGATTTATTTAGAAAACGGCTCATGTAACAACTACTTCTGATGCTGTTGTACGTACAGCAGCAGCATTCAAAGACTATAAATCGATGCAAATTTCCATTGGATGGCGGCGGTATATTTGTGTTGTTTTGTTATTTTGTTTGCCTGCAAACATTAAAAGGCTTTCTAAATTCCGTAGAAAAAAAAACAAAAAAACAAATTTTTTCTAAAATTTTTAATTCATTTGTATTTTTCTTCTCTTCAAATAAGTTTTCTACGTTTGTTGTTAATCAAACGGCTTGCTTGCAAGCAGTTTAAAACACATTTTTTTTCTTTTCTTTTCATTTCATTTCATTTCTTGCCAGCCAATACGTACATATTATTTATGGCTTTAAGAGGAAAAAAAAAACAAACAGCTTTTACCATGATTTTTATGGTCAATTAGAAGAAAATAAGCAATATTTGTAGGTGTTTATTGACTTGACTTAACAGTGTGTTTTTATGGTCAATATTTTCTGCTTAAAAGGCTTTTAGCAAATTTCTAGTTCCAGGTTTTCTAATTCAAATGGTCAATAAATATGTATGTTTTGTTATTATTTGTAAATAAATTTTCCAATAAATAATTTTCTCTAATTCAGCTGGCTGAATATAAATTCAAGCTATCATTATAGCAATAACACATCAACCAGTCATTTTTTGGTATGCATTAAAATCCAAAATATTAAATCTGTACCGCATTCAGCTAGCTGAATAGGGTTTAATAGACCCAAAGAACATTCTCAGTACATTTAAAGCCAAGAATATAAAATCTAAGTGCTATTCAGCTAGCTGAATACAACTCAAAGTCTCAAAAACAACGTTTCTCATGCATAAAATATTAAAATAATGAATTTCAAAGCAATTCAGCTAGCTGAATAACATTGTTAGGCTTGAAAAACCTATAAAATACTAATTATTTATCTTTTGGCTTTGTCAAATGCTGAAATATATCCTTATTATATAATTCAGCTAGCTGAATATAACCTAAAAGCACCAAAAAAAGATTTTCCCTAAGTAAAATAGTGAAATGTAGAGTTTTTATAATTCAGCTAGCTGAATACAGTTGAAATGCAAAATGAAAACTTTTGTTATAAGTAAAATGCTGATTCAGCTAACTGAATATAATTTAAAGCCATTAAAAAGCAAGCAAGTATTAATTATTGAGCTTTTATGTATGTTAAATAATGAAATCTATATGTTTTATATAATTCAGCTTGCTGAATACAATCCTAAGACACTAACAAACATTTTCTGTATATAAAACATTGTAATACAGAATTTTTATTCAATTCAGCTAGCTGAATTGCTTAAATTCTTGATGAATTTTACAAAATTTGATACAAGCTTGTGTTATCAGGTTTAAAATCATTATTCAGCTAGCTGAATTACCTAAATTCTCTATGAATTTTATAAAATTTAATATATTTTTGCTTGTAAGCCTCAAAAAATCACTATTCAGCTAGCTGAATTACATAAATTCTTTTAAAATTTTACAAAATTGTAAATATACTTGCTTGTTAACCTTACTCTTCACTATTCAGCTAGCTGAATTGCTTAAATCTCTATGAATTTTACAAGATTTGATCCATACTTGTTAAAATAGGTTTAAAATCATTATTCAGCTAGCTGAATTACATAGATTCTTTTAAAAATTTCCAAAATTGTAAATATACTTGCTTACTAATTTTGCTTTTTAGGTAGCTGAATTGCTTAATGTTTTAACAGCTTTAAAATCATTATTCAGCTATCTGAATTACCTAAATTCGCTATGAATTTTATAAAATTTAATATATTCTTGCTTGTAAGCCTTAAAAATTACTATTCAGCTAGCTGAATTGCTTAAATTCTTAATAAATTTCACAAAATTAGGGCTAGACTTGTTTTAACGAGTTTAAAATTGTTATTCAGCTAGCTGAATTACTTAAATTTCCTATGAATTTAGCAAAATTTTATATATTCTTGCTTATGAGCCTTAGAAATTGCTATTCAGCTTGCTGAATTATTTATATTCTTAATAAATTTTACGAAATTTGTACTAGGCTTGTTTTACCTAGTTTAAAATTGTTATTCAGCTAGCTGAATTACCTAAATTTCCCATGAATTTATAAAAAAAAATTATATTCTTGCTTATGGGCCTTAGAAATTGCTATTCAGCATGCTGAATTACTTATATTCTTAATAAATTTTACAAAATTTTAACTAGACTTGTTTTAACGAGTTTAAAATTATTACTCAGCCAGCTGAATTACCTAAATTCACTATCAATTTTATAAAATTTAATATATTCTTGCTTGTAAGTCTTAAAAATTACTATTGTAATTACTATGTAAATATACTTGCTTGTTAGCCTTACTCTTCACTATTCAGCTAGCTGAATTGCTTAAAGTATTGATGAATTTTACAAGATTTGATCCACGCTTATTTTAAAAGCTTTAAAAACATTATTCAGCTAGCTGAATTACCTAAATGCTCTATAGATTTTATAGAAATTAATATATTCTTGGTTGTAAGCCTTAAAAATTACTATTCAGCTAGCTGAATTACTTAAATTTTTAATAAATTGTATGAAATTTAATCTATTTTGTTGAAAATGAGTGAAAATCGTTATTCAGCTAGCTGAATTGCATATATTTTTAATAAATATTACAAAATTTGAACTAGACTCGTTTTAACGAGTTTAAAATTGTTACTCAGCCAGCTGAATTACCTAAATTCCCCACGAATTTATTAAAAATTTTATTTTTTTTTTAATTTTATATATTTTTGCTTATGAGCCTTAGAAATTGCTATTCAGCTTGCTGAATTATGTAAATTCTTAATAAATTTTACAAAATTTGAAATAGATTTGTTTTAACGAGTTTAAAATTGTTATTCAGCTATCTGAATTACCAAAATTTCCTATGAATTTAGCCAAATTTTTATATTCTTGCTTATAAGCCTTAGAAATTGCTATTCAGCTTGCTGAATTATGTATATTCTTAATGAATTTTATAAAAAAAAATTATGTTCTTAGTTAAACTGGTTGCAAATTGCTATTCCCCATGCTGAATAAATATTTGCTGATGCAAATTTCCTTAGCAATTACATTTTAAACGAAACTGCTTTACACTTAATCATAAAAATTTGGGTGTTGTTTTTGTTTCTTGTTATTATTGTTGCACTAATTTTAATTAATTGTTTAGGCCTTAAACCAAATTTTAATGGTGATTTGTTTCGCTTCGCTTTTTTTTTGCATTCTGTTTTAAAAATTGCAACATAAACCTCACCTTTACTGCTAACGAGAGAGAGAAAAGCCAATCCCCTGTTATTTATTCCACTTAAAATACTAAATATTGGCTGTGTTGATTTGTTGTTGGCATAAATTCTTTTTTTTTTTGTTGCTGTTGTTCTTGTTGTTTTTGGCGTTGGGTTTAAATCATGTTAATTTGTTTTAATTACTTATTTAAATACGATTTATCGTTAACGTTCTTAAGCTGAATGGCGAATGGTGGCTGAATTGTTTGATTTTTTTTTTTGTTTTTAGTACCGGCTTCTGGCTTTTTTTTAACAGCCACAAGTATACGCCGAACATTGTTTGTTATTTGCAACACTGACTGCCTGCTTGCCTGCCAGCCAGAGCCTGCCTTTCGGCTTTTTTTGTTTGTCTTTTTGTGTGTAAATTAAAGAACGAACAGCAAAGAAACTCTTGTCATTCGGTTGTGTCTCGTTGCAATATTTAAATTCATTGATTTATAATCAATTACACTCTTTAAATTAAAAGTTTTTCCTTCTTTATATGCCAATCTTGCCCCTCTTAGCAACACCACCACCACCACTACCTCCACTCTCTTCCTTCCTTCACAGCTTAACAATATCTGTGGTAAACAGTTGTTGAAATTATTTCTTAAGGGGTTCTTATTGTCATCGTCTCAGGCAGGAACAAGTCATACAAACTTTGTTAAAGACAACAACATCAACAGCAGCAACAACAACATATGTAATCAATTTCTTTTGATGTTTACCGCTAATATTGTAATAATAAGAACAACAACAACACCACCACCACCACCACCACCACCACCAATAACTATAATCGCAGTGTGTCGTACATGGAAATTTAATGTCAAGTAGTTCGGGTATATTATAGTGTTGCTGCTGCTGCTGCCATAGCTTTTGCTTTTTAAGATATTGTGTTGCTGTTGTTGTTTTTGTTTATTTTGTATTTTTCCATCACAAGCTACTAAAAACAGCAACAAAAACAAGAAGCCAATTTTGCATAAATTTTTCAAAAAAAAAAATTTTTTTTCTTCGTAATTCTCAGTGCGGTGTAGCAGTACAGCTCACAAACACAATTCTTTTTGTAAGACAAACGACCACAACGACGACGACACATAAACAAAACTTTTTAAATAAATTGTTTACTTTTTTTTTATTTTTATTTTTTTAAATAATATAAGAAAACAGTCTCAAAAAAAATACAATAATATTATGCACAATATTTTTATCTTGAATTTGTTTCTTTTCTGTGGTCTTTTTTATTCTTAAAGAAAAAAATCTTAAAACAGTAAAATACCGGCAAACTGCAATTCAGCTAGCTGAATAGCCAAGAAATATATGTAATTTCGAAATAAGGAAAAAATCTTAATAGAAACTAAGAAATTAAGCAATTCAGCTAGCTGAATAAGTGAATTTTCACTTTATTTACAAAATTTAACAATAATCTTTGAACGATCCCTTCAATAAGCTAATTCAGCTAGCTGAATAGAGAATTTTTGAGTTTTTAACCAAGAATATATAAACAAAATTTAAAATCTATTAAAAAATTGTAATTCAGCTAGCTAAATAGACATAGTTTTGCTTTTTCTACAAGATTAAACTATATTCTTTGAAGAATGTTTGAAATAATGGAATTCAGCTTGCTGAATATGGCATTTTTCACTTTATTTACAAGATTTGACAATAATATTTATATAATGCCTATAATAATCTTATTCAGCTAGCTGAATAAAGCTTTTTTCGGATTTTAACTAAGATTATATGAAATTTTTTCAAATCTATTAACAATTTTGGTAATTCCGCTAGCTGAATAAGCATATACTCGCTTTTTCAACAAGCCTAAAGCATATTTTTAAAAGAATATTACAAATAATGGAATTCAGCTAGCTGAATAAAAGTTTTTTTAATTTTTAAGCAAGAATATATACAAAAAACTTAAATTCATGAAGAATTCATGTAATTCAGCTAGCTGAATACTTACATTCGCATATTCAGCCAGCTGAATTGGTTTTAAATTTAATAAAACCAAGGAAGGCAGCAGAAATTAATTTTATTTCTTTAATATTTCCAAATTCAGCTACCTGAATTGGTAGAAAATTCAAGTGTATAGTCTAGATATGATATTTGTTTAACGAGGAGCTAATTTTGTTAATTCAGCTTGCTGAATTGGTTTATAAAGCATTTAGAATTAAAATAGTGTTAAATTTTTATAAATTGCGTTAAAAATTTAGCAATTCAGCTAGCTGAATTAGATTGAAAGTGAATAAAAACGTAAAAGATAGTGGGTGTTTATATAATTTCCTTAAAATAGATGAATTCAGCTAGCTGAATTAGATAATTTCTTAAAAGATTAGATTGAAAGTGAATAAAAACGTAAAAGATATTGGGTGTTTAGATAATTTCCTTAAAATAGATGAATTCAGCTAGCTGAATTAGATAATTTCTTAAAAACAGGCTTTATTCAGCAAGCTGAATTAGAAGCAAATTCAATTTTTAAAGTAGAAATTCGATATTTTTACAAATTATGGCATAATTTATTAATTCAGCTAGCTGAATTTGGTAAATTGATCATTTAACCAGCAATATATAGGATTTTATAGTTATGATAAAAATTTTGTTAATTCAGCTAGCTGAATTAGATTAAAAGTGCATAAAGACCTAAAGGGTAGTAAGTTTTTATATAATTTTGCAAAAAGAGCCAATTCAGCTACCTGAATTGAAAGACAATTGGGTGGGAGTGAGACTCTTCAGAGAAATTTTATATAAAAATTCTGCAATTATTTTATTCATTTTAAAAATTTGAAAATATGTTGGGGTTCCACTGTTGATATGGTTTTTTTTATCGGCAATTTTTTCTACGTTCTTTTTTTTCTGTGGTTACATGTTTTATGTGTTTGCCCGCGTAATATACTCCTTCAACACCAACAGCTGTCATCGTTCTTTAGCGATAAGAATACGCTTCTCTAGGGGTACGTATTTTTTGTTTGTTCTTCCATAATGAATTGGAAATAAACAAACAGCGATGAGATGCATGCAGGCTGCTCTGGCTGGTGTTGGTGGTGGTGGAGAGCTTTTTTCTGGTTTCTGGGCTGGTGGCTGCGCTGATATGCAAAATATCAATTTATGTTCAGAGACCCACTAATAAAAACCAAAACAACAACAACGACGATGAGTGTCTGTAACAAAATATATCAGCAGCAAAAAACAAAAACAAAAAAAAAACAATTGGCTGGGCTTTGTAGTTGAAGCTTGTGCTATATTCTCGAGCGTGTACAAGAGAAAATTAGTGCGCTGTTGTTGTCACCACCAAACCCATATAGCGCTCGAGGAGAAGTAAAAAAAAAAATTTGCGATAAAAACTACAATCATTCAGTCAGTTAGTCAAACTGCAGTCATACAGTAGAGCCCTCCACTAGCTTGCCTGCCCCTGTGTTTTGGTTGGAAATTTCAAATTGATGTCATGAGTTTTCTTCAATCGATTGCAGTTTCATTTCATTTGGGTCCACCAAAACGAGGTTATTTTTTTGTGCCTTATTCCAACGGCATCATTAGCAACTGCAGCAGCAGCAGCAGCAGCTGTCACTTCGCCTGTTACTCTCGTTAATTTGATAAGAATTTGTCATGCTTTTGCTTGCTTGCTTGCTTGCCTGTGAGTTGCTCCGCTCTTCTCTGTTTCATTTGCAGATGTTTTGCACTGCGTTTTAATTCACAAATCTTTTGTTTTTCTTGTGATAAAAAACAATTTTAATTTATTTTTAGTTTTTTTTCTTCTTAAATATTTATTTAAAAATTTTATAAAACAAATTAAAAATAATTATTTACTAACGTGAGTTTAATTTTCTTTTTTTTATTTGCAGGTACGTCTGTCTTAAGAATTATTTGTCAAGGCCCCCTCCCCCCCATTTCAATGGTATTAAGTAAGTTTTAATCATGGATCACTTCTAAACAAATATCATTTTTATTTGGGTATTTATTTTAAAAGAAAAAAAAATATTTTAAATTTACTGTGTATCAGCATTTATAAGTTAAAACCGTCCGGTGCACAGTGTTTCGTTAAAAAAAAAAAAAAAAAAAAAAAAAAAATTGTTGAAATTTCTTAGGTTACAGTGCCTCGTTTTTACAAAAAAAAAAAAAAAAATTTAAAATTTTGTTGAAATGTTTTAAGGTTATATAAAGAAGAGTGAGTGTACAGCAGCTTACATTTTAAATTTGTATTTAAAAGACGTTAGCACAACAATAACAATGCCTAGTGCCGAAGGAAATTTTAAAACGATTCCATCTACAAAACCGTACTGTACTGTATTACTGTACTGAAGTACTGCCATCAAAAGATCCCATTGTCGTGATCTGAACTATTTTTAGATTTCTCAATCTCTCCCCCAGTTCTGATTCCCCTGGAAGACCTTTAACATGATCTCTATCCGGTGTCAGTAGAGGATAAATTTTCTTCTAGTATCTGATTACTTATTGAAAACGTCTTAGTCTACTAGTTCAAACCCCAGCTCACACATCTCGGATAACACGAAATATGAAAAAAAAAATTCTTTCGGCAACTTGCTCTCCAGCAGTTTTCTGACAAAAGCTTTCAAAGTAAAATATAAAATTACCATGAAAAATTACTCATATCTGTCGTTCGAAATAGATGTAGACCGCCACTTATATGCCAAATTAACTCCCACATAACATGGATTGTGTGAGAAGATAGGATGTAATCTTTACTAGGTTGTAATCTTTACTAGACACCAATTAAGTAAGTAATTAAATATCTGATTAGCTTTGCAGATCTTTCTTTCTGGAATGCATTATGGCCGCTCTACTGCGCTAAGTAATGTGTTCTTCTTCTTAGCACAGAATCTTCATATCTTATCTCTCAGTATTCTTGAAATCTTCAATGTCTAACTCAGAAGGCCACTAACTGTCCTTAAGCTATTCATGTATTCAAAGTATTCGAAACTCTTCTCACTATAGTTGGCTAGCAAAAGTGTGCATGAGCATTTCTCTCCATTTTCCAGTACCACGAAAAGGTTCGTTTCATTACCCCTAATTCCCACATGACGTAGAATTTAACAAAAGCCCGCCTATCCGATTTACAATCTTGCCCAGACAGTTTTATAAAAGTCAACGTTATAGGAACATTTAGTGCCCGTGTGATGGTCTAAATGTCAGATAGCACATCCTCAGCATTTGCCTAATATTCCCTTTCAAAATACTTAACCCACGCCACGGCACGGTTATGACTCTAATAGCATCGTGAATTTCCCATTCATTTCAATTCATCTGCTTGCTACTCATTGTCATAAATTCCCTGGCATCTAGCAAATGGGGTGACCATATTCCCCTACTGTTTTCGACTGGACATTATATGAGCCGAGTGTTTGGATCTGGCGTCCTGAAGTGTCGGATAGTTTAGCAGCTTTCCCTTTTTTGGTGCATCTTCTGTTCACGCTAAACTAAGCGCTGAACTTTTGTTGGTAAAAAAAAGTATGGTTTAGAAAACATCCGCGAATTCTTTAATACGTTTCCATTTGAGTCGAAATTCGAACTTCCCCTGTAACACTGTCAGTCTCTGACCCCATCCGTGTACCATAGAAATGGTATTATTTGTAGACAGCAAAAAAATGCTGCAAGTAGAGAAAAACGCTGCAGACATTGAAAATCATTTTAAGCAGAGCTTACAAGCGGAGAAACGCACTGGAATACAGCTCTGAATTCAGCTTTCTCTCTCTCTCTCTCTCTCTCTCTGGTTTTTGATTTGTGTCTGGTATAAATTTCTTGTTTCCCAAGCTGCAGCTGGTCGGCAGGGCTGTTGTGACAACCATACGATCTATACTCCCCTGTACTCCCCTTATACTTTGTACGATATTCCTATAATGTCGCCTCCAAGTTCATTGTATTAACAAACTTCACGTTTCTGCGCGGTGTCAACAATGCCAATTCCTTGCTCAGCGCACCTGTTATGCACCCAGTTTCCTTCTGAAATGTATTAATGCTCCATAGGTTTCAAAAATGTATTCACTTGGTAAATTCTAATCGTCACAGAATCTAGCTGTTAGGATCGATAAAACTGCCTTTTCGAAAAATTGTTTGTTGAGCCTACTTTGCCTGTCAAAGGTACGATTATCATGCATGGCACAGATCTCCTCTTATTCTAATTCTCAACATAAGTTTTGATTGCCTCGAATCCATACGTTTTGATACGAAGCTAGGTCGCATCACTCAGGATTACCGACCTAGCTTCTCACACCCCTTTTCGTTGTATTTGTTAAATTTTATATATGAGTGGCGGAACCTACAGTTTAAAGTCGACTCCGAACGATAGATTTTTGAGGAACTTTTCATGGCAATCTTATCTACTCTTAGATTTTTTTTGTGCGATATCTGCTGAGAGGAAGTCGCCGCCGAAGGAATATTTTTTCATATTTCAATTTGTTGGAAATGTTTGACGTGGGGTTTGAACCGTGACCTCACGTCTAATAAGCCAACACACTTGAGTATACCTTTCCAAATATTCTTCTCTATTCCACTGAAGTCACCGTGGTAGTGTGTTGGCTTATTAGACGTGAGGCCTCGGTTCAAATCCCTAGGTCAGGCATTTCCAACTAAACGAAATATGACAAAATATTTCTTCGGCGGCGATTTCCTCTCAGCAGATTTCTGGCAAAAACTCTGAGAGTAAATAAAATTGCCACGAAAAGCTTCTCAAAAATCTGTCGTTCGGAGTCGACTTTAAACTGTAGGTCCCACCACTCATGTATAAAAATTAACATGCACAACTTAAGTGGTGTGGGATACTAGGTCGTAATCCTGGCTAAAGGGTTGTAATGAAATATGACAAAATATTTCTTCGGCGGAGACTTCCTCTCAGCAGATTACTGCCAAAAAAAACCCTCTGAGAGTAGATAAGATTACCATGAAAAGTTTCTCAAAAATCTGTTGTTCGGAGTCGACTTTAAACTTTAAACTGTAGGTTCCACCACTCTCGTATAAAATTAACACACACAACTTAAGTGATGTGGAAAACTAGGTCGTAATCCTGACTAAAGGGTTGTAATGACCAATTATGTATGTATTCCATAGAAGAGTTCTGGTCACATCAACGTGAGTGCTTTCGTCCTCGCAAACTCACTTGCTTGCTAATTGCCTAGAATTCCCACTTTGATTGGGACGGTTCAAAGTGCTAAGCGCCTACGTTTGATTATAGAATTGCAATTAACTTGGAGTTTGAACGAGCATCTAAGGCTTCCAGAGCTATTTACGGCTATAGAAGGGCAATGATTGACATGATCCGCCAAAGTTTGGAGGAAAAGCTCTAGGCTTGACGCTAGGCTCTTGCAAACTTTGAAGTGGTGGAACAAACATTCGCCTGCCTTTTTTCAAAACTGCCACCACCCCTTTTTTTTTTTTTTTTTTTTTTTCTCAAAGAAATTAAAATTTCTTCTTTGAATTTCCAAATAAAACTGTGGGGGGGGGGATAGGGAAGCACGTCCGGCTAAAAATAAAAAATCAATAAAAATGAAATTTAGGTTCTGGCTAACAGAACGGGGTGATTAAAAATCTGCTGTGCATCATTAAATTGAAAATCTTTAGAGAAAGAAGAAATTCATCAATTTCATGAAAAATCTTTCATTTTCGTTTTATAATTTCATTTTAATGGCCATGGAGAAACAAAAAAAATTTTTTTTTTTTAATTTTACGAGCATTATTCGGCATCGTTTTTTTTCAAGTGGTTACCTCACAGACAAATTTGAGTTTGAAATTCCAATAACAAACTGCTGGCATTTGTTAGGCCATACGAGATAGATGCACATTTGCTTTGAATTGTTTTGGGGGGGCCAGAACATGCAACAGCTGTGCTAATGCTGCTGGACCAAGTCTGAAAAAAATCTTGTTGTTGTTGTTGTAACATAAAAGTGATGTTGTTGCTGCTTCCCCGTCTCTTGCACATCTTTTATGTGTATTCTCCTTTTGCCTTAAAACAAGAGCATACTGAGCAGCAGAGCATCATGGCTAAAAAAAATTTTGACCCAAATAATGGCCAAATTAACAAAGATGTGCGAGAAAGAAAAAAGGGGAACAACAGTAGAAGCGATTGCGATTGCAGCGGCTGTTGCAAGTTCTTACAGCAACAGCTGTAAACAGTGGCTGGCTATACATATGTCTGGACTTTTTCATCTGTTCTGTCTGCTTAGAATCCAATGAACCTTTTTTTTTAAATGCAATATTTTGCACAAATATTTCAAATTCAGAATACTCTGAAGGCAGCTGAGACACTCACTTTAGTGTCACGGTGCTGTTATGGCTTTATCAGCAGCAGAAACAGAATTTTATCTTAGCCCATCTGCTGGCTTCCCATTGTCAAGAATTCCCTGTCATCTGGCAAAGAATGTTAGCTTAAGCTCGCTTTGAAGGCAGTAAACTTTACGTGTCACATTGTTTTTGTGCAAGTGGCAACTCTGAAATTTAACGGCATATTCTAATTGTAAGATCTTTTTTCAAAAGAATAATTCTCCGTCGATTAAGTGCACCTAATGCCTTAACCATTCGATCAGTGATGAGAATGTTTCATGAAACTACTGGGCACAGGTTATCGTAAGCAAGACTCCAGTGCTTCAACGTACCGGTTGGTTTCTTGAAAATGTTGCTTTGTACTACGATCAGTTTACTCTCCTAATCAAAAGCGAGAATCGAAAGCAGGGTCAGTCAGATAGCGTAAATGGGATGGGTACATTCCGACCTGCCCTACCCAAGATTTTGACATAATCATAGCTTCTGTACTTCCAAGCGCTCAGTCCCATTGCCGTGTTTGCATGTCTGTCGGTAGCCATTTAAGGATTGTAAATTATGCCCAGGACGCTGTAGTTGATTAGGAGAATGTGTTCTTTTTTATCGGCACAGAAGCTATATGTTAATCTCAAGATAGTCTCTAGTCTAAATCAGTGAATGCTGAGTGCACTGTCAAAGGAATATATTCAGTTTGGACATCCCGTCAAGCATTGTCTCATCAAGCATCGTCCCATCAAGTATTTCTGTATATTGAAAGTGTTTGATTCGTTTAATTTGAAATATGCTGAGTGATCTGTCAAAGGAATATATTCAGTTTGCACATCCCGTCAAGCATCGTTCCAACAAGCTTCGTCCCATCAAGCGTAGTCCCATCAAGCGTTTCTGTACATTGAAAGTATTGTATTCGTTTAATTTGAAATATGCTGAGTGAACTGTCAAACGAATATATTCAGTTTGCACATCCCATCAAGCGTCGTTCCATCAATCATCGTCCCATCAAGCATCGTCCCATCAAGCATTTCTGTATATTGAAAGTATTGTATTCGTTTAATTTGAAATATACTGAGTGAACTGTCAAAGGAATATATTCAGTTTGTGCATCCCGTCAAGCATCGTTCCAACAAGATTCGTCCCATAAAGCGTAGTCCCATCAAGCGTTTCTGTATATTGAAAGTATTGTATTCGTTTAATTTGAAATATGCTGAGTGAACTGTCAAAGGAATATATTCAGTTTGGACATCCCGTCAAGCATTGTCTCATCAAGCATCGTCCCATCAAGCATTTCTGTATATTGAAAGTATTGTATTCGTTTAATTTGAAATATGCTGAGTGAACTGTCAAAGGAATATATTCAATTTGCACATCCCGTCAAGCGTCGTTCCATCAAGCGTCGTTCCATCAAGCATCGTCCCATCAATCATTTCTGTATATTGAAAGTATTGGATTCTTTTAATTTGAAATATGCTGAGTGAACTGTCAAAGGAATATATTCAGTTTGCACATCCCATCAAGCGTCGTCCCATCAAGCTTCGTCCCATCAAGCATTTCTGTATATTGAAAGTATTGGATTCGTTTAATTTTAAATTAAAAAAAAATTAATTTTTTTAACAAATTGTTAACAAACTGTATTGGGCTGATTGTACTGCGAGTACACAAGATTCTACATAATCAGGGCCAACAAAAATTAAATTTTTTTTAATTTTTTTTCTGAATTCTCTCAGAACAATTTATTATTTAACGGTAAATTATATGGTTATGCTTTATTGAAATGATTTCTTGTTTGTTTGGTTAGAAGTGACAGCATGGTGTGTATCGTTCTATGATTATATGAGTTTTAGGGGGAGGCATTTGAACACAAAATAATGTCATATGTAATGTTGCCACATACATGTGGTAAATAGAATGGCAAAATTTTTGTTTTGCATTTAAGAGACAGAAAACATTTAATTTTTTGTTTTGTTGTAAATTAAAAAAAAAAAGGATTTTTTAAATTAAAAGTGAACGGCTCTGGGGGCCCATGGTGTAATATAATTTGAATGAAAAATAAAAAAAAATTAAATTTGAAAAAAATAATTTTTTTTAGTTGTTGCTTTTATAATGTGAAGTTAGCATGTCTAGTTTCGTTTTTTTTTTTTATTATTTTTTTTTTTTATTTTTTTTATTTTTTTTATTTTTTTATTTTTCTTCTTAAAAAATGTTGCATATTTTGGCATTTTAAGAATGTTATTCTCTATGAAATCTATTTTGTGTTGTTGTTTAACCAGATACTGGTACTTGCTGCTAATGCTGCTACTAATGCTGGTGGTGCTGGTGAATGGTTTATTATTTCAATTCCTTGAAATCTAACAACACCAACAACAATAACATTCTCGTATGTTGTTTTTTTTTTCTTCTTCTATTGCTAGTAAACTTTCAAGATCACAGCATGTGGGTCTGTCTGTCTGTCTGTCTCTATACACAGAAAACATGAAAATGAATACAAAACTATTCCACATATTTTGTTTAATTTTTTTTATTTTTTATATTTTTTTTTTTATTTTTTTTTTTAAATTTTTTTTTTTATTTTTTTTTTCTTTCATGTTTTTCGCAAATAAATATCTCGTATTAATTTAAGCGGAAATTTTTTTAAAATTTAAATAAAAAAAATTAATTTTTTTTTTCAAAATTGTATAATTTTTTCGTCATCTATTAAATCATAATTAATGGTGCTTTAGAATGAAACTTTTCATGATCATTAATTGCTTTGGCCGCGTCATTTCTCATTCATTTTTTTTTTTTTAAATAATTCATTATGATTTCTTTAAACTGTTTTTAATTTTTTTTTTTTTGTAAATTTATGGTCCATTGTTATAACAATTTTAAGGTCAGTGCATACATATTTAAAAAGAAAAAAAAATGTTGCAGTTTTACTGTCTCCCTACAAAATTAGGTTAAGGTTAAATGAAATCCATTCATAATCATTGATTTCATTAATCATTTCAAATCGTGTTAACATAGAAGCACTCATGGCCTAAGGGCCTTACAGCAATGTAAAGAAATTTTCAAGTCTTCTAGTTTGTAAAGCTACAACAATAATTTAGTCAGGTTCCGAACCACAACCTCCAAGTCGGTTGCTCTTAGAAATTACTTTAGGCTACTCGACTGCCTGTCTAGAGTCAGTTTTGCACCCGGGTCTTTACTTTTGAAATGCCAAATGAGTTCCACAGGTTAGGTTAGGTTAGGTTAAAGGACGTGTACTTGTCAATTAAGACAAGTACAGTACCCGTAGGTCGAATTGACCCATTGCACAGCGTTCTAGTTTCTCACACTACTTATGTTGTATGTGTTAATTTTTATACATGAGTGGCGGGACCTACAGTTTAAAGTCTACTCCGAATGACAGATTTTTGAGAAACTTTTTTCATGGCAATTTTATTTACTCTCAGAGTTTTTGCCAGAAATCTGCTGAGAGGAAGTCGCCTAAGAAATATTTTTTGTATTTTGTCTTGATGTCTGGCCTGGGGCTCGAACCCTGGCTTTTACGTCTAATAAGCCAACACACTACCTTTTAGACTATGAGGACTACAAATAATTTAGTCAGGTTTCGAACTACAAACTCCAAGTCGGTTGCTCTGAGAAATTTCTTTATGCTAATCGACTCCCTGTCTGGAGTCTGTTATATGCAACCAGGTCTTTCAGTTTAAACTACATTAAGGTTCCACAGGTTCCAAGAATGTGTTTCGATGCCTAATTCTCATCGTCACGGGAGCTACATGTTGAGCTCGAAACCAGCCTCATCATTTCTTTACACTACTCGATGTCAACAATGACAATTCCCTGTCTAGAGTCTGTTATATGGACTTAGGTCTTTCATTTTAAATTGCATTAAAGTTCCACAGGTTCCAAGAATGTGTTTCGATGCCTAATTCTCATCGTCAGCTACATTTAGGTTCCACAGGTTCCAAGAATGTGTTTCGATGCCTAATTCTCATCGTCACGGGAGCTACATGTTGAGCTCGAAACCAGCCTCATCATTTCTTTACACTACTCGATGTCAACAATGACAATTCCCTGTCTAGAGTCTGTTATATGGACTCAGGTCTTTCATTTTAAATTGCATTTAGGTTCCACAGGTTCCAAGAATGTGCTTCGATGCCTAATTCTCATCGTCACAGGATCTACATGTTAGACTCGAAATCAGCCTCAACATGTTCTGACTTCAAAGCCCTATCAAAAGACCCCAGTAACCAACCTCAGGTTATTCCTGGCTAGTCTCAGATCGCCTCTTATTGTAATTTCTCAACAAAAGTTATGATTGCCTTAAGGCAATACACTTGGTATGAGAAGAGTCTTTGGCTCCTTTTATCCTCAATTTCGTTTAGCTTACATACATACATAATTGGTCATAACAACTCTTCAATGAGGATTACGACCTAGTTTTCTTACATTACTTATGTCGTGTGTGTTAATTTTATATATGAATGGCGGGCCTTACAGATTAAAATCGAGCTCGAAGGAAAAATTTTTGACAAACTTTTCATGGCAATTTTATTTACCGCCAGAGTTTTTGCCAAAAATCTGCTGAGGGGGGAAGTCGCCGTAGGATATATTTTTCAAATTCCATTTCGTTCCAGTTGTTTGTCTGAGCTGGGATTTAAACCACGAGCACCCGTCTGCCTAAAATATTTCTTCGGTTTAATAACCGAAAAGCGAGGAAAAATAGTTCAAACTGACCACTAAACTGTCAATTCCAATGTAGTTGGCAACTTGTCAAGCATTAGGGCGAGATTTTTGCCATCACAATCGACCGTGTAGAGAAGTGGCAAGTGTTTCTGAAGACGTTGCAGATGTGATTAGGCCTGTGCATTATTTCAATGTATGCGTTACCAAAAATATTGTGCCTGTTAGAGAGTATGACGTTGTTTTTACTGTTAGATTTACTGTGAAACATTAACAGAACAGTGCCTTTTACCAGCTCGATTTTTGTTATTAAAAAGCTTGTCAAAGGCAATTTCAAACGATTTTTTTTATGTGTTATGCCTGTCACGCAACAATTAAAGACGGCTGGCCATTCAAAATGTCTTAGACATGCTGATTGGATGTTAGAACAACAGGATCGTCTGCACAGTGGAGTTCAAGATCGTAGTCATTTGATTTTATTGGCATAGGGAGTTCGAGATAACAGCTCGTAGCGAACTCTGCTGTCTGGCAAGCTATCATTGAACTCCATTGAAACCGAATTTCATTGGGCAATCCAGTGTTTCTACTGATGTTTAATGTATTATGGACAAATAATACCAATTTCGAAGGTTGGAGGAAGATCAAGCAACGCCATCTTGTGCGAAAGAATCAGGCAATAAAGGAATGAACATTTTTAATCGTAATTTTCATTCAACTACTAAGGTACATATCATTCTACTACAAGCTATTACGACCACCTCAATACATTTACGTCTTCACATTGTTTGTAGGCAACATGTCAAGCTGGCAACTCTATCATTCTAGAATCTTCTACAATGGCGGGCTAATCATCTGTTTAACTGGAAACACGTGCTCAGTGAGATAGCGGATTAGTCTTGTGATTGTCTAGAGCAGAGGAAGATCAAGCAACGCCATCTTCTGTGAAAGAATCAGGCATTAAAGGAATGAACATTTTTAATCGTAATTTTCATTCAACTACTAAGGTACATATCATTCTACTACAAGCTATTACGACCACCTCAATACATTTACGTCTTCACATTGTTTGTAGCAACATGTCAAGGTGGCAACTCTATCATTCTAGAATCTTCTACAATGGCGGGCTAATCATCCGTTTAACTGGAAACACGTGCTAAATAAGATAGCGGATTATCCTTGTGATTGTCTAGAGCAGAGGATGATCAAGCAATGCCATCTTGTGTGAAAGAATCAGGCAGTAAAGGAGAACGTTTTTTTATCAAAATTTTCATACGATTGCTAAGTACACATCATTCTACTGCACACTATTATGAGCAACTCAATACATTTACGTCTTCACATTGTTTCTAGACAACAAGTCAAGGTGGCAACTCTATCATTCTAGAATCTCCAGTTTAACTGGAAACAAGTGCGCAGTGAGATAGCGGGTTAGCTTTGCGATTGTCTAGAGCATGCTTTCGCTGATAATGATGGTTTATAACCTCTATTCTCATTTATTTTAAACCGACTTCCGGGTATTTCATCAGAGAACTAAAAGAAGATTTTAAGTTTCAAAGAAACTCGTCTCAAATAGTCATTCAGAATCAAATGATGTGGGAAGCTAAGCCACAATTAGACAAAAACTTTTGTAATAAAGCAAGTGTCTTAACTCTAAATAAGTTTTCTTCTGTTCAATTTGAATCTCCCCTTTAAGGCAAACTAAACAAATTTGTAGACTTTATTAACGGATTATAATTTATGTTCCTATAGCAGCTTAAGTTATTCTGCACACAAGCCCTCCATTATCGGATCATCTATTCAAATGTCTACTTAGAGCTTTCTTTACAGAGACTGTCATAAACATACTTTGCTTGAGACTGGCCTACATTTTAAGATCATATTCTTAATATTTTTCTTTTTTTTTTTTGTTTGTTTTGTTTAAATCTCTATTTATTGCCTTTTACTATTAACAAACAAATAAATTACAAGCTTAAAAAAATCAAATAAAAATCCAAACAATTCTCTCTTTAACTGAAAATCATTTCCAAAGCCCCTGAAAGACACACGAACGAAGAAAATAAGAAGTCGTCCTACTGCAGTGGCTCCAAGTAAAAGTAAAAATTTAAAAACGATATTAAAACGATCATTTCGTTTCGTTTAATAACAATAATAACAATAAAAATTTAGGCTAAATACTTTTGGTAACAACGACACAACAACAACAACAACAAAACTGCAAACATCATAATGAAATTTTACAGCAAAAGTGTGGCAAGTATAGTGGCTGAATGCCTTGCTTGCCTGCCTGGCTGCCTTCATTAAATGTTGCATGAAGACACACGAAAAAAATAAAGAAACTTCTGCACATTAAGAAGAGATCTTAAGCAGCGTCTGATTGCTTATTTTTTCCCCGAAAAATACAGTAAAAGTCAGTGAAAATCGTACAGAAAACTGCAGTGAATGTCAGCGAAAATTGTGCAGCAAACTACAGTGAATGTCAGCGAAAATTGTACAGCAAACAACAGTGAGTGTCAGTGAAAATTGTACAGTAAACTACAGTGAATGTCAGCGAAAATTGTACAGAAAACAACAGTGAATGTCAGCGAAAATTGTACAGCAAACTACAGTGAATGTCAGCGAAAACATGAAGGAACGTAGCGTCGCTATAGAGCGGTTTAGACTTTATCTTTTTCGTGGACGATAACGCATTTCATTGCCAGAGTAAGCTTCATTACTTCAGCTGTATTAACCCATTAATGCCCGAATTACTTTTTTTTTTCTAACGGTTACCATTTTGTTTTTTACACTCAATTTCCTCTCAG
Organism: Sarcophaga carnaria; assembly: GCA_958299815.1. Classification (NCBI taxonomy): domain Eukaryota; kingdom Metazoa; phylum Arthropoda; class Insecta; order Diptera; family Sarcophagidae; genus Sarcophaga; species Sarcophaga carnaria. The sequence goes on along the minus strand of OY283149.1, from coordinate 13,163,148 downwards.
CGTATAAAAACTAAGGCAACCTCTGCTGGCAACTTAAGTTGCCACTGGGTACTAATGGGTTAATGTTGTACCACCCAACCTATGCTTAAGCTACCGAATTATCAGTTTTTCAACATTTTCGGTTATGTTTCCATTCCCTTTAAAAGTTAATATACGAAATTATTTAACGTAGTACGTAAATTTGCTTGAAATATTATTGCAGTTTTCCAAGCAAAGGTCTTGGCTATTTTAAAGCAGCGCAAAGCTTGTCGGAAACTTTGTCGGAATTTTCCCCGAAAATCTTTTTATTTACTTAGACAGCCAAGCTAAGTTCCTAACAAACGTATTTTCAACGTTCGTTCCTGTCAATAAATGTCGAGAATTATTCAGGAAAAACTCGGATCATTTTTTGAATTCTTATATGGGTTCCTCCCTTGTTATAAACAGACGGAGGTTTTTGACCTCTCACTTTCTTGCATCCTTGACCGAGCTCTCTAATAAAAGATTGCTGTTACAACAAGAGCTATTATGAACTCGTGTTGGTTGTGGTACAACAATCGGTGTAAATGAAGACCTAAGTGGGACCTCTTCTTTCAAGTGAAGTCCGCCAATTTACCTAACCTAAATTTCTTGATGCAATTCTATAAGACTGTCTGCCAATATAAGAAATACCTCGCCTCCTTGTTACACACTAGTGAGTGGCGTAAATGAATAGCAATGCACAAATCCTGCGGAGGGCTCATGGCATTGTTTGCGTGGCTGTAAATACAAGGAATAGCGCATAATATATTCAAACAATAATCGCGTAAGCCTTAGGCTGTTCTTTTATCAGTAGGCTATTTCGGTACGTTTTAATAGAATCTTATTAAATAGTCCCAAGGCCTTTTGTGCAATCGCTCTTTCTGAGTACTTTCTGAACTCTACATTTTTGTAAAAATTGTCATTAAAACCTCAGCGAGGGCAATCAAATTAGATCGGAATAATTCTTTAGGGATGTTATCAGTAATAGAGGCGCTACTGACTTCCGCAATTTTTAATGGAGTTATTGTCCTTAACGGAAGAGATATTACACAGCAACATGGGAAAGATAAAAATGGTAATGCCAAACTAACAAGTTTCTTTTCGACATTTGTTAAGAGTCTACCGTTTCTAACCTAAAAGGGGAGAGGGGGCGCTGTCCCCTTAATAAGTAAATTTAGAAAACAGTTGCGCCCTTCAGTATCTACTGGTTGAACTGAAATTTTATAGATTTCATTCCATTATTGGCCACTATAATCCTTAGATAGAATTACAGCCTGGATTACAACTCTGCAAATATTTGATTCTTTTTTTGTAGACCAGAATGAACGATTTTCACTGGCATTTACTGTATTTCTCTCTTTTTTTGCTGCATGTGCTTCGTTATTGTTATTATTGAATTGTAAAAAACTACTGGAATTAAATTTTCTTGTTGTTTTTTTTTTATTATTATTATTTTCATCGTTTTATAATTTAATTTATGTTGTTTTTTATAAATTTTATTCGATACGAAACTGATAATAATGATGCTGCCCGCCGATAGTGGCTTATTTGCTGGCGATTTCCGCTGTTGCTGATGCTGCTCACTTTTCAAAATTTATTTTGGCGGTTGAGTGCTTGCTTCTCTCTTAACTGATTACATTAAGGCCGCCGATAATGATGATTTGATGTTGTTGCTGCTCCTCTTAAAGGCAGGCAGTCAACCAGCCAGCCAGTCAGTCAGTTAGCTACTGTATTTCGACTGTTACTTTGAAGTCCAATGACTGAATCGTATTGGACTACTGGTACTGGTACTGGTACTTTCAATTATTTGTAAGAAATAATTGACATGAATATGTTTCCTTTTTTCATCGTCATCTTCTACTTCTTCTTTTTCCATCTTTATTTTCGTTTTTAATTTCTTTCTTCTGGCCACACACAAAAGAAAAAAGAAAGTACTCTTGTTATTGTTAATGTTTAAATATGTTCTACTTTAGTTTTTAATTGTCTCGGTCTCTTGTTATTATATTTTGTAAAAAAATTATCTTAATAGGCCACGAGCTTTTTTTCGCATTTAACCTCAACCTATATTGGCTTATATTGCTCATCAAATTAGGAAATTCAAGTCATTAATTAAAACTGGTTTAATTTAACTTTATTTTTTGTTGGTAAGAGTTTCAAGCAGGAAGTTTTAATTGTCTTCATATGGAATAAATTTATTTAAAACACAAACTTGTACACAAAAAACTCTTATACTGTGAAATTCATACACAGAACTCTTATACAAAAAAATTTCTGTAACTTAACCTCCAAAAAAGCTATGATTACATAAGTCTGGTATAGAGGAAACGTACACAGCAAACACTTATACGAAAAACTATAACAAAAATCTCTTATATCGACAATTTTTTACTTATAACTCTTATACAAACATATTGTTGCAACCAGAACTCATGGCAAAACTATTATTACACAAATCTGGCATAGAGGAAACGTAAACCTAAAACTCTTATACGAAATAGTGTGACGGAAAAAACCCTTATACCTGAAAATTTCACTTAAAACTCATATACAAAATACTTCTGTAACAAAAATTTTTCAATAAACTATTATACACAGAACATACGTTTAGGATATATGTATAGAGAATACGTACACAGAAAACTCTTATACGAAATACTATGAAAAGATCCTTATATCGAAAAATTTCACTTAAAACTCATATACAAAAAACTTGTGTAACAAAAACTTTTCAATAAACTATTATACACAGAACATATGTTCAGGATATATGTATAGAGAATACGTACACAGAAAACTCTTATACGAAATACTATAAAAAAGACCCTTATATCGAAAAATTTTCCTTAAAACTCTTATACAAAAATCTTGTTGTTACCAGAACTCATCACAAAACTATTATTACACAAATCTGTTAAAGAGGAAACGTAACGCGAAAACTTATACGAAATAGTATGACAGAAAAAACTCTTATACTGGAAAATTTTACTTAAAACTCTTATACAAAAAACTTGTGTAACAAAAACTTTTCAATAAACTATTACACACAAAACATAAGTATGGATTATACATACAGAGAATAGGTACACAGAAAACTCTTATACGAAATACTATTGAAAGATCCTTGTAGCGAAAAATTTTCCTTAAAACTCTTATACAAAAAACTTGTTGCTATAAAAACTCATTATAAAGCTATGTATTGTACACAAAAGCTTGTATGTAAATCTAGTATAGAGAAAACGTATTACTCAAACTCTTATACGAAAAACTAGTTATATAAATAGGCTTCACTTTAAACTCTTATATAAACTCTTATGTACACATGAAACTCTTATGCGAAAACAGAAAAAAATTCTTATACAAAAAATTTAAATGTAAAATTGAAACTCGTATACAAAAGTATTATTGATGTGTCTGTCACACAGAGGAAAAACACTTATACAGAAAATTCTGTTACAAAAAACTCTTATACATTAAACTTTGATGCAGTTAATTTTTGCTAAAAAAGAAGCTCTTATACAAAATAATAACTCTTATACACAGCAATAACTTTTATATAAAATAAAAGCTCTTATATAAAACAATAACTCTTATACAAAACAATAACTCTTATACACAATAGTAACTTTTATACAAAACAATAATTTACGCAAAATAATACCTCTTATACAAAACAATAATTCTTATACAAAACAATACCTCTTATACAAAACAATACCTCTTATACAAAACAATAACTCTTATACAAAACAATAACTCTTATACAAAACAATACCTCTTATACAAAACAATAACTCTTATACAAAACAATACCTCTTATACAAAACAATAACTCTTATACAACACAATACCTCTTATACAGAAAATAACTCTCATACAAAACAATACCTCTTATACAAAACAATAACTCTTATACAAAACAACTCTTATACAAAACAATAACTCTTATGCAAAACAATACCTCTTATACAAAACAATACCTCTTATGCAAAACAATAACTCTTATACAAAACAATACCTCTTATACAAAACAATAATTCTTATACAATAACATCTTGGCCCAAAAAAATTCTAAACAACTTGTATAGAAAGCATGTATACAAAAAAACTGTTCTGTAAACAAACTCTTATACAGAAAAATCCTTCTTTAAAATTTTTACAAAAAAAAAATCCCCCGAAATGCTCTTGCATACAAAAGGCTCTTACACTAGAACGCATTAAACTAAAGAACTCTTATAAAGAAATTCTTGCAAAGAAAAACTCTAATAAATAAAACTCTTATACAATTAGTTCTAATACAGAAAAAAGTCTTTGACTAAAAATATATACAATAAACCCTTATATAAAAATCTATTAAGAAGAGAAGCACTTACGCAACAATTCATACAAGAGAACTCTTATGAAGACTTTTCTAATACAGAAAAAAACTATTCTACTAAAAAAATATACAAAAATTTGCCATAAAAGGACTTATACTGCAAAAAACTCTTATACATTAAACTACTATACAATAAATTTTTTTTTTTTCTGAATAAACTACACTTTTTTCACAACCGCTTACACTAAAAACTGTCACCGGAAAACTATGATACAGAAAACTTATTTGCAAACTGCTCTTATACAGAAAACATTCTGTTACAAACAAAGTCTTATACAGAAAATTACTGCAAACTCTCCTTTATGCAAAAGAATTGTGTACAGAGTATTATTATACAAAACACCTTAATACGTACAATTATGCTACAATAAACTCTTATACAGCAAAGCTACAATAGAAGTCTTAAGCAATAGAACTCTTATAACTAAGAATTGTATGCAGAGTATTCTTATATAAAACACTTTAACAAGTACAACTGTCGTACAAAAATAACTCTTATACAGCAAAGTGAAAAAAGAACTCTTAAGAAATAGAACTCTTATACATAAGGATTGTATGCAAAGTATTCTTATACAAAACACTTTAACATGTAAAACTATCGTACAAAAACGTTTATACAGCAAAATTCCAAAAGAACTCTACGCAATAGAACTTTTATACATAAGAATTGTATGCAAAGTATTCTTATACAAAATACTTTAACACGTACAACTATGCTACAAAAATAAAATCTTATACAAAAAAGTTACAAAAAAACTCTTATGCAATAGAGAACTCTTATACATAAGAATTGCATACAGAGTATTCTTATACAAAAACCTTAACACTTACAACTATCCTACAAAAAATTAAACTTATACAGCAAAGTTAGAAAAGAACTCTTAAGAAATGGAACTCTTATAACTAAGAATTGTATGCAGAGTATTCTTATATAAAACACCTTAATACGTAGAACTATGCTACAATAAACTCTTATACAGCAAAATTACAAAAGAACTGTTAAGCAATAGAACTCTTATACATAAGAATTGCATACATACTATTCTTATATAAAACACTTTAACACGTACAACTATCCTACAAAAATAAAACTCTTATACAGCAAAGTTAGAAAAGCACTCTTATGCAATAGAACTCTTATACATAATAATTATATGCAGAGTATTCTTATACAAAACTCTTTAACATATAAAACTATCCTACAAAAAATAAAACTCTTACAAAGCAAATTTAAAAATCTTACGAAATAAAACTCTTATACATAAGAATTGCATACAGAGCATTCTTATACAAAACACTTTAACAAGTAAAATTATCCTATAGAAAACTCTTATACAGCAAAATTACAAAAGAACTCTTAATCAATAGAACTCTTATACATAAGAATTGTGTGCAAAGTATTCTTATAGAAAACACTTCAACACGTACAACTATGCTACAAAAAAACTCTTATATAGAAAAGTTACAAAAGAACTCTTAAGCAATAGAACTCTTATACATAAGAATTGCATACATACTATTCTTATATAAAACACTTTAACACGTAAAACTTTCGTACAAAAAGAAAACTTATACAGCAAAGTTACAAAAGAACTCTTAAGAAATAAAACTCTTGTACAGAAAAGTTACAAAAGAACTCTTATGCAATAGAACTCTTATACATAAGAATTGTATGCAGAGTATTCTTATACAAAACTCTTTAACATATAAAACTATCCTACAAAAAATAAAACTCTTACAAAGCAAATTTAAAAATCTTACGAAATAAAACTCTTATACATACGAATTGTATGCAGAGTATTCTTATACAGAACTACTTGATATGTACAACTATGCTACAAAAAAAACTCTTATACGCAATAGAGAACTCTTATACAAAAAACTCCTCTATAAAAAAGAATGTCCTACATAAAGGAATAATCCCTACAGAAAGGAGTTTTTCAGATAGAAAACTAAACTAATTTATTATAATAAGAACGAGAGCAATTTATCCTCTCGGAAGAGTTGTCAGGGATTTCATAATACCGTTCATATGTGAAGGGAGTAAGCCAGCTGAGCTCTTACTTTCATGAGTGATGTGGCAGCGATTTTGTAAGTGTTAAAAATCCATTGTATTTTGAAACATCAGGGATCTTTTGGCCAAGACAAGCTTAATTGTAAATCGATATTTGAAAGCTAACAAATCGCAATTGAAAAGCCAGAAGCTGACATTTCTATTAATAGTAGATTATGCCTCTAACAGTAGCATTCACTCACTCAGCTCACTCACTGCTCTAAATGGCACTGAACAATGGTATTTAAATGGAATAATTTAAAAAAAATATTCAAAATTTTATTGAACCACCACAAAAAAAAAAGAAAAAGTAGAAATACATGGGCTATACAGCCAAGTCAAAAATCCCATTAATCTTCATAAACACCAGTCGGTTGTAAAAAATTGACAGAAAAAGAACGAATAAAAAAATCTCAAAATTGTTGTGGACTTCATTCACATGTAAATTATGATATTTAAATACGAATACGGATAAAAATTCTTTCAATATTTTTTTAATTTTTTTTAGACATTCAACCAATTTACTTTCATAATAAATTATATTTTTATTCATTCATAATTTTGTTTTTTTTTTTTTTTTAATAATTTGTCAACGACGAAATTTTGTATGCAAGAATAATTATTCGTTTAATTTATTAACACAAGAAATCACTTTTAAAATTATCAACCGAAAAAAGCTGTAAAGTAGACTCCAATTTGACGGCATTTAATTAAAGCCAAATTTAAATGGATTTGATGAACCACCAGATAGCAGAGGTACCATAAATAATTACAGGCACTGTAATTGCAATGCAATGGGAAACTGTTTTTGAAAAATAATTTTTTTTTATGACAAAATATGAGTTTGACGCTCTGCAAATGAGCCAAAATAATTGTTTGTCATCATTCTGAAGTCAACACTCGCATGGCTGAGAAATATTGAACAAGCACGTGTAGAATTTTAAAAAGGATTTTGGCCACAGTAATGTAGTCTGGTCACTGGTTTATACAGAGCAAAAAAAAAGTTATAATAGTACTTATGTTCCTTAACACTTTGACGGACACTAACGTCTATAGACGTCATAACAAGGGTTTCTGGGGGGACATGACGTGTATACACGTCATAAATTGTTTCCTTCCAAATAACGGAGGTACAGCAAGTGTCCCACGCGAAGGCCTCCTAAAATTTTGGTGTCCGTCAAAGGGTTAAGAATTATGATGGAGCAAATAGCTGTTGGTCTCGATCAAAGGCACACTTATGTTGATCAAATGAGGGCCATTGTGATATCAGACAACCTCATTACCATACCTCACAGTGCATTTAGATGGGCTATGTAGTAGACACCAAGATGTCTTTTACTTCTCCAAGTAAAAGGGCATGTGCTCTATGCACAGTCACAGATAAAAGTCTACATACAACTGTGTTTTTTGTTTTTCTTTTTTTTTTTCTAATAATTTCTGTGTTATATTTTTTTATATTCGATTTTGGGTCCCCTTTCCCAAATCCTCTCCTTTTTATCCCTCTATTATCCTTCGCTCACCTTTTTTAATTTAAAAAAAAAATCGCCGGTGAAAAGGTCAATATACAGCGGGTGTATGTAGACTTTTTTCTTTGACTGTATTAAGAACAGCTTTCTGTCGCTCTCCTCAGCATCTTCATCCCTTTAGCATCTGCAGAAATCATTTGCCAAGTCGCCTAGTTCAATGCGTCCCCCACGACTCAACCATACTAAGCGTGCACATTTAGAATTTAAGCAGACTTTTCGTCCGCCCAAAGCCACCATAGTCTAGTAGATAGTGTGTTGGCTTATTAGACGTAAGGCCACGGTTCAAACCCCCAGGTCAGACATCTCCAAGAAAACAAATTAAGAAAAAATATTTTTTCGGGGACTGACCCTCCGCCCATAGCCATAGTAGACGTAAGGCCACGGTTCCTAGATCAGACATCTCCAAGAAAACGAATTAAGAAAAAATATTTTTGTGGCGACTTCCCCTCAGCAGATTTCTGACAAAAACTCTGAGAGTAAATAAAATTGCCTTGAAAAGTTTTTCAAAAATTTGTCGTTCGGCATCGACTTTAAACTGTAGGTCCAGCACACAACATAATTGGTGCGAGAAGCTAGGTGGTAAAGGATTAGGAAAGGAAATGAAGGGGGTTTTTTTACGAACGTCCCCGGCCTCACACTAACCCACCCTCACCCGATCGCGGAGGGCTCGTCCCCATTACGTAGGGACACGTATACACTACAGTCCGGAATGTAGCGGGTAAGGGAAAAATAATGGCAACGAGAACATAAATGATCAATTATGTGTGTATGTTTCGTGTGCCCTCCATTTTACTAAAGCGGAATGAAGGGCAAGAAACCTTTTCAGCCCTAATTTTGGTTAAATACGTTACTATGTAATCATAATTGAATGTTGGCATCTCTACTCATAGTCTAGTTTTCGCACCGCAGGATAATTAGGTTTCCAATGTATATGTAAGGCCAAATCGATACTGAGCGAAAGCTATTGTGGTACTGACCAATATCTGTTTAAACGCAGTTACGTATTGAAGGCTTACGTTTCGTCCAATTTAAGGTATGTATAGTTAGCCTCTAGAAATGATAACTCGTTATCAGGCATAAGGTGGACTGGAAGCATTAATGGCTCGAAAACGGATGTTTTTTTCTGAAAGCCAATGTTTTTTTTTTAACTTAATAAGGCTGCCCGCTCTATTGTCTTTTCTTACAAAAATATTTGCCTAAAACTGGAGGAGGGAAAGGGTCATGTGTTATTCGATCTGCACTAGACATTGCCTTTAGATTCTCACTCTCCCTTTACTTACCTAATTTAGCTCCTTTGGCTTATTTTCCATTTCCAAAAATGTTCGCGAAAAGCAAAAGCCTGGAAAAAGTGTATCGTTTCCTTATTTCTTTCGTTTACCTTGTTAGATCGGTAAATTTTGGATCTGCCCTCGTAGAATAAATATTTTTCTATTTTTTTTTAAATATTTATTTAAAAATGTTGGTTCTTTTCTTTTTTTCTCAATCCTCATTTAAACCCGTATGAAAATTAACAACTTGTCACCAGGTTGCTAAAAACGTGACTCTCGTACAACAGTCAGGCAAACCAGCAAGATAAACTCAAGACTTAAGAAAAGCTTGGAAAAGACAGACAAATCTGTGATTAAATTTACACAGACTTTCAAGCGGATTTTTCTTCTTATTTTTGTTCACATAAACGTGTGAAAATTAAATTTTTCTTCTAAAAGAACAAAAAACAACAACAAAGTATTAAATTCGCAACAAGTGCACGAATATTTAAATTTTGAAGACAGAATTAATGCTATAAGTTGAGCCACATACTAGTTTTTAAAATTAATAAGAAGAGGTTAAAAAGGGCTTAATTGCACTTGTTTTATAAATGCAAACCAGATCAAGTGATTGGCAACACTAAATTAAAACTGAAATACAATCAATAATAATTGTGGGTGGCAAAATGGACGAGAGAATTCACTCACTCACTCACTCCCTCACTCACTCCCTCACTCACTCCCTCACTCACTCCCTCACTCACTCCCTCACTCGCTCCCTCACTCACTCCCTCACTCACTCCCTCACTCACTCCCTCACTCACTCACTCACTCTCTCCCTCCCTCACTCACTTACTCACTCCCTCACTTACTCACTCAAATCTACGCGGTCTATGCTCACTAGATAGCACAAATGCAAATTCGCCATAATGTGGGTAACTGATCGATCACACGAGCAAAGAAGAAATCTGATTCTTAAAAGCCCAACAAACGCCTTAAAGAGTTGTCACGGGTGATGGTCACCTGATTGGCGTCACTTTTTCTTCACTTAAAACTGAAATATATGAAGCATAAGCCATATGGGCAAGGTATCTCACTTGTGCTAGGTTATGTCTAATCTAACCGTCACAAAGGATCATCAGTTTCAACCAAAACTGACGCATGCAATTTCGTTTTAATGGTTTGGGGTGATTAGTGGTGATTAATTCACTGGGTGACTGGTCACGCGTGCAGTAAGGGAAATCTATTCACGAATAGGATAACTAAAGCACGAGTATTGAACACACGATTGACCATACTTTCTCTCATTTAAAAGTGCAGTATATCGAGCAGTAGGAACGATAGGGTAGCAAAAATTCGTGAGGGTATTCGCGTTAGGACGCGTCCGCTTTAACCATAACTTACAGATGCAGAACTTGCGGATAGTGGTTGGTGTGAGATTACTGGTCACTAAATCACTGGATGACTAATTGCATGGTGAATGTAAATCTCACGAGTATTGATCACGTGATTGGTCACACTTTCTTCTCACTTAAAACTGTTGTATATCAAGCACGCTATAAACGATAGATTAAACAAAATGAAAGGGAGAACTTCACTAATGTTACATATCCGTATATAAGCTCTGTAATCACAAGAGATGATTACTGGGATGATTAACCCGCAATGAAAAGAGGGAAATCTATTCCCCATTAACGTAATAAGTAGTTATTTACGTATATTGACTGGCCGCTCACTTAAAACTGAAGTACATTAAGCACAATACCAATGATGTCCCACATGAAACCGTGCACTGGATCCAGATGCAATTCGGGCATATTGTTAAAGGTGATCACTAGTCCACTAGTTTACTGCTGGTGCTCATGCAAGAATATTATTTTTCGATATCAAAACTTTTTGCCGGAGGCTGCAGTGGCTTGGAGTAGCAAAACCCTATTACCGACTTCATTAGTTGCTCACCCGCATTGCCAATGTACAGAGACAGAGATTTCTGATATAGGGAACTATCTTTATAGTTAAGCTAACCAGTCACCAAAGGCCGTTGGCAGTCATCACGGATTCATCAGAACCTCGAAAGTCATCGTCATTTGACTAGGATTGCTGCTTAGTTAGTTAATTTCCGATTATTTACAACCCGGAAGTCGTATGTCAATAAGGGAAGATTGTGAGTCTTTTAGAGTTTTTCGAAACTGACAGAGGAATGAGCAGGGTTGTCACATTGCCCACCACATACTATTTGTTGAACTCATATCATTGATATGAGGTACACGACTGAATTTGTCTCTGTATAGGATAGTAGCAAGTGTGGCCACGGTTCAACATCGGTCAGACATCTGGCAAAAACTCTGGGAGAGTAAATAAAATTGCCATGAAAAGTTTCTCAAAAATCTGTCGCTCGGAGTCGACTTTAAACTGTAGGTCCCGTCCCTCAAAAATAAAAATTAACACACAACATATATAAGTGGTGTGAGAAACTAGGTCGTAATTCCAACTAAAGCGTTGTAATAACCAATTATGTTATGTGTAGGATAAACTGAAGTCGCTGCAGTATAGTAGGTAATGTATTAACCTATTAGACATGAGCCTGTAGTTCAAATCTTAGCTCAGACATTTTGAAAAATATTTCTTTAGGCGACATCCCCTCAGCAGCGGTCTTCTCACACAAACTCTGAGAGTGAATTGCAATTGCGATGAAAAGTTTCTCAATCTTGGGGTTCAAAGTCGACTTGAAACTCTTAGGTTCCGTCACTCATCCACAAATTTAACACACACACTAGTTGGGTTGTGAGGAGAAGCTAGGTTGTAGTCCTGACTAAAGCGATGTAATGACCAATTATGTAACATTAGTAGGAAAAACTGATTTCCGTTGAGTATTAAAGCATTTATTGCTTTAATAACATTAATTTTCTATAGAAATTGTTTCGATAACAACAATTACCTGAATAAATTTTTTCGATAACAGCAATTTTCTATAGAAATTGTTTCGATAACAATTTTCTATAGAAATTGTTTCGATAACAATTTTCTATAGAAATTGTTTCGATAACAATAATTTTCTATAGAAATTGTTTCGATAACAACAATATTTTACAGAAATTGTTTCGATAACAACAATATTTTACAGAAATTATTTCGATAATAACAATCTTTTATAGAAATAGTTTCGATAACAACAATTTTCTATAGAAATTGTTTCGATAACAACAATTTTCTATAGAAATTGTTTCGATAACAACAATTTTCTATAGAAATTGTTTCGATAACAACAATTTTCTATAGAAATTGTTTCGATAACAACAATTTTCTATAGAAATTGTTTCGATAACAACAATTTTCTATAGAAATTGTTTCGATAACAACAATCTTTTATAGAAATTTCTTCGATTACAACAATTTTCTATAGAAATTTCTTCGATAACAACAATTTTCTATAGAAATTGTTTCGATAACAACAATTTTCTATAGAAATTGTTTCGATAACAATAATTTTCTATAGAAATTGTTTCGATAACAATCATTTTCTATAGAAATTGTTTCGATAACAATTTTCTATAGAAATTGTTTCGATAAAAATAATTTTCTATAGAAATTGTTTCGATAACAATAATTTTCTATAGAAATTGTTTCGATAACAATAATTTTCTATAGAAATTGTTTCGATAACAATAATTTTCTATACAAAATTTCTTGATAACTTTTAACTTAAGTCACTATAAAAGTTGATTTTAGACTTGTGCCATTCTTCCCAGCAGTCATTAGCTGTCATACTAAATAGAAAACTGTCTAGAACAAGAAAATTTATTTGAAAATAATTTTTATAGATTTTTTCTGTTGAGTTAATTTGAAATTGTTGTACAACAATTAATAACAATTTATTTAAAATGGAGGAGAAAAACAAAAACAGATTTTTTCTAAATTAAAACCTGTCACTGCTGCAAGTAAATAAAAATAAATATCAAACCAAGAAAGGGGAACCCCCTCTTTCCCCCTTTTCAAATGCAAAAACAGAAAATCTGAGTGAATAAAAAAAAGTTTTTTAAATTAAATTCAGTGCCAATTAAACGTGCCACAATTTTTAAAAGAATATATTTGTTTAGTGTTGCATAATATTTATTTATTTTCATTATTTTGTATTTTTATTATTTTCCATTGTATTTCATAATCAGCAACTTTGCTTTGGCAATGGCATTAGCCATGGCTAGGTTTTAAGGCAACAAATAAAATTTAAATAACACCTGAAAGCCTTTTTTCTATTCTCTTTGTTTATTATTTCTAAAGCCATTGATAAAATGAAATGAAATAAAAAATGCAAATTTCCATTCAATAAATTAACACTTCATAAAGCAAAAAAAAAACGCATTAAATTAACTGCCACAGGGCATGCAAATACTATAGTATTAGAACGGGCCCAGGCAGGCAGTCAGGCCCTTAAACTTAAAATTCTAAAACGGTCACCATAATTAAATAAAAATTAATTGCTTTTAGCACTTATACTCGAAGAATTTTAAATCAATTAAGTTTTGATTCGCTTAGCAATGAGGCAGACAAGGGCTCTGTGGTTAAATTAACATTTTAATCAATTTCCTATGGCATAACCGGTTAAGTCTGATTAAAAATACTTTAAAAAAAAATTCTGAAAATATTGTTTTTTTCCTTGCTTGTCATGCCATACTATCAACTTTTATTTAAAGAATATGAATGTTTGTGTTCATAGGCAAAAACCGACTAAATCTGAATTTTAAAAACTGAATATTAAAACTGTTTTGGTTGTCATGCAATGCTATCAACTTTTATTTAAAAAATATAAATTTTTGTGTTCATAGCCAAAAACCAACTAACTCTAAATTTTAAAAATTTAAATTTTCATATTTCTTAGCAAATTGCATTTAATTCGCAAAAATTAGAAATTTAGCAAAAAAAAAAATCAAATCTTTATGTTTCCATGCGAAAACCGACTAAGTCTAAATTTCACAAACTGAAATTTTCAAATTTCTTAGCGAAATGCATTTAATTCGCAAAAATTAGAAATTTAGCAGAAAAAAGAATTGAAATCTATGTGTTTCCATGCAAAAACCGACTAAGTCTGAATTTTAGAAAATTAAATTTTCTACATTTATTACTTAAATAGGGGAGTAAATAAAATTTCTTGGTATCACTATTTAAAAAAAAAAATAATTTTTTCATCTTTGCAAATACCAACTAAGTCTGTATTTTAAATACTTAAATTTTCAAATTTCTTAGGGAATTGCATTTAATTTGCAAAAATAAGAAATTTTGCAGTAAAGGGTTTTCAAATGTTTGTGTTTCCAGGCGAAAACCGACTAAGTCTGAATTTTTGAAAATTAAATTTTCAATATTTTCTTGATGCAACCCAGGTTAAACAAATTTTTTTTTAAGAATTAATAATAAAAAAAGTGATCTTCGCCTTCAATCCCCTATGAAGGCGTTTAAGTCTATAATTTTAGATTTTTTTTTTTTTTGTCTTTCAACGTGTTTCTGACTAAAGTATGGCTTTAAATTGAAATATTATGCTGTTAATATTAAAGGAAAAAGATTTTGAGTGTTCATAACATAAAACCGATTAAGTCTGATCTTATATGTATTATTTAAATACATTTCATTCGTCATAATTCCCAAACTGGCAAGTCTTGTCAGCTGTTAAATATCTTTCATTTCAATAAATTTTATTTATTTTGTGAAATGGTTGCCATATACGAATATGCATCGTTTTACAACCGAAGAACACATAAAAATGTTAAAGTGGACTGTAAATAAGGGGCGTATTCAAACGTGACTACGCTGATCATAACCGACCCAAGTTTGCCTGGAATTATAGAGATTATAAGGAAATTTAAAGACTCTGGTAGCCTTACAAATTCACATAAAGTTCAATTCACATACATACATAATTGGTCTTTACAATCTTTTGGTCAGGATTACGACCTAGTTTCTCACACCACTCATGTTGTGTGTGTTAATTTTATACATGAGTGGTGGGACCTACAGTTTAAAGTCGACTCCGAACGACAGATTTTTGAGAAACTTTTCATGGCAATTTTATGTATTTACTCAAAGAGTTTTTGCCAGAAATCTGCTGAGAGGAAGTTGTCGAAGAAATATTTTTTTCATAATTTGTTTTGCTGGAGATGTCTGACCTTAGGTTTGAATCGTAGCCTCACATCTAATAAGCCTACTCACTACCTACTAGACTACGGCGGCTACACAAGTTCAACTTACCCCACCTATCAATTAAAGCCGGCTTGACCATTCATAATGCTGATTGGGGGCTAAAGCGACAATCTTTAATTGCTAATTTTACAAAGAAAATTTTCTTCTGCGTTAAAATTTTGGTCCAGAGGCATAATTGGGCCATTTTTCTTCGAAAATGAGCACGGAGTAGCCGTTACAGTCAATGGCGATATTGGCAACATTTGGTTTCAACAGGATGGCGCTACGTGCCACATAGCCGAAGCTACACTCAACGTTTTGCACCTTGTTTTTGAAGGAAGATCGCATTATCAGCCGCAGAGCTGATGTCATTTGGTCACCTCGGAGCTGCGATTTGACACCGTTGGACTATTATTTGTGGGGTGCCGTCAAAGATAAGTGTTACGCCGACAAGCCAGAGACAATTGACGCTTTAAAGGACAATATTCGTGAAGCCATTGGTGAAACTGCACAGCTGCACACAATCGATAATGTGCTTAAAAATTGGACCGATCGTGTAGGCTACTGCATGGCCAGTCGAGGCAGACATTTGAATGAAATTATTTTCCATTATTAACCGGAAGGATTGTACTTTCAAATAAAAAAAAGAAATTTGAGAAAATATTCAGTAGTTTTTTTAAAAGCATTTTCAAAAAAAAGGTGTTTGGCGGACCCTTTAGTATTGACAACAGAATTTTTAATTGTTTACATCATGTAAAAAATGTAAGTTATAAAAAAATTATAAAAATTTATTATTTTTTAATTGAAAACTTTACATTTATTTTGGAATTGGCTGATATTTAGAAGACATTTTATTTATGTAAACAATGTAAATAAATATGTAAACAATGTTTTTTTTAATTATATCGGTTTTTTATTCATGTAAAAAATCGAAAATACCTCATAAACTTTCAATTTTGAAAGAAAACTAACTTTTTCAAATGAATTTTTAATTGTTTACATTTTGTAAAAAAAAAATTTGGAAAAATTGTAAAAATTATTATTTTTTTCAAGTGAAAACTTTACATTTGTTTAGACCGGTCTGATGTTTATTATCATAAAAAAATGTAAATTAGTATGTAAACAATGTTTCATTTGTAAAATTTTAAGTAAAATTTTTATTACCGTGTAAATTTCAAAGCTGAGGGCAAAACATAGAAATTTTGGATTAGTTTCAGTGAAAAAAAAAAAAAAATTGAATTCTTTACATCCTGTAGAAAATGTAAATAATGTCAAGTATTTCAAAGATTATATATTTTAATTAAAAAGTTTACATTTTCGGAATTTTTTGGTGTTAAAAAATGGAAATGGAATGCATTTAAGATTGTATTTCCACAAAAAGAATTATTTTTTCATGTAAAAAATTTAAATATCGTGTAAATAATCTTTAATTTTTTACATTAAGTGCTATAAAAAAGGGTAAATAATGTAAAATGTATGTTTCTTTAATAAAAATCAATCAAAAATCGTCTCGAAAAAAAAAACTAAAAACCACCGAAATTATTCACACAATAAATAAATAAAAAAAATTAAAACAACAAATAAACAAACAATGTGAACGAGAATTACACAATAAAACAGTTTAAATATATTTTTTTATTTATTTAAAACATCATCATATGAAATAGAAGTGGTGGAAAGAAGATTATTTTTCTATTAAAACAACGTCAGACAACATTGAGAAGACCAAACAGCAGGGATACTGGTACGTTACGTACTGTGTGTTTATGGCTGGCTGGCATTGAACCATGAAAAATATCTGTTTATATGGGTCTGGGTTTTTATGTTTAAGTGGGTAAATTTAAAACCTTATTACCCATCTCTCCTGCCTGCCTCCCTCCCAGCACTTAATTCACACAGCTAATAGAGGTTGCTTGATTGCTATTGCCATTTTGAAAGGCCTTTCAAACATTTTTAACACATAATTTGCTAATAAAAATTCATACTCTTCTGCTCGACTCTCGTTGTGTTGTGTTACCATTATTTGTCTTGTATTGTGTCAGCCAATTTAATTTTATTTTTTTATGCAATTTTATGTGTATCTCTACCTTTACAAGCCATTTGACAATTTGTTTTTGCGAGTTGCTTTAATTTTACGTGATTTACATCTCATACCACCACTGCCGCCATACCGTCATTGTCAATTTTCAAATTATTTACCAGTTTTTTGTGTGTGTTCAACAAGCGTAAAAATACCAATTTTTATTGTTATTATTATCCAGTATTGTTATTGTTGTCGTTTTTTCTTCTTCTTTAAAATGTTAAATGCTTGTTACACATTTTTTTCTTCTTAATTCAATGTCTTTAAAAAAAGCCAAAACAATTTGTAATACACTGTTTCATAGTTAAACTATTAAACAATAATAAAGAAAAACAACAAAAGAAACGTTAAATGAATTTCTAAATAAGCTTCCCTCCCCCCTAGCTCTTTAATAAAAACAATACGACTCTAATAACCTCAATTTTTTCTCTCTCTTTTATATATTACATTGTTTACATGTTTATTTACATTGTTTACATATTTATTTACATTGTTTACATGTTTATTTAAATTGTTTACATATTTATTTACATTGTTTACATGTTTATTTACATTGCTTACTTGTTTATTTACATTGTTTACATATGTATTTACATTATTTACATGTTTATTTACATTGTTTACATGTTTATTTACATTGTTTACATGTTTATTTACATTGTTTACATATTTATTTACATTGTTTACATATTTATTTACATTGTTTACATGTTTATTCACATTGTTTACACTATTAAAATTACTTCTTATCAGTTATTCTGAAATAAATGTAAAATTTGTAATTAAATTTAATAAATTTTACGCTTTTTTATAATTTACATTTTTTACATGATGTAAATAATAACATTTACATGTAACTACAAAAAAATTCATAGTATTTTCAAAATTTACATGAGGTAAAGAATAACTTGTTTACATCTAGTAAATAATCGTTTGCCTTAAGTAAATATTTCTTATTACTTGTAAATAATTGTTTACTTAAGTAAATAGTTGTTTACGTCATGTAAACAATTGCCTATATCAATTAATTACTTTTTTACATCTAGTAGACGATCGTTTACCTTAAGTAAATATTTTTTATTACGTGTAAATAATTGTTTAGCTTAAGTAAATAGTTGTTTACGTCATGTAAACAATTGCCTATATCAATTAATTACTTTTTTACATCTAGTAAATAATCGTTTACCTTAAGTAAATATTTTTTATTTCGTGTAAATAATTGTTTAGTTTGAGTAAATAATTCTTTACGTCATGTAAACAATTGCCTATATCAATTAATTACTTTTTTACATCTAGTAAATAATATTTTACCTTAGGTGAATATTTTTTATTTCATGTAAATAATTGTTTAGCTTAAGTAAATAATTGTTTACGTCATGTAAACAATTGCCTATATCAATTAATTAATTTTTTACATCTAGTAAATAATCGTTTGCCTTAAGTAAATATTTCTTATTACTTGTAAATAATTGTTTACTTAAGTATATAATTGTTTACGTCATGTAAACAATTGCCTATATCAATTAATTACTTTTTTACATCTAGTAAATAATAGTTTAGCTTAAATACATATATTTTATTTGTTGTAAATAATTGTTTACCTCCAGTAAATAATTGCTTACATCATGTAAACAATTGCCTATATCAATTAATTACTTTTTTACATCTAGTGGATGATCGTTTGCCTTAAGTAAATATTTCTTTTTACTTGTAAATAATTGTTTAGCTTAAGTAAATAATTGTTTACGTCATGTAAACAATTGCCTACATCAATTAATAACTTTTTTACATCTAGTAAATAATCGTTTGCCTTAAGTAAATATTTTTTATTTCGTGTAAATAATTGTTTAGTTTGAGTAAATAATTGTTTACGTCATGTAAATAATTGCTTAGATCAATTAATTACTTTTTACATCTATTAAATAATCGTTTGCCTTAAGTAAATATTTCTTTTTACTTGTAAATAATTGTTTAGCTTAAGTAAGTAATATTTTACGTCATGTAAACAATTGCCTATATCAATTAATTACTTTTTTACATCTACTAAATAATCGTTTACCTTAAGTAAATATTTCTTATTACTTGTAAATAATTGTTTAGCTTAAGTAAATAATTGTTTACGTCATGTAAATAATTGCCTATATCAATTAATTACTTTTTTACATCTAGTAAATAATCGTTTAGCTTAAATACCTATATTTTGTTTCTTGTGAATAATTGTTTACCTTAAGTAAATAATTGTTTACGTCATGTAAACAATTGCCTATATCAATTAATTACTTTTTTACATCTAGTAAATAATCGTTTACCTTAAGTAAATATTTTTTATTTCTTGTAAATAATTGTTTACCTCCAGTAAATGTTTGTTTTCATCGTGTAAACAAAAATGTCATTGTAAATTCTTCTAAAAGTCATGTAAATAATTATTTTCATGAAACAAATTTTATGTTTTAACATGTAAAACACTGTTTACATTATAAATAATTGCTTCTTTCTTGTAAATAATTTGTTTACAATATGTAAAGAATCGTTTACTCCATGTAAATAAATTGTTTACATCATGTAAATAATTAAAATTCAAATAAAAAAAGCTATGCTGCTAATTTATACTTTGTAATCTACATGTTCTAATTGTTTACACATATTCTAACATTCATATTTAAACTTAAAACTTGAGAAACTTGTCTTTTGACCTATGTAAAGAATTAATATGTTTACCCACAGAGGAGAAGGCGTAATTCAATGTTTTCTTAGACATATTTTTCTCACATATTTTAAAATTTTTTTTTCGTTTTACTGTGTAAATATTTGTGAAATAATTGTGTGTGTAACTTGAAACGTATAATTGTTTACGAAGGTTTAAAAGAGAAAAACCTTAAAACCCAATTGACATTTGTGGGGTTTTGAAAAATTATTTTTTTTTCTTTTTTTCTATTTGATTTGCTTTGTATTTATTAACTTGACACTGTGTTGGCCAATTAGTTTTGAAAAATGTATTTTGCATTGATTTAAAATATCTTTTAAGGTGCCCCTTTAGGTTGTTCCACTCGTGGTAAAGGGTTGGTTTGCTAAGCTCTCAGGTCCCCCACATCCATTACTTTTTTTGCTTTTTTTTTGCCTCTGTGTAATGCAATCTATTCAAGTGTGGTTAACACTTTAACAATTGTTTTGTTAAATACCAATTTGTGGCTTATGAATGAAAAAATGCAAAAAAAAATTAAATTAAATAAGAATACATAAAAATTGTTTTAAAACAAAATAAAAAAAAAACTGAAAAAATTATTGAAAATTAAAAAAATGAGCAGCAAGCATTACAACGAACTTGAATACAGGGTAACCGTTAAGGGTACCCTCTACTTTTTTTTTATAGAGAACCAGCCCTCCCCCCTCAAAAACTTATCAAAAATTTCCATTTCTTAGTAAGTAACAACCGAAATACTAAGGCTCTATGCTTTCTGTAAAAACAAAGGCAATTTTTGGAAAACCCGTTTAGAAAAGGGCCCCCTTTTGTACCCTATATTTTTTTTTTATAGAGAACCAGCCCTCCCCCCTCAAAAACTTATTACAAATTTCCATTTCTTAGAAGTAACAACCGAAATACTGAGGCTCTATGCTTTCTGTAGAAACAAAAGCAATTTTTGGGAAACCCGTTTAGAAAAGGGGGCCCTTCCCCTTGTCGCAGTTTGTGTTTGTCAAGAAAGATTGCATATGACAATGTAATTTGCAATTTTTGAAAACCCATTTAGAAAAGGGCCCCCCTTTGTACCCTATATTTTTTTCTATAGAGAAACAGCCCTCCCCCCTAAAAAACTTATCAAAAATTTTCATTTCTTAGAAGTAACAATCGACATACTGAGGCTCTGTGCTTTCTCTAGAAACAAAGGCAAATTATGGAAAACGAGTTTAGAAAAGGGGGCCCTTTCCCTTCTCGCAGTTTTCAGATATTCAAGGATATGTTAGTGTTCGTCAAGAATGACTACAGCCACCATGCCTGAGTAAGGGCTTAACAAGTACTTAAGTGTGGCTAGATACATAGGCAAGTCAGACATCAAAACGAAAATATGAAAAAAAAAAATATTTCTTCGGCGACTTCCTCTCAGCAGATTTGTGGCAAAAACTCATCGAGTTTAAAACAAAATTGTCATGAAAAGGCTTATCGATTCAAATCCCAGGTCAGACATCTCCAACGAAAACGAAATATGAAAAAATATTTCTTAGGCGACTTCCCCTCAGCAGATTTCTGGCAAAAAAACTCGTCAAGTGTTAAAATAAAATTGCCATGAAAAAGTTTCTCGAAAATATGTCGTTCGGACTTGAAACTCTAGGCATGAAACCACTCATGTATAAAATTAACGTACACACAACATGAGTGGTGTGAGAAGCTAGGTCGTAATCCTTACTGAAGTGTTGTAATGACCCATTATGTATGTATGTAGATACATAAGCGGGTTCGTGCTTCATGTCATTAAATGTCACTCATATCCAGTGCGATAGACCGACGAAATTCATGACACTCTGTAACGCACACAATACTATAGTCCTACCCCTAAGCAACGTCAAGAATGACACCAGTGCGAAGTCGCCTTAGTTTAGTAGGTAGTGTGTTGGCTTATTAGACATGAGGCCTCGATTCAAACTCTAGGTCAGACATCTCCAACGAAAACGAAATATAAAAAAATATTTCTTCGGCGACTTCCCCCCAGCAGATTTCTGGCAAAAACTCTGAGAGTAAATAGAAAATTGCCATGAAAAGTTTCCCACAAAATTGTTGTTCGGAATCGACATTAAACCCGCCGCTCATGTATGAAATTAACGCACACAACATAAGTGATTCGCGAAGCTAGGTTCATAATCCTGACTGAAGGGTTGTTATGACCAATTATGTAAGGAGTTTAATAGCACCGGGAGTGCCGTCGTAACAAGGAGATCAAATGCCCTCAGCTTTTACACTTATGTACACCACACCGCCATGTCAATAGCATATCAAATGACGTAACTTGGTAGGCACCGTCTAATATGTTTTTTTTTGCGAAAGTGTGGACAAATTTTCAGTTTCGCAAATTAAAAGTTTTTTGTTTTTTCTTTAATTACTCACATGATCACATACATACATTTAAGACTACATGGTCTGGCCTATTGCGAAAGTGTTGCGGTACATACATACGTATAGTGTAACTCCACTTACATTTGTAACTTAACACGGATGTATTTTGTACTTTTCACTTCGAAAAATTCATGTTTTGAACGCATTTTTATTTTAAGGCACCTCTCCCCCTCCTCCTTCACCTGCTTTTTCTTTCATTTGATGATTTTCATATGAAAGTAATGAATAAGCAGAGGCATTTTGTAGGTGGAAAATGACTTGCTTGTTACAGTTTTTTTCTCTTCAGTTTTTTTTTCTTTTTTTTTTTTGACTTGTAAAGTTTTCTTTACACAATTATGGGTAAAAATGAAAAGCAGAAGAAGAAGAAAAAAAACAGAAATTAAAATAGAAAGTGTGTGACTTGATTGCATAACTGAAACTGAGAAAATAAACGAAAAAAAAAAATGTGACACAGTGTACCGTTGCAAAAAAAATCGCTTTTCTCAACTGTCTGCAGGCCACTTATAGTCCCGTCCCTCACTACAGTTTGACGTTTCAGAAGCCTTCACACGTACAATTCTTTTCATGTCCCTTTCGAATATGCAGACACAAGTGTCCCAGTAGCAGCTCTCAATGCCTCACATACATTGAGAAAATTGGTCTCCTGCTCTTCATGTGCTCTCCTGCTCTCCAAGAGCTCTCCTGCCGAGTGTGACCTGTCAATCAATACCAATACCAATACCTTTAAAGCATAGAATATTAAATCGTGTTGATATTTCCGTTCAATAAGGTTTAACACGCCAGAACGTCGATTCCAAATTGTGGACATTTACTTGAAAAACAAAGACGTGTACATAATCGGCCTAGTAAGCCTAGTTCAGAGTTTTCGCATAAATTTTACACTCAAAACCATCAAAAACTTACTTAAGTTAGGTTAGGTTTGAGGACATGTACTTGTTATTGGGGCAATACCCAGAGGTCATTGCAGAAGCGTCCTAAAGGAGAGAGCGAGGGGATAGTGAACAAGATAAGGAAATGAGAAAAGCAAAAGAAGTAGGAAAGGGGAGCAACTTAGTTAATTAACAAACCTTTAGTCAGAATTACAACCCTGAGTCAAGCATTAGACTAACTTGAGATTGATAACCGGTTGTTTGACAATGCCCTATAGACTCTGGGACTTTATATTCGAATGGGGGTTGCTTCGAGCCCAACTTATCTGATTCTGAAATGAAATCATCGGTTAACATACTTGGACTCTGCGGGCAATTAATGCAATCACAGGAAAAAACAACTGAATGCACCTCAATTCAAAATCATGCATAATTGCTCATTACAACCCTTTAGTCAGGATTACGACCTAGTTTCTCACACCACTTATGTTGAGTGCGTTAATTTTATTCATGAGTGGCGGGGCCTACAGTTAAAACATCGGCCTAATACTTCTGAAATGCTTTATAATGCCACTCAGGTTCCAAGTATATGTTCCGATGATTTGTTCTCCTCAACACAGAATCTGCATATGGGGCTCGAATCAATTGTTATTTACTTATTTAGTCATTACAACCCTTTAGTCAAAATTACAACCTAGCTTCTCCCATCACTTATGTTATGTGCGTTAATTTTATACATGAGTGGTGGGACCTACAGTTTTAAAGTCGATTCCGAACGACAGATTTTCGAGACACTTTTCACGACAATTTTATTTTACACTTGACGAGTTTTTGCCAAAAATCTGCCTAGGGGAAGTCGCCTAAGAAATATTAGTTCATATTTCGTTTTCGTTGGAGATGTCTGACCTGGGGTTTGAACCCTGGCCTCACATCTAATATGCCAACATACTCCCTACTACACTACGACGACTTTATTCAACTATCTGAAAAGTTTGCTAGGGCACTGCCGTTTCAAATAGAAATTACTGTAACGCGAAGCCAGATTCTTTTCCGCATTCTGTTGAAATATACATCAACGACTCGAATTTGGCTTAAGGGGAAGCCGCACGTGCTTATGTGTAGTCACGCCACCTAACCAAAGAAACTGTATTCCCGAAGAATTTTACATGTACGTCCGACACTTGTCAGATATTAATGGTACCGGGGCGTACCTATGCTATTAATTCAGGCAATATTTGTGCTGCCTACATAGGCTTTTTGAAGTCGCCGTAGTCTAGTGGTAGTGTGTTGGCTTATTAGACGTAAAGCCAGGGTTCGAGCCCCAGGCCAGACTTCAAACAAAATACAAAAAGTATTTCTTCGGCGACTTCCTCTCAGCAGATTTCTGGCAAAAACTCTGAGAGTAAATAAAAGAATTGCCATGAAAAAGTTTCTCAAAAATCTGTTGTTCGGAGTCGACTTTAAACTGTAGGTTCCACCACTCATGTATAAAACATTAACGCACACAACATAAGTAGTGTGAGAAACTAGGACGTTGTACAATGGGTCAATTCGACCTCCTGGTACTGTACTTGTCTTAATTGACAAGAACACGCCCTCTAACCTAACATAACCTAACCTACATAGGCTTCAAATTGCCACAAACTTCGTTCAAATGAGTCGCATTTTCATTCGTTTACTGGGGGTATTTACATAGACATGGGGATGATTTTTAGTTCTTAAACTATTCATGTTTTCTTCTTAGGGCCTAGAGGCCCTATCGCATATTCTTGAAGAAAACTTAGAAATTATTTCATTGCAACAACAGCAACAACAACTTCACTTGTCACAATTTACATGAAATTTAGTGGCAAACCGAGTGGCTTGGCTGACAATTGTTCTCCTAACACTTCACAGTGAATGAAAGTGTAAGTTTAAGATACAACAACAATAACAACAACCAGCAGCAGCAATAAATGACAATAACGATGACAACAATAGTTGGTTGACTGGCTCTCGTTCGTTACCATCGCGTAATAGTAAGTGTCGCAGACATGTTGTCAATAGAAAGAAAAAACGAAGAAGTGAGTGAGAGTTTGTTTTGATATTATTTTCGTTCGTGTTGTTACTTTTCAAATTTTAATATAAAAATAACAACAACATCAAATAAAAACATAAAAAAAATTGTTTGTTTACTGCGCTACAACACCATTGTCTTGTAAACACTGAAGCAAGAAAAAAAGGCACGAAATTTTTTGAAGCGCGTAACAAAAGATTTTCCGGTTATAACAACAACAACTACAACAACATTAGCAGCAGCAACACTCTTTTAACAATCACCAGCAGCAGCATCAAATTTTTGATATTTTTTGTATCTGCCGGCGCCACCTTCTCCTCCTCCTCCTATCATATCACACATCGTACCAACAGCCAACAACGTGTGTTAGTTTGTTTAGCACAAGTTACTGTTATTGTTGCTGATGTTGTTGTTATTGTTGTTGTTGTTTCTCTGATTATTTATTCAGTTGCCACAGTTTCACAGTCCATTGTTGTTGCAAGTAAAAGTGGCAGTTGTAGTAGTATTAGTAGTGTGGCTGGCGTTAAAGCTTCCTTGTGCTATATTTTACATTTTCCAAGTCAAGTTTTCTTTTTTTTCTGGTTGTTGTTGGAAATGCCTTGAGAGTAAAATGTCCAGAAAGTTTTATGTTACAATAATAGATGTGAAGGGAAGGGTATGATACTTAATCTTAAAAAAAGTTTTTTTTTTTTTTTTTTGTTTGGTAGCCCTCTTATGCAACAAAAACAAAATTTTTTAATTCGTTTGTAAGACCTACAGGGTGGCTGATATATATAATGCAACAAAGTAAAGCGCTATATTTTTTTAATTTTTTTTTTAATTTTATTTTTCAAAAGCAAAAAATGTTGGAAATAACATCAAATTTTAAAATCAGTTTAGATTTGTTCGAATTGGCCATCTTTGGTACGAATTATGGCCTTCAAACGGCCGACAAAGCCATCACAGGCTGCACGAAAGTGGCTCTGCGGTATTTTGGCCCATTCCCGGCGAAGGGCCTTTCTTGCTTTCATTTGTTTGGAAACTATCGAGCAGCTTCTCTGTCTGTAACTGTCCAACACTTAGTAGGTAGGTTGACAAGTTGAGGACCCCTGGGCAGGGGCTTCTTCGAAGGTTTGGACACTTTGTCGAGTGCCTACATTAAGGCACCCCATAGGTTCATTTGAGCTGGTTGAGAAGTGCTAGGGCTTCAATAGTGTAGTCACTCAGGGACTTCTTCGAAGGTTTGGACTGTCCAACCCTTAGATGGTTAACAAGTTGAGGACCCTTCTTCGAAGGTTTGGACACTTTGTCGAGTGCCTACATTATGGCATCCCATAGATTCCTTTGAGCTGGTTGAGAAGTGCTAGGGCTTCAATACTGTAGTCACGCCCCCTTGTGTGTTGGTGGTCTGTGTTTTTGCTCCGTCTTCCTATTCTCCCTTTCCTACCTCCTTTCCTTTTCCCAATCTCCTTTATTATCCTCTCTCTCTCGCTCTCTCTCCTTAAGAACGTATTACAATGGCTGATTTTGACCTCCAAGACACCTCCTAAACCTAAACATTCACTTGGAATCTTTGTGGCGTGACTACACAATAAAAGAAAAGGAGAATTTGCTAGTTGAAGCGGGTATTTGGGATACTTAGTGTTCTTTGAAAGCAGTATCGCAGATAATGAGCGGAAGAATGAATGATAAAGAGGAGATGTTCACCTATAACGAGCGTAAATACCACATCGGGAGAATACTTCCTCTTTTTTTCAATTTCTCTTTAATTTTTTTGTTTTAATTTTCTAAAAATAAAAAACGATTTATTAAGTCTCTTCCTTATTTTAAATTCTATGGAGAATTAAATTTTTTTGTTTTGTTTTGTTTTTTATTTTTAATTTTGTTTCGATTTGAATCTTTTTTAGCCGGATGTTGCTGAACAGGAATTATTGATTATTTATGCAGCTTAAGCTCAGCATAGTTTGTTAAGTTAGCAAGCAATAGTGGAGAGAGAGAGAGAGAGAGAGGGAGAGGGGAAATCAAAGCTTTATTTTCATGTGCCCAAATACTTTTTTTCTTTTTTTTTGTTTTTAATTACGAGAATTATGCCTGAGTCTGAGACTATATTGGCTTTACTATTTCCGTTTAAAAAAGAGTCACAATTTTTAAATTTTTATTTTTTTGTTTACATTTTGTGAATATTTTATTTGAAAACATCATTTGCCTGTCATGTCATGTCATATAATAAACAGAATAAAACAGCTCTCACAGCAGAGCTATTGCTGCCAGAATATTGACAAGTGCTTACTTGGATTGGATACCTAACCAAGTGTTTTCAATGGAAGGGGTTTTTGGAAATTTCGTGAAATTTTAATTATTAATTAATTTTTATTATTAATTATTATATTAAATATATTTTTGAATTTTTTACTTTTGGAAAATTATTGAAAATAGTGACAAGAGAGGAGGGCCTTAATATGGCATACTACCAAGTTTTGGAAATAATTCGAATACTCCAGCAGTGCAGCTGCTCAACATAACTCTCCAACGATTTAAAAGCATCTTCCAGTGTAGAAATCTTCTAAAAGCTTGTGGTCCATTGTCCTGCATAATTTTTGTTTTTTTCTTATAATTTTAATAAAAAAATAGAAAAATAAATATAATTTTTATTTAAATAAAAACATTAAAAAATTTAAAAAAATAATAATTTTTAATTAAAAAAAAATATTAAAATATTTTTAAATAAACATTTTTTTATTAATATTATTGATTTTTATTTTTATTTATTTTTAAATAAAAATTTTTATTTTATATTTTATATACATATATATATTTTTTTATTTTTAAATAAAAAAAAATCAATAAAAAAATTAAAAAAATTATGAAAAGAAAATTAGAAAAAAAAATAAATAAAATTGTGAAAACAAAATTAGAAAAAAAAAAATTAAAAAATTTTTTTATTTAAAAAAAAATATTAAAATATTTTTATATTATATTTTTTTTATTCAAAATTTTTTTATTTATTTTTAAATAAAAAATTTTAAAAATAAAAAAATTTAAAAATAAATAAATATTTAAAAATAAATATTTAAATTTAATATTTAAAAATAAATAAAAAAAAATTTCAATTAAATAAAATTTAAAAAAAATTGAGAAAAAAAAATTAGGAGAAATAAATAAAATTTAAAAAATATTTTTAAATAGAAAAAAAATATTAAAATATTTTTATATTATATTTTTTATTCAAACATTTTTTTATTTATTTAAAAAAAAAATAAAAAAAATTTTAAATATTGAGAAAAGAAAATTAGAAGAAATAAATAAAATTTAAAAAATATGTTTAAATAAAATAATTTTTTTTTATTGACATTTTTTTTATTTAAAAATGTTTTTTATTTATTTTTTTATTTAAAAATGTTTTTTATT
Source organism: Sarcophaga carnaria (assembly GCA_958299815.1). Lineage (NCBI taxonomy): Eukaryota > Metazoa > Arthropoda > Insecta > Diptera > Sarcophagidae > Sarcophaga > Sarcophaga carnaria. The sequence continues at coordinate 13,134,283 of OY283149.1, read as the reverse complement.
TATTTTTTTGTATTTAAAAATATTTTTAAAATTTTATTTATTTATTCTAAATTTCTTTTCTCAATCTTTTAAAAAAAAATTTTTAATTTTTTTTAATGAAGATAATGGATTTCCTTGCAATTATTTCCTTACTCGACAACAAAACTGACTGTTGTATGTATGTATGTACCTTGTAATAATCTTCTCACTGCAAATGGATCAATTAAGTCCGTAACAAACAAACAAAGAAAAACACGATTTAAATACAATAATTAGTTGCATATGTGAACCCCATTAAAAACAATATCATACTCAGTCATTCATTCATTCATGCATTCATTAATTCACTATCAATTAGATAGGTTTTCTACTCATTCACTCATTCATTGTTCTTATGGTCATTAAAGATGGGTAAGCGCTGTAACTGTGGGGAACAAAAGTGTCAACTTCTTGGAATTTTTAAGAAAAATATTAAAAAAAAAATTAAAATGAAATTGAATTGATAAAAATAAACAAATATTTAAAATGTTTATAATTATAAGAGAGAAAGAAACACCAGACTTTCAGGAAATTAAAATAAAAATTATTTACAAAGTTTTATTGGCAGCCTGACCAGATGTACGGAAATTTGTTTCATTAAAAAATTGACAAAATTTTTAAATTTTTTTGTTTATAATTTTATTTAATTTTTTATACGATTCTTTAACTAATGAATTCATTTTACTTTTTTCTCATTCCAGGTAATATTATACACTCCAATTAATTATTTTATAATTATAAAATTGTAAGTAAAAAATTATAAAATATCCGCATAAATTAATTCTTAAAATTAAACTCAATTTGGAATCCAAATTAAATTTTTTTTAAATAAAAAAAATTTTAAAATAAGAAAATAATCAAATACATTGACCATTAAAACCCTTTAGTCAGGACTAAAACCTGGCTTCTCAAAACCATCCGTTCTGTGTACATTAATTTTGCTCATGAGTTTGCGACCTACTGATATTAGGGACATACGCGTTAAAGCCAACCATTTGCCTCGTAACGCAGGGAAACTAGGCCTCTTAATTTACATAATTATTATTCGATTAAGTTTTTTATCCGCATAAGTACAATTTTTATTGTACATTCGTACATTCCATTGTTCATACAATTTTTTATTCGAATAATTTTCGTTCCTTAAGGTTTTTAAAATAATTAGAATAATTTTTAAATTGAACAATTTCTTGAATTTATTCGAATAATTTTTTTAATCGAATATTTTTTTAATCGAATAATTTTTTAATCGAATAATTTTTTATTCGAATAATTTTTGTAATCGAATAATATTTGGTTCGAATAATTTTTAATTCACATAATTATTAATCGATTAAGTTTTTTATTCGCATCAGTACAATTTTTTATTCGAATAATTTTCGTTCCTTAAGGTTTTTAGAATAATTAGAATAATTTTTAAATTGAATAATTTTTTGAATTTATTCGAATAATTTTTTAATCGAATAATATTTGGTTGGAATAATTTTTAATTCACATAATTATTAATCGATTAAGTTTTTTATTCCCATTAGTACAATTTTTTATTCGAATAATTTTCGTTCCTTAAGGTTTTTAAAATAATTAGAATAATTTTTAAATTGAATAATTTCTTGAATTTATTCGAATAATTTTTTTAATCGAATAATATTTGTTTCGAATAATTTTTAATTCACATAATTATTAATCGATTAAGTTTTGATTCGCATAAGTACAATTTTTATTGGAATATTATTCCATTCGTACATTCCATTGTTCATACAATTTTTTATTCGAATAATTTTTGTTTTTTAAGGTTTTTAGAATAATTAGAATAATTTATAAATTGAATAAATTCTTGAATTTATTCGAATAACTTTTTAATCGAATAATTTTTAATTCACATAATTATTAATCGATTAAGTTTTTTATTCCCATCAGTACAATTTTTTATTCGAATAATTTTCGTTCCTTAAGGTTTTTAGAATTATTAAATTGAATAATTTCTTGAATTTATTCGAATAATTTTTTAATCGAATAATATTTGCTTCGAATAATTTTTTATTCACATAATTATTAATCGATTAAGTTTTTCTATTCTCATAAATAAAATTTTTATTGGAATATTATTCCATTCGTACATTCTATTGTTCATAAAATTTTTTATTCGAATAATTTTCGTTCCTTAAGGTTTTTAGAATAATTAGAATAATTTTTTAATTGAATAATTTTTTTAATTTATTCGAATAATTTTTTTTAATCGAATAAAATTTTCTTCGAGTAATTTTTAATTCACATAATTATTAATCGATTAAGGTTTTTATTCGCATCAGTACAATTTTTTATTCGAATAATTTTCGTTCCTTAAGGTTTTTAGAATAATAAGAATAATTTTTAAATTGAATAATTTTTTGAATTTATTCGAATAATTTTTTAATCGAATAATTTTTAATTCACATAATTATTAATCGATTAAGTTTTTTATTCCCATCAGTACAATTTTTACTCGAATATTATTCCATTCGTGCATTCCACTGTTTATATAATTTTTTATTCGAATAATTTTTGTTTTTTAAGGTTTTTATGTGAATTTTGTATTGCAACATTTTTGTGTATTATGTGTACTTCATATTCGAATTGAAAAAATTTTTGTAAATTATTCGAACAATTTTTGAATCGAATATTTTATTCGAATATTTTTTTATTACCTTTTTTATTTTAATAATTCTTTATTACCTTTGAATTAAAAAATATTTTTTCGAATAACTTTTTATTCGAATAATTTTTGAATCAAATACTTTTTTATTCGAATATTTTTTGTTAGAATAATTTTTATCAGATACAATTTATTCACACATACATACATACATAATTAGCCATTACAACCCTTCAGTCACGATTATGGCCTAGCTTCTCACACCACTCATGTTGTGTGTGTTAATTGTATACATGAGTGGCGGGACCTACAGTTTTTTTCATGGCAATTTAAGTACTTTAAGAGTTTTTGCCAGAAATCTGCTCAGAGGAAGTCGCCTAAGGAATATTTTTTCATATTTTCGTTTTAATGTCTGGTCTTGGGGTTTGAAGCCTGGCTTTACGTTTAATAAGCCAACACACTACTTATTAGACTACAGCGACTTCTTGGAACCAATAGCGATATTAAAATATTTTCTCATAATGGATGTCTAAAAATGTCCACACCTCCCTGTTCAAGAGTCTCCTCCTATTAAAAGGAAACGATAAAGAGTCCAGTGAAAACCCTCTCTAGTCAGTGCACCCACAAATTTTATTGCGTCTAAGAGCTCAGAAACTCAGTGACGTTCAAATATTTCCTCATTAATACGAAAATATGAAAAAATATTTCTTAGGCGACTTCCTCTCAGCAGATTTCTGGCAAAAACTCTGAGAATAAATAAATTTGCCATGAAAAGTTTGTCAAAAATCTGTCGTTCGAAGTTTTCCTGGCAATTTAATTTACTTTTAAAGTTTTTGCCAGAAGAATGCTGAGAGAAAGCCTGAGTCATGGACTTTCGTCTAATAAGCCAACACACTACCTCCTAAACTACACTGACTTGTCGATTCTGCTGTGAGACAGAAGAGTCGGTGAAGTACATGATTACCAATTGTGTTGCAAAGACCTCTAGGAGAAACAGATTCGTTCATGTCCTATTTTAGTTAAACAGGACTTGAGATAAAGATTATTCACTATAGGTCCACCTTGAAACTGAAGGCATGACTTCAGCCGCAGGCGATGTTTAAAGGGTATTAAAAGTAATCAAGCTTTCTCTTGCCTTTTTATACTATTGAGGGACGTAAGGTTGTTTCTTTCAGTGTAGAAAAGTGTTGAATGCAGTTCTTCTGCATTTTTTAGATATAAAGCTCTTCTTAAATGTGAAGGCATGACACCAGGCGAGTTCGTCTAAGGGTGTTCCAAATATTCGAATGTTCTTGCTTTTTTCTATTTATAGAGGACATAAGGTTATTTCTTTCAGTGTAGAAAAGTGTTGAATGCAGTTCTTGTATAGTTTTTTACGCATAAAGACCATCTTAAATGTGAAGACAGGCTCAGGAGAGTTCGTTTATTTCGTGCTTTTTTTTCTATTTATAAAGGCCTTAAGGTTGTTTCTTTCAGTGTAGAATAGTATTGAATGCAAGTTCTTGTGTAGTTTTTTAGGCGTAAAGTTTAAAGTAGGGTGGGGGGGACGGACTGCACTTCAACAAAGTTTATGAATGAAATTGTTGGGCATGCTTGCCATCGTTGTTGAAGTGATTGTAGCAGAAAACACAGAATCTTAATTGAATACCAGACACCAGAACTATTTTAATAGGCCTACACACACAAGCTTTTCAAACAAAAAAATAAAACAAAAAAAAAAGTTGTTCCTCTCGTTTCTGTTTCAATGCATTTAAAAAGGAGAAAATCTAGCCATAAGAGTGATCACCGTACGTACGTATGGTTAAGTATGGCATGTTGCAACATCGTAAAGTAGTAGGCATTTTGTATGTTTTTTTTTTCTACTTCTGCTTTACGTTTGTAATTTCCTTTAAAAAATTCACGCAAAACATGGAATAAAATATTTACGCCTCAATACGTACGTATATCACATGTGGCATATTACTGTTGCAGCAGCAGCTAGACACTGGCACTGGCATTGTTGCCCCAGCAGCTACCGTTTGTTTGGGGTTTCTTCTCTCTCTTCTCTCCCTCCCTCTCACACAGTTAATGCCCAATTTGTATGCGTGATTTGCATTGTTTTGAACAATTTTTTCTTCTTAAATTAAAGCATTTAAATGGTTTGGTGGGGAGGAGGAAACAACTTAGGCACACAGTGTTGCATTTCCAAACCGTTTTTGAAATTGTGTTAAGGAGGAGGGGGTCGGCGGTCATCATGTGTAAGAAAATAATTGTGTTTGAAATCTTAAAACTTTTCCATTCCATCATATACAGTCAGGCAGCCAGACAGACAGACAAATAAATGCCCATGGCAACCACTCAATGTGAAAAGGGCTTTTGGTTGGTTTTGCCATAAGAGCATCCCTCCTTTATGGATCGATATTTCCGCCAGCCTTTCCCCTACTAATAATACGTGGGCATGTGTGTACATATTGGAGTATGGTGGCATGGTTGAATGATTGTTTGGTTCCCTGTGTATGCGCACGGCTTCTTCAATAATATTGTCAATAAAAATTCAATTGGTTTGATGGTGCCCCCTTCATTGTTGCCGTTGCTGATGTTTGTGCTTCCAGCGTGCGTTCGTTTTGTACCAATGTTTTCGGCGGTTGCCATTAACCACCTCCCCGTTGTGCCTTCCACACCCTTTGTTATTTCATTTCCAATGGTGTGTGTGCATAAGATAATGTTTCGAATACCGGAAATTCAATTAAAATCCATTAGATTTTGTGTCAATACGTGACACTGCATCAATTTATTATTGGTTGCCTGCAATTCCAGTATCACTATGGCGACGACCAATGAAAACCAATACCATAACCCCTCAGAAATCATAATTATGAGATATTTTTTGTGATGAAAATTTAGCAAATGATTGCCTAGAAGAAACCGGTGCCTTAATTGTGAAATAAACTTGTGATTCGGAAACAGGTACAATCCTTTGAGGCAATTCAGCAAAGATGCAGCATTTTCGACCATTTATCAGACCTTAAAGAATAATATCTTGGGCTTTACCAACCATTTATTTGCTGGTATAGCCCAGTTAGCATACGAGTATTGATCAGATTGTCATCATTGTCATCAATCAATCACGGTTAAATCTGTATCAGTTCTGATCAACTACAGCCAACTAACTGCCGAAAAAAATTTTGTTTGAAATGTAATGGCAGAGGCGGTGAGTGGTGCACCACTTCATTGTATGTAGATCATGTACAACAATTTCATTTATAAACCTTCTTGAAGTGCAGTCCCCTATTCTACCGTGTATTCTGGCTTTTTTTAATGCTTTCTGCTACGATCACTTCAACAACGATGGCAAGCATGCACAACAATTTCATTTATAAACCTTCTTGAAGTGCAGTCCCCCTCCCCTACTTTAAACTTTACGCCTAAAAAACTACACAAGAACTTGCATTCAATACCATTCTACACTGAAAGAAACAATCTGAAGTCCTTTATAAATAGAAAAAAGCACGAAAAAAAACGAACTCTTCTAAGCCTGGTGTCATATCTGCACATTTAAGGCGCTCTTTATGCCTAAAAAGTACAGATGAACTGCATTTAATACTTTTCTGCTCTGAAAGGAACAACCTTAAGTCCTTTATAAGTAGAAAAAATCAAGAAATTTGAATACATATTTGAAACAACCTTTAGGCGAACTCTCCTGGTGTCATGCCTTCACATTTAAGATGGCATTTATGCCTAAAAAATGCACAATAACTTGCATTCAGTACTATGCTACACTGAAAGAAACAACCTTACGTCCCTCAATAGTATAAAAAGGCAACAGAAAGCTTGATTACTTTAAATACCCTTTAAACCTCCCCTGTGCCTTACGTCATGCCTTCAGTTTCAAGGTGGAGCTATAGTGAATCCTCTTTGCCTCAAGTCCTGTTTAACTAGCATAAGGCATGAACGAATCTGTTTCTCCTAGAGCTCAGTGCAATACAGTTGGTCATCATGTACTTCACCGGCTCTTCTTTCTCACAACGGAATCGGCAAGTCAGTGTAGTTTAGGAGGTAGTGTGTTGGCTTATTAGACGAAGGTCCATAATTCAAACCCCTACTCAGGCTTCCTCTCGGCAGTTTTTGGCAAAAACTTTGGAATTAAATAAAATTGCCAGGTAAAATTCGAACGACAGATTTTTTGGGAAACTTTTCATGGCAAATTTATTTACTCTCAGAGTTTTTGCCAGAAATTTGCTGAGGGGAAGTCGCCTAAGAAATATTTTTTCATATTTTCATATTGATGTCTTGAGGAAATATTTGAACGTCACTGAGTTTCTGAGCATAGACGCAATAAAATTTGTGGGTGCACTGACTAGAGAGGGTCTTCACTGGACTATTTTTATCTTTTCCTTTTAATAGGAGGAGACTCTTGAACAGGGAGGTGCGGAGGTGCATTTCTAGACATCAATTTGAGAAAATATTTCAATATCGCTATTGGTTCCAAGAAGTCGCTGTAGTCTAGTAAGTAGTGTGTTGGCTTATTAGACGTAAGGACTCGATTCAAACCCCAGGTCAGATGTCAAAACGAAAATATGAAAAAATCTTTCTTAGGCGACTTCCTCTCAGCAGATTTCTGGCAAAAACTCTGAGAGTAAATAAAGTTTATCATGAAAAGTTTCTCAAAAATCTGTCGTTCGGTGTCGACTGTAAACTGTAGGTCCCCCGCCACTCATGTATAAAATTAACACACACAACATAAGTGGTGTGAGAAACTAGGACGTTGTACAATGGGTCAATTCGACTTCCGGGTACTGTACTTATCTTAATTGACAAGTACACGTCCTCTAACCTAACCTAACCTTCATATTGATGTCTGACCTTGAGTTTGAAGCCAACACACTACCTACTAGACTATGGCATCTACATTCTGAAATTCAAATTGAGATTCAGAGATTTAATTTTCTGGTCCTATTTAGCGGCTTCTCCTCAATCTGCTAAGAAGACTACTTAGAGGGGAGTTTGTCCTACAGGACAAACCGGCAGATTTACCTGTGACATAAGGAGCTGCTATGAAATCAAATTCAAATTGTTTTCATTACCACACCACCCTCGTTCACTAACCAGCATTTAGTTGCAGTTCGTTAGTAAATAAGTTGCAGTATAGTCTTCTGGAGTTTGTTTTTTTTTCTTCATGGTTTTGCTTACTACAAAACCCCTGTTTGTCTGCCCGTCCGCACGTCCGTCTTCATGCCTAGCTTATGTGGCAAATTGGATGGTTTTTCGTCTTTACCCTGCTTGCCTGCCCGTCCGTCTGTATGCCTAGCTTATGTGGCAAATTGGACGGTTTTTTCGTCTTCTCATTTTCATTGGTTTTTGCCAAAAACGGAAATTGCATAATTTATGCAATGATGGTAAGCGCTGCGCTACTGTTTTACATTTCGTAACAAAATTTTTTATTTTTGTTTTGATTTTCTTTCAACACAAAATGCTGCTAAAAAGAGGAACAAAACGAAAAAAAAACAAGAAAAAAATATTGTGTCAGTCACTCTGCTAGTCAGTCAGTCATCATCGTTATTATAATAATGAATATAGACAGACAGACGGACAGACAGACATATTTGGTTTAACAACTACAACAATAACAACTTGCAACAACAGCAGTTACTACTGCAACTACTGAATTAGAAAAGTTTTAATCAACGAGGAACTGACTTTTGGTTCTTCCTTGGTTATAATAATGCCGCCGCCGCCGCATACTGCCACTTAATGAAAAAACCATCATAATTTTGTTTCACAAAAAAACCATGAAGAAGAAGAAGAAAAAACAACAACAACAAATTTTACTTGTATTCAATGCAAATGAAATTTCCTTTTTAAGCTGAAAAAAATTTTGTAGGAAAACTTGGCAGCGCTAGTGGGTTGGATGACCACAGAAAAATACGAAGAAAAAATCAAAAATATTTCAAAGGAAAACTTTTCCAAGAGCCTCTCTCCAACAAAGTACACCAAAAAGTGATCTCTCAACACAATCTATTTAAATTGAGCTTTAAAACACTGCGAATTAAAATTAACTGCTTTCAGTTTCCAACTCAGATAAATTGAGGATCAAAAAAGGAAAGTAGAAATATTGATGGCGTTTTACATCAGGACTTCTCAGGAAAGTTCTCAAATTTCTCACCGATATTCTCTCTTTGAGAACTTCAAGAGACTTAAGAATTGTTGGCATAGACTTGTGACATCAAGAATTTGCACAAACACAAATCTAGAATGGTTAGTTATGTTGTCTAGAACTTGCCACAAAAAGTCTCGAACTTGACGTAAAAAGTCTCTCTCTCATTAAGTTGCCTAGAATATTTAGTTTTTCATGAAATTTTCAAGAGTTTCGTACCTTTCAAACCATTCATCCTGTGGAAGAAAGTGGATAAGCCTTCTAACAGGTATAATTAGAGATCCGATCTGGTATCCATAGCCTTTTGGAAAATTGAAGAAGACTCATCTTTTATTCTCCATCTTATTGGTTTTTCTTTTTGTATGCATTTTTCCAGTTAAGCAGGTGATATTGGTCTGCTGTAGCAATTTCTAGAATAATAGGGTTGCCACCTATAGTTGCCTATTACAACTTTTGTAAAATATATTGGTTCTCATTGAATTTTATCTCTTTCCGAAGAAGCGGTGCTGCCTGTTCTTTATGTAATTTTCTTTGTTGATGTTATTCTCTCTAAGGTTCTGAAGAATTATTGGGGATTGGAATGAAGCCTCATTCCTCATCAAACCGAAACACACGTGTGTTGCCTGTAGAATATCGGAAATTAAACGCGTTGGTTTTTCGCTTAGAATATTTAGTCCTTCATAAATAGAAAGAAAAAAAAACACGAAAAAAACGAACTTTCCTGGGCCTGGTGTCATGTCTTCACATTCAATACGCTCTTTATGCATAAAAAAAATGCAGAAGAACTGCATTTAACACTTTACTGCTATGAAAGAAACAACCTTAAGTCCTTTATAAATAGAAAAGAGCAAGAAAATTCGAATATTTGGAACAACCTTTAGACGAACTCTCCTGGTGTCATGCCCTCATATTTAAGGTGGGCTTTATACCTAAAAAGAACTGCATTCAACACTTTTCTGCACTGAAAGAAACAACCTAACGTCCCTCAATAGTATAAAAAGGCAAGAGAAAGCTTGATTACTTTAAATACCCTTTAGACCTCCCCTGTGCCTTATGTCATGCCTTCAACTTCAAGGTGGACCTGTAGTGAATCCTCTTTGTCTCTAGTCCTGTTTATCTAGCATAAGACATGAACGAACCTGTACTTCCTAGACTTGAGTGCAACACACTTGGTGATCATGTACTTCACCGACTCTTCTGTCTCACAGCAGAATCGGCAAGTCAATGTAGTCTAGAAAGTAGTGACGAAAGTCCATGATTTAAACCTCAACTCAGGCTTCTGCTCAGCAGTCTTCACTGCTAATCCATTCTTGTCTCCAATCCAGTCCAAACTTTTGCATATTCCATCTAAACTGAACAGCGCTCCTGAGAAGTATTGAAATACCAGAATATGAAGATGTGAAGAGGATAATTGGTCCTCGCTAGAATCATTCGGCAACGCCAATGAAATTTACCAAATTTGTCAGTGACATGCTGGTGTCCAGCTTGACAGTCCATCTCAAGTGAGCCAGATGCCTTAAGGTGGTGTCCAAGACTAAGCTTACATAGAGCAAGACAATGACAGAGAAGATTTAGATATCCAGCAATATAGGTGCCTAAGTCTAGCTTCCTTTTACGACAAAACTGTCCCAGAAAAAGGGTGTTATACCGTTTCCTCCTCTTAATCAATCTGGCAACCCCTACAGTAGCCATAATTTTTTTTTTTTTTTTTTTTTTTTTTAAAGTTTATCACGAAAAACTTTTCACATTTTCATCAAATATCCTGGCAAAAGGCAAAAACAACAAAACAGAACCCAATCCTGCTATCAGTTAGGAAAACAACGGACGTTGCATCAAAAACTTCTCCTTTTTTTTTTGAAATGCCTGCCAGTCAGGAACACGAGATAAACTGGGTCAAACCAACAATTTAAAAAGAAAAACTCTACGAATTTTCCTCTTTTTTTTGCTTTGCTTTCTTTTACCGAAAATGCCATCAACCAAAAAATGCAGCAACAAACAAAAGTTGCAAGTTTTCTGGCAATTGTTCTTGCCAGTGCAGTTGCTGCTCTTACTGTTGTTGTGCTGCCATGCTGTCAATGAGAATGATGTTGCACAAGAAAACAATTTCAATTTCATTTTTGTTTTTGAATTATTTTTGTCTGACATGCTGTTGCTGCTGTTGCTGCTGTTGCTGCTGCCATTGTTGTCCTCCATCCCTCCTTCTCAAACTCCTTATGCTTTTAATGGTTTTCGAATGGTGCAGCTCTCTGGTAAATGTTGCATGATGTTGATGATGATGATGATTGTCAGAAAGTTGTACTGCCATTAGTATGAAATATAACAACAACAATAACAACAATAACAGAAAGTAAAAAGTATTGTTTTTTAATACTTTTTTCTTTCTTAATTTCTTTTCTTTTTTTAATGGCTTGGATGGCATGGTTTGTTGCACATTCTTTCGTTTCATTTCGTTTCGTTTTTTTTTCTGCTGCTTTAAGTGCTGATTACAAGAGTAAAAGTGATATTTTTTTGTATGTAAGCACAGGCATAAATGCTGTTGTTACAACAACAACAACAACAGCAGCAACAACATGTCTAGTTTTAATTACAAATTAGTTGCTATTGGTAGTAGTTCTTTAAATTACCCAAAGAAAAAAGAAATTTTTTTTTAAATTCCATAAAAATTTAAAAAAAAACAAAAATTTTTTCCAATCTAAGCTGCGTTTTTTTGTGGAAGATTTTGAAACGAAATGAAATTTTAAAAATCTAATAATAAAGACGAGGGATTTACTAGTGGATTTGAATCATTGATGGAATCCCAAAAAATCACCCACCAATTAATCTAACGCTCCCTAGGTTTCCTACAAAATTTTACCAGCATAAAAGGAAATTTTATTTGCATTGAATACCAGTAAAATTGTTGTTGTTTTTTTGCGGAACAAAATTATGATGGTGACAGTATGCGGCGGCGGCATTACTATAACCAAGGAAGAGCCAAAAGTCAGTTCCTCGTTGATTAAAACTTGTCTAATTCAGTAATTGCGGTAGTAAGTGTTGCATGTTGGCGATGTCATGCTTAATCGATAGCCAACCTATCTCTGTCCCTCAAGTCAATCGACAATCTATTTCGTTGAATGGTACTGAGATTTTCAAACTTCATAACCTTCAAGTCACTGAAGGTTGCCTTCTCTTGGCTTATTAGACGTGAGGCCACGTTTCAAAACCAGGTCAGATATCTCCTATCAAAAAAAATATTAAAAAAAATATTTCCACGGCGACTTCCTCTCAGCAGATTTCTGGCCAAAAACTCTAAGAGCAAATAAAATTGCCATGAAAAGTTTCTCAAAAAAATCTGTCGTTCGGAGACACAATATAAGCGTTGTGAGAAGCCAGGTTGTAATCCAGACTAAAGTGTTGCAACGACCAATTATGTATGTATGTATGTTGGCTTCTCTGCTGAAATTCTATTCAGTGTAATTGATTGGGAGTCGCCGTTGTCTAGTAGGTAGTGTGTTGGCTTATTAGACGTGAGGCCACGGTTAAAACCCCCCAGGTCAGACATCTTCTACGAAAACGAAATATGAAAAAAATATTTCCACGGCGACTTCCTCTCAGCAGATTTCTGGCCAGAAACTCTGAGAGCAAATAAAATTGCCATGAAAAGTTTCTCAAAAAAAAACTTGCCGTTCAGAATTGACTTTAAACTGTAGATTCCACCACTCATGTATAAAATTGCTTGGTTTGAATTTCAGAAGGAAAAGTCCTGAGTGCTTATCAATTACCGATAGGGAGTTATCATTACTGAAGAACTTGGTTTCATTTGGCCATTAAGAAAACTCTGGGATGCGAAAATCCCCGCAATTAATGGGCGAGAACGGACGTTGGAAGTAAAATACGTGAGGGAAGTCAGATTTTCAGGTTAAATCCTATCTCCACAAACTTTACCACGGCTTCAATAACGCCAGCCTATGCAAAAGGACGTGAGGTTTCTTATAGCCTACCTTGACCAACATTCTTCTGCTATCGGTTTATACCTTAACCGTTTGACGGACACTGTCATAACAAGGGTTTCTGGGGGGACATGATGTGTGTACACGTCATAAATTGTGTATCTTGCCAAACAACGGAGATACAGCAAGCGTCCCACGGGACGGCGTCCTAAAATTTTGGTGTCCGTCAAAGGGTTAAGAGTTCTTCGAATGCCAAACCATAAGTTCCTAATCTTAAAATCAAATATCCTAGGAGAAAATTATAACATACCATGTATTCGATCTTAATGTGCCTTTAACTTTCCAGCATACATAGCTGCAGGTCTGCCCAATGGACATACAAGCTGCTGAACCAGAAATTAAATGTATTTAGTCTTACTGCCGCCAATTGCAATTGAAAGCGATATGAATCGACAAAAGTCACACGTAGAAGGGCTGATACTACCTTTCGGAGAGTTACGAAAAGAGATAGTAGAGCCAGACTTTTTAAAATCTAATCGCCTATAAGTGAGTGAAGTATTAAGGTTCCTAAAATTTTCCAAGATGTAGGGAATGGTTTTCCATTAGTTTGTTATATATCGGAGGAGTTGTCTGCATATAAAGGGTGTTTTTTATAGAGGTATAGAACTTTAAGTTGAAATAAAAAAACGATGGATTATTCGATTGACATGAATTTTATTTATCCGAAAGATAATCTTGTGGCATTACATTTTAAATATGATTTCTGGCATATGACCGCCACTGCTGGCGCTGATGTAGTCCAATCTGGACGTCCAATTTTCGATGACTTTTTCCAACATTTGTGGCCGTATATCGGCAATAATACGGCGAATGTTGTCTTCCAAATGGTCAAGCGTTTGTGGCTTTACCGCACAGACCAATGACTTTACATAGCCCCACAGAAAGTAGTCTAGCTAGCGGTGTTGCATCACAAGATCTTGGAGGCCAATTCACAGGTCCAAAACGTGAAATTAGGCGGTCACCAAACGTGTCTTTCAATAAATCTATTGTGGCACGAGCTGTGTGACATGTTGCGCCGTCTTGTTGAAACCACATCTCCTGGACAATCATGGCTCTATACCGATCACCATTGACTGTAACGTTCTGGCCACCATCGTTTTTGAAAAAGTACGGACCAATGATTCCAGCCAGCCCATAAAGCGCACCAAACAGTCAGTTTTTCTGGATGTAACGGTGTTTCCACAAACACTTGAGGATTACCTTCACTCCAAATGCGGCAGTTTTGTTTGTTGACGTAGCCATTCAACCAGAAGTGCGCTTCATCGCTAAACAAAATTCGCTTATGAAAATCGGGAACAACGGTAATCTCGTTTTGGGCCCATTCGACGAGTCTATTCATGATGAGTTGCCAAACCAAACTGAGAATAAATCACTTGACAGCTGTTAAATCGGTTGCCATCTTGAAAAGTAATGCCAACTTAAAGTTCTATACCTCTATAAAAAACACCCTTTACATTAACAATCTTGTAACACGATGCAATAAATACTAAGGTATTTCTTCCTTTCCATAACCTATTTTTCTAGTCCCAAAACAATGCATTGCGAGAACAGCGGCCACATCCCCTAAGTGTTAGTTGTAAAATTTTGAATTTGAAAACCAAGTGTCTACTCAGGAGATTTACACGTATTTATGCATATTTGTTCATTACAACTCTTCAGTCAGGATTACGACCTAGCTTCTCATACCACTTATGTTGTGTGGGCTAATTTTATACATGGGTGGCGGGGGACCTACAGTTTAAAGTCGACTCCGAGAGACAAATTTGTTTGAAACATTTTTCAAGGCAATTTAATTAATCTCTCGGAGTTTTTTTTTCAGAATTCTGCTGAGAGGAAGTCGCCTAAGAAATATTTTTTCATATTTTTGTTTTGATGTCTGACCTGGGATTTGAACCTAGGCCTTACGTCTAATAAGCCAGCACACAACCTACTAGACCAGGGCGACTTCATTGTGGTGCCATCGGTATATACTTTAAGGGGGCTCTTCGGTCGTCACACCATAAGTTCCCAGTTGGAATCCTAAAATTAAATATCTTTTCGAGATTATTTATAATCGGCATGTATTCGATTCGAATGCACCTCTAACTTCCCTCCCTACATGTCCATAGCGCAAGTTGGACCAGGAATTAACTGCATTCTGTCTTACTGTCACTATAAGCAATTGCCATCAAATAAATAATGTTCAACATAATATATTGCATGAATAGGGGTCATCCCCTAAGTGTAAAAAAGCTTGTGAGTGAAAATTTGAAGATTAAGTGACTGTTCAGGAGTTTTAGGGCCGCATAAATCCTTTTCAATTGCCTGATTACTGGTATATTTTGTTCTCCATTGAGTTAAAGGGTGAACATATTCAGTCGCATCAATATTTTTAAGAAATTGAAAGACTTTCTGCCTTTTTTTTCTCCTTTCTTCTTGTAACCTATTTTCCTTATAATTTACTCGAGTAGCTTGCTGGCTGGCTTGTCGTTTACCCATGCCCTAAATAAATACTTTATTGCCTATTAAATCGATTGCCAATTAAAGCGATTGGCTGGCTTGACTGGCTGGCAATATATTCTGTTTTCTTCTTGTGCTGTTGTTGCAATGCAATGTGAATTCAAATCCACACTTAATTTGTAATTTTGCTGGGCACCACTTGAGTTTTCTACTTTTTTTTTTAAATTTTCTAACGAATTTTCTTTCTTTCTGTCTTGTTTTAAACGGTTTTAACCTAATTTTCCTTATTTTTCTCTCTCTCTCTTTTCTGTACTCTTTTTAGGTAAATAAAAATCCCTTTTTGTTGTTGTTGCTTGCCAATATGGAAAACAACAGCAACTAACTTGCAGCAGCAACATGGTTGCATGTTTGTTGTCATTATTGTTATTGTTGTTGTTGTTGTTGTTATTTTAACCCAAATAGACAACGTGGCAGGCGGCGAGTATATTAAAAGTACAATATGTAGACACGTTTTCTATGTCAATCATGTTTTTTTTTTGTTTTCCTTTTTCCAAAAGGAAAAACTAATGAATGGAAAACAAAAAAAAAAAAAAATAATGAAGGAAAATAACCGGGTAACTTTATTCAAAAGAAAGAAAATTAAACTGCCTGTTATTTATTATACACGTTAGACGTTGTTTTCAGCTCTCTCTCTCTCTCTCCTCTCTCTCTCACACTCTCAGTGTTAGTGGCAGTTGTCCATTGATTAGTCCCCAGCTTCTCTATTAAAAAACGATTTCGGTGCTGTGGTGGCATTAAATGAAAACCTTTACTAAACTTTTCTTTCATTTCGCATGAAAACAAAGAGGTTTTAACATAGCCACAGCCGACAATGTATGAAATCTTATACAAATCCCTATATTAGCTTCTTTTGCGTTAGCCCTTGAGGAGCCCCTCCTTACATGGAAAGAGGTTTTGTTTAATTCCAATAAATTATTTACAATCCTAACTTCACATATTCATCAATAGTATTGCGTTAGCACAGGCGGAGGGGGAAGAATTTTTCTTGTGTTTAAATTCCGACCAATTTTTTTACAATTCTAACCTCACATATTCCTTTTTCTACATCCTCTCCTTTTTAATTCCTCTATTATCCTTTCCTCTGGAAGGACGTTGTAGAATGGGTCAATTCTACCTCCGGGTACTGTACTTGTCATTATTGACAAGTACACGTCCTCTAATCTAACCTAACCTCACATATTCACCAATAATGTTGCGTTAGCACAGGCGGACGAGAAAGAAGTTTTTTGTATTTTAATTCCGACCAATTTTTTACAATTCTAACCTCACATAATTCACCAATTGCATTGCATTAGCACAGGCGGATAAGAAAGAAGTTTTTTGTGTTTTCATTCCCACCTAACTTATTCACCAATAGTGTTGCGCTAGTACATGAGAATCTCCCCGTATATGGAAAGAAGTTTTTCCTTTAATTCCTACGAATTTCTTTTACAATCCTAACCTCACATATTCACCAATAGTATTGCGTTTGCACGGGAGGAAGGGGAAAGAAGTTTTTTTTGTGTTTTAATTCCAACGTATTTTTTTTTTTTACAATCCAAACCTGACTTATTCGCCAATAGTGTTGCGTTAGTACATGAGAAGGCCTCCGTACATGGAGAAAAGTTTTTTTCTTCAATTCCTACGAATTTTTCTACAATCCTAAGCTAACATATTCGCAAATAGTACTACGGAGTATTGTGTACAATGAAATGTATGTACATTAAACTTTGTTGGAATAAGCAATAAGATTTCGTATTGCATAGGTCACCCAGGTGTTATTCACTATTCACTAAAGCCTTACAGCCTAGACCCGCCTTCTCAGGCAACACTATACGCTACGGTTATGAAATCAACTTAAAATTTTGACATCAGTACCTTGGTTGTAATGCATTAAAGGCTTTTTTTAGCTGCTACAATGGAACATAAATTTGCCGTAGTCTAGTAGGTAGTGTTAGACATGAGGTCACGATTCAAACCCCATAGCAGACATCTTCAACAATACATAATACGGAAAAAATGGGCGACTTCCCCTCAGCAGATTTCTGGCAAAAGCTCTGGCAGTAAATAAAATAGCCATAAAAACTTTTACAAAAATCTGTCGTTCGGAGTCGACTTTAAACTGTAGGTCCCGCCACTCATGTATAAAGCTTTTTTAACTGCTACAATGGAACATGAAGTTGCCGTAGTCTATTGGTAGTGTTAGACGTGAAGTCCCTTTTCAAACCCCCCAGGTCAGACATCTTCAACAAAACGTAATATGAAAAAAACGGGCGATTTCCCCTCTGCTTATTTTTGGCAAAAAATCTGGCAGTAAATAAAATTGCCATGAAAAGTTTCTCAAAAATCTGTCGTTCAGAGTCGACCTTAAACTGTAGGTCCCGCCCGCCACTCATGCATAAAATTAACACACACAACATGGGTGAAGTGTGAAGCTAGGTTGTATTGCTGACTAAAGGATTGGAATGACAATACGGTCATTAGAAATTTATTGAAAGATTTTTCTTCCATTTTTTTAAGGCAGGCTTTTTGTTTTTAATTTTTGAATTTAAAATTTTTTATTTACTATTAAACGATGTTTGCAAAAAATATTGTTTTATTGTGTGTGTTTTGTTATTAGAAAACCTTTATAATTTCCATTAATATTCATGGAAAAATAATAAACGAATTGCGAATTGAAAAACAATCAGCGCCACTATTACAGGCGTTTTATTTCCATTTTTTTTTTTTTTTTGCTTTTTATTGAATTGAAAATGAGAAAAAAAAATCGTTTTTCTTGGTTTCTTTTCAAGTTTTTGAAGCTAAAAAAAACCTCTGCAATTAAATGCATTTTTTTATTTCTTTTTTTGTTCATTTTTTTCATGAAATAAAAAACAGAAACCGGATTTATTCCGTTTTTATTTCTTTCTCTCCCTCTCTCTCTCTCTCTCTTTCTATTTAATGAGCTTAATTGTAATTTAAGCTATTAAAAGTTGTTTTTTTTTTTGCAAAAAAAAAACTTTGAAAATGATTTTCAATTTCACAAACACTTTTTGGCGCTCGTCGCCGTTACTGTGCACGGCTGTTGTAAAGCGGGCCAGTAGTGCCAAGTGCACGATTTTCATTTCCATGCCAATTTAAAAACTATTTCACTCTGTTTTGTTTTTCTATTTTTACTATTTTTTTTTATTATTTTCATTTTAAATTTTAATTCTGTTTTATTGCTTTGAAGTAGTTTGTTGGATTGAAATAGTTTTGTGAATAAAAATAAAATTTAATTACAAGGATAAGCTGCAGCACAAATGGTTGCTTTCGTATTTATAGTTTGTGGTCCTTCGAACCTAACAAATTTTTGGTTATAAAAATAGTCCAGTAATCTGAATTTTGCGATTATTAAAATTTTTTTTGGCTGCCTCAATATGGCGGAATTACGACCTAGTTTCTCACACCACTTATATTTTGTGTGTTAATTTTATACATGAGTGGCGGCACCTACAGTTTAGAGTCGACTCCGAAGGACAGATTCAGAAACTTTTCATGGCATTTTCATTTACTCTCAGAGTTTTTGCCAGAAATCTGCTGAGAGGAAGTCGCCGAAGAAATACATTTGAAAGATGTTATATTCTACATGTAATAGAATCGATAGGTCTTTCAAACGATTCGATGACATTTCAGACACACACTTTATTTTACTTCAATTTAAAGATATAAAACGCTTGATGTAAGAACCTATAGAAAATATATGGTGATGCCAAACCGCAGTTTTAATATTTTGAAAAAGAAAAGTATTTCTTTCAGTAGTCTTTTAACAAAAGCTTTGAGTGTAGTCAGCGTAGTCTAGTAGGTAGTGTGTTAACTTATTAGACGTGGGGCCCCTGGTCTCATCTCCAGGAAAACGAAATATGAAAAAATATTTCTTCAGAGACTGCCTCTCAGTAGATTTTTCTGGCAAAAAACTCTGACAGAAAATAAAAAAAAAAAAAATTGCCATGAAAAGTTTCTCAAAAAATTTGTCATTCAGAGTCCACGGTAAACTATAGGTCCCGCTACTAATGCATTAAATTGACACACACAACATATGTGGTGTGAGAAGCTAGGTGGTAATCCTGACTGAAAGGCTATAATGACCAATTACGAATGTAAGTGAC
This sequence comes from Sarcophaga carnaria, assembly GCA_958299815.1. NCBI lineage: Eukaryota > Metazoa > Arthropoda > Insecta > Diptera > Sarcophagidae > Sarcophaga > Sarcophaga carnaria. The sequence goes on along the minus strand of OY283149.1, from coordinate 13,114,909 downwards.
AACTAATTTGACAGATGCAGTTTCCACAGTTGACAGTTATCAAAGTTCGGAAGAAACTGTTGGAAGACCTTTAATTTATTTAAGTAAGGAACAATTTTAGTAATTCTAAAATGAAAGAAGCGTGCGGTACGTTACCCGCCATGGACACCCATTTTAATAAAAAACATTTTATTGTTTGCACATGGATAAGTGACAACTAATTTGAGTGAACAAGTGACAACTTGAAGTCGCCGTAGTCTAGTAGGTAGTATGTTGGCTTATTAGACGTAAACCAAGGGTTCGGGCTCCAGGCCAGACATCAAAACCAAAATACAAAAAAAGGATTTCTTCGGCGACTTCCTCTCAGCAGTTTTCTGGCAAAAACTCTGAGTGTAAATAAAATTGCCATGAAAAGTTTCTCAAAAATCTGTCGTTCGGAGTCGGCTTTAAAGTGTAGGACCCGCCCCACTCATGTATAAAATTAACACAACATAAGTGGTGTGAGAAACTAGGTCGTAATACTGACTGAAGGCTTATAATGGCCAATTATGTCGTGTAAGTGACAACTAATTTGACAGCTTCAATAGTTGACAGCTATCAACTGTCAAATTTCGGAAGACCCTTATTTTTTTAAGTAAGTTTAGTGTCTCCATTTAAGTATTAGGCCTTCAAATGAAACTTTGATGAAAGCTTTTGAGCAACATTGATAAATAGGGGAGAACAACTATTTTCCTTGAATACTTTTCTTGCTATTTGCACAAACCTGTGAGTTTGTTCAACTGTGTTATGTGTCCTCAAGTAGATTTGTTTAAATCTGGCCATGCTGAGCAGTCTGATTTATATTTTCAATTTCATTTCAAAAATAAAAACAAAAAGTCTGACTTTAAAAATGTTTACATGAAGCAAAAATTATGATTTAAAAAAAGGAAGAAATATCTTTCATTCCTTTAATCAGCAATACAACCTAGCCTCTCACTTCACCCATGTTTTGTTAGTTGCTAATTTTATCCATAAGTGTTGGCGACCTGCAGTTTAATACTGCCTCCAATTTACAGATTTTTGAGAAATTTTTCGTGGCAATTTTATATACTCGCAGAGTTTATGCCATAAGACTACTAAGGGGAAATCGCCTAAAGACACCTTCTTTTTATACTTTTTGTTTTGTTTGAGACATCTGAGCTAAAATTTGAACACAAAGCGCAAAAAATGCGCCAAAGGATTCTGCAAACAATTCGTCGAACACCCAACTGAGCAGAACAAAGGTAAGAGAGCAACATTGAGAATACTAAGGAACCTGCGCAGGGACCAACAGGAACAATTCTTCGAACAGTCCGCGGTAGCAACACCATCACCAACGCCAAACCATCAAAGGCCTTGGAATCCGATGGACTGTCCATGCTGATGCTGAAGAAACTAGGCGAAAAGGCCTTGGGGTTCCTTTCCAGACTGATAAACTTGTCAATGCACAGCCTGGTGATACTGGTCCCCAGGTCGCGAGGATCATCCCGATCCTAAAACCCCACAAACCAGCGACCAAATTAGAATCATATCGACCGATCTCCTTACTATCACCAGTGGTAAAGATTCTGGAAACCCTTCTGCTCCCTGCCTTCAAACGACACTTTCCATTGTCAGACCACCAACATGGCTTCAGGGAAGGTCGTTAAACCACCACGGCTCTCACCGAGATTACATCAAGAATAGCGAACGGACTCAACCAACAACGACCATATCAAGGAACTGTCGTTGCGGCCCTTGACCTTTCAAAGGCCTTTGACACGGTCGACCACTCCATACTCCTGAGAGACATACTAAACTCAACCTTGCCCAACGACCTGAAACGCTGGACCTCCAACTACCTTGGAGGTAGGCAGGCCTTTGTTAAGTTTAGGGGGCAAAAATCTTCTCACAGGAGGAAAAATTGGACACGTCGGATGCGCTTTACCTAGAGAAGCCGTGGCGGACATTTGAAAGATGTTATATTCTACATGTAATAGAATCAATAGGTCTTTCAAACGATTCGATGACATTTCAGACACACACTTTATTTTACTTCAATTTAAAGATATAAAACGCTTGATGTAAGAACCTATAGAAAATATATGGTGATGTTAAACTCTAGTTTTAATATATTGAAAAAGAAACGTACAATAGTTCTTTCAGCAATCTTTTAACAAAAGCTTTGAGTATAGTAGCCGTAGTCTAGTAGGTAGTGTGTTGACTTATTTGGCATGGGGCCCCAGGTTTCATCTCCAGAAAAAATATTTCTTCGGCGATTTCCTCTTAGCAGATTTCTGGCAAAAACTCTGAGAGTAAATAAAAGAATTGCCATGAAAAGTTTCTCAAAAAATCTGTAGTTCGGAGTCGACTTTAAACTGCAGGTCCCGCCCCACTCATGTATAAAATTAGCACACACAACATAAGTGGTTTGAGAAACTAGGTCGTAATACTGACTGAAGGGTTGTAATGGCCAATTATGTCGTGTAAGTGACAACTAATTTGACAGTTGCAGCTTCAATAGTTGACAGCTATCAACTGTCAAAGTTCGGAAGGCTCTTTTTTTAAGTAAGTTTAGTATCTCCATTAAAGTGTTAGGACTTCAAATGAAACTTTGATGAAAGCTTTTGAGCAACAACGATAAATAGAGCAGAACAACAGTGTTTATTATTCTTGAATACTTGTCCTACTGTTTGCACAAACCTGTGTAAGTGACAACTAATTTGACAGTTGCAGCTTCAATAGTTGACAGCTGTCAACTGTCAAAGTTCGGAAGACTCTTATTTTTTTTTAAAGGAAGTTTAGTGTTAGTGTCTCCATTTAAGTATTAGGTCTTCTAATGAAACTTTGACGAAAGCTTGAGCAACATTGATAAATAGGGGAGAACAACTATTTTCCTTGAATACTTTTCTTGCTATTTGCACAAACCTGTGAGTTTGTTCAACTGTGTTATGTGTCCTCAAGTAGATTTGTTTAAATCTGGCCATGCTGAGCAGTCTGATTTATATTTTCATTTTCATTTCAAAAAAAAAACAAAAAATCCTTTTAAAGAATATCCGCACCTTCAAATTAAATTTCATCAGTTCAATCAGTTCTACACTATGGATGGATGAATGGAATGTTTACTTTTTCGGCATGATGAAGTGAATGAATGAATGAATGAATATTTTCAGTTCGTTTTAATTTCCTGTGCCCTGGACTCTGGTGGTGTATTATTCTTAAAAGCCGGAAAAATAAACAGTTGCAGCACAAGCGCTAGGTGCAGCAGCATCATCATCATCACCCACCAACTCCATCAAATCGCAGCAACAGCAACATTTCGTCAACATGTTCTGGCATGGCTTGAAAGAAAAATAAACGTTTGAAATGAAAATTTTTGTGTAAACAGAACTTTCCTCTTTTTTTGTCCAATTTAAAGTATCATCATCTGTTGGCAATTTTTATTAGCAAAGGGCGGGCAACAGGAAGGGGGGCGGGCGGGATAGGTTTCGATAGGAAAACGTAAATAAAACTTTTTTAAATAAATAAACCGAAAACAAATTCTGTACGTTTAGTTGACTTTGCAACGTGCGGAAAAAATTGTAAAAAGAAAAGTGACTGGGACAACAACACCGGAGAGGAGCAAAATAAAATGCCTGCACTGAGAGAAATATTTTTTAATGACATGTAATGTTGATTCTAAGCCCCTCCACTTCTAACTCGGTAGCCTTTAATCAGTCACATTGGAATTATTGTCAATATAATGGTCACGGCGAGACTCTTCCTTAGTTTTATTATTTCATTGCTCCTCGCTCCCTTTCCCTTTTGTCTCTTTTATTTTTCCTGCATACATTGGAATATAGAAACCAAATGATTGATGTCTTGACTCCACTTGTTTCCCGTGCTCTGTTCTGTTTTAAAGCCTTTTAACCAGCAACCATCATTAACTGTGTTGTTGTATTTTAAAATAATGGGTCGGAGGGTCAATTCTCTCATCAATATTGAAGAATTTTTGCAATGAAAAAATTAACAGCATAATGCCATGTTTTTCTTTCATTTTTTTAAATTTTTTTTTATAGAAAAATCACACGAAAGCCATGGTTTAAATTAGCAACTCTTCTTACGCTGGGAACAGAAATATTCTTTCGTTCATTCATTCATTCTTTCTATGCTAATTTTCTTCTTCTTTTTTTTTTTTAATAAATTAAGCAGCCATTTATTCTTTCTTTGGTCCCCTCTCCTCCTTCTTTATGCATAAAATTGTAGGCAAAAAAAACCCATCACTGGTATGGTAAGGAAGAACGAAAAAGTACCCTTTTTCACAGATTTTAGCTTAAGGCCACTAAGCCACAGTTGATGAACTTATTACTCACCACACTACGTCTCGAATTCGCCCAATAATTGACATCAATTTAGTCTTTTTCAAAGCATAAGACTCTCACTTCGCTTGTAGTTATTATTCCCCACAATCTTTTGGAATCTTTAGGTTTTTTTTCATGGATTAGTTATCGACAATGACCGTTAACATCAAATTCTAATGATATTATCGGCCACCTTAACCCTTTGACGGACACTGACGTCTATAGACGTCATAACAAGGATTTCTGGGGCGACATGACGTGTATACACGTCATATATTGTTTATCTTGCCAAATAACGAAGATACAGCAAGTGTCCCGCGGGAAGGCGTCCTAAAATTTTGATGTCCGCCTAGCTTATTTCGGTCGGTCCGTATTGTAATGCCCTTTGTATATCTGTTTAGTCTCCCAACTTAGCTTCTCTCAGCACCCACCCATGTTGTGTGTGTTAATTTAATCCATGAGTGCTAAAGATCATCTCCGAACGACAGATTTTTTTGTGAGCAAGTTTTCATGGCAATTGTATTTACTTTCAAGAGTTTTTGTCAGAAGGCTACTGTCGCGAAGTCGCTGAAAGAAATATTTTTTGGAGTTCGATTCACGAGCCCACACATTACCTACTAAACTGCAGCGACTTCTACAACCAAACTCACGTCGTTCACACGACAATCGGATCTTCGCTCCGGAACGACCCGACTCAACATCGGCCAAGGATTGTCAACCCAGCGATAGCTGTATCAACCGGAAGTTTTTTCCCAAGGTGAACAAATTATGCCAGCGCATTTGCTCTGCACCCTGCTAATAAGAGCTGGCATTGAACAGAATCCAGGTCCTGTATGGATTTGTTCAGTGTGCCATACGATCATCAGGAGAAACATAACATCGGTGAGATGTAACAGCTGTGGCAACTGGTGCCACCTCAGGAGATGCTCAGGCCTCTCCTCTCGTCGGGAATGGTCTGCGGACTTCAGAGCCCACTGCTGTAATACATCAAACTCACGTAATTGGTCTTAACTTTGACCTTTGTTCATGCTTTTTCTTTGCTACGCTTGTGTTGTCGCCAACTGGTCATATAAGATTGGTCCTTCGAACGCAAGTAAAGTCGACAGCTTCCACTAATCCTCTTATCAAATACCCGGCGCCTAATCATCATCTTCTTTGACGACAGGGCGCTAAACAGCGTCCTTATTGTTGAGGAGCTTTTACAGTTTATTGTTGGATCGGATGCGGAAATTATTGCCAACTCATACTGAATTTAAGCTCTTGCGTAGAACTTCTCTTACGAACTCTCCCAAAGCAGTTATATCAGTTACGTAACAGCGTTAATGCTGCCGCGCCATAGAGAAACACTTCAGTACAGTTTGTGAACTTTGAACGAGTTAGTGCGGCTGATATTACAACCGGACCAGGTCAGTCGTGAAATCTTATAGGATCCAAGAGCCCTCCTACTACCCATTTCTTGCGTAGAACTCATCCAACGAACTCTCCCAAAGCAGCTACATCCGTGCGTAACAGCGTTAATGCTGCCGCGCCATAGGGAAAAACCTCAGTACAGTCTGTGAACTATGAACGCGTTAGTGCGGCTGATATTACAACCGGACCAGGTCAGTCTTGAAATCTTATAGGATCTAAGAGCCCCCTCCTGCTACCCATTTCAAATAATAGTCGAGAATACCTTTTAATCATGTCTGTAGATGATGCTATTCGGCCTCGATCGAATCTGGTCTTGTATTTCCGGCCATTCATTTACATTAAAACCCCGACTGCTTGAATTTGTTTACTTAGACGGGTACTTCCTCTCAGCATTCTTCTGGTAAAAATAAAAGTGCCATGAAAACGTTTCTCTATCTAATTTTCGGAGTCGAAGTTAAACCGCATGCAGGTCCCGCAAGTCATTCAGGTTCAGGTCGGAGTGGTAGCTCTGATATCAAAAAGCTCACTTGAGCACGCATAGCGATCCGTTGTGATGCCACGGGTGAACGCAGTCCCTGTACTAACCAAGTTCCACCAAAATCAGGGAAAAGGAAGAAGTTGGTCAGCGCAAGGGCTGCACCCCGCAAGTCATGGATGAAATTAACATACACGACATGGGTGGTGTGAGAAACCAGGTTGTAATTCCGTAAGTAACAGACCAGAGTGTCTGATGGGAATTTCTTCCACTGACAAATTTGCGTATCGACCACTAAACTATGGACTGTAGTCGTTTGCTTCTCTGCAGATGAAAACCGCACTTTCAGCCGAGCATATACTGGCATTGGAGGTCGTGGCTTCATATCAATTTTGAGTTCAGAATCCGAGCATATAGTCACATTGAATGTCGTGGCTTCATATCTATTTTGAGTTCAGAATCCGTCCGAAGTATTCGGTCCTCTTTCAACCGAATATATAGTCACATTGGAGGTCGTGGCTTTTTATCAATTTTGTGTTAAGAAGCTGACTTAAGTGTTCGGTCCTCTATTAACCAATTTGAAGTCCTCTCCAGGGAAGTGAAAGGAGGGACGTGGTCTTGTACATCCCAGTGATGAATTTAAATTTTAATTTCAACAGAATATTCAACAACTTTGCTTGCTTTACGGCCTGTTTGGTAATCTTAAATCTTCAACATTTAATACTACCGCCTGTAGGGCATATCCCCCTCATAGTTAACACCACTTAAGAATAGTTTAAGTAAATAGAAAATCATTTATTTGATTTAGAAATGAAACGAACGACAGAAAAATAGAAGAAAAAATCAACAACTTTTCACACATGACTGCCGAAGTAAAAGCAGTGAAGAGTCCGCGTCATTGTGTGCCTCTCATGGTTCCGACTGTAAATTAAGTTATAATTTATAAGGCGAAGATTGACTGACTGACTTCTACTGTGCAGGAAGATCATAAATGCTAAGCTAAGCTAAGCTAAGCTTTAGTAACGCTTTTTCAAATTTAATTAGAAACATTAGCACGAGCATGTTTAAAATCGCATTGCAGCGACAACGACGGCAACTGCAACTAAAACTTCTCAAAAAAAAAAAAAAAAAAAAAAAAAAAAAAAAACAACGGAGTTGTGTGAGAAATTGTGTGATGGTGAGGGTGTAATTGGGGAATATTTTCGTTTTTTCTTTCTCGTTAAACTAAACTGTTTAACTCCCTGGCTGACTGACTGACTAGTTGGTTGCATGGCTGGCTGAATTTAACAAAAAAAAAAAATTGTCCGTCTGTCTGTCTCCCTACAGCTTTAAGCAAAACTCCAACTTCATTTCATTCTCTACAGACAAGCTATACGGCCCATAGCCATCATAAAGCCGTTGTCGTTGTCGTCGTCGTCGTCTTGGTCTTGTACAAATAAATGCATTGAGAATTGGTGGGTCAGTTGGTTGGTTGGTTGGTTGACTGACTGAATGGCTGGCGTTGTTTTGCTGTTGTTGTTGTCGAAATAGGAAAACAACGCTTTAAAATAGATGCACTAACACAGCCTGAATAAAATCATTCACTCACTCACACAGTCACTCACACAGTCACTCATTCATTCATTCTGTTTTATAAGCATTGCTGGGCTCTTCTCATCGCTTTTAAATGCCCGGAATGTAATAAAAAAAATTCTGTTTTAAAGTGTGGGAAAGTTTAGAAATTCTTTCAGAAAAAAAATTTACTTCAGCTGCTGCTGCTGCCCCATGAAATAAAAGAAAATCTTTTTTAGAATTTATTTATCGCTGGTTGGCTGATTTTTCTCTACCATTTGCCAGACATTTCCTTAATTTAGCCAGAAAATATGCCTTTTTTCCGCATAAAGTTTTTTTTTTTTGGCCCGACAGACAAGAGCCATGAATTCAATTTTCTTTATTCCCTTATTTCCTACATTTTTCATGTAATTTTGCATAATTATTTGGCAGCAAATGAAATGCAAATGGAAGCTATGGATTGGTGGGGAGGGGGGGAGGAGTATAATCCTATGGGAAGTTGTTTAAAGAATGTTTAGAAACTGTGTGAGAAAAGAAAAATAAATTCTAAAAAAAATTGATTTTTTGTTTGATACCAAAAAGGTACTTTTTACAAAATGCAAAAAGTACTTTTTATAAAAAGTACTTTTAATTAATTGTTAAATTTGTTAAATAGAAAATGAATCATTTAATAGAAATTTCATACAAAAAAAAGTACATTTCCATTACCTTTCTTAGATTTTTATAGAAAATTTAAACAAGAATTAAAAAAGTACTTTTTATAAAAGGTACCTTTAATTAATTAATTAATTAATTTTTAAATTTAATATACTTTACGAGTTTTAATAGAAAAATTTCATATAAAAAAGGACATTTCCATCACCTTTTTTCGATTTTTTTGGAAAATTGAAACATAAAAAAGTACTTTTGACAAAAGGTACCTTTAATTAATTTTTAAATTTAATATACTTTCATACAAAAAAAGTACATTTCCATCACCTTTCTTAGTTTTGTTTAACAAATTGAAACAAAAATTAAAAAAGTACTTATTATAAAAGGTACCCTTAATTAATTTTTAAATTGAATAGACTTTATTACATTTATTCAGAAAAGAAAAATAAATTTTAAAACATTTTTTTTTTGTACCAAAAAGTTACTTTTTACATTTTGTAAAACACATTTTGTAAAAAGTACCTTTTTCGTCAAAAGTACTTTTAATTAATTGTTAAATTTTATTGATAGAAAAATCAATGAATTAATAAAAAAAAAAAAACATTTCCATCACTTTTCTAGAAGTCGCCGTAGTCTAGTAGGTAGTGTGTTAGCTTATTAGACGCAAAAACCTGGGTTCGTGTCCCAGGCCAGGCATCAAAGACTAAATACAAAAAAGTATTTTTTCGGCGACTTCCTCTCAGTAGATTTCTGGCAAAAACTCTGAGAGTAAATAAAAATTGCCATGAAAAGTTTCTCAATAAATAAAAATCTGTCGTTCGGAGTCGACTTTAAACTGTAGGTCCCACCACTCATGTATAAAATTAACACACACAACATAAGTGGTGTGAGAAACTAGGACGTTGTACAATGGGTCAATTCGACCTCCGGGTACTGTACTTGTCTTAATTGACAAGTACACGTCCTCTAACCTAACCTAACCTAACCTATCACTTTTCTAACATCTCCTTAGAAAATTGCAACAAAAATTAAAAAGTACTTTTTAAAAAAGGTACCTTTAGTTAATTTTTAAATTTAATAAACTTTATTACATTTATTGAAAAAAATATTTTATTTAAAAAATTGTAACAAATATGTATATAAAAAAATTCTATAAAAAGGTACTTCACCAAAACGTACCTTTGAAGTTTTAACAAAAAAAAAATCGTACCAAAAAACTAATTTTAAAAAATTTTTAGTTCTCTTTCGAAATTATAATAAAAAAAGGTACTTTAAAATTTTATTAACTTTTATTTTTTTGCAAAGTACTTTTTGTAAAAGGTACCTGAAATTAATTTTTAAATTTAATGCACTTTAGGACACAAGAAAGCACATTTCCATCACCTATGTACCTAGGCTTAATTTAAAAAAATAAAATAAAAAAAATCTATAAGAAGGTACTTTTCCAAAAGGTACCTTTGAAGTTTTAACAAATAAAATCGTACCAAAAAAACTAACGTAAAAAATTTTTTAGTTTTCTCTCGAAATTATAATAAAAAAGGATACCTTTTAAATTTTAGTACCTTTTTTACTTTTTTTTTGTGAAGTACTTTTTACAAAAGGTACCTTTAATTAATTTTTGAATTTAATACACTTTAGGACACAAGAAAGCACATTTTCATCAGCTTTCTAGGCTTTATTTAAAAAAAAAAAATTTTAAAAATTCTATAAAAAGGTACTTTTTTCAAAAGGTACATTTGAAGTTTCAATAAAAAAATCGTACAAACTGCTAACTTTAAATAGTTCTTACTTCTCTTTCTAAATTGTAATAGCAAAAAAGTACCTTCTAATTTTAGAGCCAAAAAAAAATCGAGGTTTAAAATAAAATTGGTACCAAAAAGTACCATTTGAAAAAGGTACCATCTCAAAAAAATACCTTTTAATCATTCTACAAACTATAACAACAAAAATTTTGTATTAAATTTATAAGAAAAAATCTTAATATGATAATGGTACGTTTTGGAAAAAGTACCTTATGTACTACGGCACCTTCCTACTAGACTAGCTTTGCAATTCTAGTAGTAGTCTATTACTATTATTATCAATTCTAGTATGTCCTCTAGAGCACAGGTGTAGCTTTCTAAACAGATTTCGGTTGCGAAATAAATTTTTTATTTTACTAGAGACCAACACTTAGGGGATGTTCCCTATTCAAATACAATATGTTGTAAAACAGCAAAGAAAGTTATAGGAGAAGGGAAAAAGCAAGTAGAGTAGTAGGTTACTATAAAATGGTTTAAATCAGTTTCTTTGGTCCACAAAAAGAGAGAGGACCCCTTTACGGTGACCCTAAATAATTAACCGAATAAGTTTTAATAGCCTTTTAAATTATTAAAGAGCTTAAAGGCATCCACGTTACACTTGGTAACGAAATTAAAGACAAAAAAGCAATTCCTTTCATTTTCACTCAGCTCCATGGGGAATGATGGCGACGACGCCACCAAGTGTTTTAAATCATTAAGGGGGAGCACCAACCCATTCTTAAGCTTTGGGGAGTGTGCAGACATATTTTAATTGTCGAAAGATGCATGGAATGGAATGTGAAAATTATAATTTCATTACATAAATGGCGAATGCCGGGCTAATGCATGGAATGGATGGATATGATGGCAGACTGTAATAATTATGACTGGACCAACACGACAGCAAATAAAACCTTGACCTCTTCTTCGTCTTCTGGTGAAAAAGAAAACATTTCGTATAGCAAAGAAAGAGAGGAGCGAAAAAAAATCGTAAAAAAAATCTTTAACAATGCATATCCATGGGTAATGATGACAAGTTTTTTTTTTTCTTTCTTTCATTTTCTTTTATTCCCTAACAATCGATTACATTGTCGAGGATTTGCCCTCTTTGCTTTCCCTTCTCTTTATCGATAATAAATACAATACTTTTTGTATCATCATCAATGGCATTGATTATCCACCAATATTGTCGTCATTATTACATTTTATTTTTGAATTTTTTTTTTTTTTTCGTTCAAAGTCAAGCATAAAATGTTAACGATATTGTAATCGTTGTAGTTATTGTCATCGATATCTCCATATCATCACCGTCACATCATTATCATCTTCATCATCATCATTGTTGCCATTGTTACTCGTTTAATAAAAGTACCACAAATGTGGCGTCAATTTTACTTTAAAGGGGGGTCCCACCAGCGCCCTTTTGTAAGTGTCAGTATCGATCACTTTATAGAAGACAGAGAACAAAGCATATGATGCATTTGCATATGCAAATATGCAATTTAATGCATATTTTTCTATAATTTTTTTTTTATATTTTTTTCTTTATTTAATTTCAATAATTATTGAATATCGAACGATAAAGAACTGACTTACACTTTAAGTTATTTGAATAGGGCAACAATTGAACAGGATTCTTTGCCATTATTATTGATGAGGTAGGTATGTGCCTTAATACTGCGACCATACGTTCCATTGTAAAGGGTGTTTTTTTTATAGAGGTATAGAACTTTAAGTTGCAATAAAACAACGATGGATTATTCGATTGACATGAATTTTATTTATCCGAAAGATAATCTTGTGGCATTACATTTTAAATATGATTTCTGGCATATGACCGCCACTGCTGGCGCTGATGTAGTCCAATCTGGACGTCCAATTTTCGATGACTTTTTCCAACATTTGTGGCCGTATATCGGCAATAATACGGCGAATGTTGTCTTCCAAATGGTCAAGCGTTTGTGGCTTTACCGCATAGACCAATGACTTTACATAGCCGCACAGAAAGTAGTCTAGCGGTGTTAAATCACAAGATCTTGGAGGCCAATTTACAGATCCAAAACGTGAAATTAGGCGGTCACCAAACGTCTCTTTCAATAAATCTATTGTGGCACGAGCTGTGTGACATGTTGCGCCGTCTTGTTGAAACCACATCTCCTGGACATCATGGTTATTCAATTCAGGAATGAAAAAGTTAGTAATCATGGCTCTATACCGATCACCATTGACTGTAACGTTCTGGCCACCATTGTTTTTGAAAAAGTACGGACAAATGATTCCACCAGCCCATAAAGCGCACCAAACAGTCAGTTTTTCTGGATGTAACGGTGTTTCCACATATACTTGAGGATTACTTTCACTCCAAATGCGGCAGTTTTGTTTGTTGACGTAGCCATTCAACCAGAAGTGCGCTTCATCGCTAAACAAAATTCGCTTATGAAAATCGGGAACAACGGTAATCTCGTTTTGGGCCTTGGGCTTGCACTATTTGCAAGCGTTGTTCAGGCGTGAGTCTATTCATGATGAATTGCCAAACCAGACTGAGAATAAATCACTTGATCTGTTTGCTGTTAAATCGTTCGCCATCTTAAAAAGTAATGCCAACTTAAAGTTCTATACCTCTATAAAAAACACCCTTTACTTCCCTTAAAATTTTATAGGATATCTCTATATGGCCTTTCAAATCCAAGCCTCAGAATGCTGCTCGGTGTCAACAATGACTATTCCCTGCGTAGCATCTGATAGGCAAGTAGGTGTTGCCTTCTGGGAGGCATTTTTTTACGCCGAGGAGGGGTAAATGTACCTAACCGCACCATAGAGGAACTCGTCACATCCTCCGTGTGTGGGGCCCTCACCCAATAAATCCCCTCTCGTCTTCTGTGAACTTGTTCGTGCCCACTCCGGAACTACGGTGGTATTACTTCGGAGTGGAGTCCTGCTGGGAGGCAGTAATGCCCCACAGGTTCCAAGAATGTGTCCCAATGATTCATTCACAGCGTTATAGAATCTACATCGAATCAGCCCCCACTCTACAGCGCCCTATCAAAAGATCGTTTATCAATCTGAAGTTATTTCTTCCAGTTCATGACTCAGAGCGCCTCTTATTTTAATTTCCCAATTTTGATTAATAATTTTGATTGCCTCAAACCCCTTTGGTTTCAGAACAGACAGGATTACGACCTAGCTTCTCACACCACTGTGTGTGTTAATTTTATACATGAGTGGCGGGACCTACAGTTTAAAGTCGACTCCGAACGACAGATTTTTGAGAAACTTTTCATGGCAATTTTATTTATTACTCTCAGAGTTTTTTTTTGTCAGATATCTGCTGAGAGGAAGTCGCCGAGGGAATATTTTTTTATATTTTCGTTTTGATGTCTAACCTGGCGTTTGAACCCTGGCCTTATGTCTAATAACCCAACACACTACTTACTAGACTACGGCGACTTAAGAAGCCTTTGCCTCTCTTTATCTTCACTTACGTTGAGCCTATCATTCTAACCATCAGCTCTCACTTCACAGAGAGGTTCTGATCACATCAGAGGCGTGGAAGCAAGCTTGTCTTCATATTCATTGTCGAGTATTCCCACAGGAACGAAAGCCCTGCCTAATCCAATTCAGCTTCTCCAGACAATCCCATACTATCTTCGAGCTCTTAAGACAAAAGAGTGTTTTGCCAACTTCCGTCCTAGAAAATTTGTTTTTTAAGTGATACCCTTAAGGCCAGAATCCAAATGCCACCTCAATCATGTTTAACCGAACTCACAGAGCAGCCATAGGTGGTCCCGGAATTGAACATTGGTTCTACGTTCTAAGACAATGCTGAATCATGGAGGCTAGAGGCTTTCGGGTTCTCTTGGCTATTCACCGTCTTATAATTTTTGCCAGAGATTATTAGGCTTTAGACTCCCACTATTAACGTGAGGTCAGAGTGGGCCAAATAAGGCATAAACTTTCGGAATGAAACACAGGTTTTTGAATATTGGTATTCTCAAGCTATTCTCGGACAGTCTTTCCAACCATAATTGTTTAGCAAAAGTTTAGATTGTCACAAACCCGCCTTTCTCTATTCTTGCTTTGGACAAGTATGTCCCTCCAAACTATTCTCTCCAATCCGATTCTCTTTCTGGCAAACTCATCTACTCGATCGTTGTCTTGAATTCCCAAAAGACCTCAGTGCTCAGACAAAGGCCTAATTGCCCCATGATTTATCTTCTTTTTTTTTGTCTTAGGCCGGAGGTGGGAATCTTCGAAAGACACTTTTGTTCCAAGAGTGCACGATTCAGCATCACTGGTGCCTACGTACTAAACCCACCCCCTACACACTTCAATCACTCTCCCTCCGCGGGACTGCCGTAAGGTATTACTTCGCGGAGGGCTGGTTAGCCCTAAAGTTTGGTCACACTAAGTTAAATTTCGCCTTCGTTCCTCCAGCTTTCGGAGTTCTATCATAACTTCAGCCATTCTCTGAATGTATTGGCTCCATAGAATCCTAGAATTCAACACCTCCTCCATAAGCCGAGATGGTCCGAAACTCGTTTCCCCGGGCCATCTAAGTCTGGGGCAGCATGTTAGAATATGCTCCGCGTCTTCCTCCTCATCTACACAGTTTGGGCATAAAGGGGAAGTATCATGTCCAAATCTGTGCAGGTATTTCCTGAAGCACCCATGACAAGTTAGGAACTGGGTCACGTAGTAGTTCAGCTCGCAATGTTCGTTCTCCATCTAAAGGGTTACATCAGGGACAAGGTGAAATGTCCATCTCCTCTTTAAACCGTTCTCCCATCGTGACTACCATTTGTGCATGGAAGTCCTTCGTTCCTCCGTCTTTATAGCTGCAGTTCGTCCTGGAAACTCGAGATGGCGCCAGTATATCTATTGGTATGGTCTTTACCAATACCAACACCGATTCATCAGTCACTGTCCTGAAGCCACTCACTTGTCCAATCGCGCTTAGACGATACACCGAGGACAGTATTCTCCTTGTCGTCCCCACGGAGAGTGCCTCCGACCATATAGGGCAAGCATATAACATTAACGACGTTACAACCCCCGACATTATCCTCCTCTTGAATGGACCTGGTCCTATGATTTATCTTCTATCCAATTTTAATAGAGCACATCTGTTGACAGCATAAACCTCTGCTGGGGAAATATCCGGGAGTTTCCCCAGGGACTTTGAATATTTTATTTTGGATCGGAACAATCACTCTCCTGTATTACTACTAGTCTGTACACCACAGAATAATCTCTTAGTCTATAAGTTAGGTTAGGTTAGGTTAGCGGACGTGTACTTGTCAATTAAGACAAGTACAGTACTCGGAGGTCGAATTGACCCATTGTACAACGTCCTAGTTTCTCACACATACATGAACGGTGGGACCTACAGTTTAAAGTCGACTCCGAACGACAGATTTTTGGGAAACTTTTCATGGCAATTTTATTTACTCACGAAGTCGCCGTAGTCTAATAGGTAGTGTATTGGCTTATTAGACGCAAAAGCCTGGGTTCGAGCCCCAGGCCAGGCATCAAAGACAAAATACAAAAAGTATTTTTTCGGCGACTTCCTCTCAGTAGATTTCTGGCAAAAACTCTGAGAGTAAATAAAAATTGCCACGAAAAAGTTTCTCAAAAATCTGTCGTTCGGAGTCGACTTTAAAGTGTAGGTCCCACCACTCATGTACAAAATTAACACACACAACATAAGTGGTGTGAGAAACTAGGACGTTGTACAATGGGTCAATTCGACCTCCGGGTACTGTACTTGTCTTAATTGACAAGTACACGTCCTCTAACCTAACCTAACCTAACCTACTTAATCTTAAACTGTAGATCACGCCAGCGAAGCTAGCTTGTAATCCTATCTAAATAAATAAATAGAGAAGTAGTGCCGCCCTCTCTATTCATAGCATACACAATAGAATTTAAAAAAATGAGGTTACCTTGGCAACGATTTTTTCTAGACTTCAGACACTCGACCACTTCCTTTCCAGCGGTCTTCTGGGTACAAAAAAAACTCTTAAGGGCAAATAAATAATATAAGTTTCTCAGGAATCATTCAATCAGAATCGATGTTTAACTGTAGATCACGCCACTCTTGGATAAAATTCGCACACACAATATGACTGATGTGCGATGCTGGCCTTTGTAATGCTAACTAAGAGGTTGTAATAAATAGAGAAGTACCGCGCCCTCTATTTGAATTTCAAAAAGTGAGGTTACCTTGCCAACAATTTTTTTCTCTTGCCCTATTAAAATGTTGTACAGTGTCAACCAGAACCTCTGCTAGTAAATAGTATGTAAACTAAGTACTAAAATATTGAAGAAGAAGAAAAGAATAGCAATAGGGCCTTTGCCATCATATAGCAACAGTTAAATCGGGCATATAACACAGTGAGTAGTAAGTGAGTGAGTGAGTGAGTGAGTTCATGAGTGTATGAGTGAGCCATATTAACCACAATAGTCAGAGTTACTCATCTGGTATATAAAATGTAGAAGAAGAAAAAAAAACCGAAAAAATAATTACGAGTGACGCCAGTTTGTCGTCATGACAACCTTTAAAATATTTGTTCAAATACCTCTCTACACCATACCACGTACACATACACACACAGAGAGCAATCACGTTAGAGTGTATAAAACTATGCACATGTCTAGGAGGGTATTTGCCACATTTTTATTGCAAAAAAAAAACAACGAGAAGAAAAAACTGTTGAATTGACGGTTGTGAATGGATTGAGAAAGAGAGGAGAAGGAGAAGATTATTGAATGCCTTTGAGGGACAGTAAATGTTTGTGTGGATAAAATCTATGGATGGATGACACTTTTTACAACATACTGTGACACTCTGACAACTGACTTCTCTATACTGCTGTTGTTGTTGCTACTACTACAGCACACCCACTAAATTATGAGAAAAAATAACAAAAAAAAATATTGAAATTGAAATATTTGTCTCTCTATGATTGACAGAATTGGAACACCAAGCAACAAACTCAAGCTAAGCTACGAAAAAAAAAACAAACCTCTATTGGGGGTTTTTTTGTGTTCATTTAAGTTGTTAATGCTGAGGCATTAACCGCCACCAAATTGCTGTCAAAGATTTGCATCGTATTGAGAAATTAAATGAAGCGTTTAAATGGCAGTTTTTTTCTTCTTCTTCTTCGTTTTTTTGTTTAATTTCGGTTTTCAGATCGTATTTCCTTTTCTTTGAGGTTTTTTTTTTTGTTTGCCTTGCATGTGAAGCGCTTAAGAAAAATGTTGACATTGATCACAGGCCTCCTACTCCTACTATAAATCCAAGATTTATGAGTTGTTTTTTTTTTGGATTGTTTAAGGAAAATAACAGTAAACATTTGGCCAAGGGAAATACCAAATTAAAGTAGGTCACTCAAGAGTTACTTGGTTATGATGTGATAAGAGCTTTGAAATTTATTCAGCAAAAAAATTAAACAAAATATTAAAATGAGACTGCTCCTCCCTTGTAACCGCCATAGGCGAAGTCTATGAGTCAGTATTTCATATCAAAAGACTTACTTCAGAAATGACGACGAAAGGGGGAGCCTAATAGGGCGCTATCGTAAACTAGCAACGATTTGAATGCGTTGTTTTCTATGGCATGCTATTCAAGCGAAATTTTAGCAGTGGTAGGCGAAGCTAGGTTGTGATATTGACAGAGATTTTATGATGACCGATTCAGTAAATAACGACCAAGGGAAATACCATTAAAGTAGGTCACTCAACAGTTTCTTGGTAAGAGATTTTAAATTTATTCCGAAAAAAATTAAACAAAATATTAAAATGAGGCTGCTCCTCCCTAGTAACCGCCAAAGGCGAAGTCTATGAGTCACTATTTCACATCAAAAGATTACTTGTGTTTGCATTTAAAAGTTTACTTCAGTACTGAAGACGATAGGGGTATTAGGCCCCCCTAGTACCCGCCATAGGCGAAGTCTATAAGTCAGTATTTCATATCAAAAGATTACTTGTATTTGCATTTAAAAGTTTACTTCAGTAATGAAGACGATAGGGGTATTAGGCCCCCCTAGTACCCGCCATAGGCGAAGTCTATGACACAGTATTTCATATCAAAAGATTACTTCAGTAATGAAGACGATAGGGGTATTAGGCCCCCCTAGTACCCGCCATAGGCGAAGTCTATGAGACAGTGTTTCATATCAAAAGATTACTTGTGTTTGCATTTAAAAGTTTACTTCAGACGATAGGGGTATTAGGCCCCCTAGTACCCGCCATAGGCGAAATCTATAAATCACTATTTCATATCAAAAGATTACTTGTGTTTGCATTTAAAAGTTTACTTCAGTAATGAAGACGATAGGGGTACTTGGCCCCCCTAATACCCGCCATAGGCGAAGTCTATGAGTCAGTATTTCATATCAAAAGATTACTTCAGTAATGAAGACGATAGGGGTATTAGGCCCCCCTAGTACCCGCCATAGGCGAAGTCTATGAGACAGTGTTTCATATCAAAAGATTACTTGTGTTTGCATTTAAAAGTTTACTTCAGACGATAGGGGTATTAGGCCCCCTAGTACCCGCCATAGGCGAAATCTATAAATCACTATTTCATATCAAAAGATTACTTGTGTTTGCATTTAAATGTTTACTTCAGTAATGAAAACGATAGGGGGAGCCTTATAGGGCGCTATCGGAAACTAGCAACGATTTGAGTGCCTCGTTTTCTATGGCATGCTAATCAAGCGCAATTTTAGCAGTGGTAGGCGAAGCTAGGTTGTGACATAGACTGAAGGGTTATAATGTACGTATCAATCGTCTGAGTGCCATGGGTTTTAAGGAAGGACAATAAACTATTTTTGCTTCGTTTCCAAATAAAATTTTTTTCCATGTTGTATGTTGACATATTTTAGGCAGAAATTTTTTAACAATTTTTTTTTTTATTTCAAAAAATCAAAGGAGATGAAACAAAATCCAATGTAAACTGTTTGGTGTTATGACTTTCAAAAATCAGTGTCACCATCATTATCATTAAATTGTGCGATTTTCTTGATTATTTTTTAATTTTTTTTTTGTTATGAAAACATCAAGCAGGCATGCTGTGGCCATCATCATCCATCCAATCATCACAGTATAAACAAAAACAAAAAAGAAAGAAAGAAAATAAAAACAGAAGAAAACAAGAGAAAAGAAAGAAAAAAAGGGTGAAAGTGATGCAAAATTTTTAAGTGTGTCTGAGGCTGGTATTTTGCTGCGATTTACTGAAATTGCTTTACAAGCAGCTACATCGTCAACCTCTCATCTTCACTATCACATGGTTTCTGCACGCTGCCTGCTGGTCTTGTTTATGTTGTTGTCTCGCTACCTAAAAATGGTCATAAAAAGTTAATGAAGCCGCCGCTTTTTCTGTAGTCACTGACTTTGTTATTCGCCTACTAATGGCCAGTCGCCGTGATGGTAGTGGTAGTGGTGGTGGTTGAACTAACAAAAATAAGCAATTTTTGGAACCCAAACTACTGCCACTAATATTGCCAATAAACACAATAAATTTTTTTCTTTCTTTCTTTACCCCACTTACTGTTTTTATTGCTCCTCACTCCGCTCGTTAACATCATGCCGGTTACTCGGACTTTGCCGGCCAGTTATTTGCCACGATTAAAGCAAAGTAGTTTCAATGTGTAAATTATAAAAAGGGGGAACGGGCGGGGACATTCACGTAATGAATGAAAATAATACAACAACAAAAATTCTCTCTTTTTTTTTTTGTTAATCACGACAAAATGTGTTTCTCTCCCCGATATAATTTTCTTAATCATTTCATTTTTACATCAATCTTGATCATCAAACTTATT
This sequence comes from Sarcophaga carnaria, assembly GCA_958299815.1. Lineage (NCBI taxonomy): Eukaryota > Metazoa > Arthropoda > Insecta > Diptera > Sarcophagidae > Sarcophaga > Sarcophaga carnaria. The sequence goes on along the minus strand of OY283149.1, from coordinate 13,094,898 downwards.
ATATTTGTTAAGGAGGCCATTTTTATTATTATGATTCTCCTTATCACATTAATATGATCAGTTTTTAATTTAAATTTTTTAATTTAAAAAAACAATTTTTTTTTTGCAAATTTGTTAACACTTTAACGCACTAGCCCTCCATACATATGTATAATCGTACGTGAAGTGAGTGGAAGGTGCTGTTGTAAATGAAATTTTAAATTAAATATGATTACTCTGGTTATTGCTGTTGTTGTTGTAGCACTTTAAATATAATTTATCATCAATATCGGCTGGCCATGCAGTAGCCTACACCAGAAGATGCCGATTTTGGCAAAAAAAAAATCATCTTTTCAGATGAAGCTCATTTTGATCTTGGCGGGTATGTAAACAAGCAAAATTGTCGCATTTGCCGCACACATACATTGAAAAGCCGACGCACCCAAAACGAGTCACTGTTTGGTGCGGATTTTGGCCCAGAGGCATAATTGGGCCATTTTTCTTCAAAAATGAGCAAGAAGTGGCCGTTACAGTCAATGGCGATCGTTATCGGGCCATGTTGAACGAATTTTTGTTCACAAAAATTGAAGAGGAGGATATTGGCAACATTTGGTTTCAACAGGACGGCTCTACGTGCCACACAGCCGAAGCTACACTCGATGTTTTGCGCCCTGTTTTTGAAGATCGCATCATCAGCCGCAGAGCTGATGTCGTTTGGCCACCTCGGAGCTGCGATTTGACACCGTTGGACTATTATTTGTGGGGTGCCGTCAAAGATAAGTGTTACGCCGACAAGCCAGAGACAATTGACGCCTTAAAGGACAATATTCGTGAAGCCATTGGTGAAGCTGTACAGCTGCACACAATCGATAATGTGCCTAAAAATTGGACCGATCGTGTAGGCTACTGCAAGGCCAGCCGAGGCAGCCATTTGAATGAAATTATTTTCCATTATTAACCGGAAGGATTGTACTTTCAAATAAAAAAAGAAATTTGAGAAAATATTCAGTTTTTTTTAAAGCATTTTCAAAAAATAAATATTATTTGGCGGACCCTTTATTTAAGAAATCCTCTTTCATTTGTCTTATGTAAGGGTAAGGAAACTGCCGCCTATTTACTCAATTTATTCATGGGATTTGGTTGCATCCTATTAACTCAGATAATGGTAATTAAATTTTAATATCACAACTGAATAGTAGTAGAAGTAGTAACGATAGATTATACAATCGGGACTTTTTAAACAACTTGGGTGCTTTACACAGGACTAAACAGAACCATGTTGTCTGCATAAGCTACCACCCTTATACCATTCTTTAAAATCAAAAAGTCCCACAAACTATTGACGACAGTAATGGTGCTGTTATTTGACTGACCTTTGACCTTACCACTGATTGTTGCAAACTGAAATAGTGTTGTTAAAATATGAGTTCGTAGATTGCAAATAAAATAAAAATAAATGTGTGTTTAATTAAATTCTTTATTGTTGGCATAATTCTGTGTGCCACTGTTGTTCACAACTTGATGTAAACCACAACAAATGCTTAGTTTGTTATTCTTCTTTACAGTCTTTTGCGTAAACTATAACAATTGTTCGACAGATCTTTATAAAGGATATCTTCAAAACACGATTATTCTCTTCAAACGCAACGCGTCTTCACTCAAGACTGACGGAATTTTTACTGACTCCGTTGCCTGCTTTGTCTTACCTTTTATATGCCAACGTAGACAGTCTGATGAATGAGCTTGAAGTCGCATGTTCATGGCTTCGACTTCTCGAGATCTACATAAATGTAAACATCGTTGTATCATTGTTGTTTGTGTATTTTGTTTACATTGTTTGTTGTTGCATTTTTGTTTACTTGTTTATCCCCTTTTTTTTATTGATGTTGGTATATTTTTGTTTACTTGTTTATCATGTAAACAACTTCATTGATTTTGTTTTTGTAGCTTTTGTTTATCATTTTAATGTTAAACAATGTAACACCATTTCCATTTTCGTAACTGTATTTTAAAAACTTAAAAGTTCCAGCATGACCTTTGACCTTGACCTTTATCATATGTATTCAATACTATTCAAATAAAATAATAACAATGATTTTTGCCCTCAATTTAAATATATTCAGTGATTTATTAACAATTTTTTTCTTGTCTTTTCTTTGTAGGTAAGTTATCGTGGTCTTTATGGTATCTTATCATTTTCTTTTTCTTCAATGGGTCATAGGGGTGAGTAGTCACTAAATTTATATTGAAAGCAAGAACTTTTTCAACAAAGTCTTTTTGCATGTAAACTTTTATGGAAAAAATCTTTTTTTTTTTCATCTTTTTTATCTTAAAAAGATTGCTTTGCCTATTATTATAGGCACAACTGTATGTTTTTGTTAGAAAATTTCCATATATTTTGTATCACAACTAGATGTTCAATAATTTTCCCCATTTAAAGAAGGATTTTTTTATATAAAAAACATTTAATTCCATAAGCAGTTGGAAATCATTTCTTTATTTTGAAACTCTTCTTAGTTACTCTTCTCAACCAGTTGTGCAAGAGATCAACTTGACCTCCGGGTAGTGTACTTGTCAAGTATACGTCCTCTAACCTACTCTTCTCAGTTAAGCCGGCCTTTATTAATTTGGAATTCAAGGTATTGAATCCATCAGCACAAGAGGATAAGTAAGAAGACATTGGTGGCGGGGCGGTCTTGAAATTAAAGATTATAAGCTGCCCTACAAATAAAAAAAATTATTAAAAATCTTACTTTCGTTCTCCTTGATTATGGTTGTTATTTTCAAGACATGATTTATTTTTAAAGATTATAATTTAATTTTAAAAAAGTCCCAAATCAGAATCATTTTTAAATTTTCTTGAAACCTTCAAAAAACAGGGAACAAAAATTTCTAATTGAAAGCCTTGAATTTCTTAGAATTTTTAAGCTTTTAAATGGTGAGATGACTGACTGACTGATGTCCCAAGAATAATTTTCGGTCTTCCTCTCTTTCAAAACCATGAATTATACATTTTAACCCCGTCTCTAGAGGAAAAATTCGCCCAAAAAAAATTTTTTATTTTAACAGCCGTGAGCTGAATATTAAAGCAAAAGCAAGAAGGGAAAGTACCCCTAAATGTCTGGCTTAAAACATTTTGTGGCCATATGAAGGCAATTTTAAAACTGAAAAGTGTTTATAAATGTTTTACTCAGGTAAAGATGATAAGAATGTTCAAAGTAGAGTTAGAAAATTACATATCTAAAGAAGGGCTTCATCCCCTGGTCTCTAACCTACAAATCGCAGACCAAAAAATGTTGCGCGCTTATAAGATCCATACATACATAATTGGTCATTACATCCCTTTAGTCAGAATTACACTCTAGCCTCTCTCACCACTTATGTTGTGTGTGTTAATTTCTTACATGAGTGGCGGGACCTACAGTTTAATATCGACTCCGAACGGCAGATATTTTGAAACACATTTCATGGCAATTTTTATTTACTCTAAGATTGTTTGCCAGAAATCTGCTGAGAGGAAGTCGCCTAAGAAATATTTTTTCATATTTCGTTTTGTTGGAGATGTCTGACCTGGGGTTTGAACCGTGGCTTCACGTCGAATAAGGCAACACACTTCCTACTAGACTACGGCGATTTCTAAGACGTCTTTGTACGCATTTTTCGCATGATCATGTATCACGTGGTCTTGTGGAGCTGAAAAACTGCGCCTCTTGGCTTGAACTTCACCTAATAAAGATACTCGGAGTTTTCGATTCAGTCTCTTTGGGGGTATACCCCCCAATATATGGCGGTTAAACACCTTAACTGTGATTGATTGACTGCCATTTTTATATACACTGTGTAGTAGTAGGAACTAAGTGTAGTAGTAGTAGGAACTAAGTGTAGTAGTAGTAGGAACTAAGTGTAGTAGTAGTAGGAACTAAGTGTAGTAGTAGTAGGAACTAAGTGTAGTAGTAGTAGGAACTAAGTGTAGTAGTAGTAGGAACTAAGTGTAGTAGTAGTAGGAACTAAGTGGCCTTATTTACTCCTCTGCTGTTTCTCACTTCCGTTAGCAAATCACCGCCATTTTTTTACTCATGTCTGTGTGTTCCATTTGGTTTTCCGATCGATGGATTGCTTCATGAATTTCCGTTCCTACATCAGAAATAATAAGTCTCCTAATGCGAGATTGTCTGCTTCAAATATGCCTGTAAAGAGTGTGCTATGACGCCAGCGCCGTGAAAACCATTGTCCGTCTAAGGATGACAGGAATACGGGTCAGTACAGGGACTGCGTTTAGCTGTTAAACATAGCAATGCGTGCTCAAGTGGTGAGCTTTGGTATCAAAGCTAAAACTTCAACCTAAGAATGACCAGAAAAAAATCGATCTGTTGTAATGCAATGAAGTCGCTCTAGTCAAGTAGAGAGTGTGGTCTTATTAGACGCAAGGCCACGGTTCAAACCCCAGGTCAGACATCATAACGAAATATGAAAAAATATTTCTGGCGGCGACTTCCTCTCAGCAGATATGTGGCAAAAACTCTGAGAGTAAATAGAAAATTGCCATGAAAAAGTTTCTCAAAAATCTGTCGTTCGGAGTCGTCTTTAAACTGTAGGTCCCGCCACTCATGCATTAAATTAACACACACCACATGAGTGGTATGAGAAGCTAGGCCGTAATCCTCACTGAAGGCTTGCAATGGCCAATTATGTATGTGTGTTGTAAAGTACGTGCCCCAAAACTGTCAGTATCTCTCTTGAGACAGTAGTCTGTTTAATTATCTCAGTCACTAAAGTAGTCTTGTATAGAATCCAGTTGTATAAGTCAGCATAGGCCGTTAGGCCGATTTTGTTTTATCAAAAAATCCCAAGAGGAGAAGTTCAAATCCAACAACCATATGCTCATACATCAGTTGCAACCAACCAAGAGAGAGTGTAAAACACTTAAAGCTTCTTAAGCTACCTAGTCTCTGGTAAACCAAGTCTGACAGAAACATTGGAGAGAATGAAAATCCCATTTACCTAGAGAAACTACTTTAAATCCCTCCTGTCCAAATACTGGTAATATTTCTGTCATAACTATTCGCCTCCCTCGGTAAGGACGTTGTAGAATGGGTCAATTCGACCTCCACGTACTGTACTTGTCTTTATTGACAAGTACACGCCCTCTAACCTAACCTATTCGCCTAGTTTTTTGTCTCATTTGCCCGAGTTTGGGAGATTTGTTTAGTTACCGCAAATGTCCGTTTTGTGTTTTGGAAGGCGTCGGACAGGGGCGTTATCGTTGCCACCAATCACTTTTTATGACAAGAGATTGCTGCAATGTTGCCATGGGAGGGTGCAGCCCTTGCGCTGACCAACTTCTTCCATTTCCCTTATTTTGGTGGAACTTGGTCAGTACAGGGACTGCGTTCACCCGTGGCATCACAACGGGCCGCTATGCGTGCTCAAGTGAGCTTTGTGATAACAGAGCTACCACTCCGACCTAACCTAACCTAACCTGCCATGGGAGGAACTGTATCCCTTATTTTTATTGTGGGATACCATCCCCATTTGAATGGACATCATATTATTGTAATGAAATTTTTGTTTGGTCTCTCACACTTTAATTTATGCCAAACGGCTTCAGGGCACTTGCCTAAATCGGTCATATTAAGTAGGCATTCACATTAACGGCCAGCGTCGTCGTCATCATCATCATCCACATCAACATCACCATTCAAGGCAGCCACTCATAATTCAGGCCAAAAGAATTATAAGCACATGAGCATACATACATACACCTATGCATGCATAAGAAAAATTCCAACAAAAAGAAAAAAGATAACCACACAGTATGTCTTTCTGTATGGCCTACAGTTTGTTGGCTGTCAAATAAAACGAAAACTGCTGTTAGCCAAGGGCGGGTGTGGTGTCCTTTCTTGTTGTTCTTCTTCTTTTTTTGTGTGTCTATGTTGTGTGAGTGGCCTAATGTATCACGCGTTATGGTATCATATTCTTTATCGTTCTCTTCGTTCTTGTATATCAATTTACTGTTCAATGTTTGGGCATCTTCATCTTTAGCGGCGGGCAGAAAATAACACACAAAACAGAAAATAACACACACACACACACAAATGGAGAACACAGACAACGTGCTCAACAACTTGTTGCTGTTAAGAAATTATAACGTTTGTTTAGATGATGATTCATAAACTTGGCATTACTATTTTGCTGTGCTTTTCTTTCATCCTCTCCCCTTAAATTTACACTGTTGCACTGGTTGGTTGGTTGGTTGCATGGTTTCCAGCTCTTGGTTTTCGGTATTCGGTTTTTTTTCTTTTCATTAGAATACGAAAAATATTGAATGTGGAAAGAAAGTGAAGAGAGAGCGAGAGAGAAAGAGATCACCCCAGAAAGCAAAAACATCTTAAAGTTGACAATGTTGTGGTAATGTTTGTTAAAATTGTTACAGTCAGAGATGGGAGTTTTCAATGGATGCACATTAAATGAAAACAAACTGGTTAGGATTATTGAGCATATGATCCAGTGATAGTAAAGCTACATCACATTGCTTAATGGGCCATAGATCGATGGGTTTCATCAAAAAAACCACCTACACTTACTTACTTACTTAATTGGCCGTTAACAACCCGATTAACGGATTTCGGCCTGCCGCAACACATCCTTCCAGGCGCCTCTGCTTCTTGCACGCCTACGCCAGTTGGTCACACCAATCGATGACAGGGCTTCCTCGATTTGGTCCTTCCAACGGATACAAGGTTGTCCTCTTCGCCGACTTCCGCAGATCCCCGCATCAAATACCCGTCACGCCGAAGCATCCTCCTCCATTCGAACGACACGGCCGAGTCAGCGCAACCGCAGGATATTAATACACTGCACAACGTCTATGTCGTTGAGGAGCTCATACAGCTCACTGTTGGATCGGACACGGAAATCATCGCCAACTCGTACTGGATCGAAGATCTTACGCAGTACTTTTCTCTCGAATACTCTCAAGGATGCTGCATCGTTGCTTAATAGGGTCCATGCCTCTGTGCCATAAAGAAGCACGGGTAGGATGAACGTCTTGTAGAGTGTTAGTTTTGCCGTACGAGAGAGGTCCGTACTACTCAATTGCCTATTGAGACCATAGTAGCACCTGTTGGCAAGAATGATCCTGCGCTTGATCTCCAGACTGACACAATTTTTAGTGGTAACAGCGGAGCCAAGATAAATAAATTCCTGGATTGTATAAAAAGTATAGTTATCGGCCGTAATCTGAGAATCAATACGCCGCGCGTCTCTACTCTGTCGATAACATATACTTTGTTTTGCCCTCATTTACTGCCAAACCCATCTTAGTAGACTCCCGTTCAATAGCACTAAAGGCAGCAGTAACAACTCGCTTGGTACGCCCTATGATGTCAATGTCGTCAGCGTACGCAAGCAAGTGGACACTTTTTTGAAAAATAGCGCCATTGCGATGCACTCCCGCCTTTCGCAGAACACTCTCCATGACGAAGTTGAAGAGGTCGCATGATAAGGGGTCGCCTTGTCTGAAACCTCTCTTCAGAGAGGTCCATTCCTACCTTGACGGAGCTGCAGGAATTGCTCAACGTCATTCTGCATAACCTTATCAGCTTCGCAGGTATACCGAGCTCAGACATTGCGGCAAAAACACGATCCCTTATGGGGCTATCGAAGGCTGTCTTATATACAATCTACACCTGCTTGATTTTTCGCCATGTTTGCTCTACCGTTTTTTTTTTCATTTTTTCTGATGTCCAGACGGCACCCTAGGCAGTATACTAACAATGTATATCAGTCCAAGTACGGTAGGCCTCGTAGGTAATGCGTACTGTGAGAGCCCGACACCCTCTCAGCAGTGTTTTGTCAAAACCTCTGAGAGAAAACGAAAAAGATTCTCAAATCTGTCGTTCTGATTGGACGTTAAATTGTAGGTTTCTCTACTCATGAACACACACAACATATATATGTTCCTCTTACTCCACTAGGGAGCAAAGGGCCGCTTGGTTTCGGTAATAAGAGTTATTTAAGACGTACAGCTTATTAGGCTATAGCGTCCGATCCTGGTGTTGGGGCTGCCAACATCGCCTCCAGACATGCAAATTGCCGGGATTTAACCGTGTATTGTATTGTATTGAGGTTATACCGCCCATGGTCGGTCGTCAGAGCCTCGTCAGCGTGACAGGGGATACCAAGCCCTTGAAGGACAGTGGGTGAGGTTGACATTTGGAAGGAGTGGCTGTGTGAAAAAGAACGTGTCTTTTGAACGATTCACTTTCCCATTAGTCCCCCATTAAACACACAACATAAGTAGTGTGAAAAGCTAGGTTGTAAACCTTACTAAAGAATTGTAATGTATGTATGTCAAGCACTTGAATCTTCTCTCCAGAGTTTATTGCATCTCTCCTCCGCTTTTTTGAATTGTTGTGCCATTAAGTGACGACATATCTTTAGAAGTGAAAAGTTGATCAGAACGGACTGATATTCCATCAGTGTGTTCTAAGCTGGATACTAAGGTTAGCCGCGATCGCACTAGAACAAAAGCAGTTAAGTTTTCACCGGAAGCCAGTGCGAAACACAGCAACATTGCTGAGACTCCACTGAATGCCGGCATGTCACCATGACATGCAGAGTCCTGGTAAATTGTTTCGATCTGCCGGGAACTTTGAAGATATGATGCTAGGTATTGATGCAGCTCATCTTTACTTTAGTCAATCACTAAAGTGATTGAAAGTGACACAGAATTCTATTCGTCCACTATATGCATCAGCAGTAATGGTGTCATCGTGCCAAGTTGTGGCTATCACAGTGCAACGTGATGATCCCAAATGCTATCCAATTTCAGAAGTTCTTCCCATACATATTAGTGGTAAACAACCCAGAGGGAGTATTCATAACCTTCTGAATTCTTTGAACCCCCAACTTTGCACGGAGCAGAGGAAAAAGTGAGGATATCTACTCCATCACAAGAGCTTCTTAAAATTCGTCAATTCCTGATAAGATTTTTGCAACTGAGCCGCGTAGATTTCTACTTGGGCCCTTAATTGGCCTCTTTTTTTTTGGTTTAACTGAAAAGCCTACACCATTAATGCTCCTTACACTTCGCCATGTGGAGTCGAGGAAGGAATAAAGATTTACTCTACCACAGAAGCCTCTTCCAATTCCTCATAAGATTTCTGAAACCGAACCCTTAACACTGAACACTAATTTTGTCTATCTTAACACCAGTTTTCCCGATAGTTTTTGTCAGTTTGCGCTTAACAGCCGTGTTTAACAACAATAATGCGCAGACTGGTCTAGTTTCATGCATCCACTAGACTGGTTTCAGTAGCCAGAGCTATCACTTCTTCATGGCCTAGAGGTAATATGATTGGAAATATATTTTCCACATTATTAATGCCCTTTTAGCGGGGCAGGATTATTTTTTCGTGATTAAAGTCATGCCCGTCTGATGGTCTACTAAGGAGTGGAGAGTGAGTAAGTGAAGTAGCCGCTTCAATTTGACAACTTCGGGGGTTTACCACCACGTGAACATTACAATCCATTGTGGTGTAGTGTAGTGTGATTCTAAAAAAATAGAAAATATTTGTTGGTCTCTTATCTTAGCCCCAATTACAGTTGATGCTTTCAGAAGCCTATTGTTATTGTTGCGTCACATGAATAGAGCATGTTTAGGCATGCTTTTGTTTTTCTTTTCTTTTCTGCTGGAAAGTGTTCTTTTTTTGCATTTGCTATTTACACACATGCCCTGACTGACTGACTGACTGATAATATCTTGTAATCAAACACTTCTGCCTCTACCCTCCTGTCTCTCTCTCTCTCTCTCTCCCTCCCTCTTGCCTCTCGTGTTGCTTTTAGCAGCCGTTTTGTAGCTGATGTGAGTGACTCTGTTGGCCAGCGATTTCATTTTTATTTTTTCAATGAACTGACGTTGTTGGTGACTGGCGGTATTACTATTCTTTGTTGTTGTTGTTTTCTTTTTTACAGTGTTGTTTGTCGTTGTTTTTGTTGTAAACATTCTAAAGTTATGAGTAATCATTTTGGAATTTTGATTTTGTTTTCGTTGTTGTATTCGTTTTTTTTTTGTTTTTATAAAGAAACGTTAAATTTCTGTAACAAATTTTATCGGCGTTTTTTCCCGTAGTTTTTAAACGGTTTTGTATTCGTTTGTTTTTCTTTTCACTCTTAATTTGTATGGTACAGCCACTGCTTGAGTTAGGTCAGGTTAGCGGGTAGATTACCGTTCGCAGACAAGTACACTCGGTTGCCCATATTGAATTTCATTCTGCTTTTTTCAATTTGGTAAAGTATTCCTATAGAAGCGCATATATCCTCTCTATCGTTTCCTCCCCAGACATCTCCGATTCCTTCTGTGCCAGTTCGTCTACGCCACAATTGCGCGGAAACCAGTAGAGGCGGGTATTGTGTCCACGTATACGGTATAGAGAGTTCATGCAACTCCTGACTCCCTATTATTTGACGAGATGGGTTCCCAGCACTCTGACTGTCCACGCATATGATCAAGTTCAACGGATATAGATTCCTGGTTTTAACCATGCGTGCAGATTGTTCATTAACAAAAATCTCCTCCTGAAATACGTTGGCCGAGTACACGGGCATTTAAATAACGTCCTCTGAATTGTTTATAACAGTAGATGCGCTTGAGGTGTAGTTCTCGACCCCTTTTTGAACTTCTCGGGCAATATCACTGCGATAACTTGACGAATATTGATTTTCAATCACTCCAGCGACAAGAGGTTTTCTTCGTAGACTTAGTCTTTGTTTGAAACGAAATGAAACTTCCAAACCAAAGTACTCACCAATTTGTCACATTTTCCAATTTCTACAAGAGAAATTTCTGATACCCTATCATTACTACCCTTCAGTCAAGATTACGACCTAGTTTCTCACACCACTTATGTTGTGTGTGTTAATTTTATACATGAGTGGCGGGACCCAACAGTTTAAAGTCGATTCCGAACGACAGATTTTTGAGAAACTTTTCATGGCAATTTTTATTTTACTCTCAGAGTTTTTGCCAGAAATCTGCTGAGAGGAAGTCGCCGAAAAAATACTTTTTGTATTTTGTTTTGATGTCTGGCCTGGGGCTCGAACCCTGGCTTTTCGTCTAATAAGCCAACACACTACCTACTAGACCACGGCGACTTCTTCTGGTAGCCTATCGCATACGCATAAATCTATAGATTTAACAATAAAGTCTGAAGTGGACACCCACGTCTTGAATTTATGATTGAAATTCCGCAAACTGTCTAGTTCCAAGTAATACTTCCGGGAGCCTCGTCTCAACTCATTTGATCGTCTTCTTTTCCTCCTCCCTGTTGGGTGTGATTTCCACGTTATTATCGCCCATGTAAGCAGTGCCAATATCTTATTTACGGACCGCGAGAATGGTATCTTTATCACTGAAATCGGAGGAATTGGATTGTGTTCACACAAGCTTTTAGTCATTGTACGAGATCTGCCATTCTGGTGCCCTGTTTAGAACCTTAGAGTCGCTTCATTCATTTCTCTTCACGGAATGAATGATTTCTCACGTGAGTGTGACGACAATTGTCACCTGATCACGATCACGAAGGAAGCGTATTTTTAACAAACGGTTCGCCAAGTGTTCACTGATCTGCTAGGTGGCCTAAATTATATTTCAAACGTCATACCGACGTCCAAGCTTGTCCATTTCAATTGTGCTGCTATCGTCCATGTAAGCAAAGCCAACATCTAATTTTTAGACTGCGAAAGTGGTATCTTTATCACCCGGAGAGATTGGATTGTGTTCACGCAAGCTTTTAGCCGGTTGACAAGCTTTACTAAACTTGCATTGGTTCGATGCTTAAACGCGCTTGCGTACCCTCCGTGGAAGTCCCTATAATTCATTCCTCATTGTTCCTCTTTCTAGAATGAATGGTTTCTCTCGTGAGCATGACGACAATGTCACGTTATCAGAGTCCCAAAGAAAGTGCATCTTTATCAAAAGTTTTGTTGTAGTCTTGCTCTTCCGAAGCACATATGCGACAATTTTCCTTGTTGACGTAACCACTAAGTGAGAAATATGGTTTTTATCACCGAAAAAAATGTATTCGAATAATCAAGTCTGGTACTATAACACCCAATTAGCATATCTTGGTACTTTAATCGCCTATATCTCCGATTCTAAATAAAACTTGACATTAAGAAAATTTGTTTTGGAATCCTTGATATCTTGATCCTCTCCAGCCCTCTAGGTCCATTGCCTCCTCAAGTCCATTCGATTATCCGATTTAGCCCGATTTATACAGAACACTTGCTCTCATATAAAATATAGCTTCGTGTCCTATGTATATCTCCGGTCTCAAAGCTTACCTGACTGTAAGCTTTGGCGGGACCTACAGTTTAAAGTCGATCCCGAACGACAGACTTTTAAGAAACTTTTTCATGGCAATTTTATTTTTTTTTCTCCCAGAGTTTATGCAAGAACTCTGCTGAGAGAGGAAGTCGCCGTAGAAATATTTTTTCATATTTCGTTTTGTTGCAGATATTCGACCAGAGGCCTCACGGCTAATAAGCCAACACATTACCTACTAGACTACGGCGACTACAATGCCAATATAATATCGCTATGGCGGCAGAGGCTTATGAATAGGGCTCATGACATTCGTTTCATTAACACCATTTTTTGTTTTCATTCCCAAAATATTCACAAGATCGTTTATTTTTTTATTGCCAACCAAATATGTACGTACTTATGTACGTTGAAAGAAAAATAATCTCCTCCTGTTATTGTTTTCTTACCAAATTTTTGATAAATAATCATCAGCAATTTGAATTTGAATTTGAATAAAAATAAAAATAAATCCAAGTAGGGAAGGAAATATACTACAAGCCAAAGATAGACTCGTCAAAATAATATTGAAGATCGTAAAGAAGCAGAAGAAGAAGAAAATTATATGTGCTGCGAAATATAAAACAAGTGTGTGACTTGAAATGTTTAATTAGAAATGACGTGTGTAGGTGGGTGGTGAGAGCGATTTTTTTGTTAGGAATTTATTTAAATAAATAAACAGAAATAAATGAATATTTAAATATTTATTTAATTAAAGATATGAGAAAAATAACAAATAAATAAATTCAAGAGTCCCATGTTCCAATGATAAACGAAATATTTTTTTTATTGCCTTTATTTGCGTTCTTAAAACAATAAGTGGCAGTGGCAACAGCAGCAACAATTGCTGAAAAAAAGGTGTTAAAATTTAAGAACAATTTAAGAAGAGCCATATAAAATCTAAACTATTTAAACACAAAAAAACAAACCCGTCCGTCCGTCCGTCCGTCCACTAAATAAAGTTAGATGATATCAGTTAGGCAGTTAAAAGAGAATCCATACTTCCCCCTCTCCGTTTCCTAAGCAGTACAGTGAATGTCAGTAAAAATCGTACAGTAAAGATCTAAAATAATAAAATTTAAACACACGTACATAACATACGTAATTACAACCCTTCAGTCAGGAGTAGGGCCTAGCTTCTCATACCACTCATGTTGTGTGTGTTAATTTATATACATGAGTGGCGGGACCTACAGTTTAAAGTCTACTCCGAACGACAGATTTTTAAGAAACTTTTCATGGCAAATTTATATACCGCCAGAGTTTTTCCCAAAAATCTGCTGAGAGGAAGTCGCCTAAGAAATATTTTTTCATATTCCGCAATAGATCGCAGTACTGCTGCACTTGGGTTTAACTATCTCCCACCATTTGTATGTCTTGTTTTTAAATTATTTATAAGAGAATCATAATTCTTTTGTTTTTAATTAATAGTGCTTTTTAGCTAATCAGTGCTGTAATTCATTAATTATAATAAATTTTAGGCGTGATCAGTTTCTTGTTTCTTTTTTTTTTTTTGTTTTTCATTCTTAAGTGTATGTTTTAACTTATTCTATATTTATTGGATGCTAATTAGCTTATCTCTGCTGTCTAATAATGGCTTTGTTTATATGGCAGAACTTCCTTACAATTTATTATTGTTTTTCAAGTAATTAAAGATTTTATTGTTGTTTTTGTTTAAACAAAACAAACAAAAAACAAAAAAAAAATAAACTTTTGTGAGTGGCACTCTGTGTGTTGACTGACGTTTAAAGAATTTTGAACTTTACCAGCCCACTCCCTTACATGGTGTCGTCGGCATTTTGCGCATTTTGAAATTGAAAAAAAAACAATTTTTTTTAAATTTTTAATTTTAAAACCTTAGCCAAAAACAACAATTTCAATAATTAAGTATTGATTTAATTATTAACCCAAAAAAGAAGAAATGAAATGAAATTAATGCCGGCTCTTAAGGAAATTTTGCAATTATTTCAGAGGATTTCAAAACAAAGCAAAGAAAAAAAAATTTTTTTTTTTTTCAACTATTTTCTGCAATTTGTTTTGAATTTTCTTTGTTTATGTTTTTAAATTTATTTTGTAAACATTTATAAACAATTCAATTGTATGTCACCATATTATTATGATTGTTGTTGTTGTTGTTGCTCCCATCAATTAATTGGTCATTATTTGTGTTTTGATCAACGCACCGTCTCTCAAAACGCTTCATATTCGATTCAATTGTGTTGTTAGTGGCACTAAATTCATTTAATTTTACGTTTCAAGGTTTCTTTTTTTTTTTTTGTTGTTATTTTGTTATTGTCGAATTCGAATTCGAATTTAATTTCAATTTTTATTTTTCAATTATTTTTCAATAATAAAAACGAAAAGAGAATTATTGCTTGATTACAACGTTAATGATTGTCGTAATAAAGTTTAAGTTGTCTGGGGTCGCTATTAAATTTTGTTTTTGTTTCTTTTCTTATGGAAGTACAATATAATTTTGTTTAGACGATTGAATTTGTTATAAAAACATTATTAAAAAAACAATTAAATTTTAAAATTGATTTTGAAAAATTTAAAATCAAGTTTGAATTTGTTTTTCTAATGCAAATCAAGCCACTTAATTGGTTATTACATCCCTTTATTCGGGATTGTAACCCAGCTTCCCGCTATGTTGTGTTTGTTAATTTTACGCATGAGTGTTGGAAACTACAATTTAATGCCACCTAGGTACGACAGATTTAAGAAACTTTTTATATTTTTGCCAGAAGACTACTGAGGCTACCTCTCAGACAGAAATATTTTCCAAATTTCAACACACTACTTTTTTAATAGCATCTCTAATTAATTCAGCGGCATTTTCAAACAAAAATGGGTCAATGACTGAACCAGTGCAAACTCTACACAAAACGCTATAGCAACTTCCTAAATACAGCAAACTTTACAAAATGTATATAGGGGAAGTCGCCGTAGTATAGTAGGTAGTGTGTTGGCTTATTAGACGAAAAGCCAGGGTTCGAGCCCCAGGCCAGGCATCAAAGACAAAATACAAAAAGTATTTTTTCGGCGGCTTCCTCTCAGTAGATTTCTGGCAAAAACTCTGAGAGTAAATAAAAATTGCCATGAAAAGTTTCTCAATAAATAAAAATCTGTCGTTCGGAGTCGACTTTAAACTGTAGGTCCCACCACTCATGTATAAAATTAACACACACAACATAAGTGGTGTGAGAAACTAGGTCCTAATCCTGACTGAAGGGTTGTAATGACCAATTATGTAAGTAAGTTCAAGGGGGGCTGAACAGTGGTTTCTCAAAAAAAATAAATCTGTCGCTCGGAGTCGATTTTAAACTGTAGATCACGCCAGCCATGTATAAAATTAACGCATACACAACATAAGCTGTGAGAAGCTAGGTGGTACTCCTGACTGAAGGGTTGTAATGACCATTTATGAAGGATTGCATGAGCCTTGTGGTCAAAGCTCAATTTTACAGCTACGGAACTAGTCACAAGTATGAGCAGACGAATGATGAGAGATTAGATTATAGAAACGGCCACTATAAGCATACGACGATCAGCAGATCAGATATGCTGTAGATATTTCTGATATCTGTAGGCTTTGTGAGAATGCAATACGAAATGGTGGATCAAATTTAATGCTACTGTCTTGCGCTATAGGTACATAAACCGGTAGTCGATTTATTGAAGAACTGATAGATTTAACCCATTAGATCCCAACCATTTTTAAAACCAAAAAAAATACTTTGTTGTGTTAAAATATATTTTATTAGGATCTACCTTAAAATAAAATGAAAAAAAATTAAAATTTTTTTTTTTGGAAAATATGTTTTTGGGGCTGTACCCACACCAGTACAATGGGACTTTATTGGTACAAATTATTGAAGAATTTATAAAAATTAATATTTATTCATTTTAAATATTTTTGTCTTTTACGTTAATTAAAATCTAATTAATTCGAAATATTTCTGTTGAATTGGGTATGAAATATCTTGAAACACTCTCTCCACACATAGTGCTACATACATACGCTCTCTGGGCAGAGAGTGATAACCACTGAAGAGCAATATAGCCAAGAATATTTTTAGGTCTTTTTCAGTAAAACGAAAAGTGTGATTGTTGTGTTGAAAAGCATACCTCATTGTTTCCTCGACAATCAGATTCAGAACATCCTGATCAAAAATCATTTCAAATACTTCTATTGGAGTTTTTCCCTCCAGCGCCACCTTCATATTGAACATAGAAGTCTCATATTGGTCTTTTTCTCCATTTTATTGAAGGTTTTGCTAACTTCGACTTTTTGGTTAATTGTGGAAGTGAAATATCATCTTCACTATCACTACTACAAAATAATTCTCATTCGCCTGGAACGTCGTGTGGTAGTTCATCACGTAACAAATTACATTCATCAATTCCTTCCTCATCAGTTTCACAGGCAGCATTTGGAGGGATTATAGTAAAACCGAAATGTCGATGATTTTGATTATAAGCAGATTCTGTAGCATCAATGTTTTCAAAACTTTTACCAGTAACATTCATAGCAGATAATTATAATCTATATATATATATATAAATTGTACATATATTTTCCCGCTGTACCCAAGCGAGTACACCAATATTTATGCTTACCAAACAACGCTTTTCTAAATTTTTTAAATAATTTTTTTATTAAATTACAGTTAATTAATCTGTTTACTTTTCACTTAAATTCGACTGCATTTAGTTAAAAATAGTGCAAAAAATGAAAAAATATAAAAACACTGTACAGATAAAAGAGAATGATAACTTACCGTTATATTTTTTTTTTTTACTTTCTTTTACTATTTATTAATTCTTTACATTCTCTATTAATGTTATGAAAAACAATTTTTTTAAAAAAGTCGGTAACTTTCTGTATATAGCGCTATAAAGTTGGTCGATTTTCTGTACTCAAGCGAGTACAGTGGGAACGAATGGGTTAAAGAACTACAAACTTGTGGAACTAACAGGGATCATAAAATGGGATCGATAGGCTAGAGAGATATCTTTAGAACAGAAAGGAGACTAGGTTGAAAAATTAAGCTATTTTCTATATTTTCTATTAGGAACCTGATTTATTGTCATACTTTCGATACCCCATTAAATTAAAAATAGAATTTTTTTATAAATAGATTTTTTTTTTGATTGTTGTGTGATAAATTTTGTGCAAACTTATTATCATTCAGTCTTGTTTAAAATTCTCTAATAATTCTCACGATTTTCAAATTACTTGGTTTTAACACTACTACCACTGATGGATGATATCTTGATAAATGCCAATAAAAATTCAATTTCTTTTAACGCTTTAATGCCGCTTTAAAATGTTGCTCTAAACCTTGAACTGCATGAGTATGGCTGTCTGTCTGAGAGCTGCTCTGCTTAAAAATTAATCAAAAAAAACAAAAAAATTGTTTGCAAATTGAGGTAATTTTTCAATTTTAAAAATGTTTTATCAATTTAAAACAGAAAATAATAAATAAAAAATAAATAAAAAACATTGTAATAAATCCCTCTTTAAACATTATTAATCACAAGAAAATAAAATTAAAATAAAAAAAATAAATTCTTGAAAGATAAAGAAATAAAATTTTTTTATTTCAAGTAAGACAGATAGAGAGGAAGGGAAGGACGGACTGTATAAGTCTGCATACAAGTATTAAGGAATTAAAATTTAAAGAAAAAAAAAAAAACTTTAAATCGAATTGTATTTAATGTCTAGAGTTGGAGTTTCGGTCATATATCGCCTATAAAGTATGCGGACTTAAAACAAAACAAAAAAATGTAGAAAAAAATTCTCCACTTTTTTTTTTATCAAAATCTGGGTGTGTTTCTCAAGCCAAAGAAATAGTAAATACGACAGAAATTCTTGACATGTTCATACATAAAACAAGAACAACAACAACAACAACAACAATAAAAAAAACTATAATAAAAAAAACCGAAACCGAAACGAAATGAAACTGTTAAACTAGACAAATCTTGTTGTATTTATATTAACATACCCTCGTATATATGTCTGTAACTGCATATTTTTTTATTTTTTATTTCATTTTCCAAAGATTTAAAGACACAAAAACCTTGATTCCCGGGATTAAGTATCAATCATCGTATATGTCTATATATACTTATACACACACTGCCTTATATAAGTTGGCATACACATTGATTTGTAAACGTTGATTTATAAAAGTTTTATGTGTAGCCACCTAGTTTTAGTTTAGTTATGTTTGTTGTTGTTATAGTTGTTGTTGTAATTAAATATTGAAATATATTGTACGTACATGAACCCTATAAATCTGTTATATGCACTCTAGTGCTGTCACACTAGCTTCGATGTTGAAAAGTGCACTTAAAGTGCCTTAAAAGTGGATTTGTGTGTCTCTTTAGGAATGGATTTGCTTCACCTCTAGTTAACTGCTTGAGTTCTATAAAGTAAGTCGATGTAGTCTAGTAGGTAGTATGATGGCTTATTAGATATGAGGCCTCGGTTCAATGTCAGACATACGAAAAAATATTTCTTCAGCAACTTCCTCTCAGCAGATTTCTGGCAACAATAAAATTGCCATGAAAACTTTCTCAAAACTCAGTCGTTCGGAATGGACTGTAGGTCCCGCTACTTACATACATACATACATACATAATTGGCATTACAATCCTTCAGTCAAGATTATGGACCTAGTTTCTCACATCACTTATGTTGTGTGCGTTAATTTTTATACATGAGTGGCGGGACCTACAGTTTAAAGTCGACTCCGAACGACAAATTTTTGAGGAACTTTTTCATGGCAATTTTATTTACTCTCAGAGTTTTTGCCAGAAATCTGCTGAGAGGAAGTCGCCGTAGAAATATTTTCATGTTTTCGTTTTGATGTCTGATCTGGGGCTCGAACCCTGGCTTTACGTCTAATAAGCCAACACACTACCTACTAGACTGTGGTCGCTGTGGTCTAGTAGGACTGTAGGCTAGTAGGACTGCAGCGGCCACAGTCTAGTAGGTAGTGAGGCCTCGGTTCAATGTCAGACATACGAAAAAATATTCCTTCAGCGACTTCCGCTCAGCAGATTTCTGGCAACAACTCTGAGAGTTCATAAAATTGTCATGAAAAACTTTCTCAAAAAAAAAAAATATTTCTTCATCGACTTCCCCTCAGCAGACTTCTGGCAACAACTCTCAGAGGTAATACAATTGTCATGATAAACATTCTCAAAAATCTATCGTTCGGAACTCATGTATAAAAATTAACAAACAAAACATAAGTGGTATGAGGAGCTAGGTCGTAATCCTATCTGAAATTTTGCAATGACGAATTATGTATGTATGTATGTAGCCTACAAAGTAGCCTTTACACAGACGTTGTCGAGAACAGCTTTATTTATGAGATGTAGTAAAAATAAATCCCCATCCTCCTATCTTTCCATTCTGTCCATTCGTTTTGATGAAATCATTCAATAACCGATTATGGTAGTGTGACTCGGGCATCCGCATGGCATGCGAATATTCCTCAGTACTCCTGTGGTTGTTGTTGATCACTTTGAAACCAAAATTACCCATTTTTTGAGATGTTTGGCTAAGGATAGTTTTGATTAGGTGGCATCATCGCACCTCAAATCATAGTTCTCCTGTGGCCTATTTTTTTAGGTACACTATGGAAGAGTTCTCTAACCTAGGGTACCCAGATTCACTTACTTAGACGTGCCTTTTCCTTCTTCTTCGAGCTCCACTTCAGCAGAAGCACCACAACGTCAAGTCGGAAGAGAAACGAGCTTATGTCCACGCCAATCGTGGCCAAGGGGACTCCTATTAGCGGTTAAAATGGGGGTTAGATGTTGTTCAGTTCGGTAGCTATTCTAGTCACATTGCCGGCAATAAACTTTTCTGATATGTTCCCACGGCCAAAGATCCAAATAATCCATCAATTCCTGAAGAAATAGAGGCGACATCTGTGAACAAACTTGTTTATCGATATGACGGTGGATAGGGCCTTTGTCACTGCCTAGCTAACCGAGTAGATCAGTGTATTCTCAGGGACTATTCTAGAGCCATTTAATCCTAGAATCTCGTTAACACAGCGTACTTACAATAAGGCTAAGAGTTGAGTTGATGGGTGAGTCACAAGTTTTCATTGAGATGTGAGGTTCACAGTTGTTTGACAGTCCGATAGGTAAGCATCTTGGTAGCAATATTATCAGTGCCGGGTATCTTATTTACCTTGAAAGACTTCCTTGAACGGACTGTGTGCATTATACATGCGCAGATGTAGTTGTCGGAGCATGAAAAAACACTTCGGCATTGTGCTGTGGTATATAGTCGCCTACATCTCTGATCCCAAGTAACGCCCGACCGGTAAGGAAACCTGTTTTGGAATCCCTGATACCATGACTATCCACATGAAAACCACATATTTTTAAATTTTAGGGAATTCTACTCAGTTTAAGCCTGTTGCCTCATACGAATGCAAATCGTGATAGGGGGAACCCCTTGTCACCTCAGTGCAGATACAGATTTTTATCAACAAAAATCTGAAATGGATTCAGGGTTTTTACTAACCAAACTACCTGCAGCAATTTATATTAATGGAGGCCAAGGTGGAAAGACTCAAATAGAAGTGAGTCGGGCATGTTCTGCAATGGATTGGAATCCTCACAGCGGTCCACGTAGAGGATGCACCCCTGTCGCCGATAGCTGGAAATAGAGTCAGTAAATTGGAGGCCAAGGTGGAAAGACTCAAAGGGAAGTGAGTCGGGCATGTTCTGCAATGGATTGGAATCCTCACAGCGGTCCACGTAGAGGATGCACCCCTGACGCCGATAGCTGGAAATAGAGTCAGTAAATTGGAGGCCAAGGTGGGAAGACTGAAATGGAAGTGAGTTGGGCATGTTCTGCAATGGATTGGAATCCTCACAGCGGACCTTGTAGAGGATGCACCCCTGACGCCGATAGCTGGAAATAGAGTCAGTAAATTGGAAGCCGAGGTGGGAAGACAGAAATGGAAGTGAGTTGGGCATGTTCTGCAATGGATTGGAATCCTTACAGCGGTCCACGTAGGGGATGCACCCCTGTCGCCGATAGCTGGAAATAGAGTCAGTGAAGCTACATAAACAACGAAATGAGCTGAAGACTCTTGTAAAGTATGGAAGAGAATGGAACAGTACGATCAACGAATCAATTGAAAGATTTCAATCTTTACGTTTCGCCTTCTGGTACTAGGCCCTTCTCTTATTTCAGCAGGCGAATTATTTATTTGTGCTCTTAGCGAGTGGTACATGTATCAGTTGCAACACGCTGATCCTTAATTTTCTGTGGTAATTTTGGCTATTGATACTCAGGGGTATGTGCCAGATTTGTAAGTTCATTGTGTCCTATTTTGGGGGCACCAAAAATGATGTCTTGTCTGCGTTAGTAATTCTCCTGCAGATCTTAAAGAAAAAGGGCAAAGCCCAAACGTCTTAAAGTGCTTGTAGCTTATTGACGAAATAGAAAATCTTTAAACGTGATTTCAATATCCAGCTGAAGTCACATTTCCAAAGTAGCAGGTCTCTCACCATTCGATATTTTGAAGTGTTAAACTCACCTGAATATTGCAACTCTGCTTGACTCAACTGAAGCTGTTCTTTAACGACCAGTGGTCAGTGTAAACCGTTTTTGGTAGGAGATTAATGCTGTTTTAGCAAATATATTGTAAAATAATGCTTCAGAACAAGAGAAAAAAAATTGATTTTTTTAAAAAAAAATTTACGAGATTTCTGCAAGAGATTATAAATCGTTTCATGCACAATATTTTTCTTTTTTTTATAATGCCAAGTGACAGGGTATTTATGTTTTACAAACGACTTCAAACCACCAACGATTTTCCAAAGAGTTCTGCAAATAAAATGAAAAAAAAAGATTTTTTTTATAACTTTTTGTTGCTGTTTTTCAATCTATCTAAAACCATAAAGTTTGTATAGAAAATATTTTATGTGGACCAGGGAAATGCAATGAAAACGATAACAAACGATAACGAAATTTGAAATGACAGGCTTAGTCAACAGAGAAAAATTCAATTCTCTGTTTTAATATTCCATAGAAATTGAGAAATAAATTGAAAGAAATTTTTTTAGGAATTAAATTTCAAATTAAATTCCGATTTGAAAAACATGACGGAAAAAATCCTTGATTTTAATGAGCGACTTACGCCGGACTTTTTTCAATCTTTTTTTTCCCATGGTTTAATGAAAAATTCATTTATTCTTCTGCCATAAGCCCAGATGACATACTTAAAAAGAGAATAAAAAAAATATTCTTTTTTTTCTCTTCTTCTTCTTATTCTATTTGTTTGTTCTATAAATTGCAAAAATTCTTGTTCAGAAAAAAAATGCGCACTGAAAAAATGTCACATTCATTTGAAAAGAATTTTTCTGCCTCTTTTTTGCTATTTTTTTCTATTAAAAACAAACAAAATAGCGGGATTTTTTTCATACACAACATGCATACAATGGCAGCCTATTCTAAAAAATACTCACACAAATAAAAATAGAGAAAGAAGAGGAGAACACCGTGTGTATGTGTGTTAGGAGGATAGGTGTAAATGTGTGTTGTTCAAGTCTTTTTCAAAAAATAAATAAATAACGAGGAAGATACACAAAGAGAGAGAGAGAGAGAGAGAGTGTGTGTGTGTGGGTGAGTAAGTGCAGGAGAAAAGCTGTAACTGTGTGTGTGTGTTTTCACCACAGTCCTCTATATTGTTATTGTTTTGAAGTCGTTTCTTCCTGGTGGGTGAGTGTTAATTTAGATTGCAGGCAGGTCTCTTGAAATATTATTATTAGGTGTTGGAAAGTGTTTCATTACAATTTTTAATATCTCTGGTAATATTAATTGGATCTGGCAATACTGTAGCTTGTTTGAAAGCTAACATTTTAGGCTTCACTTTTTTCAAAGATTGTTATTGTTTTGAAGTTGTATTTCCTGGTGGATGAGTGTTAATTTGGATTGCAAGCGTCTTGAATGTTATTATTGGGCGTTGGAAAATATTCGTTTAGAAATTTTTAAATCTCTGGTAATATTAATTGAATCTGGCAATACGGTAGCTTATTTGAAAGCTAACATTTTAGGCTTCACTTTCATTAAAAATTGTTGTTGTTTTGAAGTCGTATTTCCTGGTGGGTGAGTGTTAATTTGAATTGCAGGCAGGTCTCTTGAAATATTATTATTATTAGGTGTTGGAAAGTGTTTCGTTAGAAATCTTAATATCTCTGGTAATATTAATTAGATCTGGCAATACTGTAGCTTGTTTGAAAGCTAACATTTTAGGCTTCACTTTTTTCAAAGTTTGTTATTGTTTTGAAGTCGTATTTCCTGGTGGACAAGCCTCTTGAATGTTATTATTGGGTGTTGAAAAATATTCGTTGAAAAATTTTCATATTTCTGATAATATTATTTGGATCTGGCAATACTGTAGCTTGTTTGAAAGCTAACATTTTAGGCTTCACTTTCTTCGAAGATTGTTATTGTTATGAAGTCGTATTTCCTGGTGGGCAAGCTTCTTGACTGCTATTATTGGGTGTAGAAAAATATTTGCTTAAAAATTTTAATATCTCTGGTAATATTAATTATATCTGGCAATAGGGCAGTTTGTTTGAAAGCTAACATTTTAAGCTTCATTTTCTTCAAAGATTGTTATTGTTTTGAAGTCGTATTTCCTGGTGGGCAAGCCTCTTGAATGTTATTATTGGGTGTTGAAAAATATTTGCTTAAAAATTTTCATATTTCTGGTAATATTTTTTGGATGTGGCAATAGGGCAGTTTGTTTGAAAGCTAATATTTTAGGCTTCACTTTTTTCAAAGATTGTTATTGTTTTGAAGTCGTATTTCCTGGTAGGTGATTGTTAATTTGGATTGCAAGCCTCTTGAATGTTATTAAAGGGTGTTGAAAAATATTCGTGTTAGAAATTTTAATATCTCTGGTAATATTAATTCGATCTGGCAATACGGTAGCTTATATGAAAGTTAACAGTTTAGAATTCACTTTCTTTAAAGTCATTATTAAAGTCATGTTATTCCGTGTAAAGTTATCGAAACATTGCCATGATGGTAATCTATTTATAACAGGATGTTTCAAAATTTTAGTTTTTTAAGCAAAGTAATGAAATGTGTAATGAACTGGACCTCCACTTTAGATTATATGTTGGCTGTTGCGCCTTTCTATCATATATACAGTCGTGGCCTTATAATTAGAAACGACTTAGCAACATTTATGTTTGTAAATTTGTTTTATAGTTTTCACTGTGTACCTGGGATCAAAGGCTTTATTTGGAGGACGTCTTACATACGTTTTTCCATCAGATTAGGACAAATTAAACTTAAATTCGTCACTCCAGAGAACTCTGTTGCAGAAACATCGTTTCTAATTATACAGCCACCACTGTATTTACTAATTTTGAAGGCTTTTTGGGACCATAACTGGCTCAGCCTCTACAAATGTAAAATCTTTTGTGATTTTCATTGACAGACAGGCTACCCTTAGGGCAATTGGGTCGCTTATGGTTAGGTTCGTGATTTTAAAGACCTTTAGGAAGAATTGAATTCGTCTCAGGTAGTAGTATGCCTGGGTACAAGATAGTAAATTCTCTCGCTAGGTTGGATTCATATTCTGTAGGGGCGACTTGGTGATTAGTTTGAATCTTGCAAACTGCTACCTCTATGGGCTTATCGGAAGATTGGTGGTCAGGGAGAAGGAGCAACCATTGGGAGGATAGATCGGGATGTTGTGTATCGAGATGTCTTTGGCCTCCCATAGGCGATAGTAGAACCGGTTTTGTGCTGGGGTTGTAGAAATATTGTGAGGTTGGATGGCTGACAAGGTTCCGAGATAGATCCCAGCCGGACTATGGTTGTGATAAGGGGGAGTTCAAAATTATAGAACACCTCCTCTGCAACTATTCGGTCTTTGGTAGGATAAGCTTGAAAATCCTAGGCAGAGGATTCTTCGATGCTTGAACTCTCTTTCGGAAGGCGAAAGAAAATTTGAAAATGTAACACATCCAAACGTTACATGTTGGATTAAATAAGGATCGTTTCAATATAAAAAAGGGGTTCCTTTTATGGTTAAATTTGTAACCGAATTTTCTAAACTACCTAACATTTTGAATGAATTTTTGTTGCTTTTGATGTTATTGCATTGCTTTTGCTGTTGTTACTGCAACTGCTTCTACAGTCTATTTTAAAAAAAAAGACATTTTTAACCCATATTTCAGTTACTGGCTGTGACTGACATCTCCTCCCTTGTAAAAAATGGTTTTCATTACAATAATTTTCTTTAAAAAAAAAAAAGTTTTATTTTTTACACTCCACATGACATCTTATTTCGTTCGTTAACTTTACATAAAGTCTTCAGCAGGCTGAGAGGGTCTATGTGTTACACATACACATGTTAGACAGCAGGAAGGAAACAAGGAAATGACTTCTCTTTAAGTATTCTACTGTCGACAGACATATAGAAAGGATTGTAAAAGATTTCAATTGCCCTAGAGACACACAGGATATGTTTTGTAAAGCTAACATAGGATAGACTAGGCTTTTATTTATTATTCATGCAAAGTGTTGATCCTTATAAGGCTTACTTTTATAATGACATTTAAATATTAAAAATAATTATTTTAACTCTTTTTTTATAGAATTAAAAAAATGAATTTAATTTATTTTTTCTTTTCTCTCTTTTTAGGTAAATTCTTGAAAATTGTAATCTAAAAAACACATATTGTAAGTATGGTACACTTATTTATATTATTTTTTCAATGAAAATAGTTTATAAAACCTTAAGAAAACATAAATTGAATGTAATTTTATTGACATTTCTTGTTAAAAAATTCGCCAACAAACAGATTCCATTTAGAAATGTTCTTCAAAACTTAAGTGAACACTTAAAAAGCTAAAAAACTTGCTATATTCTCAATAACGGTAAAACCTTCTCCTTGGTTTAATGGCTCCTTCATATTTCATATTCTTGATATTGATATGCATACACATACCACATATACATATGCATATACGAAGTATAGAACTCTCTCTCTCTCTCTCTCTGCTCTCATTAAGATTTCAAGTTGTTGCTTAAAATAATGTCCCTTAAAACAACAACAAACACGCTGAAAACCGTACATTGTTTATGTCTCAAGAGTAGTTAAAACTCTTACACATAATGTACACATTTAAGCACATGCAGTAGCGGGCAAAAGTAAAGCGCGTAAATATTACATTCCGTTAATAAATTCTTTTTTTAAATTCTTTTTTTTTTTTAAACACTTCCTACCTTTAAATTTAATTAAAACAAAATGTGTGGAGGTAGTGTGTTGGCTTATTAGACGTGAGGCCTCGCTTCAAACCCCAGGTCAGGCATCTCCAACTAAAAGAAGTATGAAAAAATATTTCTTCGGCGACTTCCTCTCAGCAGTTTTCTGGGAAAAACTGTGAAAGTAAATAAAATTGCCATGAAAAGTTTCTCATAAATCTGTCGTTCAGAGTCGACTTTAAACTGCCGCCACTCATGTATAAAAATTAAAGCACACAACATAAGTGGTGTGAGAAACTAGGTCGTAATCCTGACTAAAGGGTTGTAATGACCAATTATGTAGACGTATGTATGTGTGCGTATGTTTAAAAGATTTTTAAAAGACCTTCTAATGCTATTACGTGTGGAATATGGAATCGTTCAAATGTCCGCCACAACTTCTCTGGCCTGAACGCATCTGAAATGTCTAAATTTTCATGAATCAGGCACGTAAATCAGGCTAAATTATATCGATAAACATGGGTGGTAATGTCTTTGAGGATTGTTGGGGTTTGTTGCATACACCAGCAACTTAAAAAACCCTCTTAAAGAGCGTATAGTTAAATCTAACGATCTCGGTGACCAGCTCGCATTATCTCTACGTGTGATGACCATGCCCTCAAATAGCCTGTGCAAAATATCCAATGTGACATAAGTTGTGTGGCACGTAGAGCCGTTCAAAGGAAACTAAAGGCCGTTGGTGTCCAGATCATCCAATTCAGGTCGTAATCGTCAAAATTCGACGTGCAAAATATCCAATGTGGGATGAATTGTGTGGCAAGTAAAGCCGTCCAAATAAAGCTAAAGGTCGTTGGTGTCCAAATCATCCAATTCAGGCCATAATCGTCAAAATTCGACGAATTCGAATCGCCATAAATTCGACAATTTCGTTCGTTCACGTACCTATTCATTCTGAAATAGACCTCGAATGTGACATGTCATATGACATATATTGATGTGTAAAACGTGCACAGTTGAGCGTGCATTACTGTTCGCTTTTTTCTCTCATATTAAATTTGCACAGCAGCCGGTCTAAATAGTGCTACAGAAATCGTATATCAACTGTTCCGTAAAGATTCCAAATTCGATTTTGTGACGTGATCTGAATCTGTATGTGGGGCGTAACCATTATGTATTAAAACTTCTGTTTTAGAAAATACATTCTAAGCATTTTCCACCACCTAGCATTAAAATAGTTTTGGAAATATTTTTGCAGTTAAACCGCTATACTCTTAGATCTACAGTTTCCTTTGGATTCTCTCAGGCAAACTGCCCTGGCCACTTCAAGATTTTGATTCTGATTTGTTTTTGGAATGGTTAGGGAGTTAATATCACTACTTAATGGTCATTTCCTCATCTGCATATGACTTCATAACGGTTTACTCTATTTAGAGTACCAATATCGCGCATAGAAAAACTTTCCACGACCATTAAATTACGTGCTCTGCATGGTTACTGTACCTTTAGTGTTGCTTAGCTTAAAGGTCCGTCCTTTTTGAGCTTCGTATCATTTGGTAGTTCGTCCAGTTACTGTATTTTTTTTTTTTATTATAAGTTTTCTTGTCTTTTTGTATAACTTTAAGCCTCTATCTATAGCTCAGTTTTAAACATTTCTAATTCCACTACAATATTAAACGTTTACTTATCCACATGGCGTTTCAAAATGTATTTTTGCATGGTATTAGGTATTCTGCTAGCTTAACAGGAATCCTTGTTTTAGTTTTGTGTGATACTGTAGTTATAAGTGAAGAAAAAACCGTACTTTTTCTACTGCCTTTCACAAAAAAACAAATACTCACACTATTTTATTGTTTTAAGTACGGTTGATTACACTCTTCTCTCTCTTTCTCTCATTAGAACAGCAGATGAAATAGAAGAAAAAAACATTCTTTCCCATTTATTTTTGCTTTTTTTTTTTTGTTATTGTACCAAGCAGTACTTATTTCTGAAAAAGCAACAATTGTGTAAAAATAACAACAACAACGAGAGAATTACTAACTAAACCACGTAGGAAAACATCTGTCTTTTGTTTTCTTTCGTTTTCTGTTTTTTTCTTAAAAGTATTTTAACTTCTTCTTCGTATTTTATAAGTAAAAAAAGTAAAGAACACAAAAATTAGTAGAGAACAACAATAACAACAAAGAAGAGAATAAAAAAGTATTAAAAACGTTTCTGTTATTGTTTAGAGTACGAAAAACAACCGGGGGAGGTTCATTGAACTTGTTTGTCGTCTCAGCATTCGGTATAAACAAAACAATTTTGTTTTTTTTTTCATTGTAGTACGACTGCTACAACTACCACTACTAATACTGCGGCTACTAATATTTTATTAAGTTTCTCGTATGTATCATCTTAAAAGCTGTTGATGCTTGTTGGTTGTGCAGGAGTTTCATTTAAAAAAGCAAAACAACAACATAGCATAACAAAAAGCGGAAGTATGAAAATGTAAACAAATGTAGGATTTTTTGTTTTTTTCTTTTTATCTCATTAAAGAAAAAACCCTTGCTCATCATGTATGCTCTCACTCACACTCTCTCTCTCTCTGTTGCTTTTTCATATATCCATAATGCAACAACATAATGTTTTATTACATGTCGTGTTGTTATTGTTAAAAATGCATATGAAATGAAATGAAATTATCATTTTGATTGTATTTTTTCTTGTTTGTTTTTTTTTCGCCTTTTGGGTAACCACCATTAATATTGTTGTTATTGTATTGTATGTTATGACCCGAAGAAATATAGTGATGGTTTCGTTATAATGTCGTTCGTGTGCATTTGCTTAAAGCACAGTAGTGTAAAGTGGGGTTATGAAACAGTATTGTAAACAATAACACCATAACTGGGAATTGTGAATCACTTGAGGTTTTACTTGTTGAAAACTTTAGTTCTTTATAAAAATAAATAAAAAATCAACCTTTAGATTTGTAATTACTTTCATAATTATCCACATTTAATTAAATACACAATAAAAATACAATTTATTTCCATGGCAAAAATTACAAACATTCGAAAAATATAAAAAAATATTTTTTTTTTCTATAATTTCCTTGTGTCTTGTTAACCAAAATTGGCTAATTGAAAATGTTAACAACAACACCCATGCAAAATTCAAACAATATTAAACTCCTCTCCATAATTAATTTTAAATTTAAAATACAGCAGCAGCCATTTAATTCATACTGTAAACATTTCGTTTAATTAGTAATTGTTTTTGAAAACAACACACAAGAATTTAAACAAATTAAATAAATACTCATAATTATTTTTATATTTAAAACTTGTTGACACCGCAAAAACAGTAAAAAAACCATAAAACGGCGCCTTCAATGTTCATTATGATGTTTCAATGATCATTTTACATCCACACTGATGAGGATGATGAAAAATGAAAACAAAACTGTACGGTTATTGACATTCAAACAACAATTTTCGATTATTTTTTAGTTACAAATGTTTTAGAACGCAATACACTAAATATAAATTTTTCCTTTTTAAATATCTAGCAAAACACAGGGTGATTCCACTGAATGGTTTATTTTTTTTATACAACCCTAGATTTACGATCTGGTTCCTCACTGCACTTATGTATATTGTGTGTGTTAAATTTTACACATGCATGGCGGTATCTACAGTTTAAAGTCGACTCCGAACTATAGATTTTTTTGAGAAACTTTTCATGACAAATTTTATTTACTCTGAGAGTTTTTGCAAGAAATTTGATGAGAGAAAGTCACCGAAGAAATATTTTTTCATATTTCGTTTTGTTGAAGATGTCTGACCTGGGGTTTCAACCGTGACCTTACGCCTAATAAGCCAACACACTACCTACTAGACCACATGGTCTTCAGTTCATGAACAACGAAGGCAAATTATTAATTATTGAGTGCACTGACCAATCCATATTGCCTTAACAGCTTCGCTGCAGTATTCGTTTGATGGGGAAGAGAAGAAAATTTGGTTCCAAATTCACAAGGAATGAATTTCTAAGCCTTAAACAAGTGGTTGGTTCTTGAGGTTACTCAGAAACAACGTTTTAGTGAATATCACTAAACACTCTTAACGCCTCCCGTTCAGTTCGCCAGGCTAACGTAGCTCATGGTAATATTCACATCGAAACACTGTAAATCCGGGATGTCTGCCTTAACCCAGCAACCAGTTTAGAGAAAATGGCTTAGTTGCTGTAGTATATTGGCTTATTAGTGGTTCAAACCCTAGCTCTCAGATATTTTGAACAAAACAAAAATGCCTGAGGCGACTTCCTCTGAGTGGTCTTCTGGCAAAAACTCTGAAAGTAAATAAAATTCTCAAATCCGTCTTTCAAAGTCCTTGTTAAATTATACGTACTGAAACTCATGCATAAATTTAGCACACACACAACATGGTGTGAGAAGCTGGGTTGTAAGGCTGGCTTAAGGGTTGTTCAGATCAATTAGGTAGGTAAGTAGGTCCGTGGAATACTCAAATTCAGTCCATTTTATGTATGAAGATGTAACTAAATTCGACCGATAAAGCATCTTAAGCGTGCTCATTCCTTATTCCAATATTTCCAAAAACGAAAGCCTCTAAACAGTTTACCCTGCTGTTTAAACTTAATTTAGCAATAAAACATGCAATAATTAAGCAGAATGAATGAAATAGAACGTAATATTTAAGACTCATTCGTATTTAGACATTTAAAATCATTCAATCGATTGCCTTACAATGGGCACCCCCGCAGTTATTTTCAAAATCGTTTGCGAAAAACAAACGTCATCAGACAACAACAGTACAGAAATTCATTGATAATTCTAAACAAAAAACAAATAGAAATCGAATACAATTTCAATTTTTTTTAAATGCCAAATCGTATTTCAAATTTAGCAACACATTGGGATGAGATTTCAATGTTATTTCCTCGAAATTGTTTTTTCTATTTTTTGTTTTTTTAATTATTATTAAAAAATGTTTAACAAGGTGCAAATTGCTGGCAAATTACAAAATAAGTTCCAACTTAAACAATTACTGTATCTGTCTGATCTTTACGTCATTTTTTTCGCAATTACTGCTGAAACTTAAGTTTCACATGTGTAAACTCTGTTATGCGGGTGTAAATTCGTACAACATTGTATGGCATAGAGAGGTCAGTTTTATTATATAGTTTCATTGATCTTATTGTAATTTTTTTTATTTTTTAAATTTATTTTTTATTTTTTTAATTTTTTTTTATTTTTTTATTTAAAAAAAATTTTTTTTTTTTTGCTGATATTGTGAAAAAAAAATTTTGCATACATAAGTCAGTAGAGTAGTCCGTATATAAATAAATTTAAAAAAGTTTCGTAATTTTTTTTATTATTTTTCTCAATTTTTGCAATGCCCCTACTGATGCTGCTCTGCTGTTTTTTGGATTGTTTTTTGTTTTGCAATTTTTTCTTGAACAAGGACAATGTGAATGCAAAAATAAATAAAAATTTCAATAAACCAAGTTTTAAAAATTAAAAACTCATTTAAATTTTTATGAAGTGTTAAACATTTTTTATAGGAGATTGAAGTTTTGAAGTTAAGCCGCCTCCCCAAAAAAAAACCCGACTTTAAAGTTCAAAGCCCTTATACCACTACAAACGATTACAATCGGAAATTGAAAGTTAATAACACTTTAATTAAACCATGAAGAAAAATATTTTCAACCCACACTCTAAGGGTTAATGATTGAATTTATATTCTTCTTCTGTTTTAGAACAAACCAAAAAACAAAAAAAGAGGAAAAAGAAGAAGAAAACTTATTTAAAATTCATCTCAGTTTTCGTAAACAATGTTTATTATTTTTGTTAAAGGGTTACCAAAAAAAAAACCAACCACTTCCGCCTTAAAATTAGCTTTTTAAACGATCAACCAACCAAAGTGTAATTTAGTAGTTGTGTTGTAATAAATTAAAATGAAATTTTGTTTTTAATTTCATCGCCCCCACGACTATTTTACAAAAAAACGTGGTCAAGGTTCATTGGCTTATGTAAATTAAAGCATTTCTTTCTTTTCAATTTGAAATTAAAACCAGGTTTTTAAATTTTCTTCTACTGTTAAAGAAATTTTGAACATAAAAAACTTGAAACAGAATTTCCCTTTAAAATTCATGTAAAATAAACAAATTTTAGTATAAAAAATTTATTTATTGTTTTAAGTGCCAATTTTCTATTTCAATTCATTTTAATCCTAACAAATGAGTCAAATTGCAGATTTAATTTTCCGCAAATTGTAGTTTCCAAAAAAAAAAAAATGCTTAACTGGCAACACTATGCCATTAAGCTACACTCTGTTTACTTTTAAATTCCCTCGCTCTCTCACATTATGCATAAACAAACGAAAATACCGTCACCCACAACTGGGAATTATGAATTGTCAGGTATTTGCCCAGTAAAGGAGAAATTCTAGAATAACATTTCACTCTATCTGTCGCCGTAGTCTAGTGTTGGCTTATTAGACCTGAGGCCGTGGTTCAAACATCTCCAACAACTTCCTCTCAGCAGATTTCTGACAAAAATTCCGAGAGGAAATAAATTGCCATGAAAAAGTTTTCCACAAATCTGGCGTTCGGGGTCGACTTTAAACTGTGTTCCGCCACTCATTTATAAAATTAACACACACAACATCAGTGATGTGAGAAGCTAGGTCGTAATCCTGAATGCTGCCTTATCTGTCTCTCTCTCTCTCTCCTTCATTATGAATAACAATGCACACCCCGTAATTCGCAACTGGTTATTGTGGATTAATAAAGTATTCGCCTGTTAAAGGAGATTTTCCAAAAATATTCTCTTCTTGCCTACTGCCGTTAATCTATGCTTTGTTTACATTTAAGTTCTCTCTCTCTCTCTCCCTTTCTTTCTCTAGTACCCTCTGCTGGGGTCCTAGATCACAAGGGAACACCGTGCAAGAAGTAAGCAGACATGCTTGCGAGTAGGAAATTTTCGACTGCGCTGATTAGGTTAGAAAATTTCTCTGGAGTGGTAGCGAATGTATGGAAAGGTGTACTCAATGAAAGGGAAGATAAGGAGAGGCAAAGGTTCTTCTCAAAGCAAGTGGATACCCTATAAAGTTGAAGGGAAGTACTATAGATCGTATGATCGCACTACTATGGCTCCTCTTTACGTCATTAGTAAACCCTCTTTATAAATACAAATTTTCCCAATAAGTTAGTTATTATGCCCTAGAGATTAACCCACATTTTCAATAACAATTGAAAATCAAAAAGAAAAACTTGTTAATTTTTTAAGTAAAAGTTTTACATCAAATGGTGGATGTGTGGTGCAACAACTACTATTTCAATTGTTGACATTGTAACACACATTCATTTCATTTAACACACACAAGAATAACAAATAAAATAAATTGTAATACTTTTTTTTTGTATCAAAAAGAGATTAAAATATTATTTCGTCAAGAGGATGGATGGCCTCTTATGTTAAGCACTGTGCATAATAGTAATTACTGCTGCACAACTACCACACTTCACTTTACTTTACTACTTCAATTTCTTACGCTGTGATTCATTGCAAAGCATTACAGAATCGTGTGCAGAGAGGGATTTTGTATTGTTTGAGTAATAATGCAGACAAGAGAAATGAATGTTTACTTAAAAAAATACCGTAAGAAGCTCTTCTCTTTGTATGCTGCTTCTTCTTTTATTGTTGTTTTTGTAATTATTAAAGAAAATATGAAGTAATAACCCAAAAAGAAAATAAATACTCCACTTGTTGTTGTCATTATACTTGGTAAGATTTTCACACACTCACACACACACTACTTTAAATAAAAGAGTTTTGTAAGTGTAACTATTGTTGTAATTGCTCTTAATATTGTTATTGTTTGTTTGTGTGATGCTGTTGAACTATAGTGGATTGGTGTTTTCAAAGCATACATGCATGCATGCAGTCATGCATTTTTTAATGTAAATAAAACAGAATGACTCGAATATCTTTATTTCTGGTCGATATACAATGGCAAACAGAATTTCAATGCAATTTTAAATGTTAGGTTAGAGAGA
Organism: Sarcophaga carnaria; assembly: GCA_958299815.1. Lineage (NCBI taxonomy): Eukaryota > Metazoa > Arthropoda > Insecta > Diptera > Sarcophagidae > Sarcophaga > Sarcophaga carnaria. The sequence continues at coordinate 13,060,227 of OY283149.1, read as the reverse complement.
TTCAATTTGTTTATCTGTCAAATCGATATGGAAAGCTATAAATTAGGAACAAAACTAAACCAATTTCAGGTTTCTGTACGAAAATTGTATATGGAAATAACTGAAATATATTTGAGTTTTTTTGATAAGCCATTTAGTTTTGCACGCATACATTCTTACTTAATTGATCATTACTGTTAATTTTGTCCATGCATATCTACATCTACGGTATCTACAGTTTAATGTGGACTCCGAGCTATAGATTTAAGAAACTTTTCATGGCAATTTTATTTAATCCCAGAAGTGTTTGACAGAAAACTGCGGACGAGAGGGAGTCACGGAAGGAAATATTTGTTTCATATGTCTTTTTTTTTGATATATCGGAGCTGGGATTTCAACCACAGACTCTTGTCTAATAATACCTAGACTATCATTATTATTATTAAATAAATGCGTACTGCATAATTCAGTGCGAAAATTCTTGATTTTGTTGTGATCTTTAACCAGACTTTATGTCATCACCAGTAGTAATCGCGTTATAATGGTAGAGGTTTCAAAATTACCCACCTGGCAACGCTGTCAGCTGTAACATAACTTTCTTCGTGCCATATATTTAGTGAAATAAGATTGAATTCAAGTTGTTACCAAGATTATGTTAGACATATCCTTTTTGCAGAGCTATGAACTACACGGTGAGTAGCTTTATTGCATGGGAAGTTTCCAGGAAGAAAATTTCACTTTTTGCCGAGTACAATTGGCCACCAAGACCATGTGATGTGACTAGATTATGAACTACGCGGTGTGTGTTTTCAACAAGGCACAGGAATCATCTGATTTTGGCTTTATTGAAGAAAAAGTTTCCACAAAGAAAATTTAACATTTTGGCAACGTCAATTGGCCACAAAAATCAAGTGATGTGACAATGTCCGAGATTTTTTGTGGGGCTATATCAAAACCTTGCCAATCCAGAGGCAGTCATGTAAATGATTCTGTATTTCATACATACATACGAAGTCGCCGTAGTCTAATAAGTAGTGTGTTGGCTTATTAGGCGAAAGGCCTCGGATCAAAACCCAGGTCATACATCAAAACGAAAAATATGGAAAAAAATATTTCTTTGGTGACTTCCTCTCAGCAGATTTCTGAGAACAAATTAAAAAGCCATGCAAAGTTTCTCAAACATCTGTCGCTGGGATTCGACTTTTAAACTATACGTCCCACCACTCATGTATAAAAACTAACGCACGCAATATAAGTGCAGTGAGAAACTAGATCGTAATCCTGACTGAAGGGTTGTAATGACCAGTTATGTACATATGTATGTTATGTATGTATTTCATACATTATGACAAGGTCTTAGCGTTGTGATGAAAGAAAAGTTTCATTGAAATCATAATAGCTTCATGTGTGTTAAATTTGACGTTACTTTTGAGTTTCTTTTGTTAATAAAGCCTGGCTTTATTACATTCTCAAACAAACCTTCACTTATTTTAATATCATTTCACATTTAAATTTTTTGTTTTTTTGCTTCTATTGCATGAGATTCCATATGTGAATTGCAAAATCCAAATCAAACAAATTGTTTAACATCTTGGCGATGGTGGTGGTGGTGGTGGCATTTAAAAAAGTGGTTTAATAAGATGAAAATGAAGAAAAATAATAACAAAATAAACCACATTAAAAAAAAGAGCAGATAATAAGACGATCAAAAACTAAATTAAACCGAAAATAAAAAATTCAACACCCACCACCTTCCTTTATTTCTTGATTTCTTCTCAGGTTTTATTGTGTGGTATTTTATCTCTGCGCTTGCCATTAAAAATGTAGCAGCAGCGGTGTTTGCCTAAAGTCAAAGAGAAAAAATCAAAGAAAAAGAAAACAAACAAAAAACAATAGATTGTTACCAAATTGTATAGAAAAAATTAAATCGATTAATTTTTTTTTTTTTTGGTTTTTATCTCTTGCTGCTGCTGCTGCTGCTGTTTTGTTGCTCTTTGCAGAAATCGTGATTTATTAACATTTTTTTTTCGCCTTCCTTTTTCTTCTTTTTGCACATTATTGGGTGCGAATTATTACCAAAACTTGAAACAATTTCTGTTGATTTTGAATTTATATTTTTTTTAATTATTTTAATACATGCATACATACATACATACATACATTGTATGTATGGTTGAATTATTTAAATTCATTAAAAAATAACAACACAAGTAATCGTAACCATAAAACCAAAATTATTGTTTTCATATAAAATTAGAAAATGAAACGTAAACATTGTATCACATAACAGTACATAATAGTCCCCCCGCTATTAACCATAAAGGCCTTACATTTTAAACAAGACACAAAAGAGAGAGAGAAATAGAGAAATTATATGAGAACAAAAATATCAAGTAAAATAGACTCAAAAAATGTTTGAGGGCATAGCATCACATAATACCGTTAAAACGCATCAGTGTTTTGAGTTTTTTTCAAATAACAGAAGAGAAAAAGAGAGCAAGAGAGAGAAATTAAATGACAACAAAAATACCAAGTAAAATAGGCTCAAAAATATACTTGAGTTTTACGCCAACCAAAGGATAAGCTTGTCAGGGTTAGCATCACATAATACCGTTGAAACCCATCAGTGTTTTGAGTTTTTTCAAACAACCGAAGAAAAGAGAGAGAGAGAAATTAAATGACAATAAAAATATCAAGTCAAATAGGCTCAAAAATATACTTGAGTTTTACGCCAACCAAAGGAAAAGTTTGTCAGGGTTAGCATCACATAATCCCATTAAAACCCATCAGTGTTTCGAGTTTTTTCAAATACGAGAAGAGCTAGAGAGGACTAAGAAATTTAATAAGAATAACGCTATCCAGTGAAATAAATGATCACAAATGATTGAACTTTAAAGCGCCTATTACACTAGCGAACTTCACCTGCAAACACACGATCAGATGGCAAACCTTCCATCCCGTGTAATAGGGCAAAAGAATCCAGATCTGATGAATAACAAGAATTTTTGCTTTTTGCTCGTGCTTCAAACAGCTCTAGGCAGCTAGAACAAAACTGAAGTCCTCTTAGTATAGTAGGCAGTTTCGTCGCTTATTAGATGAGGGCATGTGGTTCCAACCTCAAATAAAACAGTAGCTTCCCCCAGCTCATGGATAAAATTGACACTCACAACATGGGTGACATGAGAAGCTAGGTTGTAATTCCCGCCAAAGATTTGTGAAAGCCAATAAGACAGTAAAATGAAACGAAAAAAGCATTGTTATTCAAAATTAAACAATTTCCCCATTAAACACGAACTTCGCAAAGTGTTCTTCCTCTCTCTCTCTCTCTCTCTCTTGGAAACTGCCGCCCATCACGCTTCTTCACCTAGAATGATATGGGCCCGACTTATTTTGAGTCCCAGATTTGAACATTTAAGTCTGATTCTCCTCGCAAAGTGTTCTCTCTCTCTCTCTTTCTCTCTACTGGAACCTGCCGCCCATCACGCTTCTTCACCTAGAATAACGAAGGTCCGACTTATTTTGAGTTCCAGATTTGAACATTTAAGCCTGATCCTTAACCTTAAGCTGAACTAGGGGAGGACAATCCAGTTGAGAGAGCTTGTAAAGCAGCTTATGCCGCTTATTGCTGCAGTAAAGCACTAAGTACCAGATAGAAGAAGATAAGAGAAGATTTGAGTCCCACAGCAGCAGGCTATATACCTAAAAGACGGCCCCTGGAAGATAAGAGATACGCCTATATTTATGGGTGAAATGGTATTCGATAGTTGTCATCAGCTTCACAATTACCCGGGATGTCTTGGAGTTCCTCCAGGAACTCTTCTATCTTAACGCGAGAGTCTATCAAAGAATTCCCCCATAAGCCATCCAGCTTAGACCAAAAAGCTTGCAAACGAAAGAAATCTAATTATTGCCCGACTGTCGGAGAGGTTAGGACGTGCAGTTGATAAACACAGTAGCGCCGGAGGCGACCATCTCAGAGGATCAATCTTTCTATCATAGAATTCTAATGTCAAATCTTCTACCACTATTAGGTTTCGTTAGTTAGTTTAATCAATTTCAGTCAGAACCTACAGATCCCTTCCATTATGGGATCTGAAAGTGACTCAGCGGTGGTAAGGCAAGGGATACTGCTGCAAGAAATGTAACCTTAAAGTACTTGAGGTCTTTTTGATGACAAAAATATGGATGGTATAGTGAACCTTAATTGGAATAAGGAAAATACAGAGTCTATCCTTCCTTAAGACCATGACGATAACATTGATCATGTAAAAAAGTCTGGCATTTGATCAAATCTCAAAATAACACAGCTTGGCTGTCGAGCTGTCCAGGTTTCCATATTTTTAAAGAAACAAAGGCGAGTTACTACAAATGTTTTCGGCCTATCATTGCCTTACGGAAACTTATTTCCTCGTCAATTAGTGAAAGCTTGTCGTTAAAAGTCAATTGCTTCCTGTAGGCAGTCCAGTGGCTGGATTATAGGTCCACATTACGAGTTCAGCTTTAGGAAATCAATCAATAACCAAGGATTCCCTCTATAACCACCCAACCACCACATCTAGTACCGTTTCATACTCGGCAACTGGTAACTCTGGCGTTTCCTTACCAATAAGGAATGGAACATCATTCCTCTCTTTCTCTCTCTCTCCCTCTGTCTATGTCTTCTCTATGAACTCAAGGAGTTGCGCAACTAATATTGCTTAGCTCATCAGCATCATCATTATCATCGCATCACTGTTAACATCATTAACATTATCAGTGTTACCATGTAGTGGTGGCTCTAATACTAGACCTTGTCCAATTAGATGCAACTAGACAACATCAACAACAATAGCAACAAAAACGACGACAACAACCATGTCCAACACAAGACAAGAATCTTTAGACGATGGTGGCAAGTAAACAAAGAAAAAAAGAGCCAAGTCAGTCAGTGAGTCAGTCACCTTAATGTTAAGATGTCACTCATCATGCATTTGATTTGTATGTCGTACGTACTTAGACTTGTGTCTTGTTAAAACTCCTCCCCCTTTCGGTTTCTCCCTTCTTCCAACTCCTACTAGTTGTTGTGTTTTGTTGTCATGGGTCTGTTCTGTCATGTCATGCTTTATCAAATCATTAATAAACTGAGACACTCAAACACCAAACAGCATCAGTAGCAGCAGCAGCAGCAGCAGCAGCAGCCAAGTTAAAGCCACAAGTAATACCAGGATCTTTAACAGATTTGTGCAACCTTCATTTAACAAGATGTCAGACTAGGTAGACAGAACAGACAGACAGCAGAGTTGCAACATATTGCCAACTTGCGTACAAGTTGAAAATTATAAGCCAGTGTTGACAAACGTTATTGCAAAATTGACAGCGCAAATGTTAAAAGTATTTGGCAAAGCGGTCATTTATTTTGAATAGTTGCGCGTACCAAAAGTTTACAAACAACACAATAAATTGACGTTGATTTAAAATACAAACAAGTCGTCTAATTAATTAGATTAGACCAGTCAAAACGGTGCTCCCCCTGTAATAAACGTATAGGAGGACGAATTCAATCTTCATTTATATCTGTACGTACGAGCAGCTGAGTATTATCAAGAGTGCCCAATTCAAGTTAAGGTTCTACGGACCAATATAGAGTCTTCTAAAGTAGCGCAACATTAGCAAAAAAATCTGGCATCAGTCAAGCTATTCTAGAGACTCAAAAAGAGGAACGAACACCACTCAGCCAGCTCAATCCTATTTAAACCTCACGAGAGACCGAATATCGGCTTCCGACAAAGAGTTCAAATGAACAGAGGATTCTCATCCTACCAAAGGGCTAAACAGTTGCCAACTCCTGCTAATTGCAACATATCCTGCAATATTCCGCGCTGGAGATCTATTTCAGATCCTTTACCAGCGGCAATGCCGTGAAAGAAACATGGGGTAACCACTCCCCCAAGCTGAATTTATTCAAATCTCAGCAGCAAGGCTGTTCTAACAGACCAAAAGACACTTAGGTAGGAAGCTGGCTAGTATAGCTTGGAGGCCGGTTAGAATAGCTGGTTAGTGAAGCTGCGTAGCTGGTTCACTGGCTACATTGGTAGCTGGGAAGCTCCGTAGCTAGGAAGCTGGCTACATTGGTAGCTGGGAAGCTGGCTAGTAGTGTAGCTGGCTGGCTAGTATAGCTGGGTAGCTGTCTTGCTTGGAACTGGCTACATTTCTTGGTAGCTACAGAGCTGGCTTACTGGGAAGCTGGCTTCATTGGTAGATATCTAGCCTGTAGCTGACTAGATAGGAAGCTGGCTAGCTGGAAAGCTAGGTGGGAGCTGGCTAGATGGGAAGCAGACTACATTGGTAGATGGCTAGCTAGTTAGAATAGCTGCGTAGTTGGTTTGATGGGAAGCTAGCTACATTGATAGCTGGCTACGTGGGTAGCTCGCTAGCTGTGAAGCTGGCTACATTGGTAGACGGCTAGCTGTGTAGCTGGCTAGGTGAGAGCTGGCTTTATTGGTAGGACGTTCAACAGAAAGCTAATCTGAAACCTTCTCTCCAGTATCAGGTAATACGATCCCTGAATGTTGGTTCCATTAGGTTCGAAACCAAAACCCACACGATCAAGGATGCCTCCTAAAATCCTCATGGGGAAAAAATCCATTATAAACGTGTAAGAGATGGTTCAGGAGTGATAATTTTGACAACGTTATCGTCTTTAACGCAGTGGCCAGTGGCAGTTAAAAAACTTCGTTGTACATGCAGAGCCATTGTGTGCTGCCTGAAGTTGGCTGCTGTTTAGGTTTTGTAATGGAGTTCGTGCTGTCGCTTCAAATTTTCTTCAAGTGTCTGTCGCGTCATATGTTACGTTATAATCAAATCATCAGTTATTCTTCTTCTCCTTATTCTTTGGTCAAAATCAATAACGGAGGTTTTTTTTGCTTTGACTGGCAACACCATCACCATCACCGTCACCGTCACATCACACCTTTCAACACAAGACGTGACAAATCAAAGACATCTTCTTGCAAACACAGACGAAATGTCTGTCCTGTCTGTCTCTCCATGGCCGTTATTAGAATACATAATGATGACAATGCTAATAATCATAATGATCATTAATAATTAAAAATAAAAACAAAGAAAAAGGAGAGATAGAGGGACAGAGAGAGCAAAAATTGAAACGCAATTATTGCGTGGCTGTTTATTAGATTGAGTTGAAGACACCTGATAACACTGGATGGATGGAGCGTCTTAATTAACTTCTTCTTTTTCTTCTGCGCTTAGCATAAATGTCAATGGCAATTGCATTTTCATTATTATTATCCATTATTAACATCATCATGCAATTGCTGCAGTGTCTGGCCATCTGCACCAGTCTGTCTGTACGTCTATCTCTAGGTATTCATCTCCTCATATGCTTTTTCTCAATAACTAGAGAGTGTTCTGTTCCTTTCTTCTAAGCCTTGGTTTGGCCCCCAAAAATGTCTTCTTTATGAAGAAAGAAGAAGACCAGCAGCCTTCTTTGGCAGCCTTCATTTGTTTTGAAATGTTAATGAGCCCCAGTAAATGAACGAATTCATCTCAGTGCGCTCTGCGCTCTGTTGTGTTCTGGTCGGGCCTGGCCTATTCAAACCTTTTTAGAATTTATCATCTCTCGATGGCAAAAATTAAAGTCACGCATTTTCTTATTTCTATTACACTTCATACAGTGGTGGCCTTATAATTAGAAACGACAAACGACTTAGCAACGTGTATGTTTGTTAATTTGTTTTACAGTTTTCACTGTGTACCTGGTATCAAAGGCTTTGTTTGGAGGACGTCTTACATACGTTCTTCCATCAGATTGGGACAAATCAAACTTAGATTCGTCACTCTAGACAACTCTGTTCCAGAAACATCGTTTCTAATTATAAGGCCACCACTGTATGTCTGTCTCTCTATCTGGCCGTCTCTGTCTTACTTTTTTTCCTTTTTTTTAAAGTGTTTCCAGTCATGAAGATCTCTTCAGTTCTTCTTCGGGCGATTTAATTCTTCTTCTTTTCTTTTATTAAAACGAGGAAAATTAAAGTGGAAATGAAGAGAGGAAAAGAGAAGGAAAAGAGAAAAGCAACGAATGGAATTGAAATGAAATTAATTAAGCTGTTGCTGTGGCTTAAACTCTTGCCATGTGTCTGACTCTCTGTCTGTCTCCCTATCTTTATAGCAGCGTACACACAGAAGCTGAAGCTGTAACTAAAATGTATCACCTGGTTAGCATATAATTCTCTAATTGGCTTTTAAATAATACAAAATGGCTTAAGGCTGGCCTTAATGGCTGAATTAATTTATCAGGCCATTACACAGAGAGACCAGCACATACAAAACAACATCATAAGAATACTTATTCGCATTTAAGTTACGTATGTACACGCTAACTGATATTGCAGAACGCTTAAGGAAAAAGACCAAGTAACAAACTCCTCTCTGAAGAAGATTATGGGGCGGCTAGAGACTGTGTGCCATGAATCAAATATTGGTTACTCAAAGTCCCTTAAGAAATTTGGAACAATCGAGAGTATTGCCAACATGAATATCCATTCCTGAAAGATTGCTGCACGGCAAATCGACAAACATTGTCCATTCAGATATTCTTTTGTGATACGAAACGGAATGGAACTTTGGGTGATGGATTGAAAGCATTACTCGTTCAAGATTCATGTTAAATGCAAGAAAATCTTGCACAATCATTTGTCGTGATCCAAGCAGCCAACTTAAAGCGTTTAAAAGTTGCAGAATTCATTTAAAATTGTTGCTTTGCCAGAAAGAGTTCCAGTCTTAACAGCTGATCGACTACTCCTGATAACCAACAGCCACGGGATAGGGACCCCTATTTATGCAATCAATTGTCTTGGCATAAATAGAATAGGTTTTGGGCGAAAAGGGAATAGAGAGTGGTGTTTAAGGAGCTGAGATGTCAATCTATTTACGCTTGAGTTCCTCGTCAACGATGCTCCTTTCACTCGCGTCTCGATCTTTTCTGATAGTCAGGCCGCGAAAAGATCTCTATCGGGTTTCGTGATTAGCTCTAGGATCGTTAGGGAATGTCGCCGCTGTCTCGACCTCCTCTCGGGGCGCTTCACCAGTGTCTCTCTGGTGTGGGTTCCCGGGCACAGTGAAATTCCGGGAAATTGTAGGGCTGACGAGCTCGCCAGAGCTGGTGCGCTCCTTCCGGAATCCTCTTCTGTTGAATTGCGTATACCACTTGCCTCGGTCAAGTTAACCATTGCGTGGAGGTTCTTTCGGGACGCCAACCTATCCTGGGTCAATGAGGAGTCCTGCTCTACCGCTAGACTCACCTGGCCCAAGATGGATAGAAGGCGTACCAACCGATTACTTGGTCTTGGTCGTGATGTCATCTCGACTATAGTGGCCGTGCTTACAGGTCATTGCGTCATGGGTAGACACGCGGAAAGAATGAGGCTCCCTTTCAACGACTTCTGCCATGGATTCAGGTCCACTGAGGAAGAGGAGACTGTTGTTCACTTTCTTTGCCAGTGCCCGACTCTTGCTAGGTGTAGATATAGGTTATTTGGCACCCCATTCCTTGTTAGCCTAACGGAGCTATCATTGACATCAAGGATATAGCTTCGTTCATCAAACTTTCTGGCTGGTTTTCCAGTGCGGAGTAGTCGTGCTTTTGTTGTGCAGCCCTTGCGCTAACCAACTTCTTCCATTTCCCTGATTTTGGTGGAACTTGGTTAGTACAGGGACTGCGTTCACCCGTGGCATCACAACGGGCCGCTATGCGTGCTCAAGTGAGCTTTGTGATAACAGAGCTACCATTCCGACCTAACCTAACCTAACCTACGCTTGAGTTGCGGAAAAAACTTCTACAGGAGGGGCAGGTGTGCGGTTGAAGTACAAATTTTCTGTGAAATGTATTGTGCAAGAATCACTGGTCCATCGACCACGAACGTCTATGCTTTACAAGAAAGTTTGGTGAAATTCCTCTTCGTAATAGAGGATGTTATTTACAGTCGAGACGTGTGCGGCGTATTGGATCTCAGATTACAGCCGAGAACTATACTTTCGATATAGTCAAAGAATTTATTTATCTTGGCTTCGCCATTGCCACCAAAAATAACATCAGTCTGGAGATCAAGCGCAGGTGGTACTATGTTCTCAATAGGCAATTGAGAAGCAGAGACCTCTCTCGTACGACAAAACTAATGCTCTACAAGACGTTCATCCTTCCCGTGCTTCTTTATGGCGCAGGGGCATGGACCCTATTAAGCACTGATGCAGCAGCCTTGAGAGTATTCGAGAGAAAATTCTTACGTAAGATCTTCGGTCCATTGCGTGTTTACGATGATTTCTGCATCCGATTCAACAGTGAGCTGTTAGACGTTGTGCAGCATATTAACATCCAGCGGCTGTGCTGGCTCTGGCGAGACGGGTATTTGATGCGGAGATCTGCGGAAGTCGGCGAAGAGGACAACCTTGTTTGCGTTGGAAGGACCAAATCGAGGAAGCCCTGCCATCGATTGGTGTGACCAACTGATGTAGGCGCGCAAGAAGCAGAAGCGCCTGGAAGGATATGTTACGGCAGGTTGATATCCGGTTGTTAACGGCAATTAACCCATTAGTGCCCAGTGGCAACTTAAGTTGCCAACAGAGGTTGCCTTAGTTTTTATGCTCTGAAAGGAGCATAATCGATGAATTGCGCTAGAGAGCAGTCCTGTAATGGAGGGAAATTGGATTTAGTTTTTTACTATACGTAATATTTTTGTTCTTATTCAATATCTTGCATGGTGACAGTGACAACTGCTGGTTCGAAATGAAACTTTCAAAAAAAAAAAAAAAAAAAAAAAAAAAAAAAAAAAAAAAAAAAAAAAACAGTGCGGTCAGCATTTTTTTTTTTTTTTTTAACCACACCTTCCCACACTTTTGCGAAAAAATTATCTGGTAATATTGGTGATTTTTTTTTAGCACGTTTTACCATTAAAAGCAATTCATTAAAACAATTTACAAGTATAACAACACAATTTAAGATAAGACAATAGAAGATTTTGCAAACCATATATGGCGGTAACAGAGTTTTTTTTTTTTTGCTGAAAATTTAAATGTCATTTGAATTCGATTCGATTTGATTCTGTTTCTTCGTTCACTCTATGTATACCTAACTCCCTCCCTCCCGCACTGCTCCCTCCGTCAACACCAACACCAACATTTAATAAGTGAATGAACGAAAGAACGTGTGATTGAAACATTTTTTGTATATGAAACATGACCGACCTGACCATATCCATATGAAATGGATTTTATGGGCACTTTTTGTGAGCGAGCGAGTACTTACCTATACTTCTGGTATTAAAAGCTGCTGATTGGTGGTGGTGGTGGTGTTATAATTTTAAACATTTTGATTCTTATTTTAATATTGTAGTGATGTATTCTATTGTATGTACATACATATGTATTGATAAATTCGATTGAAATTGTCTTAAAATGGCAAAGATTTATTAGTTCTTTTTGATCGTTTTTTTTTTCGCCTGAATTAAACGTATTCTCTCCAACAGATTATCACCATAATTGGCAAAAAGCTTAAATTAAAACAAGTAAAATACAACTAAAATTAGAATATAATTCGAATCAAATCTTATTTGCAATTCTAAGTGACGTTTTCTATTGTTATATACAAAATATCCGGTCTTTTATTAAGTGGTTTCCATATTTAAGTTTAAACAAGACGAAGTATATGTGAAATCAGAAATATTTCATTCGTTTGAAGGACCTTTTTTTTATAGCTTTACGAGCTAAAGGTTGGGAATCTTCGAAAGACATTGGTAGCCCGGCCGATTCGCCGCAAGACTTACTCTCGGCTTGCTAAACGCATACGTACTAAACCCAACCTAGTTCGTCACACTTCCATTAAGTTTTGAGAAACTTTTATTGGCAATTTTTATTTTACTCTCAGAGAAGAAATATTATTTTTTTCATATTTTCGTTTTCATGTCTGACCTGGTGTTTGAACCGTGACCTCACGTCTAATAAGCCAACACCCTACGTACTACAATATGGCAACTTCAAACTGATGTCCAACCAGCTCAAAATTCACACCAGAAAGTCACTTATTCGGGATGAATTGGATCTTATGTGGATTCGTATCAGCGAAAATCGACAATTAATTTGGGAAGCTGGCAACATTGGTAACTTAGTAACTAGTTAGTATAGCTAAGTGGCTGCTTAGCTGGGAGCTGGCTTCATTTGTAGCTGTCTTGCTTGGAACTCACTACATTTCTTGGTAGCTACATAGCTGGCTTACTGGGAAGCTGGCTTCATTGGTAGCTAGCTACCAGGAAAACTAGTAAGCTGGCTAGTATAGCTTGGAAGCCGGTTAGTTTAGCTGGGTAGCTGGATAGTGAAGCTGCGTAGCTGGTTCACTGGTTACATTGGTAGATGGGGGGCTCCATAGCTAGGAAGCTGGCTGCATTGACAGCTGGCTACATTGGTAGCTGCGAAGCTGCCTAGTAGTGTAGCGGGTAGCTGTCTTGCTTGGAACTGACTACATTTCTTGGTAGCTACATAGCTGGCTTACTGGGAAGCTGGCTTCATTGGTAGATATCTAGCCTGTAGCTGGCTAGATAGGAAGCTGGCTAGCTGGAAAGCTGGCTAGGTGGGAGCTGGCTAGATGGGAAGCAGGCTACATTGGTAGATGGCTAGCTAGTTAGAATAGCTGCGTAGTTGGCTTGGTGGGAAGCTAGCTACATTGGTAGCTGGCTACGTGGGTAGCTTGCTAGCTGTGAAGCTGGCTACATTGGTAGACGGCTAGCTGAGTAGCTGGCTAGGTAGGATGCTGGCTAGTATAGATGGGTAGGTGGCTAGCTGGCTAGGAGGAAACTGGCTACATTGGTAGCTGCGAAACTAGGAAGGAGATAAAAATTTGAAAACATTTTTCGACATACACACATGCACATGTATAATCGACTGAAAAAAACATCAGCTATCTTAGACAGAAAAAAAAGTTTTAAAATATTAAATACCGAATATCTCGGAAACTATAAGAGCCAATGACAATCGGTTCTCACCGTGCGACTGGAAAAAACATCAGCTATCTTAGGCAGAAAAAAATTTTAAAAATATTAAATACCACCTGAAATATAAGGCATTATATGTAAGAAATCAATATATTTCTTAGTAGGCGTGGCATATGTGGACGGAAATAAATTTTGCTAAATAGCTGATGTTCGTTTCTATCGTATAGCCAAAACTCCATGTCGTTATCTCTTATAGTTTCCGAGTTATAAGCAAAATTGTAAAATTGTTTTACAAAAAACACTTGCTGCTGAATTCTGTTGGCCTGGTATTTTAAAAAAATTTTTGAATTTTTGAAAAATATCAAAACAACACATACACACACGCACATGTATAATCGTATAACAATTTTACATTTTTGCGAATATCTCGGAAACTATAAGAGCTAATGACAATCGGTTTTCACCGTGCGACTGGAAAAAACATCAGCTATCTTTGGCAGAAAAATAATTTTAAAAATATTAAATACCACCTGAAATATAAGGCATTACATGTAAGAAATCAATATATTTCTTAGTAGGCGTGGCATATGTGGGCGGAAATAAATTTTGCTAAATAGCTGATGTCCTTTTCTATCGTATAGCCAAAACTCCATGTCGTTATCTCTTATAGTTTCCGAGTTATAAGCAAAATTGTAAAATTGTTTTACAAAAAACACTTGCTGCTGAATTCTGTTGGCCTGGTATTTTAAAAAAATTTTTGAATTTTTGAAAAATATCAAAACAACACATACACACACGCACATGTATAGTCGTATAACAATTTTACATTTTTGCGAATATCTCGGAAACTATAAGAGCTAATGACAATCGGTTTTCACCGTGCGACTGGAAAAAACATCAGCTATCTTAGGCAGAAAAAAATTTTTAAAAATATTAAATACCACCTGAAATATAAGGCATTGTATATAAGAAATCAATATATTTCTTAGTAGGCGTGGCATATGTGGGCGGAAATAAATTTTGCTAAATAGCTGATGTCCTTTTCTATCGTATAGCCAAAACTCCATGTCGTTATCTCTTATAGTTTCCGAGTTATAAGCAAAATTGTAAAATTGTTTTACAAAAAACACTTGCTGCTGAATTCTGTTGGCCTGGTATTTTAAAAAAATTTTTGAATTTTTGAAAAATATCAAAACAACACATACACACACGCACATGTATAGTCGTATAACAATTTTACATTTTTGCGAATATCTCGGAAACTATAAGAGCTAATGACAATCGGTTTTCACCGTGCGACTGGAAAAAACATCAGCTATTTTAGGCAGAAAAAAATTTTAAAAATATTAAATACCACCTGAAATATAAGGCATTATATGTAAGAAATCAATATATTTCTTAGTAGGCGTGGCATATGTGGGCGGAAATAAATTTTGCTAAATAGCTGATGTCCTTTTCTATCGTATAGCCAAAACTCCATGTCGTTATCTCTTATAGTTTCCGAGTTATAAGCAAAATTGTAAAATTGTTTTACAAAAAACACTTGCTGCTGAATTCTGTTGGCCTGGTATTTTAAAAAAATTTTTGAATTTTTGAAAAATATCAAAACAACACATACACACACGCACATGTATAGTCGTATAACAATTTTACATTTTTGCGAATATCTCGGAAACTATAAGAGCTAATGACAATCGGTTTTCACCGTGCGACTGGAAAAAACATCAGCTATCTTAGGCAGAAAAAAATTTTTAAAAATATTAAATACCACCTGAAATATAAGGCATTGTATATAAGAAATCAATATATTTCTTAGTAGGCGTGGCATATGTGGGCGGAAATAAATTTTGCTAAATAGCTGATGTCCTTTTCTATCGTATAGCCAAAACTCCATGTCGTTATCTCTTATAGTTTCCGAGTTATAAGCAAAATTGTAAAATTGTTTTACAAAAAACACTTGCTGCTGAATTCTGTTGGCCTGGTATTTGAAAAAAATTTTTGAATTTTTGAAAAATATCAAAACAACACATACACACACGCACATGTATAGTCGTATAACAATTTTACATTTTTGCGAATATCTCGGAAACTATAAGAGCTAATGACAATCGGTTTTCACCGTGCGACTGGAAAAAACATCAGCTATCTTAGGCAGAAAAAATTTTTAAAAATATTAAATACCACCTGAAATATAAGGCATTATATGTAAGAAATCAATATATTTCTTAGTAGGCGTGACATATGTGGGCGGAAATAAATTTTGCTAAATAGCTGATGTTCGTTTCTATCGTATAGCCAAAACTCCATGTCGTTATCTCTTATAGTTTCCGAGTTATAAGCAAAATTGTAAAATTGTTTTACAAAAAACACTTGCTGCTGAATTCTGTTGGCCTGGTATCTTAAAAAATTTTTGAATTTTTGAAAAATATCAAAACAACACATACACACACGCACATGTATAGTCGTATAACAATTTTACATTTTTGCGAATATCTCGGAAACTATAAGAGCTAATGACAATCGGTTTTCACCATGCGACTGGAAAAAACATCAGCTATCTTAGGCAGAAAAAGAAATTTTAAAAATATTAAATACCACCTGAAATATAAGGCATTATATGTAAGAAATCAATATATTTCTTAGTAGGCGTGGCATATGTGGGCGGAAATAAATTTTGCTAAATAGCTGATGTTCTTCTCTATCGTATAGCCAAAACTCCATGTCGTTATCTCTTATAGTTTCCGAGTTATAAGCAAAATTGTAAAATTGTTTTACAAAAAACACTTGCTGCTGAATTCTGTTGGCCTGGTATTTTAAAAAAATTTTTGAATTTTTGAAAAATATCAAAACAACACATACACACACGCACATGTATAATCGTATAACAATTTTACATTTTTGCGAATATCTCGGAAACTATAAGAGCTAATGACAATCGGTTTTCACCGTGCGACTGGAAAAAACATCAGCTATCTTAGGCAGAAAAATAATTTTAAAAATATTAAATACCACCTGAAATATAAGGCATTATATGTAAGAAATCAATATATTTCTTAGTAGGCGTGGCATATGTGGGCGGAAATAAATTTTGCTAAATAGCTGATGTCCTTTTCTATCGTATAGCCAAAACTCCATGTCGTTATCTCTTATAGTTTCCGAGTTATAAGCAAAATTGTAAAATTGTTTTACAAAAAACACTTGCTGCTGAATTCTGTTGGCCTGGTATTTTAAAAAAATTTTTGAATTTTTGAAAAATATCAAAACAACACATACACACACGCACATGTATAGTCGTATAACAATTTTACATTTTTGCGAATATCTCGGAAACTATAAGAGCTAATGACAATCGGTTTTCACCATGCGACTGGAAAAAACATCAGCTATCTTAGGCAGAAACATTTTTTTAAAAATATTAAATACCACCTGAAATATAAGGCATTATATGTAAGAAATCAATATATTTCTTAGTAGGCGTGGCATATGTGGGCGGAAATAAATTTTGCTAAATAGCTGATGTTCTTCTCTATCGTATAGCCAAAACTCCATGTCGTTATCTCTTATAGTTTCCGAGTTATAAGCAAAATTGTAAAATTGTTTTACAAAAAACACTTGCTGCTGAATTCTGTTGGCCTGGTATTTTAAAAAAATTTTTGAATTTTTGAAAAATATCAAAACAACACATACACACACGCACATGTATAGTCGTATAACAATTTTACATTTTTGCGAATATCTCGGAAACTATAAGAGCTAATGACAATCGGTTTTCACCGTGCGACTGGAAAAAACATCAGCTATCTTAGGCAGAAAAAATTTTTTAAAAATATTAAATACCACCTGAAATATAAGGCATTATATATAAGAAATCAATATATTTCTTAGTAGGCGTGGCATATGTGGACGGAAATAAATTTTGCTAAATAGCTGATGTTCGTTTCTATCGTATAGCCAAAACTCCATGTCGTTATCTCTTATAGTTTCCGAGTTATAAGCAAAATTGTAAAATTGTTTTACAAAAAACACTTGCTGCTGAATTCTGTTGGCCTGGTATTTTAAAAAAATTTTTGAATTTTTGAAAAATATCAAAACAACACATACACACACGCACATGTATAGTCGTATAACAATTTTACATTTTTGCGAATATCTCGGAAACTATAAGAGCTAATGACAATCGGTTTTCACCATGCGACTGGAAAAAACATCAGCTATCTTAGGCAGAAACATTTTTTTAAAAATATTAAATACCACCTGAAATATAAGGCATTGTATATAAGAAATCAATATATTTCTTAGTAGGCGTGGCATATGTGGGCGGAAATAAATTTTGCTAAATAGCTGATGTTCTTCTCTATCGTATAGCCAAAACTCCATGTCGTTATCTCTTATAGTTTCCGAGTTATAAGCAAAATTGTAAAATTGTTTTACAAAAAACACTTGCTGCTGAATTCTGTTGGCCTGGTATTTTAAAAAAATTTTTGAATTTTTGAAAAATATCAAAACAACACATACACACACGCACATGTATAGTCGTATAACAATTTTACATTTTTGCGAATATCTCGGAAACTATAAGAGCTAATGACAATCGGTTTTCACCGTGCGACTGGAAAAAACATCAGCTATCTTAGGCAGAAAAATAATTTTAAAAATATTAAATACCACCTGAAATATAAGGCATTATATGTAAGAAATCAATATATTTCTTAGTAGGCGTGGCATATGTGGGCGGAAATAAATTTTGCTAAATAGCTGATGTCCTTTTCTATCGTATAGCCAAAACTCCATGTCGTTATCTCTTATAGTTTCCGAGTTATAAGCAAAATTGTAAAATTGTTTTACAAAAAACACTTGCTGCTGAATTCTGTTGGCCTGGTATTTTAAAAAAATTTTTGAATTTTTGAAAAATATCAAAACAACACATACACACACGCACATGTATAGTCGTATAACAATTTTACATTTTTGCGAATATCTCGGAAACTATAAGAGCTAATGACAATCGGTTTTCACCATGCGACTGGAAAAAACATCAGCTATCTTAGGCAGAAACATTTTTTTAAAAATATTAAATACCACCTGAAATATAAGGCATTATATATAAGAAATCAATATATTTCTTAGTAGGCGTGGCATATGTGGACGGAAATAAATTTTGCTAAATAGCTGATGTTCGTTTCTATCGTATAGCCAAAACTCCATGTCGTTATCTCTTATAGTTTCCGAGTTATAAGCAAAATTGTAAAATTGTTTTACAAAAAACACTTGCTGCTGAATTCTGTTGGCCTGGTATTTTAAAAAAATTTTTGAATTTTTGAAAAATATCAAAACAACACATACACACACGCACATGTATAGTCGTATAACAATTTTACATTTTTGCGAATATCTCGGAAACTATAAGAGCTAATGACAATCGGTTTTCACCATGCGACTGGAAAAAACATCAGCTATCTTAGGCAGAAAAAATTTTTTAAAAATATTAAATACCACCTGAAATATAAGGCATTATATATAAGAAATCAATATATTTCTTAGTAGGCGTGGCATATGTGGACGGAAATAAATTTTGCTAAATAGCTGATGTTCTTCTCTATCGTATAGCCAAAACTCCATGTCGTTATCTCTTATAGTTTCCGAGTTATAAGCAAAATTGTAAAATTGTTTTACAAAAAACACTTGCTGCTGAATTCTGTTGGCCTGGTATTTTAAAAAAATTTTTGAATTTTTGAAAAATATCAAAACAACACATACACACACGCACATGTATAGTCGTATAACAATTTTACATTTTTGCGAATATCTCGGAAACTATAAGAGCTAATGACAATCGGTTTTCACCATGCGACTGGAAAAAACATCAGCTATCTTAGGCAGAAAAAATTTTTTAAAAATATTAAATACCACCTGAAATATAAGGCATTATATATAAGAAATCAATATATTTCTTAGTAGGCGTGGCATATGTGGACGGAAATAAATTTTGCTAAATAGCTGATGTTCGTTTCTATCGTATAGCCAAAACTCCATGTCGTTATCTCTTATAGTTTCCGAGTTATAAGCAAAATTGTAAAATTGTTTTACAAAAAACACTTGCTGCTGAATTCTGTTGGCCTGGTATTTTAAAAAATTTTTGAATTTTTGAAAAATATCAAAACAACACATACACACACGCACATGTATAGTCGTATAACAATTTTACATTTTTGCGAATATCTCGGAAACTATAAGAGCTAATGACAATCGGTTTTCACCATGCGACTGGAAAAAACATCAGCTATCTTAGGCAGAAACATTTTTTTAAAAATATTAAATACCACCTGAAATATAAGGCATTGTATATAAGAAATCAATATATTTCTTAGTAGGCGTGGCATATGTGGGCGGAAATAAATTTTGCTAAATAGCTGATGTTCTTCTCTATCGTATAGCCAAAACTCCATGTCGTTATCTCTTATAGTTTCCGAGTTATAAGCAAAATTGTAAAATTGTTTTACAAAAAACACTTGCTGCTGAATTCTGTTGGCCTGGTATTTTAAAAAAATTTTTGAATTTTTGAAAAATATCAAAACAACACATACACACACGCACATGTATAGTCGTATAACAATTTTACATTTTTGCGAATATCTCGGAAACTATAAGAGCTAATGACAATCGGTTTTCACCATGCGACTGGAAAAAACATCAGCTATCTTAGGCAGAAACATTTTTTTAAAAATATTAAATACCACCTGAAATATAAGGCATTGTATATAAGAAATCAATATTTTTCTTAGTAGGCGTGGCATATGTGGGCGGAAATAAATTTTGCTAAATAGCTGATGTTCTTCTCTATCGTATAGCCAAAACTCCATGTCGTTATCTCTTACAGTTTCCGAGTTATAAGCAAAATTGTAAAATTGTTTTACAAAAAACACTTGCTGCTGAATTCTGTTGGCCTGGTATTTTAAAAAAATTTTTGAATTTTTGAAAAATATCAAAACAACACATACACACACGCACATGTATAGTCGTATAACAATTTTACATTTTTGCGAATATCTCGGAAACTATAAGAGCTAATGACAATCGGTTTTCAACATGCGACTGGAAAAAACATCAGCTATCTTATGCAGAAAAAAATTTTTAAAAATATTAAATACCACCTGAAATATAAGGCATTGTATATAAGAAATCAATATATTTCTAAGTAGGCGTGGCATATGTGGGCGGAAATAAATTTTGCTAAATAGCTGATGTTCTTCTCTATCGTATAGCCAAAACTCCATGTCGTTATCTCTTACAGTTTCCGAGTTATAAGCAAAATTGTAAAATTGTTTTACAAAAAACACTTGCTGCTGAATTCTGTTGGCCTGGTATTTTAAAAAAATTTTTGAATTTTTGAAAAATATCAAAACAACACATACACACACGCACATGTATAATCGTATAACAATTTTACATTTTTGCGAATATCTCGGAAACTATAAGAGCTAATGACAATCGGTTTTCACCGTGCGACTGGAAAAAACATCAGCTATCTTAGGCAGAAAAAAATTTTTAAAAATATTAAATACCACCTGAAATATAAGGCATTATATATAAGAAATCAATATATTTCTTAGTAGGCGTGGCATATGTGGGCGGAAATAAATTTTGCTAAATAGCTGATGTTCTTCTCTATCGTATAGCCAAAACTCCATGTCGTTATCTCTTATAGTTTCCGAGTTATAAGCAAAATTGTAAAATTGTTTTACAAAAAACACTTGCTGCTGAATTCTGTTGGCCTGGTATTTTAAAAAAATTTTTGAATTTTTGAAAAATATCAAAACAACACATACACACACGCACATGTATAGTCGTATAACAATTTTACATTTTTGCGAATATCTCGGAAACTATAAGAGCTAATGACAATCGGTTTTCACCATGCGACTGGAAAAAACATCAGCTATCTTAGGCAGAAACATTTTTTTAAAAATATTAAATACCACCTGAAATATAAGGCATTGTATATAAGAAATCAATATATTTCTTAGTAGGCGTGGCATATGTGGGCGGAAATAAATTTTGCTAAATAGCTGATGTTCTTCTCTATCGTATAGCCAAAACTCCATGTCGTTATCTCTTATAGTTTCCGAGTTATAAGCAAAATTGTAAAATTGTTTTACAAAAAACACTTGCTGCTGTATTCTGTTGGCCTGGTATTTTAAAAAATTTTTGAATTTTTGAAAAATATCAAAACAACACATACACACACGCACATGTATAATCGTATAACAATTTTACATTTTTGCGAATATCTCGGAAACTATAAGAGCTAATGACAATCGGTTTTCACCGTGCGACTGGAAAAAACATCAGCTATCTTAGGCAGAAAAAAGATTTTAAAAATATTAAATACCACCTGAAATATAAGGCATTATATGTAAGAAATCAATATATTTCTTAGTAGGCGTGGCATATGTGGGCGGAAATAAATTTTGCTAAATAGCTGATGTCCTTTTCTATCGTATAGCCAAAACTCCATGTCGTTATCTCTTATAGTTTCCGAGTTATAAGCAAAATTGTAAAATTGTTTTACAAAAAACACTTGCTGCTGTATTCTGTTGGCCTGGTATTTTAAAAAATTTTTGAAATTTTGATAAATATCAAAACAACACATACACACACGCACATGTATAATCGTATAACAATTTTACATTTTTGCGAATATCTCGGAAACTATAAGAGCTAATAACAATCGGTTTTCACTGTGCGACTGGAAAAAACATCAGCTATCTTAGGCAGAAAAACGATTTTAAAAATATTAAATACCACCTGAAATATAAGGCATTGTATATAAGAAATCAATATATTTCTTAGTAGGCGTGGCATATGTGGGCGGAAATAAATTTTGCTAAACAGCTGATGTTCTTCTCTATCGTATAGCCAAAACTCCATGTCGTTATCTCTTATAGTTTCCGAGTTATAAGCAAAATTGTAAAATTGTTTTACAAAAAACACTTGCTGCTGTATTCTGTTGGCCTGGTATTTTAAAAAATTTTTGAAATTTTGATAAATATCAAAACAACACATACACACACGCACATGTATAATCGTATAACAATTTTACATTTTTGCGAATATCTCGGAAACTATAAGAGCTAATAACAATCGGTTTTCACTGTGCGACTGGAAAAAACATCAGCTATCTTAGGCAGAAAAACGATTTTAAAAATATTAAATACCACCTGAAATATAAGGCATTGTATATAAGAAATCAATATATTTCTTAGTAGGCGTGGCATATGTGGGCGGAAATAAATTTTGCTAAATAGCTGATGTTCTTCTCTATCGTATAGCCAAAACTCCATGTCGTTATCTCTTATAGTTTCCGAGTTATAAGCAAAATTGTAAAATTGTTTTACAAAAAACACTTGCTGCTGTATTCTGTTGGCCTGGTATTTTAAAAAATTTTTGAAATTTTGATAAATATCAAAACAACACATACACACACGCACATGTATAATCGTATAACAATTTTACATTTTTGCGAATATCTCGGAAACTATAAGAGCTAATAACAATCGGTTTTCACTGTGCGACTGGAAAAAACATCAGCTATCTTAGGCAGAAAAACGATTTTAAAAATATTAAATACCACCTGAAATATAAGGCATTATATGTAAGAAATCAATATATTTCTTAGTAGGCGTGGCATGTGTGGGCGGAAATAAATTTTGCTAAATAGCTGATGTCCTTTTCTATCGTATAGCCAAAACTCCATGTCGTTATCTCTTATAGTTTCCGAGTTATAAGCAAAATTGTAAAATTGTTTTACAAAAAACACTTGCTGCTGAATTCTGTTGGCCTGGTATTTTAAAAAAATTTTTGAATTTTTGAAAAATATCAAAACAACACATACACACACGCACATGTATAGTCGTATAACAAGTTTACATTTTTGCGAATATCTCGGAAACTATAAGAGCTAATGACAATCGGTTTTCACCATGCGACTGGAAAAAACATCAGCTATCTTAGGCAGAAACATTTTTTTAAAAATATTAAATACCACCTGAAATATAAGGCATTGTATATAAGAAATCAATATATTTCTTAGTAGGCGTGGCATATGTGGGCGGAAATAAATTTTGCTAAATAGCTGATGTTCTTCTCTATCGTATAGCCAAAACTCCATGTCGTTATCTCTTACAGTTTCCGAGTTATAAGCAAAATTGTAAAATTGTTTTACAAAAAACACTTGCTGCTGAATTCTGTTGGCCTGGTATTTTAAAAAAATTTTTGAATTTTTGAAAAATATCAAAACAACACATACACACACGCACATGTATAATCGTATAACAATTTTACATTTTTGCGAATATCTCGGAAACTATAAGAGCTAATGACAATCGGTTTTCACCGTGCGACTGGAAAAAACATCAGCTATCTTAGGCAGAAAAAAATTTTTAAAAATATTAAATACCACCTGAAATATAAGGCATTATATATAAGAAATCAATATATTTCTTAGTAGGCGTGGCATATGTGGGCGGAAATAAATTTTGCTAAATAGCTGATGTTCTTCTCTATCGTATAGCCAAAACTCCATGTCGTTATCTCTTATAGTTTCCGAGTTATAAGCAAAATTGTAAAATTGTTTTACAAAAAACACTTGCTGCTGAATTCTGTTGGCCTGGTATTTTAAAAAAATTTTTGAATTTTTGAAAAATATCAAAACAACACATACACACACGCACATGTATAGTCGTATAACAATTTTACATTTTTGCGAATATCTCGGAAACTATAAGAGCTAATGACAATCGGTTTTCACCATGCGACTGGAAAAAACATCAGCTATCTTAGGCAGAAACATTTTTTTAAAAATATTAAATACCACCTGAAATATAAGGCATTGTATATAAGAAATCAATATATTTCTTAGTAGGCGTGGCATATGTGGGCGGAAATAAATTTTGCTAAATAGCTGATGTTCTTCTCTATCGTATAGCCAAAACTCCATGTCGTTATCTCTTATAGTTTCCGAGTTATAAGCAAAATTGTAAAATTGTTTTACAAAAAACACTTGCTGCTGTATTCTGTTGGCCTGGTATTTTAAAAAATTTTTGAATTTTTGAAAAATATCAAAACAACACATACACACACGCACATGTATAATCGTATAACAATTTTACATTTTTGCGAATATCTCGGAAACTATAAGAGCTAATGACAATCGGTTTTCACCGTGCGACTGGAAAAAACATCAGCTATCTTAGGCAGAAAAAAGATTTTAAAAATATTAAATACCACCTGAAATATAAGGCATTATATGTAAGAAATCAATATATTTCTTAGTAGGCGTGGCATATGTGGGCGGAAATAAATTTTGCTAAATAGCTGATGTCCTTTTCTATCGTATAGCCAAAACTCCATGTCGTTATCTCTTATAGTTTCCGAGTTATAAGCAAAATTGTAAAATTGTTTTACAAAAAACACTTGCTGCTGTATTCTGTTGGCCTGGTATTTTAAAAAATTTTTGAAATTTTGATAAATATCAAAACAACACATACACACACGCACATGTATAATCGTATAACAATTTTACATTTTTGCGAATATCTCGGAAACTATAAGAGCTAATAACAATCGGTTTTCACTGTGCGACTGGAAAAAACATCAGCTATCTTAGGCAGAAAAACGATTTTAAAAATATTAAATACCACCTGAAATATAAGGCATTGTATATAAGAAATCAATATATTTCTTAGTAGGCGTGGCATATGTGGGCGGAAATAAATTTTGCTAAATAGCTGATGTTCTTCTCTATCGTATAGCCAAAACTCCATGTCGTTATCTCTTATAGTTTCCGAGTTATAAGCAAAATTGTAAAATTGTTTTACAAAAAACACTTGCTGCTGAATTCTGTTGGCCTGGTATTTTAAAAAAATTTTTGAATTTTTGAAAAATATCAAAACAACACATACACACACGCACATGTATAATCGTATAACAATTTTACATTTTTGCGAATATCTCGGAAACTATAAGACCTAATGACAATCGGTTTTCACCGTGCGACTGGAAAAAACATCAGCTATCTTAGGCAGAAAAAAGATTTTAAAAATATTAAATACCACCTGAAATATAAGGCATTGTATATAAGAAATCAATATATTTCTTAGTAGGCGTGGCATATGTGGGCGGAAATAAATTTTGCTAAATAGCTGATGTTCTTCTCTATCGTATAGCCAAAACTCCATGTCGTTATCTCTTATAGTTTCCGAGTTATAAGCAAAATTGTAAAATTGTTTTACAAAAAACACTTGCTGCTGTATTCTGTTGGCCTGGTATTTTAAAAAATTTTTGAAATTTTGATAAATATCAAAACAACACATACACACACGCACATGTATAATCGTATAACAATTTTACATTTTTGCGAATATCTCGGAAACTATAAGAGCTAATAACAATCGGTTTTCACTGTGCGACTGGAAAAAACATCAGCTATCTTAGGCAGAAAAACGATTTTAAAAATATTAAATACCACCTGAAATATAAGGCATTGTATATAAGAAATCAATATATTTCTTAGTAGGCGTGGCATATGTGGGCGGAAATAAATTTTGCTAAATAGCTGATGTTCTTCTCTATCGTATAGCCAAAACTCCATGTCGTTATCTCTTATAGTTTCCGAGTTATAAGCAAAATTGTAAAATTGTTTTACAAAAAACACTTGCTGCTGAATTCTGTTGGCCTGGTATTTTAAAAAAATTTTTGAATTTTTGAAAAATATCAAAACAACACATACACACACGCACATGTATAATCGTATAACAATTTTACATTTTTGCGAATATCTCGGAAACTATAAGAGCTAATAACAATCGGTTTTCACTGTGCGACTGGAAAAAACATCAGCTATCTTAGGCAGAAAAACGATTTTAAAAATATTAAATACCACCTGAAATATAAGGCATTGTATATAAGAAATCAATATATTTCTTAGTAGGCGTGGCATATGTGGGCGGAAATAAATTTTGCTAAATAGCTGATGTTCTTCTCTATCGTATAGCCAAAACTCCATGTCGTTATCTCTTATAGTTTCCGAGTTATAAGCAAAATTGTAAAATTGTTTTACAAAAAACACTTGCTGCTGAATTCTGTTGGCCTGGTATTTTAAAAAAATTTTTGAATTTTTGAAAAATATCAAAACAACACATACACACACGCACATGTATAATCGTATAACAATTTTACATTTTTGCGAATATCTCGGAAACTATAAGAGCTAATAACAATCGGTTTTCACTGTGCGACTGGAAAAAACATCAGCTATCTTAGGCAGAAAAACGATTTTAAAAATATTAAATACCACCTGAAATATAAGGCATTATATGTAAGAAATCAATATATTTCTTAGTAGGCGTGGCATGTGTGGGCGGAAATAAATTTTGCTAAATAGCTGATGTCCTTTTCTATCGTATAGCCAAAACTCCATGTCGTTATCTCTTATAGTTTCCGAGTTATAAGCAAAATTGTAAAATTGTTTTACAAAAAACACTTGCTGCTGAATTCTGTTGGCCTGGTATTTTAAAAAAATTTTTGAATTTTTGAAAAATATCAAAACAACACATACACACACGCACATGTATAGTCGTATAACAAGTTTACATTTTTGCGAATATCTCGGAAACTATAAGAGCTAATGACAATCGGTTTTCACCATGCGACTGGAAAAAACATCAGCTATCTTAGGCAGAAACATTTTTTTAAAAATATTAAATACCACCTGAAATATAAGGCATTGTATATAAGAAATCAATATATTTCTTAGTAGGCGTGGCATATGTGGGCGGAAATAAATTTTGCTAAATAGCTGATGTCCTTTTCTATCGTATAGCCAAAACTCCATGTCGTTATCTCTTATAGTTTCCGAGTTATAAGCAAAATTGTAAAATTGTTTTACAAAAAACACTTGCTGCTGAATTCTGTTGGCCTGGTATTTTAAAAAAATTTTTGAATTTTTGAAAAATATCAAAACAACACATACACACACGCACATGTATAGTCGTATAACAATTTTACATTTTTGCGAATATCTCGGAAACTATAAGAGCTAATGACAATCGGTTTTCACCATGCGACTGGAAAAAACATCAGCTATCTTAGGCAGAAACATTTTTTTAAAAATATTTAATACCACCTGAAATATAAGGCATTATATGTAAGAAATCAATATATTTCTTAGTAGGCGTGGCATATGTGGGCGGAAATAAATTTTGCTAAATAGCTGATGTTCTTCTCTATCGTATAGCCAAAACTCCATGTCGTTATCTCTTATAGTTTCCGAGTTATAAGCAAAATTGTAAAATTGTTTTACAAAAAACACTTGCTGCTGAATTCTGTTGGCCTGGTATTTTAAAAAAATTTTTGAATTTTTGAAAAATATCAAAACAACACATACACACACGCACATGTATAGTCGTATAACAATTTTACATTTTTGCGAATATCTCGGAAACTATAAGAGCTAATGACAATCGGTTTTCACCATGCGACTGGAAAAAACATCAGCTATCTTATGCAGAAAAAAATTTTTAAAAATATTAAATACCACCTGAAATATAAGGCATTGTATATAAGAAATCAATATATTTCTTAGTAGGCGTGGCATATGTGGGCGGAAATAAATTTTGCTAAATAGCTGATGTTCTTCTCTATCGTATAGCCAAAACTCCATGTCGTTATCTCTTATAGTTTCCGAGTTATAAGCAAAATTGTAAAATTGTTTTACAAAAAACACTTGCTGCTGAATTCTGTTGGCCTGGTATTTTAAAAAAATTTTTGAATTTTTGAAAAATATCAAAACAACACATACACACACGCACATGTATAGTCGTATAACAATTTTACATTTTTGCGAATATCTCGGAAACTATAAGAGCTAATGACAATCGGTTTTCACCATGCGACTGGAAAAAACATCAGCTATCTTAGGCAGAAAAAAATTTTTAAAAATATTAAATACCACCTGAAATATAAGGCATTGTATATAAGAAATCAATATATTTCTTAGTAGGCGTGGCATATGTGGGCGGAAATAAATTTTGCTAAATAGCTGATGTTCTTCTCTATCGTATAGCCAAAACTCCATGTCGTTATCTCTTATAGTTTCCGAGTTATAAGCAAAATTGTAAAATTGTTTTACAAAAAACACTTGCTGCTGAATTCTGTTGGCCTGGTATTTTAAAAAAATTTTTGAATTTTTGAAAAATATCAAAACAACACATACACACACGCACATGTATAGTCGTATAACAATTTTACATTTTTGCGAATATCTCGGAAACTATAAGAGCTAATGACAATCGGTTTTCACCATGCGACTGGAAAAAACATCAGCTATCTTAGGCAGAAAAAAATTTTTAAAAATATTAAATACCACCTGAAATATAAGGCATTGTATATAAGAAATCAATATATTTCTTAGTAGGCGTGGCATATGTGGGCGGAAATAAATTTTGCTAAATAGCTGATGTTCTTCTCTATCGTATAGCCAAAACTCCATGTCGTTATCTCTTATAGTTTCCGAGTTATAAGCAAAATTGTAAAATTGTTTTACAAAAAACACTTGCTGCTGAATTCTGTTGGCCTGGTATTTTAAAAAAATTTTTGAATTTTTGAAAAATATCAAAACAACACATACACACACGCACATGTATAGTCGTATAACAATTTTACATTTTTGCGAATATCTCGGAAACTATAAGAGCTAATGACAATCGGTTTTCACCATGCGACTGGAAAAAACATCAGCTATCTTATGCAGAAAAAAATTTTTAAAAATATTAAATACCACCTGAAATATAAGGCATTGTATATAAGAAATCAATATATTTCTTAGTAGGCGTGGCATATGTGGGCGGAAATAAATTTTGCTAAATAGCTGATGTTCTTCTCTATCGTATAGCCAAAACTCCATGTCGTTATCTCTTATAGTTTCCGAGTTATAAGCAAAATTGTAAAATTGTTTTACAAAAAACACTTGCTGCTGAATTCTGTTGGCCTGGTATTTTAAAAAAATTTTTGAATTTTTGAAAAATATCAAAACAACACATACACACACGCACATGTATAGTCGTATAACAATTTTACATTTTTGCGAATATCTCGGAAACTATAAGAGCTAATGACAATCGGTTTTCACCATGCGACTGGAAAAAACATCAGCTATCTTATGCAGAAAAAAATTTTTAAAAATATTAAATACCACCTGAAATATAAGGCATTGTATATAAGAAATCAATATATTTCTTAGTAGGCGTGGCATATGTGGGCGGAAATAAATTTTGCTAAATAGCTGATGTTCTTCTCTATCGTATAGCCAAAACTCCATGTCGTTATCTCTTATAGTTTCCGAGTTATAAGCAAAATTGTAAAATTGTTTTACAAAAAACACTTGCTGCTGAATTCTGTTGGCCTGGTATTTTAAAAAAATTTTTGAATTTTTGAAAAATATCAAAACAACACATACACACACGCACATGTATAGTCGTATAACAATTTTACATTTTTGCGAATATCTCGGAAACTATAAGAGCTAATGACAATCGGTTTTCACCATGCGACTGGAAAAAACATCAGCTATCTTATGCAGAAAAAAATTTTTAAAAATATTATATACCACCTGAAATATAAGGCATTGTATATAAGAAATCAATATATTTCTTAGTAGGCGTGGCATATGTGGGCGGAAATAAATTTTGCTAAATAGCTGATGTTATTCTCTATCGTATAGCCAAAACTCCATGTCGTTATCTCTTATAGTTTCCGAGTTATAAGCAAAATTGTAAAATTGTTTTACAAAAAACACTTGCTGCTGAATTCTGTTGGCCTGGTATTTTAAAAAAATTTTTGAATTTTTGAAAAATATCAAAACAACACATACACACACGCACATGTATAGTCGTATAACAATTTTACATTTTTGCGAATATCTCGGAAACTATAAGAGCTAATGACAATCGGTTTTCACCATGCGACTGGAAAAAACATCAGCTATCTTAGGCAGAAAAAAATTTTTAAAAATATTAAATACCACCTGAAATATAAGGCATTGTATATAAGAAATCAATATATTTCTTAGTAGGCGTGGCATATGTGGGCGGAAATAAATTTTGCTAAATAGCTGATGTTCTTCTCTATCGTATAGCCAAAACTCCATGTCGTTATCTCTTATAGTTTCCGAGTTATAAGCAAAATTGTAAAATTGTTTTACAAAAAACACTTGCTGCTGAATTCTGTTGGCCTGGTATTTTAAAAAAATTTTTGAATTTTTGAAAAATATCAAAACAACACATACACACACGCACATGTATAGTCGTATAACAATTTTACATTTTTGCGAATATCTCGGAAACTATAAGAGCTAATGACAATCGGTTTTCACCATGCGACTGGAAAAAACATCAGCTATCTTAGGCAGAAAAAAATTTTTAAAAATATTAAATACCACCTGAAATATAAGGCATTGTATATAAGAAATCAATATATTTCTTAGTAGGCGTGGCATATGTGGGCGGAAATAAATTTTGCTAAATAGCTGATGTTATTCTCTATCGTATAGCCAAAACTCCATGTCGTTATCTCTTATAGTTTCCGAGTTATAAGCAAAATTGTAAAATTGTTTTACAAAAAACACTTGCTGCTGAATTCTGTTGGCCTGGTATTTTAAAAAAATTTTTGAATTTTTGAAAAATATCAAAACAACACATACACACACGCACATGTATAGTCGTATAACAATTTTACATTTTTGCGAATATCTCGGAAACTATAAGAGCTAATGACAATCGGTTTTCACCATGCGACTGGAAAAAACATCAGCTATCTTAGGCAGAAAAAAATTTTTAAAAATATTAAATACCACCTGAAATATAAGGCATTGCATATAAGAAATCAATATATTTCTTAGTAGGCGTGGCATATGTGGGCGGAAATAAATTTTGCTAAATAGCTGATGTTATTCTCTATCGTATAGCCAAAACTCCATGTCGTTATCTCTTATAGTTTCCGAGTTATAAGCAAAATTGTAAAATTGTTTTACAAAAAACACTTGCTGCTGAATTCTGTTGGCCTGGTATTTTAAAAAAATTTTTGAATTTTTGAAAAATATCAAAACAACACATACACACACGCACATGTATAGTCGTATAACAATTTTACATTTTTGCGAATATCTCGGAAACTATAAGAGCTAATGACAATCGGTTTTCACCATGCGACTGGAAAAAACATCAGCTATCTTAGGCAGAAAAAAATTTTTAAAAATATTAAATACCACCTGAAATATAAGGCATTGTATATAAGAAATCAATATATTTCTTAGTAGGCGTGGCATATGTGGGCGGAAATAAATTTTGCTAAATAGCTGATGTTCTTCTCTATCGTATAGCCAAAACTCCATGTCGTTATCTCTTATAGTTTCCGAGTTATAAGCAAAATTGTAAAATTGTTTTACAAAAAACACTTGCTGCTGAATTCTGTTGGCCTGGTATTTTAAAAAAATTTTTGAATTTTTGAAAAATATCAAAACAACACATACACACACGCACATGTATAGTCGTATAACAATTTTACATTTTTGCGAATATCTCGGAAACTATAAGAGCTAATGACAATCGGTTTTCACCATGCGACTGGAAAAAACATCAGCTATCTTAGGCAGAAAAAAATTTTTAAAAATATTAAATACCACCTGAAATATAAGGCATTGTATATAAGAAATCAATATATTTCTTAGTAGGCGTGGCATATGTGGGCGGAAATAAATTTTGCTAAATAGCTGATGTTCTTCTCTATCGTATAGCCAAAACTCCATGTCGTTATCTCTTACAGTTTCCGAGTTATAAGCAAAATTGTAAAATTGTTTTACAAAAAACACTTGCTGCTGAATTCTGTTGGCCTGGTATTTTAAAAAAATTTTTGAATTTTTGAAAAATATCAAAACAACACATACACACACGCACATGTATAGTCGTATAACAATTTTACATTTTTGCGAATATCTCGGAAACTATAAGAGCTAATGACAATCGGTTTTCACCATGCGACTGGAAAAAACATCAGCTATCTTAGGCAGCAAAAAATTTTTAAAAATATTAAATACCACCTGAAATATAAGGCATTGTATATAAGAAATCAATATATTTCTTAGTAGGCGTGGCATATGTGGGCGGAAATAAATTTTGCTAAATAGCTGATGTTCTTCTCTATCGTATAGCCAAAACTCCATGTCGTTATCTCTTATAGTTTCCGAGTTATAAGCAAAATTGTAAAATTGTTTTACAAAAAACACTTGCTGCTGAATTCTGTTGGCCTGGTATTTTAAAAAAATTTTTGAATTTTTGAAAAATATCAAAACAACACATACACACACGCACATGTATAGTCGTATAACAATTTTACATTTTTGCGAATATCTCGGAAACTATAAGAGCTAATGACAATCGGTTTTCACCATGCGACTGGAAAAAACATCAGCTATCTTAGGCAGAAAAAAATTTTTAAAAATATTAAATACCACCTGAAATATAAGGCATTGCATATAAGAAATCAATATATTTCTTAGTAGGCGTGGCATATGTGGGCGGAAATAAATTTTGCTAAATAGCTGATGTTCTTCTCTATCGTATAGCCAAAACTCCATGTCGTTATCTCTTATAGTTTCCGAGTTATAAGCAAAATTGTAAAATTGTTTTACAAAAAACACTTGCTGCTGAATTCTGTTGGCCTGGTATTTTAAAAAAATTTTTGAATTTTTGAAAAATATCAAAACAACACATACACACACGCACATGTATAGTCGTATAACAATTTTACATTTTTGCGAATATCTCGGAAACTATAAGAGCTAATGACAATCGGTTTTCACCATGCGACTGGAAAAAACATCAGCTATCTTAGGCAGAAAAAATTTTTTAAAAATATTAAATACCACCTGAAATATAAGGCATTGTATATAAGAAATCAATATATTTCTTAGTAGGCGTGGCATATGTGGGCGGAAATAAATTTTGCTAAATAGCTGATGTTCTTCTCTATCGTATAGCCAAAACTCCATGTCGTTATCTCTTATAGTTTCCGAGTTATAAGCAAAATTGTAAAATTGTTTTACAAAAAACACTTGCTGCTGAATTCTGTTGGCCTGGTATTTTAAAAAAATTTTTGAATTTTTGAAAAATATCAAAACAACACATACACACACGCACATGTATAGTCGTATAACAATTTTACATTTTTGCGAATATCTCGGAAACTATAAGAGCTAATGACAATCGGTTTTCACCATGCGACTGGAAAAAACATCAGCTATCTTAGGCAGAAAAAAATTTTTAAAAATATTAAATACCACCTGAAATATAAGGCATTGTATATAAGAAATCAATATATTTCTTAGTAGGCGTGGCATATGTGGGCGGAAATAAATTTTGCTAAATAGCTGATGTTCTTCTCTATCGTATAGCCAAAACTCCATGTCGTTATCTCTTACAGTTTCCGAGTTATAAGCAAAATTGTAAAATTGTTTTACAAAAAACACTTGCTGCTGAATTCTGTTGGCCTGGTATTTTAAAAAAATTTTTGAATTTTTGAAAAATATCAAAACAACACATACACACACGCACATGTATAGTCGTATAACAATTTTACATTTTTGCGAATATCTCGGAAACTATAAGAGCTAATGACAATCGGTTTTCACCATGCGACTGGAAAAAACATCAGCTATCTTAGGCAGCAAAAAATTTTTAAAAATATTAAATACCACCTGAAATATAAGGCATTGTATATAAGAAATCAATATATTTCTTAGTAGGCGTGGCATATGTGGGCGGAAATAAATTTTGCTAAATAGCTGATGTTCTTCTCTATCGTATAGCCAAAACTCCATGTCGTTATCTCTTACAGTTTCCGAGTTATAAGCAAAATTGTAAAATTGTTTTACAAAAAACACTTGCTGCTGAATTCTGTTGGCCTGGTATTTTAAAAAAATTTTTGAATTTTTGAAAAATATCAAAACAACACATACACACACGCACATGTATAGTCGTATAACAATTTTACATTTTTGCGAATATCTCGGAAACTATAAGAGCTAATGACAATCGGTTTTCACCATGCGACTGGAAAAAACATCAGCTATCTTAGGCAGAAAAAAATTTTTAAAAATATTAAATACCACCTGAAATATAAGGCATTGCATATAAGAAATCAATATATTTCTTAGTAGGCGTGGCATATGTGGGCGGAAATAAATTTTGCTAAATAGCTGATGTTCTTCTCTATCGTATAGCCAAAACTCCATGTCGTTATCTCTTATAGTTTCCGAGTTATAAGCAAAATTGTAAAATTGTTTTACAAAAAACACTTGCTGCTGAATTCTGTTGGCCTGGTATTTTAAAAAAATTTTTGAATTTTTGAAAAATATCAAAACAACACATACACACACGCACATGTATAGTCGTATAACAATTTTACATTTTTGCGAATATCTCGGAAACTATAAGAGCTAATGACAATCGGTTTTCACCATGCGACTGGAAAAAACATCAGCTATCTTAGGCAGAAAAAAATTTTTAAAAATATTAAATACCACCTGAAATATAAGGCATTGTATATAAGAAATCAATATATTTCTTAGTAGGCGTGGCATATGTGGGCGGAAATAAATTTTGCTAAATAGCTGATGTTCTTCTCTATCGTATAGCCAAAACTCCATGTCGTTATCTCTTATAGTTTCCGAGTTATAAGCAAAATTGTAAAATTGTTTTACAAAAAACACTTGCTGCTGAATTCTGTTGGCCTGGTATTTTAAAAAAATTTTTGAATTTTTGAAAAATATCAAAACAACACATACACACACGCACATGTATAGTCGTATAACAATTTTACATTTTTGCGAATATCTCGGAAACTATAAGAGCTAATGACAATCGGTTTTCACCATGCGACTGGAAAAAACATCAGCTATCTTAGGCAGAAAAAAATTTTTAAAAATATTAAATACCACCTGAAATATAAGGCATTGCATATAAGAAATCAATATATTTCTTAGTAGGCGTGGCATATGTGGGCGGAAATAAATTTTGCTAAATAGCTGATGTTCTTCTCTATCGTATAGCCAAAACTCCATGTCGTTATCTCTTATAGTTTCCGAGTTATAAGCAAAATTGTAAAATTGTTTTACAAAAAACACTTGCTGCTGAATTCTGTTGGCCTGGTATTTTAAAAAAATTTTTGAATTTTTGAAAAATATCAAAACAACACATACACACACGCACATGTATAGTCGTATAACAATTTTACATTTTTGCGAATATCTCGGAAACTATAAGAGCTAATGACAATCGGTTTTCACCATGCGACTGGAAAAAACATCAGCTATCTTAGGCAGAAAAAAATTTTTAAAAATATTAAATACCACCTGAAATATAAGGCATTGTATATAAGAAATCAATATATTTCTTAGTAGGCGTGGCATATGTGGGCGGAAATAAATTTTGCTAAATAGCTGATGTTCTTCTCTATCGTATAGCCAAAACTCCATGTCGTTATCTCTTATAGTTTCCGAGTTATAAGCAAAATTGTAAAATTGTTTTACAAAAAACACTTGCTGCTGAATTCTGTTGGCCTGGTATTTTAAAAAAATTTTTGAATTTTTGAAAAATATCAAAACAACACATACACACACGCACATGTATAGTCGTATAACAATTTTACATTTTTGCGAATATCTCGGAAACTATAAGAGCTAATGACAATCGGTTTTCACCATGCGACTGGAAAAAACATCAGCTATCTTAGGCAGAAAAAAATTTTTAAAAATATTAAATACCACCTGAAATATAAGGCATTGCATATAAGAAATCAATATATTTCTTAGTAGGCGTGGCATATGTGGGCGGAAATAAATTTTGCTAAATAGCTGATGTTCTTCTCTATCGTATAGCCAAAACTCCATGTCGTTATCTCTTATAGTTTCCGAGTTATAAGCAAAATTGTAAAATTGTTTTACAAAAAACACTTGCTGCTGAATTCTGTTGGCCTGGTATTTTAAAAAAATTTTTGAATTTTTGAAAAATATCAAAACAACACATACACACACGCACATGTATAGTCGTATAACAATTTTACATTTTTGCGAATATCTCGGAAACTATAAGAGCTAATGACAATCGGTTTTCACCATGCGACTGGAAAAAACATCAGCTATCTTAGGCAGAAAAAAATTTTTAAAAATATTAAATACCACCTGAAATATAAGGCATTGTATATAAGAAATCAATATATTTCTTAGTAGGCGTGGCATATGTGGGCGGAAATAAATTTTGCTAAATAGCTGATGTTCTTCTCTATCGTATAGCCAAAACTCCATGTCGTTATCTCTTACAGTTTCCGAGTTATAAGCAAAATTGTAAAATTGTTTTACAAAAAACACTTGCTGCTGAATTCTGTTGGCCTGGTATTTTAAAAAAATTTTTGAATTTTTGAAAAATATCAAAACAACACATACACACACGCACATGTATAGTCGTATAACAATTTTACATTTTTGCGAATATCTCGGAAACTATAAGAGCTAATGACAATCGGTTTTCACCATGCGACTGGAAAAAACATCAGCTATCTTAGGCAGCAAAAAATTTTTAAAAATATTAAATACCACCTGAAATATAAGGCATTGTATATAAGAAATCAATATATTTCTTAGTAGGCGTGGCATATGTGGGCGGAAATAAATTTTGCTAAATAGCTGATGTTATTCTCTATCGTATAGCCAAAACTCCATGTCGTTATCTCTTATAGTTTCCGAGTTATAAGCAAAATTGTAAAATTGTTTTACAAAAAACACTTGCTGCTGAATTCTGTTGGCCTGGTATTTTAAAAAAATTTTTGAATTTTTGAAAAATATCAAAACAACACATACACACACGCACATGTATAGTCGTATAACAATTTTACATTTTTGCGAATATCTCGGAAACTATAAGAGCTAATGACAATCGGTTTTCACCATGCGACTGGAAAAAACATCAGCTATCTTAGGCAGAAAAAAATTTTTAAAAATATTAAATACCACCTGAAATATAAGGCATTGTATATAAGAAATCAATATATTTCTTAGTAGGCGTGGCATATGTGGGCGGAAATAAATTTTGCTAAATAGCTGATGTTCTTCTCTATCGTATAGCCAAAACTCCATGTCGTTATCTCTTATAGTTTCCGAGTTATAAGCAAAATTGTAAAATTGTTTTACAAAAAACACTTGCTGCTGAATTCTGTTGGCCTGGTATTTTAAAAAAATTTTTGAATTTTTGAAAAATATCAAAACAACACATACACACACGCACATGTATAGTCGTATAACAATTTTACATTTTTGCGAATATCTCGGAAACTATAAGAGCTAATGACAATCGGTTTTCACCATGCGACTGGAAAAAACATCAGCTATCTTAGGCAGAAAAAAATTTTTAAAAATATTAAATACCACCTGAAATATAAGGCATTGTATATAAGAAATCAATATATTTCTTAGTAGGCGTGGCATATGTGGGCGGAAATAAATTTTGCTAAATAGCTGATGTTATTCTCTATCGTATAGCCAAAACTCCATGTCGTTATCTCTTATAGTTTCCGAGTTATAAGCAAAATTGTAAAATTGTTTTACAAAAAACACTTGCTGCTGAATTCTGTTGGCCTGGTATTTTAAAAAAATTTTTGAATTTTTGAAAAATATCAAAACAACACATACACACACGCACATGTATAGTCGTATAACAATTTTACATTTTTGCGAATATCTCGGAAACTATAAGAGCTAATGACAATCGGTTTTCACCATGCGACTGGAAAAAACATCAGCTATCTTAGGCAGAAAAAAATTTTTAAAAATATTAAATACCACCTGAAATATAAGGCATTGCATATAAGAAATCAATATATTTCTTAGTAGGCGTGGCATATGTGGGCGGAAATAAATTTTGCTAAATAGCTGATGTTATTCTCTATCGTATAGCCAAAACTCCATGTCGTTATCTCTTATAGTTTCCGAGTTATAAGCAAAATTGTAAAATTGTTTTACAAAAAACACTTGCTGCTGAATTCTGTTGGCCTGGTATTTTAAAAAAATTTTTGAATTTTTGAAAAATATCAAAACAACACATACACACACGCACATGTATAGTCGTATAACAATTTTACATTTTTGCGAATATCTCGGAAACTATAAGAGCTAATGACAATCGGTTTTCACCATGCGACTGGAAAAAACATCAGCTATCTTAGGCAGAAAAAAATTTTTAAAAATATTAAATACCACCTGAAATATAAGGCATTGTATATAAGAAATCAATATATTTCTTAGTAGGCGTGGCATATGTGGGCGGAAATAAATTTTGCTAAATAGCTGATGTTCTTCTCTATCGTATAGCCAAAACTCCATGTCGTTATCTCTTATAGTTTCCGAGTTATAAGCAAAATTGTAAAATTGTTTTACAAAAAACACTTGCTGCTGAATTCTGTTGGCCTGGTATTTTAAAAAAATTTTTGAATTTTTGAAAAATATCAAAACAACACATACACACACGCACATGTATAGTCGTATAACAATTTTACATTTTTGCGAATATCTCGGAAACTATAAGAGCTAATGACAATCGGTTTTCACCATGCGACTGGAAAAAACATCAGCTATCTTAGGCAGAAAA
Source organism: Sarcophaga carnaria (assembly GCA_958299815.1). NCBI lineage: Eukaryota > Metazoa > Arthropoda > Insecta > Diptera > Sarcophagidae > Sarcophaga > Sarcophaga carnaria. The sequence continues at coordinate 13,021,523 of OY283149.1, read as the reverse complement.
AAATTTTTAAAAATATTAAATACCACCTGAAATATAAGGCATTGTATATAAGAAATCAATATATTTCTTAGTAGGCGTGGCATATGTGGGCGGAAATAAATTTTGCTAAATAGCTGATGTTCTTCTCTATCGTATAGCCAAAACTCCATGTCGTTATCTCTTACAGTTTCCGAGTTATAAGCAAAATTGTAAAATTGTTTTACAAAAAACACTTGCTGCTGAATTCTGTTGGCCTGGTATTTTAAAAAAATTTTTGAATTTTTGAAAAATATCAAAACAACACATACACACACGCACATGTATAGTCGTATAACAATTTTACATTTTTGCGAATATCTCGGAAACTATAAGAGCTAATGACAATCGGTTTTCACCATGCGACTGGAAAAAACATCAGCTATCTTAGGCAGCAAAAAATTTTTAAAAATATTAAATACCACCTGAAATATAAGGCATTGTATATAAGAAATCAATATATTTCTTAGTAGGCGTGGCATATGTGGGCGGAAATAAATTTTGCTAAATAGCTGATGTTCTTCTCTATCGTATAGCCAAAACTCCATGTCGTTATCTCTTATAGTTTCCGAGTTATAAGCAAAATTGTAAAATTGTTTTACAAAAAACACTTGCTGCTGAATTCTGTTGGCCTGGTATTTTAAAAAAATTTTTGAATTTTTGAAAAATATCAAAACAACACATACACACACGCACATGTATAGTCGTATAACAATTTTACATTTTTGCGAATATCTCGGAAACTATAAGAGCTAATGACAATCGGTTTTCACCATGCGACTGGAAAAAACATCAGCTATCTTAGGCAGAAAAAAATTTTTAAAAATATTAAATACCACCTGAAATATAAGGCATTGCATATAAGAAATCAATATATTTCTTAGTAGGCGTGGCATATGTGGGCGGAAATAAATTTTGCTAAATAGCTGATGTTCTTCTCTATCGTATAGCCAAAACTCCATGTCGTTATCTCTTATAGTTTCCGAGTTATAAGCAAAATTGTAAAATTGTTTTACAAAAAACACTTGCTGCTGAATTCTGTTGGCCTGGTATTTTAAAAAAATTTTTGAATTTTTGAAAAATATCAAAACAACACATACACACACGCACATGTATAGTCGTATAACAATTTTACATTTTTGCGAATATCTCGGAAACTATAAGAGCTAATGACAATCGGTTTTCACCATGCGACTGGAAAAAACATCAGCTATCTTAGGCAGAAAAAATTTTTTAAAAATATTAAATACCACCTGAAATATAAGGCATTGTATATAAGAAATCAATATATTTCTTAGTAGGCGTGGCATATGTGGGCGGAAATAAATTTTGCTAAATAGCTGATGTTCTTCTCTATCGTATAGCCAAAACTCCATGTCGTTATCTCTTATAGTTTCCGAGTTATAAGCAAAATTGTAAAATTGTTTTACAAAAAACACTTGCTGCTGAATTCTGTTGGCCTGGTATTTTAAAAAAATTTTTGAATTTTTGAAAAATATCAAAACAACACATACACACACGCACATGTATAGTCGTATAACAATTTTACATTTTTGCGAATATCTCGGAAACTATAAGAGCTAATGACAATCGGTTTTCACCATGCGACTGGAAAAAACATCAGCTATCTTAGGCAGAAAAAAATTTTTAAAAATATTAAATACCACCTGAAATATAAGGCATTGTATATAAGAAATCAATATATTTCTTAGTAGGCGTGGCATATGTGGGCGGAAATAAATTTTGCTAAATAGCTGATGTTCTTCTCTATCGTATAGCCAAAACTCCATGTCGTTATCTCTTACAGTTTCCGAGTTATAAGCAAAATTGTAAAATTGTTTTACAAAAAACACTTGCTGCTGAATTCTGTTGGCCTGGTATTTTAAAAAAATTTTTGAATTTTTGAAAAATATCAAAACAACACATACACACACGCACATGTATAGTCGTATAACAATTTTACATTTTTGCGAATATCTCGGAAACTATAAGAGCTAATGACAATCGGTTTTCACCATGCGACTGGAAAAAACATCAGCTATCTTAGGCAGCAAAAAATTTTTAAAAATATTAAATACCACCTGAAATATAAGGCATTGTATATAAGAAATCAATATATTTCTTAGTAGGCGTGGCATATGTGGGCGGAAATAAATTTTGCTAAATAGCTGATGTTCTTCTCTATCGTATAGCCAAAACTCCATGTCGTTATCTCTTACAGTTTCCGAGTTATAAGCAAAATTGTAAAATTGTTTTACAAAAAACACTTGCTGCTGAATTCTGTTGGCCTGGTATTTTAAAAAAATTTTTGAATTTTTGAAAAATATCAAAACAACACATACACACACGCACATGTATAGTCGTATAACAATTTTACATTTTTGCGAATATCTCGGAAACTATAAGAGCTAATGACAATCGGTTTTCACCATGCGACTGGAAAAAACATCAGCTATCTTAGGCAGAAAAAAATTTTTAAAAATATTAAATACCACCTGAAATATAAGGCATTGCATATAAGAAATCAATATATTTCTTAGTAGGCGTGGCATATGTGGGCGGAAATAAATTTTGCTAAATAGCTGATGTTCTTCTCTATCGTATAGCCAAAACTCCATGTCGTTATCTCTTATAGTTTCCGAGTTATAAGCAAAATTGTAAAATTGTTTTACAAAAAACACTTGCTGCTGAATTCTGTTGGCCTGGTATTTTAAAAAAATTTTTGAATTTTTGAAAAATATCAAAACAACACATACACACACGCACATGTATAGTCGTATAACAATTTTACATTTTTGCGAATATCTCGGAAACTATAAGAGCTAATGACAATCGGTTTTCACCATGCGACTGGAAAAAACATCAGCTATCTTAGGCAGAAAAAAATTTTTAAAAATATTAAATACCACCTGAAATATAAGGCATTGTATATAAGAAATCAATATATTTCTTAGTAGGCGTGGCATATGTGGGCGGAAATAAATTTTGCTAAATAGCTGATGTTCTTCTCTATCGTATAGCCAAAACTCCATGTCGTTATCTCTTATAGTTTCCGAGTTATAAGCAAAATTGTAAAATTGTTTTACAAAAAACACTTGCTGCTGAATTCTGTTGGCCTGGTATTTTAAAAAAATTTTTGAATTTTTGAAAAATATCAAAACAACACATACACACACGCACATGTATAGTCGTATAACAATTTTACATTTTTGCGAATATCTCGGAAACTATAAGAGCTAATGACAATCGGTTTTCACCATGCGACTGGAAAAAACATCAGCTATCTTAGGCAGAAAAAAATTTTTAAAAATATTAAATACCACCTGAAATATAAGGCATTGCATATAAGAAATCAATATATTTCTTAGTAGGCGTGGCATATGTGGGCGGAAATAAATTTTGCTAAATAGCTGATGTTATTCTCTATCGTATAGCCAAAACTCCATGTCGTTATCTCTTATAGTTTCCGAGTTATAAGCAAAATTGTAAAATTGTTTTACAAAAAACACTTGCTGCTGAATTCTGTTGGCCTGGTATTTTAAAAAAATTTTTGAATTTTTGAAAAATATCAAAACAACACATACACACACGCACATGTATAGTCGTATAACAATTTTACATTTTTGCGAATATCTCGGAAACTATAAGAGCTAATGACAATCGGTTTTCACCATGCGACTGGAAAAAACATCAGCTATCTTAGGCAGAAAAAAATTTTTAAAAATATTAAATACCACCTGAAATATAAGGCATTGTATATAAGAAATCAATATATTTCTTAGTAGGCGTGGCATATGTGGGCGGAAATAAATTTTGCTAAATAGCTGATGTTCTTCTCTATCGTATAGCCAAAACTCCATGTCGTTATCTCTTATAGTTTCCGAGTTATAAGCAAAATTGTAAAATTGTTTTACAAAAAACACTTGCTGCTGAATTCTGTTGGCCTGGTATTTTAAAAAAATTTTTGAATTTTTGAAAAATATCAAAACAACACATACACACACGCACATGTATAGTCGTATAACAATTTTACATTTTTGCGAATATCTCGGAAACTATAAGAGCTAATGACAATCGGTTTTCACCATGCGACTGGAAAAAACATCAGCTATCTTAGGCAGAAAAAAATTTTTAAAAATATTAAATACCACCTGAAATATAAGGCATTGCATATAAGAAATCAATATATTTCTTAGTAGGCGTGGCATATGTGGGCGGAAATAAATTTTGCTAAATAGCTGATGTTCTTCTCTATCGTATAGCCAAAACTCCATGTCGTTATCTCTTACAGTTTCCGAGTTATAAGCAAAATTGTAAAATTGTTTTACAAAAAACACTTGCTGCTGAATTCTGTTGGCCTGGTATTTTAAAAAAATTTTTGAATTTTTGAAAAATATCAAAACAACACATACACACACGCACATGTATAGTCGTATAACAATTTTACATTTTTGCGAATATCTCGGAAACTATAAGAGCTAATGACAATCGGTTTTCACCATGCGACTGGAAAAAACATCAGCTATCTTAGGCAGCAAAAAATTTTTAAAAATATTAAATACCACCTGAAATATAAGGCATTGTATATAAGAAATCAATATATTTCTTAGTAGGCGTGGCATATGTGGGCGGAAATAAATTTTGCTAAATAGCTGATGTTCTTCTCTATCGTATAGCCAAAACTCCATGTCGTTATCTCTTATAGTTTCCGAGTTATAAGCAAAATTGTAAAATTGTTTTACAAAAAACACTTGCTGCTGAATTCTGTTGGCCTGGTATTTTAAAAAAATTTTTGAATTTTTGAAAAATATCAAAACAACACATACACACACGCACATGTATAGTCGTATAACAATTTTACATTTTTGCGAATATCTCGGAAACTATAAGAGCTAATGACAATCGGTTTTCACCATGCGACTGGAAAAAACATCAGCTATCTTATGCAGAAAAAAAATTTTAAAAATATTAAATACCACCTGAAATATAAGGCATTGTATATAAGAAATCAATATATTTCTTAGTAGGCGTGGCATATGTGGGCGGAAATAAATTTTGCTAAATAGCTGAAGTTCTTCTCTATCGTATAGCCAAAACTCCATGTCGTTATCTCTTATAGTTTCCGAGTTATAAGCAAAATTGTAAAATTGTTTTACAAAAAACACTTGCTGCTGAATTCTGTTGGCCTGGTATTTTAAAAAAATTTTTGAATTTTTGAAAAATATCAAAACAACACATACACACACGCACATGTATAGTCGTATAACAATTTTACATTTTTGCGAATATCTCGGAAACTATAAGAGCTAATGACAATCGGTTTTCACCATGCGACTGGAAAAAACATCAGCTATCTTAGGCAGCAAAAAATTTTTAAAAATATTAAATACCACCTGAAATATAAGGCATTGTATATAAGAAATCAATATATTTCTTAGTAGGCGTGGCATATGTGGGCGGAAATAAATTTTGCTAAATAGCTGATGTTCTTCTCTATCGTATAGCCAAAACTCCATGTCGTTATCTCTTATAGTTTCCGAGTTATAAGCAAAATTGTAAAATTGTTTTACAAAAAACACTTGCTGCTGAATTCTGTTGGCCTGGTATTTTAAAAAAATTTTTGAATTTTTGAAAAATATCAAAACAACACATACACACACGCACATGTATAGTCGTATAACAATTTTACATTTTTGCGAATATCTCGGAAACTATAAGAGCTAATGACAATCGGTTTTCACCATGCGACTGGAAAAAACATCAGCTATCTTAGGCAGAAAAAAATTTTTAAAAATATTAAATACCACCTGAAATATAAGGCATTGTATATAAGAAATCAATATATTTCTTAGTAGGCGTGGCATATGTGGGCGGAAATAAATTTTGCTAAATAGCTGAATATCAAAACAACACATACACACACGCACATGTATAGTCGTATAACAATTTTACATTTTTGCGAATATCTCGGAAACTATAAGAGCTAATGACAATCGGTTTTCACCATGCGACTGGAAAAAACATCAGCTATCTTATGCAGAAAAAAAATTTTAAAAATATTAAATACCACCTGAAATATAAGGCATTGTATATAAGAAATCAATATATTTCTTAGTAGGCGTGGCATATGTGGGCGGAAATAAATTTTGCTAAATAGCTGATGTTCTTCTCTATCGTATAGCCAAAACTCCATGTCGTTATCTCTTATAGTTTCCGAGTTATAAGCAAAATTGTAAAATTGTTTTACAAAAAACACTTGCTGCTGAATTCTGTTGGCCTGGTATTTTAAAAAAATTTTTGAATTTTTGAAAAATATCAAAACAACACATACACACACGCACATGTATAGTCGTATAACAATTTTACATTTTTGCGAATATCTCGGAAACTATAAGAGCTAATGACAATCGGTTTTCACCATGCGACTGGAAAAAACATCAGCTATCTTAGGCAGAAAAAAATTTTTAAAAATATTAAATACCACCTGAAATATAAGGCATTGCATATAAGAAATCAATATATTTCTTAGTAGGCGTGGCATATGTGGGCGGAAATAAATTTTGCTAAATAGCTGATGTTCTTCTCTATCGTATAGCCAAAACTCCATGTCGTTATCTCTTATAGTTTCCGAGTTATAAGCAAAATTGTAAAATTGTTTTACAAAAAACACTTGCTGCTGAATTCTGTTGGCCTGGTATTTTAAAAAAATTTTTGAATTTTTGAAAAATATCAAAACAACACATACACACACGCACATGTATAGTCGTATAACAATTTTACATTTTTGCGAATATCTCGGAAACTATAAGAGCTAATGACAATCGGTTTTCACCATGCGACTGGAAAAAACATCAGCTATCTTAGGCAGAAAAAAATTTTTAAAAATATTAAATACCACCTGAAATATAAGGCATTGTATATAAGAAATCAATATATTTCTTAGTAGGCGTGGCATATGTGGGCGGAAATAAATTTTGCTAAATAGCTGATGTTCTTCTCTATCGTATAGCCAAAACTCCATGTCGTTATCTCTTATAGTTTCCGAGTTATAAGCAAAATTGTAAAATTGTTTTACAAAAAACACTTGCTGCTGAATTCTGTTGGCCTGGTATTTTAAAAAAATTTTTGAATTTTTGAAAAATATCAAAACAACACATACACACACGCACATGTATAGTCGTATAACAATTTTACATTTTTGCGAATATCTCGGAAACTATAAGAGCTAATGACAATCGGTTTTCACCATGCGACTGGAAAAAACATCAGCTATCTTAGGCAGAAAAAAATTTTTAAAAATATTAAATACCACCTGAAATATAAGGCATTGTATATAAGAAATCAATATATTTCTTAGTAGGCGTGGCATATGTGGGCGGAAATAAATTTTGCTAAATAGCTGATGTTCTTCTCTATCGTATAGCCAAAACTCCATGTCGTTATCTCTTATAGTTTCCGAGTTATAAGCAAAATTGTAAAATTGTTTTACAAAAAACACTTGCTGCTGAATTCTGTTGGCCTGGTATTTTAAAAAAATTTTTGAATTTTTGAAAAATATCAAAACAACACATACACACACGCACATGTATAGTCGTATAACAATTTTACATTTTTGCGAATATCTCGGAAACTATAAGAGCTAATGACAATCGGTTTTCACCATGCGACTGGAAAAAACATCAGCTATCTTAGGCAGAAAAAAATTTTTAAAAATATTAAATACCACCTGAAATATAAGGCATTGTATATAAGAAATCAATATATTTCTTAGTAGGCGTGGCATATGTGGGCGGAAATAAATTTTGCTAAATAGCTGATGTTCTTCTCTATCGTATAGCCAAAACTCCATGTCGTTATCTCTTATAGTTTCCGAGTTATAAGCAAAATTGTAAAATTGTTTTACAAAAAACACTTGCTGCTGAATTCTGTTGGCCTGGTATTTTAAAAAAATTTTTGAATTTTTGAAAAATATCAAAACAACACATACACACACGCACATGTATAGTCGTATAACAATTTTACATTTTTGCGAATATCTCGGAAACTATAAGAGCTAATGACAATCGGTTTTCACCATGCGACTGGAAAAAACATCAGCTATCTTAGGCAGCAAAAAATTTTTAAAAATATTAAATACCACCTGAAATATAAGGCATTGTATATAAGAAATCAATATATTTCTTAGTAGGCGTGGCATATGTGGGCGGAAATAAATTTTGCTAAATAGCTGATGTTCTTCTCTATCGTATAGCCAAAACTCCATGTCGTTATCTCTTATAGTTTCCGAGTTATAAGCAAAATTGTAAAATTGTTTTACAAAAAACACTTGCTGCTGAATTCTGTTGGCCTGGTATTTTAAAAAAATTTTTGAATTTTTGAAAAATATCAAAACAACACATACACACACGCACATGTATAGTCGTATAACAATTTTACATTTTTGCGAATATCTCGGAAACTATAAGAGCTAATGACAATCGGTTTTCACCATGCGACTGGAAAAAACATCAGCTATCTTAGGCAGAAAAAAATTTTTAAAAATATTAAATACCACCTGAAATATAAGGCATTGCATATAAGAAATCAATATATTTCTTAGTAGGCGTGGCATATGTGGGCGGAAATAAATTTTGCTAAATAGCTGATGTTCTTCTCTATCGTATAGCCAAAACTCCATGTCGTTATCTCTTATAGTTTCCGAGTTATAAGCAAAATTGTAAAATTGTTTTACAAAAAACACTTGCTGCTGAATTCTGTTGGCCTGGTATTTTAAAAAAATTTTTGAATTTTTGAAAAATATCAAAACAACACATACACACACGCACATGTATAGTCGTATAACAATTTTACATTTTTGCGAATATCTCGGAAACTATAAGAGCTAATGACAATCGGTTTTCACCATGCGACTGGAAAAAACATCAGCTATCTTAGGCAGAAAAAAATTTTTAAAAATATTAAATACCACCTGAAATATAAGGCATTGTATATAAGAAATCAATATATTTCTTAGTAGGCGTGGCATATGTGGGCGGAAATAAATTTTGCTAAATAGCTGATGTTATTCTCTATCGTATAGCCAAAACTCCATGTCGTTATCTCTTATAGTTTCCGAGTTATAAGCAAAATTGTAAAATTGTTTTACAAAAAACACTTGCTGCTGAATTCTGTTGGCCTGGTATTTTAAAAAAATTTTTGAATTTTTGAAAAATATCAAAACAACACATACACACACGCACATGTATAGTCGTATAACAATTTTACATTTTTGCGAATATCTCGGAAACTATAAGAGCTAATGACAATCGGTTTTCACCATGCGACTGGAAAAAACATCAGCTATCTTAGGCAGAAAAAAATTTTTAAAAATATTAAATACCACCTGAAATATAAGGCATTGTATATAAGAAATCAATATATTTCTTAGTAGGCGTGGCATATGTGGGCGGAAATAAATTTTGCTAAATAGCTGATGTTATTCTCTATCGTATAGCCAAAACTCCATGTCGTTATCTCTTATAGTTTCCGAGTTATAAGCAAAATTGTAAAATTGTTTTACAAAAAACACTTGCTGCTGAATTCTGTTGGCCTGGTATTTTAAAAAAATTTTTGAATTTTTGAAAAATATCAAAACAACACATACACACACGCACATGTATAGTCGTATAACAATTTTACATTTTTGCGAATATCTCGGAAACTATAAGAGCTAATGACAATCGGTTTTCACCATGCGACTGGAAAAAACATCAGCTATCTTAGGCAGAAAAAAATTTTTAAAAATATTAAATACCACCTGAAATATAAGGCATTGTATATAAGAAATCAATATATTTCTTAGTAGGCGTGGCATATGTGGGCGGAAATAAATTTTGCTAAATAGCTGATGTTCTTCTCTATCGTATAGCCAAAACTCCATGTCGTTATCTCTTACAGTTTCCGAGTTATAAGCAAAATTGTAAAATTGTTTTACAAAAAACACTTGCTGCTGAATTCTGTTGGCCTGGTATTTTAAAAAAATTTTTGAATTTTTGAAAAATATCAAAACAACACATACACACACGCACATGTATAGTCGTATAACAATTTTACATTTTTGCGAATATCTCGGAAACTATAAGAGCTAATGACAATCGGTTTTCACCATGCGACTGGAAAAAACATCAGCTATCTTAGGCAGAAAAAAATTTTTAAAAATATTAAATACCACCTGAAATATAAGGCATTGCATATAAGAAATCAATATATTTCTTAGTAGGCGTGGCATATGTGGGCGGAAATAAATTTTGCTAAATAGCTGATGTTCTTCTCTATCGTATAGCCAAAACTCCATGTCGTTATCTCTTATAGTTTCCGAGTTATAAGCAAAATTGTAAAATTGTTTTACAAAAAACACTTGCTGCTGAATTCTGTTGGCCTGGTATTTTAAAAAAATTTTTGAATTTTTGAAAAATATCAAAACAACACATACACACACGCACATGTATAGTCGTATAACAATTTTACATTTTTGCGAATATCTCGGAAACTATAAGAGCTAATGACAATCGGTTTTCACCATGCGACTGGAAAAAACATCAGCTATCTTAGGCAGAAAAAAATTTTTAAAAATATTAAATACCACCTGAAATATAAGGCATTGTATATAAGAAATCAATATATTTCTTAGTAGGCGTGGCATATGTGGGCGGAAATAAATTTTGCTAAATAGCTGATGTTATTCTCTATCGTATAGCCAAAACTCCATGTCGTTATCTCTTATAGTTTCCGAGTTATAAGCAAAATTGTAAAATTGTTTTACAAAAAACACTTGCTGCTGAATTCTGTTGGCCTGGTATTTTAAAAAAATTTTTGAATTTTTGAAAAATATCAAAACAACACATACACACACGCACATGTATAGTCGTATAACAATTTTACATTTTTGCGAATATCTCGGAAACTATAAGAGCTAATGACAATCGGTTTTCACCATGCGACTGGAAAAAACATCAGCTATCTTAGGCAGAAAAAAATTTTTAAAAATATTAAATACCACCTGAAATATAAGGCATTGTATATAAGAAATCAATATATTTCTTAGTAGGCGTGGCATATGTGGGCGGAAATAAATTTTGCTAAATAGCTGATGTTATTCTCTATCGTATAGCCAAAACTCCATGTCGTTATCTCTTATAGTTTCCGAGTTATAAGCAAAATTGTAAAATTGTTTTACAAAAAACACTTGCTGCTGAATTCTGTTGGCCTGGTATTTTAAAAAAATTTTTGAATTTTTGAAAAATATCAAAACAACACATACACACACGCACATGTATAGTCGTATAACAATTTTACATTTTTGCGAATATCTCGGAAACTATAAGAGCTAATGACAATCGGTTTTCACCATGCGACTGGAAAAAACATCAGCTATCTTAGGCAGAAAAAAATTTTTAAAAATATTAAATACCACCTGAAATATAAGGCATTGTATATAAGAAATCAATATATTTCTTAGTAGGCGTGGCATATGTGGGCGGAAATAAATTTTGCTAAATAGCTGATGTTCTTCTCTATCGTATAGCCAAAACTCCATGTCGTTATCTCTTACAGTTTCCGAGTTATAAGCAAAATTGTAAAATTGTTTTACAAAAAACACTTGCTGCTGAATTCTGTTGGCCTGGTATTTTAAAAAAATTTTTGAATTTTTGAAAAATATCAAAACAACACATACACACACGCACATGTATAGTCGTATAACAATTTTACATTTTTGCGAATATCTCGGAAACTATAAGAGCTAATGACAATCGGTTTTCACCATGCGACTGGAAAAAACATCAGCTATCTTAGGCAGAAAAAAATTTTTAAAAATATTAAATACCACCTGAAATATAAGGCATTGTATATAAGAAATCAATATATTTCTTAGTAGGCGTGGCATATGTGGGCGGAAATAAATTTTGCTAAATAGCTGATGTCCTTTTCTATCGTATAGCCAAAACTCCATGTCGTTATCTCTTATAGTTTCCGAGTTATAAGCAAAATTGTAAAATTGTTTTACAAAAAACACTTGCTGCTGAATTCTGTTGGCCTGGTATTTTAAAAAAATTTTTGAATTTTTGAAAAATATCAAAACAACACATACACACACGCACATGTATAGTCGTATAACAATTTTACATTTTTGCGAATATCTCGGAAACTATAAGAGCTAATGACAATCGGTTTTCACCATGCGACTGGAAAAAACATCAGCTATCTTAGGCAGAAAAAAATTTTTAAAAATATTAAATACCACCTGAAATATAAGGCATTGTATATAAGAAATCAATATATTTCTTAGTAGGCGTGGCATATGTGGGCGGAAATAAATTTTGCTAAATAGCTGATGTTCTTCTCTATCGTATAGCCAAAACTCCATGTCGTTATCTCTTATAGTTTCCGAGTTATAAGCAAAATTGTAAAATTGTTTTACAAAAAACACTTGCTGCTGAATTCTGTTGGCCTGGTATTTTAAAAAAATTTTTGAATTTTTGAAAAATATCAAAACAACACATACACACACGCACATGTATAGTCGTATAACAATTTTACATTTTTGCGAATATCTCGGAAACTATAAGAGCTAATGACAATCGGTTTTCACCATGCGACTGGAAAAAACATCAGCTATCTTAGGCAGAAAAAAATTTTTAAAAATATTAAATACCACCTGAAATATAAGGCATTGCATATAAGAAATCAATATATTTCTTAGTAGGCGTGGCATATGTGGGCGGAAATAAATTTTGCTAAATAGCTGATGTTCTTCTCTATCGTATAGCCAAAACTCCATGTCGTTATCTCTTATAGTTTCCGAGTTATAAGCAAAATTGTAAAATTGTTTTACAAAAAACACTTGCTGCTGAATTCTGTTGGCCTGGTATTTTAAAAAAATTTTTGAATTTTTGAAAAATATCAAAACAACACATACACACACGCACATGTATAGTCGTATAACAATTTTACATTTTTGCGAATATCTCGGAAACTATAAGAGCTAATGACAATCGGTTTTCACCATGCGACTGGAAAAAACATCAGCTATCTTAGGCAGAAAAAAATTTTTAAAAATATTAAATACCACCTGAAATATAAAGCATTGCATATAAGAAATCAATATATTTCTTAGTAGGCGTGGCATATGTGGGCGGAAATAAATTTTGCTAAATAGCTGATGTTCTTCTCTATCGTATAGCCAAAACTCCATGTCGTTATCTCTTATAGTTTCCGAGTTATAAGCAAGATTGTAAAATTGTTTTACAAAAAACACTTGCTGCTGAATTCTGTTGGCCTGGTATTTTAAAAAAATTTTTGAATTTTTGAAAAATATCAAAACAACACATACACACACGCACATGTATAGTCGTATAACAATTTTACATTTTTGCGAATATCTCGGAAACTATAAGAGCTAATGACAATCGGTTTTCACCATGCGACTGGAAAAAACATCAGCTATCTTAGGCAGAAAAAAATTTTTAAAAATATTAAATACCACCTGAAATATAAAGCATTGCATATAAGAAATCAATATATTTCTTAGTAGGCGTGGCATATGTGGGCGGAAATAAATTTTGCTAAATAGCTGATGTTCTTCTCTATCGTATAGCCAAAACTCCATGTCGTTATCTCTTATAGTTTCCGAGTTATAAGCAAAATTGTAAAATTGTTTTACAAAAAACACTTGCTGCTGAATTCTGTTGGCCTGGTATTTTAAAAAAATTTTTGAATTTTTGAAAAATATCAAAACAACACATACACACACGCACATGTATAGTCGTATAACAATTTTACATTTTTGCGAATATCTCGGAAACTATAAGAGCTAATGACAATCGGTTTTCACCATGCGACTGGAAAAAACATCAGCTATCTTAGGCAGAAAAAAATTTTTAAAAATATTAAATACCACCTGAAATATAAGGCATTGTATATAAGAAATCAATATATTTCTTAGTAGGCGTGGCATATGTGGACGGAAATAAATTTTGCTAAATAGCTGATGTTCTTCTCTATCGTATAGCCAAAACTCCATGTCGTTATCTCTTACAGTTTCCGAGTTATAAGCAAAATTGTAAAATTGTTTTACAAAAAACACTTGCTGCTGAATTCTGTTGGCCTGGTATTTTAAAAAAATTTTTGAATTTTTGAAAAATATCAAAACAACACATACACACACGCACATGTATAGTCGTATAACAATTTTACATTTTTGCGAATATCTCGGAAACTATAAGAGCTAATGACAATCGGTTTTCACCATGCGACTGGAAAAAACATCAGCTATCTTAGGCAGAAAAAAATTTTTAAAAATATTAAATACCACCTGAAATATAAGGCATTGCATATAAGAAATCAATATATTTCTTAGTAGGCGTGGCATATGTGGGCGGAAATAAATTTTGCTAAATAGCTGATGTTCTTCTCTATCGTATAGCCAAAACTCCATGTCGTTATCTCTTATAGTTTCCGAGTTATAAGCAAAATTGTAAAATTGTTTTACAAAAAACACTTGCTGCTGAATTCTGTTGGCCTGGTATTTTAAAAAAATTTTTGAATTTTTGAAAAATATCAAAACAACACATACACACACGCACATGTATAGTCGTATAACAATTTTACATTTTTGCGAATATCTCGGAAACTATAAGAGCTAATGACAATCGGTTTTCACCATGCGACTGGAAAAAACATCAGCTATCTTAGGCAGCAAAAAATTTTTAAAAATATTAAATACCACCTGAAATATAAGGCATTGCATATAAGAAATCAATATATTTCTTAGTAGGCGTGGCATATGTGGGCGGAAATAAATTTTGCTAAATAGCTGATGTTCTTCTCTATCGTATAGCCAAAACTCCATGTCGTTATCTCTTATAGTTTCCGAGTTATAAGCAAAATTGTAAAATTGTTTTACAAAAAACACTTGCTGCTGAATTCTGTTGGCCTGGTATTTTAAAAAAATTTTTGAATTTTTGAAAAATATCAAAACAACACATACACACACGCACATGTATAGTCGTATAACAATTTTACATTTTTGCGAATATCTCGGAAACTATAAGAGCTAATGACAATCGGTTTTCACCATGCGACTGGAAAAAACATCAGCTATCTTAGGCAGAAAAAAATTTTTAAAAATATTAAATACCACCTGAAATATAAGGCATTGCATATAAGAAATCAATATATTTCTTAGTAGGCGTGGCATATGTGGGCGGAAATAAATTTTGCTAAATAGCTGATGTTCTTCTCTATCGTATAGCCAAAACTCCATGTCGTTATCTCTTATAGTTTCCGAGTTATAAGCAAAATTGTAAAATTGTTTTACAAAAAACACTTGCTGCTGAATTCTGTTGGCCTGGTATTTTAAAAAAATTTTTGAATTTTTGAAAAATATCAAAACAACACATACACACACGCACATGTATAGTCGTATAACAATTTTACATTTTTGCGAATATCTCGGAAACTATAAGAGCTAATGACAATCGGTTTTCACCATGCGACTGGAAAAAACATCAGCTATCTTAGGCAGAAAAAAATTTTTAAAAATATTAAATACCACCTGAAATATAAGGCATTGCATATAAGAAATCAATATATTTCTTAGTAGGCGTGGCATATGTGGGCGGAAATAAATTTTGCTAAATAGCTGATGTTCTTCTCTATCGTATAGCCAAAACTCCATGTCGTTATCTCTTATAGTTTCCGAGTTATAAGCAAAATTGTAAAATTGTTTTACAAAAAACACTTGCTGCTGAATTCTGTTGGCCTGGTATTTTAAAAAAATTTTTGAATTTTTGAAAAATATCAAAACAACACATACACACACGCACATGTATAGTCGTATAACAATTTTACATTTTTGCGAATATCTCGGAAACTATAAGAGCTAATGACAATCGGTTTTCACCATGCGACTGGAAAAAACATCAGCTATCTTAGGCAGAAAAAAATTTTTAAAAATATTAAATACCACCTGAAATATAAGGCATTGCATATAAGAAATCAATATATTTCTTAGTAGGCGTGGCATATGTGGGCGGAAATAAATTTTGCTAAATAGCTGATGTTCTTCTCTATCGTATAGCCAAAACTCCATGTCGTTATCTCTTATAGTTTCCGAGTTATAAGCAAAATTGTAAAATTGTTTTACAAAAAACACTTGCTGCTGAATTCTGTTGGCCTGGTATTTTAAAAAAATTTTTGAATTTTTGAAAAATATCAAAACAACACATACACACACGCACATGTATAGTCGTATAACAATTTTACATTTTTGCGAATATCTCGGAAACTATAAGAGCTAATGACAATCGGTTTTCACCATGCGACTGGAAAAAACATCAGCTATCTTAGGCAGAAAAAAATTTTTAAAAATATTAAATACCACCTGAAATATAAGGCATTGCATATAAGAAATCAATATATTTCTTAGTAGGCGTGGCATATGTGGGCGGAAATAAATTTTGCTAAATAGCTGATGTTCTTCTCTATCGTATAGCCAAAACTCCATGTCGTTATCTCTTATAGTTTCCGAGTTATAAGCAAAATTGTAAAATTGTTTTACAAAAAACACTTGCTGCTGAATTCTGTTGGCCTGGTATTTTAAAAAAATTTTTGAATTTTTGAAAAATATCAAAACAACACATACACACACGCACATGTATAGTCGTATAACAATTTTACATTTTTGCGAATATCTCGGAAACTATAAGAGCTAATGACAATCGGTTTTCACCATGCGACTGGAAAAAACATCAGCTATCTTAGGCAGCAAAAAATTTTTAAAAATATTAAATACCACCTGAAATATAAGGCATTGTATATAAGAAATCAATATATTTCTTAGTAGGCGTGGCATATGTGGGCGGAAATAAATTTTGCTAAATAGCTGATGTTCTTCTCTATCGTATAGCCAAAACTCCATGTCGTTATCTCTTATAGTTTCCGAGTTATAAGCAAAATTGTAAAATTGTTTTACAAAAAACACTTGCTGCTGAATTCTGTTGGCCTGGTATTTTAAAAAAATTTTTGAATTTTTGAAAAATATCAAAACAACACATACACACACGCACATGTATAGTCGTATAACAATTTTACATTTTTGCGAATATCTCGGAAACTATAAGAGCTAATGACAATCGGTTTTCACCATGCGACTGGAAAAAACATCAGCTATCTTAGGCAGAAAAAAATTTTTAAAAATATTAAATACCACCTGAAATATAAGGCATTGTATATAAGAAATCAATATATTTCTTAGTAGGCGTGGCATATGTGGGCGGAAATAAATTTTGCTAAATAGCTGATGTTCTTCTCTATCGTATAGCCAAAACTCCATGTCGTTATCTCTTATAGTTTCCGAGTTATAAGCAAAATTGTAAAATTGTTTTACAAAAAACACTTGCTGCTGAATTCTGTTGGCCTGGTATTTTAAAAAAATTTTTGAATTTTTGAAAAATATCAAAACAACACATACACACACGCACATGTATAGTCGTATAACAATTTTACATTTTTGCGAATATCTCGGAAACTATAAGAGCTAATGACAATCGGTTTTCACCATGCGACTGGAAAAAACATCAGCTATCTTAGGCAGAAAAAAATTTTTAAAAATATTAAATACCACCTGAAATATAAGGCATTGTATATAAGAAATCAATATATTTCTTAGTAGGCGTGGCATATGTGGGCGGAAATAAATTTTGCTAAATACTGATGTTCTTCTCTATCGTATAGCCAAAACTCCATGTCGTTATCTCTTATAGTTTCCGAGTTATAAGCAAAATTGTAAAATTGTTTTACAAAAAACACTTGCTGCTGAATTCTGTTGGCCTGGTATTTTAAAAAAATTTTTGAATTTTTGAAAAATATCAAAACAACACATACACACACGCACATGTATAGTCGTATAACAATTTTACATTTTTGCGAATATCTCGGAAACTATAAGAGCTAATGACAATCGGTTTTCACCATGCGACTGGAAAAAACATCAGCTATCTTAGGCAGAAAAAGATTTTTAAAAATATTAAATACCACCTGAAATATAAGGCATTGTATATAAGAAATCAATATATTTCTTAGTAGGCGTGGCATATGTGGGCGGAAATAAATTTTGCTAAATAGCTGATGTTCTTCTCTATCGTATAGCCAAAACTCCATGTCGTTATCTCTTATAGTTTCCGAGTTATAAGCAAAATTGTAAAATTGTTTTACAAAAAACACTTGCTGCTGAATTCTGTTGGCCTGGTATTTTAAAAAAATTTTTGAATTTTTGAAAAATATCAAAACAACACATACACACACGCACATGTATAGTCGTATAACAATTTTACATTTTTGCGAATATCTCGGAAACTATAAGAGCTAATGACAATCGGTTTTCACCATGCGACTGGAAAAAACATCAGCTATCTTAGGCAGCAAAAAATTTTTAAAAATATTAAATACCACCTGAAATATAAGGCATTGTATATAAGAAATCAATATATTTCTTAGTAGGCGTGGCATATGTGGGCGGAAATAAATTTTGCTAAATAGCTGATGTTCTTCTCTATCGTATAGCCAAAACTCCATGTCGTTATCTCTTATAGTTTCCGAGTTATAAGCAAAATTGTAAAATTGTTTTACAAAAAACACTTGCTGCTGAATTCTGTTGGCCTGGTATTTTAAAAAAATTTTTGAATTTTTGAAAAATATCAAAACAACACATACACACACGCACATGTATAGTCGTATAACAATTTTACATTTTTGCGAATATCTCGGAAACTATAAGAGCTAATGACAATCGGTTTTCACCATGCGACTGGAAAAAACATCAGCTATCTTAGGCAGAAAAAAATTTTTAAAAATATTAAATACCACCTGAAATATAAGGCATTGTATATAAGAAATCAATATATTTCTTAGTAGGCGTGGCATATGTGGGCGGAAATAAATTTTGCTAAATAGCTGATGTTCTTCTCTATCGTATAGCCAAAACTCCATGTCGTTATCTCTTACAGTTTCCGAGTTATAAGCAAAATTGTAAAATTGTTTTACAAAAAACACTTGCTGCTGAATTCTGTTGGCCTGGTATTTTAAAAAAATTTTTGAATTTTTGAAAAATATCAAAACAACACATACACACACGCACATGTATAGTCGTATAACAATTTTACATTTTTGCGAATATCTCGGAAACTATAAGAGCTAATGACAATCGGTTTTCACCATGCGACTGGAAAAAACATCAGCTATCTTAGGCAGAAAAAAATTTTTAAAAATATTAAATACCACCTGAAATATAAGGCATTGTATATAAGAAATCAATATATTTCTTAGTAGGCGTGGCATATGTGGGCGGAAATAAATTTTGCTAAATAGCTGATGTTCTTCTCTATCGTATAGCCAAAACTCCATGTCGTTATCTCTTATAGTTTCCGAGTTATAAGCAAAATTGTAAAATTGTTTTACAAAAAACACTTGCTGCTGAATTCTGTTGGCCTGGTATTTTAAAAAAATTTTTGAATTTTTGAAAAATATCAAAACAACACATACACACACGCACATGTATAGTCGTATAACAATTTTACATTTTTGCGAATATCTCGGAAACTATAAGAGCTAATGACAATCGGTTTTCACCATGCGACTGGAAAAAACATCAGCTATCTTAGGCAGAAAAAAATTTTTAAAAATATTAAATACCACCTGAAATATAAGGCATTGTATATAAGAAATCAATATATTTCTTAGTAGGCGTGGCATATGTGGGCGGAAATAAATTTTGCTAAATACTGATGTTCTTCTCTATCGTATAGCCAAAACTCCATGTCGTTATCTCTTATAGTTTCCGAGTTATAAGCAAAATTGTAAAATTGTTTTACAAAAAACACTTGCTGCTGAATTCTGTTGGCCTGGTATTTTAAAAAAATTTTTGAATTTTTGAAAAATATCAAAACAACACATACACACACGCACATGTATAGTCGTATAACAATTTTACATTTTTGCGAATATCTCGGAAACTATAAGAGCTAATGACAATCGGTTTTCACCATGCGACTGGAAAAAACATCAGCTATCTTAGGCAGAAAAAGATTTTTAAAAATATTAAATACCACCTGAAATATAAGGCATTGTATATAAGAAATCAATATATTTCTTAGTAGGCGTGGCATATGTGGGCGGAAATAAATTTTGCTAAATAGCTGATGTTCTTCTCTATCGTATAGCCAAAACTCCATGTCGTTATCTCTTATAGTTTCCGAGTTATAAGCAAAATTGTAAAATTGTTTTACAAAAAACACTTGCTGCTGAATTCTGTTGGCCTGGTATTTTAAAAAAATTTTTGAATTTTTGAAAAATATCAAAACAACACATACACACACGCACATGTATAGTCGTATAACAATTTTACATTTTTGCGAATATCTCGGAAACTATAAGAGCTAATGACAATCGGTTTTCACCATGCGACTGGAAAAAACATCAGCTATCTTAGGCAGAAAAAAATTTTTAAAAATATTAAAAATACCACCTGAAATATAAGGCATTGTATATAAGAAATCAATATATTTCTTAGTAGGCGTGGCATATGTGGGCGGAAATAAATTTTGCTAAATAGCTGATGTTCTTTTCTATCGTATATATATAAGGTATATGAAATATAAGGCATTATATATAAAATTGTAAAATTGTTTAACAGCTAGCTACATTGGTAGTTGGCGTTATTGGAAGCTGGCTACCTGGGTAGCTGGCCTGCTACCCTTGCTTGTAGGCTACTTCGGGTAGCTGGTAGCCAGCTAGTTACATTGGTAGGTCTCTAGTTGTGTAGCTGCCTAGCTGGAAACTGGGAAGCTTGCTTCATTTGTAGCTGGGATGCTTGCTAGTATAGCTGAGAAACTTGGAAGCTAGAAAGCTGGGTAGCTGGTTAGTAGAGCTGGCTACCTGGGGAGCTGGGAAGCTGGCGACATTGGCAGCTGGCTTGGTTGGAAGCTGGCTAGTATAGATGGATAGCTGTGTAGCTAGCTAGGTGGGAGCTTGGAGCTGTTAAACTGGCTTAATTTATAGCTGGATACCTGGGAAGCTGGTTAGTATAGCTGGGTAGCTGGCTTGTTGGGAAGCTGCTTAGTGAAGCTGCGTAGCTGGTTCGCTGGCTACATTGGTAGGTATTTAGCTGGGAAGCTCCGTAGCTAGGAAGCAGGTTAGTATAGCAGCGTAGCTCGGTAATACAGCTGGGTCGCTACCTAACTGGGAGCTGTTAAGCTGGCTTCATTTCTGGTTAGTATAGCTGGGAAGCTGGCTGGCTGGGAAGATCAGTAGCTGGGAAGCTGGTTAGTATAGCTGGGCACAGTGGTTAGCCTGGTTAGGTAGCCTGTATGACCCGTTCAGTGCTTGTTTATTAGAATAGACCCCCAGATCAAGTTCTCAGCAGCATACGTACCCTCCAGTTTGTAGTCCTAACTACAGCTGCAGCGGTACTTACGTCAGATCCATCACCTGTTCTTACTAAAAAAAATGTGGACCCATTGCTCCCACTGCATATAATAAGTTTAGAGTTAAAAATGAATTCGAAAAAGAACTCACCTCTTCTGTGGATGTCTTTGCTGCCCCATAGGGTATGGTGGGCGTTGGCATCGCATCCAGTTAAAACCTCCAGTCTGTTCCTGTGTGTCCAATACACCAGGTGCTTGAAAGCAGGTGGTGGCGCCTTCCTCCTCTTCGTATGGCAGATATGCGGATGCTATCAAAACTTCCTGCCTGTTCCTGTGTGTCCAATACACCAGGTGCTTGAAAGCAGATGGTGGTGGACCCTCGTCTTCAGATATGCGGATACTATCAGGAAGCTACTGCTCGTACAGCGCGTTCGCAATACCGCCGTGGTGAGGTCGGGAACGCAGATCTGTAGTAAGAGAAGAACGTTAATAACTTTACTGAAAAGTATGCAGGTCCTTAACTTACCGTTTGCTGGTGAACTCTGTCTCTTACGAGCCAGGGCTCCTGGATCAGAGACGCATCAACGTCCTCCTGTGCATCATGAACAACAGCAGATCCTTGCTATCAGCCCGTAGAATGATGCAGATTAATCTGAACCACCTTCAGCCGTTGCGGTATCACTGTTGTTCGATGGCAGAATCAGCCTTAGCTGTCACTCCACACCTGGTTTTGTCGACAAGGGGCGCAGAATTTGCACAGACTCCGGACATTTTTTGATTCAGAGGTCCTTTCCAGCATCTTTGTCCATTATACGGTAATGGCCACCATAACTCAGGTGGCGATTTTAAGCTTTCTGAAGGATTAACCCGCTTGTTCTTCGCCAATTGAGAGGAATCATCCGATCTAAGCCCGTTGCCTCCATCTGAGTGATCGGGTCTGCAGAGACCCGGCATCTTTTGCCGAATACTTAGAGCCGTGATTTGGGGTTGACATCATGAATACGAGGGACGAGGGGCGTTTGTTGTTGCATTGTGCACCTACTACCAGGTTTTAGAACTGCCGCACCATTGGCATCAGACCTAGATCAGGGAACTGCCCACTGTGGGACAGATGCTTTCGGATTTAAGAAAGGAAGATAGAAAAGTCAGTGATATAGAAAAAAGAAGGGAGAGGAATGGGGACACGTCAGCATATGCCAAGTCGGATCATTGTAACCCTTTGCACGCCGACAAGGTAACTACCACACGAAGGAGGACAATACAAAGTTGGATGTCTATACAGTTTCCATTGAAAAAATTAATGACTTAGGCTACAGATTTATGCTAGAGTGGCTATTTCCGGTTCAAAAGAATGGCTAGTTGGAGAGTAATTTTACGTTAAAAGTTTCTACCTTTAGATGACATTTAAACCCGTGTCAATTGGGTGATGAAAATAACAACGTTTATAACGGTAAATAACGATAATTATCATGCGAAAATACGAATTCTATTCTAAAAAGAAGATTTTCAACAATTTTGTTTAAATTGTTTTAGAAAAATTGTTGTCTAAACAGCAATAATTTGCCAAGAAAACTAAGTTGTTTTCTTTTTTTTGTTTCTAACGAAAACAACAATTCCTGTGAAAATTTTGCTTTTATGCTCACCGCAAAGAAAAATTTTTTGTTTTTCTCATCACTCTACTAATAAATAGAGTGAGTACTTGATGGATTATGCTTGTTTCCCTGTGTATATGTTGTGCACACATAAGTACTAATGTATGTATGTATGTGTGTGTGAAATTTTTAATAATAGTTTCTAAGAAACTGTTACTAATTCCCCTTCGTTAATACTTCGTTAATTTTATTGTTCTTGTTTTTCTTGCTGTTTTCCTGTTCTATAAGGTAAGCCATTTATCGGTTTAAATTTAAACCATCGGTTATTTCAAATCTGGCAATACTTATGTCATTCTATTCTGTCACAAATTTCACAATATTATCTCCACTGATCATAATGAAACGATTTACGCTTAAGCAACGTTGGGATTTATTGAGAATTTATTTCCAAAACAAAGACAATTGGTCCGTTATTGCACGAAAAGCTCATTTTCATCTTGAGATGGGTTACTTTAAAAAGCGGAAATGCTGTATTTGGGCCTCAGAAACCCCACACATGGTCTTACAGAAGCCAATGCACCCATTACGGGTGACTGTTTGATGTGAAGTGGAGGCATCATTGGCCCATATTTGAAAATGAGCACGAAGCAATTATGATAACCAATTCTTTTGTACCCACCCTTCATGGTATTTATGTGAACAATGTTTGGTTTCAACAGGATGGTGCAACTTGCAACACATCTCATGCCACAATCGATTTATTGCGTCAAACGTTTGAGATGGCCGTTTAATTAGCCGAAATGGTGATGTCAATTGGCCGCCAAAAAGCTACTATTTGACACCGTTGGACTATTTTCTATAGAGCGCCATTAAAGAAAACTGTTATGCCGACAAACCAGAGACAGTTGACCATTTCAAGGCCAACATTCGTGATGCCATTGCCGAAATACGACCACATACACTAAAAAAAGTGCATGAAAATTGGTCCGGCCAACATTCGTGATGCCATTGCCGAAATACGACCACATACACTCAAAAAAGTGCACGAAACTTGGTCCGATCGTAAGAATAATGAAATTATATTCCATTCCTAACCTCAACAATTGTACTTCGCAACAAAAACAAATAAATTTGACAAAATTTCAAACCGTTTTTGTTTTATTTCGTTTTTAAATTTAAACTTTTAAGTGGCCCACCCTTTACAAACTCCCAAAGTCATTTGTATGGTTTGATAAATAAAAACAAGAAAGTATTGTTATGGTGAATAGGGTCTGAGTGTGGAAGAGAGAGAGAGAGAGCGAGGGGAATAGGTAGAGAGAGTCTTAAATTAAATTGTTTTGATACAATAAAAGTAAAGACAAGAATTTCAGTCACATTTTCACACACAAATAACGTTTCATTGCGAAGTACATGTACTCATAAACAGAGAGAGAGAGGAGACCTGAGAGTTATGTACGATTAAAAACAAGAATCCGAACTAATTATAAAAGAAAAAATAAACGAAATAAAAATGCTTTTTATAATGGAATAATTAAATAAAACTTAATCAAGTTACACCCAAAGAAAAACTTGAAGTGTTTAAAAACATTCTTAAAGAAAAAATCTTTTTCCCTTGAAGTGTAAAATTATTTGTGTAAGAAAAAAAAGAGCCATACTTGCATACATGCATGCATGCATTGCCATTGAAATAAATCCCATTGCACCACTAATGAATGACGCATCGTAAATACCTCCAAACTAAATAGCCTAGTCAGCACAGCTAAACAATAACAACAGCATTAATAGCAACAATATAATGGCTAACTGGTAAACACAACTAGTTTTTGTTGTTGTTTTTCTTTTTCAATTTTTGTCTTTTCCAAACAAAATAAAACGACAAACGCGACGCCTTTGACAAAGTACGTGCCACCTTAATAAAGCGGCGACTAAGTGTTGAATGCTTCCGGCAAATAACAACTACAACAACTGTTTGCTATTACTACAACTACAACTACTACGACTATATCGTTTCTTGTAACAATAACAACAACAGCATACAGTTTTATTACTTACGAGTCATCCAGACAACCAGAACTACTACTATACAGTGTTGTACAAAGAATCAGTCTCTACTGCAATCTTGTACAACTACACAACAACACAACAAGAATCCGAACCCAGAAGAGAATCAAAAGACAGATCCAACATGAGTAATTGAAATTTAAACGAAGTACAAACGAACACGGGAAAATCTATTAAACACACTAAAAAGGAAACAAATAAACATTGATCACCACCACTCATGCTCTCTCTCTTCTTCTTTCTACTCCTTTTTCTTCTGCTGTATTTGTTAAACCGTTGTTGTTGTTGTTAAAGGAATAATAAAACTTGTATTTTGAAAAAGACAAATACTCGACAGTTAGTTGTGTTCATTCATTGTGGCACCAGTTGTTTGTACTTTATATGAAGGAGTTTGTATTTGTTATTTGTTGTTGTTATTGTGTTGTTCTAACTCATGCAATTGCAGGCAGTTAGGCAGACGTAATTGTTTTAAAGGAAACCTACTTTTTTTTCTTCAAGAGAGTCCATAATAAAATAATGACTACACAAGTGTGTCCATTATTGTGTATAAAAAACGAGAAAGACTTCGTATAGTTGAAATGAATAGTCATCGTTTGTAAACTTATGGGCCAATAAATGATCAGACAGAGGTCTCTCAACATTATTACTGTTCAAATGGCATTTGTAGTGGTGAGCTAATGTTTGTGGAGAGTTCATCTGGTTTAAAGTAAATCCAGAGACTATAAATTGTTGTTGTTGTTGTAATTGTTGCCTGTCAAAGTCAGTCGTGTATTTTTCTAATTGGTTTAAGTTTGTACCTTGTTGTTGTTGCTATTGTTGTTTGTCATTTTATTGACAGAATTTTACAAACACCCCCCCCCCCCCCCACCATTGCTTGTAAGTGTTACAGAGATTTAAAACAATGTCTTCTTGCAACAACAGACCTACACTCAGCCACAAAAGTACACATACGGATAACAAATTTCAGAAATTTTTTAATTAATCCTTTTTCGTTGAAAATCTTTGTAATTGTCTGACAACTTTCCTCAATTTTAACACGTACATATGTACAGACATAATAGGTCATTACAACCCTTCAATCAGGCTTACGACCTAGCTTCTCACACTACTTATGTTGTGCGCGTTATTTTTATATCTGAGAGGCGGCACCTACAGTTTAAAGTTGACCCCGAAGGACAGATTTTTTAGAGAAACTTTTAATGGCGATTTTTCATTTACGCTCTGAATTTAGTTGAAGATGTCTGACCTGGAGTTTGAACCGAGGCCTCACTTCTAATAAGCCAACACACTACCTACCTACTAGACTACGGCGACTTCTTACATAGTACTCTGGCCGTATATGATAAACGGTTTTTTGGGTCTGCAAATTAATAAAATGAAGAGGACGGTGGTGGGTTCTAAAAAAAAACGGTGTTAGAACCTACACAACTTAAGAGATTTCGGTTTAATTAGATGAAAGGTTTACAGAATGCTTAAATTTGGCCTTTTATGGCGACATTAGACTTGACACCATTAAAGGCTTTTGTAGAATGACGTGAAAAACAGTGTCCACGCCAACGAAACGACAACGCTTGAGTCACACAATACAGCTGAGATATCAGAGAGAGAGGCTGCCTTCCAAAATCTTGCTTTGTGTTTGAACAAAGTATCGTGTTTCATAATGCCGTTGTACAAAGTGTATACAATGTATTCCATTTCAACACGTCGTCAATGTGTATTTTTAACGCAGTCAAAAAGCAATCGGGCATCGGATTATTGATGCATTGTTTGTTTACTTTGCATATCTACATTGTTTATATACAGTAGTAGAACTGCATACAAACTTTGTATTGATACATTTTGGAAGGCAGCTAGACTTGCGAAAAGAGAATTACGTTTTAAATTTAATTAAATTTTTGTTTTGTACAACTACGTTTAAGACAGTGTCTGGTTGGCTAATTCCCTAACGTTGTATTTAAAAATCTACAATCGTGAAATTATCACCGAGATACCGCTTGCAATGTTCACAAACATTTTTGAAAATAGGAATGAGAATACACTGGATTGATTACTATCCATTACTGAAAATTCCCACAAATTCTTCGATTTAACCTCATTAGAGTGGAGTGCTCGAATGGTGACCTGTCTGTCAGATAGTAATGAGATATGTGCTGCCTTTTGTACCTCTCACCAAAGATGAATTGAACTGATATACAGAAAAACTAAAAAAAAAACGCTTCTCTGTAACATGTATTGTTCAAAGTATACGATAAAATTTCGACTGTACAACTCATAAATAAATTTAACACACCTACAATATGGGCCGTTAAGAAGTTAGGCCATAATCATGACTAAAGACTTGTAATAGTCAAAACTGTATGAAAGCAACATGTTGCTGGCAACATTATCCACACTATTATTAGAAAGCTTCAGTTGAAAAATAAATTGTTTTTTTCTATTTTCTAATTGTCGCTTACTATTTATAATTTACAAAAGTTTTTAATGTTTCGCAAATGTTCAGGTCTTCAAATAACCTTAAGCAACATGTTGTGCAACATTTAATTTTAAAACATGTTTGCTAAGAAATTATTTGTTTTTTTAACATTTTTTCCATTGATTAATTGAACAATTTTCCTTTTAACATTTGCTTTACTAAATCAATTATAAGAAATTAATTTTCATTTATACAAATAAAGAAAAACAAAAATTTTCAAGAAGAAAAAAAAAAAGGAAAATAAAAAGAAAAACAAAAATGTTTATAAACATGAAAACACATGTAAACGATTTGCCATAAATTTGCATACCAAACCACAGAAATTTTAATATTTGTTTTCTTTTTCTTTTTGTGTTTAATTTGTTTATAAAACCATAATAAATGTTATTTTATTATTATTTTCTTGTTAAATGTGATGAAAGAGAAGAAGAGGGGTCTCTTGGCCTGGCCTGGCCTGGCTATCCGCTTGACAGTGGTGTGGAGTGGAGTGAAGTGGCGAATTCTTTCATCACACATGTGTAAACAAATTTGAAAACATCCCAAACTGTCTGGTTTTCTTGTTTTTTTTCCTCTACTTTTTGGTGCCCCAACTGCTATAAAAATGTACGAAAAGAAGAAAAACAAAAAAAATTGTTTGTCTGTGCTATGAATATAGTTTTGTTGTACAATAATCTACAACAACTTGTTGATTATTCCAAGCATGACGCCCAAATATTATACAAACATTATTGAAACCAACACTCTTGTTTGCCACTAACGGCCGGCCACCAAAACCACCACCAGCGTGAGCTCTACACTAAACTGGCTAAACAGCGAGCTAACGCAGCCAAAAAAATTAAGAAAAAAAATCAACTCACAACGGAAAAACAATTTCATTCACTCACCATTCACGAGCTGGTCCGGCACAGGGTTTTTCAAACGTGGGTCTTTTTTCAGAACATTCTGTTTTGACCAACAGATTCTTATTTTGTCAATGGTAAGATGAAATAAAACAGAAAAGAAGGGGTACAGACCCTAGAGCCTATGATATTCTGATGGATTTGCAAAAGAATCCTCAGGGAATGGAATAATAAGGGTTTGCACAACCACAGGGTAGGGGTTTTCGCACAGATAAGGTGGAGCTTGATTGTGTACGATCTTTGCGATACTATGACTAATGACTACCAAGACTAAGAACATGATATAAACCTGATAGCTAAGGGAAAATTTGAAAAGACTCTTTGCGACATGATTTAAAGAGGTCTTTAGATTGTAAGTTGAGAGGTTCGAGTCAAGGGGGTTGAGTATAAACCCAGACAAGACCGCAATAAATGATAGGAGTAAACTTCCTAAGTGGAAGAATATTCGACTCCTGGATCAGATAATATTACATAAACTGGAGGTAAAATACCGGAGAATGTCACTGGATTGTAACTTGACGTAGAAGTTTCGTACAGAGGGATTTCCGGAAAGGTCAGGCTTGCAATAATGTGCTGAATACTTGCAGAGAAATTCTGCGGTGTAACCCGGAGACTTTATTGTAGCTTGACGGATGTTGACATCAAGGATGTAGCTTCGTTCATCAAACTTTCTGGCTGGTTTTCCAGTATAGGGTAGTCGTGCTTTTGATGTGCAGCCTTGAGCTGACCAACTTCTTCCTCTTCCACGATTTTGGTGGAACTTGGTCAGTACAGGGACTGCGTTCACACGTGGCATCACAACGGGCCGCTATGCGTGCTCAAGTGAGCTTTGTGAAATCAGAGCTACCACTCAGACCTAACCTAACCTAAACCCGGAGACTATGCACTGGATGTATGCCATGATGAGACCAATAGCGATTAATAAAACCATTGGCTGTCCATACACAGCAGATTTGTAAAGCGTTCAAGTTGAGTTGGACAAGATACAGTGACTGGCGTGTATTGGTATTACAGGGCAATGAAAACCAGTCCCACAGCGGCTCTGGAAGCTATGTTAGATTTAAGTCTTTTTACAAATGGTAGTGAAGACCACAGCTTTGGACAAAGGTAGACAATTCTAACTCGAAATTCATTAAGAGTTTAACGCTTAGGTTGGAGTGGTAGCTTTGATATCAAAGCTTACTTGAGCATGTATAGCGGACCGTTGTGGTGCCACCGGTAAACACAGTCCCTATACTTATCGAATTCCACCGAAATCATCGAAGAAGTTGGTCAGCTCAGGGGGTGCACACTAATTCATTAAGAGACTTCGAGACCTAAAAGATCTACGAATGACTGTTCTAACTGCCCCTTTGACAACAAAATACTTGGCGACCAGATTTGATAGGAATAGTGAATGGCGTAGTCTAGAGGCTGCCTATTCTTTTAAAAAAGAAACCATTTTGTGGTAAACTAATGGGTCAGAAACAGGGCCGGTAGTTTTTATCCCATAGTGAAATATTCTGAAGCCATGGGTAAACTTCCGATTGTCTTTTTTATGTCACCGAAAGATGTGCTGAATTCAACTTGAATTAAAGATACCAAGGACGTGAAACAACAATACTTTCTGACAGTCAGACTGCCATTCAAGCACTCGACTCTTATAGGGTTAAACTGAAGAAGAAACTGAATCACTTAAGTAGAGGAAAAAGGATTACCTTCTGCTGGGTCCCAATTCATGTGGGAATACGCGGCAATGTTCAGCCCGCTGATGGGGCATCAATCTTTTGGCGAAGTTGAGTGGGAACAGAAGTTTTGAAAAGTATGTCCACCGAAAAGAAAGGTAAAGAGAGTCAAAGACTCTTCTCAAACCAAATTGGTTTCGGGGCAATGAAAACTTTGGTTGGGAAATTACAATTACAGGAGATCTGAGACATGCATCAGACTATCCGGGAATAACCTGAGGTTTGAAAAAGTACATCCACCGTAAAGAAAGGTAAAGAGAGTCGAAGACTCTTCACAAACCAAATTGGTTTCGGGGCAATCAAAACTTTCGTTGGGAAATTACAATAACAGGAGGACATCTGAGTCATGAATCAGACTATCCGGAAATAACCTGAGATAAGTAAACGATCTTTTGACAGTATCCCAACATGTGGATTCTGTGGTGATAAAAATTAATCATCAGAATATACTACATATACTTGGAACCTATGGGGCATTAATGCATTCTAGAATAAAACATTTGCGTGCTTATCAGATATTAAGCAGAGAGTAATCTCTATTGATATTGCACATTATCATGAAGTGACCGGAGTTCAGTAGCTGGTATGTTGACTTATATTAGACGAGAGTCCGAGGTTCAAACCCCAGTTCTAGTGTCTCGAACAAAGGGAAATATGAAAAAGAGTTTCAGCTGTTTTGTGGATAAACTCGAGAGAGTAAATAAAACTGCCTTTCAATTGTAGGTCCTGCCACTCATGAAAAGCAAAGTTTTTAAACTGACTGAAAACGTTGTAATAATCAATTTTATTAAGAAAGTATATATATTGAACATCATCTTGAAGTTTGTCAAAGTAATAAGTTTGTAGGAACATTACAGAGATATTTTATGCAGGTTGAGCGCACACAATAAATCGTATATTTGCAATACTGCAAGACAACAATACAAAATGTGTGTACAATCAAAGAAAATAAAGTATAAAGAATGCGCATTTTAACATTTTTTTGGAATATTTTTCAAAAATATTTCATGACGCGGGGGGAAAGATAGAAGGGAAGGTTACAGAAACTAAGAGCGTAACAATGCGTTGTTCTCATCATGCGTTTTTGTTGTTTGATCACCTTTTATTTATTTTTACGTCGGCACCAATGTCCCTCAGGGGAAGAACATATTCGGCTTTTTACACGCATAGGACACGAACATCAAGAATGTTCGTTAAAAAGAGCATAAAAATCTTGTCAGTTTTTAAAGAAGAAGGTTCATGTCGCTTTTTACAGACTTCAATGATACACCCAAAGAAATATCACAGTAGTATTCACTAATATCAATGAGAAATGATTTCGATTTTTGGAAGAATACTTGCCAAGTTAAAAACGGTGTCTTTAGGGACTTAGCGCAGTACAATTTTTCTATATTTTCCAATCACATATACATATCATTGGGTTAATAAGTAGACTTCAAATTATTACTAACAATTTTCCTCTAGGTTAACACATGCCTTTGGTTATGGATTTGTGAGTAAGAGAGAGCTGAAAGAATTTATTTATTTACAGCGATATAAAAGTCTTAGTAATATACGCTATTTTTATTTTTATTTCATCAACATACATATGTAAGGCTGTCTATCTTTCGCTTAATAATTTTAGATAAATAAATATAAAATAAAAAATTAATTTTATTATTAAAAGAACATCTTTGGCCATGTTTTTTAAAAAAATAAAAAAAGCATTTAAAGAAAAATTATACTATGAGACAAAATAAAAAAAATGAAATACGCCCAGCTAACGACAGAACATTTTTAACACAAAATATTCTTCGAGTGTTATTCTGAAATAAAATGATAAAACATCCACGAAACATGTGTTCTGGTCGCAGTCTGATCGACAACTAAATCAAAAAACACAAGAATACATACACATGTACATACGTACAATGAGAGCGACACATTGTTACGCTCTTTGTGTTTATTTTCCTTCTGTCTTCCTCCCTCTCATCTAGAAATGAATTTGATGAGAGCGGGTCTTAATGTTACGACCCGCCATAAGACATTTTATGATGCGTATTCTTTATATCCATATTCTTTGTTACAATACAATGTAGTTTAAACTGGAGATACAAAACTGACAGGATATCAACAGAATATCGAACATACCAGTTTTAAAAACCAAACTTGTCTTTGAAAGACTCTGTATTGAAGACTGGTTAGAAGACAACAAGAAGTAAAACCAAAAGAACAACGTTAAAATTTTATAGGAAAGAAATATAAAAAAAAAATTTGTTTGTTTAAAAACTTGCCAAAAAGAATTCCAAACAAATTTATGACAATAAAATTAGACACACAGCCAGCCAGTCAAACACACTTAATAATTATTATTGTTACCGGTTTTGTTTATATTATTACTGGCCGGTTTCTTCATCATACATCCATCCATTCATCCACCACATTATTATGATTACCATGTAACCCAAAAAAAACATAAAAAAAATACGAATTTTAATAGTCAACAACAACACCAAAAAAAACTATCTTATGAATGAATTAATGTATGAATGAATAAATAATGAAATCCTGTTATGGTCTGTCTCTGAGGCAAGCCAAGAGGAATTGTAATGAAATGAAATTCTTTTTAAAGAATTGTTTTCTTTTTTTTTAAGCTGAAATTTTAATTATTCTTCTAAATAAATTGGATTGTACTCGTATATGCTTAAAAATGCTGAATTAATTTTGTTTTTTTTTTCTTATCTCTATTTACAGAGGCAAATTTGCTGCGGTACGTCGAGCCATACACAAAAATTCGGGTACACATTTTGCAGCAAAATTTCTGAAACGTCGCCGACGAGCTCAGTCCTCCGATAAAGAGATTAAACATGAGATTGCCGTCTTGATGTTATGTAATGAAGCCGATAATATTGTTAAATTGAATGCCGTACATGAGTCACGTTCAGATACAGCGCTACTATTGGAATTGTAAGTTGGAAAATCGAGTTCTAATGCAAACAAAAACCTGACATTATAGAGTTTGAAACCTTCTGAAACATAAAAATGTTTCTAAACATGTTTCAAACTCCAACCAAACAGCAACATGTCGTATACCTTCTGAAACATAAAAATGTTTCTAAACATGCTTCAAACTACTCCAACCAAACAGCAACATGTTGTATACCTTCTGAAACATAAAAATGTTTCTAAACATGTTTCAAACTCCAACCAAACAGCAACATGTATAGTATACTGAATATTTAAAAACATTTCATGTGTTATTTTTGTCTTTCCAGAGCGACTGGTGGTGAATTACAAACATTTCTGGATAATGAAGAATGCCTCAGTGAGGCCCAAGCCCGCATGTGCATGCGTCAAGTACTTAAAGCACTACAATTTTTGCACAAACGTTCTATAGTTCATTTAGATTTAAAACCCCAAAATATACTATTGTCTGGTGAACGTATAGAAGGTAAGTATAGCTCCTGCTCCTCCTCCACCACATGCTGAGAGAACCCATTGCTAGCAAACTAACTAACTTTTGTTTTCCTTCTTCTTCTTTATCGCCCTACCCGTAGATGGTTTAAAATTGTGTGATTTTGGTATATCACGCGTTGTTGCCGAAGGTACTAATATTCGTGAGATTGTTGGTACACCCGATTATGTTGCACCCGAAGTATTACAATACGAACCATTGTCATTGTTAACCGATATATGGTCGGTGGGTGTATTGGCTTATGTTTTATTATCCGGTTTCTCGCCGTTTGGTGGCGAAACGAAACAGGAAACCTTCCTTAATATATCACAATGTGCACTAACATTTCCGGATAAATTATTTGGAGGCGTCTCATCGGCAGCCATTGATTTTATACGCAAAGCATTGCGAATAAAGCCAAAGTAAGTTTTGTTTTTTTTTTTAATTTAATTGGTTTTGAATAATTTTTGGGGTTTTTTTCTGTTTTTTTGTCTAGTGATCGCATGACAGCTGCAGGATGTCTCGAACACATTTGGCTTAAAGACGAATGTAACATCGATAGACATATTTTTAATGCGATAACAAATAAGCAACAATTGGAACACGACGACGACGACGACGATGAAGAGGATGATGTTGACGACGATGAAGAGGATGATGCTGATGTTGATGTTG
Source organism: Sarcophaga carnaria (assembly GCA_958299815.1). Classification (NCBI taxonomy): domain Eukaryota; kingdom Metazoa; phylum Arthropoda; class Insecta; order Diptera; family Sarcophagidae; genus Sarcophaga; species Sarcophaga carnaria. Next base: position 12,987,193 of record OY283149.1, on the reverse strand, counting down.
ATGATGAAGATCATCATGTTGTTGATGTTGATGTTGCAAACAATGTTGAAGCTGAAGACAATGACCAACAACAAAATGAGGAAGTTAAAGAGACCACAACAAATACCATTGCAGATGATGATGATGATGATCATGAGGTACAAATTATTAAAGATAAGCTGCCTCAAGCCATTAGTGTAGACAATTCAGAAGAGGAAGACAACATTACCTCAAATAATTCATTTACAAAAACAGTTAATAAAGCATTTAGCAAATCAACAAGCACAAGCATTAACAATACAACAACACATCAACACCACCAGCACCAGCAGCACCAGCAACACCACTCATCATCAAATGGTGGCCTTACAAATGGTCATTCGAAAAGCCATTCGAACAATAGTTTGATGACAAACGGTCACTCTAATGGCTTGGCAAATGGCCACCATTATGACTACACTACAAATGGTTATGCCAATGGTGGCCACATATCACTTGCTACTAAGGGCAGTGGTCATCATATGTACAACAGTTACACTAAATTGCGTGAAGAGTTAAACGACAAATCAGCTAAACTCTCTTTAGTTAGGCCATCTATGTCAGCCACAACAACTAAAACTACCGCTGTACACAATGTAGCAGCCACTAAAGCCATTACCATACCATTGTGCAGTGTACAGCCACAGTTGCAGATGCAGCAACAAACCACCCTAACGACAACACCACCTCAAGAACAACAGCAACAACAACAACAGTTATTACATATACCAGCCAGACGCCATTCTTCCGAATCCAATAAAGAGAACACATTTCTTACCACCAAGAAAATTACGGCAAACAAGATTAGCAATGGCAGCAGCAACAGCAGCCAATCAACATTAAAGAAAACTTCCACTTTAAATAACTCCACTTCCAACAATTCCTCTTCCTTTAGTTCATCATCATCAACATCAACATTGTCAACCATACCAAACCTACAACAATCGGCCACCGCTACAGCTACTATACACATTACACCGAATCCCACTTTAAATAATAATTCAAATATAGTGGCAACCATAACATTGCCTACTGCAGCCTCAGTATCCGTGGTTAACGGTGTGAATATTACGAGCGATAAAACTGTAGTAGCCACTGTAGCCACTGCCAATAATCATCATTCTCTATTCCCAGATGCTCCTACTACGCCCAAAGTTATACGCAAGGCGCCCACTACTGATGCATCACCCACCTCAGTTAAGGCTTTAGTTAAGAAATTTCAACTTGAAGGCGGCGATCAAACCATAACACCACCCGAGTTTGCCTCCAATGGCAGTAAACATAATCACCAGCAGCAGCACCAACAACAGCAGCAGCAGCAACAGCAACAGCATCAATTGCACCATCAAAGTCAAACAAAGTATAACAATGCTAGATCTACGCTCTCCCCACCTACCTTGGCCCATTCGTCGGCCATTACTATTATGAATTCCTCGCGTCGAGCTTCAGAGCCTATTACCGCTATACATATGAATAATAATAACAACAACAACAACAACAATAATAGCAACAAGAAAATTACATCAACTTCAGCACCAGTATCGATACCTGCCTCGGCGGCCAACAACTTTAAGACAACCTGTGTATATTGTGTTTCCTGTACAAATTCCTTAACAAATGGATGCAGGCATCCCAATTCCTCAACGAACAACATTAGCACCTCTTTAGCAAGCACAACAACAGCAACAACAAAGTATTCTTCGAACACCCATAGCAGCAGTAGCAGCACAAAATCTTTAGGCAATGCTACCTCCAACAATACAGCAGCTGGCAGCACCGCCAATAGCAGCAATGGTAGCAGCTCATCACAAGCTTTATTATTTGGCCAGCATACTCAGCATTTAATGAATTCTTCCCACCAACAACAACAACAACAACAACAGCACCTTAACCACCATAACAACCACAACCACCACAACCACAACCACCATCATCATCATCATACGCATCATCATTTGCATCATCATGGTGTTGTGGTGAAGAATGCTAATGCTTCAGCAAATGGTTTAAGTTTAGATCAGGGTATTATTTGTTAGCTAAGGGCCTCTAGGGCGCGAAGGAATGCCAAAAGTTTCTTTCATCGTTTCTTATGTTGTATGTAGTATAGGGTGAAAAACTATTCTAAACTCAATTCTAATAATGATCATAATAATAAAAATCATAATCATTATAAGATAAATCAACATAATAATCAGAATAATAATACAAATAAAAGTAGTACGTTTAGCTATTTAACGAAAAAGAAAAAAAAGTATTTCAATTACTTTCTCTGTTGTTCAGATGGTGGTGTACAATATGAAGAATTTGTTTAAAGCTCAATAGAACGAAGGGTAGAAAGAAATACTAGACTTTAGAATGCTTCCCTCGGTATGTTTAGAAAGTTTTTTCTTGAATCCCGATTTAAGTTTCAATAATTAGTTCAGGGATTTTTAAATCAACTAGCTAGCAAAGCAACTAAGAAACTTTTGTCATTTCCATTTGAAACTTGGTCCTTAAAATTTATTTCTTTGTTCTACAAATACTTGGCCATTCGTATGGAAATAATAAGAGATTTTAGAAAGCTTTTCAAGAGTTTGTGACACAGAAAGACCTTTAAAAAAAAGGGAATTTAAGCCTCTAATATACAACAATTTGGGGAAAAGGGACAAATGTCATCATCCACCATCAAAAGAGGAAAATCTTAGAAATTAACAGCAAAAAGATTATTTCACAATGGCAACATCATTGAGGTTAGGAGGAAGGAGTAAGTTCCACGTTTTATTCAATTATAAGCTTTACAGTGATGCTTATATAGAAGGGATAATCAAGGGAAAAACTTAGAAATTAACAGCAAAAAGATTGTTTCACAATGGCAACATCATTGAGGTTAGGAGGAAGGAGTAAGTTTCACGTTTTATTCAATTACAAGCTTTACAGTGATGCTTATATAGAAGGGATAATCAAGGGAAAAATTTAGAAATTAACGGCAATAAGATTATTTTACAATGGCAACAGCATTGAGGTTAGGGGGAAGGAGTAAGTTCCACCTTATGTTCAGTTATAAGCTTAACTATGATGCTTATATAGCAGGGATAATCAGACATTTGTTATGTAGTTAAACTTAAACTTGTTCAATTGGCAGTATACAAAGTTTCACAGAGCGGCTAAAGCAAACACTATCAAGTTAGCATATTAATATGATGGAATACTTAGATAATAGATCATTCACCACAGTCTGAGATGAACTTCTACGAACTGAAAAAATCACTCAAGACTCTATGTGAGGCTAGATATTCCAATTTACCAAGAGAAATGGTTCCCAAGAGTTTCTTGCGGCCATGAAACTCGTGATTTAAACAAAAAACATAAATAAAGTTCTATGAACTCAGGAAAAAAAACCTCTTATAACTTCAACTAAGGCCAGATACATAGAGATTCAGCAAGAGAGATTGTTCCTTAGGATTAATCTTCAAACCTACATAAGCAGTTTGAAATTTGAAGGAATTTATAAAGCCCTCAATCAAGTCCTCAATATTAAGCCCCTATATCAGTTCCAAATGGACTAATTTGTCAAAAAAGTACCTTCACAGCCTCATGAAAATAGAGTGTAATTGGGATGATGACCAATTTCGTTTTTACAATATTTTTAATTTTCACAAAAACCATTAACCCTCAGGAATTAATAACGCCTCAATCAAGTCCTCAATATTAAGCCCCTTAATCAGTTAGGAATGGACTAATTTGTCAAAAAAGTACCTTCAAAGCCTTAGAAAAATAGGGTCAAATGGGAATAATGACCAATTTCGTTTCTACAATATTTTTAATTTTCACAAAAACCATTAACCCTCAGGTTTTAATAACGCCCTCAATCAAGTCCTCAATATTAAGCCCCTCAATCAGTTTGGAATGGACTATTTTGTCAAAAAAGTACCTTCACAGCCTCATGAAAATAGAGTGTAATTAGGATGATGACCAATTTCGTTTCTACAACATTTTTAATTTACACAAAAACCATTAACCCTCCGGAATTAATAACGCCCTCAATCAAGTCCCAAAATATGAACACACTCAATCAAGTCCGAATGGACTAATTTGTCAAAACATCAACTTCAAAGCCCTCATGAAAATAGAGTGTAATTGGAAAGTCCTCAATATTAAGCCCCTCAATCAGTTCCGAATGGACTAATTTATTTGTCAAAACAGCACCTTCAAAGCCCTCATGAAAATAGAATGTAATTTGGATGATGGCTAATTTCGTTTCTACAATATTTTTAATTTTTACATAAACCATTAACCCTCAAATACTCCCAGAGCTGTCTAATAAGCCCCTATTTGACAATGATCATCCTCCTATTCAACTGCCATGTTTCCACGATCGCTGTAAATGATAAGAAACCATAAAGAGTTGTCTAAGATGAATATCAAAACAATTAGCATCTAAGCTGATGATCTATCGCAGCCGGTTTTAAACCAGAATTATAATGGAGTTTATATCAAAGCATAAAGGAAGTCAACTGACGCTAGATAAGCCAATTCTTTACAATTATTTTGATATTGATACGTTAATTAGACGTCAATAATAACTCAAAAAGGGCCTCTACAACTTTAGCTGACTCCAGATGCATTAAATCATCGGGAAAAACTACTTCTAGGAATTATCTTTCGAAATTATTAAGTTAATGCTTGCGTATTACAAGTAAAACATTTCGAAATTCTATTGCTTTTTGTGAAAAGACTTCGGAGATCAGCAATTAGCGTTAGATGGGTAGTTCTGCCTACAAAGGCATCCGCATCTTTTATCCTAGCAGCTTAATGTATAGAAAGCGTGTAATACTCTCTTGCTCTTCTATATTGTTTGTAACTTTTTAATGTAGAAGGCTCAGTGTTCTCACTTAGATTCTTAAAAGACAATGAGTGCAAACCATTCCAACTATCAAGCTTAGGTTATTAGCACTGGGCAAATTGGCTTGGTGTAACTGTCACAAGGACGTTAAATTTGCTATTTCATCTACAAGCAGGTTTCAACTGACCATCTCTTCTAACCTATCGATCTTTTTTGACTTGGGTAACTGATCTTTTGTCGTCACAAGGACGTCAAATTAGCTATTTCATCTACAAGCAGGTTTCAACTGACCATCTCTTCTGTCTTATCGATCTTTTTTGACTTGTATAACTGATCTTTTGTCGTCACAAGGACTTCAAATATGATATTTCATCTACAAGAAGGTTTCAACCGACCATCTCTTCTGTCCTATCGATCTTTTGGTGCTTTATAAGCCTCAATTTTAAACGAGGATCTCTAGACCTTCAGTCCTTATTAGAATCAACAAACGATCGCTTTCCGATCGAATTTAATAGAGAAAGATAACAAAAGGTTTTCAAAAAAAGGTATCCACTATAAGTGGTAATAAAAAGTTGATAAAATCGTTAGAAAGAAAACATATTTTATGTAAAAAAATAGCCACCATAAGGGGGGCAATGGGAAAATTTATAGAATCATTAGAAGGCTTTGAAAAAGGAGGCAAATATTGAAAATGCAAAACAAACTGTAAAGAAAAATCCTTGAGCTCCTTGAAATCCTTGAAAGAAAACATATTTTATGTAAAAAAAATTGCCACCATAAGGGGCAATAAGACAATTTATAGAATCGTTAGAAGGCTTTGAAAATGCAAAACAAATTATAAAGCCCTGAAGGCTAATCAATGCAAAAGCTCTGTTGTGAACTTAATGGCATTAAATCAAGAGTAGCCTACTAGCTCAATCATATTATAAGGACCATCTATTCTAACCTAACGATCTTAATGCTTAACAAACCACAATTTTAAAGAATGATTAAGGAGTCAAATACCAAACAATGTATTCTTCGGATTAACTAGGCCTTTGCGGAATCAACAAATTATCGTTTTCAGTAGAAGATGTATAGAATAAAACAAACATATAGCCACCCACCACAAGGAGCACAGAAAACTTATAGAATTATAAGAAAATAGAAAAAATTTAAAAACTTATAGAATCATAGAACTTAAAAAAGGAAAATAACATTGAAAAATCAAAATAATTTACAAATAAACAATAATTCAATTTAAGGTTTAAATTCTTTTTAGTTTTATACTAAAATAAAAAGCTTAGTAAATATGTTACCCGTAATTGATACAGTAGGACCTTGATTATCCGTGATGGTCGGGACCGGAAGCATTCCGGATAATCGATTTTCCCGGTTAATTGAGTACCAATTTTGGCTAGTTTTTGATAGGTTTTTTTTTACTTAATAAATGAATATGTACATATTTATATAAAAACTAAATAATTCAAAGATTTTATATACATACATGTGTCAAAAATTTAATAAAAAACCGCACTTCTCAAATTTCTATATTAAACTAAACAGGTTTACATGTATGCTTTTGACTCATCGTATACTAAAGAGGGAATTCCCCTTTTTCACTTGTTTGTCCAAAATAATAGAAACAAATTTTTGCTTATAATCACGGATAATAGAGGTAATCACGGTTAAACGATGCAGAAAAATTTAAGTCGATCCAAAATAAAATTAAGTCGATGCAAAAAATTTTCCCGGATAATTGATGTTGCCGGATAATCGAATCACGGATAATCAACGTCCTACTGTACTCATATGTATACAATAACAAACTTTAGTAGGTTTTTTAAGGGCAGAATTATGAATGGCAACTGAACTTCAGTTGCATTGCCATTTGTTTCTAAGCAAGTATCATCTTTAAATAAAGCTTTTGACAAACAACATTTACAAATTTTATTTGCAAATATGTAACAAAAATGTTCGGCAACCACAAATGTTTGTTTAGTTGCCACTTGTGGCAATGTTACTGAAGTTCCGGTAGCTATTCGCAATAGACAAATAAATACTATATTTAAATAATAGACTTACCAGACAGTTTGTTGTTAATTTAGTAGAGTTTTTTGCTTCCTTTTTTGATATTCCTCGAATTATCAGCGTCCTTCTAAAGAATCTTTATGAAAAGTAAACTTGCTTTGAGTTGAATGTGTTGTAACGGCTTTCCATTTATTTTGTGTTTAATTGTTAAAAAAAAAACAATTTTGAAGCAGGATTTATTGTTGTTGTACACCACCATTTTATTTTTATTATTATTATTAAATTATGAACTAAATAAAGAAAGAAAAAAAATTATTAGAATAAAACGAATGAATGAATGTGAATAAAAAAAAATTTTAAATGATTATGAAAAAGTTTTAAAGCAAAAAAACAAAAAAAAGAAAACAAAATAACTGTTTATTTTAATTACAAAAAAAATTTAAACCTAATATATGCGTCCTTGATTTGAAACGTCCTTTTGGTTATTTCCGAAACCTAAACCTGAATTATTTTAAACTAAATCTTTCCTTTTATTCAATCCTATCCTATAAACACTACTATTTCAAAGGTCTCTGATAATGTGTGATTCTAAAAAAAAAATTCTTTTTTTTTTGTTTTTATTTTCTAAACAATTTTAATTGGCGGTATTTAAAAAAATATAAAATTAATTTAATTATAAATTAGGGAAATTATTATCACAATTTTTTGGCTATTTTATATATTTTTTTGCTTTTATTTTAATTTTTGTTGTATTTTATATGAAAAAAAATTTTATTAAAAAGAAATTTCTTTACAAAAAAAGGATATGTATACTTATACTTTCTTAAGGCATTACTTTATTAATTTTATTTTTTATTTTTTAATAATTTTTTTGGGGGTTTTGTAAAAGGTTTTTTCTTTTTTTTTTATTAAATTTTAATTATTAAATGAATAGCAGTAATTTATTTTTTATTTTTTTGTTTAAATATAAAACTATAACTCAAGTTTATCTTTTGATTTTAATTATTAATTATTAAATACCATTATTATTTAATTATTATTGTGTAAAAGTAATTGTTTTTCTTAAAAAATTTACAAAATGTTCTCTGCTTAAAATAATTTTTAGTGAAATGTTAAACCATAATTAAACAAAAAAAAATCAATCTATACTTATAAAAAACAAACACACACTATAAATATTATAAAACAAATAAAATAAAAAACAAACTTAAATTAATGTTATAAAATTCAACTAAAAAAAAAACAAAGAAAAAAAAACAAATTAAAATATTATTTAATTTATACAAATAATAAAAAAAATAATACAAAACAAAAACAACAATGAAAAATAAAATTCAAAAAAATAATTCAGAAATTATAGTTTTTACTTTACATTTATTGTTTTTAAGTTTAAACAAATTATACCATATATTATACTAATTATGTATGTAATAAAATAATTAGTAACTCTTTAATAAATAATAAATAATAATACTTTTTAAATTAATTAATTTTTATTTTAGTTATCATATTACACTTTACTGGAAACTAAAGTTTAATTAAGAACAAAAAATGTTATTCTACAAAACAATGTATAATAAAGAACAAACAAAAAAAATCAATAAAAATTTATTAAAAAAAATATAAACACCTACACACAGAAAAACAATTTCGAATTTAAACCTGCATAAAATGGTAATTAAAATGAAACATTACATTTTAACAAATATTAAATATTTTAAAAGAAATAGTTATAAACATTAAAAAATTTCCCCAACACTTTAAAAATTCTTTTTTTTAATAATTTTTATTTAAATTAAACTTTTTCCTAAAACTTTGTATTTTAGAATAATAAATAACAAACAAAAAAAATCAATAAAAATTTATTAAAAAAAATATAAACACCTACACACAGAAAAACAATTTCGAATTTAAACCTGCATAAAATGGTAATTAAAATGAAACATTACATTTTAACAAATATTAAATATTTTAAAAGAAATAGTTATAAACATTAAAAAATTTCCCCAACACTTTAAAAATTCTTTTTTTTTTAATAATTTTTATTTAAATTAAACTTTTTCCTAAAACTTTGTATTTTAGAATAATAAATAACAAACAAAAAAAATCAATAAAAATTTATTAAAAAAAATATAAACACCTACACACAGAAAAACAATTTCGAATTTAAACCTGCATAAAATGGTAATTAAAATGAAACATTACATTTTAACAAATATTAAATATTTTAAAAGAAATAGTTATAAACATTAAAAAATTTCCCCAACACTTTAAAAATTCTTTTTTTTAATAATTTTTATTTAAATTAAACTTTTTCCTAAAACTTTGTATTTTATTAGATTTTTAAAGAAAATTGTTTTATAAACAAACTTTTATCGATCGATTTAGAAAGATATTTAATATTTAAAGAATATTTTAAAGTTATCGGAATAATAGAAATCGATTAAAACGATTTGGAAATTTTTTAACTGTTTTTTGTACGGAATTTCGCTGGAAGAATTAGAATTGAAATGAAAAAATGTTAGATTCGTAATACCCCAAAAACTTTTTTTTTATATACAACCCGATGATAATCATAGTTTAAAAACTTTTCTCTATTCAAAAAAATATATATATTCAGATAGGTACACTGAACCGATAACTAATCATGCTACAAGGGCATACACGTCAGAGATCAGAAATGAATCCCTTTTTCGCTACTCATAAGTACTCATGAAATTTAGAGTATGAATGAGTCAACAGTATTGAAATCCAACTACTCTGATTCATTCGTACTCAGTACAACATTGATTTATAAGTACAAGTTGCAATGAGTATGAGTACAACGTTGACATCAAACTCATAACACTCGAACTATGTTTGATTCATACGCCTACTCATTCAGATTCATAAATTTAGAAGAATACTTATAATACTTATAAATGATTCGAGTGATTCGAATCATTCGTCAAAATTTACAGTCTTAGTTGTTGTTGCATTTACAAAGAAAGAAGCAAGACACATAAACAAAAAAGACAAAGACAGCAAGCAAAGCAAAAACACAGCCTTCTAGTGAGTATTGTAGTGTTCGTACGGGAATCATATTTATTTTGTTCTTCGTGTATACGATGAGTCATGAAGAGTCGAAATCAATAACATCATGGGTATTGTTAAGCATGAGTACCATGTGTATTTCAAATTTTGAATATGAGTAGTATGAGTATGACATTAAAATAAGTATGAATGCGTATAAGTATCAGAAATTATAAGTATGATTCGAATCTACTCATCGTTTTGAATACTCATTGCTGACCTCTGATACACGTAAGCCATCGCATTGGACTATTATCCTCTCATCAAAGCTATAACGACAAAAATTTTTAATAAATCTCTATCATGTAGTCGTCGTTGACTAATTGGAGGAGTTCTAAATTATCAGACGAGAGTGTCACGTCCAAACCTTAGCTCTGAATAAAAAAAACACTCCCTCTCAATATTCCCTGGCAAACTTTTTAAGAATAATTAATTGCCGAGAAAAAACTTTTCATATCTGTCATCTGTAGGAGGCGTTAAATTGTAAGTCCAGCCACACGTGAAGAAAATTTATACACACAACATGTTTAGTGTTGAGAAGCTAAGCCTTCCAATCCACAGCTCCTAGACGAGAAATGTGTTGTGTTCGATACATATGCTTGTGCGATTAAAGTTTCAGCAAATTTAGAAAATCTTTCTATCGTTGTTATTCATTGCATCCATAGAGTACCTGGAATAGCACCTATAATTCTGCTTAGTCTACTCTTGCCTCAGACCTAAATTATAAGGCGAGAGCACTGTCTTCAAACCTCAGCTCTGAAATCTTGAATAAAGAAATTCAAAAAAATAGGCGACTCCCTCTCAATAGCCCCTGGCAATTACTTTAAGAATAACTCTTATATCTGTCACTTGTCATTCTGGTGTATAAAATTAATTTACTCCTGCTTAGTGTGAGGAGTAGGCCGTCAAAATCTTCCTACACATTCTTCCTAGAAGAGAAATGTCTGGTAGGGTGTGTTTGTTCGATGCATATTCTTGTGCGATTAAGCAAAGCATATGCAGTATTCCAAAAACCTTTCTATCTCTTGTTATTGGTTGCACCTTTAGGGTTGAAATTAATCTGTCGAGGTCCAGGCATGGCACCTACAATTCTGCTTAGTCCACTCTAGCCTCAGACCTCACAAGCTTATGGTTTTCGCCATAACTCTGCTTATTCACGTATCAAACTAATCGAGTTGAAATAAATCTGTCAAGTACCTGGAATGGCACCTATAATTCTGCTTAGTCCACTCGTACCTCAGACCTCACAAGCTAATGGTTTTCGCCATAACTCTGTTTATTCACGTATCGAACTAATCGAAAGTTGTTTTCCTTTTAATCTGGGTTGCAAATAACTTGCTCATAAATTAAACACGCGTAGTCTAGAAGTTCTAATCGCTTACCGAGCGCACACATTATTGCTCGTACTTCTGCAAAAGCTTTCTTCATAACAACGTCTTGTTGCTAGCTGCAATCCATTGGAGGGCTTACAGCCTGCAGATAGTGAATGGTCTTCTAAAATGAGGATTAGCACCAATTTCGTTGAATAAATAATTCCGGACAAGCAGTGGAAGCTTAGCGTGAGTGTGTCGTTTTGTGTCGCGGTCAGATAGTGACAATGAAAGCTCACAAAGCTAAATGCTTTCCCCGACACGGCGAGTAAATACCAGCATTTATAAGCTAGCGATTGTATCACAATGGTGGCTTAGCACTGATTCGTCGCAATGTCTGTAAACTGTGCAATGTGGCTCAAATGAGGTAGTGGCCGGCAACAAACTGTTGGCTCTATAAATAGCTGAAGAAACTTTTGCCTACAGGTTTGCTGGCAACTCTGTCACCAGTAGCGGATGCTAAAATGTTATAAGCCCAATAAAAAAAAACAAATGATATACAAATTGAATTTCCCGATGAGGGGAAAATTAGGAATATTTTAAGACTGAATAAGGGCGACTTGAATTCACTTATAAGCGTATTCTCAAGGCACTCGGCCTTACATGTACACCTGTACCGTATGGCGTGGTGCAAAACGATTAATCGAGAGCATGTGATGAAGACGAAGAAACCTTATAGAACCCTTTTTTATGTCATTGCCCAGTCTTCCTAAGCCCTAAATCCCAAAATTATAAAGAAGACAATATACAAGACTACTTAGAAATGTATTTTCAATAAAAGGCAAGATAAAGAGAGGCAAATGTTCTTCTCATAACAAACGGATTTGTTGCATTCAAAACTTTTATTGTTGAGATCTGAGGCAAGCATTAGACTATCCAGGAATAACCTGAAGTTGATAACCGATCATTTGATAAGGCACTGCATACTCTAGGGCCTTATATTCGAATGGGGATTGCTTCGAGCCCAACTTATAGATTCTGTGGCGATGGAATGGAATCATCGGTTCACATACTTGGACTCTGTGGGTAATTAATGCATACCAGGAAAAAACACCTGGATGCATCTCAACTGCCGAACAGGGAATTTTTATTGTGGAACCAAGTACATACATAATTGCTCATTACAACCCTTTAGTCAGGCTTACGACCTAGTTTCTCACACCACTTATGTTGTGTGCGTTAATTTTTATACATGAATGGCGGGACCTACAGTCTGCTGAGAGGAAGTTGGAAGGAAGTCATATTTCGTTCAGTTGGAGATGCCTAACCTGGGGTGTGAAACGAGGCCTCACGTCTAACAAGCCAACACACTACCTACTAGACCACAGCGACTACAACACCAAGTAGTACCCTGAAATTTGTCAAGACAATAGGTTTGAGGAGACATTGCTCAATTGCCAGGTAGTGAATTATCCTTGTTGATATCGAATAACATTCTGTAAATTCTTGGGGCAATAGGCTTGGAGCAGACCGTATGGGAATACTCTATAAAGTTTGAAGAGAGTATAATAGATTGCATGATTGTAGTACTAAGGCACGACAATAATAATAAAGGGTCCGCCAAATAACTTTTTTTTTTTTGAAAATGCTTTAAAAAAAACTACTGAATATTTTCTCAAATTTCTTTTTTTATGTGAAAGTACAATCCTTCCGGTTAATAATGGAAAATAATTTCATTCAAATGGCTGCCTCGGCTGGCCTATACGATCGGTACAATTTTTAAGCACATTATCGATTGTGTGCAGCTGTATTTCACCAATGGCTTCACGAATATTGTCCTTTAAAGTGTCAATTGCCTCTGGCTTGTCGGCGTAACACTTATCTTTGACGGCACCCCACAAATAATAGTTCAACGTTGTCAAATCGTAGCTCCGAGGTGGCCAAACGACATCAGCTCTACGGCTGATAATGCGATCTTCAAAAACAGGGCGCAAAACATCGAGTGTAGCTTCGGCTGTGTGGCACGTAGCGCCGTCCTGTTGAAACCAAATGTTGCCAATATCCTCCTCTTCAATTTTTGTGAACAAAAATTCGTTCAACCTGGCCCGATAACGATCGCCATTGACTGTAACGGCCACTCCTTGCTCATTTTCGAAGAAAAATGGCCCAATTATGCCTCTGGACCAAAATCTGCACCAAACAGTGACCCGTTTTGGGTGCGTCGGCTTTTCAATGTATGCGTGCGGGTTTTCTGTGCCCCAAATGCGACAATTTTGCTTGTTTACATACCCGCCAAGATCAAAATGAGCATCATCTGAAAAGATGATTTTTTTTTTGCCAAAATCGGCATCTTCTGATGTAGGCTACTGCATGGCCAGCCGAGGCAGCCATTTGAATGAAATTATTTTCCATTGTTAACCGGAAGGATTGTACTTTCAAATAAAAAAAGAAATTTGAGAAAATATTCAGTAGTTTTTTTAAAAGCATTTTCAAAAAAACAAGTTATTTGGAGGACCCAATAATAGTACCAGATACAGCTCGTCTCGAACGAGTTGTCGGAAAGATGCCAAGGTAATTGTACAAGGCTTGCTATTGGAAGTATGACTTGGTATTTTTTAAAGGTAGCCACACAACAGACAGACTTGATGACTTAGATGTACAATCCCAATGGGTAAGAGTTCAAGGGGACGCTATAGTTAGTCTCCTTTCCTTCGAACTACCTTCCTAAGTAATTGATTTGAGACAGTCTTTTTTTGTTAAACGACAATTTAATATTTTTTCTTTTTTAGTTGAAATAAAAGAACTTAATTTTAAAGAAATTTGTGAAATATTTAGAATGATAAAAAAAATTTAAATGATAGATAATGAGAACGCACAAAATCATGATAATAATTTTAACACATAGAAAAAAATTCCAATTAGACTATGAAAAGATAATAATTATACTATCAAAAAATATAGAATAAAAACAATAAATAAATAAATAATAAAATTCAATATTTGTATTATTAATAACGTAAATATAAAAGAGCTTATTATATGAATAAAAATTTAAATCAGTCTACAAGAAAATATCAATAGAAAGAAGCCTCTATCAAACGTATGAATATTATAAAGGCTTAAGTAATAATAATAATATTTAAGTCTTAAAGTATGCTATGGAAAATAAAAAGCATATTTAGGAAAGACTGTAAACTTATAAAACCAAACAGCTTACAAAAAAAAAACGTTTTAAAAAAATAAATCTAAAAAAATATTTAAAAATAAAAAATTGGAAAAAAAAATTTTAAATAAATTTAAAAAAATATTTAAAATTAAATAAAAAATGAAAAACAAAAATTACATCATCATTAGCAATCTATTATAAATATAAAAAATTTATTAAAAATTAAATGTTTTGTGTGTTCGTTCATTAAAGAAAAAAAGGAAAGAAAAGAAATAATTTTCAAAGAAACATCGCTCAAACATATCAAGTCATTAAAAAACCCACAAAATATATTTAAAAAAAAGTTTAAAAACATATGAATTGTTGATGTTTATGAAACAAAATCTATTAAATTATAATCATATACAAAACAAATATATATACATACATACTATAAAGAAATTGTAAATTAAAAATCTGTGTGTCAATTTGTCAAGTGTTCAGTAAACGAAAAATAAAAAACAATTTTTTTTTAAATTAAATTAACGAAAAATAAAAAAAATGGAAAATATTTATACTTAAGGTTTCTTTTCCATCCTTCCCTTAATATATATACATACATACATAGGTAATGTAAAATCGGAAAACAAGAAAATTTTGGAAATATTTAATTGTATATGGGCCTGTATTTTTCTGAAAATATATTTTAAAGTAGCAATGATGATGACTGGATTTTAAAATTATATTAAAACGATAGAAAAACAAATATAAATATTTACAAAATTTATTAGAAAACCGCTGAAATTATACAAGTTTATTAAAGCAAAAAAAAAAAAAACAAAAAAAGAAAAGCTCAAAAAGAGAAAATTTTAATTAAATGTAATTGCGTGATGAAAAATTCTATTAAAAAAAAAACAAAAATTAAAAATTAAAAAAAATATTAAAATCTTATTGAATGTTACAAAATGTTAATGCTAGTTATAGGAAAAGCTAATTCTATGAAAGCTATGATGAATTATAATATAAAAATATCAAATTATTAATTTTAAAAAATATTTTCCTTATAGTTTTAAGTCACAAGTTAATAACAATTCTTATAAAACTTTTTTCTTTATTTATTTTCTATACTCCATTATTTATACCTTTACCTCACGCTTAAAGTGGTAAACACTGATCTCATCCATGGGTACAATCTTAAGATTTGATTTTGAAAAACTCTACAATTTAAAGTGAAATATCATCAAGCATATCACGCTTTAATGATGGTGATATTGTTCTATTGGAAGCAAATGCACAAACTCTCGTTTTGCGCAAACGGAAGCACTCATCCAGGGCCCTTGCGAGTATATCATGGAGTAGGGACAATAAAATATTACCCTCAACTTACAATGAACACAACTTAATTATTCTGCCCCGCCTTGGATCCATTTCTCAGCGATACCCGTTGTAAACGCACTCATAATTGTGAGGTGTGGGTGTGAGAAAATGACAAAGGTATGTCTTATAATGATTTGGTCAAGATGTTATCAATTAAACAGTACAATGAGCTGTTGGTGAGGCAATAGCTGGTTGTTTGCCATTTCCCTTCTCATTCCAACCAACACATGTCATCATCTGAGATCACCGCTTCCCCCTTTTCGCATTCGACAAGGCTTTCGCCGTTTCTATACCGATATTCTGTATATCAGACAAACTGTTGGCAACAGCTTATCAGTATCAGACGAACAACGTACATTGTTGCATTAGTCGGCGGTAGAAGCGGCCGCATATAGCCACAGACACAACAGCGTTCTCAACTAACACCCGCCTGCAATGTCTGACAATGAGAGGCAGCTGTCCAGGAAAACTATATCCATTCGGGCCCAGCTGAGGTCTAGCAGATCGTGAATCTTCAGTTATCATTAAGAAAGCATTCTTCCCAGCACTTTGAACCGTTGTCCACGATTTCATAAAAACCCACAAGACATGGCTCACCTCTTCAATTACCCTGCCAGCCAAGCCCTACCTTACGACCAGTGGACTTATGACAACAGATTTCGGCTAATAATTTAGCCATTTTCAGACGTTGATTATTCAATAGAACTTTATTACAATATACTATGGTTTTAAGGACTTCTTTTCATATTCCCCAAAGCTTTGATGAACTTGTCTGCGGCACCCTAGAACTTTCTCGAACCGAGTACTGATAAATATTTGGGTACAGAGTATTATAAAATTTTTTTCTTGTCAATCACGGATACTAACCCCATTCGGTGTTTCTCAAACCCTTGAAGTCGCCATATTCTAGTTGGTATTATGTTGGCTTATTGGACGAGAGGCCGTGATTCAAACCACAGCTCAGACATACCGCACAAAACTAAAAAGAAATATTTCCCACCACTTATGGAAAACACACACAACGTGGGTGGTGTGTAAAGCTAGATTGTAATCCTGAGTAAACAGTCTCTTATGCTGCTCAAAACATCCCAAATTGAATAACTTTTCTTGTCATCATGCAAACATTATATGTATGATTATTGAGGATCAGTTACCTATCATCTTTATGTATGAGGGACACTGAGTAGTTTATATCTCTCCTACCAGATCAAATCAACAGCGTATTTGAACAATAAGAACAAGTTCTCTCATTCGCTCTGCCAGTTGACTCCGTTTACGGTTTAATGACGTTTCACAGGCGCTGTCGAATTCGTAGCACAGTATCTCATTCATAATGTGGTTCGTGGTCTCTCGGTTCACACACTCGGGTACATTTAACTTTTGCAGGGGCTTAGAAAACTTCATAAAAAAATTAAGTCCCTGTGAAACATATGGCTGAACACGCCACTCGGTAAGACAATCAAAAGAAAAACAACTTAGAACATCTAAGGAAAACAGAAGTTGAAATGAACGAATTAGAAATTGCCGAACTATTTACCCTGTGAACGTTCGGCCATCTTTTTATAAATATAAGCTCTTGCTGAAAATATTGGAATATTGGAAGTGAAATGTGAAGGCAGACGATCAAGAAGAAAAAGGCACTTGATATGAGAAACATCTTTAAATCCATAAAATGCAAAACTAATAGCCTGCAGTCTAGATATATGTATTTGGGAAACACTTTACACAATTCTCCATCACTCGCCTAGACGGAAAAATATTTTAATAGGATTCTAATAAGATTTCTACCCTCACTCAGCCAAGCGAAAAATATTTTTTAGATTCACAATAATAGTTTCAAATCATTTTCTGGACTTACTTGCTTCCGCTTCTGATCTGCTTCCTGACACCACAGCTATGATGAACTGAATTGCACTTGTTTGAGGCACATGATTTTATTTCACTAGCTTCACTTTCACTTTTTAATTTTCGACTGATCTAATTGCGCATTTAGATTTTTACTTCTTGTACTGGAATGTTCAGTGTTGCTGTGGCGTAAAAAATATAAAATACTGCAGAGTTGTACTTGTTCGTTAGTCATTGAAAAGTAAAAAAGGATACGTAGGTGTTAATGTTGTTGACAAATTTCATTTTAGGGTCAACGAACTTATAGACGTAAACAAACAGACCGCTAAATAAGTTTTTGGTAGGAATATAAATTCTAGCGGCTGGTTAAAAAAAAATTATAGAATTGGGTAAAGAAAAACTGGCAAAGGGGGACGCATAACAAACTCTATTTCTTCAACGGCTGTCAAATTCTGGTATATTTTATCTACTCAAACTACTTTCATATACTACGAAGGAGACAAATAGGATCGGGACGGACTCTTCATTTGTCCTAAAATACACGCTCTTTCAGAAAATTGGTAACAAATATGGAGAATATTTTCATTCTTGGTGGAGAGCATCATAAATAGTTCTTAGGCATTTTTCTCTACTCTATGCGATCAAATAAAATAATGAACTGATACTTGTCAAGAGATGGTCGCTGTTGTAAGCCGGCTGGTTTCCATAGCAGATTAAACTTGTTACCGTATACCATAGAATATACTATATTGTGTCCCTAGTTATTGTATTGAAACTAGGAATATAGGTTATGAGAAGGACGAAAAAGTGAGTAATGAATGTGAACATTAGATTTGAAGCTATTTACCATCAAAGGAAAGACCTCTTCGAGTAGGAAGTTCCAAATACCGAGAGTTCGGCAAAAGAACGAATTCTCTTTGTAATGCACTGTGTGATCCACTATCCTCTGGTGTTGAATAAGTAAGAATATATGATTTTCGGTAACAAGTTCCTTAATTATAAAATAAATAGAGTTAGATACCGTAAAGTCAATAGTGAGCCCCATAATAAGCTACGTTGGAACTGTCTATACATGAGAGAAATTTTTTATTAGATGGATATGAGTGGTGTACGCTCATTATCCTACACACCGGACATTTCTCCTTGCATGTACACCTATACCGTATAAGCGTGGTGGAAAAAGAAATTAAGAAAATGCATGGCATTTGGTAAAAACATAGAAACGATGGAACGCTTTTTCTGCCCTAGCCAGGCATTCGTAAACTCGACATCCCTGCATTTTGGTGATGACACCATACCATTCATAACTCATCTCAGAGGAGTGGACTTGGAGAAATTATGGAAATTTGTAGAAAATACGGACTTTCTACAGAAATACGGTTTGGTATTTCTTAAATATGGGCGGATATCAAGCTTACATGATGGCTTTTAGGTGTATGTCGATAGGCATGAGACTCTTGGTTGGTCTTTCAACCTACCTTTCAATAATACTTTCGACACTTGAAAAATATATGCTGCTGCCAGAAAACATTCGATTGAACTTTTATGCTCAAACGGTCGAGTTACTGACTTCTTAATATTTACGCCCAGGTCCATATCATCTTTATATTTGAGGGACGCTGAGTAGTTTATATCTCTCCTACCAAATCGAAACAAAATCGAATTAACAGCGTATTTGAACAATGAGGACAAGTTCTGCCTTTCGCTCTGCCAGTTGACTCCGTTTACGGTTTAATGGCGATTCATAGGCGGTGTCGTATCTCATTCATAATGTGGTTCGTGGCCTTTCGGTTCACACAGTCGGGTACATTTAAGTTCTGCAAGGGCTTAGAAAATTTCATGAAAAAATTAAGTCACTGAGAAATACATGGCTCTGAAACCTGGGCATGACTCTCAACCGAAAAACAACTCCGAATATCTAAGAGCGATGGCAGGAGGGACAGGAGTCGTTGTGAATGAATTAGAAAATTGCCGAACTATTTAGAGAATGAAAGGGTTCGGCCATCTTGCTATATGTATAGACTTTTGCTGTAAATATTGGAAGTCAAATGTGAAAGCAAAAGGCATTGATATGGGAGAAAAAATAAAATGCAAAACTAATAGCTTGCAGTCTAGACATTTTGGGAAACACTTTACAAAATTCTCCATCACTCGTGTGGACGGAAAAATATTTTAATAAGATTCTAATAAGATTTCTACCTTCACTCAGCCAAGCGAAAAATATTTTTTAGATTCACTAATAGTTTCGAATTATTTTCTGGACTTACTTGCTTCCGCTTCTGATCTGCTTCCTGATCACAGTTATTATTATAATCGGTGTTTATGATAAACTGAATTGCACTTGTTTGATGCACTTGACTTTATTTCACTAGCTTTACTTTCACTTTTTAATTTTCGACTGATCTAATTGCGCATTTAGATTTTTACTTCTTGTACTGGAATGTTCAGTGTTGCTGTGGCGTAAACAAATATAAAATACGACAGAGTTGTACTTGTTCGTTAGTCATTGAAAAGTAAAAAAGGATACGTCGGTGTTAATGTTGTTGACAAATTTCATTTTAGGGTCAACGAACTTATAGACGTAAACAAATAGACCGCTAAATAAGTTTTTGGTAGGAATATAAATTCTAGCGGCTGGTTAAAAAAAAATTATAGAATTGGGTAAAGAAAAACTGACAAAGGGTCTCAATGCGTAACAAACTCTATTTCTTCAACGGCTGCCAGAAGTCTAGTATATTTCATCCACTCAAAATACTTTCGTATACTACGGAGGAGAGAAATAGGATCGGGACTCTACATTTGTCCTAAAATACACGCTCTTTCAGAAAATTTGTGACAAGGATGGAGAATATTTTCATTCTTGTTGGGGAGCATCATAAATAGTTCTTAGGCATTTTTCTCTACTCTATGCGATTAAATAAAATAATGAACTGATACTTGTCAAGAGATGGTCGCTGTTGTAAGCCGGCTGGTTTCCATAGCAGATTAAACTTGTTACCGTATACCGTAGAATACACTATATTGTGTCCCTAGTTATTGTATTGAAACTAGGAATATAGGTTATGAGAAGGACGAAAAAGTGAGTAGTGATTGTGAACATTAGATTTTAAGCTATTTGCCGTCACAGGAAAGACCTCTTCGAGTAGGAAGTTCCAAATACCGAGAGTTCGGCAAAAGAACGAATTCTCTTTGTTATGCACTGTGATGATTTACGGTAATTTCGCTGGAGTAAAATTCGTTGTAGTAAAACAGTAAAATACAAGCCGGTGGTGCTAAATTCAATCAATAGAGTTAGATACCGTAAAGTCAATAGTGAGCCGCATAATAGACTTCGAGGCAACTGCCCCTACATGAGAGGTATATTTCATTGGCTGAATATGAGTGGTGTACGCTCATTAGCGTACTCACTGGAGTCTTCTCCTTGCATGTACACCTATACCGTATAAGAGTGGTGGAAAAATGATGAATGCATGGCATTTGGTAAAAACATAGAAACGATGGAACGCTTTTTTGCCCTTGCCAGGCATTCGTAAACTCAACATCCCTGTATTTTGGTGATGACACCATACCATACATAACTCATCTCAGAGGAGTGGACTTGGAGAAATTATGGAAATTTGTAGAAAATACGGACTTTCTATAGACAGTTCGGTTTGGTATTACTTAAATAAGGGCGGATATCAAGCTTACATGATGGCTTAGGTGTATGTCGATAGGCATGAGACTCTTGGTTGGTCTTTCAACCTACCATTCAATACTTTCGACACTTGAAAAATATATGCTGGTGCCAGAAAACATTGGATTGAACTTTTATGATCAAATGGTCAAGAGTTACTGACTCCTTAATATTTACGCCCAGGTCCATATCATCTTTATATTTGAGGGACGCTGGGTAGTTTATATCTCTCCTAACAAATCGAATCAAAATCGAATTAACAGTGTATTTGAACAATGAGGAGAAGTTCTGCCTTTCGCTCTGTCAGTTTGCTCCGTTTACGTTTTAATGGCGATTCATAGGCGGTGTCGTATCTCATTCATAATGTGGTTCGTGGCCTCTCGGTTCGGGTACATTTAACTTTTGCAAGGGCTTAGAAAACTTCATGAAAAAATTAAGTCACTGTGAACCATATGGCTGTAAAACCTGGGCATGCCCCTCAAAAAGAAAATCAACCGAAAAACAACTCCGAATATCTAAGAGCGATGGCAGGAGGGACAGGAATCGTTGTGAACGAATTAGAAAATAGCCGAACTATTTAGAGAATGAAAGGGTTCGGCCATCTTGTTATATATATAGACTTTTGCTGTAAATATTGGAAGTCAAATGTGAAAGCAGAGCATCAAGAAGAAAAACGCACTTGATATGGGAGAAAAAAATAAAATGCAAAACTAATAGCTTGCAGCCTAGACATTTTGGGAAACACTACAAAATTCTCCATCACTGGTGTAAACGGAAAAAATTTTTAATAAGATTCAAATAAGATTTCTACCCTCACTCAGCCAAGTGAAAAATATTTTTTAGATTCACAATAATAGTTTCAAATTATTTTCTGGACTTACCAGCTTCCGCTTCTGATTTGCTTCCTGATATCAGTTATGATTATAATCGGTAGTTATGATGAACTGAATTGCACTTGTTTGATGCACTTGACTTTATTTCACTAGCTTCACTTTCACTTTTTAATTTTCGACTGATCTAATTGCGCATTTAGATTTTTACTTCTTGTACTGGAATGTTCAGTGTTGCTGTGGCGTAAAAAAATATAAAATACTACAGAGTTGCACTTGTTCGTTAGTCATTGAAAAGTAAAAAAGGATACGTTGGTGTTAATGTTGTTGACAAATTTCATTTTAGGGTCAACGAACTTATAGGCATAAGCAAATAGACCGTTAAATAAGTTTTTAAAAGGAATATAGAATCGAGCAGTTGGATAAAAAATTTTCAAACATTCGGTAATGAATAATTGGTAAAAGGGGACGCGTAACAAACTCTATTTCTTCAACGGCTGTCAAAATTCTGGTATATTTTATCCACTCAAAATACTTACATATACTACGCCGGAGACAAATAGAATCGGGACCTTCCATTTGTTCTAAAATACATGCTTACCTACAGCAGTCATCTTTCGACAAATAGTAAGATATTCTTCGCAAAAACACGATATTTGTTAACCAAAAATGTATTTTTAATAAAAAAATTCCTTTTTTGTTATAATTTATTAAATTTTCGTATTACATTTATTAAAAATAATTTAAAAAAAATTAAAATTTATTTTCTTTTATTTTAAATATATCTTCAAATTGAAACCTTTTGAAAATCTTTACAAATATGGAAATTAAATTTTAAAAATTTTGTACTGAACTCTAATAAATTAATTGTAATTGTTTTAATTATAATTAGTTAGTTAATACTATATTTAATATGTATAAATAATTTAATTTAATTTAATTTAATTAATTAAAAACAAATTAAATACGAAATAAACTTAAAAAGTGTTCAATGTTTGAAAAGAATAAATTGTATTAATACGAGTATCCAGGGTAAGATTACCCACTGTTAGAAGGTGAGTTGGAATTATCTAAAATATCCTGTGTTGTGGAACACAGGTTACATATTGCTAAGACTAGTTATATACGACAAACATACATTGTGCCACTTAACTGACCTTAACAACCCATTTCCCAGATTTCGAACTGCTGAGACACTTCCTTCCAGGAGCCTATCACCTTCGCCAGTTGGTTGCATCATTCGATAACCGGGTTTCCCCAATTGGGTCCTTCCCGATCAAACAGAGTCGTTTTCTGCGCTGACGGTCGCTTCAAATACTCTAAACAACATCCACATCGTTGAGAAGATCATTGTTGAATCGAATTGGGACTTGAAATCTTTCGTGAAACTTTTTTTTTAAATACCACCAATGCTGCTGCATTAGTACGTTACAGCTTCCGTGCTACCAAATCATAAAGAAGAAGAAGAATCAAAAAAGCAGCTCGCCAGATCTTTACGAACCGATACCTGAGACGAAGTCGCAGGATTTTCTGCTAAACAGAATACATACCAAGCATATCCCAAATGAAATTGAGATTCGAAGACGAAACTGATTACGAGTCTGGCATGTTTCGAGTAGATTGCTCCCTCTCCAGAGCAATTGTAAATTGCTTCAGGGGATGCCAAGCGTTACCTAAAGTTGACAGTTGAAAACAAAGGCAGTGAGAATAAATAAATTGTGGAATGAGCTGAAACTACTTGTGGGGAAACTGAACTCCATTATTGACTCCCTATGCTCCTCTTAGGAGCAAGAAAAATTCTTAGTAGCTTAACAACAACATCGGGCAACCAATCACTTGAGAGGATCCCATATTTGAAACAGGGGATAGTTAATTACGCAAACAGCTACTCATCACCTTTTAATACGTCCGTTGAAGTATCGTCAACTACCGCAGCTTTTATATTTTTTAGAGCCAGTGTTGCATTTAGTACTTCACTTATACTCCTCGGTGGATGCCTTTAAATGGGTCGAATCTTTACAAGATATGAACACAAATAATAGCTGCACGTATGAAGCTTTCTTAGTTTTTTTTTCACGAACTTCTTAGCTGTTTGAGGGGGAGCAAGGCAATTGCTGCGAATTGTCTATCCGTCTTTGACTTCTCACTCGATGTGACTACACTTTTATCTAATAAGACGCAGACATAAATGTTGCCTTTAATCAGGAATGCCCCTAATATTATGACTCACTTAGAAATGTTAAGCGAACACACTTCTTCCTTTTAGAACGTCCGCTGCAGTACAAATGCAAAATGCAAATGCAAGTGCACATACAACAAATTACGGAAATGCAAATCTTACTCCGATCCACACACAACATATTCAAAAATATGTTCGAATCTTGTCGTTGTTGTTGTTGTTGTTTCGAAAATAAACAAAATTTATGTCAACGACAAAGAGACAAATAAATAAACGAAAGGAGACGAGCCGTGACAGGAAGGGACGGGACGTATGCGACAAACACTTTCGTTGGCTGATGATCTATTTTTATTTTCATTTTCATTCACTAAAATAAACCAAACAACAAAAAGTGTCTAGAAAAAGGCCAAAACTCATATGAATGAGCGGAGAGGAGAGAGAGGAGGGTGTATAGAAGGTGGAAAAACATTATTTATGTTCAGATTTTGATTTATTTTTTTTTGATTTCGATTAAAAGATAAAACACCATGTATACCAGACAATTCACTCACGCACTCATTAGTCAGTTGTTTCGTGGACCACGTGTAGTGCGAAAGTCCAAATTCGAATAGCTCGCGAATACATAAAAAAAGTGAATTTTACAAGTTAAATAACTGAAATCTTTAAACAAATTGGATTATTAATAATAATTAAAATAATAGAATTAAAGTTTAATAATAAATTTATTGGAATATTGTAATCGGTTAATAAAATCAGTGAAACTATAAATAATCGATAACAAATCATTAAAAAAAATATTATTATCCGGCAGTTAAATTGTAAATTTAGAAGAATACCATCTGTTTACGGTACTAAAAATTTAAAAATAATACGGACGGACGGCTCAACAAGCCCGTGGCTTTTTGAACGATACACAGGTTCTTTTATAAATAAATCATTTTATTTTTGAACGTGGTCTCTTCTTTGAACTCTTTATACTCTGTCCAACACACCTCTCTAATTGTTTTACTTACTTACTTAAGTGGCCATAACAACCCGATTAACGGATTTCGGCCTGCCGCAACACATCCTTCCAGGCGCCTCTGCTTCTTCCGCGCCTACGCCAGTTGGTCACACCAATCGATGACAGGACTTCCTCGATTTGGTCCTTCCAACGGGTCGTCCTCTTCGCCGACTTCCGCAGATCTACGCATCAAACACCCGTCTCGCTGGATCATCCTCCTCCATTCGAACGACATGGCCGAGCCAGCGCAGCAGCTGGATATTAATACGCTGTACAACGTCCATGTCGTTGAGGAGCTCATACAGCTCACTGTTGTATCGGATGTGGAAATCATCGCCAACTCGTACAGGACCGAAGATCTTACGCAGTACTTTTCTCTCGAACACTCTCAAGGCTGCTGCATCAGTATTTAATAGGGTCCAATTGTTTTATTCCTTCTAAAAAATATTTATCGAGTTCATCAAAATTGCATTTGTTTGATGTATTATTCCATGATTGAAGTCAAAGTTCTTTCCGTTAAGCTATTTCTTCAAATTGTGAAGAAGAAATTCATAGTCACTTCAGGATGAATTCGGAAAAAACAGTGGAATTAGTAATCTAATCCATGGACAGTTAGTTTTAGTAACTGCAAGGTAATGAAGAAAAACTCAGACTGAAGATGGTCTTTTACAAAGCAATCACGGTTAATCTATAATCCTCTCATTTGTGAATCATACACTCAGCAAGACCTGTTCATTCTGTTTTTATATCCTAGGACCCAGCACTACACAGCTGTTTATGAAATGCTTTAGCTACTCCTCATTATCTCAGCGAAATCTGCAGTACTAACATGGAATGTGATTATGCTGGACTTTATTGCACTCGAATGTTATTGGAAAGTTCATGGCCAAAGGTGTCATTCCAATAATTTTTCTCGATGGATGTTGAACATTTCCTTATCACCGCTTATAACAGACTCCTGTTGAGGACAAAAGAGAAAATGTCCTATGGCGGAGCAGTTAGGTTAGGTTAGGTTAGAGGACGTGTACTTGTCAATTAAGACAAGTACAGTACCCGGAGGTGGAATTGACCCATTGTACAACGTCCTAGTTTCTCACACCACTTATGTTGTGTGTGTTAATTTTATACATGATTGGCGGGGCCTACACAGTTTAAAGTCGACTCCGAACGACAGATTTTTGAGAAACTTTTCATGGCAATTTTATTTACTCTCAGAGTTTTTGTCGCCGAAGATATACTTTTTGTACTTTATTTTGATGTCTGGCCTGGGGCTCGAACCCTGGCTTTTGGTCTAATAAGCCAGTTTACGCTGGACTTTATTGCACTCAATTGTTATTGGAAAGTTCGTGGCCAAAGGTGTCATCCCCACATTTTTTCTCGATGGATGTTGAACATTTCCTTATCATCTCTTACAGCAGACTCCCAGGATTGTAAATGCTAAAAACTATAAGGACAGATTTGGCCTTCTTTCTGATAGTTTTCTCCCCATTTTCAGTTTTGTGTAGACTTCCGCCGGGAAGATTGCCCTTGTGGGCTCTAAGAACCTTATCTCATCGCGTAGCTATTTTGTCTCCGCGCTCCATTATGTCCCGGTCAACCTATATCTCCTAATGAAGCTAAGTACAATTTCTTTGAGGTCGCTCTCTTAAAATATATTGAGTAGCCTTAAGCTTTTCCTTTCTATAAACAGAAATTTTATACACAGCAGCCCTCTCCTGTATTGCTACGTTAAGTGGTATTAAATTCAGAATACCGTCCATACCCGTTTTCGGTAGACACCTTGTAAAGCCAAAAGATGGAGTGAATTCACTGTGGATCCTGTCATGTCCTGACATCCACACATCATTTGATACAGAGTGGCTAGACTACATCATTAACGTAATAGAATACCCGGTAAGATCATCAAAGGCAGATTGCCTTTTGACGAGACTGGTTGTCCCCTTTCGGGTAGAATTCCTACCGTTTCCGTTATTGCGTAGAGTTTCGCCTAGATAATGGTTTTAGTCAATGTTTTTTGGTTTTGGACTCCACTATGAATATTGAATCCACCAGTATATTCATTTTCTAAATCATCGGAGAGACATTTTTGATCTGCGCCGTACACTTCCATGGCCGGAAAGATTATCTTTTAAAAAAATTTTGCTACTGACACTCAGACATCGAGTGCCTAAAGGGCGGCCTGACTGTCAGATTGTTTTGCTAAGTCCCGCCTTTTGTACTTTCTATTGGAGTTGAATTGTGAAAAAAAAACATTTTTTTTCGAAGGTAAACGCGAGTTTCCAAAGGTCAGTCCTTGAACCATACGTATAGCACTGAAACTGTTATTACACTGAGCGCGAGCGCACAAAATATTTTTATTTTATAACATTTTTTGAAACAGAATCCACAAAATGTTATTCGAATGAGTGTAACACAGCGAATTGTCTTCAAGTCAAAAGGAATAATGTTTCATGACACGTTATTAATTTTCTGTTTTGCCTCACTAATCTCATATCAAATTGCCTACACGAGACCCATTAATGAAATAATAGAAACGACAAATGTACCAGAAACTCAAGGTAAGTTTTAGGCCGTATTCCGCACATCGTATATCGTAACATATTTTAAATCTTTTAACCACTACTTCAGAAATCAATGATGAATTGAAACCAATTGAAACTCAAAAAGCCGTGTGTACCGTTACATCGGGCGATGTAAGAGCCAGTGCCGAAGCTTTCACCACCAGAGAACTGAAGGGTGTATGCGGCTCAACTGAAATGTTAACGGGCTTCAATGATTTGGAACTTCGTTTAAGCAAAGAGCTGCAGGATTTAAAGAATCTAATAAACGATCTGCACAGACATTTTCTAAATCAGACAAGAGTCCCCGAGGAACCAGTAAAAACTGCGGGGAACGTAAATATAACACCCGTTACCTTTAAGTTTCAACCAATTCAGAATGATAATAAATTGCAAAAATCGAATGAAATTCGAAAAAATTATTATATGACACCGAAATTTAAGTCCCTAGAATCAAGGGCTCACGCCCTAAGGGAACAAGAGATTTCAAAATTTAATAATACATTAATCACGGATAAGGATAGAGATGTAAAGATCTACAGCTATTATTGGAAAATGGAGAATTGTACAAAACATTTAAAAGATGGCGATAGCATAAGCATGGAAAGCCCTATATTTTCAATAAAAGGTATGTATGTTTTTTTTTGTAATTTATAAGGTGTAGTTTAAAGAAAACCCATTATTTTTAAATGGAATTAGAGATTTCAGTTCTATAGCTGTCTCCATTTGTATTGCTTTCAAACCCTCGTCTCTTGTCACAAAAAAAAGAACTCACGAGAGTCAACCGACTTTCAACAACAAAATTATAAGGGGTAATCACTTGCAGCTCCAGATATAAATTATTGGCAGCTTAAGAACTTTTTTTCTAACCGCACCATAGAGGAAGTCGTCACATCCTCCGTGTGTGGGGCCCTCACCCACTAAATCCCCCCCTCGTCTCGTGGACTTGTTACTGGCAGCTTAAGAACCTTGAAACCAAGCTAGAGTGATACCATTCCAGTCAAATAGCCACAGTACTCTCGTCTCTGTTAGCAAAAAAGGAAACAAGAACCAGAGTAAGTCGACAGGATGGTGCTCCCTCACCACTACCGAAGAGCTAGGTTATGAATAAACTCTGAACGAAACTATTTAAGGCAAGCATTGACTGCTGAGGATATGCCCTGATAACTATAGGAAATTTTGAAGAAACTCTGCGACATCATTCAAAGAGGTCTTGAGATTTTAAGGCGATGGTACGTGCCAGCGGTATTGAGAATAAACTCAAGGAAAACCCCAATAGTTTCAGGAGGCAAATTCCAAAATGGAAAAAAAATCGACTCCTGAGTAAGATAATATCACAGAAACATATCCGGGAATATTACCAGATATTGAACCGACTAGAAGGATTTATATAGAGAGCATTTAAGAAAGGCCAGATATGCCATAATGATGCGCTGAAGGCTTGCAGGGAAACCATGAGGATATAACTCAGTATTATGCATTGGACATATACCAAGATGGTCAAACCAAAAGTGATACATTGTCAGGCCAGAGAACGTCTTAAAAACATCTCAAATGGAGTTGGATAAGATACAGAGACTAGCGAACTAGACTAAACAGGGGCAACGAAAACCTGTGCTGCAGTAAGGCTGGAAACTCTGTTGAATTTAAGTCTGTTGCACATGGTGGACCATTACTGTCGCAACTATGCTTAGTACAGTGGGAGACAAGTGTAATAAGATATTCATGAAGGAACTTTGTCAACTAATGCATCGAGTGGCTGACAGACAGCTTCCTCCTTAGCTGATCCCTGGATAGAGTTATGATTTTGGGAAATATTTCGCAACGAGACTTAATAACAAAAATTAACGGAGTAATCTAGAGACTATATACTCTTTTAAAAGAGGAGCCTTTCCGTGCTATAAGGTTGGTTGAAGAAGGAATTTTAATACAGAAGCGAGAGTTTTTGATCTGACAGTGAAATATTCCAGGTCCATAGTGAGACTCATGGGCAACTTTCAAGCAGAAATCTATGCCATCGAAAGATGGCATTAAAGTAGTAAGAAAGGACGGAGCATAGCAATACTATCTGACAGTCAGGCCGCCATTTGAACACTCGCCCTCTTATAAAACGAAGTCGAAGATAGAATGCAACTGTCTGAGGAAGCTGAATTCGATTTTTTTTTGTGACTACATAACGGAAGGTTGGAAAACACAATGGATTTCTTTTTACTACACCTTATATAACAGCATATTTTAGATCTATCTCTACTTATTTAATTTCTATTTCCTAGACAAAGCATTCAAAATTAAAGCCCATTTTCAACATTTACATCGGGATTTTCTTTATCTGCAACTGGAAGACTACTCCTCATCGGCTCAGTTGAGTTTGGGCAACAGCATTATCTTAGATACTGGTGGAATATTCAAGGAAATCAACAGCCAAAAGTTTAAATACAAAATTTCCATATTGGACCAGGTAATGATGTGCAATTCATTTAAGGTATTGGAAATACAAAAACAAATTTTCATTTACAGAATAAAAAGCGCTCTTCGGATTTGGTTTCGCAAGAATTTGATAATCACGACAATGGTTTTCTGATACCAAATAGCGCCTTAATTGAGAGTCCCTTTATAAAAGATGACTCCATATTGGTGCAAATATCTTTGTATATATAAAAAAATAAAAGTTTAGAAAAATTAAAAAAGCGATGTTTTAAAAATGTTTTAGGGGATAGGACCGCCGATTTAAAAAATGAAAATATGATTGCGATTAATGTGACATAAATACACCACATGCGCCATATTCTCATCACTCCTTTGGCTCACCGATATTTTAAAAATGTTTTAGGGGATAGGGCCGCCGATTTAAAACATGAAAATATGATTGCGATTAATGTGACATAAATACATCACATGCGCCATATTCTCATCACTGCTTTGGCTCACCGCAATATTTAGAGTCTCAATGATGTTAAGCAATGAAGGATTTGGAACAGTCTGCTATGTGGACGATATCGTAATACCTCTGAGGAAAAGAATCCAGACCAATTATGTAGAAGGGCAAATGTTTCTCTAAACATAGCACTGAGCTGGTCACATACAAGAAAACTTAAAGTGAACCCGGAAAAATGTATTTTTTTACAAAGACAACGAAAATCGAACGTTATAACAAGCCCCGTTTCCTTGACAAGGAAATCGGAACTTCCACCTGGCAAAAAATAAAATTTGATTTTATTCTGAATTGCCCAGATGATATCTCGGTTTAGGAAGGGCCTTTGCGTTGAACTATGGTGTATCCAGTATTTTGACGATTTTACGAAATTGTTACTAGTAACACACCATCACAGAGACTCCGAGTTAGGTTAGGTTAGGTTAGCGTGGTAGCTTTAATTTACCAAAAAGCTCACTTGAGCACGCATAGCGGCCCGTTGTGATGCCATAGGTGAACGCAGGCTCTGCACTGACCAAGTTCCTCCGATCCAAGGAGGGGGAAGTTGGTCAGCGCAAGGCTGCACAGACTCCGAGTGTAAACGTTTACAACCTTCATATAAAACTATAAACTTATAGTAGAGTTTAGGTACGTAGGTTGAAGGAAAGAGATCGTCATCCAAACAGATTCCATCGAGTCGTATCGGCATTGCCAAAAGAGAGATGCCAATCACGGGAATTCATAGGAAATGGATACGATGTAGTAAAATATCGTTCGTTAAATATTGCATTCTAGAATTCCGCAATGATTTGGAAAGTATTTCTATGTCCTGTCTATATGGCTCGCATTTGCTGTCATGCCTCACATCCACGCGGTTCAAATGTATCACACAAACCCAGCTCAAATCACCTTTATTCAGACGTAGGTTAGGTTAGGTTAGAGGACGTGCACTTGTCAATTAAGACAAGTACAGTACCCGGAGGTCGAACTGACCCATTGTACAACGTCCTAATTTCTCACACCACTTATGTTGTGTGTGTTAATTTTATACCTGAGTGATGACACCTACAGTTTAAAGTCGACTCCGAACGACAGATTTTTGAGAAACTTTTTCATGGCAATTTTTATTTATTCTCAGAGTTTAGCCAGAAATCTGCTGAGGAAGTCGCAGAAGAAATACTTTTTGTATTTTGTCTTGATGTCTGGCCTGGGGCTCGAACCCTGGCTTTACGTCTAATAAGCCAACACACTACCTACTAGACTACGGCGACCTTCAGACGTAAAGGGCTTATATTTTTCCCGATATGTTGGTTCACTCCAGTGCATCCTAGTGATTTTGCTAACGTTGTAATAGGCAGTTGTGTTAGACTTCCGTTTGCATAAGTCTGTTGATTTGGCATTCGATCGTAGTAGATCTGCTGCGTATCCTGTCCAATAGTTGAAAGCCTATGGATTTGCAGTGCCGCTTCATGTCACACCGGTTTCTGAATTCGTTTTACAGGACTGTTTTCTATACTTTAGCGGACGTTGTGCTCATCGAGTCTTTTACTCTTTAACAGGAAGCATAATCTTTGAATTTTCTGTAGTATTATGTCGTTCCTATCCTTTGATGTTACTTTGCTACTGAAGTATATGTTGGCAAAGGTCCAGTTACATTCCCGTAGAGCCAGTGCATAAGTACGAGAGGTCAGCAATGAGTATTCAAAACGATGAGTAGATTCGAATCATACTTATAATTTCTGATACTTATACGCATTCATACTTATTTTAATGTCATACTTATACTACGCATATTCAAAGTTTGAAATACTCATGGCACTCATACTTAACAATACGCATGATGTAATTGATTTCAACTCTTCATGACTCATCGTGTACACGAATCACAAAATAAGTATGATTCGCTACGAACACTACAATCCTCACTAGAAGGCTGTGTTCGCTCTGCTTGCTGTCTTTTTCTTTTTTGTTTATGTGTCTTCCTTCTTTCTTTGTAAATGCAACAACAACTAAGACCGTAAATTTTGACGAATGATTCGAATCACTCGAATCATTTATAAGTATTTTTCTAAATTTATGAATCTGAATGAGTAGGCGTATGAATCAAACATAGTTCGAATGTTATGAGTTTGATGTCAACGTTGTACTCATACT
Organism: Sarcophaga carnaria; assembly: GCA_958299815.1. Taxonomy (NCBI): domain Eukaryota; kingdom Metazoa; phylum Arthropoda; class Insecta; order Diptera; family Sarcophagidae; genus Sarcophaga; species Sarcophaga carnaria. The sequence goes on along the minus strand of OY283149.1, from coordinate 12,954,283 downwards.
CATTGCAACTTGTACTTATAAATCAATGTAGTACTGAGTACGAATGAATCAGAGTAGTTGGATTTGAATACTGTTGACTCACTCATACTCAAAATTTCATGAGGACTTATGACTAGCGAAAAAGCGATTCATTGCTGATCTCTGATAAGTACTTCAAGAATTAAACACCTTGCAGCAACCCGAACACAGGAAATTTGAAATGAAATTGTCCACCATATTTGTAAGTATTTATTTGTAAGTTTATAGCTCTCATCATATATTTATTTATTGATTTATATTTGTTTAGTTGTTTGATTTTATAAATTCTGAATAAAAACTTATCTAAAGACAATAAATAATTTAAAAAAAAGTGAATCTTTTTTGTAATAATTTTGTTCGAAATACATACATATATGTATGTACATATGCAGATATCTGCATATGCGTTTAAAAAATTTAATAATAAAATAAAGAACATTTTTTTGTTGTTTTTGTTCAATCAATAATATTGATTGCAAGTAAATATTAAAATCATTGAGAATTATGGAATCGATTTTCTTAGGTTATGTTTAAATATTCATAATAAATTACGAACGATTACAATGCAATATCGGACAATATTGATAATAAAGTTTGTTTTTATTTAAATTTTTAATGTTTTTTTTTCGAATGCTAAATGATCAGGTAACAAATATAAAAATTACAAATACATTTTACATAAATATTTGAGGCAATTTTGTTTTTTTTAAATTTCTTTTTTAATTTTTTTTTTAATTTTTAAATTTTTTGTTCTTTTTTCCTTTCTTTATCCTTTTGTCTAGGCTTTACTTTTTTTCTTTGTTTTTCAATAAATATATTAATTTACTCCTATATTTATAAACATTATTTTTGATTTATTTTTATTTATTTTTTTAAAAACTTTTTATAAATCGAAAATAATTTTTATAAATATCGGAGCTAATGTATACAAATAACTTTAAAAAAAAAAATAATAATAATAAAAACTAAAAATAAATATATTTGTATGTATGAATAATTTAATATATAATATAATAATGTCTTTTTTTAAATATAAATGTATTTACTTTTTATTTTTTTTTGTTTTTTTTTTAATAAATTATTGCGCAAGCTTACATCACATTTGAAATTATTTTTCTATTTTCAGTGTTAAGGAAAAGTTTTTCTTAAATAAAAATTATAAAATAATTTAAGAGTATTTGTTTATACAGTAATTGGAATCATATGACTTAAATTTATTCATAAAAATTTCATTACAAAATATTATTAAAAAACATTTGATTATAATACAACAGTAAACAGAGAATAGGAGAAAACAGGGAATACGTTTTTAGATCAAGTATGTAAGTAAGTAAGCAGAAAGTATTTCCACAGTCAATTTCCAAAATGCACAAGAAATCAAATAAACACATCATAAAACCTTTAAGGTAAGCGTTCTATATTCACTTTTTCAAAATGATAACCAATTTTTAAACAGAAGTCTGTATAGTAGTTAAGGTTTGAACGTCTATATAAGATAAGACAAATAGACAAGCATCTCTAACAACCCATGTTGAGTGTGTTAATTTTATCCATAAATGACGTACTTTAACATCGATTTCGAATGACAGATTAGAGAACTTTTAATTTTTTCTCAAAGTTTTTGCTACAAGACTACGATGGCCTCAGACAGAATAAACTGTAAGAATTTATTTCAGAAAAGGAACAAGAAAAATTAACGATAATGGAAAAAATTACGGGAATAAGAATAAATTAGAACAACAAAACTGTACAAAAAAAACCACGAAAGACAGAAAAAACAAAAGTAGTTAAATCACAGAGAATCCAGAAGTTGCCAGAAGGAAAAGTAATGTGTTATAGAGTTAAAGTCACATGACCAATGAATAAAAGTAAAAAGCGAGACGTGTACAAACTGTGACATACTGCGAAGCATTAAAATTGTTACATTAGGTGGAGAGTCCCTTTGAAGGACAAAGTCTCACTTAGGCCAGCATTTAGATCCCATCATTAGAACCCATCATGCATAAAACCAACCTGACTCCTGAATAAGTCTTGCTATTGCAGCAATCCTTATATTGGAGAGACAAGGATGGCAGAAACTAGGATGTTAAGAACATCTGATTTCTCATGGCACTGACTTTTGTCTTAAAAGATGGTACGGCATACCTTACGATGAGAAAGGCAATTGGGCTATGGATGGCCATGTAAATCAGTATTCTTCTTAAAGAAAATTTTATTTCTAGAAAAACGAACGTGTAATAAAGTTGATAGCATGTCATTATTACTCAGATCAGGTCCCGAGTCCAACTGCCTATAAGTAGATTGAAAAAAGTCAGCAAACATATTCGAAATATCAAGGTAACTAGAGGATGTACGCCCTCATAAAACAGCTCAGTGGGATACAAAGATGATTTACGTTTAGCTCGAACGAAGTCGTAAAACGACTTAGTATCGCTAGCGAAGTTCGACCTAACTCTAATCATATATTCCTCATAACAGTAATGATTCATTCTACGATAATCCGCACGCGCCCTAGAGTAAAGAGCATAATCAATATCAGTGCCTGATCTAACAAACTTCTTAAATATCCTCGATTTTCTGTTCCTCAACCTTGACAGTCTAGCCGAATTCCACGGAGGACCAGAACGCTCCAAACGACTATTTACAAATGGAACACACTCCCTAAAACATTTAAATAATACCTCATAAAAGCCATCTAAGATCCTGTCAAGTGAAAGAGAGTCATATGGTGGTGAAATAAGTACAGAGGACCAATCTACAGAGGCTAGTAGTGTATTTAAACGACTAAAATCCGTACGATGGAAACTAAAACGCCCCTCATCACTAAATGAGCGATTAATTATAGGAGGTAAACAAAGATCAACTTCAATAGAAAGTAACAACGTAGGATGATAACTATCCTCAGGAATAGATATAGGATCAGTGCGAAATAAAGAAGAAATACTTGGATCCTCTAAAAATACAAGATCCAAAATTCTACCCATTGATTTCAATACACCATTAACCTGGAAAAGACCCAGATCACACATAGCGGACAGAATTTCATCATAGAATGGAACTGAAGAACATGGCACCAATGAGCCAGTCTCAGGTGAAAAATTCCAAGATGTATGCGGAAGATTAAAATCACCAAGGACTACTTTAATCCCCTATTGCCCCATTGAATCAATTACTCTAGAAATTAAATCGAAGTGAGCCCTATAGATATGAATGTCAGAACAGGGAGGAATATACGAGCAAGTAATGTATATAGACTTTCCACGATCATAGACCCTAACGCAAATAAACTCAATATCCCCAGAAGAACACAAGTCAATCAATTCAGATGTGTATTTAGAGCAAATGGAAATAAGAACACCAGCACCATTTTTAGACCACCTATTCCGTCTATAAATATTAAAATTACTAGACATAATCTCAGAATCAAAAATATTACAATTCAGCCAAGTTTCAGTAAAAGCAATTCCATCAAATTCAAAATCAAAGCTACTATTATAAAGCGAAGAACGTTTAGACCTAAGTCCGCGAACATTTTGATAAGCAATTTTGAAATTAAAAGACGATTTCGAAGTTAGTTCTTTTGAGAAATAAGACCAGGCAAATTAGCACCTTTCCTACGATGGCCCAGCCTGAATACGAATTCCCGTACCAATACACCCTGCGGCCAAAACGCAGGATAAGAAGTTATTAATTAAAATGTGTTGTTTAAATTAAATCAACGAAGGAAGGAAATCAAGGAAGGATTTATTTAAATTTAAAAAATAATAAGAATTAAAAGTAAAAAATTACTTTTATTTTGAAATGCAATTGTCGAATCCAAAGTAAGTGTTCGTTTTTAAAACTGAACAATATTTTAACGAATACAGTAAAATCTACACAGGTTTTCCCGATAGATCATAATGTTTCAATTAAGATAATTACAGTATAAGAAATATAAACATTAAAATTGTCATAATATTCCAATTACAGTAAATTTAATTGCTTAATAACTCTATTTTCTTTTAATAAAAAATAAAAAAAATAAATAAATAAATAAATTACTAAAAACCTATCTTTAAGCATAACACACATAACTTTCCTTTCATTTCCTGTTTGATTAGTTTAGTTTAATTTTATTTTATTTTAATTTTTTTTTTGTTTTTGTTTCATCTGTTTCTCTTTGATGAGGAATATTTATTTTTATTTGTTTTTTTTTTGTTTGTTTATAAATCACTTAATTAAGTATTATTTTTATTAAATATTTTCTTATAACACTTTAGTGTTTTTAATTTTTAGTTAATTTCTTTTGTAATTGAACATGTATGTGTATGTACGTACGTATGTAGTATTATTAATTTATGTTTTGTAACACTTTAATTTGTTTAAGATTTTCTTTTATTTTTATTAAAATTTATATAGTCAGACTTTAGGAAGAAAATAAAAAACTTTTACAATAAAAAAAAAAATTAAATTAAATTTAAAAATTACTTTTAAAATTAATATAAAAAATTACGATTTTTTTCTTACGATATTACAAATAAAATCAAGTCTTTCTCGAAGGTAGTTTGAGGAAAATTATTTCAAAATAAATTAAACATTTAAAAATAAAACACAAGAAACAATTAACTGAGATTACATTGATAAAAAAAATTATAAGAATTTAAGAAAACAAAAAAAAAGGTTTTTATAACGGCAGGACTTGTTGTATAGCATTTTAAGGATAAAAAGGGGAAATTTTAATTTTTAATTGATTTTTTTAAATGCATTTGTATGGATTTTCTTTTTGTATTTTTTTTAATATATTTCCTTTTGTATTATAATTCGAGGAATGTATTCAATTGGTATTATTTTTAACAAACATTTTCTTTAACTACAGAGAAAAATCACCACTAAACTAAACTACTTATAACAAGTGTTGAATAAAATTTTTTAAAGAAATTATTATGATTTTAATTAATTATTTACAGCAAGGCTTCATAGAATGTTAGCTCATACATATATAGTAGATGTTAAAATGAGTTACGTTTTAAATTTTTTAATCAATATTAAGTTACCAATTTATTTCCTAAAGATAAAAACAATAAAACGTTCTGGTAATTCTTCAATTTTATGTTTATGTTAGGTTAGGTTTGGTAAATTAGCGGATTCCCTTGGAGGAAGAAGTCCCACTTAGGTCAACATTTAAGCGCACTGTAGTACGATCATCAATATTCAATTCGGAGAAAACAAACATTCCCTATAGGAGTCCAAAATAATCGCTAAATATCGCTATAATCTTTATATTAGAGAGCTCAGCCAAATATATCAGAAAATGGGCATCAAAGATATTAGAAAATGAGCTGGGCGCTGGTACATGAGGTAAAAGACAGTCTCTTTCTCCTCTTCAAAACCATAGCTCCTTCAGAAGTACTTTGCAGGAATACTAAGTTTTTCAACATACCTTCCGAAAGCAAAGTGGCCCTTGACAATCGTTATTGAGCGATGGATGTCCATGCGTTTTAGTTAACCCTTTGACGGACACCAAAATTTTAGGAGGGACACTTGCTGTATCTCCGTTATTTGGCATTTTGACATTCATTATGGTTTTTGTACGGAAACTTCACTTTGATGGTGACAACCAAAGTGAGTGCTAATAAGGAATTCGGATTTAAGAACCTGTGTAGATAGGTAAGTAGGTAGGTAGCTGTATGGGTAGGTAAGTAGGTAGCTTTGTAGAAAAGGAGACCAACCATTGAGCTCAGGTCTTATAGGGTCTAGGGATAGCAGCTATATTTCCTATACTTCCTATAGGAAGTTTGTACAAGACCTAGAGCTTTTTTACCGTTTACTCCTCTTAGGCAAAACCACGAAAGCTAGGTTATGGCATAAAAAGTGTTTCACTCTTTCGATATTTTCACCACATGCTCTGTGTGCATTCATCATTTCCCACAAGGAGGATTGTTGCATGAACGCTTATTTTGTGTACTTAGGTCACACTTATTCAGTTATAAAATAACAAACCCACGAAAGTTGGGTTATGACATAAAAAGTGTTTCACTGTGTCGATGTTTTCCGAACATGCTCTGCATTAATCATTTCACAAGGCGAATTGTTGCATGAACGCTAACATGCTTGTTTGCAAAACTGCCCATTTTATCGGGATGGTCACATAAGAAATTAATAAAAAAATATTTGCTAGGACACTTTCAAATGAGCGAATTTTAACTGTGAAGTCACTGTAACTAAATTGCCTTAAAAACATTTATAATTTCTTTAAAATTTTCAACAGTAACTATGGACCATTTTCAAAAAGGAATACAGTTATTATTAAAAAATATATATAAATGTAAGTATGTATGTATGTATATACATATTATCTAATATTACTTAAAATCTAATGACTAAAACGACAAGAATATGAGAAATCTTTAAATTTTAAGTAAATAATTATTGAAATTAAAAACAAATTAAATAAATAAATAAATTATTTCTGTAAATATGTATGTATGTTTGTAGAGTTATTGTGGCAAAAATAAGTTTCTTTATAAATAATAAATACAACTATATTAACATTTAATTGCTACGCGTACAACTACGGGGGGGTTTACACAAATGAAAAAAGGAAACCTTTTTAAATTTGGGGGAAAACAAAAATTAAATACTTTTGCACATTTTTTTTCTTCTTTTTTTTTTGTAAATATAATAATAAATTTAAAGATTAAATATCACGCTGGCTTAATGAATTATTATCTCGTTTTATTGTTTCCAGGGAGAGAAATCGCAAAACAAATTTCAAAAAAGAGACAAATGTAATGAAAAGAATTTCTTTAAAACGGCACAACTTTTGTAGAGTTTTACGATTAACATTTTGCTTTCTCTACTTTATTTAGGGTTGAGTTAATGCAAACCCCAATCGGGATTAGAAATTGCTTTACAAATAGCGAATCTAACAATATTTGCTTTCCATTCCATACAACATCTTTTCAGCAATTCGTTTTGCGATCGTCTCAACAACAAAGTAAAGTTTTAAACAAATAAAAAAAAGTGAAAAATGAAAAGAAAACTTAGATTTTAAAACACGTTTTCACTTTCAATCTTATTAACCAACAACCACTCTCACCTCACTTCTTACTCAATACCAAAAGTGTTTGTTTCCTCGACAGCCAATAGTAATTTTTCGTAGAGTAACTCTGGCGTAGGATATGGTGGCAAATCTAAACGATTGAAACATGTATGAGCCCGGGGTAATGCATTTGGTTTGCCCCATTTCTCAATACAAAAACGACGTGGTCCCGTGGAACCACGCAAAGCGGAAAAGCCTTCATATGGTATACTTGAAGTGCCCGTAACAAATTGCAACAAACGTAGACGTTGTTCATTCGTAAATTTCTCAATGACCTGCCAGAACCATATGATGACCTGATGATTATCATGATAGCCGGAACGATATTCAGTGTTTAAACGCCAGTCATTTATATCGATTTCAGCCGTACCCGCAATGACCAGCTCCAATTCTCGTGCATCAAACACTGAAACTAAACGCGAATCGACGACTTCATAGAAGCCACGCACTAATGATTCCGTTTGCTCTTGTACACCACGTTCCAAACGCCATTTGATCATGCGCTCTAGGTACTCCTTCTTATTCTTCTCATTTACAATAATATTCTTGCCACCGGGCTTAAGTTCTCTCTCCACCACTCGTCCCAACAGTTCTTCAGTTACACAGAACGTTAGGCCCAAATCAATGCCGGTGCCAATGTCATTATCACGTATCCATTGTAATGACTGATGAAATTCATTGTCCAACGATTCTAAATCACTTAAAGCTACGGGAAGTCTTAATAAAGCCTTGTAAAATGGTCGTGTGAAAAACGCATCCAACAGATACTGATGGACTAAGGCTAGGCCTAACACACGCCCGCTGAAACGGAACCAATCATGGCAGTTATCCACGAAAGCTGATAGCGGTGACACTTGCACCGTATAAGTATCATTGGCCGAATACTCGAATAGGCCATAGTAGGGATTAAACAATTCACGCGATAGTAAAAAGAAAAATTCTCTGCAACGAAATTAAATGGAAATTTACACGTTTTCATTAGACAAACTAAAAAAAAAAAAATATGGGCGTTATGATGATGATGATGATATGTTGAGTAACTTGCATTATCTTGATAACTCGAAGTTCTGTTTGATATTCATGCATTTCCATCTCCTATCTCTGCTACTTGCTTGATATGCCTCTCTATTGAATAGAAAGTCCTCTGGTATACCTTCTAACTCTTTGGGCTATGGCTGCTGTGTTTGAATATATTCTCATACAGGTTGTAGTGTAAAGTCTGATACTTGACTTAAACCTTTTTTCATTGTAATTACACAAGAAAAGTTTAGATTATCTTATACACACTTGGCTTGAGAAGAGTCTCTGCCTCCCTCCAGTTTCCTTTTAACCGTGTGTATTCCTCCAAAATATCTTTTCCTATAGTGCCGTTGAAACTCCGCCATTCGCAAGTTCGACCGTCTGCTACTTGTCGTTAATACTCATGTAAACTAAAATAAGGTAGGTACTGTTTGTAAGACATCTGCAAGTTTCCCCACGGGTTCCGAATTTTTCACTCTGGAATCGAACACCTCTCGTTCCTGCTCCGCTATCTGTCCTCAATCTATCCATATACCGCGAATGGTTCCTCTTTTAAAAGAGTGTATGGCCTCCACAATACTCCTATAGAGCTTTCTGTCCACAGGTGACAGTTATGGAGCTGCCAGAAACTCGATTTGACAGGTCACCATGCCCCGTAATAAATCTTGTAGCAGACTTGACATTCATTATCCTAACAATAGATTCCGTAGCTCTGGCCTTCAAGGAATAAATTCTAAAATAGCTTTCAGCACGGCTGTATGACAAGTTTTTCTTACCCTGATTATATCAACACAGGTTAGGCACTGTTTCTACTGTATTCAAATTCATCCTGCCTAATCAATCAACGGCCTGAATATATCCAGAAGATAATTCTTAGGTTGTCTGACCATTATGGCATGCATTCAGTGCATAATTGTTGGGCTGCACCCGTAAGATCTTTACTAGGCCTCTGGATACCATTATGACTTGCTTTGTTTTCCTTTAACTACTCTTTCCACGAGCATTCCATAACAGTTGTGTAGTATTTAATGTATACGGAATGGAGTGGAATGAAACATAATAGTTAGCTTGTAAGCGTAGGATGCAAGCAGAGTTGAGATAAGTTTAATATGTTAGGACAGTTGCCCATTAAAAATTGAATTTTTTTTCCTCCTTCTTGAAATATTAGAAGTTTACGCTCCAGTATTATTTCCAAATATTTTGTCTCCATTTTCTATGATATTAACTCACCTAGGAGTCGAACATTTTTCGACTTCTGGGTAGTGTTGTAATGAAGTTTATCTTCAACCACACTAACATGCACCAACTACTTGGAATCCTAAATATGGTATCACAAAGAGCCGCTTCCAATCTGCCTCTTCTTAAAAAACTATGACGCCTGCATACAGTCAATGCTTGCTTCAATTTCCTCAAGAGTTTATTCATCTCGAACCGATCCTAAATATGGTATCACAAAGAGCCGCTTCTAATCTGCCTCTTCTTAAAAAACTATGACGTCTACATACAGCCAATCTTTGCCTCAATTTCACCAAAAGTTTATTCATATTCAACTGAGCTTCACATTAGTAATGAATGAACTACACCTTTTGGGCTTATCCCTTATCATTTTGCCTCCTGAGTTTGTTTTCGAAAAACCTTGTGGTAATGACTTCTCTCATCCTTACTCAATGCTCCATTCAATGACCTCGTAATGAGTGTTATCAAAACGCAGTCACCTCCATTCGCCTCCTGAGTTTGTTTTTGCAGATCTTGTGGTAAAGACTTCTCTTATCCCTACTCAATGCTCCATTCAATAACCTTGTAATGAGTGTTATCAAAACACAGCCACCTCCATTCGCCTCATGAGTTTGTTTTCTCTCATCCATCTAAATATCATAGAGTCCATACACCTTCTATTCAATGCTCTTTTAATGTCCTCGTGATGAGTGTTATCAAATGCGGCCTCTATAATAAGGAAAACGGAGGCACCTCCTTGACTTCCTGGGATTCCTGAATCGCTACTACCAAATCTATAAGTATAGCTGCAGATCTATAGATCTGCGTATGTCTGCCCGCCCTATCTACATGTTATTAGGGTGCATTGGCACCCTTTTTAATACCCCCAAATTTTATGTAGTTGCATATAGTTTTTTCAAATCAGACTGAAACTGAGTGCTATAAGGAGTTATTGGCCTAAAGGGTCAATAAGTTATATAAGAGTTTTTGCAAGTTATACTCCTAACCATATATGTATGTATGTATGTATGTATGTATGATTCTTAGCATTTATCATCAAATATATAAATTTAGTCACTTACCTAGATGGTCCTCCATAATCGAGACCCTCCTCAGTGTCCCATAAGACGGCCAAACGGCCTCTTTGTAAGTCTTTTTTATTGGCTGACATAATACGACGAAATGCATCTTCCAGCAAATGAGTACGACGTATTTGTAATCTAAAATAAACAAAAAACAATCAATTTTAAATCAATATTTTCCTAAGCAATAACTATTTATGTTAACTCACTTTAATTTATGTGGTCCTTGACCGTAACCTTTTGATTCTAATTTTCTGTAAAAACATCTTAATTTTGCTTCAAAATCACGTCGAAAAGGCGGTGGTGCCCGCTGTAACATACGTGAATTGAGTATTGGTGAACCTTGTGGACTTCGCTCCTCTATGGGTACATAGCTCATAATCTCTTGTTCGAAAAGACTAAAAATAGAACAGAAAGAAAGGGGAATATGAATACAAGTTCTGTATACTAAATAACTGTAAATTAATCTATTTATGGAGGTAAGCTAAATCAGAAAAAACCATGTCAAGGTTCGTAAAGCCGTTTAATAGTAAATATTGATAACAATTTTACAAACGATTACATATTTCACAATAATATTGTTATCGGAGCCAAGTATTCGATTTTATTTTAGATTTTAAGTTTTACCATGAATTGATAAACATTTTGAGGTCAATTGTAAATATAAATAAAACATAATATAAGGTGTAGTAAAAAGGAAAAATATAAAAAGACGGATATAAGATATAGATATCGCCCTTTTATCGAATAACTCGATTATTTTTCGTTAAGATTGTGTTTTTCTTTTTAGAAATTCTTATCCTTGAGGAACTAATAATTTTGCTTTAAAATGCTATTTTAAAATAGCATTCCTTGCTTATAAACGCGAACAATTGTTCTTCAAACTTTAAATTTACTTTAAAAAAAATTAGTTTTTATGCACAAGGTTTGTGACAACCTTCTTTGCAAAGTAGGCCCTGTTCGCTAGCTCCACCGTTCGTGCTATCTTACAAAATAGCAACTCAATTTTTAAATTTAAATACAGTACCCGTATGTAATAATAATTCCCCGCTTAGTAGCACTCAAACTTATGCAATCTTGATTTCGGCTTTAAAATGCTATTTTAAAATAGCATTCCCCGCTTGTAAAGGCGAAAAATTTTTTCATGCTTTAAATTTACTTTAAAAAAATTCGTTTATATGCACAAGGTTTGCGACAAGCTCTATTGCAAAGTAGGCCCTATTCGCTAGATTCACCGTTCGTGCTATCTTACAAAATAGCAACTCAATTTTTAAATTTGAATACAGTACCCGGATACAATAATTCCCCGCTTAGTAGCACTTAAACTTATGCAATATTGATTTTTGCTTTAAAACGCTATTTTAAAATAGCATTCCCCGCTTGTAAAGGCGAAAAATTATTTTTCATACTTTAAATTTATTTTAAAAGGTTTACCTCGCAAGGTTTGTAACAACCTTCTTTGCAAAGTAGGCCCTGTTCGCTAGCTTCACCGTTCGTGCTATCTTACAAAATAGCAACTTGTGTGCCATTGAAAGCCAATATTCACAATTAACGCCATACGGCAGACTTATTGGCAAAAGTAGCAATGGCGTAATGTTATGTTTTCATTCTTCTCGAGACAGATTCTGCACTCTGTTTCATTCAGAAGACGTAACCAACTGTCCCAGTGCAATCTCAGATAATTGATTCGTGGTATTAAACCTACAAGCCGCCAATGTCCGCCTTTCGTAAGTTATGACGCCCTTTTTATACTAAGCTGGCCTGGTTTAGGTGAGGTGTCGGGTGACTCAACGACTTGACTCCCAGCATAGTAAGTACAACGATAGGCCAGGTGACTATGTCTTCAGCAATTTTTTCGCAGTGATTCCACAGTGACACGGGCGTCAAACAAATTTCAACTGTATTCACCAAACCGAGTTGTAGACTATGACTAGACGGCATTCTGTCGGACACAAAGCGAATGCTGTCAATGAGCAATCACACACGAGAACAATTATGCTGGCACAAAATGGCAGCCTGTAGGCAAGAGAGGTGAGGAGAGTGGTTTTTTGCTGGCATAATTTTTCAAGCAGCTTCTACCCCGCACAAACCAATACACATACATTTATAAGACAGCAGGTTCAGAAATATTAAACTAATACACACAAAGCAGAGTACATGTATACAATTTTATGTCAGATGAAATAGTCTCGTGTGTAACTGAAAGAACAAAAATTGTGCGGCTTAAAAAATAGTCTCGTGTGTGATAGCACAATGAGACAAATAGAATTCTACCAGCTTGAATGACATGTGGTGCAAGACTTTGATACAAGCATTCCCCGCTTAAAAGTATTGTCTTGTAAGCATTTTTGAAAGTAATTATATCCGGGTAATACGGTAAAACAAAGTGTATATGTGGGATATAATGAAGAACTATTGGTGCCGTTATGTAGGGAATATAACATGATTCTACACAGCTTCTCTGGGTGAAGGGCATTGGAAATATTAAATTTTCCATGATTCTAGCGCATAAATCAGATTAAATTTGATTGAGGACCGGCATGGAATGCAGCATATTTGCAAACACTTGTTACTTAAGAGAACCTAAAGAAAAAATCTAACGGGATCAACTAACACGATCTAGTATGGACGCCAAGAGGCGAACAGTTGGACAAAATGTTTTGTACACGCAGTCCAAACGCAAATTGATTATGGCAACGACTAACTCGATATTATTTATGGCAGCGAGATATGGGGAGATGCGTTGGAGTTTAAATCCAAGCGGAAAATAGTAGCAGCAGTGCAACAAACAGCGGCACTAAGGGTCGCTTCGGCCTATCGCACGGTCTCGGGCGCCGCAGTCCTCGTGATCACGGGTGAGACACCTATCGACTTGCTGGCATTCGAGCGGAGACGATTATGGAAAGCGAAGAGGGAAAACCTCGCCATTAGCACCGCAGATGTCAGATCTCAAACTATACGGCGATGGCAAAGCAGATGGGGTGATGAAACAAGTGGAAGATGGACTGCTAGACTTATTCCATATATAGAAGCATGGACACAGAGAAATTATGGGGAAATTAACTACTTCCTGACCCAGTTTCTTTCGGATCATGGTTATTTCCGACAATATCTACACCGCATGGGCAGGGTGAATGATGCCGGCTGCATTTATTGTGAGGAAATGAGTGACTACGCTGAACACACATTCTTCCATTGCATCAAATGGCAAGACGAGAAGGATGTGTTGATGGAACAGATTGGCGAATTCACACCCGACAACATTGTTGACGCAATGCTTGAAAGTGAGACGAAGTGGAACGCTGTGAGAAGATACGTAGAATGTGTACTCCGCAGGAAAAAGGTCGACCTTGATACAGTACGACAGAATGATACATGAGAAGACGAGCCAATAGCATGAGGCTGGCTTCAAATATGGCGTACCCAGACGTGGAAGAGTAGACAACGGTCCTTAACAGGACGTCGTTCTGGACCCTTCCCGAAGTAATGCAGATAGCCGTCCCGGGAAGGCAGTATCTCCAGAAGAGGAGGAGGGATTGTTTTAGTGGAAGCCCCACGCGACGCAGCTGACGACGGTCACTGTAAGTGCGAAGGCATTTTACATCCTACCTCACACGCCAAAAAAAAAAATGGCATGTACCGGCCGTTGTTGAAGTTTCGCTTGTTTCTACAACAAAATCTTATCTTTTCAATACTGTGTAACGTGATTCAATTGCTTTTGTAGGTTATATTGTATTTATATGTGTGTGTCTGTGCTGCAAACGGAAGTGATTCAATATTATAATTGATTTAGAATGTGGTTTTTCCCTTTTTCTAGTTTTTTTTTTCTGATTTTTTTTTGGTACTAAATTAACACATTAACAAAGTTATTAAAGCCAATATTTAAATGATTAATTGCAAATGTTTTTCTATTCTTTGTTTCGTATGTTATTAAAAGGGGACAGAATCATTTTACGTTCAATTACTTTTTTTTTTCTAATTTTGTTAAAACGAATGTTTAGTGAGAGGAATGTGAACTTTTTAGAGTAGACCTGCAGATTTTTTTTTTTTTTTTTTTTTTTTTTTTTTTTTTTATAACAGATAGGTCCACTCATAGGTTACTGAAGTTCCTCCACAGACAACACCTTCACCGTCCAAATCACATTCAATAGCTTCGATTGCCATTCTTCCCCTATTTCAAAAATATTTTTTGTTCGTAATTAGTGCGTGAAGTCGCCGTAGTCTAGCAGGTAGTGTGTTGGCTTATTAGACGTAAAGCCAGGGTTCGAGCCCCAGGCCAGACATCAAAACAAAATACAAAAAGTATTTCTTAGGCGACTTCCTCTCAGCAGATTTTTAGCAAAAACTCTGAGAGTAAATAAAAATTGCCATGAAAAAGTTTCTCAAAAATCTGTCGTATGGAGTCGACTTAAACCCGCCACTCATGTATAAAATTAACACACACAACATAAGTGGTGTGAGAAACTAGGTCGTAATCCTGACGGAACGGTTGTAATGATCAATTATGTATGCAATTAGTGCGGTGCAATATCCCTTAAGTAGCTTCTTCCTAAAACGTTTAACACGATCCTTTTTCAGAAACTCTTTCTTATCGATCTGCATACAGCGCCAGCACAGAGTTAAACTGATTTCAGCTGCTAAGCAGCGCTGTGAATCTTAATTCCGCATTGCTTCATACTCATCATCAACTCTAATTACTGCTGACAGTAATAATCTTTTACTTTGCTGTAAAACCGTCCAATAAAAGTCTAGCTTCACAACCCGGGGAAGTCGCCGTCGCCTAATAGGTAGTGTGTTGGCTTATGAGACATGAGGCCACAGTTCAAACACCAGGGCGAACATCTTAATCAAATCGAAATATTAAAAAAATATTTCTTAGGCGACTTCCTCTCAGTAGATTTCTGGCAAAATCTCTGAGAGCAGAATAAAAATTGCCATGAAAAGTTTCTCAAGAAAAAGAAAGGTTAGGTTAAGTTAGAGGACGTGTACTTGTCAATTAAGACAAGTACAGTACCCGGAGGTCGAATTGACCCATTGTACAACGTTCTAGTTTCTCACGCCACTTATGTTGTGTGTGTTAATTTTATACATGAGTGGTGGGACCTACAGATTAAAGTCGACTCTGAACGACAGAAACTTATCGCAATAAGTTTCTCAAAAAAAAAACTGTCGTTGAAACTAGTATACATACATAATTGGTCATTACAACCCTCTAGTCAAGATTACGACCTAGTTTCTCATACCACTTATGTTGTGTGCATTACTTTTTATACATGAGTCGACTCCGAACGCCGGATTTTTGAAAAACGTTTCATTGTAATTTTATTTACTTTCAGAGTTTTTGCCAGAAAACTGCTGAGAGGAAGTCGCCTAAGAAATATTTTCTCATATTTCGTTCGCCCTGACCTGGGGTTTGAACCGAGGCCTCACGTCTAATAAGCCAACACACTACCACGGCGACTTCACTTAAACTGGTATTGTATTCACTTATTCCTCAAACCATGGTTAAACTCCTGTCTCAGACATCGTATAAAACGAAGTACGAAAAAAATATTTTCTTCGACGACTTCCTTTCAGTAGTTGATCTGGCAAAAACTCTGAGTAAAATAAAATTGCAATGAAAAGTTTTTCAAAACAATCTGTCGTTCAGAGTCGACTTTAAACTGTATGTTCTGACACTCGTGTATAAAAATTAACGCACACAACATAAGTTGTGAGGAGTTAGGTCGTAATCCTGACTGACCGCCCGGAAGGCGAAAATATTTTAATCATGATTTTTGAATTGTACCATATTGGATATTCTGCACAAACGATTGAAGTGCATGAACAACTCACATGGAAGTGATGTGAAGTGACCAGCGAGAGTGACCTGCAATAAAACGCTTGAGACATTTCAATAATATCTCACACACACTTTTTATATGACTTTAAAGATAAGAAGCACAGTCTGCGGGCAAAAACTCTGAGAGTAAATAAAATTTATCATGAAAAGTTCCTCAAATCTGCCATAAGGAAAGGACGTTAAACTTAGGGGGACATGTCACTCTTGAATAAAATTAACGCACACAACTCATAACAGAAAGTTGAGTGTCTGTTCACTACCTCTGCTATTGTTTTGCGTTATGATCGAAAGAACTTTTGGGAACTGTCTAGTCAATCTAGCGTTCATTGAGTTTAAAAAACTTTATGGCTTAGTTTGAGACGTTTAAATTGTTTCGAGTCTAATTGAGTTCATTTGTTCAGAGGTTTGGAACTTGTTTCTCTGGGCGTTTGAAGGATTTATGAGTTCGTGAGATGTTTAAATTGTTGATGGATGGTGTAAGAAGCTTGGAAGAAGAATTGCTGTAATGACCTCTTAACCCTTTGACGGACACTGACGTCTATAGACGTCATAACAAGGGTTGCTGGGGGGACATGACGTGTATACACGTCATAAATTTTCGTATCTTGCTAAATAGCGGTGATACAGAAAGCGTCCCACCGGAAAGGCCTCCTAAAATTTTGGTGTACGTCAAAGGGTTAAGTAAGTAAATAGTGAGTGACATGATTTCCTTACTAGTTTGACTTTTAGCCTGGCTACACTTTTTTTTTTTTTTTTTTTTTTTTTTTTTTTTTTTTTTTTTTTTAAATGTCACATTATCTGTCGCAATAATCCTCGGCGTTGATTGTAAATCTAATAATTCTAATTAATTATAGCGTATATGCTAATTTAATTTGTAATTTTTAATATGATTAAACACAAATAAAGGGTGTTTTTTACAGAGCTATAGAACTTTTTTTACTTTTCAAGATGGCGACCGATTTAACAGCTGTCAAGTGATTTATTCTCAGTTTGGTTTGGCAATTCATCATGAATAGACTTACGCCTGAACAACGCTTGCAAACAGTGTAATTTTATTTCGAAAATAATGGTTCTGTGCGAAAAACGTATCGCACACTACGTCCATTTTATCGTCGACAAAATCGTGTTTAGCGATGAAGCGCACTTCTGGTTGATTGGCTACGTCAACAAACAAAACTGCCGCATTTGGAGTGAAGGTAATCCTCAAGTGTATGTGGAAACACCGTTACATCTAGAAAAACTGACTGTTTGGTGCGCTTTATGGGCTGGTGGAATCATTGGTCCGTACTTTTTCAAAAACGATGGTGGCCAGAACGTTACAATCAATGGTGATCGGTATAGAGCCATGATTACTAACTTTTTCATTCCTGATTTCAATAACCATGATGTCCAGGAGATGTGGTTTCAACAAGACGGCGCAAATGTCACACAGCTCGTGCCACAATAGATTTATTGAAAAACACGTTTGGTAACCGTCTAATTTCACGCTTTGGACCTGTGAATTGGCCTCCAAGATCTTGTGATTTAACACCGCTAGACTACTTTCTGTGGGGCTATGTAAAGTCATTGGTCTATGCGGTAAAGCCACAAACGCTTGACCATTTGGAAGACAACATTCGCCGTATTATTGCCGATATACGGCCACAAATGTTGGAAAAAGTCATCGAAAATTGAACGTCCAGATTGGACTACATCCGCGCCAGCCGTGGCGGTCATATGCCAGAAATCATATTTAAAATGTAATGCCACAAGATTATCTTTCGGATAAATAAAATTCATGTCAATCGAATAATCCATCGTTGTTTTATTGCAACTTAAAGTTCTATACCTCTATAAAAAACACCCTTTACAACTGAAATAAAAATAAAAATGCAATCACAAGTGAAGTTATTAAAAGTGAATTAATATTTCAAGAACAAAAAAAGGGGGTGAATGATTTCATAAAGACGATAATAATAATGACTGTTATCGGTAAATGAAATTATAATAAAATTTATAATAAATTCTTACAAAGCAAAACACAACAAAACTAATTATCAAAATTATTAAAAAAAGAAAAATAATGTGCTTGAAAGGGTTAAACGATTAAACAGTTACATATGAACAGTAACGATTCACTATGATGATGACAGTTATGACGATGATGGTCGTGCTGCTTGTGATGGCAATGGGAATAAAATTTTAACTGTATGAGAAATATTATTATGAATCAAAAAAAAAAGTGAAATTTAAATTAAAATAAAATGAAAATTAATAACTATGCGGGTTGTTTTCAAAACCGAAACAGTATTACAAAAAAAAAAAAAAATACATTTTTTGCAACATAATTTCTAGTGTGATTATGAGTTCAAGGTTACATATATTAAAACCGGGGAAATATTTTTAAATAAAAAAATAAATAAAATAAATTTAAATACAAAACTTACACAGCCCAAACAATATAAGCCGCCTTCGAGAAAAATCCCATTATTTTTAAGATTTTTGAAATTATAAAAATTCCAAGAATTCTTTTTTAACTTTCTTACGCTCGTCGTATTTATGGGGATAATGAAACCCTTGAAACACTTTTTCAAATTATTCGTATTATTGAAGTAAATTTTCATCATACACATTCTACACTTTAATTAATTAAATTGTTGTTTATTTTCTTTTTTTTTCTTAGTTTTCACGATTCTATTCTCGTTCATAAAAAGTTCATTTAAAGCATCAAATCAAAGGATTTACATTCTTTTCTAAAAAAAAGGAATTTTAAGGAAATATTTTATAATGTAACCTTCTGAAAATAAATACGAAATTTGTATTGAAAAGAAGCGATCTTTTAAGGAATATAAATAACGGAGAAGGAGATATTAAACTATAAAGTCGACGCCTCCATTCTAAAGGGTGTTTTTTTATAGAGGTATAGAACTTTAAGTTGCAATAAAACAACGATGGATTATTCGATTGACATGAATTTTATTTATCCGAAAGATAATCTTGTGGCATTACATTTTAAATATGATTTCTGGATATGACCGCCACGGCTGGCGCGGATGTAGTCCAATCTGGACGTCCAATTTTCGATGACTTTTTCCAACATTTGTGGCCGTATATCGGCAATAATACGGCGAATGTTGTCTTCCAAATGGTCAAGCGTTTGTGGCTTTACCGCATAGACCAATGACTTTACATAGCCCCACAGAAAGTAGTCTAGCGGTGTTAAATCACAAGATCTTGGATTGACCAATTCACAGGTCCAAAACGTGAAATTCGTCGAATTGTGTCTTTCAATAAATCTATTGTGGCACGAGCTGTGTGACATGTTGCGCCGTCTTGTTGAAACCACATCTCCTGGACATCATGGTTATTCAATTCAGGAATGAAAAAGTTAGTAATCATGGCTCTATACCGATCACCATTGACTGTAACGTTCTGGCAACCATCGTTTTTGAAAAAGTACGGACCAATGATTCCACCAGCCCATAAAGCGCACCAAACAGTCAGTTTTTCTGGATGTAACGGTGTTTCCACATACACTTGACGATTACCTTCACTCCAAATGCGGCAGTTTTGTTTGCGAAAACGTTCCATGGTTAATCGAATTAACTGCTCTGATGGACGATTTTGTCGACGATAAAATGGACGTAGTGCGCGATACGTTTTCCGCACAGAACCATTATTTTCGAAATAAAATTGCACTATTTGCAAGCGTTGTTCAGGCGTGAGTCTATTCATGATGAATTGTCAAACCAAACTGAGAATAAATCACTTGACAGCTGTTAAATCGGTCGCCATCTAGAAAAGTAATGCCAACTTAAAGTTCTATACCTCTATAAAAAACACCCTCTATAACGTTCTAAGTGTACTTAGATCGTTTTTAATGTTCTTGCATTTTTAAATTCTACGTACTCTAACTTAAATACTGTCAAAATTTGGTTAAGATGCACCGATCCGTTCCGAAGTTATAGGGAAAAATCTACTTAGAATGCACATATAATCGTATATCGCTTGAAAACTTTGAGAGCTCATAACTCAAAACACAGTTTTTCGACTTAGAATATTATAGAACAGAGGCGTCGAAGTGTGGTTTTGTTAATTGAGCACAAAGTTCACCTTTAGACTTCATTTGTGGGTCACGCCAATGACCGTCTCTATGCAGATAATCTCCTAACGCTGGAGCATTTAAAAACCAACATTCGTTAGGTTTCGTTCCGAAATAATGAAATTTCCAAGCATCATTAGACGCTTATTAGACGTAAAGCCAGGGTTCGAGCCCCAGGCCAGACATCAAAACAAAATACAAAAACGATTTCTTCGGCGACTTGCTCTCAGCAGACTTCGGGCAAAAAATCTGAGAGTAAATGAAAATTCCCATGAAAAGTTTCTCAAAAATCTGTCGTTCGGAGTCGATGTTAATCTTTAGGTCCCGCCTCTTATGTATAAAATTAACAAACACAACATAAGTGGTGCGAGAAACTAGGTAGTAATCCTGACTGAAGAGTTGTAATGACCAATTATGTTATGTGTACGTTTATCGAAATCTTAGCTTTATGTGCGGATTGGATTAAGCTTCTCTCTTATGTAAAAGGCAAAATAAGGTTATACTCTGCTGGATCCTCGGTCATGTTGAAATTCTCAACAACAAGCCTGTGAGAAGGTTAGCTTAAATGCCTGCTGTAGAGAGGAAAAGGATGCATAATGAAAGGGTTTGATACAATCAAAACTTTTGTTGAGAAATTACAACAAAAGAAGCTCTAAGTCTTGTCTTCGACTATCCAGAAATAACTTGAGTTCAGTCAGAATGACATAACCTGGCTTCTCACACTGCTCATGCCCATTAGGTGCGGGACGTACTGTTAAATGTCGACTCCAGACGACAGAAAGTCGCAGAAAGAAATACTTTTTTTAACTATAACTCTCTTAACTCTCGTTTAATAAATCAACACACTACCTACGTTGGGTACATATTTAATCAGGCAATGGAGATAACTTAGACGCATGCTGCCTAACTGGAGCATTTTGTAAATTACAAGTCAGACACACACAACAAAATTGGCCATTACAACCCTTCAGTCAGGATTACGGCCTAGCTTCTCACACCACTTATGTTGTGTGTGTTAATTTTATACATGAGTGGCGGGACCTACAGTTTAACGTCGACCCCGAACGACAGATTTTTGAGAAACTTTTCATGGCAATTTACTCTCAGAGTTTTTTTTTTCATATTTTGTTTTGATGTCGGACCTGGGGTTTGAACCGCGGCCTTACGTCTAATAAGACGACACACTACCCACTAGACTACGGCCACACTTGGATGAAATTATTAGTACACTACCGTCATCCGTAAAAGTTGAGTTCAATTTTTGCAGAGGCCAGATACAGCTTATTGCCCTCCACTACCAACAAGTAGGGAAGACTCCTATCTTGATTGGAAGCTGGCAGTTAATAGCAGTTGCTTAGAAGTTTTTATTGCGATAGTTTTAAGCGATAGTGTTTAATGCGATAGTTTTTAATGCGATAGTTTTACTGCGACAGTTTTAAGCGACAGTTTTTAATGCGATAGTTTTACTACGATAGTTTTTAATGCGATAGTTTTTAATGCGATAGTTTTTAATGCGATAGTTTTTAATGCGATAGTTTTTAATGCGATAGTTTTACTGCGATAGTTTTTAATGCGATAGTTTTACTACGATAGTTTTTAATGCGATAGTTTTACTGCGATAGTTTAAATTAACTTAAAAACCTCCCCGGAACAATAGCAATTGATTGATCAAGCATAGATGGCTGTCATAAGCTGGATAGTTTGCTTTGAGTCAAATGGGATGAATGAGTTACAAGATAAGTCTCTACCACTGCATATGCTATTATATAACAATCGATAAATCGTTTGCAAAAAGAATTAAAGTTAAAATTTACCGCATTTTGAATTGCAAACACTACGAGTGTTTATTTCTGTATTCCTTCCACTTTCTGAAGCCGATATGTTTTAATTGCTACAAAGTAGTAAACTGTACTAAGGCATATGGGGCCTGATACTTTGGATGTATCAGCACATATGGCATTTTGTACAAAATATGCTTCGTATAAATAATACGAGCACTTAATTTTATTGAAAAGGGATGGCATAAGAAACGACAAAGTTGCTAAAGCCGTCTACTTTCGTTAAAAACTTCCTATCTTCACAAGCTATTTCGAAATCAAAAATATATAATGAACGAAGTATTTCACCACTTTAATCGTTATATTATCCAAAAGGTTGTTTCTATTTCAAAACCAAATGTTAAATGCTAATGATCGTAGCATTTCACCACTTTAATGGTAAATTTTCAAAAAGAGATCGCTTGCATTTCAACACCAAATGTTAAATGCTAATGATCGTAGCATTTCACCACTTTAATTGTAAGATCGCTTGCATTTCAACACCAAATGTTAAATGCTAATGATCGTAGCATTTCACCACTTCAATGGTAACTTTTCAAAAAAAAAAGATCGCTTGCATTTTAACACCAAATGTAAATGCTAATGACCGTAGCATTTGAGCACTTTAATGGTAACTTTTCAAAAAAAAGATCGCTTGCATTTCAACACCAAATGTTAAATGCTAATGATCGTAGCATTTCACCACTTTATTCGTAACTTTTCAAAAAAAAAGATCGCTTGTATTTCAACACCAAATGTTAAATGCTAATGATCGGAGCATTTCACCACTTTAATGGTAACTTTTCAAAAAAAGATCGCTTGCATTTCAACACAATATTTTGTAATTATTGTCATCTTTTTTATGAAAATTTAAAAATAAATGTTGCGTTAAATGCTAATGATCGTAGCATTTCACCACTTTAATGGTAACTTTTCAAAAAAAAAAAAAAGATCGCTTGCATTTCAACACCAAATGTTAAATGCAAATGATCGTAGCATTTCACCACTTTGATCGTAAAAAAAGATCGCTTGCATTTCAACACCAAATGTTAAATGCTACTGATCGTAGCATTTCACCACTTTAATGGTAACTTTTCAAAAAAAGATCGCTTGTATTTCAACACAATATTTTGTAATTATTGTCATCTTTGTTATAAAAATTTAAAAATAAATGTTGCGTTAACAAATATAGGAATTGTTCATTCATTTTCTACAATTAATTGTAGAGAATTATTCTTTTAGTGGGTGCGGCAATGATGATGACCACGTTAAATTTATTTTTTATTTTCTTTTTTTTTTCTTTCATTCACTTTTGATGTCATTAAGTAAGTTGCAGGCACTTTTTTGTATTGTTTATTGCTTTAAAAAGGTTCTTTCTTTGTTGCATTAATTGTTTAATTATTTTTTTATTTAAAATCTTTGTTATTGTTATACATGTTGAAAGCATTTCCCAATTGTTAAAACGATTGATTAATTTCGATTCGATTTAATTACAAAAAAAAACATTGCAATTGATACGCACCAAAAAGACCCAACCTTAGCTCACTAATTTAACCGCTTTACACGAACATTACAAAGAGCAGGCAGGCACTCTAGTTAGTGACTGAATGTAAGTGACTGCGTTAAATATTCTTTTTTTATATTTTTAAATTGAATTTATTTTTCTTTTTTTCTTTTCATATTTATTTATTATATTAACTGATTAAGGAAGAATTCTTTTCTTGCATTAGCCTTTAGGCTGTTAAATGATAAGAATGAATTTATTTTTTCTTCTTCTATTTTTTCGTACTTTGTTTTTCAACTATTGTTTAGCATTTGCCATGATATCAGCGGAAGTGTAGCAGAAAGAAGTTTATTTTTCTATTTACAATTGATAAGTCATAGTAAAATATTGATTTGATAACTCTTAAACGTTTTAAAAATATTGCCATTCTCTACTACATATTAAAATAATGACGCTGGACATTCTCAATAGTCACCAAAAATAAAGGGTTATCCATTTTTCAACATCAAAGTTAAGTTAAAATAAACAATTGAGGTCAAAAAAACTAAAATTACCCTTTCTGGAAACTTCTCATATCAGAAATTCAAAATCGGTCTTGTTGCATGGTTAGGTTAGGTTATGTTAGAGGACGTGTACTTGTCAATTAAGACAAGTACAGTACCAGGAGATCGAACTGACCCATTGTAAGGGTGTTTTTTATAGAGGTATAGAACTTTAAGTTGCAATAAAACAACGATGGATTATTCGATTGACATGAATTTTATTTATCCGAAAGATAATCTTGTGGCATTACATTTTAAATATGATTTCTGGCATATGACCGCCACGGCTGGCGCGGATGTAGTCCAATCTGGACGTCCAATTTCCAATGACTTTCTCCAACATTTGTAGCCGTATATCGGCAATAATACGGCGAATGTTGTCTTCCAAATGGTCAAGCGTTTGTGGCTCCGCATAGACCAATGACTTTACATAGCCCCACAGAAAGTAGTCTAGCGGTGTTAAATCACAAGATCTTGGAGGCCAATTCGCAGGTCCAAAACGTGAAATTAGGCGGTCACCAAACGTGTCTTTCAATAAATCTATTGTGGCACGAGCTGTGTGACATGTTGCGCCGTCTTGTTGAAACCACATCTCCTGGACATCATGGTTATTCAATTCAGGAATGAAAAAGTTAGTAATCATGGCTCTATACCGATCACCATTGACTGTAACGTTCTGGCCACCATCGTTTTTGAAAAAGTACGGACCAATGATTCCACCAGCCCATAAAGCGCACCAAACAGTCAGTTTTTCTGGATGTAACGGTGTTTCCACATACACTTAAGGATTACCTTCACTCCAAATGCGGCAGTTTTGTTTGTTGACGTAGCCATTCAACCAGAAGTGCGCTTCATCGCTAAACAAAATTCGCTTATGAAAATCGGGAAACAACGGTAATCTCGTTTTGGGCCCATTCGACGAATCTACGCCTTAATTGATGATCGTTTGGCTTCAAATCTTGCACGAGTTGGATTTTGTAAGCACGCAAACCAAGATCCTTCCGCAAAATCTTTCATAAAGTGGATGGACACAGATCCAATTCCTGTGCTCGATGGCGGATGGACTCATTCGGGTCTTCCTCAATGCTACGCTCTACAACAGCAATAGCTTCTTCTGTATGCACCGTACAGCGTCTCTGGGGATGCGAGTTATCAATAAGAGTAAACGTGGTGCGAAAACGTTCCATGGTTAATCGAATTAACTGCTCTGATGGACAATTTTGTCGACGATAAAATGGACGTAGTGCGCGATACGTTTTCCGCACAGAACCATTATTTTCGAAATAAAATTGCATTATTTGCAAGCGTTGTTCAGGCGTGAGTCTATTCATGATGAATTGCCAAACCAAACTGAGAATAATTCACTTGACAGCTGTTAAATCGGTCGCCATCTTGACAAGTAATGCCAACTTAAAGTTCTATACCTCTATAAAAAACACCTTTTACAACGTCCTAGTTTCTCACACCACTTATGTTGTGTGTGTTTATTTTATACAGGAGTGGTGGGACCTACAGTTTAAAGTCGACTCTGAACGACAGATTTTTGAGAAATTTTTCATGGCAATTTTATTTACTCCCAGAGTTTTTGCCAGAAATCTGCTGAGAGGAAGTCGCCGAAGAAATACTTTTTGTATTTTGTCTTGATGTCTGGCCTGGGGCTCGAACCCTGGCTTTGCGTCTAATAAGCCAACACACTACCTACTAGACTACGGCGATCTAATAATATCTCTGACAGTTAAAAATATAACCTTACTTTTAGATTCCAATAGTAACCCACACTTCAATTTTTGATTCCGATAAATGTCATCGCTGCAATCGAATAACAAACAATTGAATAACAAACGTTTGAACAGTGGTTGTTCCGTTCAGCGAAGTCCTCCATCTATTAACAGATGATAGCTCAGAATACTTTTTGATTTATGTATCAGAAACACATTCGCTTCACTCGATCCTAAAGGCTTCCAGTAAGAGGACATGCAACAAATTTAACACAAACGATAAATCTTGTTGTCCGATCAAGTTTTCAAATTAAGAAAGAAGATGTTTGTCAAAAACTAAGATTTTTTTTTGCAAATAATATCATCATCAGCGTTCACTTAATGGACACAAAATGGGTCATAGCCATTTAATTAACGAAATAAATTTTAAATATTTCGGCAACATGTTGCTGGCAACATTCTAACCATCAAACGATTTGTCATCGTTTTTAATAAAAAATTATTATACAACCACATAGTCAGTAGTAGTTTGCGGTGTTATTGTCAAAATATTAATTAAGATCACATGTAAATATGCAAAAAAAAAGTAAAGAAAATAATGAAAATTAATGGAAGACTTAAAATTAAAATCAGATTTATTTACTCTGACGTAAAGTAAACGATTTTTAATTGTTTTTTTTTTTTTCGTTAGAAAGTTTTCCATCCAGTGATGTGCAAAAACAAACAAAACAATTTCAATTCGAAATCAATCTGAAAATCAATTGTTAATTTCAGATGTCATCCAATATGACCTTGAAGAATATGGAAGATTTTGCCATTGGAGATGAATTTCTTTTTGTTTTTTTTTTTAATTTTTTTTTTAATGAAACGAGCCTCTTTTTTAAATTGAATTACAATGTTATGTTAAGGAACCAGCCTTTCAGCTGAAATTGATAACAAATGTTTTCGTAAATCAAAAAATATTTACTTTGTAGTTTGAATGAAAACAAACAAGCAATTTTATGAAATCGCGTACAAAGTTCTTGATTTTAAAATTTCCCAAAACAATTTTTATTAGAAAAAGGTATTGTTAAGTCGCCGTAGTCTAGTAGGTAGTGTGTTGGCTTATTAGACGAAAAGTCAGGGTTCGAGCCCCAGGCCAGACATCAAAACAAAATACAAAAAGGATTTCTTCGGCGACTTCCTCTCAGCAGATTGCTGGCAAAAACTCTGAGAGTCGACTTTAAACTGTAGGTACCGCCACTCATGTGAGGAACTAGGTCGTAATCCTGGCTGAAGGGTTGTAATGACCAATTATGTATGAATTGCTAAGTTAAAAAATATATGGAAAACCGATTACAATCAAAGAATATATACATACATATATAATATATGTATACAATGTCAATATTTTTCCCGCGCAAACATTTCTAAAACTAACCGACTTTACATGTTCTTTGTTGAAGTCGCCGTAGTTTAGTAGGTAGTGTGTGGTTTATTAGACGTGAGGCCTCGGTTCAAGACACCTCGAACAAAACGAAATAAAAAACTATCCCTGCGGCGACTTCCTCTCATCAGATTTCTGGAAAACCTCTAAGAATCAATAAAAATTGCCATGAAAAGTTTCTCAAAAATCTGTCAATCGGAATCCATTTTAAACTTTAGGTCCCGCCTCTAATGTATAAAAATAACACTCAAAACATAAGTGGTGTGAGAAGATCGTAATCCTGACTGAAGGGTTGTAACCAATTATGGTGACCAATTATGTATGTATGAATGTTCTTTGTACATTTTTCCCAGAAAATTTTCAAAATCTTCAATACATTATAGTAAGAACAATACATTATAGTCTTAAACAAGGTCTTAACAAAATAATATTTCATTCGGCGACTTCCCCTCAGCAGTTCTCAGGTCGAAACTCTAAGTAAATAAAATGACTATAAATCCGTCGATCAGAGCCGACGTTAAACTGTAAGTCCCGCCAATCACGGATAAAATTAAAACACCTAACATGGGCGGTGTGAAAACCTAGGTTGTAATCCTAACTAAAGGGTTGTAATGGCCAATTAAATATTCAGTATGTAAAGCTGAAGAGTGATTTGATGCCTTTTGTGTTCATGAAAACAGACTTTCTTTTTCACCAACGACTGCCTATACATACATACATAATTGGCCATTACAACCCTTCAGTCAGGATTACGGCCTATTTCATAATAAAATTAAGCCACGATAACTTTGGATAGAATTTTTTCGAATCCAATGCACTGCTTTGACTGTTCCTAGACCTTTGTTATGAGGCTACGAATTGTGCTCTTGTCTGAGATATTCTCCGAATAAGGCCCCATGCCACTATTTTTTATAACAACACTGGGAGAAATGGCTCGACTGAAAGAGATTGATTGTAACGACGATATAATCTCACAAACAAATGCCTATTTATGGCAGAATGTTGGCCAGATACATGATAAATCTTTCACTAAATATAGGAATGTCTCAATAAGTGTGAATTTTAGTATAATTTTTTTTATTGCGCAAGTGGCAACTCTGAAATTTGTCAGCTGACACTTATATTTATTCCGGTTACTAAAAATAGAGCGCCCGACCCATTATGATTGTGAAAACTTCGTAAAGAGAAATGTAATATTATGCTGCGAACACTCGCAAACTTCCAAGAATTTTCTACCACGCAAGAAAACTTAATTGCATGAATTTCAGGAATCTTCTTTAGAATCCAATAAAAAATTTAAATTATCTCAAAAACTACTTGTTTTTATAATTAAAATGAAACGGTACGTTCTTATTAAGACACTCTTTATATTTGTGATATTATGTGCTCACTTTTGGTCCGTAGTATATTTCCTACTACACTCTCTGTAGCAGTTTTTATTGCTATTAACACCAAATATTATGAATATTCGTTGTTCAATTTAAAGATAAATTTTATTACTATTAATTAATTTAATTTTTATTCAATTCAATTTAAAAGAAGAAAATGTTTATCAACGATTTAAAAGATTTTAAAACTTCTTTCATTTAAAGCACGGTCAGTCTTTTTTAATTTTATTTTTATAAATTTATTTACTTTTTTAAATTTTTAATATTTCCTACATTTTTTCTATTTTTATAATTTTAACGTTCTATAAATTGTAAAATAATTTTTTTATAATTTTTAAAAAATTATTCAAAACTTTTTATCTATAAGCAGATTTCTTTTTATTTTATATTTTTGCAAAAAATGTTTTTTATGAATTGTAAGTAAATTTTTATTATAGTTTATTATTTTATATTACTATTTATTTTTTTGTGTTTTTTAATTTTTTCATTATTTTTTTATTATTTTTTTTATATTTTATTATGTTTTTATATTTTTCTTTTTATTAATTTTTGTTTTTATATTATTTTTCTTATTTATTTTTGTTTTTATATTTTTTTAATTTTTTTATTATATTTTAAATTTTAAATTTTTTTATTTTTTATTAATTTTTAATAATATAGAAAACATTTTTTATTAATTTCAGTTTTTTATATTATTTTTTATTTATTTTTGTTTTTTTTAATTATATATAAATATAAAATTTATATTTTTTAATTTTTTTATTATTATTTTAATATTTTATTTATTATTTTTTAATTAATTTTGGTTTTTATATTATTTTTTAATTATTTTTGTTTTTATTCTATTTTTTTTATTATTTTTTAATTAATTCTTTATTTTATTTTTTATTAATTTTAGCTTTTTATATTCATTATTTTTATTAATTTTAGTTTCTTGTATTATTTTTATATTTATTTTTGTTTCTTAAATTTTTATTATTTTTTAATTGTTGTTTCATATTTTTTTATTATTTGCCTTTTTATTTTTTTGTTTATTTATTTTTATTGTATTATTTACCTTATTTTCATTTTCTTAGTTTTAAACTGTTAAATTCATTTTTTTATTTTTTAATTTTTATTCTTAAATTTTAATTTTTTTTTATTTTGACTACCATTTATAACAACTGTTTCAAATATTTACGTAGTTTTTATATGTTTTATCTAAAAACTGAATCCTTTTTTCCATTATTATATTTTTCTTAATATTTAATTTATTTATGTTTACTTTTTTTTCGCAATATTTTGTTTTTTTGTCTATTAATTGGAGAAATTTCTTTGTTCTTTTAAGTTTAACTACCGTTATTTAATAATCGTTTATTGAAATTATTGAACTTTAAACGATTTTATTTTTATGGAATGGTTTGGGTGGTGTTTAGCAACGACAACGTTTATTCCTCTTCTAATTTTGGTTCTTAAAAGTATTGTTTTTATGCCGGAATAAAAACAAAATTGGCGTTTTAATATGCGCCGACCACCATACATATACAGTAGCAGTAGCAGTGGCAGCAATTGGTATACAACAACAAAACACAACCAAAAACAAAAAAAATTAAATCGTCAGAATTTTTAAGGGAAAAACTTTACGAAAAGAAAAAAATAATAAACACAAACAAACATGCGAAACTTCCGATTGAAAGGCCCGCAATGCTCGTGCTACAAATAGTTTTCACTATTGAATGAACGTTATTGTTGTAAACAATAATAATGATAAATATTTTATATTTTTTCCATTTTTTTTTATGTTATTGTTATTGTTTCTTCGTTAAAGAACTGAAACAAATTAGCAACCGCGTATTATTTAATTATTATTTTAGCTGACAAGCACACATACTACACACACACACACACTATTTAATTTCATATGCGCCAACATTTTTGTTGTTGCTATTCCGGGAGGTTCTTATTGCGGCGGCTGCTATTTCTAACGCTATTATTTTTGTTGCTTTTGCCGTTCTAAGATTGAATTGACTGCCAGCAAGAAGCGACAGACAAAATAATCAAACATTTAAAAAATGCCCAATAAGAACAACAACAACAAACACAACAGAGGAGTTCTTAATAAACTCAGTAATAAAAATAAATAAAAAACAGCTGGTTTATGAGGGAACATTTATTGCTGCCGACTTCTCGGCTGTGTTCGCGTTTGCTGCCACTACAGCTGCTGCAGTCACAATGAGTGTGTGTCGTCCCTGTGAGAATACGAGCGAGTAGAAGAAGTGGCAAAAGGCGTGTGAGAGCATTTAACGAAAACAAACGAAAAAAAACAAAACAAAAACAATTAAATTATTCAACATTTCAAGCAATTAAATGCACGAAATATTTCTCATTGAGATTAGAAATACATAAGAAATGACACACATGAAGATTATTATTACACAAACAAATATGAACCGATATTAAAACAGAGAAAACGCAAAATAACAACAACACAACGCAAATGTAAAACGAGTCCTTTTGATGCTGTCATAACAAACAAAAAAGTGTTAAAAACACGCAGTTTCTTTACAGTGATGGGTAAAATTGTTTTCTGTATATAAATTACGTCTTTACATGTACGTTATATACGACGAAATTAAAAGAAATCCATTATTTTTGCATGAAATTAAAGACTTTATTTAGCCTTAAGGTCAAATAAGTACTGTTTTATTCAATAACTTCCTGCACAATTTGTTTAACGTATTGTTTATAAATAATACTGTTCCCCCCTTTGCAGCATCTAGAAACTACATGAAGCACAAAATTATTCTGCACCAAACAATCTGATGAAATAGATTTCACAATATTGAATACAATTCCGTCAACCACAATTATCCCTATCAAGGCCACTTAAAATCCTTTTGCGGACAAGTCTGCTTTAACATTCTCTAACAGCCAGCAGTCCTGATCACCAGTGCACTCTACTCCACTCCAACTAAGACGCTATTTGCTATGCTCAATTGGTTGCTCTTCGACCTTTTACTGAAACAAAGGGCTGATCTGGTGATAGTAAGACTCAATGTAGATAAATCTTGGCCCAATGGGCTAGGGACACGTTGCAATTCTGTGAAGACATAGACAGTAGTCACCGGAGTGTAGTAAGTAGTGTGTTGGCTTATTAGACGTGTGGCCACGGTTTAAACCCAAGGTCAGAGATCTCCAATAAAACGAAATATGACGGCGACTTCCTCTCAGTAGATTTCTAAAAAAAAGTTTCTCAAGAATCTATCGTTCGGAGTCGAGTTTAATCTGTAGGTCCCGCCACTCGTGTAAAAAATTAACACACAACATAAGTGGTGTGGAGAAGCTAGGTCGTAATCCTGACTGAAGGGTTGTAATGACCAATTACGTGTGTATGTTTTGCAATTCAACGAAATATGAAAAAATATTTCTTTCGGCGACTTTCGTTCAACGGTCTTCTGGTAAAAACTCTGAGAGTAAATAAAATTGCCAAAAAAAGTTTCTCAAAAATTTACCGTTCAAATAAAACTAACAGTCACAACATGCGCCATATGAGAAGCTAGGTTGTAATCCTGACGAAAGGGTTGTAAGGACCAATTAAGTCTGACTACTGCAATCCTTCCCAGATAAAATGAATGCTCCTTTTGAAAGTGGAATCTCTTGATTTACTCGAACAGTCAGGCTGAGTTTAAGTCCCTAACGAACCTAGTCTAAACATCCTTATTTGTTCATGAATTCCAAGGATTCCTCAGGGAAATTTAGAATCATTCCGCGGTAATCTGGGAAGCACGTATTCGTCGGAAATTGCATGCCTGACGAACTGAGTCAATGCAGGGCTTGTAATGTCTGATATGTTACAAGGATATGTGTATTCCTATTGCCACAGTTAAACTAGATAGGGAAGGAAATAGGAAACTTTTATAGGGAAGTCACACGCGAGCTGAAGCAGTGAGGGTTAGCCGATTCTGTACCACATTTTATTAATCCACATCGTCTTTTTCTGTTTTCTCCAACAGTTCTTTGTTGGTAATAGTACTCGGCTTTTAAATTTCGTCTTAAACACCGATTAACAAAGACCCTAATTTTGTTTTGAATCACGTATCGAGTGTCCCGCTAACAAAGAAGGACAATTGAACGCATAATTTAAAAAAAAATAATAAGTCACCTATTATTACAAGGGAAGTTCCCAGAAATATACTCAAAGAATACTTGAGAAGGGGTAACCATCGTGGGAAAAGTCCCTATTATCGCATTAATTACGTAAACACAACACTTGTTTCACCAATAGGGTGGCAAAACACTGACTAAGATCTTAAATTAAAATCTTACAAAGAAAAAGACAGGAGTATTCCCTTAGAATTGAACGCACATACATATATACAAAAAAAGGCGTTAAAATAACACTTTAAAATGCAAATTTTTCTTACCACAACTCAAACAAAGTTTCTTAAAACAATTTGGAGACAATTCCCAGAAAACATTTTTTTTTTCGAGACATTTTTCAACAAATTTAACGCTCTTCTTTAACATAAAAATTTTGTATGCAGATGTTAATTTTTATTCAAAATAAAACAAACAAAAAATAAACAACAACAAAAAATGATTTTTTTTTTATGAGTTTATAATACAAAATGAAAATAAAATAATAAAGAAATTGACACCATCCTACTGCTAATAAAAAACAATATTTACACACACACATATGTATGTACTCACTCGTAGAACTCGCATTAATATAATTATTAATATTTACAATAACAACAACAATAACAAAAGCATGAAATTGAGTCATTTAACAACAACTCCTCTAATAAACAGTCAAAAAAAAAAAAGAAAAATAATAATTGTTCTGCAACGACCACGGGCAATACTGTTGATATTGCTCATACTCACACTCATACATACGTGTTAAACAAAATAAAATTGGTAAACAAACAAACAAATTCTATACTAACAAGCCAAAACAAAACTGAACATGCAATAACAAATTTATACAAAAACGTTCACTGTTATAATTGATGATGTTTCGTTCCCAACATCATGTGTAAGTACTACGATTAAAGTGTTGCCATTGCTAAATATTTGGGGTCAAACCCTAAAAGACTTTTTATGCTGTCACTTTTGCTTCTCAATATAGCATATCCTTATCAATCACAGAGTACGTACGAGTCAGCATGTACTGTGGTCTGTATCTTCCTTGGCTGTATCTTCGG
The DNA here is from genome assembly GCA_958299815.1 of Sarcophaga carnaria. Lineage (NCBI taxonomy): Eukaryota > Metazoa > Arthropoda > Insecta > Diptera > Sarcophagidae > Sarcophaga > Sarcophaga carnaria. The sequence goes on along the minus strand of OY283149.1, from coordinate 12,920,360 downwards.
TAGCTTTCTACAATGCCACCTTTGCCTATATATAGAGTATATCCTTGTCAATCACAGAGTACTCAGCGTACAGTGGGCTATATCTCCGTTGTCTATATCTTCTTTCACTTTTTGCAATCCCACCTTCGCCTGTTTGTATAGGATAATCTTGTCAATAACAAATTAAGCATGTCAAGGAACCGTTAATGGCAGTGTCATTAAAATTTGATTTGAGTTCCCATGTTATTGAATTCGTTGACACTCTAGTAATGTCCTAAACGTAAATGTGTTTGTATGCCAAGAGCCTTAAAAACTCAACTCCTATAGGGTCCCCTTTCCGTTTAAACTCCCACCTTTTCCAGCATTGGTTAACATTTCACCTTGATGATTGCGATGTCCTTGCTCCCAACTCGAAAAGCAATTCCCCTTTCAAAGAAAATAACATCCTACTTCTTGAAGAAATATCCCTTAAAATAATGTATTCCCCTGACCTTCCAGAGAGACTAAGGTCAAAGCAAGGTCATGCCGCACCAACTCTTTATAGTGAGTAGGACTTAATTAGCAAAATTCCTCTTGAAAGAAGGCACGACTCAATTATCAAAATCCCTCAATAATATATACAATGCAAGAAACTAATACAAACGGTTATACAGACAAGGAAAGATGGTAACCCTGTTGTACTAGAACCTACTGCAATAGACCAATTACTTTATGAGACACTACCGATCTATGTGTTCGTACTGGATGGATTATGAGGTGGTGATTGAAACCATGATGAAAATGTTTAGTCATAGCCTATGACCAACCAATTACTTGGTCTTGGTAGTGACGTCATCTCAACCACAGTGGCCGTGCTTACGGGTCATTGCGTTATGGGTAGACACGCGGAGAGAATGTGGCTCCCATTTAACGACTTCTACCGTGGATGCAGATCCGCTAAGGAAGGGGAGACTGTTATCCACTTTCTTTGTGCCAGTGCCAGTCTCTTGCTAGGTGTAGATATAGATTCCATTTCTTGTCAGCTTGACGGAGCTATCATCTATTGATATCAAGGATATAGTTTCGTTCATCAAACTTTCTGGCTGGTTTTCCAGTATAGGATAGTCGTGCTTTTGATGTGCAACCTTTGCGCTGACTAACTACTTCCTCTTCCCTGATTTCTGTGGAACTAGGTCAGTACAGAGACTGCGTTCACCCGTGGCATCACAACGGGCCGCTATGCGTGCTCAAGTGAGCTTTGTCAAATCCGAGCTACCACTCTGACCTAACCTAACCTAGCCTATGAATTGCTTGAATTGTGGCCCAGAAAATCCTCATGCAATCCATGAGAAACAAATGTACCCACAAATACAGTAACTTTATGGTACGGATTTTGATCAGGCGGCGTGATTGGGCCTTACTTTAGTGGAGATGAGACCGAAATTGAAGAAGCTGTAAAAAACATTTGATGCAGGAATATAATAACGAAGTTCTTGTGGCCTCAGCTGGACGACGTGGATCTGTATGTCAGGTGGTTTTAGTAGGTTAGGTTAGGTTAGAGGACGTGTACTTGTCAATTAAGACAAGTACAGTACCCGGAGGTCGAATTGATCCATTGTACAACGTCCTAGCTTCTCACACCACTTATGTTGTGTGTGTTAATTTTATACACGAGTGGCGGGACCTACAGTTTAAAGACGACTCCGAACGACAGATTTTTGAGAAACTTTTCATGGCAATTTTATTTTACTCTCAGAGTTTTTGCCACAAATCTGCTGAGAGGAAGTCGCCTAAGAAAAACTAATTTTTGTATTTTATTTTGATGTCTGGGCTGGGGCTCGAACGCTGGCTTTACGTCTAATAAGCCAACACACTACTTACTAGACTACGGCGACTTCTATGTGGTTTTAGTAAGATAGGATAAATTTTCGCTATTCTAATGTCAATTAACAAATGTTTTAAAAAAATGAACTAAAATCTTACAAATTAAATAAGCACTATGGCAACACTTATCGCAGAGTGTTTCTTGGTAAGCCGACAACGATTAGTTTTAAATGAATCGCTTGGGTCAGCTGTAAAGCATTTAACATTTTATTGTTGTTATTATTGGCACTTATATGTATTTATTCATTGTATTGTGCATACATACATATGTATGTTAACATGTTTATATGTACAAATATAACGATAAACTGCAATGAGTGATAGTTTAATTGCTTATGTTATAAATTTTATTAATTTTTCTTATCGCGATCAAAAAAAAATATGATTATTTTAATGACGTTTAGCTATTATTAATAGAGATTATGATCAAGTATGTATCTACATACATATGTACATATGCAAACATACATACATAAGCATGCATGTATCTTAAAATCATGCAAATTGTTTTAAATTAAAAAAAACAAAAAAGAACGCCAATAATGATGTTTGAAATGATTAAATATTTTACGCTTTACTAATGCCGTTTTTTTTTGTTTATTTTTTTTTAATTTTTTATGGTGTTTGTTTATAATAAAAAGTTAACAATAAAAAAAAGAATATGACGTATGAAGTTCAAAGCATTTATTACGTTCGTGTCGAATCATTTAATGTCTACCATTTGTAACAAAAGCTTCAAATGATTATTTAGTGTGGAATATTTGTGTTAAATTGTAAGAAATTTAATAGAATTTTCCATAAGTGAACAAAACACAATTTAATACAGTGGAAATAATTAAATTGTAAATGATAAATAAATAAAACAAGCTTTTACACATTACAAGGGTGGTGAGTCAAACTGCATGTGTTAAAAAGTTTTTAAATGCTAATCGGCGGTACTATATTCCCTGACACGGACTACAAACAGCAACAGAAACCCATTAGGAAATGCCGTAAACCACCGCTGTATGCATTAAATAGAAATAACTCATATGGAGTTAAAAAATTATCATTTCTTCGTAGAAGAAAAATATACTTAGTACGTCTGAAAAGATCCACAAAAAAGATCGTAAAAAACACACTATCATTGCCATTATAATAGGTAAAGTTAGGTAACAGTACCAGTGGTAGTTGGTTCAATTCGGCACATTTAGGTTAGGTTAGGTTAGGTTAGAGGACGTGTACTTGTCAATAAAGACAAGTACAGTACCCGGAGGTCGAATTGACCCATTGTACAACGTCCTTACAGAGGAAAGGATAATAGAGGGATTAAAAAGGAGAGGATGTTGGAAAGGGGAGAATGGGAAGTGGCGGAATTACACAGATAAGACACAACAAAAGGGGGGGGCGCGACTACACTAATGAAGCCCTAGCGCCTCTCAACCAGCCTAAGCCACTAATGAATCTGTGGAGAGCCTTGATGTCGGCTCTCGACACAGAATTCAAATTCTCAAAGAAGGCCCTGCCAAGGGTCCTCAAACCTCATTCTGGGCTGGGGCTGTTACAGAGGAGGTGTTCGATAGTCTCCAAAAACACATTTAGATCCCCATATATTAAATAGTGTGTCCACCATAGAATGAACTTGTGCTACTTATAAAGTCTAAAATGCTCTAAGACAGCTCAGAAGAAGTACATACACACACATAAATAATTGGTCATTACAACCCTTTAGCTAGGATTACGACCTAGCTTCTCATACCAATTATGTTGTGTGCGTTAAGTTTGATACATAAGTGGCAGGACCTACAGTTTAAAGTCGATTCCGAACGACAAATTTTTAAGAAACTTTTTTCATGGCAAATTTTATTTTACTCTCGGAGTTTTTGCCGGAAATATGCTGAGAGGAAGTCGCCGTAGAAGTATTTTTTCAAGGCGTCATGTCTAATAAGCCAACGCACTACCTACTAGACTACGGCGACTGCATAGACACTTAGATCCCCAAATATTAAACAGTATCTCCACTACAGAATCAACTTGAGCTCTTTACAAAGGCCAAAATGCTGAAGACATCAGACAGAATCACGGAAGAAGTACCATATACCACAGCCACCTACGTCCTGTGCCTACCTGCGTCTACACAGATGCGGTAATGGTTGTAATACCCAAGTGGTATATATATGTATCTCTTTGAAATAATATCCGATAATCAAAGATACAAGTACGACCATCCACATTAGAGAGCATCGAGAGTAGGCATAGTAGCATAGTAGGTATTCAACACCTTGATCCTCATCCACACATTCATCAGTGCACGCTGTAGGACGTTGTTGGAACGATCACAGCCGCTAACATTGTCGGAGTCATGATTGCGAGTAGTGGAAATTGGACCTCGGTGGTAAAAAACGTAGAGCGCATTCTAATGCGGAAAAAGAGAGATCTTGAGGCTGCAGAACGAGTAAGCCTGTCGGCATAGGTGATTCTGTCACATGTGCCAAGCGGAACCGAAATAATGATTTAGACGAAAGGAATAGTGGAGACGCTTAGATGTCTCCTCAACTTTCGATACACAATCCGGACGCGGATATAAACATGGAGAGGCCAAAGGGCCAAAAGGACTCCATTCCGAAGTAATACCACCGTAGTTCCGGAGTGGGCACGAACAAGTCCACAGAAGACGAGGGAGGGGATTTAGTGGGTGAGGGCCCCACACACGGAGGATGTCTTCCTCTATGGTGCGGTTAGGTACATTTACCCCTCCTAGGCGAAAAAAAAGTACAATTAAGGCTAAATTCTTTCCTTTCGCCAGATGGTCTACCATCTCATTACCCTATTCGCTATCACGTTCAAGAACCCAACCTAATGAAACAGAGTTGAGATTTTCTAAAGTATCACTAAAGGTGTCAAGAAAATCTAGCCACTCACCTACCGCTTTTATGGTAATTACCGTCGATTGAAAGGCTCTTATGCTGATTTTTACTTCCTATTATTTTGAAGTAGCAGCCAACATACACTCAGCCACAAAAGTATACATACGGTTAACAAATTTCAGAAATTTTTAACCTGTCCGTTTTCGTTGAAAATCTTTATACTTGTCTGACAACTTTCCTCGATTTTAAGACGGTCTTTTGCATTGGTAAAGAAATTTGTGAAATTTGTTAATCGAATGTATACTTTTGTGGGCCTGTGCATGGCCACAATTCAGTTAAATTTCAGAAATTTTTTAACCAATTCAAAAGACCGTCTTATAATCGAGGAAACTATAAAGATTTTCAACGAAAACGTATTGGTTAAAAAATTTCAGAAATTTGTTAACCGTATGTATACTTTAGTAACTGTGTGTACTTATTACTAAAGTTTACATGCCGCTGTAAATCATTAGCGCTCATGAAAATTCTTTCAACTGAGTAATACGAAAGCAAAAACTGTCATCACCCAGGTTAAATAATTAATGCAATTCAATACTTTTATGAAAACACTCCCAGTTTTACTTACTATTTCATAAAAGCGACATAAACAAATAATAAATAAAAAAAAATATTTCTTTCTATTCACATTGACTCCATACAAAGTGGTGAATGAAAAATTTGAATTGAAAATGGAAAAGAAAAATAAACAAGCGGTGTGTTCACCCTTTTGTTGTTGCTAGGCCAAATGAAAATTTTCCGGTTAATTTATACAAGAAGATGAAAAGTATTTCGAAATTGGTAAAGCTGGAAAGGCAAATTACTCCATAACTTTTTAGCTCGCCATGTGTGAATTTGTTTCCCATGGTTTGCATAGGGATTTTCTGAGCCCCAAATTCGACAATTTCATCGGAGAGATGACTTGCTTTTTCTATAAAACGGCATTGACCTCCATTACCCATTGAACGAATTGCTCTTTGGCACTTTTCATGGTCTAAGTGGTTTGAGCTCTTGAGTGAGCTGAATTTTGTACGTTCGAGTAGTGCTTAGTGATATTTGAAGTTACTGAGTGTGATGTCGCCATAGTCTATAGGGTGGCTGATATGTATTGCAACCAACTTCAGGTTGCTATCATTTGTAAACCGCTCGTCTGACAGCTGACAGATTTATTCCAGTGACAGTTCATTTTATTATTTACAAGCTTACAAAAGCATTTTGATCTATTGCATTCAGAAAAAAGGTTATTCCCGATGGAATTCAAGCGTGATGGTGATGGATTGCTTTATATTTGGCTGGAAAACCACATGTGGCTATCGTTAGAGCCCTCCAGCATTTAAATGTGAATAAATATTTTGTTTCTCGTACCATTGCTCGTTACCGTGATACTGGCGGTGTTGCATCGCGTCCAAAAAGTGGACGAAAAAAAACGGTAACAACACCAGAAATGATCCGAAAAGTGAAGGCCAGATTTGATCGAAATCCACGCCGCAGTGGTTGAAAAATTGCTCGTGAGCTGAACATATCCCGAGAACGGATGCAACACATATTGAAAAATGAGCTTCGACTAAAGCCATTGAAATTCCAAAAAGTGCAAGAGCTCACCGATGGACAAAAAAAAGTTACGACTGGAAAGAGCCAAGGAGTTACTTTGCTTGCACGAAAGTGGCCAGTTACCGAATTTGGTTTTCTCCGATGAGAAGCCATTCCAAATTGAGCAGTTTGTGAACAAACAAAATGATCGGGTTTACGAGGTCAGCTGAAAATGTACACCTGCAATTAGCCACCAGAACTCAAGCGCCGCCGATGGTAATGGTGTGGGCCGCTGTAACGGCCCCCGCTCGTATTCGTCGACCGTGGGGTCAAAATAAATGCCGAATATTATCGGGAAAATGTCTTAAAGACAGTATTGAACTCCTGGGCAGACAAACATTTCGGCCGCACCACCGCACTCAGCACGCGTCAACCAAGAATGGCTTAAAAAGGAGGTTCCTCGCTTCATTTCTACCGCACAATGGCCACTAAAATCTCCGGATCTCAATCCGTTGGACTTTTGCGCCTGGGGCATTTTGGAGAGTAAGGTTCTCACTAAAAAAATACCAAAGTGTCCCTTCGCCGGGAATTGGCCAAAATACCGCAGAGCCACTTTCGTGCAGCCTGTGATGGCTTTGTCGGCCGTTTGAAGACCATAATTCGTACCAAAGGTGGCCAATTCGAACCAATCTAAACTGATTCTAAAATTTGATGTTATTTCCAACATTTCTTGCTTTTGAGCAATGAAATTAAAAAAAAAATTAAAAAAAATATAGCGCTTTACTTTGTTGCATTATATATCAGCCACCCTGTAGTAGGTAGTGTGTTGGCTTATTAGATGTAAAGCCAGGGTTCAAACCCCAGGTCAGACATCAACACAAAATACAAAAAATATTTCTTCGGCGACTTTCTCTCAGCAGATTTCTGGCAAAAACTCAAAGGCAAAGTTACTCAAAAATCTGTAGTTTAGAGTCGACTTTAAACTGTAACCTACGAAATATAAAAAGTATTTCTTCGGCGACTTCCTCTCAGCAGATTTCTGGCAAAAACTCTGAGAGTAAAATAAAAATTGCCATGAAAAAGTTTCTCAAAAATCTGTCGTTCGGAGTCGACTTTAAACTGTAGGTCTTGCCACTCATGTATAAAATTAACACACACAACAGAAGTGGTGTAAGAAACTAGGTCGTAATCCTGACTGAAGTGTTGTAATGACCAATTATGTACACAGAGTTACTAAAGTATACATACGGTTAACAAATTTCAGAAATTTTTTAACCAATCCGTTTTCTTTGAAAATCTTTATAGTTTCCTCGATTTTAAGACGGTCTTTTGAATTGGTTAAACATTTTCTGAAATTGAACTGCATTGTGGCCCTGCACAGGCCCACAAAAGTATACATCCGATTAACAATTTTCACAAATTTCTGAACCAATGCAAAAGACCGTCTTAAAATGAAGAAAGATGTCAGACTAAAGATTTTCAACGAAAACGGATTGGTTAAAAAATTTCTGAAATTTGTTAACCGTATATATACTTTTGTGGCTGAGTGTATGTATGTATGTATGTATGAGTGTGATGTGTCGGATTGATGTTTTCAGCTATAGCGGCAGTCTAAACGACTACAGAAGTCCATAGCCGAACCAATTTACTTACTTAATGGGTCATTATAACCATTTAGCCAGGATTGCAACCTAGCTTCTCGCACCACAGAAATTATAATTGGTAGTCAATCCAGTTACAATTTAGTCAGGATTACAACATAGTTCTAACACCACCCATGTTGTGTATGTTAATTTTATCGGTGAGTAAAGGGACCCCTACAGGTTTAAAGTAGACTTCGAACGACAGATTTCTGAGAAATATTTCAATGCAATTTTTATTTACTCTCAAGAGTTTTTGCAAGAAGACTACTGAGAGGAAAACAGCAAATGAAATACTTTTTCCTCTTCTCGTTTTATTTCGAACAAAACGAATTAGGTTAGGTTAGATTAGGTGGCGGACCCCCTCGAAGAAAGAAGTCCCACTTACGCCAGCATTTAGTGATTATGATACCACATGGTATGGTATGGTATAATTGTAACACTTAGCTCATGTCTGATTTGACAGATAATTAGTTTTATCCTTCCGCTGAACGAATATGGTTGTGTATACGCTTGAATAACGCTGGGAAATATTGCGACATTACTTTGAAAATCATAGTAATGTTGCAGAATGTGTGCGAAAATTGCATACGGATTTTGGAAGAAGAGAAGCACCGTCAGCTCCGTATGTTCGTTATCTTGTGAAAGAAGTGAAAGAAACTGGCATCCTAATCGATAAACCAAAGCGTGATAAGCCAAAAGCAGTGCGTACACCCGAGAATATAGCTGCTGTGGCAGAAAGTGTGCGTGAAGCGCCATCAACATCAACTCACCGTCGTTCTCAACAATTGAATATTTCGGAGACATCATTGAGGCGAATTTTGCATAAAGACCTTAGTATGACGCCATACAAAGTCCAATTGGTTCAGGAGTTGAAGCCAATTGACCATCCAATGCGTTTTCGCTTCGCTAAGTGGGCCTGCGATCGACTTACAGAAGATGCCGATTTTGGCAAAAAAAAAAAATTATCTTTTCAGCTGAAGCTCATTTTGATCTTGGCGGGTATGTAAACAAGCAAAATTGTCGCATTTGGGGCATAGAAAACCCGCACGCATACATTGAAAAGCCGACGCACCCAAAACGAGTCACTGTTTGGTGCTGATTTTGGTCCAGAGGCATACGTGGGCCATTTTTCTTCGAAAATAAGCAAAGAGTGGCCGTTACAGTCAAAGTCGATCGTTATCGGGCCATGTTGAAGGAATTTTTGTTCACAAAAATTGAAGAGGAGGATATTGGCAACATTTGGTTTCAACAGAACGGTGCTACGTGCCACACAGCCGAAGCTACACTCCATGGTTTAAGCCCTGTTTTTGAAGATCGCATTATCAGCCGCAGAGCTGATGTCGTTTGGCCAGCTCGGAGCTGCGATTTGACACCGTTGGACTATTATTTGTGGGGTGCCGTCAAAGATAAGTGTTACGCCGACAAGCCAGAGACAATTGACGCTTTAAAGGACAATATTCGTGAAGCCATTGGTGAAGCTGTACAGCTGCACACAATCGATAATGTGCTTAAAAATTGGACCGATCGTGTAGGCTACTACATGGCCAGCCGAGGCAGCCATTTGAATGAAATTATTTTCCATTATTAACCGGAAGGATTGTACTTTCAAATAAAAAAAGAAATTTGAGAAAATATTCAGTAGTTTTTTTTTAAAGCATTTTCAAAAAAAAAAGTTATTTGGCGGACCCTTTATTATTATTGTCGTGCCTTAGTACTACAATCATGCAATCTATTTTACTCTCTTCAAACTTTATAGAGTATCCCCCATACTGTCTCCTCCAAGCCTATTGCCCTAAAAATTTTCAGAATGTTATTCGATATCAACAAGGTATTTGGCGGACCCTATATATGGTAGCTGTCAAATTGCAGAGTTGCCGTTTAAAAAAAAATTACGAAAAATTTAAAAATTGAACTCCTACTGAGTCACCCCTTATAATCCCATAATTTAATAAGAATTCAACAAATGATTCACTTGCAAACAAATTCAATTAACAATTTTAAAATTCATAGATTTTTAAATAATTTCCTGTTAATAATAAAAACTAAAAACAAATTAACCGCAATTCTAATTTTCTTAATTAACCATTACTTTACTTTACTTTAATAATTGCAGCTAAGCTCAGCCACCGGCCACCACCAAACACCACCACTTGATGGAAAATATTATCACTTCCATCAATTTGGTAAATGCTAGATAGGTAGGTAGGCAACAAGCATAGTCACTTTAAGCAATTGTTGTTCTTTTTTTTAATATTTTTTTTAATATTGTTTTAGTATTAATAATTAAAAAGAAAAATAATAATATTTCTATGTTGGTCCTGCTTCAATGAGTTTGTAGTTAAAAAGCTGGTGTAAAACAAATTATCTTTTAATAGATTTGAACAAGGTCAATAACTATTTATAATTAAAATGTTTAAAAATATTTCATAGACAAACAAAAAAAGAAAAAAGAACGAAAAATTAAATAATTTTTGTGTTTAATTCAAGGTTAAGCACCACAAAATTTTCACTTGATCAGAAATTTTTTAAGGCAATTTGTTTTAAGATATGTACTAATAATACTAAATACAAGTTCTTTGTTTTTTTCAATAAATAAATTCAAGTTTAAATTTAAAGTGAATGCAACTGAAAGGTTTACTATATTCTGCGATTCTAAAATTCTAAAATTTTTGCAAAAAAAAAAAAATTAATTACATATGCAGATACAATAATGGCTTTAACGGTAGTGAAAGTATGTATTTAATCATGACTGCTTACAGAGTAAATAACAGTGAACGTCAGTGAAATTCGTACAAAGCTGATAATAACACGGTGCGACAGTCAAAATACACCCAGCTAATGACATAGTGTACGTTGTGAGTTTTGTTGAAGAGAACTCAAAAATATTTTTTTTATATTTCTCGAACCCTCCAAACTTGTTTTATTTGACAAAAACTGTATTTTTGATATTTTAACACAAAATTGTTGATTACCCAAACATTTTTTAACCTATTTTCAAAATTCAAAGTTTTTTAAAAAGGGGACAGATGAGCCTTTAAAATTGTTTACATGAACATAATGTTCAAACTTACATGTTATGAGTTTTGATCGGGTAAACTCGGAAAATATGATTTTTTTCTAATTTTTCCAAGTTTAGCTATTCTTAACTCTAAAATTTAATTATAAAATATAAAATAAATGATGATATTCTAAAAGTGCATTATCTTGTGAAGAGATTGACACTTCGTTTGATGAAATCGGACAAAAGTTACCGTAGTTATTATATAAATAGTATAACAGTCGAGTCATATTTTTCTTAAATTTTTTTTTTTCAAATGAACTCTTAGTTTAAAAATTTTCAGAATTTTTGATGGATGTTGATTGTTTATCGGAAAATGTGTCAATTTTACGTTTTAGCGACAACCAGAAGTTGGCCAATGTTTGCGCAAAGAGAAATAATAATATTTGCAAAAAACACAAATATTAGCCGACTTCTAGCAATCGTGCAAACGTGAGATTGATACATTTTGCGATAAACAATCAAGATCCGTCAAAACTTTTGAAAATTTGTGAACTGAAAGTTCATTTGATAAGATGAGATATAATGGGTGATTTTTTAAGAACTATAGGAAAATTTTTCAAAAAAAAACACATAAAAATGCATGAAATCTTTATTTGAATCGATAGTACGGTCCATATAATTTAATGTTTGAAGATTATTTCATGCAAATGCCTCAAATGGTCCATCCGCTTAGTCCAATTTTGGCATACTCTTTCCAACATTTCGGCCGGTATCGAATAAATGCTTCAATGTTGTCTTCCAATGCTTCAATTGAAGCGAGCTTGTCTGTATAGACATGGGCTTTAACATAGCCCCACAAAAAATAGTCTAAAGGCGTTAAATCGCACGATCTAGGCGGTCAATTGACCGGTCCCGAACGTGAAATAAAATGTTCACCGAACTCGTCTCTCAATAAGTCCATTGTTACGCGTGCCATAAACCGCATTGTGTCTTTTTCTGGGTGCATTGGTAGCTTTTGCAATGCTTCTGGCTGATCTTCAAACCAAAATCGACAATTCTGCTTATTTATGTATCCATTGAGCCAAAAATGAGCTTCGTCGCTGAACACAATTTTTCGATAACGAAGTGGATCTTCGGCCAACTTTCCAAGAGGCCATTCACTAAAAATTCTGCGTTGGGGTAGGTCGTTCGGCTTCAATTCTTGCACCAGCTGTATTTTGAAAGGCTTCACACCTAAATCCTTCCGCAAAATTTTCCACGTTGTTGAGTAACAGAGGCCCAATTGCTGCGAACGGCGACGAATCGATAATTGATGGTCATCATTAACACTGGCCGATACAGCTGCGATATTTTCTTCACTCCGCACTCTACGTAAGCGTGTTGGTGGTCTAATGTCCAACAATGTAAATTTGGTGCGAAATTTAGTCACAATAGCCCGAATAGTCGCTTCAGTGGGTCGATTAAACTGACCATAAAATGGAAGAAGCGCGCGATGAACTTTCTTAACAGAGCACGCATTTTGATAATAAAATTCAATGATTTGCAAGCGTTGTTCGGTTTGTAAAACGATTCATGGTTAAATTATGGACCAAACTGAAGATGTTTGACAGTGAAACAAAATACGAAACGTGCGTGAACTGTTTAAACCAGTGTTGCCAAAAAGATAATAGCTAAAAAAATCACCCGTTATAAAAAATATAACACGACTGTTATACTATTTAAATAATAACTACTGTAATTTTTGTCCGATTTGGTCAAACGAAGTGTCAATCTCTTCTCTTTTTCAGTTAAAGTTTGCCACTATGAACGAACAAACTTGAAAAAATATGAAAAAAAAATTCGCTTTTGTCTAGTTTACCTCATCAAACCTCATAGTATATTAAACCAAGTAATATACATATATATGTACATCGTTTTAAAGGCCCATCCCTCTTCTTTCTAATAAGGTTTAAATTTTGGACATCGGTTCGAAAATGTTTGTGCATTCAATAAATTTGGGCGTAAATAAATTTGTGCTATGTCATTAGCTGGGTGTATTTCATTTTTTTATTTTATCGCATAGTGCAATTTTTATTCATCATCGTGTAATACTAAGCATTTGGATAGTTAAACTAGCTTCTGTCATTCGATGACACCCACTTCTGACAATTTTTGACAATTCTAAGCTACTTGACTGCTTACAGCATAGCTTACATAGTTGATATTAATTTAATGGACTAGCTTCTGTGATTCAGTGACACTAACTTTCGACAATTGTTGCCAACTAACGTAAAACATTATTAATGCACTATGAAAATTAATGTCTATTTTATAGTCTAGTAGAAGAGAGCCTATGCTTCAGAAACCAAAACGAAATATGAAAAATATTTCGCTCGTAGAGAATATCCAATGTGGCAACAGTTGTTTGGCATGTAGCGCCGAGCTATAGGAACCATATATCGTTGGTGGTCGAATCATACAATTTAGTACAAAAGAAATTGGAAATCATTGCTAGGTTAGGTTAGGTTAGAGGACGTGTACTTGTCAATTAAGACAAGTACAGTACCCGGAGGTCGAATTGACCCATTGTACAACGTCCTAGTTTCTCACACCACTTATGTTGTGTGTGTTAATTTTATACATGAGTGGCGGGACCTATAGTTTAAAGTCGACTCTGAATGACAGATTTTTGAGAAACTTTTTCATGGCAATTTTATTTACTCTCAGAGTTTTTGCCAGAAATCTGCTGAGAGGAAGTCGCCGAAGAAAAACTTTTTGTATTTTGTCTTGATGTCTGGCCTGGGGCTCGAACCCTGGCTTTACGTCTAATAAGCCAACACACTAGCTACTAGACTACGGCGACTTCTAAATCATTGCTAAATTAGACAATTCTATTCACATACCTATTCGAACCAAAAATGTGCCTCATCGCTGAAATTGATTTTTCAATGAAAATTAGGGTCAGTAGCCACCTGCCCTTGAGCCCATTCAGCGACCATACGTCGTTGTCTATGGTCATCCATGGTCATTTGGTAAAGCAGAGTGACTGAATGACGGATGTTGAAGTCTAGTAGGTAGCGAGTGTACGGTGCAATATCCCTTGAGTAGTTTCTTCCTAAAACGGATAACATGATCCTTTTTCAAAGATTTTTTCTTTACCGATATGCATACTGCGCCAGCACAGAGTTAGACTGATTTCAGCTGCTAAGCAGCGCTTTGAATCCTAATTCCGCATTGCTTCATACACAATATCAACTCTAATTACTGCTGACAGTAATAATCTTTTACTCTGCTTTAAAACCGTACAATAAAAGCCTAGGTCCACAACCCGGGATGTCGCCTTAGTCTAGTAGGTAGTGTGTTCGCTTATTAAACATGAGGTCACGGTTTAAACCCTAGGTTAGACAACTTGAACAAAACGAAATATGAAAAATATTTCTTAGCCGACTTCCTCCCAACAGATTTCTTTAAAAACTCTGAGTAAATAAAAATTGCCATCAAATCTGTCGTTCGGTGTCGACATTAAACTGTATGTCCTGACATTCAAATAAAATTACCGTGCACAACATGAATGGTGGGAGAAGCTAGGTTTCATATTTCGATATTTCTCTAAACGAAATTTCGGTGGCGGTTCCTTAATGGTATGGGGAGCCTTTTGCAACGATGCAATGCTTGATTTGGACTTTCCGAGCACTCGAATGAATTCCGGAGAATACATAGGCATTCTTAATGAAAAACTGATGCCTTTCTTGGAAGCCCAGGCTGAAAAAACTTTCATTTTTCAGCAAGACAACGCGTCAGTGCACAAAAGTCGTCAGACGATTGAATGACTTAAATCAAAAAACATAGAAGTGAATGACTGGCCCGCCTGTTCTCCGGATCAAAATATTTAGAAAATATTTGGGGAATATTGTCCCGCCGCGTTTATGCCCAAATTAACAATACAAAGATATTTTCGAGCTAAAAGAAGCAATCATCGATGGATGGCGAGCAATTAGTGAAGATATGAGGACAAAATTTGTCCAAAGTATACCAGATCGGATTTTTGAGCTGATTCATAATAAAGGAGGTCCCACCCATTATTAAATATATTTTTTTTTGTTTAATTTATAATTTTGTTAAATTTGTTAAAGTGCGGTTATGGTTATGAAACAGCTGTTTTTGTTAAAACTAATTATATTTATGAAACTAAAGTGAATAAATAATTTAATTTTATTATATAATGTTAGTTTTCGTCTTTTTTCTCTTATACTAAAAAACTAAATTCCTTAAAGCTGTACAGGCTGAAATATTAACATTAATAGGATGCGGTTACAGTTATGACGGGCAGTGTATGTACGTAAGTACATTATAGTTCTCAATCCCACACAATTTAAAGTTCAACAATAAGTTTCTTTATTTAAAAAAAATTCATTTTAAAAGGAAGCACGCGTTGCTGATCAATTACGTTTATTTTATTGTAGGCGTGAAGTGTTGTTTTTACTACGACTATGTGAAAACCAGTCAATAGCTGCCTTTCTAGTGTTACAAATATCTTCGCAAATTAATAAATAATTTTATTTTATTGGTATATTAATTATTATTATTATTAACAGCTGACTGACGAAGAATGATAACAACTGTCAAAAATCGGTTTTTGTGTTGGAAAAAATATTTTACGTTCTTCGATTGTTATTGTAAGAATATATTACAGTTCAATGTCAATAAAAATCGTACAGCAAATATCACAAAAATTTATCAGATTTTTGTTTTTGTACAGCTACTTCTATCATCACAACAAATACTTAACCTCAAAATGTTGACCAGCATTATTTAAAATATTCTTAACTTAGGCTTCATAGAAAATCGTTTCATTTCTAGTTAATTGGCTCTGAAACTGAAATGAGTATACGAGTTAGGAAGTGCTAATAGAGCGTTAACATTTGCAGAAAGTTTTGAGGGAAAGTAAAAAGACTGTAAGCGAATAGTAAGCAAACTGGAATATAGCAACAAAAGGACCATGGACACCCAGACACCCAAACAGAAACGTTTAAAACTGGGTTAAAAGAAAGCATTGCCATGTCGATTTTTACGTGACGCATCGTGATTGCCACGATAATAAGGCTAACATGAATTCATAATATATTTTCTTTAATTGCCCAAGAGTTGGCAAATGTAAAAGTGATTCCAGACAATATAGCATCGCATATATTATGGTCTGGGCATAATGTCAAAATGTTATCTGCTGCTAAGCTACAGCAATTGTTTACGTTTTAAAGTATTTTTCACAATGGGCCCTGTGTGCGGCCTAAGTGTGTCCGCTCATGACTCCATCGAGGGACAGCCACTTCTACCTAAAGTATTTGTATCAATCAAATTGAAGAAATCGCTGTAGTCTAGTAGACAATGTGTTGACTTATTCGACGAAAGCCCGTATTTCAACCTCAGTTTAGACATCTCGAACAAAGCGAAATAGGTTAGTTTAAGTGGAGGACCCCCTCGAACAAAGAGGTCCCACTTAGACCAGCACTAGGGGAATTGTTGATTTCCGAGTAGAATTAATTGTGGTATCACAATGGGCCTAAATGCTGGCCTAAGTGGGACCTCTTCCTTCGAGGGGATCCGATACGTAACCTTACCTATTTCATAATTTTTTTTGACAAAATCGGCTACTACATGGCCAACCGAGGCAGCCATTTGAATGAAATTATTTTCCATTATTAACCGGAAGGATTGTACTTTCAAATTTCAAAAAAGAAATTTGAGAAAATATTCAGTAGTTTTTTTTAAAGCATTTTCAACAAAAAAAAGTTATTTGGCGGACCCTTAATATACAGTACTCTTCTAGCAAAAATTCCTGAGAGTAAATAAATAAAATTGCCATGAAAACTTTCGAAAATCTGTCGTTCGGAGTCAATGTTAAACTGTAGGTCCTGGTACTCATGATTAAATTAACATATACAATATGGATGGAGTGAGAAGCTAGGTTATAGTCCTAGCTAAAAAGTTGTAATGATCAATTTAGTGAGTAAAAGAGAGAATAAGGGAACAGCTAATTTGTGTACATGTAGCCAATAGGCTAAAACTCGTCCTGTAATGAAATGTTTCACAATTATGCCAGAATTCGCCGTAGTCTAGTAGGTAGTGTGTTGGCTTATTAGACGTAAAGCCAGGGTTCGAGCCCCAGGCCAGACATCAATACAAAATACAAAAAGTATATCTTCGGCGACTTCCTCTCAGCAGATTTCTGGCAAAAACTCTGAGTAAAAAAAAAATTGCCATGAAAAAGTTTCTCAAAAATCTGTCGTTTGGAGTCGACTTTAAACTGTAGGTCCCACCACTCATGTATAAAATTAACACACACAACAGAAGTGGTGTGAGAAACTAGGACGTTATACAAAGAGTCAATTCGCCCTCCGGGTACTGTACTTGTCTTAATTGACAAGTACACGTCCTCTAACCTAACCTAACCGATGCCAGAATTCAACAGGTTTTTAGTGAGTTCCACACACTACGGTTGCGGAGGCAAGTGTCTTTCGATGGTTCTTTCATCTCCAAAGAACACTCCAAGTCGCAACTTGGCTACTAGGTAGTGTGTTCGCTTGGTGCACCTACACCACCAACACGTTTAAGTAAACGTTGTTGCGGCCGATTGTGTATTACTGGGGTAACATTTGCATTATTCGATACAGAAGTCACCTGTTGCGTATTGCTTAACACTTGAGCTTCTGGTGATAATTGAAAATCTAAAGGCGAAGCACTACGTGTTGAGCATCCAGATGGTGGGCTGCGATGACGTTTAGGTGACAACATCAGCCGACTGGGAGACTGCGATTGACGCTCTTCATAGCCCGCTTTGCCATTTGACAACGTTCTTGTTAGGGGCCTATGTTGTCTCATGGAATTGGTTGCTGAATTTGTAGGTGTTTTTGGAAATTGTGTTGTGGAAGAAGTTTCTTTTGTAGGAAATGCTGGAAATTCATAAGTTTCCGAAGCTGGCACTTTTTTGGTCGTTATCGTATTAATATAACTATCTGTTAGACGTTAGACTATGGTTCAAACCCCAGATCAGACATCTATAACAAAACAAAATATGGAAAAACATTTCTTCGCCGACTTCCCCTCAACAGATTTCTGGCAAAAACTCTGAGAGTAAATAAAATTGCCATGAAAAAGTTTCTCAAAAATCTGTCGTTCGGAGTCGACTTTAAACTGTAGGTCCCGCCACTCATGTACAAAATTAACGCACATAACTTAAGTAATGTGAGAAGCTAGGTTGTAATCCTGACTAAGTTGTTGTAATAATCAATTATGTACATACATATGTATGTACATATGTATCTAATAACACTCCTGCAAAACAATTTATGGATACCATACATTGTACATTTTGCCACTCATCAAAAATCAATCAAATTAAATAACTTCTTAAGAATATTTTTAAATAAAAAACATTTTGTATGAAATTAAACAAAAGATTCGCCAATAAGAGAGAGAGTCTATAAAACTGATACATATTGTATGATTTGCCAGCCATCAGCATAGCATTATTGATTCATTAATTGCATAATGAATCTTGAAAAAGATTTAAACAAAAGCGGCATTTTATTTAAATAAACAAAAGATATAAAAATATTTTTAAAATATGTATGTTATGTGTTATACAATATGCATAACAAATAGCCATCTGTGCTTAGGTAGCAAAATGCTTACAAAAATGTATTTCAAACACACAAAAATTTATTAAATCAAATGCAGGTAAACCAGTTAAAGGAAGAGTTATTTATTTAAAATACATACTTCTGAGAAAATGAAACAATAAATAACAATTTAAAATATAATATGGAATGGAATGAAATTAAATAAACTGACCTAAAGCTTATTATCCATGTCGGAATGGACGACACACCCAATAAAACAAAAAAAAGTTTCATGAAATAAAATTACTTCCATTTACATACATTCATAAGATAAGTATGTATGAATGTAACTGAATTCATTACACATGTTGCTATTTTTCCAATGTAAAATAGGTGTAATAAGTGTCATAATTAATTAAAATACTTAACAATATAATTAAATATAATTTGTATCGATAACTTTCATTAGTTTACTAAGCATTATCTTAATACTTATGTATAGATATCCGGTAAAACAATATTAACAAGTGTGTGTTATTATTATTATTATTTTTAATTCAACTATTTGCTTAACAAATTAAATACTGGCTGACAACTCATATTAGAGTAGAATAACAGACTCTGTTTAATTTTGTAAACAATAAATGGGATCGTTTACGTTTATTTTGTAAGCGATACATAAAGCATCTCTCTCATTACAATTCACATTACAATTCACACTACAAGACTCTAATATTTTTGTACACAAAACAATAACTTCCTTTAATGTTTCTATACGTTACCGTACAGTAAAGCAGAACCACTTGAAATTGTTAT
This sequence comes from Sarcophaga carnaria, assembly GCA_958299815.1. Classification (NCBI taxonomy): domain Eukaryota; kingdom Metazoa; phylum Arthropoda; class Insecta; order Diptera; family Sarcophagidae; genus Sarcophaga; species Sarcophaga carnaria. Next base: position 12,901,048 of record OY283149.1, on the reverse strand, counting down.
CTATTCATAGGCCCCACCGCACCATAAAGAAACCAAAGTGCTTTAAGGGATCCCATAAGTGTTAACGATAGATTACAGTAAAAAAGTCTCTCTGCATACATATTTAGTAATTACAACCCCTCAGTCAGGATTACGACCTAGCTTCTCAAACCACTTATGTTAGGTTAGGTTAGGTTAGAGGACGTGTACTTGTCAATTAAGACAAGTACAGTACCCGGAAGTCGAATTGACCCATTGTACAACGTCTTAGTTTCTCACACCACTTATGTTGCGTGTGTTAATTTTATACAGGAGTGGTGGGACCTACAGTTTAAAGTTGACTCCGAACGACAGATATTTTTTTGAGAAACTTTTCATGGTAATTTTTTATTTACTCTCAGAGAGGTTTTGCCAGAAATCTGCTGAGAGGAAGTTGCCGAAGAAATACTTTTTGTATTTTGTTTTGATGTCTCGCCTGGGGCTCGAACCCTGGCTTTACGTCTAATAAGCCAACACACTACCTACTAGACTACGGCGACTTCAACCACTTATGTTGCGTGTGTTAATTGAGTGATAATGATAGGACCTACAGTTTAAAGTCGACTCTAAACTACAGATTTTTGAGAAACTTTGCCCCTCTGAGAGGAAGTCACCGAAGAAATATTTTTTCACATTTCGTTTAGTTGAAGATGTCTGACCTAGGGTTTGAACCGAGGCCTTACGTCTTATAAGCCAACACACACTGCCTACTAGACTACGGCGACTTCAACGCAGTAATTAATAGTAATTATTAACGAGCAATCAGGCGAATGGAAAATAGTACTGCAACTGGTGCATCGACAAAAAATGCAAATCATCGACAGAAAATGACAGTCATAGACGAAAAAATGCATGTCATCGACAAAAAGATGCAGATCATCGACAAAACCTAAAGTTAACCTATGCCTACCAGTCCATATGTAACGAAAACAAATTAACCCGAATGAAAGAAGATTGGTTCTCCTTGCGAGATTGAAGGAAATATAATAAATGCATGGACGAACATAAATAGATCCCCCAATGGCGGGGGAAACGACTCTAAAGGGCTGGATAACTATGATATCAAGGATTCCAAAACAGTTTTGGATCTGATCGAGGACTATGTTCTCATATAAGCAAATAAAAAGGCCTCTATATAAATCGGGAAAAATCGAATAGAAAATGGAATTTTGGGGAAATGGACCTAGTGGTCTGAAGAGAACTGATATCAAGGATTCTAAAACTGATATCAGCTCATCGACAAGTGCAAGTCATAGACAAAAAATACAAGTCATCGAAAAAAAATTTGTCGTAGACAAAAAAAAAGAGCAAGTTATCGACAAAAAATGCAAGTCATAGACAAAAAATGAAAGTCGTCGACAAATAAATGAGAGATATGGACATAAGAATTCAAGTCAACAACTAATAAAATACAAGTCATCGACAAAAAATGCAAGTCATCGACAAAAATGCAAATCATCGAAAAAAAATTTGTCGTAGACAAAAAAGTGCAAGTTATCGACAAAAAATGCAAGTCATAGACAAATAAATGCAAGTTATTGACATAAAAATTTAAGTCAACAACTAAAAAATACAAGTCATCGACAAAAAATGCAAGTCATCGACAAAAAATGCAAATCATTGACAAAAAATGCAAGTCATAGACAAAAATGAAAGTAATCAACAAATAAATACAAGTTATTGACATAAAAATTCAAGTCAACAACTAAAAAATACAAGTCATCGGCAAAAAATGCAAGTCATTGACAAAAAATGCATGTCATCGGCAAAAAGATGCAAATCATCGACAAAACCTAAAGTTAACCAATGCCTATCAGTCCATACATGTATAACGAAAACAAATAAACAATAACTTAAAGAATAATATAGTTGAAATAGATCCGAATGGAAGAAATTTGTTAAGAACTTATACTCCTTGTGAGATTCAAGGGAATATATTAGATACATGTACGAACATAAATAAAAAAGTCTCTTAAGTAACGTAATATTGATAAAAAATATTTTAATCTTACCTTAAAAGCATTGTTAATTGCAAATCATGAGCCAATCTTTCTAATGCCGGTACACCTTCTACTCTTAAAATATTAATTTTTTCCCTTAATGAACGGGAAACATTATTTTGACCTTGACGCTCACGTAGTATTTCTATAATATTGGGTTGTCTTAAGAATGCAATAACCTGAAATGAATTGAGAAATAGAAATATTCCATTAGAATATTAAGTAGTAGCTAACGATAGACGAATGAAAATTATAAATTAAAAAGGATTTAAAGGAGCTAATATGTACCTACCTTTTCATTATATGCCACAGGAACTTCATTGTAACCATTACTTGCTACAGCACCAGAAGAGCTGGGTCCATTATTATACGCCGATGAGGTTGACGTAGAAGCATAGTGTGCCATATTATCGTTTTGCATGTACTGACTCTGTCTATTTGCTGATGTAGAGGCTGACGATGATGAGGATGTGGTCGATGTGGGACGTGGTGGTGGTAATGGAGGATTACTAGATGACATACAATTGCCATCTAGAGAATCATATGGTTGATGACGATGACGTATAATACGTGGACATTCAATGGGCAGTCGTGGATCCATAAATGATGTTTGTCGATTATTATGATCGATAAAGAATTGCTTACCCGACTGATCGAGTTTAGTTTCCCAGCATGAGGGTAAATCACGATTGAGTTGAGCAAATGAATTGACTAAAGCAACCAAATCTTTATTATATTGGTAGCGTTGAAAACATGTAGGATCACGGCGTACACGTATAACCATATGTTTTAAGGCAGCATTACGATTATAAATAGCTAATGCATCTTCGTTGGTATGTAGCATGGAATAAAAATCCGGACGGCATAACATTAGAACAGCTGGGTGCACAGTAAGGTTGACGTGTTGAAAATTAAAAGCCGACTGTGGATGCTGGCTGCTGTTCTGGTTTAGTGTTAAAGATTGCGAGGTTTGTTGCGTTGACGAGTCATTAGAAATGTTGGCAATATTTGCGGCAGCTAAAGCATTCGAGCGACTTTCATTTGTAATTGTACGACGTATCGATTGATATCTTCTATCCAATTGCTGGCGATGATGTTGTTCTCTGCCACCCGGTCCATTCAGTGCAGATAAGCCATTTGAACCGGGCCTTTGCCAAGAAGTAGTTCTAGTTGTGTGATCAATATAGAAAATACGTCCATGACTATCCATTCGTGCTTCCCAGGCTGGAGGCAAGGGTTCTGTTGAAACTTGCACATTTGTGGGATCAGCATCAGTTGAGAATATGGCACTAGTACGTAAAAGACCTCCAGCAGCCCCTCTTTCCGGTATAGAAGGCAGTCGTGTACTTGTAATGTGTACCACACCCATATCTTCGCCCGTATTGTCATCATCATCGTCAATACTAATATCTTCTATGTTTGTGTGTATACCAGCTGAAGCGCCAGCCAAGTGTACAATATCAGCTGTACGTACACGATCTTCAGCGCGCATATTCGAACCTTGAAATGCTGGAGACGAAGGTGGTGTACGTGAAGATAAATAATTATAATCTAAGTGACTAGCATGTACGGCAGCACCACCTAAAGCCTCTGCTCCTGCTCCTCCTCCTCCTCCGCCTATACTACCTCTTGGACTTGAGCCAATATACGTATCATCCAAGTTATTGTTTATTGCCATATTAACGGCGGCAGCTTGCATGCGTGCATGACGCCGGGCATGATGTGTAGGCGTGGGAGGGCATATTAAATTTGCAGCCGAAACAGCAGCACCTGCACCTACACCACCAACACGTTTAAGTAAACGTTGTTGCGGCCGATTGTGTATTACTGGGGTAACATTTGCATTATTCGATACAGAAGTCACCTGTTGCGTATTGCTTAACACTTGAGCTTCTGGTGATAATTGAAAATCTAAAGGCGAAGCACTACGTGTTGAGCATCCAGATGGTGGGCTGCGATGACGTTTAGGTGACAACATCAGCCGACTGGGAGACTGCGATTGACGCTCTTCATAGCCCGCTTTGCCATTTGACAACGTTCTTGTTAGGGGCCTATGTTGTCTCATGGAATTGGTTGCTGAATTTGTAGGTGTTTGTGGAAATTGTGTTGTGGAAGAAGTTTCTTTTGTAGGAAATGCTGGAAATTCATAAGTTTCCGAAGCTGGCACTTTTTTGGTCGTTATCGTATTAATATAACTATCTGGACCGATTTTCTTTTTTATCAACGGTTTGAATTTTACAGCTGGTGGCGATGGTGTAGCATTCAGCTCATATTGAGGGCTAGAATTTGTCGAAGAATTGCCACTGTTCAGCAGAAAAAGCGGCGAATTGTTACAACTATTGGAGTTGCTGCCAAAACCATTTGGCGAGCCATATGCCGCTTCCAATGTATCATCGGTATCCAAAATATCAAATTTGAATACTTCACCTTGTAAACGAAAATCTCTACCTAAAGCTCTAGGTGGCCAAGATCTTTCCAATGGCCTATGTTGGGGTTGCCTTAAATGTTTTTGCCTTCTCTGTATTTGCGCCTCTTTACTGGCACTAGCCGAAGCATGTAAGGCAGCAGCAGCACCCAAAAGACTTTCTACGGCAGCTGCTTCCTCATCGGCCTCTTCGTCTATGGTGAAACTTGTTGGTCTAACAATTCCCTGATTATTGTCATCCACCTCAAATACTGTTTCGGCCGGTACTGTTTCATAACATTCTCTGGCAATCCATAAATTAAACGAATCAGTAGCTGTTGATGTTGTGGGTGTAGAGGAAGCTGGCGATTTTACACTTGAACGTTTTTCTTTCTTTTTGGCTCCTCCTAGCGGTGTAGATGCTCCGCTTTGAGGTGACAAAGTCCATGACTTGCGACGTGCACCACCGCCTACACTACCACCACCTACACTACCACCACCCACACTGCCGCCACCATCACTGCCAATACTGCCATTGTATGAATTTGTAGGCGAGAGCGTAGTTGTGGATGCTGGTGTTTCGCATGATTTTGTCGAGAGTAAAGTTTGTTGCCTGTGTTTTTGCAACGGATCTTCTTCGGAACTGTTGTAAGAGTTCTTATTGATGTGATTGAAGTCTTTAAGATCTGGAAAAGAAAAATCAATCGGTTAATTAAGTTGTTTATAAAGCATGAATTGAAAGGAAATAAAAATTATTAGAGGAAGCATAAACTCTTGTGCATCGAAAGATGTCCGAAAGCAGAATTAACATCTGCTCTCTACAGAATACAAACATTAAAAGAATCATTTCCCTTAGCTATTCAGCTTTCTACCAACAACAAGATAATCACAAAGAAGATGGTCTATTGCCTTCAATACTTAATCATCTCCACTTAAGCTGCAGAAACCCGTTAGTAAAATATCCTAGACCTTCGTTATTGACCTGGAATCACCATGTCCCTTAAGGAGGCATTGCTGTCCAGGACAACGCCGAAATATTTTACCTCTAGCAGGCAGTTTTAATCAGTAAGACAGGAATTTTGTTTTAGTAGGGCCTGACCCAGCACATCAGAAGCTTTGCGAAGAAGTTCTTTGGTCTGCAACTTACGATAAAGAGCCGTTCCTGCCTACGGCAAACAATTCGGTTGACATATCGATCAGTCGTTGAATATTTCCTGATTAAAAGTGGTTTCTTTTCACTACTGTTTTTAATTTAATTCACCTTGTAATTTAAATTTTTAAAAGAAATATGAATATTCGATTTACATTTAAAGTCTCTTACTTTTATCGCGTCTCCTTCTCATCACCACCGGCTCATTTTCTTCAACTTTTATAAAGTCATCTTGTTTCGTATACAAAAGATTCAATTCCTTCTCATTGGCATCTTTTAAGGCATCTGTAATCGTTGAAACAATACCAACAGCTCCTTCGCATTCTTCATCCACATCAACAATCTCCTTCATGCCGTCGACACTTTTATCCATTTGAACACTTAAAAAATTCTTATTCAACTGTTGTTGTTGCTCTTGTTGTAGTTGTTTTTCAACGTTATTCATACTTTGTGCATTGCCATCGTCGACAAATTGGTGTTTTGCTAAAGGTGGCGGTAAAGATGTTGTGACGTCATTATTGCTTATTTTCAATGATTTTTCAAACGTTAATACAAGTTCCGGTTCACCGGCTGCTTCGTAAAAAGTTTGATTACTCTCGTCATCATCATCATCATCTTCGTCGTCATTATCGTTTTCAATATCGTTAGCGGTGTTGTTATTGTTGTTGCAACTACTGCTGTTACTATTGCAGCGCAGAAAAAGGTTGGCATTATTTACACTATTTGTTGTCATTGCGGCAGCCGAACTTGTGTTTACAAAACAGCTGTCGCTACTGTCAGTGTTTAGCTCATTTTGTTTATTGTTTTTATTCAATTCTCTGTTGTTACCAATAGTTTCGCCACTTGTTGCCGGCGGCAATGTTAACTGATTACAATTGCCTATTGCACCTCCCTCTGCCATCTCTTAAACTGTCTTTTCACACATACAGTTCCACTACATGTATACATATATACAAACGCTCTATAACGGATTTACAAACTTCATCGTCATTGTGTTTCATCCAAAGCAATATTGAGTTTCATCCAAAATATTGACGACTTGTAATTATTATGTAAATGGTTTTAAACACAAACATTTTTACAAAAAAATTTATTTTATTTGTTATTTATTCATACATCATGCTTAATTTAGCTATTTTCTTTTTTTCGTTATTTATTTTGATCGCTATATTCTCTGTTTCACTTTTCCCAATTTTTCTTTTTGCTCCACTTTTTAATTTATAGATTTTTCTAACTGTGCTCTAATTACTTGGTGACTCTCTCTTAATTTGTATTGGAAATTTTTTCTTTTGTAAAAATTTTTAAAGAAAAATTCATAATTAAAATTTTAATTAAATTAAATGCATTATTTAATTATATTTCTGGTTTTATGATTTGCGTGGCTAATAAATTGTTTAAATCATTTCCTGGTTGTTAATTGTCTTAGTTAACTGCGGCCATAAGTTATTTTTTTAACACAATAATTTTATATAAAATATTAACTTCTTATTATTTTGTTTATATATATCAACTTTCTTTCATATTATACATTTTATTAATTGATTAAAAATAAAAAAATTTACTTTTTTCAATAAAATAATTTCAATTTATTCACACAAAAGTACTTTTTGCAATTCAACACCAGGAAAATTTTTCACTATTTGACATTTTACTGAAAATTTCTCTTTATTTTGTGTTGTTTTTGTTTTTAAGCAGCCGTCAAAAAGTGGCCAGATTGTAGATTTAAAAAAGGGTGTCCAGTAAAGTGCATTAAAATTAAATTGAATATTACATTCGCTGTGATTAGTTCTAAAACTTAGTTGCACCCTATATCCACCTATCTTGGCAAGATTTTCTGCCCATATCAGAGACGCTCATCCGGCGTTGAGAGAATCCAAATTGCATTGTCAATTACAAGCCCGAAGGTTTGTGAAAGGGTTCCCAAATTTATTCACCCTACAATTACTGGAATATTGTTGTGTCCCTATATACATCTACATTGGAAAGATTTTCTGCCCATACCCGAAGCCGGTCATCCGCAAGTCTGTAAAAGGGTTCCGAAGTTTATCCGCTCTACTGTTACCTGGAGTATTATTGTATCCCGTTATAAACATCCTACTGTTTTAGCATCTCGTATAGTTGTTTGCGACAGCTTAACATAACATTGGAAGCAAGTAATTTGATTGCCTCCTGGCTATCAGAAGATATTGTAAAATAGTTTCTTGAACCTCAAGGTATGCCCAAAGATTGCCCAAACTTCCATTTAGTTTGGCGTCATCAGTTAAAATCTAAATGGAGTCGTTACCGATGTGCTTGGAATGGGTATTCTGAACTTCATTGAGAAGTAGGTCCATATATAAATGATATATATAAATAATAAAAAATATATTATTTTTTAATTGATATTGGCCACTTTTAATTGATCCTTGTCTTAATTAAACAAGGGATAATCGATTCCCAACTGTAAGCGCCAAACGAAACATGCTTTTATCGTCTTAAGCAAAATAATTTTTCTAAATTTTTTATATTTAATTTAAGAAATTAATTTAAATGTGTTTTTGTTGTAATATTTAAAACTTTATAGTTTATTAATTTCCTTACAGCACCCTGTTTTATGTACTGTTACATGTTGTCGATATGGCAACATTATGCGAAAGCATGCGCCAACATTTTTGGCATTTTTGCAAAAAGTTTTTTTAGTGTGTCACTTTGGTTTATGTTTATTGGACACGAAGCGAAAATAATTATTTATTTTGAACAAACAAATAATTGTATCCGTTAACATTTTGCTTTCTAAACAATGGCAGAGTCTGATAAAATCTCAAAGAAGTAAGTAACAAACAAACTCAACTATAAAAAAGCAAATGTTCCCAAATGAATATTCATCCATTGCCGTGTTGTCAAATACATGAGTCAAAATGTTAAAGAGGCCCCTCAAGACTGTTCTTAAAGAAAGTGAGGTTATGGGGAGATAGTACACGCAATTATTATTTCCAGTAGTGTAATGAAAATGTTCAAGTTTTATTAAAAAAGAAAAGATCCTTAACTTTTAAAATAGATAAAGTGTTCTAAACCAAAAGCCGCTATAAATTGTATTGAACATTTGAACGTGTCGTGTCATTATGTTGAATATCGTAAAAAGTATTGGAAAATTAACTCGCATAACTGTAGGGCAGTTCAATGGAATTAAAAATTCCACTTGTTTATTTCATGCTACACAAATTGTACAACAGCCCAGCAAACAAACAAAACTGTAATTTAATGCACATTTTAGGACAACATAAAAAAATGTAAATTCAATTTTTCCTTCTTTGCAGTGAACTGAAGCGACGCTTAAAGGCCGAGCAAAAAGCCAAAGAAAAGGCCGAAAAGGAGGCGAATAAAGTAGCTACTGCCCCAGCTGCCGGTGAGGGTAAGAAGAAGTCATCTGCAGCTGCTGAAGAAGAAATCTCGCCCAATGAATATTTCAAATTGCGTTCGGCCGCTGTTGTGGAATTGAAAAAATCTCCTGAATCCCATCCCTACCCACATAAATTTCATGTCAGTATTTCCCTAGAGAACTACATTAATAAATACAACAACCTAAAGGATGGAGAAATGATGGAAAATGAACAATTAAGGTAGAATTCTAAACATAATTTAAAATCCCTACAATGTCTTACATCTTTCCCTTCTCCTACTCCCTCCTATTTAGCATTGCTGGTCGCGTACATGCCATACGTGAGTCAGGAGCCAAGCTTATCTTTTACGATTTACGCGGTGAAGGTGTGAAACTGCAAGTAATGGCCAATGCTAAATTGTATAAAAACGAACAAGACTTTGAAGTCGATACTGACAAAATTCGCCGTGGTGATATTATTGGTATTAATGGTTTTCCAGCTAAAACTAAAAAGGGAGAATTGTCTATAGTACCCCAAGAGGTATATGATCATTTCATATAGTTTTCGTGAATTGATTAGCAAAGCTTTTCTTCCTCTTTAGATAAAATTATTGTCACCCTGTCTGCATATGCTGCCACATTTACATTTTGGCTTGAAGGACAAGGAAACACGTTTCCGTCAGCGTTATTTGGATTTGATATTAAACAATAGAGTACGCGAAACCTTCCAAATTCGTGCTAAGGTAAGGCATAAAAAATCGAACAGAGATATTGAAGAATCCCCCTAATGTAATCAACTTTCTTTGTGTAGATCATTTCCTATGTACGCCAATTCTTGGATCGTTTGGGTTTCTTGGAAATTGAAACGCCCATGATGAATATGATTGCTGGCGGTGCTACGGCAAAACCTTTTATAACTCATCACAACGATTTGAATATGGATCTCTATATGCGTATAGCACCCGAATTGTATCACAAAATGTTGGTAGTCGGTGGTTTGGATCGCGTCTACGAAATTGGCCGACAATTCCGTAATGAAGGCATTGATTTAACCCACAATCCAGAATTTACAACATGTGAATTCTATATGGCCTATGCGGATTACAATGATATAATCGAACTCACCGAACAGATGGTATCGGGTATGGTTAAGGCTATACATGGCACTTATAAAATTAAATACCATCCTGATGGTCTTGAAGGACCTGAAGAGGAAATTGATTTCACGCCTCCCTTTAAGAGGTTTAGCATGGTTAAAACTTTGGAAGAGAAATTGAATGTTAAATTCCCTCCAGCCACCACATTCAATACTCCGGAAACAAATGAATTCTTGTCACAATTGTGCGCCAAACATAATGTTGAATGTCCTGCACCCAGAACAACTGCACGTTTATTGGATAAATTAGTAGGCGAGTTTATTGAGGAGCAGTGCATTAATCCCACTTTTATTTGTGATCACCCACAAATTATGTCACCTCTGGCTAAATATCATCGCAGTGAGCCTGGCCTTACCGAACGTTTCGAATTGTTTGTCATGAAAAAGGAAATCTGTAACGCTTATACCGAGTTAAACGATCCCATGGTACAGAGGGAACGCTTTGAGCAACAAGCTGGTGATAAAGCGGCAGGAGATGATGAAGCTCAATTGGTAGATGAAAACTTCTGTACAGCCTTAGAATATGGCTTACCACCCACTGGTGGTTGGGGTTTGGGTATTGACAGATTAACCATGTTCCTTACCGATTCCAATAATATTAAGGTAAATTGTGATTATTTTTTTCGTTTTCATAGTTTTTAATAACATGTTGTTGTTTTAATTTTTTAGGAGGTTTTATTATTCCCTGCTATGAAGCCAGATGATCCCAATCGTGCTCATCCTGCTGAATTGAATAATGCCGAGGAAAAGAAATAATAATATTGTCCAATATTCATAAACTGGTTATTATTAGACATTATTTAAATCTTTAATTTATTTAAAGTGTGGCGCACTCCTTAATTATAAACTAATATAACATTTCCCCTCCTTATGTCTTATTTATTTGTCAACTTATTTGTATCAGTAAAACTGCTAAAAGAACATATTTTCGCCTCCAATAAGAAAAAAACAAAGCATTTTGTAAATTTGTAACTGAATAATAAAAATTCTTCCAAAGAAATATTGGGAAAAAGTATATTTTAAGTTTTTTTTTTCTTTAAATTAATAGCTTCAAAAAAGTTAATAACCCAGCGGCAGTCGAAGAGGACTGCTTAACGGTATTAACCTTTAGAAAGCAAGACCGGCTCGCCTTTAACTTGATAAAGTTTTCAGAAAAGTTAATGAAGTAATGGTGCTTACCCTTTTATTGAATACGCTGGTTATTTAAACCACCGAGTAACATTTAAACTATTTTACATTTTTGATTTCACTTTTTCACTTTACATTGAATTAATATACCCGAAACAACAATTCGGCGCCTAATTTTTTGTTTACGTTTTCCCAATTGTCAGCTTTTAACTACCATTTATATGCAACAGCTGGTTAAAGGCCTGCAACAAAAAGTGCCGCCAAATTGCATATTTCAGATTATTGTTTATGATTTCCGTAGCATTCAGCTTTAATATACTAAACCTTACAATATCAGCTGGTTACAAAATTATGCACGAGAAATTTTTTTTTGTGTGAAAGAAGAAACTTTGTTCCATCAAAAATAAATAATTTTGAACAATTTTTAATAATTGACTAAAAGCAATGAAATATGTGAGCGTAGTAATGGACACCTAAATTTTAAGTAAATAAATTTTTTAACTTTTAAGTGCGAAAATGAAATGAAGTGCAAACTAAAGCTGGTCAAAGAAGTCTGAGTGTTTTTTTGTTTTAAGAAACTTATTTAACTTTAAATTGTAGCCTAGTTTAATAAATTATTATTCAAAATGGATTCGAATGGTAATCAACGTAAACGCGGTGGTAGATTAAATAAAAATGTAAGTGTTAATGAACCCACATCGCCTACAAATGAAAATGAGGTTGCAGATGTCTCAGCTGTAGCCATATCACCCACTCTGGAGGAAGTGGTGGGCTCCTCTCCCAGTGTCCCCGCAGCATCTGAATGTAGACGCAGTTCACGTAAGAAAATCATAAAATTTGATGTACGCGATCTACTTAATAAAAATCGTAAGACCCATAAGATACAGATAGAAGCAAGAATAGATTCGAATGCACCCTCTACTTCTAAAGCAACCACAGCTAAAGGCTCAGAAGTGGCGAACTCTGCAGCAGCTTCTACGGTAAGGCAGGATATGTTGTCAAAGCAAAAAACTTTCTTAGAAAAATCGGCAATATTTCGTCGTTATTCCGTATCTCAAGAGCATAAACCCCCGCCACTACCATTGCCCATGCCACCGCTATTAGGTAAAGCCAATGATAACAAAGAGGCAGTGCTGTCAGCTACATCTAGTACAAGACGTTTAAGTCGTACACAGGAGTTCTTCAGTAATGTCATGATAAAACCCAAGCAAACAACTAGTCTCATTGTAGCTCAAATCGAAAGTAATACACCCTCATCCACAACGATGACGACAAAACGAAGAAGTGTAAATAAGTCTGCAGAAACGGAAGTTAAAAGTGTTAGGAATTTGTCAACTGAAGTTCAACCTCAAGTTGTGCAACAAAAGAAAAGAGGCAGGCCGGCTAGAATAAAGATACCAACAACCGTGGAACCTACAACGCCTACATCAACACAATATACTGCGTCAACATCGAGAAAGTTAACACCAGAAAAAGCTAAAAATTGGAAAGAATACAAAGCTTGTTTAGCTCAGCAACATGGTAAGGCTACAGAAACCGTGTTAACACAGGACACAATTGATCAGAAATTATTTGAATCCACATTACCTGCTGAAGGCAAAATGGTTGAACACATAACTGCAGATGATACCATTATTGTTGCATCTAAACCAAATAAAAAATCCGTGCACAAAAATGTTAAAAAGGCAAATCAGCAATCTGAACATGAGATGATTTTGGATGTTCCAAAAACGGTAGACAATGTGGAACTTGAAGAATTGGAAATAACATCAAAATTTAAATCAGAAGCCAATGTAAAAGCTGATCAATTACAAATAGAAAGTGACTCGACAAGCCAAAATCAAGAAGTATCTTTGAATACAAATAAACCTTCTCAAAAACTGCAAGAAGATTCCAACTTACTTGGAAAAATTGTTCAAGATGATCAAACATCAGAAACAAAAAATGATCAGATTGAGATGAGTACCGATATGGTTGACTATAGCAAGACATCAAGCGAACAAACAAAGGAAATCGATAAATCAGCAAGCGGTTCTAAGCAAACAATCCACAATACCCGGCACCAATTAAAAAATAAAGTTGCAGAGCTATTAACTGTGGATGATAAAGAAAAATTACCAGAAACTCAAGCTGAATTAGAAAAACCAGAAGAATTCATAGAACTTTCACCTGAAATTATAGCAGAAATTATGGAAGAATCTGTGCAAAGCATAATTGAAATAGATTCCCATAGTTCTTTAGAAAACAATGAAAAAGTATTACAGCCCACTGAAGCTTTACAAGAATCATCGCCAAAAGAAACACTGACAACAACAGATACAACTTTAACACAGCCATCTACGCCAACAAAAGAAACTATTGCAACATATTCGCGTACTTCTAGTTCATCAGAATCGGAAAACGCATCCGAAAATAGTTCCTATTCATCGGCACCATCCTCAGCATCATCATCTACACCATCGTCACGTCGTTCATACAAATCGAATGACAAGCTCAGGGTTACAGTAAAGCGTCTTTCACTGCCCAAAAGTCCCTCGACATCCTCTCAAACTTCAACCTCGGAAGAATTAAATCCCAATGTTCTAAGAAAAAAACCACCCATGGCTAAACGTTCAAAAAGATTACAAAAGAAATTTTTTGAAACAGACGATCAAAGTTCATTTGAAAGTGTTGAAAATACGGCAAGTATTTCGTCGGTGTCCACGGATAACAAATTTGAAATTGAAAGACCACATGATGCAGGTAATACGTCACAATTTTTAGAAAAACAGGAGCAACATTTAAATACTTCAGCCCAAATGGCAAAAGAAGCTTCTGTTATAGGAAAAGTGTCAACGAGAAAATCTCTTAGAATTCGTAAGGACAACATTAGCGAAAGTAGTGATGACTATCAAACCAGGCGAGAGTCTATAGGCAAACATACTAAACAGGAACCTAAGGTGGAATGCTCAGAGAAAGATAAAATAATTGAAAATATAACCGCGGAACATTATAGTGAAAGCAAACCAAATGAAACTGAAATACAGGCAGCAACAGAAGGACAACAGGAACAAATTCAACAGCAAACTTCAGAGCAAAGTGCTACAGTAGATGTAGAAAAACAAGAAGATGTTTCTGATCTGGTGGAACATGTCGTGCAAGAGGAGCATGTGCCTACAGAATATAATAAAGAAGTGGTAGTACAAGAGGACCTAGAGAAAGCAAACAATAATGCTGACTCTAAAGAAATTTCCGCTACAGTGGCAGCAGAACTTACTGTTACAACAGCCGAAGAGGAAGTAGATAATAAAATAGAAAACATTTCATGCGATGCTAAAGACAATACAACAGATTCGTTAAAATTGCCAGAAAACATAGATGAACTGCTCACTGTAATACAAGCGGAGTCATCTAACACATCGGAGTCATGTATTTCCAATACATTAGATGTGCATACAACAGAATCAAATGATAAAAAAAGTATTTCTAAAAAGGAAAAGCTATCCTCATCAAAAAGGAAATCATTACGCCAACAAAAAGACAAAAATACTGCTGATACATCAACTGCTAGTGAAACTGACACGTCAAATGATAGTTCAACTACTAAAGAACATATTTCTGCCTGCATTTTAGACGACAAACCGGAATTGAAAAACGAACAGAATGTTAAAGGTACTGCAAAAGTCTTGCCTAAACGTAAAGCCAGAAAATCTCGTTTTAAGAACTTACATAATTCAGAAATTGAATCGGAAACCGATAGTAGCGGTACTGACAAGAAAACACTAATAGAAGAGGACAATACTTTAAAGCCAACGAAGCTAAAAGAAATTAAAGAAAATATTGCTACAACCGAAACACAAAGTGATGAGTTAGAACAAGAAGTAAATCCTGTAATAGAGGAGGTTATAATAGAAGAAATTGAACCTCAAATTGTTTTGAAATCTGATGAAAAAACGTTTGAAGACGTTATGCAAAGCAGTAGTGAAGCTATTGAAGTAGAGAACGTTACAGAGGAATACGCTACATCATCAAATTTATTAAGTTCTCATATACAAAACGTAAGCATTGAAACAAATACTCTTTTGGATATACTGCGTACAGTGCAATCAAACACAGAGGCAGCATTAAAAGCAAGTAAATCTACTAAAGACACTACTACTGCACTCATATTGAATGAAGAGGCAACCAGTGTGGGTAGCGAAACAATTCAACAAGACGACTCAGTTTCAAAAGGGAGTTCTCCAACACAAATGTTACCAACTAGATCACAATCCTCCTCACCTGTGACCCATAAGCAAACAAAAGGTACAGGGCAATCAAACGCAGAAATGGCATTAGAATCCTTTACTGAAGGCTGTATATTGGTTAAGGAGAGTACAAATGAGAGTGAAGACACAATACAACAACAGGAAAAACCTTCAGACACTTCAAAGGAATGTGATAGAGCATTGAAAACAAGTTCCCCAACTCGTTGTGAAGTGGAGTCCCCAGTATCCCTTAAAGATGTAAAGCTATCAACGCCGCGTTCTCAAACCTCATCACCTTTAGTGCTCAAGAAGTCTAAGCGTTCAGTGCAATCAAACGCAGAGACTGCATTAAAGTCAAACAAATCTACTAAAGACACCAGCCCTACATTGTTTACGGAGAATACAAATGAAGGTGAAGGAATAATTGAAGAACAAGCGAAATCTTTAAACACTTCAAAGAAAGTTGATCGAACAATAGACGCTATTTCTCCAACACTATGTAAAGCTGACTCGCCATTAACACTGAAAGGCCTACAGAAATCACCATCGCGTTCTCGAACCTCATCACCCCTTATAACACAGAAGAAGAATTCAAAGCGTTCTGTGCAATCAAAAACAGATGCTGTCTTGGTTAACGAGGCTGTTGAGAATACAGAACAAAAATCGGAAGCCATACAACAAGATAAACCTTTAACTACTTCCAAATTAGTGGAATCGGAGCCAAAAACACATTCTCCAACACGTTCCAAAGTTGAATCCCCATTAATACTTAAGAGCATGCCTATATCACCATCCCGTTCACAAACTTCAACTCCTTTGACTCATAAGAAGTCAAAACATACCGGGCAAGCAAGCACAGATGCTGTATTAGAAGCAAATAAATCTACTGAAGACTCTAGCGCCTCATTAGTTAACAAGAGTGTTGATACTACAGAGGAAATCATACAAGCGGAAGTCCTAACATCTTCAAAAAGAGATGAACCGAAAACAAAAACAATTTCTCCAAAACATTGTGAAAATGAATCGCCATTAACACTTAAAGGCATACAAACATCACCATCCCGTTCAAAAACTGCATCTCCCTCAACCTCTAAGAAGTCGAAACGTTCACAACAATCAAAGACAGAGGGAAGCAAAGATACTACTCCCACATTAGTTAACGAGAGTGTTGACAATACAGACCAAATAAAGGAAACCATACAACCAGCGGAAGTTGTAAGCACCTCGAAAGAAGATGAAACGGCAGCCAAATCGAATTCTCCAACACGTTGTGAAGATGAAACCCCATTAACACTTAAGGGTATACAAATATCGCCAACTCGATCAGAATCTGCATCGCCTTTGACCTATTTGAAGTCAAAGTGTTCACCAACGCGTTCCAATTCATCATCGCCTCTAACCCTTAAAAAAGTGACCAGACGTTATGAGAGACGCAGTCGTCGCGGTGATGAGTCAACACACAAAACATTGGAGGAAACATTTGCTGAAATAGCTGCACAAAGTTCACTAGCTGTACTGGCTGCCAAGGGAATTGATATCGCAGAAGAAGAATCTGCAGATAATAAAACCCTGCTTAATGAAGCACAAGCTATGGCAACCACTTTGGAAACATTTAGTGAAACACCACCAATAGCCGAAGAAACTACTGTAGAAGAATTAGAAGCAGAAGCTACTGATATTATGGAAAACCTGCTTGATGCTATACCCATGGAAAGTGTAATCGATGACACGGCTACACTTGAATGTGAACAAACCAGTCAGGAGGGCAATATTAACGAAACGAAAAAATTGGAAAATATTTTAGAACAACAAGAAATTAGTAAAACTGCACCGGCTAAGAGAGGACGTAAATCGAAAAATCGTACTACGGATGTAGCTACTCTAGTAACAAAAGATATTAAAGAAACTGAAGTTGAACATAATCTACTTGAAAAAGAGAACGATGATGATAAAGTAAAGGAGAGCACATTAGCAAGTGATGCACCTCCCTCAACCGCCGCTGATGATTTGGAAATAAATAAAGTTTCGAAGATTGAAAGTAAAGAAAGCAATACAGATTTGGAGCAGCAAACAACTACTGCGGAGATTGCTAATGACAATAAAGTGTGTAAAAATAGCAACAAAAAACGAAACACAACCAAAGAGCTACAGGAGGCAGATGTAGAAACCCCAGAATCAGCTGCAGATGATAGTTGCAAGGGTAACGATGAAGATGATGTGGTGCGTACCCCTAAACAATTAACCAAGAAACGGGATTCTTCACAAACCAAAACTGAAACGAAATGCAGTAACAAAGCAAAATTAACAAAGAAAGGTAAAAATAATGAAGATGAACAACAATCTGTGGTACAAAAAGACGACATCAATCCAATACCAGTTTCAACAACACCACCAGCTTCGAAAAGGGGACGCAAACCTAAAAACCAACAAGAGACTTCGCCATCTAGCTCGGGTTCTAAACGGAAAACTAAAAAAGATATTGCCATGGACAACAGCAACAAAGAAGAGGATATTAACGAAGTGAATACAAAGATGGTGGAATCAGAAAATGAATCCAAAGCAGATGCATTAGATAAAACTTTCGATGAGAAATTGGCAAAAAAGAAACGTCAAAAGAAATTAAAAGAAGCCTTTGAAGCGGCCTTAGCCGAAGATTTGGCAAAAAATAAAGATGCCGCCGCAAATTTGGATTCTAAATCTGACACTTCATCGTTATATGGTGTGGACTCACTGGATCAAGCTGCTCCCTCTACAGTGACAAGTCCAACGAATATTAAAGATTTATCAAATGAATCAAGAAAAATCACTTGCATTACACCCGTAGAGGCTGAAGAAGATCCGGATCCCTTAAAAGATATTGAAAAATTCATAGCCGATGGTGTTAATTTATTGAAGAAGGACTACAAGCTAGACGAGGACAGTGTGGATGATGTTCTAACAGCCACAACTAAAACTACAGCAGACAATATAAATGAAACAACTAAAACTACTGATGTTGACATCAAGGCTATCGTTAATACATTTGAAACCCCTGCCGATACCCCAATTAATACACCCAGTGTTACGCCGCCGCCCAAAAGTCCAACATCACCGCTGGAATCTTCTATAATGGATGAAACTTCTGGCGTTAGACGTTCTCATCGCATTAAGCTTATAACGAAAACTCCTAAAGCCTTGGTGGGTAGAGGTTTAGTTAGAGATAAAGAACGTTTTTCAATCAAAGACGATGTAGAAACCAAAATCCATTACACCTTAGATGATCATCTTACAGGCCTGGCCGAGGTTGAAGCTAAGAACGCTAAATTTCTTAAAGATATGGAAGAACGTCTCAGTAATTTCCATGTCATTAAGGAAAACGATTATCTATGTGAGCGCGTGGTTAGCAGAGAGGCCAAGAAAATGATTTGTGACTGTTTTCTTACCCACGAAGAGGAAGAAAGGGGTGAATTGGGTTGCGGTGAAGATTGCTTGAATCGTTTACTTATGATTGAATGCGGTCCAGAGTGTAATGTAAAGGAACGTTGTACGAATAAACGTTTCCAGAAGTTGCTATGCTCCCCCTGTCGTGTATTTCGCACTGAAAAGAAAGGTTTTGGCATCATGGCCGATATTGAAATTTTACCCGGTGAATTTATAATGGAATACGTAGGTGAAGTCATAAATACGGATGAGTTTGAGAAGCGACGCATAATGTATTCTCAAGATAAAAACCGTCATTATTACTTTATGGCCCTTAGAAGTGATGCCATTATTGATGCCACCATAAAAGGCAACATATCGCGTTTTATTAATCACTCTTGTGATCCCAATGCAGAAACTCAAAAATGGACTGTAAATGGTGAACTAAGAATTGGCTTCTTTAGCCGAAAGTCTATAATGCCGGGAGAAGAAATTACATTCAATTATCAATACCAACGATATGGTAGAGAGGCCCAACGTTGTTATTGTGAATCGGCAAATTGTCGTGGCTGGATTGGTCAAGAACCCGCATCGGATGAAGGCGAACAAATCGACGATGAAGATGATGAATCTGAGGACGATGACGAGGAGGAAGAAGAAGCCGATACTTCAAATCTTTTAGTACACGATGACGATGAAGACAGTGATGCTAGTGTGGCTGATCCGGAGGAGGTGCAAAAACAATTAGAAATGGCTGCTGCTCAGGCTGAAGTAGAATTGGCTCCTCTAAAACTGCTGGCAGAAAAAGACAAAAAGGGAGAGCCTCTACCCACCGAAGAGAAAGTCGCAAATGAAACGAATAAAACTGAAAATGAAGAGGATTCTAAGAGCAAATTTAAGAAGCTGCTATCGAAGATGGCTGAAAAAGTTGCTGCGAAACACAAGCAGACCAAACGTGAACAGAAAATGCAACGCAAAAAGAAATCAAAAGAGTCTTCAGCAGATTTAGCCAATAAACTGAAATTCTCTGAAGATCCCGATATAGAGGATGAAGTGGAATTCTTAAAAGAATGTGGCCTCAAAAATCAATCGGACACTTTACGCCTCTCACGTTTAATGGTTAGAGCTAAATTGATAGAGACCCGTCTGAACCTGTTGGAGATTCTGCGTAAGGGAGATCTGCCCTGTCGTCGTTTGTTTTTGGACTATCATGGCTTACGCTTGCTGCATGGCTGGATGAGTGAAGATGCTGGCAATATGCAAATACGTTTAGCACTTTTGCTAACCTTGGAAACTTTACCCATTGCCAATAAGACAGTTTTAACAGACAGCAAGGTAATGCAGGCGGTAAGAAATTGGTGTGGCACTCATGCCACACTTTCGCCCAATGAAGACTCATCGAGCAGTAATAGTAACTCTCAAGATCCGCCTACACCGGCCGCTACTGTATTGGAAGAGGGTTCAGATTTACAGGAATTACAAAAATTAGCACTTAAGTTGGTTACCACTTGGGAAGGCTTACCGGAAATCTTCCGTATACCGAAAAAGGAGAGAATAGAACAAATGAAAGAGCATGAACGTGAAGCTGATAGGCAATATGCCGCTAATGCAGAGACTTCAGAAACCACAAATGACAATGATCGCTATCGCCGAGATCGCTTTGGACGTGTAGGAGCAGGAGGAGGAGGAGGAAGTTTAAATTCATTTAACAACACTTCAAGTCGTTTCGTAAAGCCAAACAATGGCAATCCTTTAAGAACAACTAGCACAACACCGGAAAATATAAAAAATCTATCTAAGGCACAACGACGCGAAATGTTTGCCGCCAAAGTGGCCAGAGATATAGCTGAAAAACGTTTGAACGAAGAACGACGCGAATTTGAAACTAAATGCCGTTTCTTTGGTTTGGATCCGAAGAAGACACGACCACAGGATGTGCCATTCTGTGTTAATCCGGCTACAGGACAATGGTTTTCTATCGAACGGAAACCCATCACTACGCCACCCAGTTATGCTCATGTTCAAGTGCCGGTAAAACCAAAATCCACTGATCCCAAAGACTATCAATTGCCAGCCGTTTGTGCAACCCTACCACCACAATGGAAATATGCAATAACACCACAAGGCAAAATTTATTACTATCACATAAAATATCGTAAACCGCAATGGGAACCACCAACAGCCGCCCAGCTGCAGCAGTGTGAAAATGAAGATGACGATGATTCGGAAAGTGAATATACCAACACCACAGGCGAGGAGAGTACTGATGAAGAGGATGATATTCTAATAGGCATGGATGCAGCACAACTAAAAGCTTATATCGATAGAAAAGTGGAAGCCAGACGCCAGAAACGTTACCAGCGTTTGGTCGATGAGCGTGCAATTAGTGTAAGTACTTCACAAGAAGGTTTCTTTTTATTGATTTGTTGAGTAAAAAAATTATTTTATTATTTTCATTAGCCACGCCGTGAAGAAGATCGTATTTACAATCAAATTGAAGTGCGTAAATATAAGGAGAATAAAGAAAAAATACGTAAACGTAAGGAAGAAATACGACGTAAACGTGCGGAGGCTTTGCGTCAATCATCTTTAAACATGTGCACATTGGGCAGCTTAACGGAAACGAGTGCTGCTACAGCTAATGTTAATAAATTGCAAACGGAAAGTGATGAAGAATTAGGGGCCTTACCCATACAGGATTATCTAATATCGTCCGAGGAAGAAGATGATATTAAAGCTGAAGTCAATAGCCCGTTAATAGATCGAATTGTTGAGGGTGATAAAATCGTTGATGAGTTAGATGCTTTAACCACTAAGAAACAACTTAAACGGCCACTGCCACCACATCGTGATCTTAGTGAGCCGAGTACATCTGTAGCTCCGGCTTTGAATCCTGCCATTGCTAGGCAGGAATACAAAAAGAGAAAACTTGAGAAGAAGGAGAAAAGGTAAGGCATTCATTTGCATTGTGACAAGTGATGTACATATGTACATAATATTCTATATTTCCTTTTATCTCTTTTACTTATTAGGAAACCTAAGGAACAAGATGCCAAATATCGCAAGAATAAAGAAAAATTCCGCTGTGAAATTGCTGGCATTATTGTGCATCATTTGAAACCATATCGCAAAGACACCTGCACTGTTGGTCGTATACAATCGAATGAAGATTTTAATCATCTGGCACGCAAGGTATGCAATAATTACTGCAATTAATACAGCAATTAATTTTTAACATTCGATTTCATTGCAGTTAACCCACTTTGTTATGATCAAGGAATTGAAATATTGTGAATCGGTGGGTCAAACTTTAGTTGTTACCGAATCGGTTAAAAGCAAATCGAGGGAATTTATCAAAAAGTACATGGCCAAATATGGTGACGTGTATGTTAAACCCAAAAATGATCCCGAGTTTAAGGATATACCCTTTACTTTATAAGTTATTTTTAAGCATTTTCATTTCTTTTTTTCTTTTAATAACAATTGCATTGTTTACAAGAGTTTTATGTTAAGCATTGTTAATCCACTTTTTTCTATTTTTCAATTTGATTTTCTTGTTTTAAATAATTCATTTTAACTAATATTGCCTTGCATTGTACTTTTTTTTATATAGAAATGGCAACTTGTTTGCTAATGTTAGTAGCTAGCATAACAAGAGTAAGATTTTAAGAAAACTTTCATATAATTTGTAAATAACGTTTCTTACGTTAACAACAACAACACTCTTCTTCATTATTATTTTAAATATAATTCACAAGTTTTATAATTACATACATACATACATACATACAAGTGCATGTTTATTAACGTTAAGAAACTTGTTCAAAGCAGTTCTAGTTTTTAAATAAAAAAAAAACGGCAATAAAATATGGAATACATTACTAAATATATTGAAATTTTAAATGGACACTGTTTTTAAAGTAAGCAAGGAAGTAGAAAACGGAATCGATACAACACCTTTTACGTGGGCACCTTGCAGACGTCATCGGTTTTTGGTTGACAAAACGTTTGAAGATTTGGGCATGGTGGTCAATGTGCCACTAAGGGAACTGGCCCTCAGGATGGTTCAAAACCGCCGATTACAGATTATGGCAAGGGCTATATGGGCCACCGAGTGAACTTGCCTGTGAACGGCAAGCTACCCGCTAACCTAACCTAACCTAAAGAAGTATATTAAGCACGAAATTTAGGAGGCCAAATAATAGTGAACGGCAAGCTACCCGCTAACCTAACCTAACCTAAAGAAGTATATTAAGCACGACGTTTAGGAGGACTATACTAAGCCAGGCCAAATAAGAGTCCCAACTGGCAGAGAATAGGAAAGAAACTCTTCTTGTAAGTCTAAAGCAATAGAAAGTTCTCAGTAGCAATCAAATATCTCACAGAATGGAAATGAAAGTTTCAAATGCATTTTCATCAATAATGGAAATTATAGAGGGAACCTCAGCAGAACAAAAGTCTTATTACTGTAACTGGAATTCAAAACTATAAAGTCAAGCATAGCATGTTATTACTTGTTAGAAAGAAGTGCTCAAGAGTGTTCACAAATGTATATTCCTTCATATCTTTAAAAGCATTTAGTTTTGCATTTAGCATTTAGTTTTATCTGACCCACAAATAATGGCTAAGTGAAAATCAAATGAAACAGTGGAACATATTGCGTTTAAATGCTTTGGATTAAGCGAAGAAGGAATAGAAAGAAAATCCGTCATTGACCTGATCCTGACTGTTATGTAATGATATTGTGTGAGAAGAAAAGTGAACAGATAGAGAATTTCAGTAAAGCAGACCACAAAGCAAAGCAGTTTGGCAAAGTTTACTATCACAACTTTGACTGTTGAGTAGCCGAAAGAACCATTTTTTTTAATATGTGAGTTTGAACTCACAAGTATCTGTCTAGTAAATCAACACACAACTCAATAGATGACGGGAAATACATTAATTAAACTTTAAAAACACAAGATTTAAGATTGTTATATGCTGGATTTTCATCCATGTTGTTCAGACAAAATATTTGTCCCGACAAACAGTTTTTATTTGTAGTTTGATAGTTATCTGGCCTAAGGTTCGAATGTAAGTCACAATTGGTTCGTGATTATAAGGAGTCTATAAGAACATTTGCATCAGATCGGTTCGGAAAGAAGACCACGAGTGGTCTCACTAAATTAGATTCACTCTCTGAGGGGGATTTAATAGTTGGTCCTAAGCCTTCAATATGCCGCTTATGTGGCCTTGTCGGCATATGGGCCAGGGAGAAGGAGCAGTAGCGCTGGGGAGAAGGATCGGTTTGTCATATGCTTACGAGATTATGGCCTTCAGTAAATACATAGTGCTATAACAGGTTTTCTGTTGGATTTGGATAAAGCCAGCGTGAGACTGATTACTGGGTTTCTTATGGGGCACCGCTATGTTTCAATGACGAGTTGGAGACTATCGAGCACCGCCCCTTTAACTGTTACCATACCCTTAGAAGGTTGTGGACACTAGGTAGGGACTTCTTTCAGTGTTTAAATGCTCTGTCGGAAACCGAAATTTTGACTCCACTGAAATCTACAATGGGATAAAGCTGGTTGAGATGTGGAAGTCTTTTAGGGATTATTTTCACTTCCTTTTTACTTTCTGCCTTACCATTCTATTTTAGGATGAATCTAATGGATCACAATGAACTTGTGGTATTGTAATTGTCTTAATTAGAAGTACACATCCTCTAACCTAACCTAACCTTAAAAGCTTGTCCTAAGAGTGAAAAAATATTTTTGACAATTACTTTCGGCTCAATTTGGTTTACTTTCAAAATTTTGTTGGGATATACTTGAGCACAACCCAAAGTTTAACCCTTTGCGACCGTATTAATTATATATGTATATATATATATATATATATATGGGTGACATATACAAACGGAATTAATTTTCGTTTCGTTCCCTACTATGGAAATATTTTCAGAACAAATGTTATCACTTTCTTTATCAAAATCAGTGTTGAAAGAGTCAAAATAAAATTCGTCACTGCTTTTTTTAAGTTCACGTAACACTTCTTTCACTAAATTTCTTTTTGCCATTTTATTAAGAGAATTATTTTGAAATATTTTAAGAAGCGAAATCGCCAAATCTAAGTTAAGCGCAAATTATAAAATATCATTCGATTTCAACGAATTTCGGAAGCTTATCGATTGAGAGCAGACATACGACTAGATCGGTAATAAAGCTTTGGTGGCTGAGAGCAGACATACGACTGGAATGGTAAAAAAAAGCTTTGGTGACTGAGAGCAGACATATGACTGGAATGGTGAAAAAGCTTTGGTGGCTGAGAGCAGACATACGACTAGATCAGTAATAAAGCTTTGGTGGCTGAGAGCAGACATACGTTCGCAAAGGGTTAATTGCTTTGCTCATATCAATTCATATATAAATGTGCGCAATATGCTGCAGGAAACTGTCAGTAAAAAATTGTATTCTTTAGATACACTCAGCCACAAAGGTATACATACGGATAACAAATTTCAGAAATTTTTTAACTAATCCGTTTTCGTTGAAAATCTTTGTAATTGTCTGACAACTTTCCACGATTTTGAAACGGTCTTGGTTAAAAAATTTCTGTAATTTGTTAACTTTTGTGGGCCTGATGTACACTTTTGTGGGTCTGCACAGGCCCACAAAAGTTAACAAATTTAAGAAATTTTTTAACCAATCCGTTTTCGTTGAAATTATTTATAATTGTCCGACATCTTTCTTCGATTTTAAGACGGTCTTATGCTTTGGTTCAGAAATTTGTGAAATTTGTAAATCGGATGTATACCTTTGTGGGCCTGTGCAGGGCCACAATTCAGTTTAATTTCAGAAATTTTTTAACCAATGCAAAAGACCGTCTTAAAATCAAGGAAACTATAAAGATTTTCGACGAAAACGGATTTGTTAAAAAATTTCTGAACCGTATGTATACTTTAGTAGCTGTGTGTATCATTAGTGATTTTGGCATTATATTTCGCTGTAACACCAGATACGTTTTATTGTTATAAATTTACCCAAGTATGATGAATGCAAAGAATGGAATTTTATTCTATTTTTCATTATTTTTTTTTTTCATTTATTTAAAATGTACATTTCTTTTATTGATGTCTTCTTCGTTTTGTTGAGAAGATCATTCAATATATTTACTTACGATGCTAAAGATTTCTAATCATAATTTCTTTAATGATATTGTGTATTGTATAAGGAAAAAAAAAAGAAAATCAAAATATTAATAGTATGTATAAACATATAAATATTATATTTTAAACAGAATTATTAAACAATTTTTTCTTTTTTTTGTTTTATTTTGTTTTGACTTTCATTAAATAATTTGTATTTTGTTGTATGTTTATTAATAGCCTTTATGAAATAGTAAAACAATTTGTAAAAAAAAAAAATATGGGAAAAATATTACAATAGTTTGTTTGTCATCATACTTAAATACAAAAAAAAAAGACTTGTTTGAAAACAAATGAAGAAATAGGGGGGCTGGGCTGGGGGTTAGAAGAAAGGAAATGGAAGTAGTTTGGTTTAATTTTTTTTAATGTTTAAATTTAAATGTTTTTTAAAATTGATTAATAGAAAAGAAATAAAATCTAATTCAGAAGTAGTTGTAGTTTTGTAGTAAGTAATTAAATCATTTTTCTAATGCCCATAATGTAATATAAGGAAGTAGTAATCATAATAATAATTAAATTTATTTTATTTGAATTTTTTTTTCTATTTTTTATAACTATAATAATAATGTCTCTTCTCTTCTCTTTTTGTTTTTGTTTTTTTTTTTACAGACAAACAAATTTCATCTTTTTATTCAATTTTCTTTTCTTTCTTTCGTTTTGTTTTTTTTTTATAATAAATTAAAGGAAATTAATATAGTATTTAATCGTCAAATACGATTAATAAAAAAAATAATATATTTTTTGTTTTGTTTTGTTTTTCTTTCTCTATGTATTTTATGCATGTGGTTTATAAGTGAAAATATGATAGTTTTTGTGGTTGTCTTTTTATATTTTTTGTTTGTTTGTTTGTTTGTTATTGTTATTGCTTGTTCTTACAATTACAAATTAAATGTGTACCATATGTATATCAACATAGTACAAGTCAAGAGATATAGTTTTTCTAATATTTATAGTTTGTTTTTCTTTTTTTCATTTCAATTTTCCCAATCATTTTTCTTTTTTATAAACAAAAAATATATTTCTTTTCTTTTGTATTTTCAATCTTCTGATTCTAATGTTGCTATTGAGTTTTCTTCTTTTAATGTTTTTTTTTTGTTTTTGTTTTTATAAATCTTAGCATAATTAGAATAAAAAAATAAAATTAAACTGTGTTATATAATGAAACAAACAAAAAAAATTCGTTTAAGTGTCACAGCACCAAATTTTAATTTTGTTAATCTGTAACGAAAAAAAAAAAATAGAAAAAAAAAACAGTGAAAGATTTAATATTTTATTATTAATATTTCGCAATGACTTATTGTGTAAAGAATAGGTATGGCAGGATTGCAAGCAATTAATTATCATGTGAAATGTCAATGTTGCTAATTATGGTAGCCATAATCTAATGAGATTAATAAGGAATTTCGAAAGACTGAAAGTGTTACAGATAAGTTCAGGCCTGTGCAACTTTGCAATATATGCATTGGAGAAAATATTGTTTCTATTCGTAGGTTAGGTTAGGTTAGGTTAGAGGACGTGTACTTGTCAATTAAGACAAGTACAGTACCAGGAGGTCGAATTGACCCATTGTACAACGTCCTAGTTTCTCACACCACTTCTGTTGTGTGTGTTAATTTTATACATGAGTGGTGGGGCCTACAGTTTAAAGTCGACTCCGAACGACAGATTTTTGAGAAACTTTTTCATGGCAATTTTATTTACTCTCTTGCCAGAAATCTGCTGTGAGGAAATCCCGGAAGAAATACTTTTTGTATTTTGTCCTGATGTCTGGCCTGGGGCTCGAACCCTGGCTTTTACGTCTAATAAGCCAACACACTAACTACTTGACTACGGCAACTTCTATTCGTAAAAGGGGTGTAAATAGAATTCAGATTTATATATTCCAAGCATCGTTCTTAGTAATTGGCCCTTTCTTACAGCACATTATAGCATATATTGCATTTGGCTGTGTACTTCAATCAAATATAAAGTCCAACGCATATATTTCCAAAGACATATACTTCTACCTTGGCGATATCCTTCCTATAGAAAGCTTACAGTATGGCAACACTGTACTAAAGCATTCACCAAAGCAAAGAAAAACACAAAAAAAGGGGAAAGAAAACGGAGACAGAAAGAAAGAAATAAAAATCGGAGAAATAGTGGAGACAGACACAAATAAAACACACATGAGAGCACTGATCAGCTAACACTATAATGTTCTGCCCCATCAAATTATAAACTGAAGAGGGCCCGAATATTCTACCAAACGCTGGTCGCACATAGGACTCGGAAAGCCAAGAAAAGATTGAGGGAAAGCTATTTCATCCTTAAAAAAGTGACTATTTGTAATCTGGAAGTGTCGTTGGGCGCTTGGAAGGATTTGTTAAGGCAGGCCGAAATCCGTTAATCGGGTTGTTAATGGCCAATTAAATAAGTAAAGTAAGTAGGTGTCGTTAGGCCTTATTTTTTCTTTATAAACCTGTTACTATTAATTAGAACTGATGTGGCCGTATGATAATCGCTTTTTTTTTAATTGAATATTAAGAACTTGGCGGTGCCACACAATTAATTACTTGAGAAATTTTACCGAAAGCGTGATGTGAAAAGCTAGGTCGTAATCTGACTGAAGGTTTGTAATGACCAATTATATATGTATGTATGCATGTATGTATATTGTTTATGAAAATATGATAAATTTGAAAAGATAATGTTTAAAAGACTCACCTGCTACCATGCACCATGTAAATGTAAATTTCGCGACAAAACCGAACGCACATCATTTGTAAATCGTAATGCATCCAACATGGGCAATAATGATAATAAAGAAACATCCATGGGATCTGAGAACCAACTTTTTATTGGTATAGCATTATTGGGAAAACAGCGATATGCAGCAGGTGAATTGTCAATTATGAATATCTAAAATAGAAACAGAAAAGAAAAGAAACGAATTAAAACAAGAATATTTAATATAGTGGTCGTCGAGGGTAAATAATATAAATAAAATCAAAAACCACATACTCTATTTAAATCATTACAAATTGCTGATAAATCTTTGGTATATGAACCATAGTCTGGCGTACAATGTTGACGATAATAGCGACGTCGTAAAATATTACGGCCATTGTCTAATTTGTCAGCGACCGCAGCGCCATAAATTTCCATACTGGCTGTAAAGACTACCAAATCATACCATTGCGAGACCTTTAAACAATTTCAAAATAATACCCGAATTCATATTAAAACTAAAATTAGAGACATTTGAAGTTATATGTAAATAAACGCAGAGACTTACCACATCTAAAAAGAAATCGACATGCGGTCTTTTATGTACAAAAAATCTAACTGGATGACGATCTATTGTTACTTTTACTGTAAAGTCATGAGGTGTTCCTGGTTTTACCGTATTCCGGGGCATAGCATTATGATGCGAATGTATTAGTGTTTCATCTAGATCCAATACTAATGTCTTACGTTGTACAATACTTAGGCGATGCCGTGATACCGGTGACAATGGGAAGAGTTCATATTTGACAGGTTGATACTGGAGAAACTAAAGTGGTTCATATCAGTATTTCTTTTTTATTCGTTCGTTCTTATTGTTTAATTAAATGCATATAGTACATGGGTATAAGAGTATGGGTATGTGTATGTGATAACTTAAATTCTAATAAAAGTTAAAATAAAACAAAATATAAACAAATAATTTTCTATTAAAAAAAAATAATAACAATAAAAAAGCAACAAAACATTCGAATGACTAGCGTAAATGTGAATATAAAATGTTGATAAGAAAATTGTTTATCCGCTATTCTTTTCAAGCATTAATTATAGAAAATAAATAGTACAATACAAACAAAAAAAAATATATTGAAAAAAAGAGCCACATGATAATTGATAAACTATTTAACCATTACAATAGAATTTTGTAATGTACGTGGTTTCACATTAAGTGACTCTAATTTAAGCTTGCGATTCCGCGTCATATAAATTCATTTGTCAGATGGAAACCACAATTTCAAATACAATTTTTCTTTTTTTTTCCTTATTAATTCAGCAATATAGATCAATTCACTATTTGAGCTTCAATTTAGTTTAATAAAAAGAGAAACGCTTTCTGAATATTGTAGGGTATACAACTCCATTACTTCGCTGACCCTATGTAGGCTGTGTCTCACGGATTTAACGAAAACCAAATGAGAATTTTTACTAACGATATCACGCTACTATCATTTTTCCCTCCGAGCTGTGACAGGATATGTAGGAATGACATGATGAGACAAAGCGATTGGCAGTCATGCTGCACAATGTGCCAATTAATACTCTTCCCGACCATTATATTATATCCGACAAGATACCCGCCGCTTCAATACTGATATCCAACAGGTCAGATGTCTAGCACATTGAGTGCCACGTTGTACGCTTTCGTACGGCACATATTCCGTGTACGACACTAAAAAGCCTATATAAAATAAAAATCAAGGGGCAGAATGGATTAGGAATATCTCAGGAATCGGTGTTTATCACTAATACACTCAGTTAACAAACAAAAAATAAGAATTTGGTCTCCTGGAAAGGTTTTCTTTTTTCCTCTTGGCACTCAATGTGCTAGGAATAACAGTTTTGAAAAAAAATTTTGCAAACCTAATTAAATCCGTATTAGTCACATCTTAAGAAAGCTTGGCACTACGAAATAGTAATACGTGCTTTGTATTGGACTAAAAATTCACACGGCTATAGAAAACATACGGAACATTGAAATATTTGAAACAAGCAAAGTTCCGGACCAGTGATCAAATAAAGTGAAAAGATTTTGTTAATGTGCTTCTTCTAGAACAACAGAAAGTGATCTAATAATATATAGCAGTGTGTTCCAGGCAATCTCCCGTATTTCTAGTGGTTATTTAGAGATTAATTGGCTAGAGAAGCAAGCCTTAGTTCTTTAGCCCCACTATACATTATTTTCTTTCTCCCACAAGATATCATTCTATCCCTTTATATAAAAAATTGTATAATACCAACTAGATCACGTTAAACGTCTGTAATAACACAAAATGTTGACATTTTTGTGCCAATTGTTTAAGCCAACATCAATAACACATACAGCAGCATAGAGAAAATAAGTCGTATATCAAACTTTTTCTTCAGAGAAGATAGAAAAGCAAGCTAGATGACAGGACAATGTTTATGGTTTCAAAACCACAACAACCAAACAAGATCAATTCCGATTTCCTCGACTCCGTACCTCTAGTTTTGGGTTGTCGATAAGATAAGAAAAAAATTATAATAGACGACTGACGGTGATCACTACATCGAATTAAATCTTTTCATTTCTAAAACGATTAATGAATGGTGATCAAAAGTGTTTTGTATACAATAACGTTAAGCGACAATCGTGGTTGTAGGTACGCAGGAACTTAAATTCCAGAACAAGGTAGAAAAGAAGGTGCAAGTGTTAGGAAAGAAAGGGAAAAGTTGTACTGCTACAGAGAAGACGTTCTATAGGCTTCAACCCCTCCTCATCATAGCAAACGCTGCAATAGTCCGTCTGAAATCTATACAAGATCCTTGTCTGGGATATAACCTCGCGATCCCCGATAGAAGCCTTGTAATCAGTCTTATGATTTTATCCAAACCTAGCAGCAAGCGTGTTCTTACATCGTCTATAGAAGATAATAGACTCTTGGACATATAACAACCCGATCTATTCACTACACGTTTCTGCACCTTCTTCCAGACCCATATTCCGATAAGACCATTGAGGTAGTTGATAGAAATTAGGATTAATTCCTTAGAAAGTGAACTTAACATAGCATGGGCATCCTCTTTCTCTTTTCCTATGTCAGGGAACCCGGTATAGTTGTTGTAAGCTAGTGCAAATGGTAGCCAACCGATCAGCAAAGTTTTGTTGTATTTAGTAGGGAATCATTCAAAAGGAATTGCTTCCCTATGGACAAACTTTTTATTCGGACTTATACTGTCAACAATTTAACCGTTTAAAGCAACCAATTTTGGCCAATAGCATACATATAGATAGAGTGTATTCACCTTAGACTCTGGACCTACCACTTGGTTTCTATCGTTTGTTCTTGTCAATGATGATACACAAACTTGTGAAATTTCATTATACCAGTATTTTTGAACAAGAGCAAAGGTTCTTATGAAAAAGTTAGTAAGTTATCGAACAAATCGTTGTATTTTTAAACTGAATGAGACCTAAACAGTATTTAATTTCTTGTTGCAATAATGCATTACCTATTTGTCATAGGTAGTTCCTGTTTATTGTAACTTTGTTCAGCTTGTGATTAAGTTCTGTAGCTGATTTATGTTCTCGTTGCCATTACTTTTCCCTTACCCGCTATAGTCCGGACTGTAGTGTGTACGTGTCCCTACGTAATAGGGACGAGTCCTCCGCGGTCGGGTGAGGGTGGGTTAGTGTGAGGCCGGGGACGTTCGGAAAAAAATGCACCTGATTTACCTGGAGGATTCCCTGTTACGTATTAAAGATTTTTTTCTCACACACAAGCGACTGTACAATAATTATAATTATAATGACATGGATAGATAATGGTAGCATAAAATACCACAACAAAGTGTACTTCATTTATTATCAGGTAGATTTGACTATTCCCTGATAGGAAACACAGTAAAACATACATACTGCCTGGCTGAAGACGCAAGAAAGATATTGCGTTCCCATTGGAACTTTAATTTCTAATTGGAAATGAATCAATATAAACTAAAGAGTATAAAGAATGTTTTGGCATGTTTAACTATGATAAACTAATTTAACTTTAAAAAGCAAAAATAATTACGTATAAAAAAATAACTAAAATTAAATGAATGTTTTCAAAATTATACTTACAGCTCTGACTTGACGATTGAACATAAAGCATATGCAGGTCCATACTTTTGATAATAATACCAATAATGCACGGAATTTCATTTGATCGAGGGAAAACATTGGTAAGCAGACAACTTACCAATGTACAACATAAATGTCTATGGGGTAATTGAGTAAATACAAACAATGTTTTGCTGGATCATCAAGAGACTCCAATGATTATTTAATTCCAAACAATAATTTCTCCAATTGGTTAAACGGTTTAAAAAATCTGGTTTTTATTATTATTTCACTACAAAAAAAACACAATAAATTAATTGCAATAGAAATTAGCATCATTTGTTCAGAAATATTGATAATAAATTCACATGATTTTATCACTAAAAGAAACAAAATTAAGAGATAATAAGGAA
The DNA here is from genome assembly GCA_958299815.1 of Sarcophaga carnaria. Classification (NCBI taxonomy): domain Eukaryota; kingdom Metazoa; phylum Arthropoda; class Insecta; order Diptera; family Sarcophagidae; genus Sarcophaga; species Sarcophaga carnaria. The sequence continues at coordinate 12,867,781 of OY283149.1, read as the reverse complement.
TTAAAACTGAAGGAATAAACCGATAGAAAGAGAGAGAGAGAGAGAGAGAGAGTAATAAAAATGAGAGTAACAAAAAGGAGTAAGAGAAGCGCGCGCTTTAAATACTGAATTAAAAAAAAACGTTCTTAAGAATTTATCTATGTTTTGTAGAGAAATACAAACAAAAAAGAAGGCAACTAACAAAAACAAAAATACTTGCACTGTAAATCTGTATGGCATTGCAGCAATTAACAATAAAATCAATAAGAAAAAAACTTGTTTTCATTTAGAATATTTTAATTTTTTATAAAAATTTGTAATAAATGCACATGTTTTATACAAAACTTTAAACCGAATTGTTTCCTTTCTATTATTTAAATTATTATTGATTTATAGTAATTGTGTTTAATTAACCAAAACGAAAACAACACACACTTCACAAAGTCTGCAAATAAAATGCGGTTACATACGAATTTTGGTAATTTGTATTCCTTTTTTTCAAGAGATAAACGCCGCTTTTTTTCTAACATGAAAAGTTTAGTGTTACCACCGTTCGTTTAATAAATAAAAGTCATGGTTAAACATGCAGGAATACTGTTAACGAAAACGTTAAACTTTGAAAATTTAACAGAATTACCAAAATATTTTAAATTTAATAATTTAAAATACTAAACAGAAAAGTGTGCATGCATGGTAACGATTGTATTTGGATTATTTGAAATTCATTGTAAATTGAAATTGTACGCATTGCGTTGTTGTTGTTATAACAACTTTTCTGGTTGCAGGTAGGGAAAGCTATTATTAATTAAGAGCTCTTAAATTGTTATTAGATTGTAGGTATGTCAACTACGATCTTAATAGTCGCAGAATATTTGTTGTTGTTTCTTCCGAATCGGAATACATATCTTTCCTAATATGCTTATTGGAGTGGTGAGGATAAAAACGTGGCCGTAAGAATTCCTTGGATCACATTATGTGACCTCGTGCAAATGGTCCGCATTGGTCATCTTGCTTTGTTTTATTCTACGATCAAAACAAATCGAGTATTATCATTTCATAAAAATATGATCACATTGAATTTAAAGAAAAAAGTTTGATCCTAAGACAAGAAACTGTAATACCATGCTGATTTATTAAAGCTACTTTTGTGTAATGTAAACAAAATAAAATATCGGCAACTCTACTTTGCAGCAAAGTTAATACTTTTTGCACTCCATTAAAGAGCTTACAGCCACTTTATACTCTCTCTCTCCATTATCTCTCGCACTCTTTTCGAAAATAAGAATAATAAGCAGGTAAGAAAATAAGCGGTTAAACAAAATTATGATGACAATTTGCTGAATTATCAATTACATAAATTTATAACTAAAAAACAAAATATAAAAGTAATTCAGTATTGTTTGTGTTATTTTTTTTGTTTTGTTGAAAATATTGGCTAAAATCCAAAAACAAACGAGAAGTCTGCTACCCGTGAATTATGAAATTTTTAATTTTGACACTCTTTCCTTTTTCAATATTTTTACACTTTCCCCTTTCAGCGTATTTTCTATATTTTTGTTTTAGTTTTTTAACACTTCTCCTTTGAAAGTTTCCAAGATTTTTCTTTGACGTCGACATTCGTTATAGGCATTAATATTCGTGTACCTTTTTTCAATAAATTTCCTCGTTGTTTAAATATATATGTTCACTAAATTGTTCTTATTTTTTTTTTTATTATATTAGCACTTTAATTATATTAGCAATTAATGTTTTTGCTATTAGTTTTTGTTTATAAATCAGTTTTTTTATTGCAATCTTATAGTAAATAAATATTCACTACCCGCTTGAACTTTGCTTTTTTTCTGCCGTGTTGCATGCATGCTTTTTCGGTGAATACAAAAAACTAACGGCCTGCCAACGGCTTAATAAGGCCGCGACGCGAAGCATAAAGCCGTTAAATTGTAAGCGCTGTATATTTTTAGAAACTACAAACATTTCTTCATATTAAAAAATAATGTATGCAGTAAAATTTATTTAATTATTATTAAAATTTCCTCTTTAATAATAACTATTCATTTAAAATTAAATTATTAATTTAAGTGATTGGAGCCGACACCAAAAAAATTAAAACTGTTGAAAATCGAAACATAGTTAAAATATCAACCCTGTGTCGTTGTTGGTGTGGCATCACACTTTTCGAATTGTACAGCGAATATTGCACTAAAACGAAGCGAATTATTATTTTGCAAACGAATAATGCTAGACTCGTGTGTAAGAAGGCGTCATTTTTTCTTTTGTAATATATTAATAAATTAGTATTAAATTTAATAAAATAATGCCTAAAATTAATTAAATAACGTATTAATTATGTGAACATGTAGTGGATAATGTTAAAATTGAAATATTTAAAGTATTAGCAAAATTAATGATACAGAAAAAACCGGACATAAAACGAGTACATGCAAAAGCCGCAAAGGCGTTAAACCGTAATTAAAGTGTATAGGAAATTTTTCATAAGAATAAAAAAACAAGACTAATTTTATATTCTCGTTACGATTTGTGTTTTTGCAAACACAAAAATACTATATAACTACATATTTTCTTCAGAAGTGTTTTGAAAACAGGCAAAATTGTGGAAAAACAGGAAAAAACACCCAAGCGGAAGAAGAAGGCTGCAGCCAGTAAAATGACTGCAGTCTTTTCGCCGCAACCACCGCCACAACAGCAGGCGGCTGGTCAACCACCTCCAGGTGGTATGATGCAACCTCCGCAGTCTACAACACCCAATTCAATGCAACCGCCACAACAGCAGTCTGTAGTTGGTGGTCCTGGACCGGGTGGTATGATGGTCCCAGGCGGAGGTGGACCAGGTGGCATGCCGCCTGTAATGGGCATGGGTGGTCCTGGAGGTCCTCCTATGCAAAGAGGTCCACCAATGGGTGTCATGGGTGGTCCGCCTGGTGGTCCAGAAGGTATGATGGGTGGCCCACCTCCCGGTCAACATGGAGGGGGTGTACCACCGCCGCCTAGCCCAGCACATATACAAAAAATACTCGATGAGAATTGCAGAATCATACAAACTATACAAAACTTCCAAAACATTGGTAAATCGTATGAATGCACGTCGTATCATATTGCCTTGCATAGGAATCTCGTTTATTTGGCTCAACTGGCTGATCCGACAATGAATATTAATCAAATCTTGCCACCACCTCATATTCTGCAAGCCCAAGCCAATCAACAGGGCCCTCATGGTATGATGGGGTCTGGCGGTCCTCCACCGCCACAGCAGCAACAGCCGCAGGGTGGACCACCTCCAGGTGCCCAATCACAAATGGGAGGACCACCGGTTGCTCCTGGTATGCCTCCAATGCAACATGACGGTTCAGGTCCGCCACCGTCTAGCGGTCAAATGCCTCCATATGGTCAGGGTCCACCACAGCATCCTGGTATGCCTCCAAATGGTAATCAACAGCAGCAGGGTCCTCCTCCAACGAGCCAACAGCAACCAGTAGGACCTCAAGGTGGACCACCACAACAAGTTCCATACAGAGGAGGACCTCAGGGTCCCGGTCCCCAACAACAACCTCAATCGGTGGGTGGCCCTCAGCAACAGCAACCGAATAACAATTCAACACCAGGAAGTAAGTTATTTAAGTTTCAATTAAGCATCCTTACTGAATATTCATTTGCATGTGATTCGTGTTACTTTTTTTTCTTAGTCACACAGTCTCTTAAGCTTATTATTAATAATCATTAGGGTGCCCTGGTAGTCTAGTGGGTAGTGTGCTAGACTATTAGCGTGAGGGTCGTGGGTTCGATTCCCACCAGAGACTCTAGTCTGTGACACTACACCGAGCAAATAGTTAAGTTACTTCGCTCGTATATAATTAGGATATAATTTGTAATTGTATTGTAATAAATAAATAAATAAAAAATAATCATTATTTGTGATTAATTTTCCCAACCCATTTTAGATCAACAGCGTCCAAATAGCGGGCCATCTGGACCAGGTGTTCCACCACCCGGCCAAGGACCACCACAACAACAACAGCAGCAGCAACAACAACAACAGCAGCAGCAGCAACAACAAGGTCCTCCTAATCAACCTGGACCGCAACAACCCCAACAACAGCAAGGTCCTCCACCACCACAACAAGGTCAATACAGAGGTGCCTATCAACCACCACAGCAGCAGCATACCCATTACCCTGGCTATCCACCAATACAGCAGCCCCAATATCCACCTCAAGGTGGCTATCCCTACGGTCCTCCCACACATGGGTATGGACCACCGCCCCCAAATGCACAAGGAGGTTATCAACCACATGCAGGCATGCCTCCAACATCAGCGGCAAGTGGGCCACCGCAACAGCATCCTTACGGCACTAGTGGTCCGGGCCAACAAGGTCCACCTGGTACTTATGCTCCGCCGCCAACTAATCAACAGCTGCCACCTGGACAGCAGCCGCCTCCAGGCCAAATGTATGGACCGCCAACTGGTGGACAAGGGCCACCACCACCAAATCAATATGGTCCGCCGCAGAGTGGTAGCGGTGGTCCTCCACCAATGAGCTATGGTGGCTATGGAGCTCCACCACCAAATAACTATGGACAAGCAAGTAATGCACAGACAGGCAGCTATGGACCTCCACCAACGAGTAGTGCGCAATCGCCATACCAGCCGTATCAGCAGGCAGGACCTGGTTCTCAGGGTTATCCCGGTCAAGGTCCTCCACCTCCTCAAGGTGGCCAACCGCCACCACAACCACCCCAACAAGCGGGTGGTCCCAATGCTCCTCCAGGCAGTGGCTATAGTTCATCGCCCAGTCCTGGACAAACGCCTCCACCCAATCAACAAACAGCAGTAAGTGGAACCAATGGTCCTCCATCGCAGCCACCTACCAGCGTACAGTCCACACCGCCACCAACTCAACCACCCACTAGTAGTTCCGGTACCGTCACAACAGCTGGCTCCGCTCAACCACCCCCGGGTCAGGTAGGCGGTCCGCCACAAGTTCCAGCGCCTGGCCAAGGACCTCCGCCACCATCATCACAACAACAACAGCAAACTTCGCAAAATTATCCGCCAGCTTCGAATAGTGCACCACAATCATCAGGGCCTCAGCCAACATACTCATCACCGCCAACCACAGGACCCAGCGGAACACCTTCGCCCTATGGTCAACAACCTGCCCCAGGTGCAGGTCCACCCAATGCAACAGCACCACCTGCTTCTGCTAACGGAGGTCCTGGACAGGGTCCGCCTCCACCAATGGCACCAAATCAATACCAGCCACCACCTGGCACACCGCAACCACCCTATGGAGCTCCACCACCACAGGGTTATGGACCGCCACCGCCAGGTAGTGGTTATCCACAACATGGTTATCATCAGCCGCAAGGCGGTTATGGTGCAATGCCACCTCAGGGACAATATCCACCACCATCACCACAAGGCTATCAAGGTTATCGTCCAGCTGGCGCACAACAAATGCCTCCACCAGGGGCGCCACCACAAGGTCCACCACCGGGTGCATATTCCTATTATGGCAATCAACCGCCACAGTAATAAAAACATCTTCTATCGATAAGTTGAACAAATATTATTATTAAACAAACAACAAAGGAAAATAATGGAAATGGAAATTGAAAATTGTATTATTAAAGAAAGCCTAAAACGAAATGGAGCAACTAAAAAAAATAAGTCGTGATCATAGAATATAAAGCAGTGATATTCCATGGCCTCTAATTGCATATTAAACCTGCTTCTACTACTACTACTACAACTACTGATATTTGTATGATGACTACTGCCGCCGTATAGTTTCAACTTATTATTAACAACTGACTCTGACTCTGTTAATAATATTAAAAAAAAACAAAAACAAAAAAACTTTTATAATAGCGTTCGTTCTATAGCTGATAGCTTTTCTTAAAATATTTCCTTACTTTTCCCTAATTTTGTTTGGGGCTCTTCATTATGATTTGATAATGTGAATGCTATGATTTAAGTTTAATTTTTAAGTATTTTCCTCTCTTAAAATTTTTTTGTATGTCAAGTGGTAGAACTACCCTGTACTTTGCTTAATCCGAAATAGTTTTTTTTTTTTTTTTTCAATTTCTCTGCTAATTTTTTTTTTTAACATTTTACATTTAAGTCTTAAAATATAAACAAACATTTTTTATGTTTTTAATTATAAGTTTTAATTTTAATTATGAAATACATATGATTACTCGTATAATTTAATTTCTTCTATTCTTTCTATTTTATTTTTTTCTTTTCAAAATTGTCTTGTTAAATAATTTTGAATTGAATTATACAATCTTATAATTTTTTTTTATTTGAATAGTGTTTTTTGAACAAACGAAAAAAGAATAAAAAGATAAAATAAGATTAAAAAAATTTTAGTAAACTATTTACAACTATTTAAAAAAAAAAGAGAAAACAATACAACAATATTATTATGTGTCAAGTTTAATAATCAATTTTAAATAATTAATCCATTAAATTAAATAATATAAACTAAATTAAATCACTTTTTGCTATGCATTAATCCTAAAAACAAAAACAACAAAATGAAACTTAAACGAAAATTTTAGCCGTATAATTAACGAATTTTTTGTGACAAAAAACAATTAAGACATAAATAATCTAAATAAAAATTAAAAATAAATAAAAAATAAAAAAATAATTGATATTCATGTTATTTTCGTTATTATAGGAATAAACAGTACAGCTCTTATGGGGCCCCCTACATGTTGCAATTAGTTGAATCAACGGTTGGTCGTCTTCTTCTTTCGTTTCTCTTTTTTAAACAAATTTTCTTATAAATTGTTATCCTTCGTTGGTTGAATGAAAAACAAAATTTTTTGAGCACCAACCAACCGACTAGCAACCAGCCATTCAACATAAGAATAATTATGAAGTATATACAACCAGACGCAACATGTAGGGGCCGCATTATAACTCTAGAAGCATGGATTAAGCAGTAAAGCTGCCAGTTTAAAAAAAATTACCTCTATAGACCTCTTTTTAGTTATCGATAACATAAGTAAACTCTAGTAAAAATAAAATTATCCACTGAAATGTAATTATTTAAAAGGAAGATACCAATATCCCTAACGTATACTGAGAAATAATAGAGAAACTTCCCATTTATAAATTTTTTTGGTTATCGATAACATAAGCAAACTGTCTAGTAAAAATAAAATTATCCACTGAAATGTAATTCTTTAAAAGGAAGTTACCAATATCCCTAACACAAACTCAGAAATACTAGTAAAACTTCCCATTTATAAATTTTACATGCACTTGCAATTGCCGTAGTCTAGTAGGCAGCATGTTAAGCGGGAGTCTGTGGTTCAAAACCCAGTTAAGTTATCTTAAAAGGAAATGAAACATAAAAAAATATTTTCGCAGTGACTTCCCTTCAGCAGTCTTCTCTAATCAAAACTGTCGATCTGTCTCAGACATCTCGACCAAGACGAAATATGCTGATGTCCTCAGAATAAATACAAATTGCCATGAAAAGTTTCGGAGTAGATTTTTAACGGCACATAAACAAGGGTGTTGTGGGAAGTGAGATCGTAAATGTTTGTAATGATCAATTATCGAAGTCGCCGTAGTCTAGTAAGTAGTGTGTTGACTTATTAGACGTAAGGCCACGGTTCAAACCCCAGGTCAGACATCAACACGAAATATGAAAAAATATTTCTTAGGCGACTTCCAAGGGTGTTGTGGGAAGTGAGATCGTAAAGGTTTGTAATGATCAATTATTGAAGTCGCCGTAGTCTAGTAAGTAGTGTGTTGGCTTATTAGACGTAAGGCCACGGTTCAAACCCCAGGTCAGACATCAAAATGAAATATGAAAAAATATTTCTTAGGCGACTTCCTCTCAGCAGATTTCTGGCAAAAACTCTGAGAGTAAATAAAATAGCCATGAAAAGTTTCTCAAAAAAAAATTTGACGTTCGGAATCGACTTTAAACTGTAGGTCCCGCCAATCGTGTATAAAATTAACACACACAACATGAGTGGTGTGAGAAGTTAGGCCGTAGTCCTGACTGAAGGGTTGTAGAGGCCAATTATGTATACTCAGAAATACTAGTAAGACTTCTCTCCGAAATTATACCATAAGTAGGGTACTAAATACACGTCAACCTGATACTGCGGAACAGGAAAAACAACTTCTCAGAATTACAAGCGTGATAGGGATTGTGCGGAGTGCTTACGTTATAAAGGACGAGAATTCTATCTTACACCTCTGCCGACAAGAAACGCACAATACTGTGTACCTATTTAGTTGTCCAGAGAAGTAACCTACCTAACACCATTGGGAGTGGAATAGACTACGCTTGGAAGGGGGCAACAAAAGTTAAGAATTTTTAACTTATATTGGGAAAAGTTTATTTCTGTCAAGCGTTACTGTATTACGAAGGGTGGTGTGTGATTGGCCCTTACCCGGTCAATCTCGTTTCCGATATTCGATGGATCAGTAAGATGGGTTTTCTTCATCTGTTCTACCATTACGTCATTAATACAGACGTTATGAGTAGGAAATTTGAATAGATAGGGCATAGGGAATATCAAAAATCATTTCCATATTAAAAAATGTTTTAATTTAGAATTTCTTTTATTAATTTTTCTCCAAAGTCCAATTATAAGAAGTTAACGATCAATTTCACCAAATACAATATCCAGAGTTCCAATAATTGCCACAATATCAGCCAACATATGTTGACGTCCAATATGATCAATGGCAGCCAAGTGAGCGAAACCGGGTGCCTTTATTTTACAGCGATATGGACGACTGGAGCCATCCGATACCAGATAAACGCCAAATTCTCCTTTCGGAGCTTCGACAGCAGTATAAGTTGAGCCGGGCGGTACCTGAACACCCTGAGTAAAGAACTTGAAATGATGTATTAAAGCTTCCATTGAGCTCTTCATTTCACGACGGCTTGGTGGCGTAACTTTGCAATCATCCGTTTTGATTTCACCGCGTGGCATTTGATTGATACACTGTTCCATAATATTTAAAGACTGGCGCATTTCTTCGATGCGACAGAGATAACGATCATAACAGTCTCCCTTGCTGCCAATAGGTACATCGAATTTGACCAAGTGGTAGGCATCATAGGGTTGTGTTTTACGCAAGTCCCATTTAATGCCCGAACCACGTAGCATTACACCACTGAATCCATAATTAATGGCCTCTTCTGCCGTTACCACACCAATATCCGCTGTACGTAATATCCAGATACGATTTTTGGTTAAAACATCTTCAACTTCATCCAAACGTTCACCAAATTTCGAGGCAAAATCGTAAATATCATCCATTAAGTTAAGCGGCATGTCTTGGGCAACACCACCCGGTCGTATATAGGCTGCGTGCATGCGTGCACCCGATACCCGTTCATAGAATTCCATTAGTTTTTCGCGTTCTTCGAAAAGCCAAAAGAACGGTGTCATCGCTCCTATATCGATAGCATGGCTGCTAATGGCCATTATATGATTGAGAATACGTGTTATCTCAGCGAATAAAGTCCGTATATATTTAGCTCTTAGGGGCACTTCAATGTTTAATAGTTTTTCCACTGCCAGCGAATAGGCTTGTTCACTTGCCATCATCGATACATAGTCCAAACGATCAAAATAGGGCAAAGCTTGTATATAAGTCTTATACTCAATCAGTTTTTCAGTGCCACGATGTAGCAGACCAACATGGGGATCACAATGTATTACAGTTTCACCATCCAATTGCAATACCAAACGCAAAACACCATGAGCAGCCGGATGTTGAGGACCAAAATTTAATGTCAAATTACGCACGGACTTCTCAGTCGGCAACATTTGATGATTCCAAGGCGGTAAACGCCACTTTGAGGTCACCTCATCGGGATACATTACGGGTGCCGCAAATTGTTTCAAAAACTCCGGATCCGGATACCAGGCGGCTGCATGGCGTATATGATTTTTAGTCGCATGAAATATTATATTTTTAAAAATATTTTTCAATATTTCTTTGCCAATCAGTTGTGTTCCGTTCATTTGAAATATTTTTCCTATACTGACTGATGCAATGTCTACTGCATGTTTATGTACATAAGTAAGGCAGATTGCAAATGAAGGTAAACAAGTGTTGTTTGCAGAAATCCTCCCTCAAAAAGGGGTTTTGTGCAGACATTCAAAACCATTCATAGATAAATTTATTTCATCAATACTAGTTGTATTGCTTAAGCTTAGGATAGGTATGACAGAAAGGAGGAGGGTTATGACTCTAACCCATACGCATGGGTCCAAGTAATTGGCCCACTTAAATATGTTGTTAACTAAACTAAAATCCAATAGACGGCACTACAATATCACGTTCTTATTAATATGTGACTGACCAAATCAGTTACAAGTTGTAATCAAATGGCACTAGCTCTGCAAACCTATTAATAAGGGTTTTCAGCGTCATTTCTACGAAAAAAGGCAATCTTCTCATATGAACTTTAACCGAAAAGCGTTGAAGCAACCATTTACCCTACCCAAATTGTGCCAGAAAAGTAGAAAGGGACCTTCTGGGGAATCCTAAAAGTGGGAATGAGAGCTAGATTGCCTGGGATCGTGCAATGGATCAGATGAACAGATTAAACTGCTGGCGGCAGAGATTTAAAAAGTAATAAAAGTCCAACATAGCAGAACAAATTCAAACTCTAAACTATCAAAAAAAAAAAACGTAATTCTATTTCGTATTATTATTTATTTCAATAACAAAAAAAAAATGATAAAATAAATACAAAAAGATGGAATAGTTTTGTTTGCTTTAGACTAGGTTCATAGTACATACACAATCTTATTAGTTTAGATTAAATGCTACTTTATTTGTTCCGTCACATTATCCTTATCATTTAAATAGTTTAACTCTTCTGTAGAATGTTCGGTAGTTTTATTTTTGGATTTTCTAAATTTTTTCATAAATTTACCCACAAACGATTGACTGGCTTCGGCGTCCTGATGTTCAACAACAATACGTTTCGTAGCAACACTATGAATAGGGCCAAATGCTAAGGCTACCACAGTACAAGCCAAACAGATAACATTATAGGGCATACTAAAATCGGGTGTGGGCAAAGACAGTATCAAAGTTTCAGTGCGCACCGTTAGTATGTAGGAATTGCGCGAAGCATTAAAGGAATCGGCAAAACGATAACCAGACAAAGGTATCGATGAGTAATTACGAGCTATAGGCAATTGGGTGGTGATAACAGCTGAGCCCACATAATGGCCATGATTAGCATCCGGTGGATATTCCAGCCATTTAAGAAATATGTAATCAAAGTCAAAAGATATTTCCACCGAAGTCTTTCCAGGCAGTTTAAAAGCCAATTCCAAATAATATGGCCTTTCTCGTTGTACGCCAGGATGATAGTTTACAATTTTAGGCTCAATTAGCTCTCCAGTTAAACGATTACGTATTTTAAGCGTATGCATATAGATAGGCATGTACCAGGGTATATTTTCCTGCAGTATTATGGGTAAATTGTTATAGTGGGTATTAGTTAAATGGGTAATAACTTTACCCCTTTCCTGGCCATAGCCTACTATATAACGATGTGTTAACAATGGTGGCGGTGAAGTTATAAGAACCGTATTTTGAGGTTTACGCAATACCCAGGCTATATTAAAAAGTCGTGATTCCCTGGATGCTTGCATATCGTACACTCCATACTGGCTGGTATAGCCTCCTCGTGTTGAGCTGGTATTATAGTTAGGCAAAGGTGTCATTTCGTATGGCAAAGGCATATGTAAGTTAACGTATATTTTACTTGAATCCGCCAAAGCACAATAGCCATTCAAACCTTGTCCAAACATGCGCCGCAAAGAGAAATCATAATCATTAGCCGAGCCTAATAATTTGGGATCGTATACCAAGTTAGCAGACTCTATAAGTTCCATTATACATTCATTTTTATTATTGCATAGTGTACGCACTTTAATAGCCAACGAATGATAGTTGGTGTTGTGCACATTACCCGAGTTAAGCAGTGAGGCAAAGCCATGTTTACTGTTGCAAGGCAAAAGTTTTTTCCATGGCGTTAAATTTTCCGTACAAACAATTTCACGCGGTAAACTGGAATATCTTATGTGGCGCTTTACAGTGTTACTCGTAGAGCCAACAAACTGCGGTTGGAAACCATATTTAGGTATTATCGTATTGGTTTTATCCATAAAATTTAACGAGGCGCATAGTATGCCTGAAAATGTACTCGTCACTCTCTGCCACTGTTCATCCACCGAAGTTTCGGTTAAATTTTCACCAGCAAACCAAGCCCAAGCTTCTGCTCCAGGCGCATTATCGACAATAGGATAACCCCATGACTCGTAACGCCATAGGCCTTGCGTCAACGATATATGCAATTCTTTAACATCCGACTGCAAAAGTATTTCCGCAATAGATCTGGGTATTAGTCTCGTATTGTGCACTGCAAAGTAGAATAGTTTGTGTGTTAAATTCGCTTAATCTTATTAGCAAAGTATAAATATTGATAAAATGACAATAACAAATCGAATGATTGATGAAAAATCGAAAGATTCCATTGTAGATACATAAGTTGAGACAGCAATTGTAATACCTTCCAAATTTATTGTTTATTGCTACTCAAGCATTTCTACCAATCAACGCCTTCAATTCTCAGATGTGCAAAGAGTACAGTGACTTCAATTCCAAGTCAATTCCAACATGTTTCCAACTGAAGCAGTTATCAGGTTCTACATTAAAAAGTCCTGGTCATCTAAATGATCCTTAACTAAGTACATGAATATGCAGCCATTGAAGGTTATCCTATTGTTCACGGCCTACCAAAAACAAAACCATATTGCTTGTATTTTGCTATACAGTCCAACCGACATCCATTTAGTTCGAAGCATACCAGTGTCTCGACACATGAACATGCAGGCATTTAAGTTAATCTTACTATGCATGGATAGCCAAAGGCAAGCACAATAGTTGCATAGTTCTACCATAAGTTGGATAACTGCCGAAACGATGACCTTAGGAGTGTTATAGATCACCACGGACAACACCTGCACGATGAGATGTCATCGTAATGCGAATACGAACCACCATCTAACGGATTAAGGACCTACCCTAATATAAGGAGTCATAAACGGCTACAGACACATCAGAGTAGTTTGCTACGAACACTCTCTTACGATTTCAGACAGTAAGCGTTAACTACCCAGAATATTGCAAGCTGACTGACCCAGCAATGGGTACCGGAAAAGAATTATTCAATGCATTATATGTATACACACATAAATAATTGGTCATTACAATCCCTCAGTCAGGAATACGACCTAGCTTCGCATGTGTTAATTTTATACATCAGTGACGGAACCTACAGTTTAAAGCCGACTTCGAACGACCGATTTATTAATGACAAAATACACGTATTCAACTATCCTGTTAGGGCCTCTGCTCCACCTAAACCCCATAAACTGACATGTTAATATTTGTAATGTATTCTAGGGGAAGAACTTTCAGAAACAGCAGAGATTTTACAACAAAAATGACAAAAAAGGGTCAGAATATTGATCTCTCATTCTTCTATACAGCTAAGTTTGCCGGAAGGTTGCTGAATAGTAGATAATCAAACGGTAGAACATCGAATTAAGTCGGGGATAATGGAGCTTGATTAGTTTACTGAGGACCTGACATTCTAGGGAATCTGTATTGGTTACTGGGAAATTGTTTGGATTGTAACATCCATTACAGTTTAATGTGTAAACCTCTTTCTATTCCTCGTACCTATTTTGTAAAACAATTTATGAAATCTTTGGAATATTCTTTTCACGTAAATATACATGTCATTGACTTATTACGAAGAACATAGAATATCACCGAAATAATGGTTAAACATTGTGATAATCATACAATATCTAATCTAACTTTTTTAACTTTTAATGCATACATACATACATAGTCATGTACTTACAATTGTTTCTCTGGCCATAGGACCATCTGGTTGTAAATTGAAAATATGTGTTAATAAATCCAGATGCTAATGGTTGCACCACCAATTCTTCGTGGTATTCTTCATTTTTGTTCTTGGACGATTTTGGTGTCACTGATTCTGTTGAAGGTTTTTTTATTATTGTTTCTTCTAATACTGTATCTGTGTTATTTAACTCTTCTGCTTTTAGAAGATTAAAGCTTATTATTAAAATAAATACAATATAAAAACTAGTTTTTGTCATTTTTTTAATTGTTCTTTAATAATTAAATGAAAAATGCATCACAAAATTAACTTCTTTTATTGAACTGTTATCGGCGAACAAAATGTATTAAATGTCAGAAATTAGTGTTGCCATAGGTTACATGAAAAAAACCAGGGTTAGAGTAATAACTATAGAAGATTATTTAAAATGAAAGCAGAGTTGAATTTTTATTAAATTTTAATAAGCATAAAAATAAAATTATTAATTTCAATAATTATTTAAATTATTAAATAATTATTAACTAAATTATGTCTCTCTCCTGGAAGCAAGACAAATCTAGCCCGAAATGGATATGTACAGGAGTAAAATATGGTGTTAAGCGTGAACATCTCCATCTTAAGAACCGCCTAGCAGTTATAACGGATGTGCATGTATAAAATTGAAAAAACTTAATTAATAATTAAATTATATATATATATATATATATATATAAAATCCAATAATAAATTTAAAATTAACGACATTAATGCTGCCACATCACTCATCGTTTGCTTTAAAGTAAGAAGTCAAAGTTGCCAGTATGCAAACAAATTAAAAAACAATAAAATGGCTGAATTAATAAGTACAAAAGAGATAGCAATAGCCAAAAACTATGCTGTTTTCTCTTGCTGTAGATGTCACTGTTGTTTATTTTGATGAAATTTTTGCAAACAACAAAGACAATTTCTATACGAAAAATTTCCAGAAATTTTAGTGTTTCAACAACTACGAGGGAAGCATTTAAAACCAAAAGGAGAAATATCGATGGATCTAATGAAAACTAAAATGTCACGCGGTTTGAGGGTTTTTTATTTTTGTAGTATTTAAGAGTTGATAGATTTAGTAGTATTTCTTTTCTTTTATAAAGAACCATTGAAATATTTTCAAGCATAAAAAATAACAAAAGGTACCCATAACAATAAATAAAACAATTTAATAATGGTTTAGTTAAACAAATTTATTGTAATTTTTTACTGTGTGATTTATATTAATGTTAAAATATAAACAACACGAGTACACCGCTAAACAGTTTATATTTTTATAAATACAATAAGTTAGTTTACACTTGAGTTACAAATTTTATTTAAAACCTAGAAAATATAAGATTTTTGCGTAAATTAAAATTTAATTTTCTCGTGTCATAATTTGTTTCTCATTTCATTGTTTTTATTGTAGGTTAAATACTATTTTTGTCCTCTTTTTTTATTGTTTATTCAGCACAGTACTTTCGGTTACAACCATGTGTATCTTGGCTGATTAGCTGAAAACCTTACAATTCAGTTAATCGCTATACATTTCTTCATGTGAATGCAAAGTACAAAATGGCTGTAGCACTTGCGACGACGTTGTGTTCGTTGTCGTTCGTTGCCAGTTGTGTGTCGTAAGTGCGCTCCGCTAAAAATTATTATTTTTTCTTGATTTAATATATAAAAAAATTACATATATATATAATTAAAACACATTAACAAAAGAGAGAGAAGAGAGGGCGAAGAGAAGAAAATAAGAGCAAAAATAAAGAGAATTTTCTTTTGATTGAAGAAAAAAATTTTTGCAATTAATTAAATGAAATATAATGAAAATTTACAAAAATCAAACACGTTTTTATGCAAATTTATGATTTTTTAAACTTTTTTTGGTATTTTAATGAAAAAGAACAAACATACACACTATTTGTTAAAACACTAGAGAGCACACACGCAGAGAGGCCGACAAGCAGCAATAGAAAATATTTTTTGTTAAAAAATTTTTCAAGTGTGAAAAAAATAAATTTTATGATTGATATCTCTTAAAATAATGAAATATTTTTAGCTTCTTGAACTTTGAAATACTTTTTTGTCTTAATTTTTTTAAAATATAAAATAATTGTCTTTTTCTTTATAATTAAAACTAATTTTTTTAACAAACAAAAGGAAAGTAGGAAAATATATTAAAAAAGAAATTCACCGTAAATTTATGTTACGAACGGATGAATAATATTGAGAAGAAGCAACAACACAGCAAGTAACAAGAAAAAAAATCGTTCGGTTTTTTTCTATGTGCTATTGTGTTCGATTCGCGTAGACTTGCTGTGGTAATGGCTTGTTAGCTTCGCACGATATTTTAACGTCGCGTAACGCCGCTGAGGCAAAAATTCAACTGTCTACCTAAAGTAAACGCTCGTTTGTTCGTTGCTCGTTAGTGAATAGAGTATATACTCTCATATTAAAACGGTAAAAACAAAAACAATAAATACACGATTTGTTCAACTTCGTCGTATATGAACACAACGATATACTGTCGTATCAAAAAAGAAACAAAAAAATCTATTTAGAAACGAAAACAAGAAACCTGCTACAAAAGAGAGGTGTATGTGCAAAATCAAAAACAAATTTCTTTGGAAAATACCAGAGAGAGAGTGAGAGAAGAGAAATAGAGAGAGAGTTACAAAAAAGAGTGAGCAGAAATTAAAAAAGTGTATTGTGAAAAAGAGTATAATAAAGAGAGAATTTGTTGTTAAGCAAAAATATTCTCTGCTTGATGTGAGAGTTAATTAAAATACTACCAAATAAATTATTTATAAAATGTACTGTTATTTGTAAGTTTATTTTTAAAATTAACAAAAACAACAACATTTAGCAAGTATTTATTAAAAGATAAATCTTTTAAAAATTAAAGACTTTAAAACAATTTTTATTGTTATATTGTGTAAAACAAGAATAAGAATAAAAAACATAACAACAACGGTTATAAGGCTGGAATTTTTGCTTTATAAATTTTTATTCATACTACACTCCTGGGCTGCTAATGCTTTTGCTGAGGTCATACAAATCCTACAGATCTCACAGCTTTATTCGAAAGCAAAAAAAGGTGATTTATTTTAATTTCTTTTACTATGTATTTATGTAGATTGATATACTATTTTGTAAAGTATTTTAAAAACAACATTAATATTGTAATTGTTAAGAAATATTTAAATTTAATAAAAGAAAAAATTTAATTCAAAAAACCAAAAGAATTATATGCCCTTCTTAATTATAAGTTAGTGAGGCAGAGAACAATACAAACGAAACGAAAATTATTCATTTATTATAAAGAATTTTTGGTATGTGTGTGTGTGTATGTTTATTTCAGTTATCTCCACAAAAAACCAAATTATTGCTCTCTTTGCATTAAGTTCTCTCTGTCACTCGATTATTTTTTTTTCCTTCAATACTGATTTCATTATGCTCTCATTTCCCCATTGTTATTGTGCTCATTTCTTTGTAGCTCTCGCTCTAATTTTTGTTTGCTCGTTGTTTATAATGGCAAATTAAAATCTCTCACACAATGACTTAACAACAACAACAGCAACTGCATTTTGTTTTTGTTTCATATATTTTTTTATTTTTCTTTTGTTCTTAATTTATTTTGACATTTCTTCCGTTTCACATTGTGTTCTATTCTTTTGAATTGCTCTACTGCTATTTTCACAATGCTTTTCTGTTCAGTGTATATGTATGTATGTACAACAGCACATAATTATTTTTTTTAATTGTTTTGAATTTTTATAAAGTTTTCCCTATTAGTGTGCTTCAGCTTTTCCTCTTTTTTTTTTTTTAAAGTTCATGATGTAATAAATAGATGATGTAATTTAAATATGAAAAGTGCAAAAAATCCAAAAATCTTTACTTATAAACTGTGCTGCATTTCATATAGGCAAGCAAGATTTGTTTTTAATTTTCATTGATAAATTTCCCATTTGTTTGTTTTTCTTATTACATAGTTAGCAATGATTCAGCAGTTGTTTTTTGAAATAAAATTATTGAAATTAACCTTGATTTTTTTATGAAATAATTACACTAAATAATTTATTTGTCAAAATTAATCTTAATAAATTTGGTCTCATTTTATCTTAAAATAAAGTTGCCAGATGTTTTTAATTTTCATATGCAATAATGAAAGGACATTCCTAAATGTTGAATCGTAATGCCCCAAAAAGTACATTTGCAAGGTTTAGACATATGAAAACATCTATAGTTTATACAATTGCATGTAAAATAATAGCAGCGTCAATTGTTGATCAAGATATTCTCTGTTTTTGTTTAGAATAAGATGTATTTGTTGCTTTTTGTGTAATAAAGGTTAGTTTTTTAATCGTTTTTAGGTCTTGAAACTTTGAAAAGGTGAATGAAATATTCTTTTTAGGGCTAGAAATCAATGTATGTTATTTACTTTTTAAAATCCACGACAAAAGGATGCATATTTTACCAATACTACAAACTCATCAACAACAGCCAACTTAAACTTCTGCTGCAATTTTGGGGTTGAAGTTTTATATTAACCTCTAGCCATAGTTCTTTAGAATTATTTTCATCTGAATACTCCATTACTTTATAGGTAACATGTCTGGGTTTTTCCTTTTAAAATTAGATTTATATGAAGTTACGTTTTACAGTAGCGTAATGTTTATTGTGGCAAATATTTTTAACGTATGCACGCGGTGAAAGAAATGGAAGTCACCATACAATGTCTCATGCATTTACAAATTAATATTGTGAATATGTATTCTGATAAGCTAAGATTTTTGTGAGCTCCTCGGAGCATTAATGACTTGACAGACTTCTTGAACATGGACATGATAAAGTTCTCCGTTATTGCGGGTTTAATTTCAGCCAAAACGCAGTTGATCGTTTCATCACATTTCGATTTAGAGCTGCTGGGAAAGCATTTTTAGATTTCTGAGAGTAGTAGAATAGAGCAGTCAATCTAGAACAATGGCAGTTGGATGAGTGAATCCTTTTTCTATTGGAAATTGCCGTCACTTGCAAGTTTTACAGTTTTACAAATGGCTTCAAATTCCCGCTAAACCCTTGCGTTCCTTAGAGAACCTGTAGAGCCTTTTAACGTTTATTGATGCCAGGTCAGTTAAGTATATGCGGACATTTCTTTGTTTAGTGTCTACGTTAGCCAATGGCAGTGGGTGAGAGAGGACAGTAGTTTCGCCCTCCACCAAGTTTATGTAGCAAAACTATGACCTAATTCTCTTGCATGAACCAGAAATCACTTTAATCATCATTTACAGAGCATTCCTTTAGGAAAACAGCTGATGTATGCAAACAAGATTTCACTGGTCTCTGGTTTGTATATAACTCTTAAGTCCGACACTCGCAATTTAGCACACTATTCACTAGAATACTAGGGCACTATCTTGATTTTTTAGGCATTCAAATACCCATTAGGAAGAAATGAGTAGATTTGGTTTTTCCTGCTCCTAAATTATTCCATAATTAATATTTGGGATTGACAAAAACATATCTTTCATTACTCTTGTCATTACTTTATCACAAATTTGAAGAAGAAACGTGACTATGATTGACAACATTTATTAATTCCATATGAATAACAAACGTCTGGCAGCCTTTATTGCAATATATGTAGCAAGACGCGCCAGCCAAGTAATAATGACACCAAGTTGAACTTATTTTGTTTTTTTGCACGGTGTTTAAAATAATAACTTTTGCACTAAATTTGCACGAAGAAATTAAAATATACTCTTGAAAAATGTGAATAAATGTAAACAATACGTAAATAAAGAAATTTCTCTGCTTATTTACTACGTTTTAAGGTGAGTACGAAAAATTTGTGAAAAAATAAACGCGAAATACAATTGCAAAATTAAAGTCAAAGAAAAAAAAAAAGAAGCTACAACAATAAAAATTCACTAAAGGAAAGTTGAGAAAAAAAAAACGATGAAGAGGAACAAATAACGAGAGAGGAAGCAGACAACAACATAAGGTAGATAGCGAAAGAAGATGAAAGTGATGATATGTTTGGTTTAATCACAGGCAAATTTAAATTCGATTGACTTTTATCGCCAAATACATTTTTTTCTTTTGTTAAATAATATCAGTTATTTATGAAAAACGATAAAATTCGTGAATACTTGTAAACTTATGAGGCCTGGCTAATATTTAGAGCAAATTTAGGGTGTATATTTTCTTTTTTTTTTTTCCTTTTCCTTCATGACGTCATTTACGAAGTGATGCACTTGTTATTCAAAGAAAATCTTTATTGAGTCACATTTTCTATGGCGTTTAAAAAACAAATTTATTTACATAAATACATGAAATTCCACACTCATTTATAATGATGGTGTAGAAAAAGCTTACCACTACACATACACATTTATTACATTAATTTTTTTGTTATTGTGATATTTATTAACATTACGAAAACCAAAAACGGAAGAAAATAAAAAAATCATAAACACAAGCATTCTTCTATTTAACACACATCATGCCTCGCTATTCCCCTTGTTCCTATTACTCTCTTTAAACGGTTGATTTTGCTTTCTTGCTATTTTTAAATTAAAAAAACACTCTTGTTTCTTTGTTTGTTCTCTTTTCCCTTCAAAATATTAACACCTTAAAGCTCTCATTTTTTTTTAATATCATCCTCTTTTTCGTTCAATTTTTAATGCCAAATAATATTACACTAGAAACAACAAACAAAAAAAAAAGCGAAAATTACTTCTTGACACCACTGAAATGCGTTTTCTATATATTATAAGTGTGTATAGAAAAGAAAAAAAAGTAGCTGGTAAAAGGAGTATGACAAGAGTGCGGGGAAATTATAAACAAAACAAAAGAATGTCTACATATAATGCATGTATGTATGAGTATTATTGCCTGTGTTCATTTCTGCTAGTGCTGTTTCTTCTTCTTTTATATTTTAACGTTGAAATTGTTGTTGTTATTGTCATCGCAGTCGTTTTCGCTCCCCATTTGTATACTAACAACAACATTTATGACGAATAAAAGTTTTTTCTTGTTATGTTTTTTTTTCAAGTAAATGGCGACCACGCCGTTTTTATATTCGTTGAACATCGTATACAGTGCCAGCTTTTTATCGTTGATGTTTTTTGTAGAGAGCTGCTGGCATAGCAGCTAAAGACTAAAAATTAAAAACGTACATTTACTCAACGGAACATCGAAAAATCACAAAAACATATGCATATTGTTATTGTTATATTCCCACCACGATAAACTTGAAACAAAAACGAGCAATAAACACGACAAACTGCAAACGAGTTTCTAGATTTTCTCTCCCATTAGTATGCGTGCGAGCTCTCTCTTACATTTTTAGTGTGCTGCTCTCTTACTTGTTTTAGTTTTTAAGCTCTCTTTTTAATTACGCTCTCAATCTCATTCGCTCTTTCTTAAAATACTTTTTATTTAAGAGTATATTTGTTAATGTGCCGTAGATTTTTTTTTGATATTAAAAGAAAAATTCATATTTGTTTTAGACTTTATAACGCTTTAACATACGTTATGTACATAATTTATTTGTATATACTATATATGTATTTATTTTTTCTAATATTATTTTGATTATCTAAAACAAAATGTAGTGAATTATAATATAATTATAGCGATTTAAGTTTTCCTAAAAAGTAACATGGTTGGTGATTTATTATTTGTAATTAAACCTAAACCAACAACAAGGAAACGATGAAATCGATAGTGTGTTTGGCGAGTGTATGCAAATTTTTTTTCGTTCGCCTCTGTGTTTTTGGTTTGTTTTCAGATTTATAGGTCGTCTAGAAATGAAAACAATTGTTTTTAACTTATTCTTTTAAGGAAATTTGTTTAAATAAATAATTTCTTAAATTGCATGTTTTTTTTTCAACACTTTCTTCAAGTGTTCATTCTAAAAATACAGTTTTGTCGACATTGTTTTTTTGATTCTCCTGGTCTGTTTTGCTTTTTAGCATTTGACTCATAAAAAGTGGCCACAAAATAGTGAAATAAAAATACATAACATATTCGTTATAAAATACACAAACAAATAAGAGACAAAGTACTAACAAAGCTTGCTCTCTTTCTCTCTCTCTCTCGGTCCTCGGAAGATGACAAACGACAAACAAATTATTTTTGTTTTTAAAGGAGAAAGAAGAGAATTAAATTTACCTCGTCTCTAAATAGGTACATGCTACCAAAATAACAATGGTTAGTAAATAAATTAGGCAAAAGCACACATTATAAAAATTATATTCTATATAGTATGTGTATGTGTATATATATATACTGTGTATATTGGTCGTGTGTTGTTTAATTGATTAGTACTTGATGAGAGATTATTGAAACACATGCACAGAAACAACACTGCATGCAAAGTAAATAGATAAACTATGAATATAAATATAAACAATGCAAAAATGAGAAATAATTACTCATGTATTCATACATGCATACATATGCATATTCACTTGTACTACACACATGGAAAGCTACTTGTATAGACAAAAACTGTTGTTACACTTGGAAAAATTATTGTGTCTATTTTTGCCCGACCTTCTTGGACAATCTCTTAGATTTAGTACACACTCTAAGTAAGGAGTCTAACAACCGCTTTACTTAGTTTTACTGTCGATAAAAATACGTACATTTCACGATTTTTACTACGACTCACTGGCAAGTTTACCTTTCGCTTTGTTTTTATGCTATTTGTTTTCAGTTAGGCAAGTTCTAGAATCTAATTGTTGATTTGTTATTGTTATTCAATTCCTTACGATCGTAGTCTTTCTATGTGGTTTTATTATTGACAAAGTTTTTGCCCAGTTTTCAGTGTGGTCAGATTTTTACAGAAAAAAAAAAGATTTGTTGCATAGCTCTCCATTTATTAAATTAAACCGCAGAGTACAGTTCGTTTTGTTTTAAAAATTGAGCCTCTTTGTGGCAATTTTTAAACCACAATGATTTACTGAAATATTTAATTTCAAACTATTTTTTTCTATCACCAAGTAATAGTTTAATATTACAATTAATATTAAAATTGTTAGAGGAAAAGAATTATAAACAAAAAAACGTGTATTTTTTAATGCGATAAAGTTCTCAGAAAACACACGTTTCGCTAATTCCTTATCAGACCATACACACACACATATATGCACTCTCAGATTTGAATTAACGAACTATTAGTGGGAGAGAGAAAATGATAGCAAAATATCAGAGAGTAGTAAACGATTAACACACATACTCACATGTACCATAATTGTGTGTTTTATTATCGTGCTACTATTGGAAATTATAAAACAAAAACAATAAATTTGTTTTTATTGTTAAATAAAATAAAGAAAATTTTTATTGTTTTTGTTATAAATTAAACAATTTGAAAAATAATGTGGGTTTGTTTTCAACCGTAACAACAACAACAACAACAATAATGAAGTTAGTAGTGATGACTAAATTCAAGTTCAACAAACACTCGTAATAATATTTTTATTGTTTTTCATGTAAGAACAGACACAGTTCCATACACACACACACACACACACAGACTAATCGATAAAAACAGAAGTAGAAATGATTAGGAGGCACACGATTGTCTTTACTCATCAAACAACAAACAAGTGATGTCAACTAAGCCAAGTACATTGCGTTTTATGATTTCGTAAACCACCACCAATACCATCAAAACTAAATCAAACAAGTGGAAATTTTTATTTTCTATTTCAAATCAAACGCTATTATTGTTTGTAAATTAAATAAATATCGTATCGTATTATGAAATTAAAGTCTTCGATTTAAGATCATTGTTTTAAAACCAATAAATCGCTCTATTACACTCGATTTCCGTTTTTGGTATAATGAATGGTGTATGAAATTATCCAAACCACTTTGTTATGACATTTTAATTGAGGGTTTGTTGTGTGTGTGTGTCATTAAAATTAAATTATAATGATAATAGAGGCATTAATGGAATTTAATGGATCACAACTATTGCTAATATAAGCAGCCACCTAATTGCGTTTATCATGCTTTTTATATCTTCAAGACTTCAAAAAAGCATTTGAGGAACTAAATCGCCTTCTGATTTATATAACATTGGCATCATTGTCTAAAACGACTCATAAGAAAAGAATGCATAATGAAAAACGATTACTGGCATTGTTTTCTTCCATTGACAGTTCTAAGCCCCTTATTTTAAAGCCACGAAACCATCATATTCTTAAAACTGAGAACATTTGGCAACATTGACTACATGAAGTCACGCTATGAATACGCAAGAAAGTTACGAATAGTTATGCATATAATACAAAACACGTTGTAAGCAACTCTGAACAGATTTTAACCATTCCCGCTCTGAAGTGCCCCAGAATTCGCGGTATTAGAACACAGTACTCATGTGGTGTGAATCTTGAACTGCTCAGTCGTGCTGTTAAAATGTCTGCGGCACTCGATCTAGAGCCTTTATAGCCGCCTATTTTTTTAAATTATGCTAATTACTCTTCGGATGATATCACTGTTCCCAATAATCGTCACAGCAGCTTGTATACCCGATACTTCCGCTTGGAAGACGTTGCTCCGTCAAGTCGCTGTCACTCACTGCTTCATTTTGGTTTGAGCCAATTGTAAAAATCTGTACAGTGCCCTTGGTAGCGTGCTCTGAATTTCGTATCTGGTTAAAAGCCTCTTCTCCTTCCAGGATTAACTTACGATTTACATCGTAATAGAAAATACAACACTGCTGTACAAAGCTTTTACAAACGGAATAGCGAATGACGTCGCGTAATAACCTTGAAAATTATCATTTAAAAACTCAAAACAATTATAAAATGCAACAAAATACATCGTAATTACTGGATGATGTATTTTACAGTCTTAAATAAATATTTTTACGTTAACTTAAACGTTTATTACGTCAAAGAAGCCTCCTCAAATCAGTATAAAAAATAAATTGATTTTTTTTTTTTTTTTGTTAAGAAAACAAACATTTGCGACACGTGACTTAATTTCTTAACTTCTACGCCATTTCGAAAACCTTTAGCTTTAGCAGGGCAACAAAGAAAAAAACCTATTAAACGAAACGCAAATAATCATAAGAAAATAATTTGTTACGCATTCAAAGGCACTTGGCAACATGACTGGCTGTCAACTGGCAATAATTGCGTCTGAAGAGATCAACTTTTATTTGTTTTTGGGGGAGGCGATAGACAGACTGATACTATTGTGTTTTTCATATGTACATATGTACGTATGTATGTATACAATACAATTTATTTAAATTATTTATTAATTAAATATACAATGCTAATCATAACAAAAATAGTTAAGCAAACAAACACACACACACACTGTTTATGCTATTTGTGTGTAAATTCCAAAACAATATGGAAGACCATTAACGGAGACAACAGTGAGAAATAGAGAGTGAGCAAAAGAGAGCTGTAGAAAGAGAGTAATAAGAAAAAATGTATATAAAAATAGGAACAATAATAATGACATACTAAACGTTTGTATACAATAAAGCTGGATTTACCCATTGTTTCGGAACAAAATGCTTGTTCCGGAACAAATTCAGTTTTTTGAGAGTTTGTTCCGAAACGATTCACCCACTTCGAACAATTGTTCTGTAAAAACAAGGCTACCATATGAAATATCTTTGTAAACGATGCGTGTTAGTTTTACAATTAGGCAGCACAGTAGCAGATGATTGCAATTCGTTTGTTTTCTTGGCTTGAGTGTGATCATATTTTTTATTGTGTTACAAAGAAGTTGTAAATTAAAACAAATCTGAAATTGTTGAAGTGAAAAAGTGGATAATAATGGATATTATACATACATAAATATATACATACAAATGTACATATAATATGATGTGGCAGCTCAGTTCAACTTTACTTAAAAAATTAAAGTAGCTGGCAGCACAGTTCAATTGTTTCGGAACAAAAATTGAAATTAAACCAATTCGAGCTGAAAATGTTCCGAAGCAAGCTTACTCTCTTTCGCTCTCTCCCTCAAAAAGAGAAACGTCAAACTACATATAAAAAAAATTGTTTCGGAACAAAAATTTTGTTCCGAAACAATGGGTGAATCCAGCTTAATAAAACATAGTGATTGCACTGAAAAGTGTATATACAGTGCCAGTTAAAACAATAGCACCACCTGGATAGATTTAAGAGTGAAAGGAATTTAAATGACATGGAATCGAATCATCTCTGAAATGAATAATTACCGGGGCGATGAGAATGTGTGCCAAAGGGGGTTCATGGACGAAGCTTCGCAGACGATTACAAATCCAGGAGTGACACCAAAAATGGTGCTATGTGCCTAATGTCAAACTATTGATTCTGATTTGAGATTACTCGATGGATTGAATAGAATCCTGACTGGTCATGATCTCCTTATTCTTGACTTCTGAGGACTTACAGTTGTGGCCTTATAATTAGAAACGACTTAGTAACATGTATGTTTGTTAATTTGTTTTACAGTTTTCACTGTGTATCTTTGTTTGGAGGACGTCTTACATACATTTTTCCATCAGATTGGGACAAATTAAACTTAGATTCGTCACTCCAGAGAACTCTGTTCCAGAAACATCGTTTCTAATTATAAGGCCACCACTGTAGCTGTTTGAATTTTGTAGGTGGTTAAAGAGAAAACATTTTGTCGAGAGCCGTCATTAGGGCTGTCCTGAGATTTATAGTAGGCTTAATTTAGAACACCCCGATGCGGTCGTCTCGTTCATCTTTTTTCTTCGATTCTTATTTCGAACCTTTTCCCACTTCTTTCCATATCTTTGCTTATCTATTTTTAGGGCGAATACAATGGGTACATATCCCCAAACCTAACCTAACCGAAAAGAAAAATGTGATTTAAATACAACACTGACTTGCAGACTTTGGAATCGTTTCAGCATAGCTTTCGTATACCCAAATATGGGTATGCACGATATTTTCAAAACCTTCCTTTGATATTTTTAGAGCCTCAGATCAACTTCACTTTGCAGTCATCAAGAATTATTTTGTTTACTCTTTTGTAACTTCTGTGAGTAACAGCTTCTTTGGGGGGTTTTCACTGATTCTTGCTTGGTGCACATTTTGTATCGTTTAAACTTATCAAATCACTTCACAACACTTGTTTATCAAGCCAAGCAATAAAGCACTGCTTTATTAAAATATTTCTTTATACATTTTCTTCAAATTAACAAAAGTTTACTTCACTCCAAACGTTTCATCACATAAACTAATAGTGCAGACCAACTGCTAAACGCTGCAGTAAGTTAGCGTAGCAGCTTCTAGACATAAAACATTTTCACTAATGGTGTTATTATTTTGATTGCAGCTGGAGATATTGTATGTTGAATTAACTTTTTTTAAATCCAAAATTATTGAACTTATGGGTGGTATCAGCATCACTGTATCACTGTCTCCCACGATCACTGTACATTTTCACGACGTAGTCCACATACTACTTACATTCATATAAAGAAAAATTAAGTCAATATTATAGACAATGTGATGTGCATATTAAAACTTATATACATATGTATGTACTTACATTTATATGCATATACATATGTACATATATACTTTATACACAATACACAAAAATGCGCATTTTTAACGTCAAAATATAAGAATAATGCATTTCCGCTCACGTTTCTTTAACAAAAGAATCTTTATACTTATTTTTATTGTTTATTATTATTGTATTAATTCTTTGGAATATACAATAAGTTTGGTAAAGTTAAAAAAAAATCATACTAAAAACAAACAAACGACTTGACCCCATTATTATGGGGGAGGGCATCCATAAAATCGTTTACATTAGTAAGCGATCTAATAATATACATAATTTGGTCATTTTAACGCTTCAGTCAGGATTACGGCCTAGCTTCTCGCACCACTCATGTTGTGTGTGTGTTAATTTTATACATTAGTGGCGGGACCCACAGTTTAAAGTCGACTCCGAACGGCAGACTGGAGAAACTTTTCATGGCAAATTTATTTACTCTCACAGTTTTGCCAGAAATCTGCTGAGAGGAAGTCGCCGAAGAAATATTTTTTCTTATTTTCGTTTTGATGTCTGACCTGGGGTTTGAACTCGGGCCTTATGTCTAATAAGCCAACACACTACCTACTAGACTACGGCGATCTAGTAAAGGGTGTTTTTTATAGAGGTATAGAACTTTAAGTTGCAATAAAACAACGATGGATTATTCGATTGACATGAATTTTATTTATCCGAAAGATAATCTTGTGGCATTACATTTTAAATATGATTTCTGGCATATGACCGCCACGGCTGGCGCGGATGGTAGTCCAATCTGGACGTCCAATTTTCGATGACTTTTTCCAACATTTGTGGCCGTATATCGGCAATAATACGGCGAATGTTGTCTTCCAAATGGTCAAGCGTTTGTGGCTTTACCGCATAGACCAATGACTTTACATAGCCCCACAGAAAGTAGTCTAGCGGTGTTAAATCACAAGATCTTGGAGGCCAATTCACAGGTCCAAAACGTGAAATTAGGCGGTCACCAAACGTGTCTTTCAATAAATCTATTGTGGCACGAGCTGTGTGATATGTTGTGCCGTCTTGTTGAAACCACATCTCCTGGACATCATGGTTATTCAATTCAGGAATGAAAAAGTTAGTAATCATGGCTCTATACCGATCACCATTGACTGTAACGTTCTGGCAACCATCGTTTTTGAAAAAGTACGGACCAATGATTCCACCAGCCCATAAAGCGCACCAAACAGTCAGTTTTTCTGGATGTAACGGTGTTTCCACATACACTTGAGGATTACCTTCACTCCAAATGCGGCAGTTTTGTTTGTTGACGTAGCCATTCAACCAGAAGTGCGCTTCATCGCTAAACAAATAAAAATAAAATAAAATGGACATAGTGCGCGATACGTTTTCCGCACAGAACCATTATTTTCGAAATAAAATTGCACGATTTGCAAGCGTTGTTCAGGCGTGAGTCTATTCATGATGAATTGCCAAACCAAACTGAGAATAAATCACTTGAAAGCTGTTAAATCGGTCGCCATCTTGAAAAGTAATGCCAACTTAAAGTTCTATACCTCTATAAAAAAACACCCTATACTAGATATATTATTAAATACACAATTAACCGGGATTTGCCTGTGACAAGGAACTCAGATTGCAATTTTGTTCGAGTGGTTCCAAGTGATTTGCGGTGTAATAATGAGCTCTTTAACGGCCATTAAAGTAGTGCACATTATCAGCAGACTGAATTTCCAACATTAAAATATTAAAAACCCCGGTATTTTAATTCTATCAAAAGAAAATGGGGATTTACCGTTTAGCAACGAAAGAAAACATCGCCGTTTTTTATATACAATGTACATATCTTCTGTTTGTGATTCTTTTTGAAGAGCTTAGTGCTAATCTTTAACCACAAACTTGCAATTTCCTGTACTGTAAACACACATACATAGTGTTGTAATAAAAACAAACAAAAAACATTTTGATTTATCAACCACATATTAACGGTTAATAAAAATTCCTTAACGATACAAAAAAAAAAAGCAATTCAAGTATTAAAATTATGCCTGCCCTGCCTGCCTTGCCTGCCTTAATCATCTTTTCTCACTTCCCCACACCACCACACACGCATGCACGCACACTCAATTTTCTTGTCTTCCTTTGTTGTTTAAAGTTTATTTCTCATTGTGTGTGTACTCATACGCTCACTCCACCTCCTCTACCCCTTTCTCTGTTACGCAGTTATCGTATTTATTTTAATGACAATAACAAAAGCTAAAAAGAACACACGCAAAAGAACAAAGTCATTATACGGTATAATGATGACATACTTTACAAACAACAAAAAAAAAAGAGAGAAAAAGACCTATAATACAACATAGTTGTTGTTGTTCTCTACTTAATTATTTTGTTAATATGTGTTGTTTTGGGCACTGCCTACCAATTTTGTTTATTTTCTTTTCAGTTTTTTTGTTACATTTTGAAGTTTTTTGTTTGTTTTATTTTTGTGGGTTTCTTTAAAAGTTTTTGATAAAGAGTGTTATATGAGAGTGTACATGAGCGCCAAAGTGGTAGAGAGAGTAATATAATAAAAATGTAAACAAAAAAGTCTCTTTCTCATTTAAATGACTATCGAAAATCTGTATTTAAAAAAAATGAAATACTTGGTGTTGTATTAAAAGAAATTTCAAGAAAACTACGCTATACGACGCCATCAAAAAGAAAGTAAAAGTTTTACAATTTAAAATTTTATTTTTTCTCTTTCTTTTTTACTTTTCTTAATGGAAATTTTTTTCATTTTTTTAATCAGTATTATTAATACGATAAATTTAATAAAGAAAAGCTTATGGATTAAAACGGAATGTAGGTATACGTCCGTTTGAAAATGATTTTTATTGTGATTCTAAACAAAAATAAATCAATCGTGGTTTATAAAGAAAAGGGAAAAAGGTGTTTTCTATTTCAAAAGACACAGAAACTTCCAGTTAAATTCAGTGTGAGAGGGCTATACCAACACCTAGGTGTTGTAGATTATGCCGCAGACATATGCCGCCTGTCACAAGCTTTCCCCCCGAAAGGTGTAACAAGTTACGACTTTTCAATAAATGGCAAAACCAACAGCTGGTTTAAGAATAAAATGGCAAATAATTAAATCGAAATTAAAGGAAAAAAAAGCACTCTACATACAGCATAAGACTTCAAAGTTTTAGAAAACAAGCGTGTAATGCAATTATTCGGCCTAGTAGGAAATTAGTGCAGTTATCGATGATTTTCGGAATAATTTTACTTTACTGGATTGAAAAATATGAACAAAACTAAGAAATGTGTGGTTACTAAACATAATACTGCTATTGTAGCACGGAGTCTTGAAGAAGACGACAAAATGTCGTTTTCAATTTGGTAATCTAGTCGCCTTAGTCTAGTAGATAGTGTGTTGGCTTATTAAATAGAGCCCTTAGTTCAAACACCAGCTTAGACATCTTGAACAATATGAATTATGAATAAAAATATTTTGGCGGCTTCCTTTCAGCTTTGGGAAAACCTCTGAGAGTAAAATAAAATTGCCGTGAAAAGTTTCCCAAATCCGTTATTCGGAGTCAACGTTAAACTGTAGGTCCCGACGCATTCACAAACACAATGTGAGTTGTGTGAGAAGCTAAGCTGTAATTCTGACTAGTGGCTTATATCGCCTAATTAAGTAAATAACAATTGACCTAGTAAGCAAGAAATTCACTGTAATTTTACGATTTTGGATTGAAAACAATCAATTATTTAAAACCATCAACAAAACTAAGAATTGTATGGATACCGAAAAGAATATTGTGCTGTTGTAGCTAGAAGTCTTGAGGAAGATTGTTTACGATCAAGGCACTTGGCATTTTGTTCTAATTCAGGCTAAAGGTCATAGGATTGTAAGATAGGTAATAAAAAAGGAAAGCTAATCACCTACATATATACCAATGACATTTGGTTCCAACAGGGCGATAAGACTTGCCAAGCCGGGCGCTTAACAATCGATTTATTAGCAAATTCAATATGGCAATGCGAAAACTTTCTTTCCAGAAGTTGTCCAGTTTATTAGCACCTTCGTTTGTTATCGCCTCTAGATTACTTTTCAGGGGTCTCTGCAACTCTTGAAGTATTTCTTACGGCCAGATTTATTAAAATAAAAGTAACCTAAAAGTGGACTGCTCGAATGGACCTTTGAATAGCAATACCTAAAACGTAAAATATTTTGATTTTTTTATTAATTTTATTACGAAAAGCCATATTACACATACAGGGCATCAAATGAAAATATTCATTCATTGCAATATTCTCTAACTGACCTCTGACAACTTGACACACTTGATAATGATTTTAGCAGAGGAATAAGACTACGAAATTAAACACACATACATGCATATATACATACGTCTGCGGAATAATAAAAATCGAGTAAATTAATGATTGACAAATAAATGTTTTCCTTTTAGTTTTTTTATATTTCATTTCTTCCCTCTTCTCCTTCTTCTTCTGTTCCCTATGATTTGTTTGAAATAATTTTCCATTAATAATCGTTTTGAATCTTCTTTACTTTTGTTTGTTTTTGTTTTGCTGTTGCGATAAGAAATCTGCTCTCATTTTACTTTTTTTTGTATTATTAATGAGTAAGAGTATGACTATTTTTTATTTTTGCTTTTCAAATATTTATTCAATCACATGAAATAATTTTCCATTTCGTTTCACTTCGCTCTCCCTACCTTTTAACAGTAAAACAAATGTATGCGTGCCAATGCATGCATTGGTTATAAAGTGTATTACACATGTAGTGTGTTTACACACACTAACGTAATAATAATAAAACGTTAATATGTGTTCGTGCTTTCGCATTTACCATGTTTACTTACATGGTTCATCTTTTGCACAGGTTTAAGAATTTCTTTAACGAAGAAAAAAAAAACAGCTGTTCGTTCCACCGTTCGTCTTTCGGGGGGTTTTACTTTGTTAGTGTTATTTAATTGTAGGTGTAGTTGTGTACAGCTCTACCACTATACCAGTAAGTGATTTGGAACAGAAGACGGAAAGAAAGAAAGAAGAAATTTAAAGTCACCTTAAAACTGAATTTACGCACATCTGCTCTATCTGTTGTCTGTAAACTGTATTTAGGTTTATATTTCTCTCTTAATCTCTCACACTCTGTCACTCTCTCTCAGTGTCTTAAGTTTTTTACGTCATTTTTAGTTAAACCGTTATAATAATTGTTGTAATTTCACTAAAAACATCGAAATGAAGAGGTTTTTTTTTATAATTTTCATTGTAAAAATAAAACGTAATTTTGTGGTTATAATTTTATTCAGAAATATTATTTCACAATGAACGCTTTAGTTTTAGTGGTAAAAACTAAAATTAAATTTAGAATGAATTTAAATGAAAGTAAATTATGTTAAAAAAAACCGTGTATAATTAATTGAGAAACTTTGTAGTATTTTTGTAGAGCGGGAAAATCATTTTCTTAATGCGTAAAAGCCGTTGTGGGTTGGGTTGTCTTTATTTTAAATTAAATTAAATGATTAACTAAGATAAATAGTAAGAAATATCTTAAAATTGCCCACACCAACATGTTATGGACCAATGAATGACAAAAGATATTATTTAGATTGTCAAAGTGCTAGACTTTTTATAGGTATAATATCTGTATCAAGAAAGCATTGTATGGGCCTGGCGAAATATTGTTAGAAGTTCAGACATAACGAACAAAACGTAATATGAGCCTTCTGGCAAAAAACTCTTGAGAGTAAAATAAAATTATCTTGAAAAGTTCATTAATCTATCGTTCCCATTTTTCATGTATAAAATTAGCACACACAACAAGAATGGTATAACAAGCTAGGTTGTAATCCTGACTAAAGGTTTGTTATCAATATCAGATTATTTCTTGATAGTATGATGCATAATTCAGATTTTCTTTTAGCGGAACTTCTCAACTTTGACTCAAACCCACTTGGTTTGAGAAAAGTCTTTCATTCTATTAATTTTTCCTTTTGTTGAGCATACCTATTCTAACACACGCTTTCACTTTACAGAAGGACTCTGACCCCATCAACAGCATAGAAAATCCTCTCCTCGTAAGCATGTCTGCTTACTAATTGAAAAGAATTCCCTCATGACCCTAGTAGCGAGCAGAGGATAACCTTAGTCTCTCTACCGGATAAATGTTGAATCGGCATTGTTTTTTTTATGTGTTTATTAACTTAAATTTTAAATACCTAAACGGGGTACTTTTTTTATTATGGTCCTGATTTATGAGTTTTTTCTTTCTCGTATCTTTCTTAAGAAGAACAATATCGCCCTTATGTTCAATAAACATCCCTGTGTGGATATGTATGTATTTGTGTTATATACTTTTTTATTCCCATACAGTTATCACTAGACAGCACGTTTCTTAGTTTGTTGTCGTTGGTTTCCTCTCTCTCCTGTATTATTATTATTATTTTTTCTGTCCGTAAAAAGGTTATTTAACTCGCAAACACTTTTTAGAGAATTTTCAGTTCGTTGTATTTTAGATTTGTATACAAGTGGGTGTGTGTGTGTTTGTTTATAGCAAATGTTATTGTCCATATTCAAGGTCATCATCATTTCTTTGTGTATGATTGATTTTTGTTGTTGTTATAAATTCATTAACTCTCTTTTTTCCAGACACCATAATATGTTTACCCTCATTCTCACTCATTCTCTCTCTCTCTCTCTCTCTCTGTCTGTCTCGTTGTGTTTATGTTTTTATGCGTAGAGTTTACTCCTGTAATTTTTCTTCTATGATATCTTTTCTTAGAACATATTCTACGCCGTAGACTTTTGAATAATAAAACTGAAGAGTTTTTTTAAACATGTGTGACGGCTTTTGTTAATTCTATTTTGGGTTTCTATTTCACTGTCAATAACCCGCATTAAAATGACGGGCAAAAATTTAATATTTTTTGTTGTTTCGCGTTGTAATTTTCATTAAAAATTTTAAATTTATGAAATCATATCCTTTTAAATAGAGACGGTTTGGTATGCCGGGTAAGGCGTGTAGCGAGAACGAAATTTGAAAGTCTTTTTCGCTATGTATCGTATACATAAGTCTGCCATTCTCCCTCCGCGAAGCTGCCGTTAGGTCTTACTTTGCAGTGAACTGATTTTCAGGTTAAATTTTTTTTCTTTGCCTCTCCAAACTTCATACTCCCAGCCTGATTTCAGCCATTTGCAGACTGTACTTATTTCACATAATCTCAGTATTTAACATTCCACCTAAATCTGGCATGACATGGAATTCAGTTGTCAGGGCTATCTAAACCTCATTCACATAAAGCAATGGAGTCTAAACTGTAAATCCATCATTTCCAAATATGTGCAAATACTTCCCGAAGCAGACATGACTTGGCAAGAACTACAAGATACCTGTAGAACCTCGCCTCGAAATATTTTCTTTTTGTTCATCCATCTTCAACATTTCATCGTAAACTGTCACGTCCTGTAATCCAGTTCTTAGGACAGTTCACACAAATGTGTGCCGACATTTCCTAGCAAGAACTCGGTCCATGTGGATGCTCGTCTCGCAGTGTTTCCATTGCTCAGAGATAATTATATTTCATATTTCCAAGTACCGAGCATTGCGGGACGCCCGTTGACGCTACATATTCCATGTTCCTACTATTCAAAATGCTGTATTTGTCGTTTCCTCTACTTTTCTTGCCGACTTATCGCCTTAATGCCTGCAAAACCTACAACTCTAGCGCCTTTCTCCATTGTACATAATATTCCATAGTAGGGACCCATAGTATTGAGCGTATTTCAGTGTAAAAATTTGTTGAGCTTTCCTCCACCTCCATCTTTCGTCTTCTAGTACGCCTCGTGCAATGTGGTGGTTGTTAGCATTCCTTTTTATGCCACAGATGTAGAAGTTCTCCGCACCTTTGTCCACAGCCAACACGTGAAACTGAGACACTAAAGTGCCCATTAAACAATAATGAATTTAAACATAAATTATGACCTCTCCGGAGGTATCAAACGTCTAGTTAATCTGCATATTGCGTTGAAAATTGTAATTAAAATAGATTATGTTACTTTGGGTGTCATACCCTATTATACACATAATGGTTGAAGAGAGGGACATTATGTCTTAATTTGTACTCTTTGAGGATGCAAAGAGAGAGAGAGAGAGAGAGACAGTAATAAACGAATTCATAAGAATTGTATAAACTATGCATTCGCAAATAATTGTAAATTATTGCTTTGCACTATGGGCTCGTTATCGTTTAATATGATCCGTGCGATTGAACCTACCTGCCGGATACCATAAATATTGAAAAGGGACTTTCTAAAGCTGGAGGTCCACACCACGCGTTTTCGCGTCAAAGCGTTGCGAGCATTTCATACCTTCTTCGCATTCTACGCTTCAAGTTACATGCAACGCTTTTTACGCGCCAATGTTTGTTTTGATTTAAACAAATTAAAACAAAAACAACCTGTCAAAATCAGCTGTTTAGTACGCGCGCCGCTTGTGATGCTTACAAAAGTAGAAAGTAGATTTACTTTTCGCGTTCTATGCGTCATGGCATCCTACGCTTTTGTGCGTGTAACTTGCAGCAAATAAATACATTAATTCTACTTTTTTGACAGCCGCGTAGAATGCGAAAACGCGTAGAATGCGTGGTGTGGACCTCCAGCTTAAGGGTAGTGAAAAAGAATTTATAAGACAGGCAGAAGCCAAGGATTTGTCAAAAACAGCAAATATGTGCTTTGCACTATAGGGCCATTATCGTATATATATGGCACGTGGGATGTAATTTGTCATTAGTGCTTAAGAAATACCTGCAGGAAGCGCGTCTAATATATACAATACAGTGATTATTTTATCAATTAAAAAATATAAGAAAATAATTTTTGAGGCATTGTAAGTGTAAAACTAAATTATTTACTTCCGTAAACTCATGAATAAATTTTTATTTAAATTATATGAATCAAGATGGGCGAATTGGTGGCGGAAAAATAAAAACTTTATAAGATCTTACTCGTCTTCATTTCGGAGATTACCGATGTGGCTGAAGGTTATACCGAGGTTATAAGTGACCCATCGCCTGCTACTTTATTTCATCCGCATTTTAAAAACGCGACTAAAAACCCTTACGACAGATTTGTTTTGCGTTTACACGATTACTAAAATACCAAAATAAAGTACAATAAATGCATTCCTGTTCTAGTAAAGTGTGATGGACGATGAGAAGCGTACGACTGTCATTTTTCCTTTCGTATTTTTTCTCAATACCGTATGCTCTCCAGTATATATTGAGTTTACGCGATATTATTCGCTCTCTTCTACACCGCTTTATCAAGGTGTAGGTCATGGCGTATTCTCCATGGAATATTATTGAGACATTGTGGCTAAAAATCATAACTGGATCTTTTTCTCAAACGTATTCTACATTCTTTCGGCCTTCTAAAACAATGTCTATACTTTTGCCTTAAGACGAGCTTTATTTTGCGTAATTAGAAGCACTGATGTTTAGGAAGACCAGCCGCGTCTCTATGTCACATTATTATCGGTCTCAAATGAAAAGAGCGATTAAAAAATTGAATGTTTAAGCAAAATGGGTCCTTTTTCTGTAGTAAAACCTTGCAAATAATGTAAATAATTCAAATGAATTTTTTTAATTTTCTTAGTAACGAAAAATAACTTTTTTTCTATAAAGTAATGTAAACACTTTTATTTTTCTTTAATACACTGTAAAAAACAACTTTTCACTCTTATTTTTGTTTAAATTACAATGGTAACCCTTGAATAGTTTAGCTATCATAGGGAAAAACTGTTTCTTTCAAAAGTTTTAACTTTTCAGCGCTTTTAAAATATGAGCATAAGTATTCAGTATTCAGTAGCTTTGTATGCATAAACGTCCACATGTATGTGTGTGTTTCCTATTTAAGGGTTTTAATTCTCTTTCAAATTTATCACTTTGTTGTTTTTTGATTCGGTAAACACCTGGTTGACATACGAAGTCTTAATATTTTACAGTTTCCATTGCCATAGCGAACACATAATAGAAACTATGAAAACTCAACATATATGTAGAAGGCAGCATAAATACAATATTTGTATAGATGTATGTATGTGTGTATTCAATAATAGTAGGGAACCATTAAAGAAAAACTCAGAAAAAAGTTGAATAACCTTTTACTCCTGTGTCTCAAATGTTTGAAATGTGTTCCTCTGTACATACCAAAACACCAAATGTTTTCAAGCCAGACTCCCGAGAATTTATTGTTGTAGTTTGAATACAAATAAATGGAACAGTAATAATATGCAGGCACATGCATTCATGCTTACTTATGTATGCGCTTGCATGTATGAGTGTGTGTTCCTTTTTTAAATTTTGCTCTTACTCTCACTTTTGTTTTTCTCCTCTAAATTAATCATAGAAATACAGTTTTAATGAATCTCTTTCTCTCGCTCTCTCTCTTTTATTTGCAGTATTTGAGCCAGTTTTTTTGAAATTTTACTTTTATTAAAACATAAAGGAATTAAAAGAGGTAAGTTTCACTATTATTATTATTATATGGTATTTAATTTTAATAATATTTTAATTTCTTATAATTTGGAGCGATTTTTTTTTTACTACCATTTGTTGTTTTTTTGTCTGCTTGTTTGTTAGAAGACATCCATTCATTGACCTCTATTTCTATCTCTCTGATGCTGTTATACTCTCATTACATTAGCACCTTACACTCGCTGTCGTTTTTTATTAAGGCAGCTGGCTTTAAAAGTATTTAATGTAGGTTCGTGCAACAGGGTGAGACAAAAATGTTTCGATGTAGACTGTGGTGATTTTAAAATGACGTAAAGAGTAGTTAAGGTCTCGGTTTTAGTTAAAATTACATTTTTCAAGATGGTTTTCTGGAAAATTTTCTCAAGAGCAGTGTTGCCTCTACTTCAGAATGTAATTAATAACGAAAAATGTAAACAAACAAATATTTAAGGAGGCCACACTCGGCGTACATGACAAGTTTGTATGTAGAACTGTAGATGCAAAAAATCTGTCTTAAGATTTTTTCTCTAATCTTTAAAGTACGTGTAGAATTTTGTAATATTTTCTTTCTGATTTTACATACATAAACACTTATCGCGTAAATTAGCCTTGTAGGCATAATTTGATATTTTTAATGGCGCATAACTAAAAAAAAAATATCTTTTGTTTGAAACTTTTAAAGCCAAATTTGATTGTTTATGTTATTTAGTGGTCCTGTCCACTTCATTTTTATTATTTCTTTCAAGTACATGAACACATTCTGGCAACAGTTGAAAAATACATAACTTTGAATTCCTTCACAGAGTTCCATTTTATGTTTACACACGAGTATCGGTTTTTGTATCATAATTTTGATTTTTCCAAGCCATATTGTTTACTTATGTACATACCCTTGTGATATTAATGTTTTGGGGATGAATTTTATTTATAGATTTAAAGTGTCGTTTTATTTTTTCGTTTTTTTTTGGTGTCGTGTTCCCTTTTGTAAAAAAAAAGTACAATGATCTTGACTTTATTCGTTTTGTTTATTGTGACTCTGGCTTGTTTTCCTTTCCATACCATATTTGTTTAATTTAATTTAATTCTGTGACTCAATGTCATTGAAGTTTATAGCGAGGCTTTATTGTATTTTTAACGATACACAGTTTTTAATTAATAATTCATAAACTTAAAAAT
Source organism: Sarcophaga carnaria (assembly GCA_958299815.1). Lineage (NCBI taxonomy): Eukaryota > Metazoa > Arthropoda > Insecta > Diptera > Sarcophagidae > Sarcophaga > Sarcophaga carnaria. Next base: position 12,828,597 of record OY283149.1, on the reverse strand, counting down.
ATGAAACGGAACGAACAGTTTAACGATTTCCCAAAAGCAACAGAAGAAAATGCATTTTTTTTTTAATTTTATGATAGAAACTTGGATGTATTGTGAGTCAGTTTTCAATGCTTTTGAAGGTCCAAATGATTGGGACTGTCAACATTGAGTTAATCAATTAAAAGCCTTTTTAAAATACTCCGCCTTCGGCAAGATTGGAACTATTCAACTTCAAGGGTCTGAGATAGTTTTTCACCTCTTCTTCGTACATTTTGGGCGGTATATTTGCAATAATTTAACAAACGTTAGTTTTAAAATGTTCCAAAGTTAGGACTCCACAGTTATGGACACGGCCTTTGACGAAAACTCGCAAAAAATATGTCAAAGCATCAAATCACAAGCTCTTGATAGCCAATTGACATTGTCACAACGTGAATTTACTCTTTCTGATAACTTTTCATGTAATAAAACCAAAATTAGTTGTGCAGTGCCATTGGATTGTTGAATTCACCCATCAGCCGATTCATAATCTTCAATTGCAGGTCAAAAAGTCGTTTGTGATATGGCCATAGCGCTATGAATTGACATCTCCTGACCACAGTGCTCACCGTTGAGTTACTTTCTTCGAATACAATGGCTTTTCCACAATCATTTCTGTGTTTCAGCATTTAAAGTCTGCAATTGTAGCAGCTGATCCGCATATTTACGGAGTTGTGAACGGTCAGCCAATGTTCGACTTCAGTTGTTACTTGAGTTGAATTTTATGTGCGTTGAGGTGCAAATCAAAATGAAAAATACGTCCTAATGAGCCGTAAGGTAGGACCGATTGTTGAGAATGCAGCGGAATTGACAGATTTGGATTCCATTCATTACAGTAGCGATAGTTTCGGCGAACAATGTAATGAAGACATCTGTAACGCTTTTGTAGTCTGTTTTAAATATTTTTACGCGTTCTTCAGCTTCTTAAGCGATCTGTACCTAATCGTGATAACCGTCTGCCAGTCTTGCCAGACTTAACCTGTGATAACCAACTTCCTGCGTGAATATTTAATGCATTTATTGAAGGACGACCTTTGCTGGTCGCTGCCATTCTTGTAAAGTGAAGGATAAGAATTTTATCTGAAGACATTAATACCCAAGACCTAAAGGCCAAAGGCAGCAATGGTGCTGAAAAGTTAATCGAGCCGAGCTCATGATTCTTTAATGTTTATGTGTTTAAATGTTTATTGCTACAGAGCTTTTTAAATTGATATATTCTTTTACGTTTGCAATACGTATTTATATAAATACGTATATATTATTTCTTCTTTTCGTTATTCGTCTTATTTATTATGATTATTTTTATTCTTTTTTTCTTTCTTTTCGTTTGCTTTTGTAATTTTGTTTGTCATACAAGTCATAAACATAACCTATCTTTTTTTTCTACGTAGATGAACTGTCAACAACAGTTATTATGTTATGAGTAAACAACAAACAAAACAACCAAACAACCAAACAAACAAACGGTATGGGACTCTTCCACACACTCTCTCTTTCTACTTCTCTTAAGAAAGTTAACTTTCTTAAGCAATTGCTTTGCTACGTAGTAACATTCATTCGTATACACACGCGTTTCTTGCAGTAAAATTTTACGAGTTTTGTTTGTAGTTGTAGTTGTTGTTGTTGTTGTAGTTTTTCTTTTTAATACATAAACTGATTTCAATATGTTTATAAATAGTGCGAGAAGAACCAAATGTCTGACAAGTTCAGACGTAAATATGTATGGATGTGTGCATGTGTGAGTGTATAAATGTTTTATTACGTTGCATATGTACGTTGCCAATGTCACGTTTTTTTTTCACTCAGCTGCTATAAACATCATGTATGTTCGTGCTCATATATAAAAACCATACAGTGTTTGCAAAAATAATAAGTACACATGGAATAGACTGATGACACAGCCTGCACAAAATCCACATTAAACTGTGACTCATTGTGAATGAGTTGGACTCTCGTGGAGCTCACGTACTCACTCCTACAGAAATAGACCTCATTGCTGAAGATGATGATTGCTTGCAATTAATTAAAGGAAATAGATTATGTGCGGTTAAACAATTGCCTATGACTGTGTTTAACAGAACTTCTTAAGTCCCATCGGTCTGTACGCTACTGTGCTATTTTTAGGTCTTTCTTTTACAACAGTTGCTATGTCTGTGTGTGTGTGTGTGTGTTAGAGAGCATACATTTAATAATAATGGTATGAATCAAGTTTATTTTTATAACCTATACTGTTATATTGGCAAAGAGAGCAACTAAACGAGAGTGAAAGAGAGAGAGAAAAGAAAGAAAGCATAAAACTTGTTTACACTGGTATTTTCTAAATATTGCGAAATAGTAACAACAATTTGCTTTATGCTTCACAAGAGCAACATGTACAGTAAGAAGACACAGTAAGAGCGTAAAGGTATGTGAGAGAGAGAGCGTGTAAAGTCTTTGATTCATGTCAGCCAGTTGTTGTGTTCTTTTGATAATTTATTGAAATTCTGTTGTTATATATATATACATACATCATTATGTACAGGCGACATACATTGTATTTGGTTCCTGCATAACTAATGTAATTGCTTTGCCTTGTGCCTTACCTTACCTTACCAAACACTAGTAGTACTCGTACTGTATGCATACATGAGCGTCATATTTCTCTCATCCGCCGGAAGCTTCTCTACATGCTATTATAACAACACAGCGAATGTTCGTTCACAATGCTCTTACTGCTGTTGCTGGATGCAGTGTTGCGTCTTTTTTTTAACATCAGCTGTGTTTCATAAGGCAAGGAAGGAAGGCATTGTGTTGAAAGCGGAGACACTGGCCCCCAAAAAATATTAAATGACCGTTTGTAACCTTTTCCTGTGTTGAAAAGGGTTGTGTTTGGTTGCCTGTTTCAAGGGTTGCTTGCTTGCTTGCACACATGTCATGACATACTTATGTTAAGTATTTTGTTGAAAACTTGTATCCAAGATGTTAATTTCAGCTGTTTTCGTTGCTTTTATCTTTTTTCTTTTAAATTCAATGGACTTGGCAACAAGTCATTCGTTTTTGATTATTTTTTTTATTTGTTTTTCTTTTATTTACTTTGTAAGTTGCAATAGTAATTGTTTAAATTCAGTTTTTTTCCCCTTCTTCTTCCTGTCAAGTAAGATGAAACGTGCCAATATCGAGTAGAAAAAAGAGAAAAAAATTGTAAAATGTTCTCAATTTTATTTATAGCGACAGCGTAGTAGCTAAACTTGTAAAAAAGCACTGAATTTTTCAATATGAATTGAAATTGAAATTGTTGGGCACAATGTACGATGGATGGCACAGAGTTAATAAATCATTAAACGATATACTACTTCTCTACAGTGACTACAAAAATAATAGCAACATTAATAAATAAACTCTTAGCTTCTAAAGGATTTAACATGGCATTGATATTTTCCCTAGAAAAAGTTTAGTGTGATAAAATTAGTACACAAGGACAACACTACTGAGTGTGAATTTCATTTGTTCTAAAAGTGTTGCCAACCCTTAACAATTGCTGTCGTCAAGTAGTAGCGCATGTTGTATCGTTCAGAGTGTTTAGCACATCTTTTGAACCATTAAACCCTAAGTGTTAAACTCAATTCGGTTGTGGGGAAGTTTCAAGCGGTCTTTGAATCAGTAAATTAGGTCCCGGAGGCATCATGTAAGGACCACTTGTCAATTTTTTTTATTCACGTACCCATTCATCAAAAAATGGGCCTCATCAGTGACGATAATTTTTTGATGAAACTGCTCCAGAGCGCATTCACCGTACACATGTCATTGTCTATGATATTTAACCTTCAATTGCTAGGTTCGGGAGTAGGTCCAATTGAAGACGGAAAAATAGCAAAGTGGTGGTTTGCGACACATCTAGTTCTTGTAAATGAATCAAATTCGACTGTCTAGGGTATTGGTCGATCGTTTACTGAACCAGTGAGCTCGAATTTATCATTACCACATTGCGAATAATCCTCTTAGCAGAACAATGATAAAGCAAGGGAAGTAAATGCCATCGAAAGATGTGCTCAAGTCAACTTGGATAGGAGATACAAAAGACAGGATATAGCAATGCTATCTGACAGTTAAGTCGCTATTGGAGCACTGAATCTGCTACACAGAGCATTTTACCCTCTGCGGGGTCCGAGTTTATGTGAGAATTCTCGACAATGAGCAAGCAGATAAGCTTGCGAGAAAGGGGAGCTTCTCCGCCGCGGATGAGAGCAGAATCCTTCTGTACAGGTTTGGAAAGGTATGATTAATGAAGGGGAAGTTAAAGAGATGCAAATGCTTCTCAAACCAAGTAGGTTTGTGGCAATCGAACCTTTTGTTAGTGAATTACAAAAAGAGGAGATCTGAATTACGCATTGGTCATTACAACCCTTCAGTCATGATTACGGCCTAGTTTCTCACATCACTTATGTTGTGTGTTTTAATTTTATACACGAGTGGCGGGACCTACAGTTTAAAGTTTGACTCTGAACGACAGATTTTTCATGGCAGTTTTATTTTGCTCCAAGAATTTTTGCCAGATATCTGTTTTGTGAGGCCCAGAGTTTCGAACTCACTAACTAGATAACCCGTTGGCACTATTGGAGACGTAATATACTGAGGGTCTGATGACAAAGGCATCATCTGCTTTTACAGATGTGTGTTAGACGTCAAGTATACATACATACATACATAATTGGCCATTACAGCTCTTCAGTCAGGATTACGACCTAGTTTCTCCCATTTTTATACATGAGTGGCGGGACCTACAGTTAAAGTCGACTTCGAACGACAGATATTTTGTGAAACTTTTCATGGCAATTTTATTTACTCTCAGAGTTTTTGTCAGAAATCTGCTGAGAGGAAGTCGCCGAAGAAATACTTTTTGTATTTTGTCTTTGATGTCTGGTCTGGAGCTCGAACCCTGGCTTTTCGTCTAATAAGCCGACACACTACCTACTAGACCAAGGCGACTTATGCATTACAAAAGCCAGAATTAAACTAAGGCTGGTAACCACTCTTTTGACGGTCTTTTGTAGATTCAGAGTACAATTATATAAAATGGGGGCGGCCTCGAACACAACGTGCCTAGTAAGCATTAATAACCCCAGTATAATCATGGCCTAACCAGAGCATATTTAACCTCTCTCACTCCATGACAATCATTATCAAAATAAAGTTGCCATATTAAAAAAAGAAAAAAAGAGAGTATAAAAGCAAAACGGAAATACGAATTTACTAAAAACATAGGTTATACATGTGTATATTAGTATGTATGTCCGTATGTACATATTTATAAAGCGTTTAAATTAATCGCCGCCAAACTAACTTCGAGTTCAAGAATTTTAATTTTACTACGAATTGTGTGATATTTCGAGCATACACTCATAGATTTAACACTGTATAGGTCTTAATATACATACATACATATTAATAAAGTATATTTTTTAAATATTTTTGTATTAAAACCAAAAAATGTGGCCAAAATAAATTATTTCACAAAGAAAAAAAAAAAGACACTCAGATATCTATGAGTCAATGAACAACCAACAATAGTAGCTTCGAAACACAATCATGATATGGATCATGATGAAAGGAGATTATGATCATCATGATGATAATGACGATAAATATGAAATACATGTGTTGGAACTGAGTATCTACATTACAAAGTACACATAAATTAACTAAATTAAGTCTGAATGTTTTTATTTAATTTTTAAAAAAAATGTTTTTTTTTAAGACGTAGCAGGGGTTGCTGCTAAAACCGATTTGTTTTTATATTGGCGTTTTAGCTTTAAGGTGGTGGCGGCGGCGTTGGGTTTGTTTAATAATGTGTGCTGGTGTTGCTGTGGTGTTGGTATTTTTAATTTTTGGTTAATGGTTGTTTTATTTTTCATTTTTTTTTTCTTCTCTTTTTTGCTGTTTAGCTTTTGTTGTTCAATGGTAAAGTAAATGTTAATGAACTTGAAATTTATTTCGTTTTAAATTTTTTTCTCTTTTTTTATTTCTTTTATTTCTTTAAATTCATATGATTTGTTTATTTATTTAATAGAAATGGCGCATTCAATTTCATTGACATTTTTCTACGTGAAAATCCAATTTCGTTAAAAAATTAATTTAAAAAAATTAAAAAAAAAAATTTTGAAAAAAATTTAAAAAAAAATTTAAATTTTTATAAAAGCCTTTGAAGGAGGCTTGATTTAACATGGTTAGAATGATGCCATTTAGGTGTGAGATCTGCTCTAAGCTTTTGCTACTTGGAAGATTATTTCATTACGCTTCTCTCATAAAGAACTTCTTTTGTAAGTCTTGATTGTTTTATAAAAACCTCAACCTCATGCTTCCGCATTGTATCTCACAATGCGTATTGTCCAGGGTCTTCTTGATGTCATATTATTTCATTACGCTTCTCTCATAAAGAACTTCTTTTGTAAGTCTTGATTATTGATCCTAGCTTGAGATATTGAATTTTTATAATCACCGTTTAGTCTAACAATTCCATTAAGCACACAGCAAGACTTTTCTCATCGTGAAATCTCATTGGGAAATCGTTTGCATTTGATTTTCAGCGATTTGATAACGACCAAACTGCCACAGCTTCCGGATAGCTAAACTGGCAATGTCCGGCTGGCCGTTTGTATTTTTTTTCTTTAGAAAATGATGCAATTATTTTCAATATCCACCTACTTCTCTCATTAACTGAAGATAAAAATGTCATAGAAGACATCCTGAATAGACCTAAAAAATAAGGAAAGATCTTCTCGACCTCTTCCACTTGGGTCTATTCACCGTGATACGATCACAACCAATTTTACTTGTCGTTGTCGTAAGATACTAGCTTTTCATTATCACTCAGTTTTCAGCACTATCAAATTCAGACATGTAAAGGGTGTTTTTTATAGAGGTATAGAACTTTAAGTTGGCATTACTTTTCAAGATGGTGACCGATTTAACAGCTGTCAAGTGATTTATTCTCAGTTTGGTTTGGCAATTCATCATGAATAGACTTACGCCTGAACAACGCTTGCAAATAGTGCAATTTATTTCGAAAATAATGGTTCTGTGCGGAAAACGTATCGCGCACTACGTCCATTTTATCGTCGACAAAATCGTCCATCAGAGCAGTTAATTCGATTAACCATGGAACGTTTTCGCACCACGTTTACTCTTATTGATAACTCGCATCCCCAGAGACGCTGTACGATGCGTACAGAAGAAGCTATTGCTGCTGTAGAGCGTAGCATTGAGGAAGACCCGAATGAGTCCAGAGACTGTTTGGTGCGCATTATGGGCTGGTGGAATCATTGGTCCGTACTGTTTCAAAAACGATGGTGGGCAGAACGTTACAGTCAATGGTGATGGGTATAGAGCCATGATTACTAAATTTTTTCATTCCTGAATTGAATAACCATGATGTCCAGGAGATGTGGTTTCAACAAGACGGCGCAACATGTCACACAGCTCGTGCCACAATAGATTTATTGAAAGACACGTTTGGTTAGCGCCTAATTTCACGTTTTGGACCTGTGAATTGGCCTCCAAGATCTTGTGATAGTGGGGCGTAAAGTCATTGGTCTATGCGGTAAAGCCACAAACGCTTGACCATTTGGAAGACAACATTCGCCGTATTATTGCCGATATACGGCCACAAATGTTGGAAAAAGTCATTGAAAATTGGACGTCCAGATTGGACTACATCCGCGCCAGCCGTGGCTGTCATATGCCAGAAATCATATTTAAAATGTAATGCCACGAGATTATCTTTCGGATAAATAAAATTCATGTCATTCGAATAATCCATCGTTGTTTTATTGCAACTTGAAGTTCTATACCTCTATAAAAAATACCCTTTATAAATTTCATTGGTATTCATTGGTATTTACCTTCTATTTCTCTAATCTCACTTAGTTACTGTTTGCGCTGTCTTATAAAGTCTAAGTGACTCACTTTTCTTCATCAATCACTTCAGATGTGTGTAAATTTGAATGAGATTAAGTAACGATTCTTCTAACTTCGTTTGGTCACCGTTTACTTTGTCTCACTTATATTCCATAATGACCGTTTTTGCTTGAAATTGTCGTAAGTGACTCACTTTTCAACGCCTGCACCATTCGTTTCATATGTGGGTTACATTTTATTGGGATTCACCAAACGACGATCATAAATGACACACTTTTTATTATCAGTTACCATCCGCTTCAGATGTGGGTTAAATTTAAGGCGATTCAGCAACGATTCATCTGTCCTGGATTGGTCACCGTTTGTATCAACTCACTATTATATAATAATCATCGTTTTCGATTGACCTTGTTGTCAGTGACGCCGCCCTTTTCAGATTTGGGTAAATTTTATTACGATTCAGCAATGGTTTTTATATCCTTATTTGATCACCGTTTGTGACCGTTTTTGCTTGACATTGTCGTAAGTGACTCTCGTTGTTGTAACGGACTCAGTTTTTGTTATTAGTCACCCGCTTCAGATGTGGATCAAGTTTTATGGCGATTCAGCAACTCACTTGTGGATTGATTATAGTTTATACCGCGTTAGGTTAGGTTAGGTTAGGTTAGAGGACATGTACTTGCCAATTAAGACAACCGACGACCCGGAGGTCGAATTGACGCATTGTACAACGTCCTAGTTTCTCACACCACTTATGTTGTGTGTGTTAATTTTATACATGAGTGGTGGGACCTACAGTTTAAAGTCGACTCCGAACGACAGATTTTTATTTATTGAGAAACTTTTCATGGCAATTTTTATTTACTCTCAGAGTTTTTGCCAGAAATCTACTGAGAGGAAGTCGCCGAAAAAATACTTTTTGTATTTTGTCTTTGATGCCTGGCCTGGGGCTCGAACCCAGGCTTTTGCGTCTAATAAGCCAACACACTACCTACTAGACTACGGCAACTTCTGCAAAATAACCGCGTTAGTATTACCTATTCACGACCGTTTTCACTTTACATTGCCTTAAGTGATTCAGTTTTCAACACCAGTCACCATTAGCTTGAGATGCAGGATAAATTTAATTGAAATTGAGTAACGATTCCCATTATGGATATGCGGTCTGTGCGTTTTTGTTCCTTTAATTCGTATGGGATCCATATATTCATAATGAGGAGCTTTAGCACTGCGACCATTCGATCTATTATACTGCCCTCAAACTTCATAGGAGGGTGTCCCAGCTCCAAGCTGCTGCTCGGATTTAACAATGAAAATTCCCAGCCTAGCCTTTTATATGTACCCAAGTGTTTCTTTCTGGGATGCATTAATGCCCCACAGGTTCCAAGAATGTGTTCCGTTGATTCATTCTCATTGCCACAGGATGTACATGTTGGGCTCAAGACAATTCCCATTCTGAATAAATGTACACTGAGTTTACAGTTCCCTGTTAAAAGATCGCTTATAACCCCAGGTTATTTCTTGAAAATCTGATCCATGACTCAGATCTCCTCTTATTGCCAGTTCTCAAGGAGAGTTCTGTCCTCAATTATTATTTTGGAATCAAGTAATCACAGAATTATTAAGTCTTCTAATATGATCCAATGGACGCACTCATCATACTAGAGGTGATGGATAAAATAATTGACTTCTTTAATTTAAATATTCTTTTTTTATTAAACCTTGAACCTATTATTAATAAAATAAATCGTCATTTATAATATTTTATTTATTTCTTTTTCGATTTTTTCTTTTTTTTTAATTTCTAAATTTATTTTTAACCTGCCTGCCTGGCCAGCCGGCTGCTGCTGTTGCTGCAAATCTTGTGTATTTTTTTAAAAATAGTCGCAATAATTAATTTTTCTTTCATACCCAGTTGATAATAGCAAATGTTTGTTGTATTTATTGTTGTCGTTATTTTTTATATCTACATACTCTACGATCTCCATTGTTTTTCATTTTCTCGAAGAAAAAAATGTTTCGAGATTTTGCGTGCCTGTGTGTTGTGATTTATTTTTAAAACTATTTCTCAAATTGATTTTCAATAACAACAGCAACTGTGTCTGTATTGACTAAATATTTGAAAAATCAAATCAATTTTCCGCACAAAAGTTTCCAGATTACTTTATTTGGTTGCGTAAAATATGGCCGTAGGGTAGTCTTTTCAACTAGGTACCCAAGTTTTTGAGCAGACTTTTCGTATTCCTTTTATCCAGTCTTAGCGTTATCTTGTTCGCATTCAAAGTTGTGCATGCTGCGTTACTGACTTACTTAATTGGTCATTACAAACCGTTAGTCAGGGTTACAACCTGGCTACTGACTCCACCCATGTTGTGGATGTGAATGGACGAATCTTTTCCTAAGCATGAATAGGTGCCAGATATTATAAAGGGTGTTTTTTTTTATAGAGGTATAGAACTTTAAGTTGCAATAAAACAACGATGGATTATTCGATTGACATGAATTTTATTTATCCGAAAGATAATCTTGTGGCATTACATTTTAAATATGATTTCTGGCATATGACCGCCACGGCTGGCGCGGATGTAGTCCAATCTGGACGTCCGATTTTCGATGACTTTTTCCAACATTTGTGGCCGTATATCGGCAATAATACGGCGAATGTTGTCTTCCAAATGGTCAAGCGTTTGTGGCTTTACCGCATAGACCAATGACTTTACGCCCCACAATCACAAGATCTTGGAGGCCAATTCACAGGTCCAAAACGCGAAATTAGACGGTCACCAAACGTGTCTTTCAATAAATCTATTGTGGCACGAGCTGTGTGACATGTTGCGCCGTCTTGTTGAAACCACATCTCCTGGACATCATGGTTATTCAATTCAGGAATGAAAAAGTTAGTAATCATGGCTCTATACCAGTGATGCTCAAAATCCAAATTTCCTATCACATGTGATAGGCAAAGAAAATTCTGCTGACGCTGCGTTGACACACCGACACTATAAGCTTACTTGTGCGGTTTCTTATAATGATCGTGTGTTTGTTGCTTTGTTTGTTGTTCTGTGTTGAACTCAGAGAACAAAATCAATTCAGTTGATGTTTAGCACTTGATGAGGTAAGACCTTGCTACGCAACTTTTCTGAATGATTTTTTGTTTTTTGCAAATACACGCAGCAAAATTTTTGATGAAAATTGGGAATATGATTTCTTTTTTTATAGAGAATATGGATGGTAATGCACAATGCATTGTGTGTTATCGCTCTTTATGTCGTAATTCTTTTTTTTTTTTATAAAAAGACATTACGAGGCTAGCCATGAATTTTTCGACTACATTAAAGGAAATGATAGAACTTTAAAATTATTGCAATTAAAAGCAGAATCTTTTTAAAATTTTGGTTGACGAAACGGACGTACCAAATTACAATAATTTACCATCTAATAACGTTAAATTGTCGTTGCCTTTTAAAAAGGCATCATATATAGTTGCTTTGGCTTTAGCAAAGCAGTGCCGTCCATTCGATGACGGAATGTTCTTTTTGAATTTGACGACAGACGTATTGATACATACATACATCAATATATTCATCAATACATCAATATATTCATCAATACATACATACATCAATATATTCCTCAATACATACATACATCAATATATTCATCAATACATACATACATACCCACATACATCAATATATTCATCAATACATACATACATGCATACATAAGTTCATTATGTGCATGCACGCAACACAACAAACCAATTTTTTTTATTTTTTTTTTTATTTTCCCAGTGTACGATTCTCAAAAATTAAGTTGAATTTTGTTCTCCGCTGCTTTACCAATACAACTAAAACTATGATAGTATGTGTTTGAGCACCACTGCTCTATACCGATCACCATTGACTGTAACGTTCTGGCCACCATCGTTTTTGAAAAAGTATGGACCAATGATTCCACCAGCCCATAAAGAGCACCAAACAGTCAGTTTTTCTGGATGTAACGGTGTTTCCACATACACTTAGGGATTACCTTCACTCCAAATGCGGCAGTTTTGTTTGTTGACGTAGCCATTCAACCAGAAGTGCGCTTTATCGCTAAACAAAATTCGCTTATGAAAATCGGGAACAAGGGTAATCTCGTTTTGGGCCCATTCGACGAATGGATTTTGTAAGCACGCAAACCAAGATCCTTCCGCAAAATCTTCCATAAAGTGGATGGACACAGATCCAATTTCTGTGCTCGATGGCCGATGGACTCATTCGGGTCTTCCTCAATGCTACGCTCTACAGCAGCAATAGCTTCTTCTGTACGCACCGTACAGCGTCTCTGGTGATGCGAGTTATCAATAAGAGTAAACGTGGTGCGAAAACGTTCCATGGTTAATCGAATTAACTGCTCTGATGGACGATTTTGTCGACGATAAAATGGACGTAGTGCGCGATACGTTTTCCGCACAGAACCATTATTTTCGAAATAAATTTGCACTATTTGCAAGCGTTGTTCAGGCGTGAGTCTATTCATGATGAATTGCCAAACCAAACTGAGAATAAATCACTTGACAGCTGTTAAATCGGTCGCCATCTTGAAAAGTAATGCCAACTTAAAGTTCTATACCTCTATAAAAAACACCCTTTAGTAGCATTAACAGGATATGACTTCTTTCGACACGCAATCTGCAGATAGAAAAGAGATTTCTCTGATTTCTGTAGACCATGTAAGGGAGCTAAGAATCAGTGGATCATTGGATCTGTTACCGGACTTATCTGCAAGTGCGTAGGCATTCGCTTCGTTGAGCGAAGAAGAATGGAAATATCTCTAAGGGTGCCACAATGGCAAATTGTTGTTTTTCGCCATTCTTCTTTCTTTCTCCTTGTTTTATTGATTTTGTTCCCCTTACTTACTCGTTTCCACTTTTTTCTCATTCCTTTTTTTCTTTTTTTCTTATATGAAGAGTCACAATAATCCAAACAATAGGTCTCTGGGTGAAAACGTGGAACTGTCCAGCTTAATCTAATCTAAGATCCGTAACAAGTTCATGGAGCGACTCAGTTCTGGAGATGATCAAGTTGTGCTTAAAATTTTATTTTTAATACATTTTTGCTTTGCAGTATTTGGCATTACTGATAAATTATCGGTAACTTACAATATTTACGACTTTTACAAAGATTTTCCGCTATTTTTAAATAAGGGTTGCCATGTAATAAATCATATTAAATAATGCGCAACAATGATTGATCGTTAATATGTCAACACATTTTGTTTTTGTTTTCTATTATTAATAATAATTGTATAACGAAATTAAAAACAACAGCAACAACACGAACAACAAATATTGTTCTATTCACCTAAATGCTAAATACAGTTTCCTAGATCAATAATGTGTGTTGTATGTACACACACATACACATATATGTATACATCACATACATACATAGATATTTGCAAAAATTAACAGAAACACAACAAATGTCACTCTAATTGTTTCTATATTTACGTCTATGGCGGCTGGCTGTTCTATCTTGATTCATATTTTATTTGTGTATGTATGCTGCGTATATGTATGTATGCTTAAACATAGTTTTGTTGTTGGTTTGTATTGTATTGCCTTGTTCCCATTGCATTGCACGCTTGCTTTTTTTTTTATTAATTTTTTCTTTCGTTTTTCATCTTATTCATTTGAATGTTAAGTTATTTTTGTAAAATAACAACAACAAATTAATTTGTTCGTAAATAGCAAAATAACAAAGCATCAAAATGTGTGTGTCTTCTTCTTCTCCTATTTACTATTGTATTGCGTATAAGTGAACGACAAGTGCTTTTTTGTTTTGTTTTTTTTTTGTGTATGGTTAGATTACTCTCTTTAATAATAAATGAAGATGAAAGCTCGTTGTGACGGAGAGAAATAGTGGGAAAATAGTATTTCTTTTGTAATAATGTGTAGCACTATCAGTGTTGCCGTAACTTAAAAAGTTTTATAATTAAAGTTTCCAAAATGTCCAAATGATCGCTGGCATAGGTTAAGTTGACTTCAAGAACTGCTATGGTTTATGGCTTATTCACATACAACTGCGTGATAAGAACACCTTACAGGAAAAAGTCTATTGGGGTTAAATCGTATGATCTCGTTGGCCAGTTCACATCAACTGCTCGTGAGATAACCATGCCCATCTTCTTAAGGGAAACAAAGCGGCAACACTGGTCATTATTTATAATTACTTTGACTCGCTCTTATTGTTATGAAATTATTGTAACGTTTTTTTTTATCACGTTAAAGCTCTCTCTCTCTCTCTTTCTCTCTGTCTTTTTGATTAGTCGTTTTAATTTAAAATTAATAAATGACGACACTGGATGTTTTTCTTCTGTTGCGTTATTGTATATGTACACACATGAATACCTCCGTGTGAGTATACTTGTATATAAAACGCATTTATTTAATGCATATTGTGTGGGTGGCGCATGTTTTGCTATTTTTATTTTTTTTAATAATTTTTCCATTTGCTGCTTATGTTGTGTTGTTGTTTTTTGTTTTCTACTGTGCTTTAAAAATAAAAATATCATGAGAGTTAAATGCGTAACTAAATGTTGCCAATTCTTTTTAAGTTAAGCACGTATTAAGCTGTTCTTCTTAAAACATCATAGTTAATCCTTATTTTGTTAACTTCGTTAGTGTTCCGATACACAAGAATTCGCAACTTTATCCTTTCCCTTCCCCTTTCGCTTCCAAAAATCGATATTTTGGTTGAAAACTTGGTAGCTCTGTTGCAAAATTTTTATTTGAATGAGGCAAAACTTAACATTGTAACTCTCGCCTGTCTGCATGAACAGGCTGGTTGTGCAGCTTTTACAAAGTTGGTAGTTATTTACATACATACATACATAATTGGTCATTACAACCCTTCAGTCAGGATTACGACCTAGTTTCTTTTCTCACACCACCCATGTTGTGTGTGTTAATTTTATAGATGAGTATCGGGACCTTCAGTTTAAAGTCGACTCCGAACGACAGATTTTTGAGAAACTTTTCATGGCAATTTTATTTACTCTCAGAGTTTTTGCCAGAAATCTGCTGAGAGGAAGTCGCCGAAGAAATACTTTTTGTATTTTATTTTGATGTCTGGCCTGGGGCTCGAACCCTGGCTTTTCGTCTAATAAGCCAACACACTACCTACTAGACCACGGCGTAGTTATTTACTTGCATGAAATTGTAACGAAACGTAAGGAAATCATCCCATCTAGTTGAGTAACACGGCAAAATTTCTATAAAAAAAACTTTGTCGATTAATTACTGGTATGTGAGCGGTGTTGTCTTGAGTTTTTTCAGGAGGCCGATTATTTGCAACAACTCACTTCCACTGAGCCTAGGCAGTCAAATTAGTTGCCGCTTAATTGACTAGTCATATCCCCTTTTGTACTTTCTAGTTAATGTGGAGTTGAACTGAAGTTTCCTGATTTGTTTTGCCGCTCTGAATAAATCGATATATACACATATATATCGAAATCAAACCAGGTTCCACTTCCACTGTCTTTAGACAGTAAAATTAGTTGTCGCTCAATAGGCTGAGAGCATTCCCTTACTCTTTAATTGTTGTGAAATTGAATTGAAGTTTCCGTTTTTTTTTTGCTCTCGCTCTTGTTTCGCTGTGCTATGTGTGTAAAGAGACAATCGTAGTTAGCATACTGTATCTCACGATCTCTCTTCGATATATCGTCAAGTAACTCCTAAACTAAAGATGGTATCTAGTGCTGTCTGTAGTAAGAAATTTTTCTTTTTTCTGACATTTCTCTTAAGTATACAAGAATTTACATTCATTTTTTTATTTAAATTCTTTTCGTTTTTTCTTATTTATTAATATCTAAAGTAATACAATTCTAAACAATATCAATTACCTTAAAAACCATTAGAATATAACTCCTCATAATTTATTTACTGCGAATGATGAATGAGAGCTTAGAATTATTATTTCTACAATTTTAAAATTTATTTGACCATTATTTTATAGTATATGCCAGTTAAACTAGTTTTACTATGTATGAAACACACACACACACAGTACGTGACATCCTGACATTGGCTGTTATAAACTTTAATAACGTATTTCCTTATTGTGTTAAGTTGTTGCTCCTTTATTTCCTTTTCTGTTTTTTTTTCTAATGGAATTCCATGCAATTTTCACACAAGGACACGTGTTAACCCTGACACGCAATGTGAAAACTTGTGAGCAGCAGTAGTAGTTAAAGTACACGCAATTTACTATAAAACTTAAACTTGGCTGCACCCTTACTCTCTTACTGTTAAATTCACTCTGTTTCACTCTTTTTCGCTTGGGTTTTCCTTTTCAACAACGAAAATGTATTTGTTTTATAACAACTTTATCAAGAAATATCTCAGGAATCATTATATTATTATTGAAAAAAAAAAAATAAAAAACGAAGTAGGAAAATAGTTCATTATTATTATTTTTTTCATTCTATGAATCCAGTTTAGCTTTTGTTATTGTTTTTCTTTTTGTTGTTCTCTCTCTCTGTTTCTTTTTTTTTTTTTTGCTAACTGACGTCGATGCATTGATTATTAATAGTAATTGTACAAGTTGTTTTGTTTTCTGTTTTTCTTTAGTTCTGTTTTGCACACTGTGTGTGCATATGTATGATTTTGTTTTGTTATTGTGTGTCGTATTTTTTTAGTACAGCTCACATGTTTTTCTAACATATGTGCTTTTTGTTCTTGTTTTCTTTTATTTTGCAGGGGGGTTTTATTATGTTTGTCACTCAGTTGGCAACGCCTTGACATTTTTAGCTTGTAATTGAACAAACGAATGAATGAATGACTGGGTTTTGAGGATTTTAGTAGCTCTAATTAACGAGTTGTTAATGAAATCAGGTTATAAAAAAATATTCTTCATATTTTTATTAAATCAAAGTGTTCTCTTTATTCCAAAATTGCACCACTGTAGCTTGTCTTATTTTTTTTCTTTTTAGAAAAAAAAAATATAAAAATAATCATTTAATTGGTAGAACATTTTAATTATACATACGATATTCATATGTACATATGTATTGCTCTATAAACTCAATAATAAAATACACACAGTTTTATAAAAAAATTACACATTTTGTTTATGAATGTACAATAAAAACATACATAAACACATAATATAAACTAATATTTATTATTGTATAGTAGCATATTTTTCGTCCTTGACCTAAAACATACATCATATCAACACTACACAATACTACATACATACATACAACACAGCGTTGTATAGATAAAATGCTGTCACTGCTCAGCAACGTTAAGCAACACAGTCGCTGATACCTTATTTGTAGTAATTTTTTTAAAGTGTATTTATGCACACACAGGATGATAATAACAGATACAGGATACATTAGTTCTTAATATTGTGAAATTTTATTATTTTTCGGCGACAGTTGTGCTTCCTCCTTACAGCAGCCTTCTTGCAAAAAATCTGAGAGTAAAATATAATTGTCAGGAAAAGTTTCGGAGTCGTCTGTTAAACTGTTGGTCCCTCCACTCATAGATAAAATTAACACACATCGGTGGAGTGAGACGCTGTGGTCTAAGGGTTGTAGTGACCAATTAAGTAAGTAATGTTTCAGGAAACTGCTCACGCAATAAAACCATATTCGAGTGTTCTGTGTGACTCGTTTTACAGTTTTAGTATTCCGAATTCCTCTCAGCACATTTCTGGCAAAAACTCTGAGAGTAAAATAAACTGCCATGAAAAAGTTTCTCAAAATTCTGTCGTTCGGAGTCGACGTTAAACTGTAGGTCCCGCCACTCACGTATAAAATTAACGCACA
Source organism: Sarcophaga carnaria (assembly GCA_958299815.1). Taxonomy (NCBI): domain Eukaryota; kingdom Metazoa; phylum Arthropoda; class Insecta; order Diptera; family Sarcophagidae; genus Sarcophaga; species Sarcophaga carnaria. The sequence goes on along the minus strand of OY283149.1, from coordinate 12,810,861 downwards.
CAACATGAGTGGTGTGAGAAGCTAGGCCGTAATCCTGACTGAAGGGTTGTAATGGCCAATTATGTATGTATGTATGTATTCCGAATTGATGGAAATTTTTACTTCAGAATAATTTTCAAACAAATGCGGTCCAATGACAGCTCCAGAGCATGTTTGCATCTGGATTGGTTGCTGCAGCCATTTCTTTTAAGATCGTTTTTCACCACTTTATCGCACATTTCGGGTTATATATCGGTGATAACCTGACAAATGTTGATTTCCAAACTTTAGGGGTAACGGTGTTTGACATAAAACCATAATAATGGTCGCAAAATGGGCAATTGACATCGCTAGAACGTGAAATTACTCTTTCTGGTAATATTGCTTGCAATGAAACCGAAATCTGTCAAGTTGGGTCAACGTATTGTTAAAAACAAACGCGCTCCAGTGCAGACACCGATTGTGCAGAATAACCAATGTGGCACGTAGCCCTGATCTGTCATTGTCAATGGTGTACAGATCATCCAATTAAGGCCAAAAGAAGTTGACCTATATTAGTCACTGTTGACAGCCAACATTGCTCTCAAAGAAATATGGATCGATGATGCTGCCAGGCCAAACATTGGACTCTCTTGGATATCATGTGTATTAGTATCGTTAGGCTCGTTAGTATCGACATAGGCCTCATCGCAAAGATCTGATAGAACTGATAAGGTTTAAATATTTTCTGTGGTCCTTTGATGTAGTTATTGGTGAATTTTTAACAATTTTAAAAATTTTATTAGAATTTTTGCACATTTTTTTTTTCACTATTCCATTATATTTTTCGATCACTGTAAGTACTATATGTTTACCAACACAGCAACCATGTTATATGTAAGTGTACTCAATATTTACAGTTTCCATAATGCAATTTTCTGTATCTCTTTTCCGCTTTGTCGTATAATTCTCAAACGAAAACAATAGCAACAACAAAAAATATGAGTGTTGAAACAGAAACAAAAATCACTATACATGTGTATGTACTATAAACTTTGAGTTTTTGTATTTTATTTAAATATTGTAAATAATAACAGCATTTATTATTATTGCTGCTGTTGTCTCGCAACAGCAGCTAATGTTGCTCGTTACTACATAATACTATACCACACTACACTATCATTGCTGTTGTTGTTAACGCCGACTGTATGTAGTATATCACAGCGTCGTAATTTTGCTCGTACTACTCGTATAATAACAATTAGCGCCTTTTAATGTTTTGTTATGTAGTTCAATGAAATTGTATTTATTATATATGTACATACACAATACATTAGCTAATGATCGTATGTGTGAGAGCGCTTGTGTATGCGAGTGTGTAAACATATGGGTGTGTGTTTATTTATGTCATTTTAACTATAAAAACTTTGTTGTATTTTGGTTTTATTACTTAATTTGTTATCAGGATTGCCATTGTAGTTTTCCTTTTCTTCATATTTTAATTTTTTTTTTTCATTTGTTTTCGTTTATTAATGCGTACTTTAAACATTTTTCTTACGTGATAAAAGGATTTTAAAATTTATTTACTTACAGTGCACGCTCGCTAATGTGAACTAATTAAAACTGGCGCTGTCCACTTGTGCGAATTGTTCACATTTCCGAATACCGAAAATTTTAAAACAGAATTATACCATCTCTTAAACAAAAATCATTATTTATGAATTTTTTTATTTTTTTAGAACACATTTTATAATTTAACCGTCACAAACTTTCTTCACTGTATCTAAATAGCAATTGAAGAATAAATATGCCAGCAGATGTATTAACACATACATATATACATATATGAGCACCTAAAACGGGGATTCCCGCAACTAATAAAAACAGAATTTTAACGTTTCAAATTAAAAAAAAAAAAATTCTGTTAAAATTATAGGGCTTTTTACATTTTTTCATCTTTTACAGTAGTCACTGAAGCAAAAATATTGTTCACATTAAGCGGTGTTCATATTACGCGGTGTTCACATTAGCGCGCGTGCACTGTATTTAATTGGCCATTAACAATCCGATCAACGGATTTCGGCTTGCCTTAACGCATCCTTCCAGGCGCTTCTGGTCACACTAATCGATGACGGATCTTCCTCGATTTAGTTTTTCCAACGCAAACAAGGTTGTCCTCTTTCAAATACCCGTCTCGCCGAAGCATTTTCCTCCATTCGAAGGAAATGGCCGCTGGATGTTAATACGCTGCGCAACGTCCATGTCGTTGAGGAGCCCATACAGTTCATTGTTGGATCAAATGCGGAAATCACCGCCAACTCAAACTGGACAAGATCTTACGTGGGACTTTTCTCTCGAATACACTCTCAAGGCTGCTGCATCAGTGCTTAATAGTGTCCGTGCCTTAGCATTCATAATTTAATATTTTTTTTTTGGGTTTAAAATGGTCAAAAATTTAATGAAAATTAATCATAATTTTCTTTTATCCAGAGTGTGACCATAGTCATATTGGCACGCCCTCCTATCCTATCATAACCTCTCCTGTTTTCTACACGACCCTCGTTTTTATGACATGTCTTCCATCCTATCAGCAGTAGTTATTAACAAACGCTTTAGCTTTTACTTATGCGCCGATGTTTATGCCAATTGGGATATAATATTCTACCGTTGTTTCTCTGCCGCTATTGTCAAAAGTTTATTTCTCTATTTTCTCTCTGCCTTTGTGTTCAGCAGTAAATCATTTACAATATTGAGGTCAGACTTTACTATTAAGTAGTTCAACTCAAACATACAAATGCAAGTGAATAACATTTATATACGACTATGTATGTAAATATTCCGAGTATGTACGTGTTAAATATTGTATTTCTTACATAAAATTCATACATCATAGAGCATCATATATGTACACCATCATGTTCTACTACAGTATGTATGTAGTATGTGTGATGTGCGATGTTTTTATTTTATTTTATTTTTTATAATTTACATAAATACTCTTATATGTTGTATTAATTAACAATTGTCTGTTAATTAACATTTAATATGTAACACTTGTTATTAAATGAATGAAATTTAAAAGTTTAAATTTAAACTGAACATATTACACAATAAAGTCTTAAAGAAGTCTTATGATAAAATATTGAAAAGAAACAGAATTTTCTATTGTCTAATACACAAGCATACATTCGAGGTGTGTTGCAAAAAGGAGGTAAAATTGGTCTTATTTTAATCTTTTTTACGAGTGCAGGTCGATAGGTTAGCGGGTAGCTTGCCGTTCACAGGCAAGTTCACTCGGTGGCCCATTGTGTCACCCAGTGTATGGTAAGCCCCCTTGCCAGCCCGAGCTGGTGGGTGCCCGGCCATTTCCCTTAATGGCACGTCCGTCAAAACGATGACACAACTTATAACTTTTTTTATATGAAGCATTTTGTTTGTTCGTATAAAAACGTTAGCTTCGTTGGCTATATTTCCGATCCCAAAGTTCACCCGACCATAACGAAAACTGTTAGAAGAAAAACAGGTTTCCTTACGATCGGGCGTTACTTAAGACCGGAGATATAGGCAACGAAGCTGGCGTTTTTTTTTTTTTGTTTCAAATTAGAAAAAAAAAATTGGTCGAATAAAAAATGGATCCAGTGGGGGAAATGAAAAAAAAAAAAAAGGTTTTTTACGATCGGACATTACTTAAGACCGGAAATATAGGCGGCGAAGTTAACGAAAACAAATTGTCTAAAAAAATTGAGCGAAATCGTACAAAAATAGACCTAGCATGGACATGGACCAAGTGGACCTGGATAGCTATTGGATCAAAATTTCAAAACAGGTTTCCTTGTGGTCGGGCGTTTCTTGGGACCGGAGATATGGGCAACGAAGCTAATTCTTTTATATGTGCAGAAAAAATGCTTTAAAAAATGAAATAATGTGGAAATGAATTTAAAATTTTTAATAATTCTCATTGAGTTAATATGTATTTATATATAAATATTATAGATCCAACAAAATTACGTATTTTTCGCAAGTTGCATTTCTTTGGTAGATGACTTGCATATTTTTGGACGATGAGTTGCATTTTTTTGGACGATTACTTGCATATTTTGGGGCGATGACTGGAATTTTTTTGTGCCGATTATTTGCATTTTTTTAGACGATGACTTGTATTTTTTAGGACGATGACTTGTATTTTTTTATTAGTTTCGATGCCTACATCTTCGGTTTCAAGTAACACCCGACCGTAAGGACATATGTTTGGAATCTTTGATTTGGAATCCATGGCTATCCAGTCTACTAGGTCCATTTTTTATCCAATTTAACCCCATTTATACAAATAACTTTTTTTTTTGCTCATTTGAAGAACACAGTTAGCTTCGGCGTTTATATATCTGGTCCAGTGTTGCAAAACTGAAATTTTGAAATGGTACTGAACTATAACTGAAAGAGTACTTTTTTGCATCAAATGGTACTTTCAGGATTCAGGATTATGACCTAACTTCTCACACCACTGATTTTGTTAGCGTTAATTTCATACATGAGTGGCGGGACCTACTCTTTAAAGTCGACTCCGAACCACAGATTTTTAAAAAAGCTTTATCATGGCGATTTTATTTACTCTCAGAGTTCTTCCCAGAAGGAAGTCGCCGGAGAAATATTTTTTCATATTTCGTTTTTATGGAGTTGTCTGACATGGGATCACGTCTAGTAAGCCCGCACACTACCTACTAGACTATTTATTTATTTATATTTAATACACATTCGGCACGGAACAGAAAAACTAACGACTTATTCGTGTTCCTCACATACAAGACAAAAACAGTTGATTCGGAACGTAACAAAACGTAAAAGTCCTTTTAGTCAAATGTCGGTGGAACGTAATGTAACACACATACGTTTTTAGCATATGAAGAGCAATGCAAATGCTTACCGAAATTACATTACGGTTCGACAAGCGTTTTCATTGCTTTCCGTGGACGTTTTTCTAAGCGGGCCTAAAGCCTAATTCTACCTTTAGAATTACGTTGAACGTGTTGCTAATGCATTAATAGTTGAAAACTGCAAGACATAACATATGTAATATGTATGTAAAAAAGTACTGAAAGCGTCGCGGGGGTACTGCGGTATTTTTGGAATGAAAAAGTACTGAAAAAAGTACTAAAGTACTGAATTTTTCAACACTGCGTCACAAGTCCATTTTTTATCCGATTGAACCAAATTTATACAAATAACTTTTTTTTTTGCTCATTTGAAGAAAACAGTTATATATCTGGTCCGTAAGGAAACCTGTTTTCGAAACCACGGCTATATATTGGGATACCTGCAACAAGTCCCATATTTCCACAATATCAATCATCCTCCCCAGACCATGTTAACATAGTGAATGTTTCTAGGCCGATTTCTAATACTGGGATATACTGCTACATAATTTTCATTACATATGTAAATGGCACTTCAGGTGGATAATTTTTAACAAGTGGACGGGTTTGTAAAAAAGAAATTGTATTTTGGGACACCCTGTATGCATATTATATGATGTATTTTAATTTGTATTTATATTAAATACGAGAATTGTTGTATGTCTCACCCGTTCGTGCCCATTTGTAATGTTTAGAGCGTCTATAATTGTCTATACATTATGACATTAATATGTGTAACGCATATTTAATTAGGAAGTCAATTATTAAAAAATATTAAATTTTTTTCCATGTACATACATACATCTGCATATTAGTTAATATGTATGTATGTATGAATGTAGGCTATTTAATAAATTTGCAAAATATACTGACACATCTGTGTACAGTGAATGGCAGTGAAAATCGTACAGCAAATGTTATTATCAGACAACATTAGACACTTTGACTTGAAGATGTTTTGTGTCCTAATTTGGTAAAGATGAAACACATGATGGTAGCCAGTTGAAGGCAGTTGTCCATCGGTACCATTGGTGTGCTAAATTAATAGTTTTCCCAATAGAAATGGCAAGACAGAAGGTAACATATATAGTCAGCTCTCTGAGTGAAGACTAATAAATTTACTATGGGAACAGAACTGATTTCCCCTGAATCCAATTGGCATCGTAATTTAGTAAAATTTAGTTCCAATGAATGCAATACAATTGCGCAAAATGTGTTCTGGGTTTTTATCCCCCTTTAGACTGAGCCAGCAATTCGTTCCACCAAAGAGATATTGATATTGACAAAGAGACAAAGATATTGAGATAGTGTCCCTATTAAAAAAACCTACTACAACAATTCTTTCCTACGGAATAAAAGTTTTTATTTTGTTTTTACTATTTTTACGAAAAGTGTTCCACGAATGGCTTAATGTTTGTCAAACCCCTGATGGAATAGCATCTACTAATGTTATCCTGGATGCCTATTTAGGCATATACTCCGGAATGTGTTCTCTAAATTTCGATTTGATTGAACTTGAAGTTTTATTAAGAAACTAAGCTGTACAGTTTTCATTGGCTGGCTATTAAATATTCTTTAGGAACCTAGGACATATTTCCCTTAACAACTAAAACTTTTAAATTAAACTAAAAGTTCTCCTAAACAATTAAATCCAATAAGTGGTTGTTTTCAATGTTCATACATAAACCTTAATTGCGCAATTAAGACTTTAAGTGAATATCAAGCTATCATAGAAAAGCTTAGTGAATAAATGACGTAATTATTGCTTAATAATGGAGTCAAGTTGCAAATGCAACCTTGTGTGATGTTAGATCAGTGAAGAGTACCATAAAACATATGTTCAGTGAGTAGTGACCAAGGCGAATTCATTATAAGGTGAGAGTATTATTAAAATAAGTACAACAATACAAAAACAACAGGGATTTTTTGTTGTTGAGAAATAGTAATGTTGTCAAAAACAGCTGACTTATGACGATGGGAAGAAAAATGTTAAAAGAATTTATAAAAATTTTTAAAGAATGACGATGGGAAGAAAAATGTTGATTAAAGAATGACGATGGGAAGAAAAATGTTAAAAAAATTTATAAAAATTGTTAAAGAATGACGATGGGAAGAAAAACGAAATTGATTATCAAAACAAAATACACAAAAACCAAAAATTTTTTGACATTGTTACTGGCTATCAGCTGGTCTTTCGCTCTCACCTTATGATGAATTCGCCTTGGTAGTGACAATGACTACAAACTCAGAAAAACATTTTCAAGGGTAAACTTTTCTTTTTATGCATAAATTTGATACTCAAACAAAATCAAAACAGTGCCAGCTGTCAAATGCTTAATTGCTTTCCGTGTAAACAACGTATACGATAACTCAATTTAAAACATAATTGACTTAATTATGTTTGTGTAAACAGCAAGCTATAATAGGTTTTTAATTTTATTGTTTGAAAGAAAAAAAAATCGGATTTTAAAATTGATTAATGACGTTTACATGTAAAAATCTCCAAAATATTATTGTTAATTATGTTTTCTTATATCTGTAATATATGTATAATTATTAATAATTAATTAAATTGCATGAAGCTCATGAACTTATTAATTATCTTCTCTTTTTTTTTGCTTATGTTATTTTCAGACTGTTTTAAAAGAGAACAAAATTACTTAAAAGTAAATAAAATAATTAAATAAACAACAACAAAATTAGCAACAACAACAATATTAAATAATAATAAAAGAAAAACTTACCCCAAAAACAAGCCTAAAAGGAGAAAGAAAAGAAAGACTTGAATTATTAAAAATATAAAAAATAAATCATAAAATAAACTAAAAAAGAAATGAAATTCAAACTACTATTAATTTTCTTTTTCTGAGAATGAATATCAAAAAAAACACTTTAAAATTTTTGTAAGAAAATATTTCAAACAAAAAAAAATAAAACAAAGACATCAAAAAAACGAACACAGAAGAAAAAAAAAAATCAAAAGTCTGTCAAAAAATAAAAAAAAATAAAATTAAAATTAAAAATAAAATATAAAAAGAGAATCTAGAAAGAAGAAAGAATAATATTCCTGACATACAACCTGGTTACGGCAAAATAAAGAAAAAAAAAAAGTCTTGTTTGTATACATTACGTTACCCCCTTTTTTCCGTGGCGTTTTTTTCGAAACGAAACGAAACAAAAACGAAAAGCTGTTATAGAGTCTCTATATACAGCTGGTACAAATGTATATTAGCAATAGCAGCAACATTGGTATGGCCACGTTGTTGCAAAACAATAAGAATTGCATGAAAACTCTGACAAATGGCACGAGTGTGGTGGGCGTGGGTACGGCTGGAACAAACCACATAATTGTTGGCAATGTTGTTAATGCACAAACAGTAGGGCAGCAGCAACAGCAACAGCAACAACAACAACAGCAGCAACAGCTACATAGCAATCATCAGCAAGTGGGCATAGTTAACTCAACAAATGTGCCAACACAAACAATAGCCACCTCAACTCAGGGAGGAGGCAGTGGTACAAATACAATAACTACTTTGGGTAGCAATTTCGTATTGCCAGCTCAAACTCAAACTATACTGTTTACGAACAGTGCAACAGGTGCTTCTACCCTACTCACCTATCAGCAATACCAGCAGTTAGTGCAACAACAACAGCCCCAGCAGCAGCAGCAGCAGCAACAACGTTTGTTGGTTTCACCAAACTTGGTTAACTTGCCCATTGGCAATTTAATTAGCACCGGTAATGGTGGCTTAGCTGTGATAACCGATAATAGTAATAATCATAATGCCAACACAACCGGCAGCACCTCAACCACGCAAGGGGCCTTTTTGGTGGCCAGTTCTACGGCTGCATCTACTACGGCAACATCTTCGTTTCAACAGCAATTTCAACAGCAACTGTCGAATATACAAAATGCCGCCAATAGCACCAATACTTCTTCTAGCTGTACTACAAATACCACACCTACAATCCAAACAACATACTTGCAGCAGCCATCGCAAAGATTGTTAACGACAGCAACATCGTCGTCATCAGCAGCAGCCGGTAATGTTAATACTAATAATACCGCCTCTATAAGGCATTTTTCACAATTTTCTCAACAACAACAACCCGCCAACAACACTATAAATGTTCTTACCAACAACACTACATCAACTACTAGCACACCAAATAGCAATAACATTAGCAATGCAAACAATCAACAACAACAACAGCGTACTAAGACGGTTTTAATAAACCGCAATAAGAATACAATTATTGCTGGCAATACTACGCAACGTTTGCAACATGCTACCATTTTAAAAACTCCTGCGAATCTTATAAAAACAACAAACACAATACAACAGCATACACAGCAACAACAGCCAACAACTTTGATGGTTAATAATATGGCAGTACAGCAAGTGATAAACAGCAGTAATGGTCAGATAATAAATTTTGTTAAGACCACACCAGCAGCCCAACATCAGCAGCAACAACAGCTACTCTTAAATAAGAATTTCATCAATAAAACTAAACAATTAACAACGACTGCCAACTTGCCTCAACAGCAGCAGCAACAAAAGCCACAACTGCAACGTTATAGTAACAATACTATACAACAAATAAAACAGCAACAATTGATGAAAGTTGTTACGGCCGCCAATGCTATCACTGGCAGCAATCATCTTCATCAAACAATACCACAGCGTGCCACCATAATAAATTCCAATACAATTACCAAAAATCATATTGTTCTAAGTAACAGCAATAGCAACAGCAACAGCAACAACACTAGCAATAATACAACAACTAAACTCGTTAATTTAGTTAAAACATCAAACACCACCAACAACAATACCAGCACTAACATCACCACAACCACCAACACTAGCTGTAGTAATAACATCTCATCAAATAGACAATTTATTACTACACAAACACAGCAGCAGCAGCAGCAGCAACAGCAACAGCAGCAGCAGCAGCATCAACAGCTGATGAATGGTCATTATAAAGTTTTACAACAACCCGCCTCAAAATTAGTTCCTAATGGCCATAACAATAATATCATTAACCACAGCAGCAACAACAGTAACAATTTCAATACCCAACGCAATTTTATAAACAGCTCGTCTGCTACATCTTCCGCTAACAACGCTTCATCTACTTCCTATAACACAACAACAAATACCACATCTTATATGCCTACAACAGCCACTCATACTCAAGCACTTAACCCAACGTCGACAACAACAACAACAACTACTACAACAAATAATAATAATAATACAACTAATCCTCTTACTAATTCATCTTCATCATCTACTTCAACAACAACAGCTACAAACTGTATTTCTTTGGCCCATACAAACGCCAGCAGCAGCAGCAGCAACAACAACAACAACAACAACGGTTCAAATGTAAATGCAAACACAACGAACACTGCAGCAGCCACTACCACTACCCCAGCATTATCATCGACAACAGTACCGGCACCAGCAACAGCAGCCCCAGTGGAAGCTGCCGAACAACAAGAACCTGAGCCTGAAATCGATATCGTTATCAATAATGTTGTATGTTCCTTTAGTGTTCGTTCTCATTTGAATTTGCGTGAGATTGCTTTGAACGGTGCCAATGTGGAGTATCGTCGTGAGAACGGTATGGTTACCATGAAGTTGAGACGTCCCTATACCACGGCTTCCATTTGGTCTTCAGGTAGAATAACATGCACTGGTGCTACATCAGAAGAGCAAGTAAGTTTTGTTTTTCTCCTTATTTTTTCATTTTCTTTCTTTTCTTTGTTGGCATATTTCTTTTTGTTTTTTTCTTCCTTCTTTAATACGTTTTGTTTTTATTGTTCATTTTACAGGCAAAAATTGCAGCACGTCGCTATGCACGCTGTTTAGAAAAATTAGGATTTCGTGTACGTTTTCATAATTTTCGTGTTGTAAACGTTTTGGGTACTTGCAGTATGCCATGGGCAATTAAGATTGTAAATTTCTCTGAGAAATATAGGGAGGCCGCCAGCTATGAACCTGAATTGCATCCAGGTGTTACATATAAGCTACGCTTTCCTAAAGCAACCTTAAAGATTTTCTCTACCGGAAGTATAACAGTTACTGGTAACTTATGTTTTCTGTTTGCTTTTCCATGGATCGGAACTGTTCGAAGTGTTGCAGCAAAGCCATACCATCATTTTAATTTTTTACACATTAAATCTGCTTGAGAACATT